>CM024520.1:12575695-13984306 GCA_014182375.1 Eucalyptus virginea
CAAAAATCATACAAAAGACAGCCAAAGGCAAATTCTCCAAGTTGGAAAAGACTGACCAATCTATCGGTATTTGGACATCCTTTAACCTCAACTCTCGAAGGCTGGATGGGAGCCCGATAAGAGGTGGGGCTCGGCACAACTTATGTTGAGGTGTTGTAGGCGAGAGAGGGGCGAAATCGGTTGGAGGCAAGGCCATTTTCAATGAATAGAGGTCATTCGTCTTAGAGCGGGTAGTCTCACAATCCCCTCTATGTTGGGTTCTTGCATTGAATTTCCATTTATCTCAAGGTCAACTAAATTGGTTAGGTTTGGCTTGGTCGGGGATCGTGGTCAGTGAATCCGATGAAAGGGCTAAAGACGTTAGGCTCTTGGGAAGCTCCGGCAGGCTGTTGGATCAAATCACAGCCCCATAAATTAAGTTCTTGGAGATTTGTAAGCTGATTGATGGTTGTCGGCAATCCACTAAAGCGAAACCCACAAGGATAAGTCTAGAATTTTCAAAGAGGATAGTGCCCGATTTCACTTGGAATTTCCCCCACCAAATGTTCGGAAGCGAGGCACGTAACTCTTCTTAGATTTTCCAACATTCCTATGGTTTTTGGAAATTCACTTATGCTGCTATCATTAAGATTTAGTACCTTGACTTTTAAATATCAATACAATCGGATAAGATCCTGATTCTTGACTTGCTCAAATCAACTTGACCAATGATTGTAGCCTCCCAATCGAGTCCGGTAGCTTTTCTAGGGGGCAATGTGAGATACGTAAAACTTTCAACCTTTCAAGATTTCCAATAGAATGAGGCAATTCACTAATTTTTAAAAAATTGGACATCTAGCTCAAGTAGTGACTCCAATTGTCCGATAGAGTTGGGAAGCTTTTGAAGTTCCCTATGTGGCAAGATTAGAGACTTCACCTTTGCTAAATTACCAATCGAGTGAGGCATCATTGAGTGTCCAATCTATTCTTGTCAAAGATTTTAGACCGCCGATAGACTCCGGTAGTGACTCATGGCTTCACTCTTTATCTCTAGGTAATCAAGATGTTTTAAATTGCCGATGGACTTCCAATCTTCCTTATTTCGAAGGCATCTAAGAATCAATTTCTCAATTGCGAGATTGCAAGAACTTAGGGCGTCTTTCTAAGGAATGGACAATCCTTGACTGTAAGTTTTCAATTGTTTTGCTACCTATAAAGTAATTGAGTAGACACTTAGAAAAGAGGAAGACTAAATATAATTCCAAAAAAAGGATGTCGTGAGATTATACCATGATTTGACACCACCCTCCCCCAATCTTCGGTAATGTTATTCCCGAGATAGCATGAGAATCGATTTAAATTCTTCAGCCCAAAGTTACTAGCTCGAATTTTGAAGGGCAATTGCTCCAAGAGAGCCATCTCAAATCAAAGAAAACATTCTTAAGTCTCCTTCAAAGTTTCCATGGTCAATTGAAGGAACCTAAGGTTGACCAAGCCCATAAATTGCTTGTGCTTAAATCATACGTCTTATTGGGGTCGGGTGTACCAAGATTGGCGCCACTATGTCTTTGGTTCCTGGAAAACAAAAGTAGCAACCAATGAGTACATATGTTACTTTGACTTGAAATTAGATAAAAGGTGGTGGCGCTAATGGATGCCTTTAGGAAAACATTTAGAGTAAAGATTACCGTTTTGTCATACACTACACGAAGGCATCCTTGGAGACCACAATCACGCTACCCTTCATATGGATTTCACCACTTTACGGATGGATGATACTCCTTCCAAGGTCTCTAAGTTGGTCGTGCATCCATAGTTTGTATCATTCGATATTTTTATCAGAGACATACATTTGAGGCTATTGACCTCCAATTTCGGTCGGATACAAAAATCGCATCCCAATATTTAACTGCGGTTGTTTTCTCTTTATTGAAACGAAGCTTATGCGATATCAAGAAAAATTTGCCGTTGATTAGTTCCCAATGCTTCGTAGCTTATCATCAACTTCTTCTTGACATCCTCATTTCATCACCTTCTTTAACTTACATAGGGTGTCTTCCATGTTCTTCGGCATTTTCCAAAAGAGCGTGGAACCTACAACATTGAGCCAATGGAAGTCCTCCTAGTGCATTGATTAGCTTTTTTGTGATATCCATGCAACTAGGCAGAGGCTTGGCATGTCCCAAGGCACGTGCACAGAAAAGTTGAAGAGCATCATGTGAATTCATCTCCGGCATATCGTAGAATGAAAATTGTCAGCTATTAGAGATTGAGATTGTCATTCTCACCTTCCTTTACCGAGAATTCAATATTCCTTGTTGTTATGATGATTCTACTACCCCCACCAAACCAATTGGGCTCACCCCTGCAAGTCTCATGATTTGGTCAGGTTATCGATGTCATGAGAACACGAGGACTTTCTTACCAAGAAACCTTGTCTTGATCACTTCATCAATGAAGAAGTGGTTTGTGCAACTAAGATTGAGAATGTCAAATAGCAATTTCTTTTGTAAGCCTATTATATCATGAGTTCGAACATCTTTAAGAAAACAGCAATCTTGAAATTGAGGGTAGATTTGCTTGAAGACGGCCTCGGCTAGTGTTGTTTTCCGATGCCACCCTACCATGAATCACAATAAATCGTACATCAAAAGCTCCTACATCTAATAGCTTCATAATGTGATCCATTTGATCTTTAATTCCCACGAAATGATTAGACATGTCCCTCCGTCTTGTCCATAGCAAATTTGAAACCTCTTCCACCATGAGGTTTGTAAGTTTATATAGGCTGCCACATACATAACATGCAATCATGTCAGATTAAAAAAATCACATATGGAATCTATGCCTGCATAACGTGTCACTAGATGGTTATCATCAAATTCAAAGTAATTGACTTTGAAAGCAACCAGCATGAAATGAGTGATCATTCCTACTACGAGCCGTTTGCCACCAAAAAAAGAAAAAGAAAAAGAAAGCTGCTACCGTCAGGATTCTTTGGTGCGGTAAATGGTAGGAAAAAGGTTATTTCATGACGAAGGTCTAATTGGGCTTTGACTAGAATTCCTCGGTGAACCCGGTCTTTTTTATCTCTTCAGCCACTAAGGATGAGTTTGAAGATTGACATAAAAGAAAAGGATTTTCTCACCAGGCAGTTTCCTGGAATTTAAAAACAAGAATAAAAGCTCAAAAGCATTTTTCTTAATGTATGAGTAATAGGGTAGTAACCGAAACTATGAGGAACACTTTCAGAGTATTTATCAGCCTTCATTTGAGTTGCCAACAATCATTTTTCTGAATAAAGCTACAACTGGTTTTAACTTAGCAATTTCATCAGTTACATTAAATTTGTTGGTAATTTAATCAGAATAAGTTAGTAAGTAACTCAAATTACATGTAATTGATAAATGAGTTCCTAACCTCAGAATGTTTGTGAACTATGCTAATAAAAGTGGGTCCGTTGATAACAAAAGTTTGTTACAAAAGGTGGAATTTTCAACAAAAAATAAATATTGATAAGTGGTTCACATATGAATGGGTAACTTGAATTAGGTAGTAGCAATCAGAGATTCATTAGTACAGAAACTCATTAAGGTAATTAATTTGTTTCAAGTATTGGTAATTTCAATGTAAAGTAAACAATTCAAATAAGAGATGGTAGGTTCTATAAAATATGTAAATTGGCAAACAATCAATTAAACTTAGTAAATGACTCAAATAAACATGGTAATCTAAAGTGGAGTTTGAAAAATAATCGAAAAGTTGGTAAAGACACAAAATTAAAGGTTGGAAGTACTTTCATATAAAAGTTGACAATTTTAAAACTAGGATGGTCACAAGGCAAAGAAATCCGCACCCTGTGGTGCCCTAAATACGATCTGGGGCTGTGAATAGGCCAAAACAAGAGAAATGACCAAAGTTTTTTTAAAAGCATTTTGCTAGCCGAAAAAGTGAGCTGCAAAGTTAAAAATTTCACATATGTTGTCTTATTATTTCATCAACTCTTAGATTTTCATAAATATTTTTTTTTTGCATTAATGATTAATTAATTAAGTTGACATATCTTGAGACTATTGTTATCAAAACTTGGGATTAAAAGTGAAAAGTCAATTTATGCAAGAAACCTTGCTCCTGAGCAAAATTTCTGCCTCCTCACTGCGGCCGATCCAACCATACATCACATAAGATTCGACAGCAGCAAACTGAAAGTTATTCTGGCAAAAGTATCATAGACTATAATCTCGAAATTGACGAAATGAAAATAAACTGAACAGAAGAAGCTAACAATACCCATAATCTTTTAGATTCCATCCTTTAATTTTGGCAACCTCTCTTAAAGCCTCCTCCCATTGCTTTGCCATATCCTTCCCAGAGTCACTCTCGTGATTTTGGAGGGCTGTCCTATATAACTCGGTCTTGAGCTTAACATCATCCACATCCACGTCGTAGAATATAGGGTATCACTTTCTCAGTGTCGTCTCTCGATAACTTCACTATGTGTGCGAGCTCACGAAGGCACCACTTACTTGAAGCGTAGTTTTTGGAGAAAATCAGGATATAAATTCTGGATTCATTGATCGCTTGCATAAGACTGCCTCCAATCTCTTTACTGACTCGGAGCTCTTCGTCGTCTTTGAAAACACGGATCGCTGCACGTTCAATGGCTTTGTAGAGAGAATCCGCAATGGTTAAACGGGTGTCAAGCCCTCTAAAACTCAGGAATACCTCATGGGTCCTCCCAATCTGCCATCATGGCTAACAAGTCGAGAGCTGCCGTCGCCACCGCCATCAGCCCCCTCTCCGATCCACCATCATGACTGCCGCTTGCCGGGCTGCTGTCGCCACCTCCATCGCCGTCGCCGCGGGGTGCCGCCGTCTCTTCTGCCTCACTATTTCTGTTCATTCCGAGAGGACGATGGAGTTATTGATCTCAGAATCGAGTCTGCGGGTGACTCGGGAAGTCTTGAGTATTGAGTCTGATCCTTGAAACAACTTGATAAAGCTGTGGACGTCTTGATCAAATTTCTAGAAACTGCTAGACTTCTGTAAGATTCAAGTCTCTAGTTGGTAGTTGTAGCTGGCGATCTCTAGCTTAATTTTGTGATAGTTAAAAATAATGGCTAATAAAATGTTCAGCATGCAAAAGAACAAGCAGAGACAATGTTCAGAGAAATTAACTGAAGAACGGCAGTCGAAACGAGCCTACAAATAGGCAAGTCCCTTTGGTCTTGGAAACAACAGTCCAACTAAAAAATGAAGCTCTTCCCCACGCAAACATCTAATGAAACTTTCCTTACCTTTTTCCGTTTGCTCCTTGGCCTAAAAGCCCCCACGCAAACAGAGTGAGATCGCTCAGTTGAGGAAATACTCCTTTGTTTGGAAGTCACTTGCAGCCTTCCTTCATAAGTTTAAAAGAAGGGCCACACGGATCGCACTAAATAGGAAAGAAATGATGGAAGTCGTCGTCCTTGGACGTGGTCTCAGAAATATATTTTATTATTACATTGCTACTAAGCTCTATTTCCTGGAAGTCACCTGCGGCCTTCCTTCATGTATATAAAAAAAAGGGAAAAAAAATTTCAGATTCGCACCGACTAGTTGAAGAAATAATTAATGAAAGTCTTGGCAGGAAAAGTCACGTGCTACTCTCGCCATTACTTTGTTACTATGTCCAGAACACTAATTCAAGTTGTTTGACATAAAATAAGTAATTTATTGGATTGGATTTTTGTACAACTAGTTGTAGTTGTGTAAGCCTCCCCTCAATTAGACTTCCAAAATCCCCTATAATGATGTTATGAACACTTGTCTTGAAAATTTTGGGCTACTATAAAATCACATGCTGACTAGAGATTGCATGGTAACTTCGAAATTATTCACTATTGCCATAAAGTTACATGAAACTAAATATAGACTAAGATTGTATGTTATGATTGCACTACAATACTAGATTGAACGATGACAAAATAAAATTCATTGCCGATTGAAATTACTCACTAAATAAAATTGCACGTTGATACTAAAATCAAATGTAGATTTTGTTAGGATTTGATTCATCTTTGTCATTTGTTTATTAATTTATCTCGCATTGGATTCATGTCCACTTAATTGGATGTTATATATGGAAATTGCAAAGAAAATGTGGCTCCTCTTTCACAATGATTCCAACAAAGTTGAAATTTTTGAACATTTTTAATCTTAAAGGTGTGACTTTTTGGATTTTTTGATAATATCAACCTAAGCTTCTTGGTATTATCTGGGGGCAAAATTTCTAAACACGCTTTGCCATTCTTGCTAGTGGGTTGCCATTCTCCAAATATGTTTCGTGAAAAGCATACTTCCGATATTATATATTCCTCATTATTCGGCATTTAGATTAATAAGGAAAATGAGTCAACGAACACAAGAGTCTACTTGACATGGAATTTGGCTATATGTAGACCAACGCATACTAAGCAAATTGATGATATAAACATACTATAGTGCTTTTTCTTTGCCTTCACAAGAAAGTCGGACAAAGACTTGACGGGGGACTTGTGTATGTTCTAAACAAAGACAAATTGTTTCTAATTCAAACTATGCAATTCAATCATGGAGTGAATCATGGGATGCCAATTAAGATGCTTTTCCTAGTGCATTTCCAGTTTGTCACGCCCCGATCCACCGAGCGTGTGCCCATCCCACACCGGTCGATTAAATAGCGATGTCCCAGGACGTGTCGCCAACCCATTCTTTTTAATGCGCATGTGGAAGCAAATATATAATCCCCAGACAACAACAAAATGGGATAGAAAAGTAGGGCCACAATTTTCAAATCAACACATTATTAAAAACCACAAACTGGTTTACAAATAGAGGCCAACTCTAGGGTCTAACTATAGGAAGTCTATCTCCAAAAAGAACTTCAGAGCCATCTATGCTCCTGACCCTTCCGCCTCAAGCTCCGCGATTCTTTACCCTAGAGACCTGAAAATGTTATCCCACAATGGGGTAAGACAATGTCTTAGCAAGTTCACCCCCTAAGACCTGACTAGGAAGAAAATACGCTCCAAGGGTTGCCTAAGCACAAGCAAAAGTCAGAGGACTTACCTTTGCCTCAAATCCTTCCTGCAAGTCACTACAATTCATATAATCATCAAATCATTTCAATTCAATTAAATCAAATCGAGTTATCGATCAATCGATCCAATCGACTCCATACCATCAAGACCATCTCTCGGTCAATCCATTCAACCATCAATTAGTGACTCATTCGACTCCATATCATCGATGCTATCTATAAACTCTATCGATTCGAACACCGCTACCTAAGCTGAATTAGATGGTCTAGCTTTGAAGGCTGATAGAAATATTCATATCATTACTCACCAAAGTTGATGTCTAAATTGCTCACCGAAGCTGCTAGATAATCTTTAATGCTCGTCGAAGTTGATATCTATAGTGCTCACCGAAGCTACTAAAGTATTATTGCTCACCAAAGCTGCTATAGATCTATATTACTCACCTAAGTTATCAATGCTCACCTAAGTTGAACAACAATAAATTACTCCTAGCCAAAGATCTTGTGCTTTGCACATCAATTCCTCAATTAAATATCCATCTTGCCCTAATTTCATCGTGTTAAAACGTACCCGATAAAAATAATCGTGTGTGGATACACAGTCGGCCTAAGTCAAAAATATAATATATTTATTTTAGAAAATCCCACTATTTATACAATGTCTGAAAACATTTTTTTGGTGTTGTAAACCGACGGCCCGGTAATTTCTAATTAATTACTGAAATTATTCAATTTTGGGATAATTACACAAAATTACAAACAACACTCAATTTGCAAAACCTAGCATTCAATTAAATAAACCAATCACACCATTGCAATCAGCACGAAATTTAGATGCCCCACGGCTATCCCGGTGTAATTTCCGGAAAATAATAATTAATTAAATAATTACGAAAAATAATTAATAATTACCAATAATGCACACTTAGGCCGGAAACACCTAATTAAATACCAATTGGGGTTCGGAAAATTGCCGAACCTATCTAAATAAATACTACAGCCTACCTACTTGCTAATTGCACTAATCTAACCACCTAACATGCATAAACGATTAATTAAATCACTAATCCATTCTAACTAACCACCTTATCCCTAATTAACTTAACTAATCAACCCTTAAGCGTCTAGCTCCCTAAGCAAAGATTAGTGAGTAAACTCACTAGATTTGCGCGAAAACCGGTTCACGACAACGGCGACGTGACAGCGGACAACAACCTCCAAAGTGGTGGCACCAAGTGGGGCCGGGACGGGCCTGAAAACAGACCTTGATGCCCACAAACCCTTGCTGGTTTTGGTTTCAGATCTTGGGCCAAAGGAGCTGCAACGGCAGCTAGTTTGGGCACGGCTTAGGGCTAGACTGGCGGCGCGGGTGGTGGTGCGGCTCGGCCTGACGGGCTGAGTTGCGGCTGCTGGGCTCGCTGGAAATGGATGAGCAAACGTTGCTGCTGGGCTCTGACGATGGGCCACGATGGAGGGTCAATCGCGAGAGGCTTGCTGGAAATTTTGACTAGAGAAGACAGCAGATGGTGGAGCCGCAGGGAAATGGGACCATCGAAGCAGCAAGCTTCGGTGAAAGAGAAGCCCGTGCGAAGAAGAACAAAAGGAGGAGAGACCGAAGGGATTCGGTGGGGCAGTGAACATGTAGGGGAAATGAACAAAATGAAAGAGGAACGGCCAGGGAAAGGAGATAAGGGAACGAGGCGTTTGTCGGCCAGGAGGGAACGTGCGTAAATGAAAGAGAGAGAGGGAGAGATACGTAAATGGATAAGGAGGAGGGGGACCCAATGGTCAAAGAGGAAGAACAAATCGAAGGCTCTGCAAGGGAGGTCGTCGGCCGAAGGAGGGCGTGCGTAAATAGAGGGACCGAAGGAAGGGGAAAAAGAAAATTAAAAAGAAACATCCTATACTCAAAACTCTTGGTCCCACAAGCTCTCATCAATCCAATTTGGTCCCCAAAAATCCCCATGCTAAAATACTTGATCCTCACTTGCTTTCTTGCACCAAATTTCCTCCAAATAACAAGTCATGGGTAACAAAAATAGCCATTTCCCTCAATTCCGAATTCTATTTCCTTTTTCTCGGAATCCGATTTCTTAACAAACTTCTCCGATTGAAGCCCCATTTATTTAAGGAAAAAGCCCACACAATTTCCTTTCACCAAGTAGCTTACACAAGAAGCCAAAAATCCCTTCAAATTGGCCAATCCAAATTTCCGTTCGTTTTCCGAATCATTGGAATCGATTTTCCGTAAAAATCCCAAACTCACCGAAAATTCCTCGAAAGATGGGTCGACATCCCTAAAATGACTCGTGATATGACAGAGCTTTCAATTTCTAAAATTAGGTTCAAATTCGTGGTTAATTGTAATCAGGCGTGATTTTAGCGTGACCTAACCTACCGTGCAACTTTTAGGAATATTTGGTGCAATTGATCCGTGGTCGATTTTCTTCAAACCACAACGTACATCTTCGACACGTTGGCGACTCTCGATGATCGTGAAAATCTCGAGGTTTCAAATACGGACACAGGATACCCAAAACAACATAAAATCAATCTAATGCCGATCGACGAAAATTTTGCAATCATGTGGAATCACCCACACTTTGATCACACATCTCAATCGAATCGACCTATCCCCAGTCTCTAATCAATTTTTAATTGTGCCGTAATGACCCTTGTAGACTAACACGGTTGAGCGATCGAATTCTCCAGTCTATTGCATTAAAATCCCTTAACAGCTTCACCTGATAGGCCAATTATCTCATGAGTGGCCATCTCAGAGAACAACACTATAGGCGTGTCGATGAAAAGCCCGACTTATCCAATTAAAATCAGAAACTGAAAATCAGGATGTCACAGCTCTTCTCCTCTTATAAAAATTTCATCCTCAAAATTTAAACATTTACCAACCTTAAACAAAAGGTGGGGGTTATTGTTGTCTCATCGAGTCTTCACTTTCCTCGATTACTTCTTCGGGTTCCATGGTGTTGTCAGACCACTTTGACCAAGGAGACCATCTCAGTATACAGAATCTGCTCTTTCTAATCCACAAGCTGAACTGGACTTTCCACGTACGTCACTCTATCGTCCACGTCTAATTCTTCAAGATTTAGCACGTGGGTTGGGTCAGGCTCATATGTCCTCAACCTCAACACTTGAAAGACATCATACACTTGCGCCAACCTTGGCGACAATGCAAGACGATACGCTAGGATCCCGATTCTTTCTAGAATCTCAAAGGAACCTACATACCTCAAACTCAGCTTTCCCTTCTTGCCGAAGCATGAAGTACCTCTCATTGGTGATACCTTCAGATAGATGCAATCACCAACTTGGAATTCTGGTCTTTGACGCTTAACAAGACAACTTTCCTGGCGACTCTGAGTGGTCATTAATCTATCTCTGGTCACGGCAACTGCAATCACTAACTGCTGAACTGACTCTGAGCCTGTGATCTTTCTTTCCCCAACTTCATCTTAACAACTGAAGTTATGCACACTTTGCTATGCAATGTTTCAAAAGGAACCATCTAATTGTTCTGCTAAAACTGGGAACCTTTAGTCTAGATCTGATATAACTCAGTCACTAGCACTCTATGTAGACGAACTATTTGATGCACATACAACTCTGCAGTTCTACCCAAATCAAGATCCTTTCATACAACAATGAAGTGAGTCGATTTCATCCATCTGTTGACCACTATCCCAATTGGAATCATTACCCCTCTGGTTTCTTGATAAGCTCGTCACAATGTTCACTATGATGTGTTCCCATTTCCACTTGGGAATCTCAAGAGATTACAAGAGTCCTCTTGGCTTACAAAGTTGTGCCTTCACTCGCTAACACATCGGACACTTAGCGACATGATTGGTGATATCCGTCCTCATACTGGACCACCAATAGTATTGACACAAATTCTAATACACCTTTGTATTGTTTGGATGAATCTGCCTGCAGCTGCTATGATGAGCTTCGACAAGATCTCTTTCTTGAGTGCTACATCGTCGGTACACACAATCATCCTCGGAACTTCGGTGTTCCACCTTCAAAAATCTCGAAAGTCGACTTTTCTCTCATCGATGTCTCTTACGGGATTTTCTGAATCTTTAGGTCTATCAACTAAGGTGCCTTGATTCTAACCTGAACATCCGACTCAATTCTGAGGGTGGCCATAAGATTTGGAAGGTAGCCTACCTCAAATTTGAAAACCGAATCTCGAGCTTTCACAAGTAAAGTCCATTCCTTGACCACCATCAGCGCAACTGAAGACTCCTGACTCCATGCATCTGTGACTTTATTCATCCTTCTAGGGTCATACAAGTTATTACAATCATTGTCCTTCCGAAGTTCTAATTCACAACACTATCTTATAGTCAACTCCTTCTGAGAGAATAAATACTTGAGACTTTGATGATCAGTGAAGATTTGGAATCTTCCTCTACACAAATAATGTCTCCAAATCATCAAAGCGAAATTAATTGCTACGAATTCTAAATCATGCATTAGGTAATTCAGCTCGTGAGATCTCAACTGACGGGACGCGTATGCAACAATCCTACCATGTTGCATCAGTATGTGACCCAGTCCCCTAAACAACGCATCACTATAGATCTCGTATTCTCTAGGACCAGATGGAATGGTCAGCACAGGTGCGGTAATTAGCTGCTACTTAAACTCTTGGAAACTACGCTCGCACTTGTTTGTCCACACGAACTTTTCTTCTTTCTTCAAGAGTCAAGTCAACGACGACACCGATGCTGAAAATCCTTCCACGAACCTTCTGTAGTAATCTGTACAACCCAAACGGCTTCTGATCTCTAATACTATTGTCGGTCTTGGTCCACTGACAACTGCTTCGATCTTGGTCGAGTCCACGGAGATTTCTTCACCTAAAATCATGTGGCCTAAGAACGCAACATGAGTAAGCCAAAACTCACATTTGCTTAACTTAACACACTATCCATGCATTCTCAGGGTCTGAAGTACCATCCTCAGATGACTCTCGTGCTCCTCAGCACTCCTTGAGTACACCGAGATATCATTGATAGACACGATCACGAACTGATTCAAAGATTCTTTGAACACTCGGTTTGTCAAATCCATGATAGCAGCTGAAGTGTTCATCAGACCAAACGGCATTACAGTACTCTCATAAAGACCATGTCGAGTACTAAACACTAAATTCAATATGTCCTTCTTTCTGATCCTCAACTGATGATGCCTTGTTCCCAAGTCGACCTTTGAAAATATCGACACTCTTTGTAACTAATCACATAATTCGTCGATCTTCGGCAATAAACATTTGTTCTTGATCGTCACCTGATTGAGTTGACGATAGTCGATGCACAGACGCAAGGAACCGTCTTTCTTTTTCACAAACAGAACTAGTGCTTCCCAAGATGATGCACTAGTATGTATGAATCCCTTATTCAACAATTCTTGCATCTGCACCATCAGTTCTTTCATCTCAGACAATGACATATGGTAAGAAGCCTTAGAGAGTGGCTTTGTCTCGGGTACTAACTCGATCGCGAATTCTATCTCTTTCTCTAAAAACAGGCCTGACAATTCCTATGGAAATACATCTAGAAATTCTTGGACTACTGAGATGTCCTCAATCTTCAATTCTTCAATCTGTCTTATCTATGACAACCGCCAAGTAACCTTGGCAACCTCCGTCTAACAAACGAGTTGCCTTCAAGCGACGAAATTAATGAAATCGAGGGTCTTTCTCGACTCCCAATAAACTCAACACTTCCACATGCTAATGGATTAAGCAAGATTACTCCACGACAATAATTCATTACCACAAGATGCTCCATGAGCCCACTCTATTCATATGTGACGTCAAAGTTATACCTCAACAACTAGTCGAGCACAACTATAGCCAGTGATTCTCCTTTCTTCAACTTTATTTCAACAAACTGAAGTTCCCCGAACTTAACCAAAACTCTGCTGCGCTACTCTGATAAAATCTCCCCAAAAACATTCTTCCTCCGATCGATGCATGATCGGTTTCATTCCTGTCCCTTTCGCCGTCCTAGTGGCGACCTATCTGCGGTAGCGGTGTTTGTGTTCCATTGGACTCTCACTGATAGTTCCTCACCTAATAGCCGTGCTGGCCATATCTATAGCACGCTCCAAATATACCAAGACACTAGATTGATCCACACTTCCTTCTACAAACTTGGCACACATCTAGAGAGTCCTCTATCTCCTGTCAGGTGATAGCATGCACTCTTTCTTGCACCGGAGGCATGCTCCAAATACCCCACGATGTGTTTTGCGGCGTATTCCCTCCGTTCTATCCCATCGGCCTTCTGGTACAATTTCTAACTAGGTGACCCTATTGGCCACGCTTAAAACAAGCACCCGTCCTAAAATGGCACGGGGCGTAACCATGTCGTCTCCCACAAGAACGACCTACTCTACTCTGATTCAGTGCTGAGTTGTCTATCCCACCCTTCTTGTTGGATGGAATAGAATACTTTTCTCCGGTCATAGGCTCCTTCCCAAACTGGTTTCCATCTCTACTGGATCTACACCTCAACTCAAATGCACGGCTCGCTCCCAGATCACATCTCCATGTTAGACCTCAGCAGGTGCGGCAACAACAGCAGTTATGGCACTGGTAGCGGTAGTGACAGCGACAACAATGGTGGTTTGATCCTGAGCTTGCTGACCCAATAAATTCCCAAGGAACACTAGCGCCTAGACGATCCCGTCGAACCTAAGATCGCTCAGTGTTGCTATACCAGTACCAACCTGCAGCAGTACTCTTATACTCGTGTTGGCCCGAGCCTGCACTCTACCTTGAGTACCGACCCATGTCAGCGCTCTACCCTGAGTCACAGAGGCTGCCGTCCTCTTACTAGGAGTCCTCAGCTCCTAATCACTCATACTACAGGCTACTATAGACACCTGTTTTCCGATTCAAATACTAGATTAGAATTCAAGTAATCCACACCAAACAAATAATTCTACCAATCAACTATCACAGACATGCACCAGCATGAAATAAAGGTCATTCCTACTAACTATCCCATGACTCATCGCACATTATCACTCCAAACACAGACCTACTCTGATACCACTTAAACAGGGATGTCATGCCCCGATCCATCGAGTGCATGCCCATCCCACACTGGTCGATTAAATAGCGACGTCCCAGGACGCGTCGCCGACCCATTCTTTTTAATGCGTATGCGAAAGCAAATAAATAATCCTCAGACAACAACAAGATGTGATAGAAAAGTAGGGCCACAATTTTCAAATCAACACGTTATTAAAAACCACAAACTGGTTTACAAACAGAGGCCAACTCTAGGGTTTAAGTACAGAAAGTCTATCTCCAAAAAGAACTTCTGAGCCATCTCAAGCTCTGAGATTCTTCACCCTAGGGACCTGAAAATGTTATCCCACAACGGGGTGAGACAATGTCTCAGCAAATTCACCCCCTAAGCCCTGACTAGGAAGGAAATACGCCCCAAGGGCTGCCTAAGCATAAGCACAAGTTAGAGGACTTACCTTTGCCTCAGATCCTACCTGCAAGTCAATATAATTCATATAATCATCTAATCATTTCAAGTTAATTCAATCAAATCAAATCGAGTCATCGATCAATCGATCCAATCAACTCCATACCATCAAGACCATCTCTCAGTCAATCCATTCAACCATCAATCGGTCAACTCATTCAACTCCATACCATCGATGCCATCTATAAACTCTATCGATTCGAACACTGCTCACCTAAGCCAAATTAGATGGTCTAGCTCATCGAAGCTAATAGATAAATTCATATATCATTGCTCACCAAAGTTAATGTCTAAATTGCTCATCGAAGCTGCTATATCAATTATTGCTCACCGAAGCTGCTAGACAATCTTTAATGCTCACCGAAGCTGCTAAAGTATTATTGCTCACCGAAGCTACTATAGATCTATATTGTTCACCTAAGCTGATCAATGCTCACCTAAGCTGAATGACGATAAATTACTCCTGGCCAAGGATCTTGTGCTTTGCACATCAATTCCTCAATTAAATATCCATCTTGTCCTAATTTCATCATGTTAAAATGTACCCGATAAAAATAATCGTGTGTGGGTACACAGTCGGCCTAAGCCAAAAATATAATATCTTTATTTTAGAAAATCCCACTATTTCTACATTGTCTGAAAACATTTTTTTGGCGTTGTAAACCGAAATCCCGGTAATTTCTAATTAATTACTGAAATTATTCAATTTTGGGATAATTACCCAAAATTACAAACAACACTCAATTTATACAATCTAGCATTCAATTAAATAAACCAATCACACCATTGCAATCAGCACAAAATTCCGATCACCGGCTATCCCAATGTAATTTCCGGAAAATAATAATTAATTAAATAATTACGAAAAATAATTAATAATTACCAATAATGCACACTTAGGCCGGAAACGCCTAATTAAATACTAATTCAGGTTCGGAAAATTTCCGAACCTATCTAAATAAATACTACGGCCTATCTACTTGCTAATTGCACTATTTTAACCACCTAACATGCATAAACGATTAATTAAATCAGTAATCCATTCTAACTAACCACATAATCCCTAATTAACTTAACTATTCAATTCTTAAGCGTCATTAGCTCCCTAAGCAAAGATTAGTGAGTAAACTCACTGGATTTGCGTGAAAACCGGTTCACAGCGATGGCGGCACCAAGCAAGGCCAGGACGAGCTTGAAAACAGGCCTTGATGCCCACAAACCCTTGCTGGTTTTGGTTTCAGACCTTAGGCCAAAGGAGCTGCAACGACGGCTGGTTTGGGCACGGCTTAGGGCTAGACTCGGTGGCCGTGGGTGGTCGTGCGGCTCGGCTTGACGGGCTAAGCTGCAGCTGCTGGGCTCAATGGAAATGGACAGGCGAACGTTGCTGCTGGGCTGTGATGATGGGCCATGATGGAGGGTCAACCGCGAGAGGCTTGCTGGAAATTTTGACCAGAGAAGACAGCAGATGGTGGAGCCGCAGGGAAATGGGACCACCGAAGCAGCAAGCTTCGATGAAAGAGAAGCCCGTGCGAAGAAAAACAAAAGAAGGAGAGACCAAGGATTGGGCAACGAACATGTAGGGGATATGAACAAAATGAAAGAGGAACGCCAAGGAAAGGAGATAAGGGAGCAGGGGGGGTTTGTCGGGGTGAGGGAACATGCGTATATGAAAGAGAGAGAGAGAGAGAGAGAGAGAGAGAGAGATACGTAAATGGATAAGGAGGAGGGGGAGGTCAAAGAAGAAGAAGAAATCAAGCCAAGGGAGGTCGTCGACCGAAGGGGGCGTGCGAAAAGAGGGACCGAAGGAAGGGGGAAAAAGGAAATTAAAATGAAACATCCTATACTCAAAACTCTTGGTCCCACAAGCTCTCATCAATCCAATTTGGTCTCCAAAAATCCCCATGCTAAAATATTTGATGTTGGAAGATACGCAAGAAGATTCCAATGTGTCATTCAAAGATCAATTATGTATCGTATCTAACCGGATACAAATTGTAATATATTTAGTTACTTGTTTTGTACACACTTTTGTACTATAACAATAGGACAATGTACATTGAAGGAATAGAGAGGAAAATTCCCACAATTCTTTCTCTCAAATTCCTCTCTCTCGATTTCTTACATGGTATCAGAGCTCTTCTAGTTCTGACATAGCTTCCGCATTTTTTGAATTGCCTCCCGTGATCTTCTGCTCTTGGTCTTTGCTTCACTTGCAAACCAAAACAGCATCCGACAGGAATTCTTGAGTTCTAATTCTTTGCCAACCTGCAGAACAGAGTTACTGCAGATTTTTCTTCATCATGATAGATCCACATACTTCACCCACCGAAGATATTGTGACGCCTCATGCTTCGCCAACTCCGAACTCATCCATTATCAATCCAGTAGCTGATCAACAACCCAGTCAAAGCCAAATTCACGCACAAAGACACACTTTGGAGAGGGGTTACCTTTCTCTCGGCTATCCTTATCGGTGGATGCCGTACCCATGGATTCATGGATCAAACCAGATGCATCAATGGTTACCAAAGCGTGCGGAGCCGGTGGAGGCCTACCAAGGGGGACGGGCGGATCGGGAATTCCGAATCAACCAATCCGAGAAGACTACAACCAAGACGGGTTTATACCTTTTCCCTTGCGGCCGCCATGGGTCGCCCGTAACCCGCGACGCGCTGTATGTCTCCAACGCCGACGGCCCAGAGTTGAAGCTCATCAACAACCCCCTCACAGGGCCGGAGAATTACTCAAATTGGGCGCGTGAATTCCGTCGAGCCCTCGTGACAAAAGATAAGGAGGGATTCATCAACGGAACCATTTCGGTCCCAATTGATGAGAAATTAGGGCGACAATGGAAAAAATGTAATCAGTTGGTCAGGACATGGATAGGAAATTGTATAAACCCAGAAATAGCTGCCAGATTGCCTCCCATAGAGGATTCAAAAAAATTTTGGGACAATATACGCGAGATGTATGGAAAACTGGATCGGGCAAGGATTTTCTCACTACATCAAGCACTTTCCGAACTAAAGCAAGGAAACACGTCTGTGACGACGTGCTTCAACAAACTTTCAGCCCTCTGGAATGAGCTGGAAGCAGCGGAAGAGAAACTCGATGGACCCGAAACCACTATCCAACAATACAAGGCGATAAAAGACAGAGAGAAGGCGACTCGGTTTTTACTCATCCTTAACGAATCTTACCTCCTCATGCCATGGAACCGCCTTCGATCCAATTTTGGTCAGGCAAGAGGAAAGCCAAAGGCTCGCCTCAACTGAAGGGAAAGGGGCAGAACCCTAGAGAAGAGAGGAGATGCGACGCTAGGATTTGCGGTCGAACAAAAGCTTTTTAAAGGGCCTTCTTCGGACAGCCACGATCGCGCGTCTCGATCGGATGGCTCACGATGGGCGCGCAACTCCTCAGATCCGGGACGGTGGAGATTTCCCTATAATTAAAGGATCCAACGGCGGGATTTTCACGAGAAATTATGGGCCGAATTCTTCCCGGCCCAATTCGAATGGGAAAAATTCTCATGGGCCGAACTCCTATGGGCCTAATTCCTATGGGCCGAGTTCAAAAAATAAGGGAAAATTGTATTGTGAATTTTGCAAGCGACCCCATCACACTGTTGAAAATTGCTGGAAGTTGCATGGCAGACCTGGTGAAAGAAAGGGCAAGGAGATATCGGCAGCGGCATATCAGATCACAGGACAGGCAGATGCGACTCAACCAATCACTCATGGTGAATATGAGCAGTTGATGCATGCATTGCAAAAATTAGAAGTTCCAAAGAGAGGGAGCAGCTTTACAGGTATTTCTCAATGTCTGATAAACAATATATCGAGAAATACTTGAATTGTTGATTCTGGAGCCAGTGATCATATTGCATGTGAGAAGAAATTATTTACTGCCATTAATGAAGAACTAGATAGCCCTATTGTAGTACAATTGCCAAACGGCAACGTTACTCATGTCACTCTAACTGAGACAGTTAATCTTAGTTCTCAAATTGTTCTCACAAATGTCCTATATATTCCTGAGTTCCAATTCAATCTTATATCTGTGTCTAGAGCCTTGTAAGGAAAATTCATGTCAAGTTTCCTTCAATGCTGATAGTTGTCAATTTCAGCCCTTTCGACTGGGAACTGATGGGATGGGGTAATCTATCAGAAGGATTATTTTTCTGGAGAAGTTCGGCCAAGCATCTAGATCAATTTCTTTGTAATAAGCAGTCATTGTGTAATTCGACTACCAATGATAAAAATTTCATTTTTCATTCTAGAATGGGTCATAATTCTTTATTTCCCTATTCTCAATGTCATATTTGCCCCCTTGCAAAGCAATCGCGTACCTCCTTTCCAATAAGCAGTAGTTGTGCAGCTGATGTTTTTTCTTTACTTCATATTGATATCTGGGGACCATACCATACTCTAAATAATGATGGTTCTCGATTCTTTCTTACCATTGTGGATGATCATTCAAGGGCCACATGGATTTTTCTCATGCAATCCAAAAGTCAAGTCGTGTCACACTTAAGAACCTTCCTTTCCTTGTCAAAGACTCAATTCGGAAAAACTGTCCAAAAAATTCGAACAGACAATGGAAAAGAATTTTTTAATTATGAATGCATGGCTTTATTATCATCCCAAGGGATTCTACATGAGAGTTCATGTACTTATACACCACAACAAAATGGAATAGTGGAAAGGAAGCACCGTCACTTGTTGGAAGTTGCCCGGTCTTTAAAGTTCCAAGCTTCTATTCCAGATATTTTTTTGGGGAGATTGTATTTTGACTGCAGCATATTTGATCAACCGTATGCCGACCAAGATTCTTAACGGTCGAAGTCCCTTCGAACTTCTTTTTGGGAAGAAACCAGATCTCCATCATCTGAGGATTTTTGGGTGCCTGTGCTATGCTTCTATAGTGGGACCTAAGGATAAGATGGGTCCACGAGCTCGTCGGTGCATATTCATGGGGTGTCCTACCCTACAGAAAGGGTACCGCATGTTTGATCCATCTACAGGTGATTTTTTTGTTAGTAGAGATGTTCAATTCCACGAAGACTCTTTTCCTTTTGCTGCCCAGGAATCAAGCAAAGATAGAGCGGGAAATTCTCTTGCTCATCATATCGAAGACTCTACCCATGATCCGAGATATGTTCTGTATCCTATATCTACTATGGCCCCAACACCTTTAGCAACGGACACGGATCAGCACTTGTATACAGGAACTTTTTTAGAATCATCTCCTGTGGAACCTCCAGTGACTCAGTCATCTCCTATGGAGCCTCCAGCAACCCAACCATCTTTTGACAATGTTCATCCCAGACGTTCCGGACGAGCCACACGTCCACCAACTTGGACTAAAGATTACATATGTGGAGTAAGAAATCCACCAGGTATTCTTTTCCCTATTTCTTCTTATGTTTCCTTCGATCGATTATCCGAGGAACATAGATGTTGCATTACCCGCATTTCTGAAGAACGCGAGCCTTCAAGTTATGACGAGGCAAGCAAAGATCAGCGTTGGCAGAATGCTATGAAAGCAGAATTGCAGGCACTGATGGATAATCATACATGGGAACTTGTCAGTTTACCTCCGCATTGTAAGCCAATCGGATGCAAATGGGTTTACAACATCAAATATCGAGCTGATGGTTCGGTTGAAAGATACAAAGCCAGGTTGGTAGCAAAGGGTTTCACACAGAAAGAAGGGTTTGATTATCATGAGACCTTCTCTCCTGTGGCTAAAGATGTTATAGTCCAATCCTTCCTCTCTATAGTAGCTTATCAAGACTGGTCTTTACATCATATGGATGTTCACAATGCCTTCCTTCATGGAGATCTAGATGAAGAGATTTATATGGACATTCCACAGGGTTTACGGAGACAGGGGGAGAATAAAGTATGTCATCTCCGCAAATCCCTATATGGGCTTAAGCAAGCATCCAGACAATGGTATGCAAAATTTTCTGAGTCCTTGATAGCTGCTGGTTTTCAACAGAGCAAATTTGATTATGCCGTTTTCACATGGACTAAAGGTACGTCATCTATATACTTGATGATATATGTAGATGATATACTGATTATGGGCAATGATGAGATAGCCATCAAATGGTTCAAGCAATTCCTGCATTCTACTTTTCATATAAAAGATCTAGGTTTGCCAAAGTATTTTCTTGGAATAGAAATTGCTCGATCAGACCAAGGAATATCCCTCAGCCAGAGGAAATTTGCCTTGGAAATCATATCAGAAGCAGGATTGTCAGGATGTAAGCCAGCTGTAATTCCAATTGAGCATAACATCAAGCTGACCACAGCAGATTATGATGCCAGAGTCTCTCAAGAGGCTGATCCTGTACTTAAAGATCCAATGAGTTATCAGAAACTAGTTGGGAAGCTTATATATTTGACTATGACTCGGCCGGATATTATTTATGCTGTTCAAACCCTCAGTCAGTTCATGCACAATCCCAAGCAGTCTCACATGAATGCTGCACTTAAAGTGGTAAAATATTTGAAGAAATGTCCTGGACTTGGGATCCTTCTATCCAAGAAATGTGATATGAGAATGACAGCATATTGTGATGCGGATTATGCAACCTGTCCGATGAGTAGGAGGTCCATAACTAGTTTCTGTGTTAAGTTTGGGGATTCTTTACTTTCATGGAAAACAAAGAAGCAATCGACTGTTTCATTATCCTCAGCAGAGGCAGAATATCGGGCCATGGCAAAGACCACGTGTGAGATAGTGTGGCTACGTGGATTACTTCGTGATCTTGGAGTACAAGTTCAAGGGCCAACGAAATTGTTTTGTGACAATGATGCAACCCTCAAACTTGCCTCAAACCCAATCGTTCATGAAAGGACGAAACACATAGAAGTAGACTGCCATTTCACACGGGAAAAAATCCAGGAAGGGATAATCGAGACACTGGGAATTCGAACAGAAGAACAACCGGCAGATATTTTCACCAAACCTTTGTGTCAAAGTCAACACACGTATCTCCTAAGCAAGCTAGGCATCTTGGATATCTACAAGCCACCAGCTTGAGGGGGAGTGTTGGAAGATACGCAAGAAGATTCCAGTGTATCATTCAAAGATCAATTATGTATCGTATCTAACCGGATACAAATTGTAATATATCTAGTTACTTGTCTTGTACACACTTTTGTACTATAACAATAGGACAATGTACATTGAAAAAGCAGTGAATACAGAGGAAAACACAATTCTTTCTCTCAAATTCCTTTCACCAAGATCCTCACTTAGCAAATTTCCAATAACAAGTCTTGGGTAAAAATGGCCAAAAATTCTATTTCATTTTTCGCAATCCGATTTCTTAACAAACTTCTCCGATTGATGTCCCAATTTATTGAGGAAAAAGCCGACACAATTTCGTTTTCACCAAGTAGCTCATACAAGAGGCCAAAATCCTTTCAAATTGGTCAATCGATTTTCCATAAAAATCCCGAACTCTCCGAAAATTCCTCGAAAGATGGGGCGACTTCCCTATTCCCTATAATGACTCGTGACATGACAGAACTTTCAATTTTTGAAATTGGATTCAAATTTATAGTTAATTTCAATCAGACGCGATTTTGGCGTGACCTAATCTACGAGATAACTTTTAAGAATTTTTATTGCAATTGACCCATAGTCGATTTTCTTCGAGCCACAACGTACCTCTTCGACACATTGGCGACTCTCGGTGGTCGTGAAAATCTCGAGGTTTTAAATACAGACACAAGGTACCCAAAACAACAGAAAATCGGTCTAGTGCCGATCGATGAGAATTTTGCAATCAGGTAGAATCACCCACACTTTGATCACACATCTCAGTCGAATCGACCTATCCCCAGTCTCCAATCAATTTTTAATTGTGCCGTAATGACCCTTGTAGACTAATACAGTCAAGCGGTCGATTTCTAGTCGAATTCTCTAGTCTATTGCATTAAAATCCCTTAATGGCTTCACCTGATAGGCCAGTTATCTCATGAGTGGCCATCTCAGAGAACAGCATTATAGGCGCGTAGATGAAAGGCCCAACTTATCAAATTGAAATCAGAAACTGAAAATGAGGATGTCACACAGTTAGACATTCCTAAGATTATAATAACATAAGATAATTAAATTAGTATGATTCATAAAAGAGATGATTTCAATTGGCGCGTTAGGTCCACTCAAATTTGGCGTGACCATAAAGGAAGCATTATTGATGATCCCCTTTGATCTTTTTGTCTGTTTTGTTTTTGGGGTGAGGAATCTGTTCCTTTATTTCTAAGCTAGAAAAAGCAGATTTCAATTCATTTTGTTCCGCTAATTAAATTAAAAAAGGATTAACTTTTCTCATCTGAGCCAAAGCTGAGCCAAACTTCCATTCTGCTAAGCCAAACAAAGCAGATATTCTTATTTTCAATCTAGATTCGTGCTAATTGGCATGATCAATTGATTCTTGCTATTATTCCACCTACTAGCGTGATGTATTGGTAAAAACCAATTGTTTGTGCTTGGGTGTTAGCATGATCTCAAATCTTTTAATTAGAATTTTATTCATGAACAAAAAGAAAATCGAGCTTATTTATATCTGTTTGAGAGACTCACGATATTAATCAAGTTTCTATTATAATTTTTTGGCCAGAAAAATTCTATTAATTTGTTCAGTTTGATGTTGGACGTATTGGACAACTCAATATATTTTCCGCTTGCCATTACTTTGTTATCATGTACTACTTGCGTGGAAGTTACCTGGGGCCTTCCTTCATCAGAGGAAAAAAAAAGAAGAAAAAACACCATTCAGACTCAGCACCAAATAGGAGGCTAAGTGTGAGGAGATAATTGGTATAAGTCCTCGAAGACGAGGAGGTTGTCTCGGAATTATTTTATATGATTGCATGTTCTTTGAATGTTGGACGTATTGGACAACTTGATATATGTTCCACTGACTATTACTTGGATATTTTGTTCCATTTGTCTGGAAGTTACTTGCGGCATTCCTTGATAAGCCAAAAAGATCTATATCGCACCAAATGGCTGTAAGGCAAATGGTCTGAATAGAGTCCTCGAACGTCATTGATCTGTGAACCGAGAGTCTATGTGATAATTTTCGAATAATTATTCTCAAATATTACAAAGAAACAACTTTCAGATAATTCTGACTCCATTCTTTGTTTGAAAAACTTGAAATCCATTCATTGAATGTCATTGATTGAATTTCTGAATGTTGACTTGCGATATGAAATTTGATGATTGCACATCTTTAAATTATGAACGAAGCATTACCTTTGAATCAAGCATATCTTGAATATGCACATTGTCACAATCCTACCGGAGTGGACGCCGAGAGAGTTTAACCTATTGCTAGGCGGACAAATATAACCCTATGTGAGGTGGTGCTTACATTTCATATTGGGTTTCTCAAACACTATCCAAAAAATCCACGGGTTACGACTAAGTCTTGAAGAGAAAAATTGTCTTAACCGATAACTCTTATTATCGGGACAAGGATTTTGATTTTTTAATTTGATTTTATGGAAGGCGAATAATTAAAGAACATTATATTCTCAACCCCATGAGCTAAGCAGCATACTGGAGAAGTAGTTGAGCGGCATGCTTTGGATAACATATTTTAAGAGACCGGCCAGTATGCTTTGCTATCTTATAGTTTTATAATTTTGACATAGATCATAAGATCCCGACCACAAGTGAGGGTCCCGGCCCTCACTGCCATAGGCAAGGGGTGTATTTGAGTATCCAGAGCACGAAATAGATCACAAAATATTAACTATGATTCATACTTAATATTCAGACCCCGTGAACGGACTCCAAAAAAAATTTCCAAAACATGCCCTTCCTAGATTTTTTACTTTGCAATTTTAGTTGGCCAACCTACTTAGAAGTTTCCACACTTTAAATGGACTTAATTATTCAAAAATTTAGAAGACATTGTTAAAGTTTTCTATATTCTTTAATTTCAAGTCGATGCTCATTTTAATCTTTCACGCAATTTGAGTTTTGCTTTGCAAACTATGTTTACAAAATAAATCACTTTCAATGAGCAAAAGAATCCTCATTGAACTTTAGCTGATTCTTGATGGAAAGTGCGAAGATAATATGGTTCCTCCTTGACAATGATGCAAACGAAGTTGAGATTTTTAAAACATTTTATTCTCGAACGAGTGTTTTTATGCTTTTCTTTTTCTTCTTTTTTTAATGAATATCGACCCACATTTCCTGATATTTTCCCTAGGCCAAACACGTTGTGCTGGTCTTGTGGGTGAGTTGCCAAGTCTATTTGATGTGAAATTTGGATGTGTGCATACCAGCGCATGCTAAGCGAATTGACTAAATAAACGTACTTTAATGCTTTTTCGTTGCCTTAACAAGCAAGTTCGACAAAGACTTGACGATGAACTTGCGTACGTTCTAAGCAAAGACAAAAGCCCCGGATTTGTTTCTAATTCGAACTAGGCAATTCAATCATGGTGTAAATCATTGGATCCCAATCAAGATGCTTTTCTTAGTGCATTATCATTTAGACATACATTGAATTGTAATAACATTAGATGATTTATGTAGTATGATTTATAACAGAGATGATTTCAATTGGTTTGTGAGGTCCACTCAAATTTGGTGTGACCACAAAGGAAGCATAATAAATCCCCTTTATTCTTTTTTGTCTGTTTTGTTTTCTGGAATGAGGAATTTTTCATTTATTTCTAGGCTAGAAAAAGCATATTTCAATTGCTTTTGTTCTGCTAATTATATTTAAAAAAAAAAAAGGATTAGTTTTTCTCTGCTGGAGCCAAACTTCCATTTTGCTTTCCTTAAGCCAAACGAATCTTAATCTATCAACGAGAATTTTATTCACCACCAAAAAAAAAACAAATCAAGCTCATTATATTCTGTTTGAGAGACTCGCCATATTAATCAACTTTCTATTATTTTGTTCAGTTAAATATTTGATAGCTATGGAAAATAAAGGGCAAGATATTTAAAAATTGTGATATACATAAATAATTACATAAATGAAAAGGATAATATTTGAACATATTGAGCTCGAGCTTGAACTCATTTTATAACGTGATTGTGTAGAGTCTACTTGAGCTTGATATCTCCATTTTTTTCTGGTAAGCTCAAGCTGGAAATTGAATACTCCATGCCTTGAGTGGAGTTCCGAGCATCTAATGTCTAATAGGAGTTGAGCTCGAGCTTCGCACTACCGTAATTTATACATTTGAACATTGGTAGGTAAATCTTTTAGTAGAGTGAAAAGAAATGCCACAGAAAAGAGTGTCAGTAATCATTAAAACCATGAACATGCCAGCGACTCTTGAATATTTGTAGTTAATTGTTTCTTCAACTGAAAAAACATCATAGGCAAAAAAAAAAAAACCAACTCAGAACCTACAAGAAGGATAATTATTGCATGAAAACTCATTACAAAAACAGAGTAACTTATATCATCTCATTAAGAGGAAATCCGCTGACATATTGCAACTTAGAACATTGACTTTTAACTTAAGCTTCGTTTGTTTCACGTAAAATGGATGATATGACAAATATTTTTTTCTAAAAAATGAACACTTATATCACTTATAAAAATGAATTAACGAAAAATATTTTCATTGTTTACAAAAATATTTAGATATAAATTATTGTCGATAATGAAAATATTTTTCATTGACTAATAATATTGAGCGATATAAACAATTTTTTTTAGAAAAATATTTTTTAAATTATTCATTTTTTCGTAAAATAAACGCACCCATAATCCAACTTTATCAATCGCATGCTGCCTTATACCTGCAATACCAATCGAAAGTATAATTGGTTGTTCACAGAGTAGAGACCGGGCGAGTTGTGTCTAGGGTAACAGGCACTGTAATGCACCAGCGACCTTCCTTCATAAGCAAACAAAAGCATTCAGGCTAAATTGATGAAAGTCGTCGAAGGGGAGGAGGTGGCGTAGGAAGTATAAGTTGCGTGTTGCTGAACGGTTAGATATTGGATGTATCTGGACAAGTTATAATGAGTTCCGCTTGCTGTTACTTTGGTACTATGCGCCCTTTGCCTGGAAGCCACCTGCAGCCTTCCTTCATAAAGCCATTCATACTCGATATTATTTGCTTTTGCCATAAAGTTACATGAAGCTGAAAATAGACTAAGATTGTATGTTATGATTGCACTTCAATGCTAGATTGAACGATGACAAAATGAAATTGCTCGCCAATTGAAATTGTACACCGATGCTAATATTCAAATCAAAAGCTGATTTTGTCTGATTCGTCTCTATTGTTCGTTTACTGGTTGATTTGGGATTGGATTCAAGTCCACTTAATTTGACGTTGTTTTTTAATGGAAATCACAAAGAAAATGTGGTTCCTCCTTCGCGATGATTCTAACAAAGTTGAGATTATTTAAATATTATATTCTCAAAGGTGTGACCTGTATGATTTTTTTTATAACATCAACCTGAGTTTCCTGGTACTTTCAGGGCCAAAATTTCAAATTGCGATTTGCCGGTCTTGCGAGTGGGTTGCCAATTTCCAAACGGAACTTGTAAGTGTTGGCATCTTTGTGTGTACCTGTGTGAACACACGAATTACTAGCCTATTCGACGTGCGATTTGACTATGTGCAAACCAATGCATAACGAGTCAATTGACTAGACAAGACATACTTCGGTGCTTTCTCCTTTGCCTTCACAAGAGGGTTGCACAAAGACTTGAAGATTGACTTGCATACATCATAAGCAAAGAGAAAAAGGCAGGTTCATTTCTGTTTCTTAAGGAAGTTCATTCTCTCTCCTAACTCAAATAGGCTTCACAAGATTAGACTTGCCAATACTCAGGTCGCATAAATCGGGTCTATTAAAATCATTAGTTATATAAAATACAAAAATCAATGGATGTGATTGCATATGGTCCATAGACCACAAACCATGCAACTATTTCCCTTCTATGGTTCCTTGGGGTGTGTATGGTAACTTGCCAATTTCTCTAGTATTTTATTCTTTTGTTTTCCGAAACAAAATAATAACAGAAATCTATTTGGTATATCAACTAATTTTTCTATTTCTCAGAATAGAAAATTAGCCAGAAAATAGATTTGAAATAGAAATAAGAAATAAAAAAAATAACTTCTTATTTCAGGAAACAATTTTTACAAATAAGTTATTTTCTTTTTTTTTTTTTTTTTCTTTTCTTCTTCTTCCTCACAGCCCACCGCCCCTTTCTGTCCGCCAGCCACTGCCACCAATCATGTGGCCGCCGCCACAGTCACTAGTTGCCGCCGCTTATCAAATGCCACCACTACCGGCTAGAGGAGGAGCAAGAAAAAGAAGAGAGGGAAAAAAAAAAAAAAAAAAAAATCTACGTTACAAAAAAATTCGTAAATTGTACCAAACGCATTTTTGTTCTTTTTTATTTCGAGAATATAAATTTTGTATAGCCACAAAACGTATTCTTTTACTAAAAAATTATTTCAGGAAATAGAAATATATAAAAAGAAATTATTCTCATAAATAGAAATATTATCAAACGCACACTTGATTGATCAACTTCAATCATAGCTCATCGTAATTATTGTGAACGTATTATACTTTCTAATGCAGACCGTGGCATTAAAAGATTAACTAGGTTGGCTAGATGTCAATTTGGTTCGAATTAGCACAAGCCACCGAGGGATTTGCCTCAGCTCACTCTTCTCATCGCCCAGTAAATCAAACCAAAGATACGAAAGATTGCCTACGCATCTGAGATCAAGTTGACCGGACAAAAATTAAAAAAGCCCTCAAAAAATTGGATCCCCCGACAGACCAAATTGCAAATTTTTCAAGGGGCCGACCACTCTTCTTTATAAAAGAAAAGTTAACGACTCTAAGTTTGCCACGTGGATTCTACCCATTCAAAAAAGTGAGGAAAAAAGGGTGGTGCATCAGCTGTTCCGCGGGAACTTTGTTGCGAGACTTGACGATATCAGCAACTTTTGGGAGTTCATGCTTGGTAGATGAAGTCGCCTGAAGGTTAAGTTCAAATTGAGTTTAAATTATATCAAGTTTTGAGCTGAAATTCATCTTGCTTTCAAGGAATCATTCTCATGGTCCTTGTGGGCAATGGTGCTTCATATAATGAGGACTCTTCTGTTACAAAGTGTTTTTTGATCAAGTTGGTTAATCTTAAATCAAGACTTAATATCGTTTTTGCAAGTACACAAAACCATCATGTTGGGATAGTTCGATGAAACTACACCTTAAAACTAAAGACAACTTGTTCAAAATAACATTGGCAAGAATTGGCCTACCGATTCCACTCATTTCATGGTTTCCGACAAATGTCCAATAGTTTTGTTGTAGCTTCTACCTGGTCATGATATTGAATAAAGTGTGGAGTCATATTCTGGTACTTGGCATTTATATCAACAATTCGAGAGATGATAAACTATAGGACTTTGACGAGCACACGGACCACGGGGTTAAAAACTCAACAAATTGAAATTTGATGGAATGTTTCCCTTTTTAAAGATTTCATGAATCATGTACTAGCCGCCTTCCTTGAGCTAGAAAGCTGCCAAAGGTTGTCGAAGCTTGCACTGAAGCGACGTCAGTGGAGTAGGAGAAGGGGCCAAGGGAGGAGAGAAGAACATGAAAAAACGATGGTTTGTTTCATTAATTGTTTCATTAAGGAAAATTTCTCGGACTACCGATTTCTATTCTCAATTATTAAAAAGAAATAATTTGTTAGGACTTTAAAAAGCCGTCATTTTCGCTTTAATACTTTCAAATTGAAACATTGAAACCAGTAAATAATTGTCATGATTAGATAACTTCAAGATCCATCGAAAGAGAGATTATCATATCATAACGGGTTATAACTTTTTATATTATACTAAGCGTCATAATTCATTTGGATTTTATTGTGTAATTACTTCATTAGCTATATCCCTGATGTCCAGAAGGGTTAAGAAGTAGTTGCTACTCAGCTGGACAACCTTGTGCTGAAATTGTGATGTTTTGAATCTTGAAATTGGATTGTTACTTTCACATGACCAAAGCACCCTTCTTCTTATACTCCTTCGCATCGAGTGGGATGTAACGGAGGCTCACAGTGTTGATAACCCATCAAGACCAATTTGGTCAAGATGTTCAAATATAATCCGTTGACATGGGACTTACATTTCTAAAATTATATTTAGGAAGTAGTTTGGGTAGAGGAGGGGTTCCCCCTGGGAAAAATGGCTTATTTTCCCCTTACGGGGCATCCCTCGGTCTAGATCCATAAAACACAGGAGTGTGGTATAGGGAAATAAAGGGTCTCCTCCCGCTCGGGAGGAGGTGGCCGGCCATACATATATAAAAAAGACTCTTAATATTTCCCATTTCCTGCGTGGGGGGTAATTTTGGACTTTCACGTCCCGATGTGGGATAGGTACGCTTGTGGGTCCCAAATAATTTCAGCCTTTGTATTCCACGTGTCTGAAATGGGGTCATTACGTAGGCTCTTTACCTTTTGCTTTTGCTATGCAAGCATGAAACGAAATGAGCGTTTTTGCGGCTTCGAAATGAGAGGGAACCTTTGTTCCTAGCTAGATCTTGACGACGGAGTGTCCCTTTGAACCCGAGAAAGGGCGCACGCTAGTTGAGGATGAATTCAAGTGTCGTAGCTCATTCCACTGGTCTGACTGATCAAGAACATTCGACCAATTTAATGCCCTACTTAGTTACGAGCTTACGGTACACAGCTCTGTGCCAAGTGAGAGATAATAGGAGGAAGACACGGCTATAAAAAATGTAAGGTCCATGTAGTTGAGAAAGAATGAGATTAATTAATAAAGAATTATTAATAATCTTTTGTTGTCCCCACTGATGTGCTCGGAGAGCTCAAAGGCGTTTTTCATTTGTGCATATTAGGTACCAGATGGTTGTGGATAGTCTGCTAGATGAGGCTGGCATCTTTGTCCGTGGCCAATTCCTCATCATATCAAGGAAAATATGTACCATACATATTATGTAGCCAAGTCCTCACTATCGCCAAGATTTCTCGGACATAACAGAATTCATCAAGGCCAAAGTTTTCTTAATATGTTAGAAGCAGAAGTCCGAGCTCTTTCACATTCAATTTGGATCCAACATAGTAAAGACCAAAAGAACGGTAGAACTCCAGAATATATTATTTCGGCCATGACGAATGGACCGTAAAATGATCGTGCTCGTTGTTGGCTAACTCCATCAAATAAGGAATAGAAATGGCGAAGCTCAATTGCTCGATAGATAATCACCGGTGGACAGAGCCTCCATTGCATCATTGAACACATGCGAAAGGTCACTAAAGACACGAGCGACCCTCCAATGCCATAGCAAATTTGACCGAGAGGTAAACCTCATTAAAAGTTCAATTAAAAGTTCAGTGAAAGGGTATAATTGAGTTGTACTTGTCAAAAGCTTTTTCAAGATACCCAACTTGCCCAAATTGAACAACTGGATTTTAAGACGTCAAGTTTTTCCAAACACAGCTGTCCGATCATGAGGTGTTGGAAACTTTATGATTTTATCCAATCGATTAATTTCATCTTAAAAATTAAATAATAAGCTTTCCAACACCATAAAAATCACAATGATCGGAATTTTTATAACAAAAATATCATCACTTTTTGCCAAGTTCATCTATCCGACCCAACCACCCAAAAGCCACAATCCGAGGTGAATTGCATTTTAGCAAAATTGAAGTCACCAGCTTCCGTGGGGAAAAATGGGTTCGATTGTCCATTGTACAGAAAAGGTATGCTGGACCAAGTTCGATCAAATTTAGTTAAAAAAAAAGTGTAACATTAATTTTCAAGATTTCCGGAAAAAAAGAAAAAAAGTGGATGCTCCATGGAAGATGACAATTACTGGAGTATGTACTACTTATGAAACACATCCATTCTATTCATTGTTTAATTCAATCACTTCGGCTAAGTTTAAATCTATTGTTTTGCCAAGCCTACCTCTAGATATAATTAGTTTTTCTAGTATCTGAAGTTGATTAAATGTTGATGTTATCTATAAATAGCACTAGAAAATAACACATGAATTACAAGAAGACAAAAATAATTTGTAAGGTCATTGGACCACATGGCAACACAATGCTAAGTGTTATGTCACGTCATAAGTATAGAGCTATAGAGAAGTGTGGCGTGACCGGTATAGGAGCAACCACTCTTTCAGCTTTAGTTTAACTCTACATAATAGATTGGGCAATTTTATTTGGCTGATCTTCTTCGAAGTCTATGCACTTCAATTACACCTAATGGTTCAAAAAATTGAAAGATATTGATTAATGTTTTCTATATTCTTTAATTTTAGGTCCATGCTAATGTCAATCTTTTACGCAATTTGAGTTTTGCTTTGCAAATTACATGTACCTTTCGTTGAGCTAAAAGGGTCCTAAGAGGGAGACTTTAGCTTATTCTTTTGTGGAAATTGCGAAGAAAGTACAGTTCCTCCTCCACAAGGAGATCAATAAAGTTGAGATTTTCGAAACATTTTTAATCTTGAACGAGGGTTTTTATGCTTTTTGATGATATCAACCTGAGTTTCTTGGTATTTTCTAGGTCCTGGTCCTGAAATTGCAAAACACGCGCGCGTGACCACATGAACAAACGAGTTTGTTTGACGTGGAATTTGGGTATGTGCAAATGAATTGACTAGACAAACATACCTCAGTGCTTTTGCTTTCGCTTTCGCTTTCACAAGAGGGCCGGACAAAAACTTGAAGATAGACCTGCGTATATTATAAGCAAAGAGAACTCAAGTTCGTCTTTGTTTCTTAAGGAAGCTCTTTCTCTCTCCTAACTCACGTTGGCTTTATTGGGTTAGCTTGCCAGTACTCGGATCCACATAAACGGATTTATCACAAAATTGTTTATGACATATATCATACACGGAACACCCAAACATCAATGGATGTGATCACATTTGTTCCATAGACCACGATCCATGCAACTATTTCCATTTTATGATTAGTTGATTGAGCGATACTTGTCATAATGTAAATTATAGCAATTTGTAAAAACTTGAAAAGCTTTGTTTTCACAGTTGAGATCCATTATTTTGTGATTTAACAATTGCATATGCCTCTTGGAAAGATCGTAGAAACATCCATGTAACGACCAAAGGGCTATATTTCTTTTTTCTTCTTTTTGTGAGCAAAATTTTTCTTTCTTATAAGTGCCAGGCCCAAAATTTTATGGTTAAATCAACTACTTTTTTTCTGGTGGATCGATGATGACGTCTCTAATGAATCGAAGGCATTGAACATTTCTCTAGCTCCATTGAATGCGGTCTAGATTTATTCTCCATTTCTGAGATTATTCACACATGCAAATACACAAAATGTGATCATGTCCTAATGTCATTTTTAAGGTGGACACCAAGTTTGAATATAATATTATGCGATTGTATAGAGACTCACTTCACATATGCACACACAGAAATTTAAAATGTTTTATTGATACTGACAATTAATTTCACGTAAAAATTAAGCTTCCCATATAGGTGTCTAAATTCGAGAAACAAAAAGTGAGAGGGAATAGGCTCACAAATCATTTAGAATTGTATCTAATTTTTGTTATCATAGATTGTATTTTAATTCAAATTATGCAATTAAGTCATTGCACGAATCATGGGATCCCAATCTAGACACTTGTCTTAATGCCCTTTTCCTTCTAGACATATATAGAATTACAATAACACAAGATGATGTAACATGTAAGTGGTCTGGCTCCATAAATAGACGATTTGGCGTGACCTCCAAAGAAGTATAATGGATCCACTTTATCCTTTTTGTCCGTTTTGTTTTTGGTGAGAAATCTCTTCCTCGATTTCTAGTCTAGAAAAAAGCATATTGTAATTGCTTTTGTTCTGCTTCTTAACTTAAAAAGGGTTAGCTTTTCTCAGTCAGAGCCAGACTTCCTTTATGCTTTTGCTAAGCCAAATGATCATGTTGCCTTTGTTCCATTGACTACTCTTTTTCTTTTGTCATTGCAAAATTGTGAATGTGAAATCAGCATAGAGTCGCCTTCCGCCCTCGAGAGTCGTAGATCCACCATAACGCATGATACACTGTTAAAAGCCAATTGTTGGTGAAATCACACGGAATGTTTCCAAATCTAGTGATGACCTCTGCACTTTACCATCTTGGTATATTCATGATGAAGGAATAAATAGTGTGCATAAGAGCTAACATTCTTTCTATATGGAAAAGAAAATATTATCTCATTGTAACTTTAATTTCCCCATTAAATTTTGGATAGCTAGATCGAATCCACCACATTTACACTAAAAAGACTAAACTACCTTCAATCATTCAATTGCAATTTAAAGTGACAATCACATTGTTTCTTTTCCTACTTTTTCTAGTTACCATAATTACGCATTCCACACATTTTATTTTTCTTAGTGTACTAAAGAATTTTTTTTAGTGTATCCTTACATATTACTATAATGTATTACATGCTTCATAAAAAGGCCACTAGTAAGAAAAAAAAAACACAAATTATCTGATATAGTCAAAACCTTGAAAGTCTCTTCTCATCATTGCCTTAATAAAAACTAATTTATTCTTTCTCCCTCTTATTTCAAAAGCTCACTTTCTTGGTGAATTATTTATTTTTTTAATTTCATTAGTCTAAAATATATACCAAGTCTTTTTAAAGAACTTATCTTTTACCCTCACTAGCGGTGAGATGCTTTTACATAGATGTTAGGCGTTGTGGAATATCTTGGAATATACTAAAAGGTTGTGCATAATGAAGCATCAAGATATTTTTCATACATACTTCGTCAATGATATTAATTTTTTCAATTCAAAATAATGAGATGTCATCAACATTTAAAAAAAAATTATTTTTGTGCAATTTTTAATTTAATTAAATTTCATCTTTAAAGTTTTCCGTTGGAAAATGTAATTGTGATCTTATTTTGGAAAATCTTCAAACCCTAAAGAGGGTTTCTTTATCCGATCATCCAATTATGTGTGGTAGAAGAGAACCCACCCATAGGAAGGAATTTTCTTTGGTCAAACAATAAGATATTTGATGGTGATATGCACAACAAAATTGAAAATTTGTAAACAAGTGATTGTATTAAAATCTATATGATAATTTATTTATTTTTAGATTTTACCGAAATTTATCCTTAGATTTGCTTGACAACGTTGAAAAGAACTAGGATTCTTGGAAATTTCTTTTTCAACAAAACTATGTTTTATGGAAACAAATCTAACAGAAAAAAGAAATGGTGTTTTCAATTTATTTGAAATACCTACAATAAAAATTTAAAAAATAGACATGTGAAATTCTTAATTATGGTAATTGAATCCTACATTAAAATAGAAAAACTAAAAAAAAAGTCAATGAATTTGGGCTACCAATTAAATAGCAAATGAATGATTTGGTACAATTTTATCTTTTAAGTGAAAATTGGGCAAATTTAGTTATACAAGGAATGGATTTGTCCATCAACTTTTTGCCATCAGGCGAGGCTTGGTCATCACACATCAAGAAAATGTGTGTAATCTAGGAAATAAATGCATGCTTTTATGGTAAGAATACATAAATTACGGGAGGGGGAATAAACTTTGAAGATGCAAACTTTTGAAGAATTAGTTAGAAATTGGTTAAACAACCAAAACGCCCAAATCACCACAAGATCACAAACAATTAGTTGGATCATCAAATGCGTTATTCTTGCAACAGAAATCTCTTGCAGCAAGCCACCTTGCGACTAGACAATCACCATATGAATATATTGCAGTGATGAAGAAAATCATTTCCGAAATTAAGGGATCCACCAACAGTGAAAAGCTAGCTCCCACCAATCACATCGTAATGGAGACACAAAAGAAGATGACTGGAATGGGGTCCACCTATTAGAAGAAGAACAAAATCACCAAGGGAAGACACCCGCTAGAAATTGTAGCAGCATGTGCAATAATATTGGTCACCGTCAAATCACTGCAGTAGAATTATTGCTTACTTTCACTATGCTAGCGGGCCTCCGGTTCTAGCAAACAAGATACTATTCACCATTAGATTACTGCAGCAAAATTATTACTTACTTTCACTATAGAACTTTTACTGTACAATAACGCGCAATTGCTTTTGTTTTCCTCATCGTAATGGAGACACAAAAGAAGATGACCAGAATGGGGTCCACCTATTAGAAGAAGAACAAAATCACCAAGGGAAGATACCCGCTAGAAATTGTAGCAGCATGTGCAATAATACTGGTCACCATCTAATCACTGCAGCAGAATTATTGCTTACTTTCACTATGCCAGCGGGCCTCCGATACTAGCAAACAAGATACTATTCACCATCAGATTATTGCAGCAAAATTATTACTTACTTTCACTATAGAACATTTACTGTACACAATAGCTTTTGCTTTGCTCGTTAAATTTAGAAGGATTAGCTTTTATCAGTTAGAGCCATAATTCCATTCTACTTTTGCTAAGCCCAAAAAAGCAAATCTCCTTATATTTAATCCAATGTCGCATTAAGTAACATGATCAATTTATCCTTGATCAGACTGAACAATAATTTTATATGTGATATATTGTATTGAAATGTAATGCACTATTAAAATCCTTGTTGGTCCTTGATTGATAACAAAAATTTAAAGGCCCTTTTGATAATCTATCTAAATTTGTCAAATAAATTCAAGATTTTGATCTAACACTTTGAATCTTTATTTTGAAATTTTCAAAATCTTTGCTAGTCCTTCTTGATTTCTCCGATCATCCCATTATATATATAGAAGATTAGATAAATTTCCACGCATGCATGCATGTATGTATGTATAGAAGAGAATTGATAAGAAGGAATTTTATTTGGTCAAATGATAAAAGGAGTTTGATAGTGATATGCACAACAAAATTGAAAATTTGTAAACAAGTGTTTGTGTCAAAAAAATTATATAATAATTTTTTTTTTCTGGAAAATTCATCCTTAAATTTGCTTGACATACTAGGTTTCTTGGAAATTTCTTTTTAGACAAAACTAATTTTATGGATGAAAAATCTAACAATGAAAAAGAAATGGCGTTTTTAAATATATTTGAAATACCTATTATAAAGAAAAACTAGACATGCGAAATTCTTAATTATGGTAACTAAATCCTACATTGAAATAGAAAAACAAAAACAAAAAAAAGTTTTGAATTTAGGGCTATCAATTAAATTGCGACTGAATGATTTGAAGCAATTTTGTCTTTTTAGTGAAAATTGGGTGAATTTAGTTATTTACAGGATAGATTTCTCCATCAACTTTTTGTCGTGGACCAGGTAAGGCTTGGTCATCACTCATCAAGAAAATGTGTGTAACTCGGGAAATAAATGCAGGCTTTTTATGGTAAGAATGCATAAATTGCGGGAGTAGGGATAAACTTTGCTATATGCGCTCTTTGACGATACAAACTTCTAAAGAATCAGTCCATAATTGGTTAAACAACCGTTACGCCCAAATCACCACAAGATCACAAACAACATTAGATGGATCATCAAATGCATCACTCTTGCAACATAAATCTCTTGCAGTAGCCCTACCTCGCTACTGCGCAATCACCACATGAATATGTTTCAGTAATGGAGAAAATCATTTCCGAAATTAAGGAGCCCACCAACTGTGAAAAGCTAGTTCCTACCAATCACACCGTAGCGGAGATACAAAAGAAGATGATTGCCGTGGGGTCGACCTATTAGAAGAAGAACAAAATCATTAAGAGAAGATAGCCGCCGGAAACTGTAGCAACATGTGTAATAATACTATTCACTGTCCAATCACTACAGAAAAATTATTGCTTATTTACGCTATGCTATCAGGTCTCCAGTATTGGCAGACAAGATACTGTTCACCCCGAGATCATTGCAACAAAATTATTGCTTACTTTCACGGTGGAACTTTTACTATACAACCACGCGCAATTGTTTTTGTTTTGCTCATTAAATTCAGAAGGAATTCAACCACAAAAAATCATGAGGATTAGCTTTTCCTCAGCCGGGGCCGAAGTTTCATTTTGCTTTTGCTAAGCCCAACAAAGCAGATCTTCTAATATTTAATCCATATTCACACTAATTTGCTTGATCAATTGATACTTGCCTTTATTCCACTTACTAATCTTTTATCTTGTGCCATGAAAAAGTTGTGAAATTTGAATTTGGCTCCAAGTCACCTTTTGCTTTCAAGAGTCGTAGATTGATTGTAATGCATTAATAGACTGTTTGAGAAAACAAACAAATTTTCCCAAATTCACTAATGACCTTTTGCATTCCATCATCTTGGTATATTCATGATAAGAGGAATAATTAGTGTACATAATAAATATACATTCTTTCACATGGAAAAAAAATATTGTCCCATTGTGACTTTTAATTGCCTCCATTGAATTGTGATCATATACTTTTTGCCATCAACTTTTCTAGAAATTCGCATTCATTTGGAGGTCATAACACTTCGGGGAGATGTGCGAGACCCTCCTACCAAGGAATGGCTTGCATCACATAATGTGGAGTTCAACGTCGGAAATACTATTTGGCCCATGAAAGTCCTCATACATATATTGGACTTTGCGAGCCTAGCAGTGGGGTTGAAGTTGAGTCCAACTTAGGACTAATTCAAGCTCGACTTAATAATTAGTTGAAATTGACTGGTCTAGTTCGGAGTTGAGCCTAGACTAATTGAAGCTTGACTTAATAATTAATTGAAATCGACTAGTCTGATTTTGAGTCGAGCCTAGACTGAAGTTACACCAAGAATTTCATCGAGTCATGATCAACCTCGAGAGAATCGCAATTCCAATCCAATTTCTATTATTTTGTTCGGAAAATAATTGATAATCACGAAAATAGAGGGGAAGACATTTGCAAATTGTAGTATACTTAAAGCACATAAATGTAGAGGATAATATTTGAAGTTAATGAGCTTAAGCTCAAGCCCACTCTTTAATTTGATTGTTTCGAGTTGACTTGATGTTGAATATCTCGATTCTAGTTTGGTGACGCTCAAGCCAAACTTTTAATACTCCATGATTTGAGGGGAGTTTCGAGCATCGAATATCTAAGAGGAGTTGAACTCAGAGCTTGGCACTACTGTATTGGCTCGAATTGAAAATTTGACTGAGTAATGTACTTACATTAAAAACTTACAAGTTGCAAAAAGTTGATTTTAGTGATATATATATATACAAATTGTCATGGCACGGACTTTCTACCCACCCAGACTGTACCTACATTGCTCTAATATAATGGAAATCTTCAAGATCTGACAACAAGAGACCAACCGAATTACAGCATTAAATCACTTGATCCAAAAACACTCCTGCTGACGCGTATTCCTCAGGGGACCCCAGGCAGGCCCATGTTTCTCCCCCGAATTCAAATTTAAATTGGTTCTTACTAAACATACATAGTCAAGGTGAAACGACGAAACATTGATGGATCCAACATTAACTCAAAACTAGTACACTGCACACAGTAAGTGAAAACTCAAGCCCAAGAGGTTCTCAATCTAAATCGTTTACATGACAAGCTTTGTGTAATGCAGTAAATCTAACTCAACCTAACCAAAATCTCATAGTCGGTCTTAACCATTACGATCACAGAGCTGTACATACTTCATTCACCTAATTGAAAATGGGGAGATCAAAGTCATTATCTCATTCAGGAGTACGCATTCTCCTACCATGATCCGAGTTGAAAAGACTCCTTTAAGAGTCTTTGGCAGGAACACCAACTTGACGGATTCTCTTTTGGTGAAGATCCAATTATACACACGAGCAATCGTAACTTACCAAATAAAAATTCACCTCTCAAGGGCTGTTTCAAATCAAACACCCCCCCCAAAAAAAAAAAAAAAAAAGTGAAAGAAAAATTTCCCAGGGTCACCAACCTAATTGCCATGATAAACTAAAGGATATGGTCCTACAACAAGCTTTGAATTTTTTCAAGTTCACATTCGTGCAATCATACCACACTCCAACTTATCACCAATTAACATGTCTTCCCAATTTATAGCCTCACGCCAGTTAAAAAACTCAGAACAACAGTAGTTTGACCCCAATAGACCTAGCCAAAACTGACATAGTAAACGGCTTGAAATAAACAAGGACCTCCAAGTTCCAAATAATTCTCACTTATCAGTGTGATTGTTACTTGCTCCCTTAAGAATTTGTAGATCAGCAACAAGAGCTTCTAAACTTGTTTTAGCATTTTCTAAGTTCTTTTGTCTGCAACATAAATTTATGCAATAAATAAGATACTTGACATTATTATTGGAGAGAAAGGGACATTGCTTAAACTCGAGTACAACCTCTTCACATGAATACTCCAACATAACATTTGCTCCCAGCCATAGACGTACTGAATCAGTATCTTCAATGCGAGCTTGAGAATATATGCCTTCAGAGACTTCAAAATCAGCAAGGAGTGCCTGTATACAAAATAAAGAGTCATGAAAACCAGTCAGCTTGGTGTCTGTTATCTTTTGCACCATATACGTTTTGATAGTCTTAGGTCTTAATCCCAATACAGTAATCCCACCCCATGTCAGTTTCTAATTGGACCTTCAGACACCAAAGCAACTAGCTAAATATTACTGGTGATATTCAGGTGTTCAAATCTAAAACCACCCCATTATTGAGATCAGCATGGGCTCTTCAAAGCACTAACCTAGATTATTAGGAATATTGCTTCCGGAAGTGCATTTGGAAAGGAGAAACGACAATTGGATATTTCACATCATGTCAACCGTACCAAAATTAGTTCCTAGTATGGCAAGAATTAAACTAGCCTATCTTCCATTTGCTTTGTAAAGATAGAAAGGGGTAATATGATCGGCTAAGAGAGCATCGAGGAGCAAGAATATTTTTAAGATAATATTTTTAGCATAACAAGATTATGAGAAAAATTTAGTTGACATCATATATAAAAGATGACTGATAGATTGTCGAGGATTCCAGATGAAAAACAGAAACTGCAAAGGAAAAAATTGGTGGATTCTAAGACAATACAAAGAATTCCAGCGGATATAATGAGAAAGAACCGGATTGAAAAAATATGATCTGGTTACGCAATATCAAGCTTACTTTGTGAAAAGCCTCAACGTCAGCAGCACGAGTCTGACAGATACCCATAAAGTATCCTCAGTTAAAATACATGCACCGAAAAGTGTTCAGCTTGAATTTCAAACTTAAATTCCAGTTCTGAGGCCATGATTCAATCTTACTGTAATAGAAACTCAAACTCATTGTGCACGCATATAATGGCATCCTCAATCACAGATCACTTTGCTATAGCAAATAAGCTAGTTCGCTTCAGTCATTATGCAGGTATACATATCAAATAAATAAGAGAGACAACGAACCTCACTAGAACCCTTCTTGGCCTGTAGAGTGGCGACTATGTCTAAGCACATCTCAATATCAGGAATTTTTGCCTGGCATTTAATATAGACATTGAATTAATAACCCAGTAAAAAGCAAATGAACAAGTATCATGCTGACCGAGTAACAATAAAAATACTAACAAAGTCATCAAGTTCTGTGGGAACAAAAAACCAAGGGCACTCTGATCTCTCAGGTCAATGTAAAGAGAAATTAATTGCGAGACAACAAGAGGTGCTGACCATCTGGATTTGTTTTAAATTTTTATTTTAGATTAGATCACAATAACTGCAACAGTAAGCCAATTTCTCATCCTTTTTAGGGGAAAAGTAAAACTCACTCGAATTTGAGAAGAGTTTTGAGTTGAACTAGAAAAACAGAAACTAGATAAAAGAAATAAGGAGAAAGAAAACTGCAAGAGAGTGTAGCAATCTTCATAATTGAGGACATGCCCATTCCATTAATGAAAAATGTAAGATACTAAATAAACAATGCACTACAAAAGACAGAACTCAGAGCCGACAAGCTTCTTGTTGTGTTACTTGTCTGTCTCAACCCAGTACATTTCTTTTTCCCGAAACTAAATATTCATCGTGATTAAGCCTTTGGTATCAATATCTCTAGTCATGTCTTTACACCTCTTAAGAATCAAGGAAAAAGCTGCACACTTAAATGCTTCAAAGTTCTTTTTCCACACATGCACGTACGCCCACCTCCATGTTAACCATTGCGCAACATTTCAACACTGCATTGGTTATACTATACCAAAAAAACCAAAGAAAAAGAAGAGAAATAAACAAGGTCCGGTGCTAGCACAAGGGTCGACAGGAGGGATAATGTCTATGGTATTCAGCAGTACATTTGAAGCCGGGTCTTTGTTTGTGATCAAACGAAGAAAATGAACAACGAAATGTAACTCAACAGCGAATTCAATAGCAGATATAACGATACAAAAGAATCAGTCGATGAGAAATTATACACAAACATCTAAAGGGATGTCGATAATAACAAATCCCAAAACTAGCATCGATAAAGTCAGGAAACCTTTGCCAGCAAAAATACGAATTAGAAAGCCAGCGATTACGCCAAACTGACAGAACAGAATACAACATCACACCTGAAGATCCCTTTGTTGAGCCAGGAGTTTCATCTCGACCAGCTTGTATTGCTGCAGCCTGCAAGCATCATCCCACCAATCACCACAAGTACTCTTAAGACCCAAAAAAAAAAAAAAAAATCCAAAATTTCAACAAACATCTCCTTCACCAGCACCTTCAGCCTAGCGGAAGCAAAAGTCCCAAACTCAGGAACAGCTCGTAACCCCTCCCCGATCCGCCGTCACGGCTGCTGCCTGTGCCAGCTGCCGTCGCCGTCTCTTTTTCCTCCCTCTTTCTCTTCATTCTGGAAGGACGATGCAGAGATGGATCTCCGAATTGGATCAGCCCGGTGACTTGGGAAGTCCGAGTCTGATCCTCGTAGTAACTTGATAAAGCAGCGGAGAGAGATGTCTCTCACTTTCGCTGTGTTTGCCTAGAAGTTACACGCGGCCTTCCTTCATTAGTGAAAAAGCCGTTCAGATTGACAAAATAATTGCTTCGAAGAGGAAACACGGAAGGAGAGAGAGAGAGAGGGAGATGGTGGCTTGGCCGAGACGGGACGCGAAACGATCGGGGCAGGCGATGGCCGGGGGCTACTCGACGACGAGGGGCGACGGCGACGGCGACGGCGATGCGTGGCGGAGGCTTGCGGTGACCGATTGGTGGTAGGGAGAGACTGAGGGAAGAGTAGGGGATTTTTCAGAGTCCGGATATTTTTTTAAGGAAATTCGTCAAAAAAGTGAGGGCAGTTGGGTCATTTAGGAGGGTAACCGCACCATGCGCACAGGGCGGGTGAACAGATTTACCGGAGATTCTCTATAGTTTTCTTTTTTAACATGAGATTCTCTATAGTTAAGGAGTAATTTATCTTATATTTTCTTCATGGAGAAGTTGACACCACATTTAACATACTAATAATGTCATCATGTCCTGAATATGTTATTTTGTCATATTCAAAGTGGGCATGGAATTTGAGATCTAATATTATGGGATTGTATAAATGCAAAACAGACATATGTGAAATATTTTATCAGTATTGACAATTAACTTCACATAAAAAATCGGCTTCTCATACATGCACCTCAAATTGGGAAACAAGAAGGGAGAAGGAAGAGGCAAACGAATCCTTTGGAATCGTATTTATTTTTTTTACCACAGATTTACATTTAATTAAATTATGAAATTCAATCATTGCGTGAATCACGAGATCCTAATATTGACACTTATCCTAATGCCTCCCTAGATAAAATTCAGCACATTAAATAATATGAACACCCACATAATCCAATAGCTAAGATGAAGTAAGCCCCTATCCATTGGGATGCATATAACATTTTGCTCCTTCTACACGCACAAACTCCCCAGGATAATGCCTAGAAGGCAACGTGCAAGCACGCGCAGAGGAAATAATTGTAGGCTTTTATTATAAATAAAGTATACATTCGAAAGGTGGTAATTATTTACACAGGAGATGAAAAAGATCCACAACCCTCACATTAATCTCGTGATGCAATTATTTCATCCATTACATAAGCGGTAAAATGAGTCTACGCAATCATGCCAAAATACACATGTACGTTTTTCAACAATTTATTTATATACATGAGTTCACAGTTTGTTATAGGTTCGTTATGTTTAAAAGGAAAAAGAAAGGCGATTGACTCGATTCAGTTAAAAATGATCTTATTACAACTAGCTACATTTTACGCGGCTAAACATTCAACAAGGCAAAATGCAAAATAAAGCAACTTTGACTTCAGCTATTTGGCTCTTCATTATCAAATTTATCGTGCAAATTTCTTTGCTCAGCTTCAAAAAAATGCCCCCTCAATTGACATTGCGTCTTCATTTATTTCTGCTTCCATTTTGGAACTCCGTCCGGGAAAAACTGATAAAGAGTTAATTATTCAACAAAAGCAAACGTCACGTCATTATCAACAAAGCTTGACTTGAATTACCACAACTACCAATTATACAGACCTTTTCATCATCATAAGATGACAGATATATGGAGCAACGATTCATGTATCAAACACTGTTTGTTTTACGAAAAATGAATAATTTAAAAAATATTTTTCTAAAAATAATCACTTACAAAAATGAACGAACAAAATATATATTTCCCTTGTCCACAAAAATATTAAAACATAAATTATTGTTGATAACGAAAATATTTTCCATTTACTAATTATTTCAAGCGAGTTAAGCTATTCTTTGCTTCAAATATTTTGAAATATTTTATTCATTCTCGTCCAGAAATTCCTCATATAACACATCATACAAATATATTGATTTTTTTTTTTTTTTTTTTTTGGCCTCTCCTCCTTTTGCTCCCCAATCTAAGGTACATCAAGGCCATTGTATAGTTTGACATCAAATAGTTGATGTGTTATAGAACAATTGATATATTTTAGTTTATTTGGGCCAAAATTACTTTATCTAGTCGGCTCATAACAGAGTAAGCTTTGTGTGAGGTTGGACCTCGCTAAGTTTGTTAACAGGCTTAAGGTTTCAGCTTTAACCTGCATACTTTCTGCGGATGATAGAAATAGTAATTAAGTGACGAAGTCCTTCGATTTAATTTCTCCTACTGCATTGACTACCAATGACATTTATAGTACTTATGTTGACCAGTTAAGAGAAATGGACTACTATTCCAAATTATAAAAGACCAATTCGATCAAATCAATTAAAAAGTGGTCTCTCCAATTCACATTACCTAATTCTTAAGCTGGTCACCCATGCTATTGTGCCTTGATATATTCATGATTTATTTGAATTACTTCGATTAGACCACAGTTTCATAAAGACTCTTGCAAGCCAAGAACAAAAGAAAGAAAGAAAAAAAGCATATCCACATAAAGACTCACTGCCAAAGTACTGATGAATTTTGATAATCAAATATCATATCATAGTTCATTGAACGCTTTTATTCAATGACAACGAACAATGTGCACGTAATTGTGCAGAACATTACACTAGAATTTTGTTGATATGGAGTTTCTCAAAATAGATAGTGGAGCATACCATTGACCTGCCGAAGAGATTGTTCTACCCGGCTAGGAGTACTCAGGCTCAGAATTTTCCACGTCCCTCGCCAACGCTGAGATCTTGAGTCCACGATTTGTTACGCTTTGTAGTTTCTCAAATGAACAACATTTGTGTAGAGGCACAAGTTAATTATAATTAGAGATGAAAGGATTTAAAGATAGAGTTTTACAGCTTTCGTCGATTATTGGTAAGTAGTAAAAATGGTCTCCTCACTTTGAATGCGGTGCTCAAAGCCAAAGAAGCTGTGGAAATAGCAGCTGCGGCAAAAAGGCAATCTTTTCATCCCCATTTCTTCGATTTTCTAATGCAAAGGGATCACCCCAGCAACTGTTTACTGTTCAAAATTCGTGTCTGACATTATCGGATTCACAAAAATTAATATGTTGGACACAAATTGCGTAACCCCAAGATCTCCATAACTAGAACAAGAACATGCATAATTGAGTAGAAAGATTAACGCATCTGTTTTGGGATCCATTGTTCTTGAAGCGGAAGCGGAAACACAATGTTCCATGCGCAAGTCCTTCTCCTCTATTGCCCTTCGTATCACTGGCTCAATGAGGCGGCCCCCCTCACGTTTAGCGTTAGGTAAACGCCCCTTAGGTGAGGATACATGTGAGAATTAGGGTTAGAGGAGAGACTTGAGCACTATTTATAGAGTTCCAGCCAGTCCCTCTCATTACGAGCCAGGCTCAACTCGGCCCACACTAGCCAGTCCCATATTAGACTAATTAAGAAACCTTCTATCTCACCTTAAACCAACCCTGTTTTACGGTAACCGTAAAAACAGTAAATTACAATATCAATTAATTTAGTCCACATCAGGAAAACTCTTACATTCTCCCACTTGGACTATATTAATTGAAATCGTACCGTATGTGCGTACATTTGGTCTAGAGATAATTCTTAATAGTCAATCATATCCCATAAAGTCTTAAACATCGAATCATGGCGATAACTGCATGTATACACACAGAGCCTTTCATGGTCACGAATGTTCTCAACTTTGTTGATATGGATTCAATATGGTAGTGTGTCAAATGGATAACATCTCTCATAGAGAAATCCCATTTGTCAGTCACCATTCTCTTACCTTAGGTGTCACAAAAACTTGTGCCTCTAGAGAATGCTTTATGGTTCTAATGAACCCACATATGTCTTGTCCTTATGGTTAACATTTCTTTATGTATCACAAGACATATGCACAAGGCTAATAACCGAATGCTCGGATGCCCCTAGCCTTCACTCAAGGTTTATACAATCCCTTGAGACTTTATCAGTATGTATTCAACATAATAACAACACATTCAAAATATTTTATTGAATGCAAAAGTTAATACATATCAAACCGTTACAAAGTGTAACGAACACAGATGAAACCTTTATCAGAGTAAAGCCAAAATAGCTCTCACTAAACAACAGTATTCGAAGATACTCCTAGGCCCATGCTAATGACATTTCATTCAAATACACATGGGCGTAGGCCTTTAGTTAGTGGATCTGCAACTACATCATCTGTGAAAATATGTTATATTATAAGTCACATTTCTGTACCGTTTCTTTATGGTCAAAAGTATTTGACTACTATATATTTAGACCCCTTAAGACCTCTGTAGTAAATAAATAATACTACAAATTTGTTATCTCAATACAACCGTATGGGTCTATCCATCAAGTTAAAACGATCAACTCCGTCATGAGGTTCTGGAGCCTAATAGCCCAAGTAACAACCTAAAAGAATGTTACTAACACTACATACATAGTAGAAGATAACATATAACTTTATTTACTGCACCTCCTACTAACATAAATCTGTATCTTGTTATTGATATTATATCATCCTAACAGCCAGCAAAGTTAACATATGAATACCTTACTCACTGCAAGAATTAAACACGTATGTAAATTAGCATATAATCTCTTGTCTTCTTTAAGTACCTTAAAACCTTCTTGACAGCAACCCAGTGATCATGCCCTGGATTTGACCGATATCTGCCTAGAAGTCCCGTCACAAAGACAACATTTAGTCTAGTGCAAATTCATGCATACATTATACTTTTAAGTGCACTGACACAAGGTACACCCTTTAATTAGATTTTCTCAATATCTAAATAAGGACAATGTGATAAATTTAGTCCATCACCCTTAACAACATGATCAATTCCCGGCTTGCAATAATGTATATTGAATATTTCCAATATACAATCAACAAATGTCCTCCGAGAAAATCTAATATAATATGGCAAAAACAATCTTTACAGACCTCAGTACAAAGGATATAAGATATCTCAAGGTCACAACTTGTAAGCAAAATATCATGTACATAAAGTATGAGAAAATAAATTTCCTCCCACTAACCTTGCAGTATATTGAATTACTTTTTTCCCAATTAAACAAAATAATAACACTATGAAACTTTAATAATATTGTCTGTAAACTTGCTCAAAACTATGAATAAGACTTTTCAATCTACACACAAGTTTACTTGAAACATTTGCTGCAAAATCATCCAGTTGCACTATATAGATTTTGTATCTATTTGGCATAACTCCATATCAAAATAAATTATTAATGCCACGTTCACTCTGAAAGAATATTTCTTCATTATAAACAATCCACCCCTCTTTCAGAGTGAAAACTTTAGTTACCAATTTGGTTTTAAATTCCACAATATTTCTTTGAAATTCTTTTAGTTTTGTATGCCAATTTGCAACTAATGAACTTATAATCTTTAGGCAAGTAAGTTAGTTTCCAAACACTATGATGTTTCATAAATTGTATACCGCCTTTTATGGCATCTAATCACATACTTGATTAAAAATAAAAAACGACATTTATAAATATGCTATTACATTAACCATATAGTGGATATTGTAATCATGCTCTCACAAATAGACTATATAGTCAAATGGTATAACTGATCGTCTTTCCTTAACAAATCTCCTTAATAAAGCTGCAACCACTTCATTCTGCACTTGAGAGGTTTAAAAAATTTCATTATAAACTATATCAAGAATAGTACCTTGAACCTCAACAAGTTTAGTCTATGGTACAGGAGATTCCATAATTATCTGTATAAGTAAAGACAAAAACACAGTAACCTCCATCATATTATTATCTTTAATAGTCTGAGAACAGCTATCCTTTATAATTGCGTCAATCTTTAGAAACTTTAGAGTATGTGATTCAATAATTCTTGCACCTTCTTTAGGGTCATGAAATCAATACCCCTTTAACAATCTAGATAAGATACAAAATAATTTCGAGTGGATCTGAATTCCAACGTACTTAATATTGGATTAGAACCTTACTTTTGCATGACACCTCTAAATTTCATATGATTCATGTAATTTATGTCCAGTCTATAACTCAAAAGAAGTTTATGAAACTATTTTTGTATGTGAAAATGTTGTTTTCAAAATATCATTCCATAAAAGACCGAATAAATTAGTCTTACTAATCATACTCAATTACCATGTAAATAATTGTGCAATTATGCATTTCGGCCAAATATTTTGTCAGGATTTTCAGGCATAGTAATTAAGTTACCACCCCAGAATCTACCAAGTATTTGACAAATGACCCTTTAAGCTATTTCGCATTGTCATACTTGCCAAAATACTCACGGCCACTTTTAAGCCTGAAAACCTTTTAAGACCTTTATCTCGGTCATTTTCCTTAAATAGAAAACTTTTGGAAACAACCTTTTAACCATATATGAGATGTATATGTCATTAGGACTTAAACACAATCTTTGCAGATGTGTCATAATTTCAATATCAGACAAGACATAATTTCAAGCAACTAAGGCTTCCATCATTTTATAGCAGTGCAGTCCGCAGGCAAACCTCTTTTCAAGTGATCCAGAATGGAATGCTTCATGGACAGTAAGCAAATTCAATTGCTCTTTTCTCAAGCAACAAATCATATGTCCACAACTTAAAATTTGAAGTAGTAAAAACCTCAATAATAATGAAGTTATTAATTACAGAAAAGGTGACTGAAAACCAAGCAATATATATAATTAGCATCATGTGAGTACCGTGTAACTTGACGTACAAGTACACATCCAGAGAGTTACACGCATAATCATATAATCACCTTTGGGCAGAATACATAACATGCAGTTGTACACTCCCCACATGATAACGGTTATGAGAATATATTCCAATTCTTCGTGAATTCATCACCTTTGGGCATATGAATCACTAGAATCAGTCACTCCTCCACCACACTATCATGTATCCCTCCATGAACTAATACACAATCACCTCCTTTGGGAGTATGACTACGCATTAGATTATGAGACATCCCAATCATCATACGAGACCGAAATTTCTCAAACCCAATCAAGCGTACCACTTTGGCGGTCACTACTCAATTGAATAATTGAAATTCTCTCATACCAGGGATATAAACTTTACTCCTCACATACACCATATACATGTGATTTTAACTTTAGTGATAGGGGCATCATATCACCAAAATCACATATCATGCTAATTACATTACTTTATTCATTAATAAAAATTAATCATACATATATATATATATATAAATATATATACAGCGAACCTGAAAGACAGATTCCAATGAGATCATTGATCACAGTAACATAAGAAACTTCTCATAATAGAGAATAAAACATCTCTTATGCACCCCAATTACATATTACCAGAACAACATAAAAAGAATGCCGATCTAAAATATCTCTCACAAATTAACATCAATAATAATACAGGGTACACCAAATCGACAAGCTTGACAGCTGATCCATTATCACTCATGAGTTCATAAGGCAAAAATGACTCCAAGGCCAACAACTGATTTATTAATCAATTTTAGGTAACAAATATCATTACTTCAACCAGTGGCCTATAAATTGAGTCAAACCACAAAACTAAATATCTAAACTATAACAGTAGATACTATTGCTCTGCATAAATATTGTCATACTCCTTAACCATAAAAATATTCAACTTGATAGACATTAACAAGTGACCAGATGAGTTCATGTACAATATGCAGTAACTTAATCGATATGCATTACCCACATACAGCAGATATATTAATCAGTACAATCAGTTTGGTCACGAGTTCTTAAGACGTCCATCATTCAAAGATTACTAGCGTGTCAAGGAGTATGCTTGAGCAACAAAAGTTTCATAACCTTTACTGTTTCTCATCAGCTCAATACATAGCTCAATTACTATTCCATAATTGTTGTATCTCATTAAGCCAGCTTCAGTTCACAATAAAGTTTGATTTTTATTGATGAATCACACATTTATAATGATTATGTGATAATATACCTATAACCCAACACTTGTATTTCCAAAATCACAGAAAAATACAAGGAAAAATACGCAAAAATTCATTTAAAATACATGTATTTAGGGTTTCATATGCAATTTCACATCAATAAAACCATCAAACATATCAAATAAATATACCACAAGATAGGAAATCACCATACGAGTCCAACGCCGCCAGCCACGCGTCGAACGGAGGCTCCACGCTCTCACACGCGCCGCCTGAGTGCGCGGCGCGTGGAGCTCACACGCGGCGCTCGTTCGACGCCCAGGCGGCACGTGGCCGAGCGTGGGGGCGCGTGCGGCATCCCCCAGCGACGCGCCACCGACCCTCTTGCTCGTCTCGTCTCCCCCAATCCAAATTTGTGATTTAATTTAATTTTTATTGAACAAAAGGTCTCGAAAATCACAAATTAGGGCAAGATCCGTACTAATTAGGGCTAATCCGTACAAATTAGGGCAAAATCAATTGCATTCAAGTTCTAAGGTTATGGAGGCTCTGATACCACATGTTGGACACAAATTGCGTAACCCCAAGATCTCCATAACTAGAACAAGAACATGCATAACTGAGTAGAAAGATTAACGCACCTGTTTTGGGATCCATTGTTCTTGAAGCGGAAGCGGAAGCACAATGTTCCATGCGCAAGTCCTTCTCCTCTATTGCCCTCCGTATCACTGGCTCAATGAGGCGGCCCCTCTCACGTTTAGCGTTAGGTAAACGCCCTTTAGGTGAGGATACATGTGAGAATTAGGGTTAGAGGAGAGACTTGAGCACTATTTATAAAGTTTCCAGCCAGTCCCTCTCATTACGAGCCAGGCTCAACTCGGCCCACACTAGCCAGCCCATATTAGACTAATTAAGAAACCTTCTATCTCACCTTAGACCAACCCTGTTTTACGGTAACCGTAAAAACAGTAAATTACAATATCAATTAATTTAGTTCACATCAGGAAAACTCTTACATAATAGTCATAAAAACTATGAGGCCGGGTAGACTATTCAGAGGAAATATGCTAATCAATGATCTACCGACGTACAAAGATGCGTGTTAAGCAACTATCGAATCCCAGTTGAATTTTTTGATTGGAGATACACAATTTGTAGTTTTGGGGAGAGATGATAGAATTCAAAGAATGAAAGGAATTTGTATGGAGTCTTCTCTTCTCGGCATCTGAGATTGACGATCTCGCCTTTGAAGCAGCAAACTTCAGAAGAGAGTCCGTTATTACTGTCTTTCCCGCACTTGATAACTCTCTCCGCCTGCAGCTGTGCATCGGGAAGCAAAGCTTGAAGCCCGTTGATTATGATTAGATAGATTAGATCTTGATCGGTAGCGTCCAAGTCCACGTCGCTGGCCGAAGGAAGCTGCATAAGGGCATTGAAGCGAGACAATTAGCAAAACTTCAGCGATGCCCATTGTTGCCATTTTAACCTGCCCGATTATGCTGAACTGGTGTAATAGGATTAAATGAATTCGTGCAATATCTTCCTAATTAGTCTCAAGAAAAGAAAAAAAAAGGATGACAATGTCTTCAAAAGGTTAATACAAAATGATACCCAAAGGTAAGTCCTAGTCTTGTTTCATGGGATCACCGTAAAGGCCTTTTCATTTTTTTTTTTTTCCGAGCAACATCGTAGGTGTCAAATCTATTAGTTTCAAGGTCCAAGGTCGAAAGTGAATTACTATTGTACATTTGGAAACTTACCTAAGTCTCACCCAAGCGGGTTGTAGATCCAACCCACAATGCCTTTTACAACATTTTCTTCTAAAAGTATTGTGTCAGATGCCTCGAGTTCTAAATAGGATCTTCAGCTGCTCAAATTGACTCTATTCCTAGCTCTCTCTCTATTTTTCTTTTTTTAACAATTCTCTGTTCATATGTAATCTTTCTTATGCATCTTCTCAAAAAGTGTCATGCCCCAATCCTCAAACGCGGGCCCATCCCTCACCTGATCGATTAATAGTAACGTCCTAGGACACATCACCGACCCTTTCATTTTAATATGCAAGCGAAAGCATATAATAAAATCCCCGAACAATAAAACAATGTGATAGAAAAGTAGGGCCATATTTTTCACAACCAAAAAACCACAACCACACTTTTATACACAACAAACCACATAATAAATATTACAATACTATTCACAGAAGTCTGATCTATCACATATCAGTTCACATCTCGAGGTTTGCAAAACAGGATGGGGTTTCAATCCTCATCCAGGTCATACTTTGGATCCTCCTCCGAATCCTCCTCCGACTCCTCTTCTTTAGAGTCTTCTTCCGGCTCCTCTTCTTCTGGCTCCTCTTCGGGCTCTTCTTCTTCAGGTTCCTCCTCTTCAGGTTCCACCTCGGGTTCATCTTCAGGCTCGTCCTCAAGCTCCTCCTCTATAGGCTAATCCTCCTGTCCCTCCTCTTGCTCAACGATCTCCCCTTCTTCTTCACTCCAGTTGGCATCTTCGATTGAGTATATGGGAGTACAAGCATCGTCCTCTAACTTAGGATCCTTGGCATCCATTACTGACCCACCCTTAGGATCTGCCGTCTCTTCATCGAATGCCTCTTTCAGTATGTACAAAGGCACATCACTTTCCGGTATAGGATCCTCTCTTCGCTCATCATGGTAGTGACGATACCACGATCGATACTCATAGGGTCTCAAGGCGTCCCTACCCACGTCAACCTAGACGATCGACTTAATCAGTATGTACTCTAGTCCTTCGGGGTGGTTGTGTATATCAAAGTGGTATCTTATCTCTATATCCTCTTTAGGGATGCCAAAATGCATGGGAGGACAAGAAGGTGGAGATGCTGCCATCTAGGGACTTGAAATGTTATCCCACAACGGGGTGAGACTAAGTCTCAGTGAATTCTACCCTCCTAAGACCCAATTAGAAAACCAATACATTATGGGTTGCCTAAGCACACACAGGTTGGAGGACTTACCTTAGCCTCAAATTTCACCTGCAAATTAGCTTAGTTCAAAAAGGCACCCAATCATATCACCATAGATTGAAACATCGATCAATTGACCTAGTTGATTACATGTCAATCAAACCATTTCTCGGTCATTTTAATCCGTACTATGCCATCTTCAAGATAATATATCTAGTCATCGAGCCACGTGCATTCTCTAAGGCGACATACTTAGCCATCGAGCCACGTGCATTCTCCAAAGATGACACGTCTAATCACCGACCCCCGTGCATTCTCTAAGGCGATGTACTTAATCACCGAGTCATGTGCATTCTCTAAGGCGACATACCAAATCACCAAGTCATGTGCATTCTCCGAGGTGATGTATTAATCACTGAGCCACGTGCATTTTCAAAGGTGATGTATATAATTAACAAGTCACGTGCATTCTCCAATGTGACATATCTGGTCATCGAGTCACATCATACAATAGTCTTTCTTATCTTTTATCATACCCGATAAAATATCGCGTGTGGGTACACGATCGTCCTTAGCCAAAATACCATATTTTCCTTTCCATAAATCCCACCATTTTCTGTAGTCCACCAAAACATTTTTGGCATTATCAACCGATGCCCGGTTATTTTTCAATTAAATACCAAAATTATTTAATTTAGGAAATAAACCTAAAATCATCAATAAATCGATTCAACACAATTTAGCACTCAAATAAATAAACAGAGTGCACCACGATAATTAGCATAAAATTCCAGTCACCGGCTATCCCGGTCTAATTTTCGGAAATTAAATAATTAATTAAATAATTACAAAAAGTAATTAATAAATAGCAATAAATCCAACTTAGGCCCGTAATGCTTAATTGGAAGCTGAAACGGACCCGAAAAATTTCTAAGATTCGTTCAATAAATACTCGAGCCTATCTACTCGCTAATTGCACTAACCATTTGCCTAATAGGCATAGGTAAATCCCTAATTTAATTATTCTAATCTAATCTATCCATATAATTGCACTTAATTAAGTCTAATCAATCCCTAAACATTATTAGTCTACTAAGTGAGGATTAGTGAGTTAAACTCACTTGTTTAATGAGCCGAACAATTCCAAACGTCAGGAACGTCACGAGGATCACTTCTCTCCAAAGCGGGCCTAGATTTTGAGGCTCGGAACCATCTCAAAATGGGCTTTGAAGTTGCTGGAAACCCACTGAAAATACTCTCTGTTCTTGGTTGTTTAGTGGCTGCAAAGGCAAGAGGATGGCTCGGTTTAGGCGAGGATGGACTGAGGAAGCAAAACCGAACCTTGGCGGAGGCTTACCAGCGAAGGACAACTCCGGCTGAGCTCGGCTAGGGACTGTGACGCACGGCAGGAGGCTGGGATGACGGTGGCTGGACACGACAAGGCGGAAGGCATGCGAGCGGCTCTCGCGGGCGGAAACGGTGACGTCGTGTGGCAGTGATGGCGTCAACGGCTCTCGACGGCCTGCTGGCTGTCTCTGCTGGCCGTTGTGTGAAATTGGAGGGGATGGAGGCAAGAGAGGTGGCCGGCCAAGCTTAGAGAGGAAGGGAGAGAGAGAAGGGTCCCCTTGGCCAATTTTTTCCAAGTCTTTGTCTCCCTTTGACTCAACCTAGGCCAAGCATACTATTCAGCGTTTTTAGCGTGACCTAGGTTACTGAGTAACTTTCAGAAATTTTTAGTACAATTGACCCGTGGTTGATTTTCTTCAAGCCACAATAAACCCACTCGACTCATTGGTGACTCTCGGTTGTTATGAAAATCTACAGAATTCAAATATGGACACAAGGTACCAAAACAATAAGAAAATCAGTTTAGTGCCGACCAACGAGAATTTTTCAATTTAGTGGTGTCACCCACAATTAGCCACACATCTCAGTCGAACCAGCCTATATCTAATCTCAAATTGATTTTTAACTATGCCGTAATGGCCTCCAAAGATGAGCACGGTCGAGAAGCCGACTCCTAATCGAATTCTCAAGTCTATTGCATTAAAATTCCTTAATGGCTTTCCCAGATAGTCTAGTTATCTCGAGAGTGATCAGCTCTGAGAACAACCCTATAGGCGTGTCAATGAAATGCCCAATTTATTGAGTAGAAAACAAAACTAAAAATCTGGGATGTCACAAAAAGTAATACGGATATGAAGTTCTTTAACAAAGTACTCTCATAAATTTCGATCTGTACAAACTGTTTCAAACCATGTTAGAGATGAAATAAACTAAAAGCAAGTTCTGGCGGAAGGCATGCGAGCGGCTCTCGCGGGCGGAAACGGTGACGTCGTGTGGCAGTGATGGCGTCAACGGCTCTCGACGGCCTGCTGGCTGTCTCTGCTGGCCGTTGTGTGAAATTGGAGAGGATGGAGGCAAGAGAGGTGGCCGGCCAAGCTTAGAGAGGAAGGGAGAGAGAGAAGGGTCCCCTTGGCCAATTTTTTCCAAGTCTTTGTCTCCCTTTGACTCAACCTAGGCCAAGCATACTATTCAGCGTTTTTAGCGTGACCTAGGTTCGAGTAACTTTCAGAAATTTTTAGTACAATTGACCCGTGGTTGATTTTCTTCAAGCCACAATAAACCCACTCGACTCATTGGTGACTCTCGGTTGTTATGAAAATCTACAGAATTCAAATATGGACACAAGGTACCAAAACAATAAGAAAATCAGTTTAGTGCCGACCAACGAGAATTTTCCAATTTAGTGGTGTCACCCACAATTAGCCACACATCTCGCCGAACCAGCCTATATCTAATCTCAAATTGATTTTTAACTATGCCGTAATGGCCTCCAAAGATGAGCACGGTCGAGAAGCCGACTCCTAATCGAATTCTCAAGTCTATTGCATTAAAATTCCTTAATGGCTTTCCCAGATAGTCTAGTTATCTCGAGAGTGATCAGCTCGAGAACAACCCTATAGGCGTGTCAATGAAATGCCCAATTTATTGAGTAGAAAACAAAACTAAAAATCTGGGATGTCACAAAAAGTAATACGGATATGAAGTTCTTTAACAAAGTACTCTCATAAATTTCGATCCGTACAAACCTGTTTCAAACCATGTTAGAGATGAAATAAACTAAAAGCAAGTTCTGGTAGATGGATAAAAGCTAATTTTTTACCTTCCTTGATAAAACTTTAAGGATATCCAACCTCTGCTGTATTGAACAAAAATCACTGAACATAAGTTTTCAAGCCTGCCAAGTCTCCGAAGTGCGCCATCAAGTAAGTTCCAATCTACTACTTCACACCAAATGCAAGTTGATTAGAACTAAAAGCACATAACTGGACAACTACAAAATAAAGAAACAAGATCCCAAGAAAGGAAAGTGAATTAGAGTTATAAAGAGATAGATGAACTCATGACTCCCAAGGAAAACAAAAGACCACCTCATGCCACAAAGATGTCATGACAGATATGAGAAATCGCCCTATGCTTGATGTCACAAGACTATCAAAATCCATTGATGGTGTTGTGGAGGCATAAGTCTAGCTTAATACACTTCTTGCGCGTTACTTCAGCAACTGAAAATTTATGCAATCCCATCTTTTGTTACCTTCTTTGATACATATGTAGTTTATCCAATATCATGTATTTGAAGTTAAACAATTCTAAATCAAGTAAAAGTCAAGTCCAGCATTTTATAGTCTGCCTTAAAGGTTAATAACATAGTCTCCATGCTAAATGATTTGTGAAAAATGTTTGTCAAAGCATTCATAATGGCTGTGCAACTTCAAATAGTAGTTTATAGGTAGTATACTATTGGAAGAGTGTACTTTTTGTTACCATGTAAGATGAAATCATTACCTTGGTTGCATGAACAACAATGGACCGGTTAAAACTTCAATACCATCAATATAGTAAAAAATTGCACCAATGAATAACAAACCATTAGTGAGTCATACCATTAAATATATTTCACTTAACCACCTTATAAGTGCTATGAATGCAAGAAATTGACTTGATTGATGAAATGGTCCGTGAAACCCTTATCATCCCTCTTTGGAGCAATGGAATCAATTTCGTCGAAAAAGAGAAGGCAAGGAATTGCAGCTGCTCCCTTGGAGAATATATCCAGAACCTGTATTTTCTAATTGCCATTACTCTCAAATATTCAAAATTTCTCCCTTTTACTGACAAAATCAATGCCATTACGTGCAAAATTGAAAATCCAGTAGACATTTGATCACCAATTCCAAATTTTTAGTAGAGAAAACCCCCAAATATTTTACATCTTTAATCTTTCTCCTAATCAAATGGTCATAGACGATCCTTGCATTCATACATTAGAAACTCATCAACCATTTTAACTTGGCCTTTTTAGTGGTTATGGGAGGATCCTCATTACTGCTGCTAGTTATCCTATTTTGACTGCTAGCATACCTGAAGAGACTCTATCAAAAGCATATGGACGCAACAGAAGAAAGCACAAAATGTGAAATGTTTGGAAATAACAAAGTATAATAAAAGATTGCATAATGGAATTCAATCAGCATTAGTGCAGTTGAAAAGAAGCCTCTTATAGCTTGCTTAGCAATACCAATGTACTTATTCAACAGCTCAGCCTTTCATTGATATGGATTGAAGAGAACAAGCTATTGCTACAGCACCAGCAATGTGTGTCTAGGCAAAGCCCAGATGTCCATTTAAAATAACATTTGACCATGGCCTTAGAGGAGCTTGCCCAAAAACTTTTTATTAGCAAATACAAGAATGATAGATATGAAGATCAAATATGTTTATTTAACAAGTTAACAATGACCACATTTTAGTGTAGAGAGATAGATTGAGAGCAAGATGAGGAAAGGTGTAATGAGTCACTAGAAAGAATAAACAAAAGCTATAGCTGAAACACAACCGATGCAGTTATACAAGCTTTCTAAACAAAATCCTTGCATAATTTAGCTCACTCACAAGAATGCATCAAGGAAATAATGGTAGGTAGTTAAGCCCCACAATCTTAGGTAATCCCATCATCTCAGTGAAGATTCTATAGAGCCTAACCATAAGCTCCCTTCACTAGATTGTCAATCTACCAAAAGAGGTTTAGACAGCTTATCATCAAAAGATGACTTTGACGTTACACGGAAAGTCAAGCACTTAATGGAAAATAGACACTTGAGAACCTACACATAGATTAGTATTGCTCATCCAGATACTTGATAAGGAAAGACACTCATAAAACAATAATAGGATCCTCGCACATGTTGCGGAACAACCCCTTTTTCTAACAAAATAACAAATTCCTCATCCAGCAAGATAAAGTGAATTAAGCGATCAAATGGCATGAAGTATGTGGGAAGCACACTCAAGAATATAGAGGAACTCACAGACCTTCTAAGTTTCAGTCCCTCGAATGTCTACTACTTCATTAACTTATCAAGGTCTATAAATAAATTATGTACTTTGATTAACCTAATTATGAATATAGAGAATAAGTACTTCAGCAAACAAAAGCTATGGTTAATACTCAGTATATTAAGCCAATGAATGCCTAAACGGAATAGGACTGTTAGCCTGAAAAAGTTTGCCCAACAAACAACTTTAATTTGCTCATATAGATCTCCACCTTTACACCTAAAGACATTTCAGCATGAATAGTTGACTGCATTCCAGGAATCCTCATAAATGAAGAGAGCTAATAATTATTGCTGGAGAACCAGAACTTCAACTTTAAGAATAGGAATACTTGAAAATTGCAACTATAACAATTCGCATTAGATGTGGAGTAAAGTTGATAGTGATCAATGGTTGTGTAGCATCAGATAATTCCAGTTATATCTCTGGAACTACAAGAAAAAAAGAATATACAAAAGGGAGCAACCCACGTTTTGCATTTGCCTAATTTAATTCATCTAGGAGTTAGAATCATCGAACTCCTAGACCCAACTAAAATTAACATAGGAAAAAGAAAAATACATATCATCAGCACAACAAATAAGAATTCAAGAATGTAAATGCCTTACCTAGCAAAAAATAAATCTCCCCATGTTTTTCCCTGAATTCAAATTTAGATTAGTTCTTTCTAACATGCATGACCAAGGTGAAACGAGACAAAATAGATAGACCATATATCAACTCAAAACTAGCGGACAACCTAAAAAATGAAAACTCAAACCCAAGAGGTTCTCAATCAAAATCGTTCACATGGCAAGCTTGTTGTAATGCAGTAAATCATACTAAACCTAACCAAAATCACTTGTCATCTAACCCTCGCGATAACAAAGCAACACATAATTCATTCACCCAGTCGAAATGGGGAGAACAAAGTCTCCAAAAGTACACATTGTGCTACCTTGATTCAAGTTGCAAAACTAAATAATACTGTCCTACAATAACCTTCGAATTTTTTCAAGTTCACATAAGTGCGATATTACTACCCTCCACACTATCACAAATTAACATGTCTTCCCAATATATAGACTTAACCCAGTAACAAAAACCACAGCAATAGTAGTTCAGCAACAATAGATCTACCCCAAACTAACATAGTAAATAGCTTGAAACAGACAGGGACCTCCAAGTTCCCAAAAAATTTAGACTTACCTGCGTGATCGTTACTTGGTCCCTTAAGAATTGTAGATCAACAAAAAGAACTTGTAAACTTTGCTTTAGCATTTTCTAGGTTCTTTTTTAGAAGACTTGTGGCCTGCAACATGAATTAATGCAATTAATAAGATACTTGACATTATTACTGGAGATAAAGGGACATTGCTTCAACTCGAGTACCTCTTTGCATGAATACTCCAACATAACATTTGCTCCAAGCCATAAAATACCAAATCAGTATATTTGATGTGAGCTCATGAATATATGCCTTCAGAGACTTCAAATCAGCAAGCAGTACCTGCATCCACAATAAAGAGCCATAAAAACCGGTTTGACACCTATTATTATCTTCTGCGTCTTGGAAGCTTTGATAGTCTTAGGTTTTAGAGCCCAATACAGTAATCCCACCCCATTTTTCTTTTTAATAGGACCTTCAGACATCAAAGCGTAATATTACTAGCGATATTCAGGTGTCCAAATCTAAAACCACCGCACAATTATTGAGATCAACACGGGTTCTTTAAAGCACTATCCCAGATTCTTAGGAACATTACTTCCAAAAGTGCATTTGCGAAGGAAAAAGATGATCTGATTTTCCATATTGAGTCAAGTGCACCAAAAGTAGTTCCTAGTATGGCAAGAATAAGACTACCATATCGTCTACCTGCTTTGTTAAGATTAAAAGGACTGATATTATCAGCTAAGAGCACATCGAGGAGCAAGAAGACATTTTAACATGCAAATTTTCTAGCATGATAAGATTATGAGAAAATTTTAGTTCACATCACACATGAAAGATGATTGATAGAGTGTCTAGGGTTCCAGATGAAAAAGAGAACCTGTAGAGTAAAAAATTGGTGTTTTGATGACAATAAAAAGAACTTAAGGGGATAAAATGAGAAAGAACTATGCATTGGAAAAACACTTAGTTAAAATACATGCACCGAGAAGCTTTCAGCTTGAATTTCAATCTTAAATTCCAATTCTGAGGCTATGGTTCAATCTTTCAATAGTATAAACACATGCTCATTGCAAACACATAATCACATGCTCAATCAAAGGTCACTTTGCTATAGCACATCTAACCATTCCTCTAGGGCTCAAAGAAAATTTCGGATCCAACCAGTGAGCTGTCTGAGTACAGACTTGCAGATTAGAGAAGTGAATGTCAAAACATGGGAGGGTTACCTTGGTATAAAGCATCCTTTCCAATCAACCAATTTGCTTTAGTCATTATGTAGGTTCCTAGTTGAGTATCAAATAAAATAGAGGCTAAAACAGAGGACATATTTTTGGCCGAATGGAGTGGTGAGTTGAAGTAATTGTTCCATCAAGGTGGCCCAATTTGAAATGATTGATCAATTCAAATCTTGGATTTTCGTATTGAGAGAGATAGCACACCTTATTTATGTAAAATTATAGAGTTAAAGGTTGTAGCCTATTTGAGGTAGAAAACCTTAGTGTAGAGACAGACGGAGGCAAGACATAGTACTACTTGCGCACTCTGTCTGCGTTTTGGCAAAGAGGCTGAGATGCTTGGCTACCTTGTAGTTGATTTTTTTGAAGGACTAATGGTGCGAAATAAATCACGCAGATTCTTGTGCACTATAGAGATATGCAAAATAACAGCATGCAAATAGTAAACTTTGTTGATGGCAAAAAGTACTGGACCATATAATTTACCACTTGCATGGAGACTGGTGACCAGACAAGAACAAGATTGTCAAACACACAAGTTAGCTGGTGCGAAAGAGACGGGGAAAGACTATCCAAAGAAGGCAAGGGCTATTAGCTACTTACAATATGAAAAAAGGGGCCATTCGGCACCATAGGTTTTCCACGAGTGATTGCCTTGTGAGTGTTTAAAAGCCAATATACAAAAAGAGAAAAGAAGGATGCATACAAATCGATACAAGCTATAGCAAAGTCAATGAGAATCCTTAGGTCACCCACTTATTATGTTGCCATTGGACTAAATCTCCTCGAGACATGGATCTGTCAAAGAGCGGAAGATAAGATGGGGACCACAGAATTGAGTCATATCCAATCCAAATCTCGACATTTTTGTTAGTTGAGAGATAGAAGCAAGAGAGCCTTTCAATCTTGCATTGAGGGAGGATGGCTTTAGACTTCACATTATGATTTACTCTTTGTACAATTAATTTCTTACCTCGACTTTGTCAGATTCACTTTGGTTTAAATAACTCTATTAAAAGGTTTGCTCACACTTGGTGTGTTAGCAATTAAACTATTGCTTTCCAAAGAATATTACACTAGCAAGGAAGCATTGTTCGATTCGAATGAAAGGACACATGAAATTTGGTACTACCAGCTTTGAGGTCCCTTAAGTGTTCAGTGAAAAATTGAAAACAACCAATATGAAACAGTTTTAAAAAAGAGAAAACAAAAGAATTCCTAAATTAGACACATTTCCACCTTTCTTTTGTCACTTTTTTTTAAACAAAAGAACTCCTGAACTCCACAAGAATGCATCAGGGAAACAATGGTAGGCAGTTAAACCCCATAATCTCAAGTAATCCCATCATCTCACTGAAATTCTGCAGAGTTTGACCACAAGTTTCCCTCACTACATTGTCGATCTGCAAAAAGGTTTAGATAGCTCACCACCACAAGATGACTCCGATGTTACACAAAAAGTAAAGCACTCGACAGAAAACAGACACTTGGGAACCTACGACAGAGATTAGTATTGCTCGTCTAGATACTCGATCAGGAAAGACACTCATAAAACAATAATATGATCTTGGCACGTGTTCAGTATGAGGAACTACTCCTTTTTCCAACAAAATAATGAATTCCTCATGCACCAAGAAAAAGTGATTTAAGCGATCAAACAGCGTGAAGTATGTGGGAAGCACACTCAAGAATATGAGAGGAAGTCACAGATCTTTCAAGTTTCAATCCCCCAACATGTCCACCTTGACTGACTTACCAACATCTATGAAATAAATTATGTACCTTGATTAAGCTAATTATGAGTACTAAAAAAAAAAAGCTAAGGTTAATGCTCAATACATTAAGCCATTGAATGCCTAAGCAGAATAGGCCTATTAGCCATACAAAGTTTGGCTGGCAAACAACTTTAAGTTGCTCATATAGATCCCCACCGTTACACTCGAAGACATTTCAGCAGGAATAGTTGATTGCATTCCAGGAGTCTGCATAAATAGATTAAAAAAGTTGATAATTGTGGCTAAAGAAGTAGAGCTTCTCCTTTAAGAATGGGAATGCTTGAAAATTGCAACTATAAACATTGGCGTCAGATGTGGACCAAAGCTGATAGTGATCTTTGATTGTGCAGCTTCATATAATCCCATTTCAATCTATGGAACTATAGGAAACAAAAATTATACAAAACGAAGCAACCGAGATTCATTCCTTTGCCTTATTTAATTTGTCAATGAGTCAGAGTTATCAAATTCCCAGACCCAAATAGCAAAGGATTCAGCTGTCATCAGCACAACAAATAAGAATTCAAGAACGTAAATGTCTTATTGGGTGAATTGCAACATCTTCCCCAACTGTGTTTGGTAATTTAAGATAGGAGGGAATCAACGAATAGCAAACAAACAGACAAACAAAATATAGTTACTTCATGAAGGAAGTAACTAAATCATTCATACTGCATAAAAGGTATCAACAATTCACTCTTTCGCTAACCAAGTGTTAATTCCTTTATTTCATTCCTCACAAATCATGATTGTATTGTAGTGAAATTGAAAAAAAATTCCATAAGGTATGACTAGTACTCTCAACCACCTCTGCCTTTCAATAAAACCTAGCATTTGTTAGCATCTTCAGTGTGCTTACTATCTAAGCAAGTTACGTACTGCGAGCATGTCAACCCCAACATTATGCTGATGTGCAACATGAACCAGCTAAGCGTCACCACTATGGAGGCAAGTGAAAATACCACATGTTCATGACATATGAAAAAGGAATTTTACTCAGAGATAATAGGATGAATGAATACAAGCGGTGGTTCCAGAACTAAGGTGAAAGCTTAGTTGAAAGATGACTCACAAAACAGGGACGCAGCAAAAAACGAACTCTAGTTCTATGGACTTACCATCATAGACTATCTTTGCCAATCAAATGATACATACCTTATCCATCTCTATTGAGCTTCGGGCAGTCAATGCTAATGAGTTCACAAGATTTTGGCACACCCAAAACTGAAAGGATCAACATCTGTTGATGTCGTTGAAGAGGCTCAAGACCAGTTAATACACTTCTTGTAAGCTACTTCAACAACTGAAAAGTAATTCAAGCAATCCTGCCATTTGTTACCTTCTTTGATACATATGTAGTTTATCCAATACTTTGTATCCAAAGTTAAATGATTCTAAATCAAGGAAAAGTCACGTCTAGCATTTAATAGTCTGCCTTGAAGGTTATTACATAGTCTCCAATCTCCATATTAAATGCTTCATAGAAAATTTTTGGCAAAGCATTCATAATGGCCATGCAATTTCCAACAGCAGTTTATAGTCAGTGTGCTATGGAAAGAATACTTTTTTTTTTTTTTTGGTAAGGGAAAGAGAGTACTTTTTGTTACCATGTAAGACAAAATTATTACTTTGTCCCCGCTAACACAAACACACCACTTAAAAACTTGAACACTATTTGATTCGGTAAAAAACTAGACCAATGAATAACTTATCATTAGTGAGTCATACCATCAACTATATTTCACATGACCACTTTATAAGTGCCATTGAATGCAAGAAACTAACTGATTGATGACATGATCAGTGACCCCTATATTATCATGCCCCCTGTTCAGCACAATGGAATCAAATTCATGAAAAAAGAGAAGGCAAGGTGCCATAGCTGCTGCCTTCGATAATATATCCAAACCCGTAATTGTAAAATTCCCATTACTTTCAAATATTCAAAATTTCTCTAGTTTGTTCACAAAATCAATGCCGTCAATGTGCAGAATAGATGATCCAGTAGACATTTGATCACAAATTTGAAATTTCTAGTAGAGAAAAACTTTAAATATCTTACATCTTAATCTTTCTCTTAATCTTCATAGAGGATTCTCTCATTCACGAGTGAGAAAAAATCAAGAACTGTTTTTAACTTGGCCTCTACATTGGTTATGGGAGAATCCTCATTGCTGTTGTTTAAAATAATATAATTAGCATCTTGGCTGCAATAGGAGGATCCTCATTGCTACTACTAGTTATCCTGTTTTGACTGTTGGCATAGATGAAGGGACCTCTATTAAATGCATACAAAAGCAAAAGAAGAAAGCACAAAATTGTGAAATGTATGGAAATAACGAAGTTCAATAGAAGATTGCATAATGGAACTCAATAAACATCCGTGTAGTTGAAAAGAAGCCTCTTACAGCTTGCTAAAAAGTCCCAATCTACTTATCCATAGCTCGCCCGTTTGTTGATATGGATTGAAGAGGACAAGTTGTTGCTGTAGCACCAACAATATGTCTTGCCAAAGCCTGGACATCCATGTAAAAGAACATTTCACCATGGTCTTGGAGGAGCTTGTGCAAAAACGTTTTATCAGCAAATGTAAAAATGATAGACACAAAGATCAAAAAGGTTTATTTAACAAGTTAACAGTAACCACATTATTATCAGAGAGAGAGAGAGAGAGAGAGAGAGAGAGAGAGAGAGAGAGAGAGAGAGATGAGGAAAGGTGCAATAGTCAGCCGAAAGAATAAACAAAATCTAGTCTTCAACGACACAAAGGTCCTCTTTCCTAACACCAGAAATTGCAAAATGCACAACTCGATACAGCTAAACCTAGTCTTCAACAAAATGGTGACTTGACCATATCGACAAGTTTACTCCAATATCAATTGTCTCCTAGCACGAATTTCACACATAAATGGCTAAATACTAGAATGAAGAAAGATAGTTCACAAATCACACTGTGACTCAAGACTAGAAGCTTCTGCACTTCGGTTCAAAAGTAACTAGAAAAACACCTCCAATTCTTCGTGAAAGAAATAACTAAATCACTCATATTGCATAATAGGTATCAACGATTCACTCTTCCGCTATGCAAGCATTAATTCCTTTATTTCAGTCCTCACAAATCATGATTGTTCTCTACTGATATTAAAAGCACTCCATAAGGTGAGACCAGTTACTCTCAAGTCTCAACCAACTCAGCCTTACAACAAAAACCTAGCATTTGTCAACATCTTTAGTGTGCTTACTATCTAAAAGTTCCCTTCCACTTTATCCATTTTTTCTAAGTAAAATAGGTGCCACGAAGCATGTCAATCCCGACGTTATGCTGGTGCGCAACATAAACTAGCTAGGTATTACCATCGTCAAGTAGGCAAGTCAAAGTATCACACGTTTATGATACATGAAAGAGGATTTTCCCTCAGAGACAACAGGATGAATGAATGCAAGAGGTAGTTCCAGAACCAAGATGAAAGGTTAGCTGAAGGAAAACTCACAAAACAGGACACAACAAAAAATGAACTCTAGTTCTATGGACTTACCATCATCGACTATCTTTGCTAATCAAATGATACATATCTTATCGATCTCTATTGAACCTCGGGCAATCATGGACCAAGATATGGCAAGATTTTGGCACACCCAGCACCCTCTCCAATGATTCAAATCGACGGAACCACAAACTTTTTAGATTCTGTAAATTAGAAAGATCAGATTCGTTTAACCTTTTGATGGAATTGCATTCCCAAATACACAAATCCTGCAATGATTTCAATTCTCCCAAACCCTGAATCTCAATTAGCTGAGGCAATCGCACCAGGGACAAACACTGGATCTCCTTCAAACAAGGCAGAATGGACAGTCGACCATCGACAATCCATTGAATTTCCGTAGCTCTCCAAGCACCTCAAATTGAATCTCTCTCGGCGAATATCTAAAAATAGACAGATTTGACAAATTCTCCAAGTTGGAAAAGACTGACCAATCTATCGGTGACTGCACATCGCATAACCACAAATTTTGAAGGCTGGATGGGAGCTCGATAAAAGATTGGGGCCCAGCATAATTTATGTCGAGGCTTTGTAGCTGAGAGAGGGAACTGAAATCGGTTGGAGGCAAGGCCATTTTTCCAACGTGGAGCTGCATATGTTTCAGAGCAGGTAGTCTCACGATCCCCTCTATGTTGGGTTCTTCAATTGAATCTCCAATTATGTCAAGCTCAACTAATTTGGTTAGGTTTGAGCAGTCGGGGATCGTGGTTAGCGAATTCGATATAAGGCTTAAGGAAATTAGACTCTTGGGAAGCTTCGGCAATTGTTGGATTGAATCACAAAACTGTAACAAAAGTGTTTGGAGATTTGTAAGCTGATTGATCGTTGTGGGCAATTCACTAAAGCGACCTTTGGATAAGTCTAGATATTTCAATGAGGATAGTGCCCCGATTTCACTTGGAATTTCCCCCACTAGATGTTTAGAGCAGGCATATAACTCTTCCAGATTTTCCAACATTCCTATGGTTTTCGGAAATTCACTTATGCAACTATCAATGAGATATAGTACCTTCAACTTTTTGAGATTTCCAATACAACTAGGTAAGCTCCCGATTCTTGAATCGCTCAAATCCAACTCGACCAATGATTGGAGCCTCCCAATCAAGTTTGGTAGCTTTTCTAGATAGGAATTCCAGATGCGCAAAACTTTTAACCTTTCAAGTTTTCCAATAGAATGAGGTAATTCACTAACTTTTAAATATTGGACATCTAGCTCAAGTAGTGACTCCAATTGTCCAATAGAGTCAGGAAGCTTTTGAAGTTCCTTGCATGGCAAGATTAGAGACTTCACCTTTGCTAAATTGCCAATCGAGTGAGGCTTCATTGAGGGTGTCCGATCTATTCTTAGCACTGTCAAAGATTTTAGATCACCGATGGACTCCAGTGGCGACTCAATAGCTTCACTCTTTATCTGTAGGTAATCAAGATGTTGTAGATTGCCGATGGACTTGTCAATCTTTCTTAGTCAAACGCATCTAAGAATCAATTTCTCCAGCTGCGAGATTGTGGAGAACTTGGGCATCTTTCTAAGGAATGGATAGTCCTCGAGCTGTAGGATTTTTAATTGTTCTGCTACCTATAAAGCAATTGAGTAGACACTCAGAAAATAGGAAGAGTAAATATAATGCAAAAGAATGTCATGAGATCATACCATGATTTGACACCATCCTCCCCAATCCTCAGTAACATTATTCCCAGATAATATGAGAATCGTTAAGTTCTTCAACCCAAAGTTGCTAGCTCAGAATTTTGAAGGGCAATTGCTCCAAGAGAGCCATGTTAGATTAAAGAAAACATTCTTAAAGTCTCCTTCAAAATTTCCATGGTCCAATTGAAGGAACCTAAGGTTGACCAAGCCCATAAATTGCTTGCGCTTAAATCTGTACGTCTTATTCGGGCTAGGTGTACCAAGATTGAGTGCCACTATGTCTTTGGTTCCCTAGAAAACAAAAGTAGCAACTAATGAGTACATATGTCATTTTGACTTGAAATTAGATAAAAAGGTGGTGACACTAATGGATGCACTTGAAAACATTTAGAGGTCAAGATTACCGTTTCTGTCTGCACTACACGGAAGGCATCCTTGGGAGACCACAATCTGCTACCCTTCATATGGATTTCGCCACTTTCTGGATGGACGATACTCCTTCCAAGGTCTCTAAGTTGGTCGTGCATCCATAGTTTATTATCAATCGATATTTTTATTAGAGACATATGTTTGAGGATATTGACCTCACTTTCGGTCGGATACCCAAAAATCGCATCCCAATATTTGACCGCAGTTGTTTTCTCTTTGTTGAAGCAGAATCATGCGATATCAAGATAAATTTGTTGTTGATTAAGCTCTAATGCTTCGTAGCTTATCATTAGCTTCTTCTTGACATCCTCATTCATCACCTTCTTTAACTTACATAGGGCATCTTCCCATGTTCTTTGGCATTTTCCACGAAGTGTGGAACCTACAACGTCGAGAGCCAACGGAAGTCCTCCAAGTGTATTGATTAGCTTATTTGCAATATCCATGTAATCAGTTGGAGGCTTGGCACATCCCAAGGCACGCTCACAAAAAAGTTGAAAACCATAATGCGAATTCATCTCTGGCATATTGTAGAATGAAAATTGTCCGCTAATAGAGGCTAGGACATTGGCATCCTCGCCTTCCTTTACTAGGAATTCAATATTCCTAGTTGTTATGATGATTCTACTACCCCCACCAAACCAGTTGGGCTCATTGGCAAGTCTCATGATTTGGTCTCAATTGTCGACGTCATCAAGAACAATGAGAACTTTCTTGTCATGAAATCTCATCTTGATCATGTCAGCCCCTTCATCAATGAAGGATAGGTTTGTGCAACTCAAATGGAAAATGTCGGACAACAATTTCTTTTGTAAGTTTATTATATCATGAGTCTGAACATCCTTAAGAAAGTAGCAGTATCTCTGAAACTGAGGGGAGATTTGTCTAAAGACAGCCTCAGCTAGTGTTGTCTTTCCGATGCCACCCATACCATAAATCACGATAAACCGTACATCAAAAGTTTCTAGATCTAACCGCTTCATAATCTCATCCGTTCGATCTTTAATTCCCACCAAATGATCAGGCGCATCTGTCCTTCTTGTCCATAATAGACTTGAAACCTCTTTGACTATGAGATTCATAAGTTCATATAGGCTGGCACATGCATGACAAGCAATCATCTCAGATTGAAAAACCATATATATGGAAACTGTGCACACATTACGTGGTAGTAGAACGTCATCATCAAGTTCAAAATAATTTGCTTTAAAAGAGACCAACACTAAAAAGCGATCTTTCAAGCTGTGAGCCATTTGAAAAAAAAAAAAAAAACAGATGTTTTCAAGAATGGAGGAGGAGGAGGGACTTTATTCATGGTTGAAAACTAATGCTATCAAGGTTCTGTGGTTTAGTCAATGATGGGAAAAGGTTATTTCATGACAAGGGTCTAATTGGGCTTCGACTAGAGGTCACTTCGGCAAATTGTGGCTAACTAGTGCCGTGAGCCGTTGTGCTGGAATAGGTTGTGGGCCTTTGTTTCATTTTATGGGAAAATTACGAAATCAATCTTAAATTTATTGTACGGATGTCAATTCAGTCATAAATTTTTCAATTTCAATAATATTGTCTTAAACCTTTATACAAAATTTCAATATAATCCTTCCAGTAAATGTCCATCGAAAATTGTTGAAATGGCAATCTACAAGATGTGATTTCAACTAAAATTGTCCATGTCAGCTTGTCACATAGGACAACGATGATGAATGGATGTCATTTTAGTAATTTCTTATGGCAACTAGGTGGAAAGATTACATTAAAATTTCACACAAATACTTATGACCACATTGACAAAATTAAAATGTCTAGTACTCAAATTTCATGCACAATAAATTTAGAACTAATTTGATAGTTATGCCTCCACTTCACTTTATACTTTTTCACACCGGTTGGTTTCTTCTTGTCACACATAGCTAATAACGAGACCTCTGGAAGTTTGGCTAAATATTAAGTCCTCGGTAAACTTGGTCTTGATAATCTCTTCAAGCAATAGGGATGAGTTTGAAGGTTAACGGAAAAGAAAAGATCTCACTCGCAGTTGCCTTGAATATAGGAAACAAGAATACTATCTCAAAAGCATTTTTCTTAACGTTCACATGGAGTAGAATACTAACCGAAAATGAGGAACATTTTCTGGAATGTATATCAACCTTGATTCGAGTTACCAACAAACATTTCTCCAAATAGATTAGAAATAATTTTATGTTACCCATTATTTTTATAATATTGGCAATGGCAAACTAGTTGGTACTTTAATCGGAAAAATTTTGTGAGTAACTAAACTTAGGATTGGTAATTTAACAACAGATTTCGTTGCCTAATAATGTTCATAACCAGTGCAAATAAAAGTTGGTGCGTTATTAACGAAAGTTGTTATGAAGGTTGATAGTTTTGAAACAAATAATAAATACTGATAAGTAGCTCAAATAAGAATGGGTGGCTAAAACTGGTTATTAACTTAATTAGAGATTAGTTAATATGACAATCATATTAGAGTTAGTAATTCGGTACAAGATTTAGTAATTTTGAAATGTGGAGTAAACAATATGGTAAGTTGTGCAGAAGTTGTAAATCGGCAAACAATCTAATAAACTTAGTAAATGATTCACATAAAAGCCGTTAAGCTAAAACTAGTTTGTAAAACAATGGAAAAAGGAGTTGGTAAGACACAAATTAAAATTGATAATTTCATATAAAAACCGATAACTTTAAAATTATGGATGGGCATGGAGCATGGGCAATCCGCACCCCGCAGTGGCCCGCCTTGGATGAGGCAATTTTTTTGAGGAAATTTTTTCTCAAAACAATTGCCTCCCTGGGAATGTTGCACGACACAAGTTGGGCATGGGCAGTAATAGGCTTGCCCTTCCCGTTCTCGAGGATTGAAACTATTAATGCGTTTAACGAAAGATAGAAATGGTAAGGTTTAATGAAGAAGGATGCAAGTAAGCAGAGAGAAACGGCTAGGGTTTATTGAAAAACTATCACAAACTAGGATAGAGGGTAGCTCCATATCTCAAGGTAATTTACAATTGTTTAAGTACTTATCCACTTTCTAGAGGCTTTTAGATTTCTCCAACCATAACTACAACTACTTGGAAGTCCCTTAGGTGAATTTTTGGTTAATCGAGATATAAGGCCATGAATAGGTCCATGTTTAAAGCAACAGCAAGAACCAATTTTTATGTTTTAACATTCTACTATAAATCACTATAGAAGAATATTCAGTTTGAGGTTGCAGATCTTGTCTATGCACAACTGGCCACTAGAGGAGCCTATGACCCTGCTCCACCACAATGAAAACAAAAACCCAAGATTGATAACACACCTGAACCTAAGTCAGTCCTTTGCAAACTAATCAAGAATTACTCTAATCAGAAATATACGGGAAGATTGAACCTCTAACACTTACATAGATACTTTTTTTTTTTTTTGGTTCTTTTGGATAATGGCATACAAAGATCTTTGCAATGTTCGGTCTTGTATACTCAAACCAAATAGAAAAACCATGACCTATAGTATCCTCTTATGGGGTTATAAAACTATCATCATAAAAATCTCCATTATTTTTGTGTAACTCGGTGGTGCGACCGTAATTAGCCGGTTATTTCAAGGAAAACAGCAGCAAAGCATATGAATTCCCTAGGGCTGAATCCAAAACCACAAGGATCGGTTTTTTCCTCTTGGCCGTAAGTTTTGGGATATCGTATAGACTGCGATAGACTAAGTCTATGCTATAATTTCTCTATGTTTCCTTAATGTAACAAAAACAGAAAGATCTAACATCAAACTCAATCTAAGTTTTCAGGAAAACAATATTGGCAAAGGTCAGGGAATTTACATTAAAAGTCCTTAAATTCATATACGCAATGCAATTGAAGTTAAGAAACTTAGATTTTGTATTTTTCACAAATATATGGTCTTACTATTTTATCACATCTTAGATCTTCACGGATAGCTTGGTTTTTTTGCATTATAGATTAATTAATTAAGTTTCTATGCCTTAACTTTAATTGTTATAAAAACTTGATATTAAAAGTGAAAAGTCGATTTGTGCAAGAAGCCTCGTCCTCTGAGCAAAATTTCTAGCTCCCTCATTGCGTCAAATCCAACCATATGTTGCATAAGGTTGGACAGCAGCAAATCGAAGAACTATTCTTTAAAGGAACGAGAAATCGAAAATTTTCAACAAAGAAAATAAAGTCAATGGATAAGCAAATAATACCCGTGATCTTTTAGATTCCTTCCTCTAATTCTGACAACCTCTCTTAAAGCCTTCTTCCACTTCTTTGCTAAATCTTTCCCATATTCTCTCTTGTGCTTTCGAAGGGCTTTCTGATATAACTTAGTCTTAAGCTTGACATCATCCACGTCCACGTCGTAAAATATAGGGAGGATCACTTTCTTATCATTACCTCTCGATAGCTCTACTATGTGTGCCAGCTCACGGAGGCACCACTTACTTGAAGCATAGTTTTTGGAGAATATCGGGATGTAAATTCTGGAGTCATTGATCGCTTGCAAGAGGCCACCTTCGATCTCTTCATCAAATCGGAGCTCTTTGTTGTCTTTGAAAACGCTGATCCCCGCACGGATCAGGTCATTGTAGAGACAATCAGCCATGGTTAAATGGGTGTCAGGACCTCTGAAACTCAGGAACACATCATAGCGACTCCCCGATCCGTTATCACGGCTACTGCCTGTCCCAGCTGCCATCACCGTCTCTTCTCCCTCCCTCTTTCTCTTCATTCTAGTAGCAAGACGGAGTGATGGATCCCCGAATTGAGTCTGCCAAGTGACTTGGGAAGTCTTGAGTTTGATCCTTCTAACAACTTGATGACGCAACGGAGAGAGATCTCTCACTTTCGCTGCGTTCGCCTGGAAGTTACCTGCAGCCTTCCTTCGCAAGTGAAAAAACCATTCAGATCGACAAAATAATTGCTTCGAAGAGGAAACACGGAAGGGGGAGAGAGAGAGAGAGAGAGAGAGAGAGCTGTGCATCAATTTTCACCTCCAAGCAACGAGTGGGGAGTGGAGGACTATCGCTTCCAATGTCGCCGGCCTCGTTGGCTTCGGGCGACCTCAAATCTGGTGTTGCCCACGGCTGCGAATAGACAGCCCCCGCGAGCGAGGCTGCCACGAGGAGAGAGAGTCGGGGACAGAGATGGCGGCTTGGCTGAGATGGGACGCGAAATGATCGGCGCAGGCGATGGCCGGGGGCGGCTCAACGACAAGGGGTGACGGCACGGGAAGGGGATACGACGTCGACAGCGACAGCAACGGCGGCGCAGTGGCAAGGTGGCGAAGGCTTGCGGTGACCGATTGGTGGAGGGGAGAGACTGACGGAAGAACAGGGGATTTTTCAGAGTCCGGATATTTGTTTATGGAAATTCGTTAAGAAGTGAGGCAGTTTGGTCATTTAGGAGTGGTAATCGCACCATGGGGGAAAAGAGACTGCCGGAGTCGCGCGTTTGAAGTGCGTTGCGATAAGAAAGGATTAAAACTAAAAGGGAAAAGCTTGGCTGACGGTCACTCTAAATGGGGCATTCTAACTCAGTTAGAGGACATAGATTTGCTAAGGCATGTGAACAACCACATCAGCAAAATTTGAAAAAAAAAAAAAAAAAAAAGAAGGAAAATAAACATCGAGATAGAGATAGAGAGAGAGAGAGAGAGAGAGAGAGAGAGAGAGAGAGTTGGGGATAATACATATGTTTATGTGGATTGAGAGGAGGAAAGTAGGGGAAAAATTTAACTATCAATGTTCATGCCAGTGCTAAAATCCTAAGAAAATTGTTAAAAAAATCTTAAAATTATTATATTTTTACCAATTCAGTACTAAACAATTTAATTTTATCAATTGAATTCTAAACATTTTTATATATTGTTAACTAAATTCATCCGACCAATTTTGGCTAGAATTTCTAATATGGATGTTGGCCGATGTTATGTGGGATGACCATGACCAACGCTGATACGGATAATTTTTAATAGTATTGTAATATTTCTTCAATTTTGTTAATTAACTTTTTAATTTTTTAGTTTTTTTTTTATTTTCCTCTTTTCCTGTGTTTTTTTCCCTTTGCCAGCAAGGGTCACTGGGCACTTGGGCAAGGATCTTCTTGGCCATCGCCGGCCGCGGGCAAAGCCCTCACAGCGTGGTGAGTCTGTGTGATTGTGAGCGCGGCCCGCTTCCCCTGTTAAGCAGCACGAGCGTTTGTGTTTTGACCTTTCGGTGAATCTGGGAATGGGTTTGGACATTGTTATTTCAGGTGATAGTGTGGAGAAGTACGTTCTGCAGAAGCACGTTGCCTTCTTCGACCGCAACCACGACCGCCTCATGCATCCATGGGAAACATTCCAGTCTCTCTCTCTCTCTCTCTCTCTCTCTCTCTCTCTCTCTCTCTCTCGTTTCCCACATTTTTCTTAAAACGTTTAATGGGATTTGTTCGAGAATTAATTTTTTCTGTTCTTTTTTGGGGGATGTTCTTGAAGGTTTTCGATCTATTGGGGCTGGCCTCCCCTTGTTCAACTTGCTGCCACCTTCATCAACATTGCATTCAGCCAGAAAACTCGCCCCGTAACTCTCTCTCTCTCTCTCTGTCTGTCTCTCTCTCACGCAGCCTCGAGCTCAAGGCTTGCGGCCATGGATGCGAGATTTGGAGCTCATGGCCATGGACACTAGAGCTTCAAGCTCACTAAGCCATTTGACTGCTGGATCTTGAGCTCCTAGCAATGGCTGCTTGAGCTCGAGTACTCATGATGCCACAACCCTGGTCTGTTCGAGTTCGCGGCGGCGGCCATGAGAGCTCAAGGCTCTGCAGACATGGACACGAGATGTAGAGCTCGTGGCCATGGACACTTGAGTTTCAAGCTCATGGCCACATGAGCTCGAGCTCGACTCACGACGCCGTGACCTCGCCTGCGACTGGCGGGGCCGAGGAGGCAGACTTCGCAGTGAGTGAAGATCATCAACAAAGGAAGAAAAACACGGGAAAAAGAAAGAAAAAGATAATGATAAAAAATTTTAAAATTTATTGAAAATTTTGAAAATTATCAAAATATTATTAAAAATTATCTACGTCGTGCCGATCGTACCAGATAGGACAACCGGCGTCCATGTCAGCGAATTCCAACTAAAATTGATCAAATGAATTCAATTGGCAAAATATGAAAATATTTAGGAATCAATTGATAAAATTAAAATGTTTAAAACTAAATTAGTAAAGGTGTAATAGATTTATGACTATTTGGACAATTTTCCTTGAAAATCCATGGGATTACTTTTCAGTCTTGATGATGGTGACGGTAATTGTCTCAGCGTGATGACCTTATTTTGTGGTTCCATCAAAATGCCATTAAAATGTAATGCAACTTGTCTCATATTCTAAACCCTATGAGCTATGCGGCAGTGGTGATGCACTTGAGCGGTGTGCTTTGTAAGACATTTATTTTTTAAGATACCAGCAAATATGCTTGGCTATCTTATAGTGTACGATTTTGACATAAATTATATCGCGGCATCCGATTCCTCTCTTCATTAACTATTTGACGAACATTTTCTGAGGATATCCAATGATATTATATTGGTTTGATGATAATTTATTTTTCAACAAAACCAACTTCATTTTTAAAAAAAAAATTCTTGGCATTCACGCAGCAAATGTCATTTATTGAATTTTGAATGTTGATTTGAGATATGATTAAACAGACTATTTTTGCCAATATTGAGAACTTAATTGAGGTGAAGACTACTCTAATAGATGGCTTTGAATCTTTGATACCATTGAAAAAGGTGCATTCGGTTGTCGATATTATTTGAAAAAATATATATAGATCTGATGGAATAGATAAGGAAATAAAATTCTCTAAAGTGCTTTTTGTTTTTTTTTTTAACATGAGATTCTCTATTGTTAAGGGGTAATTTTACATCTTAAATTTTCTTCCTATAGTAGTTGACACCATATTTAACATGTTCATAATGTCATCATGTCTTGAACATGTTATTATGTCATATTCAAAGTGGGCACCGAGTTTGAGATCTAACATTATGAAATTGTATAGATGCAAAGCAGACATACGTGAAATACTTTATAAATATCGAGGATTAACTTCACTTAAAAAATTGGCTTCTCATACATGAGCCTCAAGTTGGGAAACAAGAAGGGAGAAGGAAGAGGCAAAGGAATCCATTGGCCTTGTATGCAATTTTTTTACCGCAGATTTGCATTTAATTAAATTATGCAATTCAATCATTGCGTAAATCACGGGATCCTAATCTCGACCCTTATCCTAGTGCCTCCCTAGATAAAATTCAGCATGTTAAATAATATGAACATCCACATAATCTAATAGCTAAGATGAAGCAAGCCCGTATACACTCAATGCATATAAGACTTTGTTCCTTCTACCTGCGACAACTCCCTAGGATAATGCCTAGAAGGCAAAGTGCGAGCATGCGTAGAGGAAGACTTCTGGGAGTGAAAACGAAAGGCCACCAGTTTTTTATTCTATTTGTATCAATTATATTTGTTCCTAAGCCTATTTTACTTCTAAATGAAGAAATAGTTACTCCTTATAGCCAATGGGAATAATAGGCTGGTTGTTAAGGCCACTAGGGAGCATGCGTCGAGGAGTGCTAGAAGTCAACTACTGGGAAATTATATGATAATAATATAAGATGATTTGAGAGGTTCAATTCACAAAAGAGATGATTTTATATGGGGCGGCGTTAGCTCCACACAAGGCCCAATCGAACTCAATTGCCATTTGGACTCCCGCTGTTCGCGGAAATAATTGTAGGCTTTTATTATAAATAAAGTATACATTCAAAAGGTGGCAATTGTGACATCTTGATTTTCAGGATAATGCCTAGAAGGCAAAGTGTGAGCATGCGCAAAGGAAGACTTCTAGGAGTGAAAACCAAAGGCCACCAGTTTATTATTCTATTTGCATCAATTATATTTGTTCCTAAGCCTATTTTACTTCTAAATGAAGAAATAGTGACTCCTTATAGCCAATGGGAATAATAGGCCGGTTGTTAAGGCCACCAGGGAGCATGCGTTGAGGAGCGCTAGAAGTCAACTACTAAGAAATTATATGATAATAATATAAGATGATTTGAGAGGTTCAATTCACAAAAGAGATGATTTTATTTGGGACGTTAGCTCCACACAAGGCCCAATCGGACTCAATTGCCATTTGGTCTCCCGCCGTTCGTGGAAATAATTGTAGGCTTTTATTATAAATAAAGTATACATTCAAAAGGTGGCAATTGTGACATCCTGATTTTCAAGATAATGCCTAGAAGGCAAAGTGCGAGCACGCACAGAGGAAGACTTCTAGGAGTGAAAACGAAAGGCCACCAGTTTATTATTCTATTTGCATCAATTATATTTGTTCCTAAGACTATTTTACTTCTAAATGAAGAAATAGTGACTCCTTATAGCCAATGGGAATAATAGGCCGGTTGTTAAGGCCACTAGGGAGCAGGCGTTGAGGAGCACTAGAAGTCAACTACCGAGAAATTATATGATAATAATATAAGATGATTTGAGAGGTTCAATTCACAAAAGAGATGATTTTATTTGGGGCGTTAACTCCACACAAAGCCCAATCAGACTCAATTGCCATTTGGTCTCTCGTCGTTCGCGGAAATAATTGTAGGCTTTTATTATAAATAAAGTATAAATTCAAAAGGTGGCAATTGTGACATCTTTATCACTTTTGAGATAATTAGACTAGCTGAGTAAGCCATTAAGGAATTTTAAGGCAATAGACTTGAGAATTCGACCAGGAATCGACTTCTCGATCGTGCTCATCTTTAGAGGCCGTTACGGCACAGTATAAAATCAATTTGATATTAGAGATAGGTCGGTTTGACTGAGATGTGTGGCAAATCATGGGTGACTCCATTAAATTGGAAAATTCTCGTCGACCGGCACTACTTTGATTTTTTTATTGTTTTGGTACCCTGTGCCCGTAATTGAATCCTCGAGATTTTCACGACAACCGAGAGTCGCCAATATATTGAGTCGGTTCATTGTGGCTCGAAAAAAATCGACTATGGGTCATTTTCCTAAAAAGTCTGAAAACTACCCGGTAGCTTAGGTCATGCTAAAAACGCGCCAATTGGAAATTAACTGCCAATTTGTATCTGATTTCGGAAATTGAAGATTCTGTCATGTCACAACAAATTCTAGAACCCACGACTCAGTCTCAAAGATTTTTCTAACAACCGAGACTTTTTGGGAAAAAGTGGCCATATATCCTTCCCTCCCTCAATTTTGTGCGAAACTAGCAGTTGGAGAAGAAGCTGAAGCCACACGCCACCTGGACGCCGGATCGCTACCTCACCATCGTCGATTTGCGCGCCGCCGCTCGTGCGTGCTCCGCCACTCACACCGCCCCTTGCCTGCCTCCCTCACGTCGTTCAGCCCTCTGTCCAGCCATCCAAGCCTTTGTTTAGCTGCTACAAGTGATCGAACAAGCCTCCCAAGCCACCGGTTTGGACCTGAAACCATCCTGTTGTCCATCCCCGAACCTTCCCGCACCAAACCAACTTGTTTGCTTCTGTTTTTGCAGCTCGATCAGACCAGAATTTTGTGGGTTTCCAGCAAATTTCTAGGCCCACTTTGAGGGTGCTTCGGGCCCTAAACCCTAGGCCCGCTTTGGAGTTAAACGTCCCCCACGATGTTCCCGACGTTTCAATCCGAGCGGATTGTAAAACGGGTGAGTTTAGCTCACTATTCCTAGCTTAGTAGACTAATGATACTTAAGGGTTGATTAGTGTTAATTAAGTAGGATTATGTGGTTAGATTAGAGTTAATTAGTGATTATTAGTTAATTGCAATGCATGTTAGGTGGTTAGACATAGTCATTAGGGAGTAGAAATACTCTAGTGTTTATTGAATGTCTCTCGGGATTTTTCCTGACCCGTCTCGGGCTTCAATTAGGCATTACGAGCCTAAGTTGAATTTATTAATATTTATTAATTAATTTTTGTAATTAATTATTTATTTATTTATTTTTCGGAAATAAGGCTGGGATAGCTGATGATCGAAATTTTATGCTGATTGTCGTGGTGCGGTCCGTTTACTTATTTAAGCCCTACATTGTGTTGAATTGAATTGACTGTAGAATTTTAGGAATTATTTCTAAATTGAGTGAATTTGGATAATTTATTGGTAAATGGCCGGGTATGGGTATATAGCGCCAGTAATGCTTTGATGGGCTATAAAGTGGAGAAAGTCGTGAGAATGAATTAAACATATTCTTGGCTAAGACCAATCAGGTACGATGTTATCGGGTATAATAAAGTTGAGAAAGAATTATGGACATACGTGGCTTTGTGATTAAGTACATCACCTTGGCAAATAGGTCGCCTAAGAGAATGCACGTGACTTATGGACATACGTGGCTCGGTGATTAGGTACATCACCTTGGCGAATAGGTCGCCTGAGAGAATGCACGTAAATTGTTTATTATATACATCACTTGGAAAAGACACGTACTCAGCGATTAGTACGTCACCTTGGCGAAAACGACGCCTTAAAGAATGTACATGGCTCGGTGAACGATATGTTGTCTTGGCGAAAATGGCGCCTTAGAGAATGCACATGGCTCGGTGACTAAATACGTTGCCTTGGCGAATAGTTCACCTTAGAAAATGCATGTGACCCGGTGACTAGTTATATACTATTTGAAATATTATATAGTATGGATGGGAATGACCAAGAGATGGTCCAGCTGACATGTAATCGACTAGGTCGATTGATTAATGCTTTGATCTAATGTCGTGAATTGATTGAATTGAAATGACCGGGAAATGGTCTAATTGACATGTAATCGATTAGGTCGATTTGATCAATGTTTCAATCAGTTGTGATTGTTTGGGTGCCTATTGAACTGTACTGATTTGTACGTTAGGACTGAGGCCAAGTTAAGTCCTCTGACTCGTGTCGTGCATAGGTAGCCCTAAGGTGTATTAGTTTCCTAATCGAGTCTTAGGGAGTAGAACTCGCTGAGATGTTGTCTCACTAGTTATTGAATAACCATTTTCAGGTCCTTAGACGGCATTGGTGAAGAACCAGAGGCTCAAAGTGAAGGAGGGGAAGCCTAAAGAATTGACAATCCTATCGGTCTAGATAGTCATAGGGCAAATCTCTTTTGTCGGGAGTCAAGTATTTGTTGCAGACTTGGTTTTATGAACTTGTGATTTAAAACTTGACTTGACCATTCGTCTTGTATATATTTGCACTATGGTTTGCAATGTATATAAGTGTGGTTATTTTTTAAAGTTCAGTATTTGGAGTCCTACTTTTCTATCCCATTATTTTATTGTCTGAAGATTTATAATTGCTTCCGCATGTGTATTAAAAAAAAAGGTCAGCGATTCGTCCTGGGATATCACTAGCAATCGAACAAGGGTGAAAGATGTGTCCATACCCGAGGATCGGGGCGTGACATCCCCCTTTTGTGGTATCAGAGCGAAGTTTAAGATTGGAGTGATAAGGTGCAATGGCCTATGGGATAGTAGTAAGAAAGGCCTTTAAATTCACGATTGGTGCATGTCTATGGTAACTGAGTGCTAGAATTACTTGTTGTTTGGATCGCTTTATTTCTAATTCTATGTGGAATTGGAAACAAGTGTCAGTTTGTAAAGCTGAGCTATGAGTGATCAGGAGCAAAAGACTCCTAGGAGGCGTACGATCAGACTTGTTGCGTGGGGTGGAACGCTGACATGAATCAGTGTCTGAGGAGGTCGTGGTGATGGTAGAGTGCCGGCTCAGGCCAGCGCGAGCGAATGAGTACCACTACAGGCCGGTACTATGGTAGCAGCACCAAGCGATCCTAGGTTCAACGAGATCGTTCAAGCACTATGGAACCTTGGAGATTTGTTGGGTTAGCAAGCTTAAGACCGAGCCACCGCTGGTGCCATTGTCCATACCGCCGCCAATGCCGTAACTGCTGTTGTTGCTGCACCTGTTGAAGTCCAACCTAGAGTTGTGATCAGGGAACCAGCCGCCGCATATGGGTCAAGATTCAATTCCAGCGGAGATGACAATAGACTGGGGAAGAGATCGATGTTGGAAGAAGGGTATTCCACTCCACTCAACAAGAAGAGCATGATCAGAAAGTTAAAGTTGAGTAAGAATGGTGTTGTCGCTTATGTGGAAGACGACACAGAGTAGCCCCATGCCATTATAAGTCGAGTACTTGTTTTGGTTGTGGCCAGCCGAGTCACATAACCAGGACCTGCCTTAGAAGACAGGAAAATCTCAACAGTTGCCGCCACTGCCGATAGAGCAGAACTTAGGAAACACATTGCAAGACGTTCAGTGGGATACTTGGATTGGGCCTCCAGTACAAGACAGGGTGCAGGCAACCACCCATCAGGAGTCAGAGTACTCATTGAAGGTATGTCAAATTTGTGGGAGAAAGCATGAGTCAGACCAGTGTCCGAGCATAACGGGAGCGTGCTACGAATGTGGAGCATGGCCATCAAGCGAGGAACTGCTCGCGTAGATCCAGGAGAACATGAGCGCAACCACTACTAGCAGAACGCCGCTAGGATGGCTAAAGGAACATGAATGGACCGACCTTGCATCAATCCAGGGAAGAGTGTTTTTGAGGTGTTTTATTGTAGTAGCGCAACATGATCGTGAATGAAGGTTGTAGAATTTATGCCGTTGTAATAAAGCCGTAAAAAGAAGAACTTCTGACTATAGTCGTACTTGATCGTTTGCTTATGTATGACCTTAGTGTTATGTATAAATGGATGGCTCGAGAAGCTTTTGTGGTAATGAATTATGGTAGTATCATATTACTGTCTGATCTATTAGCAAGTAAAGGTTTTGCATTTGTCAAGAGTCAAGGAGGATCTTGATCCCTTTTTTATTTCGTCACTCAAGACAATTAGGTACTGAATGTAGGTTGCCAAGATTTATTTGGCAAGTGTAATGTATGCGTCAGATGAGAAATCGAATGTAAAGAAGGTGGCCGTGGTACAGAAAATTTCTAAGATGGTTCCAAGAGAATTACCAAGCTTGTCACCAAAGAGATGGAATTCGTGAATAAATTAGCATTCGAGGTAGAGTCACTCACTAAGGCTCCTTATCAAACTTCGTCGCCTAAGTTGGAAGAATTGATGGCATAGATGTGAGAATTACCGATTAAAGAATTTATACATGCCAGTGCATCACTTTAGGAAACATCAGTTTGTGTGTGAGAGAAAGAAGAATGGTTCATTACAATTAGGCATAGACTATCGTCCACTCAGTTAGGTGACAACCAAGGAGAAGTGTTCATGGCTGAAGATTACTAAATTAGGTGACCAGTTACAAAAAGTGTCGATACTTACAAAGGTCGACTTCATAATAGGGCATCATCAGTTGGGGATCAGAAAGAATGACGTATTGAATTCAATATCTAGTACTTGAGATGGTATTTACGAGAGTACTGTAAGACCGTTTGGTCTGGTGAACACTCCAACTACTGTCATGGACTTGGCAAACAAAGTGTTCAAAGCATATCAAGTTCAGTTCATGATTGTGTCTATAAAGGATATTCTGGTATATCCGTTGAGTGCTGAGAATCACGACAATCACCTAAGAATGGTCACATGATTACAAGTGAAGAAATCTTTGCGGACTCAGCCAAGATCGAAATAGTTAGTGGGCCAGGACCAACAACAATGTCAGGGATCAGAGGCCGTATGGATTGGACGAATTACTACAGAGGATTTGTGAAAGGATTTTCAGCATTAGTGCCACCATTAACTCAACTCCTGAAGGAAGAAGAAAAGTTCGTGTGGACAAACATTGTGAGCATAGTTTCCAAGAACCTAATTGGAAGCTGAATACTACATCGGTGCTAATCATTTCATTAGGTTCTGGAAGACACAAGATCTATAGTGATGTGTCATACATAAAACTAAGTGCATACTTATGCAACATAAGAAGATTGTTGCATATGTGTTTTGCCAATTAGGACCTCTTAAGTTGAAATTACAAGAGCATGACTTGGAACTCGTAGCATTAAATTTCACTTTAAAGATTTAGAGTCATCATTGATATGAAGAAAGATTCCAAATCTTCATCGACTATTAAAGTCTCCAGTGTTGTTCTCTCATAATGAGTTGAATATCAGATGGTGTCATGAATTAGAAACCTTGGAATGACTAGGATGGTGATATATGGTATCATCTTGAAAGAACGAACGAAGTCATTAAGGCATTGAGTTGAAAGTTGCAATTGTGCATAGACTGGTTAAAGTATTGACTCTACCTGAAAAGAGTTTGAAATCCGGTTTTCAAATTTTGAGATAGGCCACCTTTTGAATTATGGCCGCCCTCAAAATTGAACTGAATATTCAAGTTAAAAGCAAACACTTCAGTGATAGACCGGAATGTTCAGAAGATCCTGCAAAAGGATACTGATAAGAAATAATCTGACTTTTAGACTTCTGAGGATGGAACACTCAAGTTCCGAAAGTGATTGAGTGTACTTGATATTGTAGCACTCAGGTAAGAAACATTGTTAGAAATTCACTGTAGCAGTTGCAGTATTTGGTTAGACAATTCAAAGTAGGCTAGAATCGACATCAGCTCGATTGGTAGAATGTTATGAAGATAGATATCGCTGGATAAATTGTGAGTGTCAAAGGTACTGACAAGTGGAAGTCTGATAATGAAAGCTGGGAGGACTTTATCAATCACTCGGGCGAGTCATGAGTGGGAATGGAAGTGTATAATGTTGGATCGTTATGATAGGCTTACTAAGGAGTCAGGAAAGTACTGATTCCATTTGGGGTTGTGGTCAACAGATGGATGGAGCCGACTCACTTTAGTACAATACGAAAAGATCACGATTTGAATGGGTATACCGAAGTATGTGTGTATCAAATAATTCACCGGCATGGAGTGCCAGGGATGAATTATATTACAAATCTAGATCACAGGTTACAAGTTGGGCAGAGCTTTCAGATGGTTCCTATTGAACTTACATAACATAGTGCAGAATTTCAGTGGTGAAAAGAAAGTGAAGTGAAGAAAGATCACAGGCCAGAGTTAGCTCAATAATCGGTGATTGCAATTGTTGTGATCAGTATCAAAGTAAAGACCACACGGGACCGCCAAAAAAATTGAATCATGAGCATCGAAGACCCTTAGAGTACCAAATTGGTGATTGCATCTTTTTGAAGATGTCACCAATGAGGAATACATTGCACTTTAGCAAGGAGAGAAAGCTGAGACCGAGGTATGTAGGTTCCTTAGGGATTCTAGAGAAAGAATCAGGATCTTAACGTATCGTCTTGTATTGTCACCAAAGTAGGCATGAGTACATGACGTCTTTCACGTGTCGAGATTGAGGACATATGAGCTTGACCCGACGCACGTGCTGAATCATTAAGAATCAGACGTGAACGACAGAGTGTCGTACGTGAGAGGTCCGGTTCAGTTGTTGGTTCAGAAAGAACAAATTCTATGTACCAAAATGGTCTCCTTGGTCAAAGTGGTTTGACAACACCACGAGACCGAAGAACCAGCATGAAAAAAATGAGACTCGATGAGACGACAACACCCCCACCTCTTTGTTTAAGGATTGGTAAAGGTTTAAATTTCGAGGACGAAATTTTTATAAGAGGGGAAGAGTTGTGACATCCTGATTTTTAAGTTCTTATTTCGATTGAATAAGTTGGGCATTTCATCGACGCGCCTATAGGACTATTCTCAAAGCTGATTACTCTTGAAATAACTAGACTAGTTGGGTAAGCCATTAAGGAATTTTAAGGCAATAAACTTGAGAATCCAACCGTGCTCATCTTTAGAGGCCGTTACAGCACAGTATAAAACAAATTTGAGATCAGAGATAGGTCGGTTCGACTCCGATGTGTGGCCGATCGTGGGTGACTCCACTAAATTAGAAAATTCTCGTCGACTGGCACTAATTTGATTTTCTTATTGTTTTGGTACCCTGTGCTCGTAATTAAATCCTCGTGTTTTCACGACAACCGAGAATCGCTAATATATTGAGTGGGCTCATTGTGGCTCGAAGAAAATCGACCACAGGTCATTTTCCCTAAAAAGTTATGAAAACTACCCAGTAGCTTAGGTCACGCTAAAAACACGCCGATTGGAAATTAATTGCCAATTTGTATCCGATTTTGAAAATTGAAGATTCTATCATATCACAATAAATTCTATGACCCACGACTTAGTCTCAAAGATTTTTCTGACAACCGAGACTTTTTGGGAAAAAGTGGGTTTATGACCGTTTTTGTTCAATCAAGGCCAAGGATTATTGTTGGTCACAAATTTGAGAAGCATGATAGATAAATGGGTGAGGAAAAATGCTAAGATGATCAATGATGCATCAATTGAATTTATAAAGGTCAAATGAGATTGAATCAAGTGAGGAATGGTGTCCAATGGAGAGGGATTTATACCAAATTCGTAACACCCCTCAACCCACAACATTTGGACCAATTCAAGGGTCTTCTAGAAGGGAAAATGAGCTGGAAATGGCTGGTGGATGACAGCCCTTGGATGTTAGCTTCTTGGACAAGCTTTGGGGGACAATTTGTTGGAAAAACTTGGCCATGCGTCTCTTGTCTCCCCTCATCTCTATCTCTTCTCTCCCTCACCCTCTCTTGGCTGGCCATACATCCTTCCCTCCCTTAATTTTGTGTGAAATCAGCAGCTGGAGAAGAAGCTGAAGTTGCATGACGCCTGGATGCCGGATTGCCACTTTGTCGTCGCCAGTTCCCGTGCCGCCGCCCGTGCGTGCTCCGCCGTGCACGCCGCCCCTTGCCTACCTCTTTCACGCCGTTCAACCCTTTGTCCAGCCATCCAAGCTTTGTTTAGCTGTTGCAAGTGATCGAAGAAGCCTCCCGAGCCACCGGTTTGGACCCAAAACCGTCCCGTTGTCCATCCCCGAGCCTTCTCGCACCAAACCAACTTGTTTGCTTTTGTTTTTGCAGCTCGATCATACCAGAATTTGTGGGTTTCCAGCAGGTTTCTAGGCCCGCTTTGAAGGTGTTCCGGACCTCGAACCCTAGGCCTGCTTTGGAGTTAAACATCCCCCGCGATGTTCCCAATGTTTCAATTCGAGCGGATTGTAAAACGGGTGAGTTTAGCTCACTAATCCTCGCTTAGTAGATTAATGATGCTTAAGGGTTGATTAGTATTAATTAAGTAGGATTATGTGGTTAGATTAGAGTAGATTAGTGATTATTAGTTAATTGCAATGCATGCTAGTTTGTTAGACATAGTCATTAGGGAGTAGAAATGCTCTAGTGTTTATTGAATATCTCTCGGGATTTTTCCCGACCCGTCTCGGGCTTCAATTAGGCATTACGGGCCTAAGTTGGATTTATTAGTATTAATTAATTAATTAATTATTATTCGGAAATAAGGCTAGGATAACCGATGACCGAAATTTTATACTGATTGTCATGGTGTAGTTTGTTTATTTATTTGAGCCCTATGTTGTGTTGAATTGAATTGATTGTGGAATTTTATGAATTATTCCTAAATTGAGTAAATTTGGATAATTTATTGGTAAATGGCCGGGTATGGGTATATAGCGCTAGTAATGCTTTGATTGGCTATAAAGCGGAGAAAATCGTGAGAATGGATTAAATATATTCTTGGCTAAGAACAATCGGGTACGATGTTATCGGGTATAATAAAGTTGAGAAAGAATTGTGGACATAGCCACGATTAAGTACATCACCTTGGCGAATAGGACATAAATTGTTTATTATATACATCACCTGGAAAAGACACATGGCTCGGTGTTTAGTACGTCACCTTGGCGAAATTGGCACCTTAAAAAATGCACGTGGCTCGGTGATTTGGTATATCGCCTTAGAGAATATGCATGTGGCTTGGTGAACGATACGTCGTCTTGGCGAAAACGACGCCTTAGAGAATGCACGGGGTCAGTGATCAGTACGTCACCTTGGCGAACTTGGCGCCTTAGAGAATGCACATAGCTCGGTGACTAAATATGTCGCCTTGGTGAATAGGTTGCCTTAGAGAATGCATGTGACTCGGTGATTAGTTATATACTATTTGGAATATTATATAATATGGAGGGGAATGACCAAGAGATGCTTTGATTTGATGTCGTGAATTGATTGAATTGAAATGACCAGAAAATAATCTGATTGACATATAATCGACTAGGTCGATTTGATCGATGTTTCGATCTGTTGTGATTATTTGGGTGCTTATTGAACTGTAATGATTTGCAAGTTGGGACTAAGGCCAAGATAAGTCCTTTGACTCGTGTTGTGCATAGGCAGCCCTAAGGTGTATTGGTTTCCTAATCACATTTTAGGGAGTAGAACTCGCTGAGATGTTGTCTCACTGGTTATTGAATAACCATTTTTCAGGTCCTTAGATGGCATTGGTAAAGGACTAGAGGCCCAAAGTGAAGGAGGGGAAGACTGAAGAATTGACGATCCTATCGGTCTAGATAGTCATAAGGCAAATCTCTTTTGTTGGGAGTCAAGTATTTGTTGCAGACTTGGTTTTATGAACTTGTGATTTAAAACCTGACTTGACAATTCGTCTTGTATACATTTGCACTATGGTTTGTGTCATGCCCCGATCCTTGAACGCATAACCATCCCTCACCTGATCAATTAATAGTGATGTCCTAGGACGCATCGCCGACCCTTTCATTTCATACGCGCATGCAGAAGTATAAAATAAAATCCCCAGACAATAAAATAATGGGATAAAAAAATAGGGACATATTTTTCACAACTGAAAAACCATAACTACACTTTTATACAATACAAACCATATAGTATATCATACAATACTATTCATAGAAGTCTGATCTATTAAGCATTAGTCCACAACTTCAGGTTTGTAAAACAGGATGAGATCTCAGTCCTCATTTGGGTCATGCTCCGGATCATCCTCAAGATCCTCTTCTGACTCCTCATCAAACTCTTCTTCTTCAGACTCCTTATCGGGGTCTTCTAACTCCTGATCCTCCTTCGGTTCCTCCTCCTCAGGCTCCTCCTCTGGCTCTTCTTCCCATGGCTCATCCTGCTTGACAATTTCCCCTTCCTCTTTGCTCCAATTAGCGCCCTCAGTTGAGTACATTGGTGACTTAGGATTGACCTCAAGGTTAGGATCCTTAGCATCCACTACTAACCCATCCTTAGGGTCTGCCGTCCCTAGCCCGAATGCTGCCTCCAGAACGTACAAAGGCACATCACCTTCTGGGATGGGACCTTCTCTTCGCCCATCATGGTAGTGACGATACCATGATCGATACTCGTGGGGTACCAAGTCAATTCTATTCACCTCAACCCACACTTTGGACTCTATCAACACATACTCTAGTCCCTCTGGGCGGTGGTCTATTGGGAAGTGGTATCCTACTTCGATGATCTCCACAGGAATACCAAAATGCATCGGAGGACGAGGAGGTGGATGTGCTACTATCTAGGGGCTTGAAGATGGTTATTCAATAACCAGCGAGACAACGTCTCAGTGAGTTCTACCCCTTAAGACCCGATTAGTAAACCAATACACTATGGGCTACCTATGCATGCATGAGTCAAAGGACTTACCTTGGCCTCAAATTCCACCTGCATATTAGCATAGTTCAAATAGACACCCAATCAGATAATCACGGATCGATATCTCGATCAATCAACTTAGTCAATTACATGTCAATCAGACCATTTTTTCCGGTCATCTCAAATACTCAAACTCAACGTTGAATTACGGCTCAGTAAGCACAGCCTACATGGTCATCTTAATGTGGCATCCCAAAATTCATGGCAACCTCTAGTTACATTAAAGTCTATGAATAGGTGATGCAAGTACCATTAAGTTATTTTATAGCCATTTAATCCATAATTTACAATAAGATTTATGGCCAAGCTTTTAATGGTTAATTATTTGATAGGAAAGAAAATCTTATCATTGGCCATGTGTTTTATAAATTGGAATTTTATTAAGCTATGTTGCAAAGTCTTTTGGCCATTTTATTATGCAATTAGGTATTTATTTAAATGAGGATTAAAATGTATTATTAAAAATAAACTTGGGCCATTTAAGTTTGGGCTTTAGGCCCAAGTGAGATGGGCCTAAAGTGGGCCAAGAGGCCTGGCCCATGAAGCCCATTGGGCTGTCGGCGCATGGAGGGGGGAGGAGGAGCCGCATGGCTTCCTCCAAGTGTCTTCGGCAAAGGAGACACTTGTCTCCTTCTTAGGGACAAGTGTCCCCCATGCAAAGTAAAAATTCATGCATATATATACAACCAAAAAGAAGAGAGAGAGAGAGAGAGAGAGTGGCTGGTGGAGAATTCGGCCAAAGGGAGAGAGAGGAGGTTGCGAGAGAGAGGGAGTGGCAAGAGAGAAGGGGAAGCCGAGAGAAGGAGCTGTCCGCCCATCGCCGCCTGTTTGCCGCCCGTGTGCCGTCGTTCTCTTGATCTTAGAGGCAAGTTGGGATTGATTTCCACCCTTGCATGTGTGCCTTGCATGTGTGATTTGTTGGTGGTAGGTTTCGGATCATAGGGAAGGCAAAACCGAAGCTAGAATGTGACTTGTTCTTGAGTTTGCATGCTGTTTTCGCATGAACCGCCTGAACCAGAATCTTGTGAGAGCTTGCATGCATGTTTCGAGTTTGATTGTGACCTTGATTCCTTCATGAAAGTTGTAGCTAACATCTTAAACTACAACATAATAAAATTTGGGACAAAACGGTGGAGATTTAAGGGGTCAAACCCTCATCCTACGGAGACACTAGATCTGGAACTGTTTTGCTGACCTTTGGTAGTTTAGTGGGTTTCATGTCGATTTTTACTAAGAATATCTCTTTGACTTCTTCATGAAACTTGTAGAGAACATCTTGAAGATTAACATACTCAAATTTGAAGTAAAATGAGCAAGAGTAGCCTAGTGAATCGACTTACTCTTGAAGACAGTAAATCTGGAAACACGGTACTGGACACCCGAGACTTCATGGACCCATATGGTGACTATTCTTTGGAAATTTGACTTAGATCCCTTAATAAAAGTTGTAGGGGACCTCTTGATGTAAAACATATCCAAATTTCAGAGGAAAAAAAGAAGAATAAAGGGGTGAAAACTCGATATTTCGGAGAAACGTACACTGGACATTTCGGTGCTGGAACCAGAAGCTTCGGATGACTATATAAAATTATCCAGAACTAATCTGGCCTAGATGTCTTCATGAAAAATATTCTTTAGTGTCTTGACTATAACCTGGTAAAATTTCATAATTTTTGGATGTCGTTCGGACATTTTAATCAAATTATTTCGAGAACTGCACATTCTGTTTCTATCCGGAATTGCATGCTGTATTGGTGTAAATCATATCTTTTGTGTGGAACTCTATTGGGCATGTGTTTTTCATGAAATTATTATCTTATTGACTTGTCTATCACATGCTCTGATTTTTATGATTTTTGAAGATCATATGGATATTTAATTTACATGTTTCCCGAAATTGTGCAAGCTGGAATTTGGTAAATTTCAAAAAGGTTATGATGTATGGATTATCCTATGTTGCATGGACCCCATGGATTGTGTTATTATAAGTGATTGTATCTTGCTGCATGTATGATGATGATAGGAAATGCATATATGGCCCAAATGATGAAAGTGATCTTGTTTGCCATCACATTATATGCCATGTTGAAATTGAGCCATGAATGTGAATATAAATTATGATGATGATGATACCGTCGGAGGTGTGAGCCGATGATGCCCCGGGAGTCGAGATGCCCAGAGGTTTGAATGAGTCGATGCCCTTTGGATGCCTGGTTGTATTATGAATACATGCCCAGAGGTTTTCCCCGGGAGTGTCGGGATGCCCGGTTGTATTATGATACATGTCCGGAGGGTGAGGGGTTGTATTATGATGCATGCGCGGAGGGTAGGGGTAACTATTTTCATGGCGAGCCCGGAGATTCCTCGTGATGCCAAGTGGGATGCGAGATGCCCAGAGGTTCGAATGAGTCGATGTCCTTTGGATGCCCGGTTGTATTTTGAATACATGCCCGGAGGTTCCTCGTGATGCCAGTTGGGATACGAGATGCCCGGAATGTGGGGGTGCCGGATGCCCGGTTGTATCTTGGATACATGCCCGGAGGTTCCTCGCAATGCCAGAATTGGGCACGAGTGATGAATGTGGGATGCAAACATTGGTCCCGGGAAAGAGAAATGTGGCGGTCCAAAATGAAATTGAAATTGAATTATGCATGATGATATATGCATGATATGATGAGATGTGCATGGATGCATGGTAATGATGATGGTACATGTGATATGATGATGATATATGCATGATATGATGAGATGTGCATGGATGCATGGTAATGATGATGGTACATGTGATATGATGATGAGATGTGCATGGATGCATGGTAATGATGATGGTACATGTGATATGATGATGAGATGTGCATGGATACATGGTAATGATGATGGTACATGTGATATGATGATGAGATGTGCATGGTTGCATGGTAATGATGATGGTACATGTGATATGATGATATGATGATGATGTTACATGCATGGATGCATGGTAATGATGATGGTACATGTGATATGATGATATGATGATGATGTTACATGCATGGATGCATGGTAATGATGATGGTACATGTGATATGATGATATGATGATGATGTTACATGCATGAATGCATGGTATGATGGTACATGTGATATGGTGATATGATGATGATGTTATACGCATGGATGCATGGTAAGGATGATGTCATATGTGACATGATGATGGTAAGTGTATGATATGATGGTGATGTCTACATGATGATGATGGTACATGAGGTATGATGACATGTGCATGATGCCATGGTATGTTGTGCATGGATGCTTGTATGACATGTGATGCTATGATTGTGATTATTGCATGGCATGATGTATTGAGTGGTTTATTGGTCCTTACCCGCCGAGTGGTGGCTGTACTCACCTCTTTTGGGGAATAACATTTCAGACTAGATAAGATACATCTGCTGCCACTGCTACCAGTAGATGAATCAAGTGGTTGGATATGATTGCGAGGAGGAGGCTAGCAAAGGGAGGAACTCTTGGACGCCGACACTGGTTGATGGACCTTAAGCATACGATTGTGGGAGGAGATGTCGGTCATCTTTTGAAGTATAGCCGAGTATAGAAGACTGCGGCATTTTGATGTACCGATGAATGATGTCCATCTGGTTTAAGTAAATAAAAGTGTTCGGCTTTAACTTTTGTAAGATGTTTAGTTGGTGTGCATCGTTTTCTGAATATAGGGAAATGAGTTGTTGGATGTGCTTCCGTATATAAATTGCGCAAGGGACCAATCTAAAAGATGTGAACCCCCAAGTTGTATGGACCCGTTGCAATTGAAATGGTATTAGAGTGACATGTTATTAGGAAAAGTGAATGGAAAGCGAACTATGGCGACCCTAATCGGATCGGGGGCCGTCGAGGGGTGCCACACTTAAATACTCAACCCCAACGCTGAATTACGACTTAGCGAGCACGGCCTACTAAAACTTTGACGGAAATGCTGAATTATGGCTCAATGAGCACAACCGATTCCAAGCTCGATAGCAGATTACGGTCCAGTGGACACAACCATACTTTGGTGGAAATGCTGTATTACAGCTCAACGATCACAACCTAGATTAGGTGATAATGCTAAATTACGGTTCAGCGAGCACAACCTTTATTAGGTGGAGAATTACGGTTCCGTAGGCACAACCATACGTCAGTGGTTAATTATTGGTCCAAATAGGCACTACCTTTATTAGGTGGTCAATCTTAATCTGTATCATAACCTCACCCGATTATTCATCTACAGCCAAAGACATTGTCTTTCATAATCATATTCCTTATTTAAGAATTATGTCTTGACCCAATTCCCTCATGATAAAATACTCGGTATTAACGTACCCGATTAGTCTTAGCCAAGAGTATATTCAGTTCACTCTCACAATTTTCTCCACTTAATAGCCTATCAAAGCATCAATAGTGCTAAACAATCATACTCGGCCATCTACCAATCAATTACTCAATTTCAATAAATTTAGGAATAATTCCTCAAATTGCACAAGCAATTCAATTCAACACAACGTAGAGCTCAAATAAATAAACAGACTACACCATGACAATCAGCATAAAATTTTGTTCATCAACTATCCTAGCCTAATTTTCGAAAAATAATTAATTAATTAATTAATTTCGAAAATTAATAAATAAATACTAAAAATCCAATTTAGGTCCGTAATGCCTAATTGGAGCCTGAGACGGGTCGGGAAAAATCTTGAGATGCATTCAATAAATAATATAAGCTATCCTCTAGCTAATTGCACTAATCATATATCTAACATGCATCACAATTATTTAATAATCACTAATCTACTGTAATCTAACCACCTAATTGCACTTAATTAAATCTAATCAACCCTTAAGTATAATTAGAAAACTAAGCAAGGATTAGTGAGCTAAACTCACCCGTTTTACAATCCGCTCGGATTGAAACGTTGGGAACATCGCGAGGGACGTTTTTCTACAAAGCGGGCCTAGGATTCGAGGCCTGGAACACCTCAAAACAGACCTACAAGTGGCTGTGAGACCCACTTTTCCAGCTGCTGATCTTGGCTACAAACAGAAGAAAAACAAGCTTGTTTGGTGCGGTGAGGCTCGAGAAATAGTAGGGATGGTCTCGAGTCCAAACCTGGGCAAACCGGCAGAGGAGGAAGCTTCGGCAGACTTCCATAGACCGGAAACAGTTGCTGGACAGCAAGCTGGGCGGCGTGAGGGCAGCTAGATGTCGGGACTTCACGGTGGAGGCAGAGGGCGACGACGGCTCTCACGCGAGGCGGTCCCAGCTCCGACGCGACTGCGAGGCTGCTTCCGACGATCCTTCATCTGCTGGTCGCAAAAATGGAGGGAGAGAGGAGAGGTCTTGGACGGCAACAAAGGGGAGGATGATGGAGAGAGAGGATAGAGATGAGTGAGAGATGGAGGGGCCCTTGGCTTGATTTTTCCACACTTGCTCTCCAAGCTTTCATCCTAGACCATACACATATACTTGGCCTCCGTTAGGCCACACACACACCTTCCTCACAACTTCTCAAAAGGTCCAAATGGCTAGGGGAAGAGGGGGCTACGAATTTGGCTTAAATCCCTCTCAATTGGACACCATCCTCACTTGATTCCATCTCAATTGGCTTTGATAAATTCAATTGGTCATCCATCGATCATCTTAGCATTTTTCCTCACCCATATATCCATATTGCTTTCCAATTTTTCCATCAAAAACAACCCTCGGCTTTTTCTGCACAAAAACGGTCCTAAACCGACTTTTTTCCAAAAAATCTCAGTTGTCAAAAAAATATTCTAAGACTAAGTCGACACTCCTAGAATTTATAGTGATATGATAGGATCTTCAATTTCTGAAATCGGACTTGAATTCACGGTTAATTTCCATTCGACACGTTTTTAGCGTGATCTAGGCTACCGGGTAGTTTTCGAACTTTTACAATGCAAATGACCCGTGGTTGATTTTCTTCGAGTCACAATGAACCCACTCGACACATTGGCGACTCTCGGTTGTCATGAAGATCTCGAGGATCCAAACATAGACACAAAGTACCAAAATGATAGAGAAATCAGTCTAGTACTGACCGACGAAAATTTTTTAATTTAGTGGTGTCAACCCGATTAGCCACACATCTCTGTTGAACCGACCTATTTCTAGTCTCTAATCAATTTACGTCTGTGTCGTAATGATCTCAGCAGATGAACACAGTCGAGCAGCCGATTCCTGATCGAATTCTCAAGTCTATTTACCTTAAAATCCTTAATGGCTTCCTCATATAGTCTAGTTATCTCAAGAGTGATTAGTTCTGATAATAGCCCTATAGACGAGTCAATGAAAAACTTGATTTATTCAGTAGAAAATAGGGTTGAAAATCTGAGATGTCACAGTTTGCAATGTATATAAGTGTGGTTGTTTTTGAAAGTTTAGTATTTGGAGCCCTACTTTTCTATCCAATTGTTTTATTGTCTGGGGATTTATAATTGTTTCCACATGTGTATTAAAAAAAAATAGGTCGGCGATACGTCCTGTGATATCGCTAGCAATCGACCAAGGATGAAAGATGTGCCCGTACCCGAGAATCAGGGTGTGACAGCAATTATTTACACAGGAGATGAAAAAGACCACAACCCTCACATTAATCTCGTGATGCAATTATTTCATCCATTACATAAGCGGTAAAATGAGTCCATGCAATCATGGCAAAATACACATGTACGTTTTTCGACAATTTATTTCTATACATGAGTTCAAAGTGGTTTGTTATGTTTAAAAAGAAAAAGAAAGGCGATTGACTCAATTCAGCTAAAAAATGATCTTATTACAACTAGCTACATTTTAGGCGGCTAAACATTCAACAATGCAAAATGCCAAATAAAGCACCTTTGACTTCAGCTATTTGGCTCTTCATTATCAAATTCTTCACGCAAATTTTTTTGCTCAGCTTCACAAAAATGCCCCCTCAATTGACATTGCGTCTTCATTTATTTCTGCTTCCATTATGGAACTCCGCCCGGGAAAAACCGAGAAAATTTATATGAGCATACACCAAAGAATTCATTCTTCAACAAAAGCAAACATCACGTCATTATCAACAAAGCTTGACTTGAATTACCACAATTACCAATTTCACAACCCTTTTCATCATCATATGATGTCTAAAGAAAAATCACAGATATATGGAGCATCGATTCATGTATCAAACACTTTTTGTTATACGAAAATGAATAATTTAAAAAAATATTTTTTAAAGATAATCACTTACAAAAATGAATGAACGAAATATATATTTCCCTTATCCACGAAAATATTAAAACACAAATTGTTGTCGATAACAAAAATATTTTCCATTTACAAATTATTTCAAGCGAGTTAAGCTATTCTTTGCTTCAAATATTTTGGAATATTTTATTCATTCTCGTCCAGAAATTCCTCATATAAAACATCATACAAATATATTGGTTCTTTTTTTTTTTTTTTTTTTTTTGGGGCCTCTCCTCCTTTTGCTCCCCAATCTAAGGTAATACACCAAGGCGATTGTATAGTTTGACATCAAATAGTTGACATGTTATAGAACAGTTGATATATTTTATTTTATTTTATTTTATTTGGGCCAAAATTACTTTTTCTAGTCGGCTCATAACAGGGTAATGCTTTGTGTGAGATTGGACCTCGCTAAGTTTGTTAATGGGCTCAAGGTTTCAGCTTTAACCTGCATACTTTTTGCATATGATAGAAATAGTAATTAAGTGATGAAGTCCTTTGATTTAATTTCTCCTACTGCATTGACTACCAATGACATCTATAGTACTTATGTTGAACAGTTAAGGGAAATGGACTACTATTCCGAATTATAAAAGACCAATTCGATCCTCGTAACAACTTGATGACGCAGCGGAGAGAGATCTCTCACTTTCGCTGCGTTCGCCTGGAAGTTACCTGCGGCCTTCCTTCGCAAGTGAAAAAACCATTCAGATCGACAAAATAATTGCTTCGAAGAGGAAACACGGATGGAGAGAGAGAGAGAGAGAGAGAGAGAGAGAGAGAGAGAGAGAGAGAGCTGTGCATCAGTTTTCACCTTCAAGCGATGAGTGGGGAGTGGAGGACCATCGCTTCCAATCTCGCCAAGCCCAGATCTGGCCTTGTCGGCTTCGGGCGACCTCAGATCTGGTGTTGCCCACGGCCGTGAATAGACGGAGCGAGGCTGCCTCGAGGAGAGAGAGTCGGGGACAGAGATGGTGGCTTGGCCGAGACGGGAGGCGAAACGATCGGCGCAGGCGATGGCCGGGGGCGTCTCTACGATGACAACGACGGTGACGAAGAGCTGGCGGAGGCTTGCGGTGACCGATTGGTGGAGGGAAGAGACTGAGGGAAGAGTAGGGGGAAGAGTAGGAGATTTTTCAGAGTTCGGATATTTTTTTAAGGAAATTCGTCAAAAAAGTGAGGGCAGTTGGGTCATTTAGGAGGGTAACCGCACCATGTACACGCGGCGGATGAACAGATTTACCAGAGTCGCGTGTTTGGAGTGCTTTGCAATGAGAAAGGATTAAAACTAAAACTAGGTACTTTTGCCCAAGCTTTACGCGATATCATAATAAATGTACTTTAAATATGTTTATTTTCATTTTTATTTTTGTTAATGTTAATAAGTTCGGATTGTGTATAACACTCTGTTTGTTATCCATTAGGTATAAAATTACCAAGTAAAACCATTTGTCAAATCAAACATGGAAAAAACACATGAAAGTTTTAAGTCAAATTTAACTTTTCATAAAGGTATAATAATAAAATTGAAAAAATTGAATATTGCTACTTTCTATACTAATTGAGATGCTTTTGCTAGTGCATTTTCAGTTAGACATTCATAAGATTATAATAACATAAGATGATTTATCCAGTACGATTCATAAAAGAGATTATTTCAATTGGCCCGTTAGGTCCACTCAAATTTGGCGTGACCACAAAGGAAGCATAATCGATGATCCCCTTTGATCTTTTTGTCTATTTTGTTTTTAGAATGAGGGATCTCTTCCTTTATTTCTAGGCAAGAAGAAATAGATTTCAATTGCTTTTGTTATGTTAATTAAATTAAAAAATGATTAACTTTTCTCAGCTGGAAACAAACTTCCATTTTGCTAAGCCAAACAAAGCATATCTTCTTATGTTCGATCTAGATTCGTGCTAATTGGCATGATCAATTAATTCTTGCTTTCATTCCACCTACTAGCATGATGTATCAGTAAAAAGCCAATTTTTTGTGCTTCGTGTTAGCACAATCTTAAATATTTCAATTAGAATTTTATTCATGAACAGAAAGAAAATCGAGCTCATTTATACTTTGCTTAAGAGGCTCGGGATATTAATCAATTTTTTATTTTTATTTTTTGGCCAGAAGGTTTCTCTTATTTTGTTTAGTTAGATGTTGGACGTATTGGACAACTTAGTATATATTTTCCACTTGCCATTACTTTGTTATCGTGTGCCACTTGCCTGGAAGTTACCTGGGGCCTTCCTTCATCAGTTAATTAAAAAAAAAAACACCATTCAGACTCAGCACCAAATAGAAAGCTAAGTTTGAGGAAATAATTGGTGTAAGTCTTCGAAGACGAAGAGGTCGTCTCGGAATTATATTATATGATTGCATGTTCTTTGAATGGTTGGACGCATTCCACTCGCCATTACTAGGATATTTTGTTCCATTTGTCTGGAAGTTACCGGCGGCCTTCCTCGATGAGTCAAAAAGACCCTTTTAGGTTCCCACCAAATGGGCGGCTAAGGCAAATGGTCCAAGACGAGTCCTCAAACATCATCGATGTGTGAACCGAGGCTCTATGTGATAATTTTCGAATAATTACTCTCAAATATTATAAAGAAACGACTTTTAGATAATACCGACTCCATTTTCTTGTTTGAAAAATTTGACATCCATTGATTGAATTTCTGAATGTTGACTTATGATATGAAATTTGTTGATTGCACATCTTTGCATTGTGAACGAAATATTACCTTTGAATCAAGCATTTCATGAATCACCAAGAGAGTTTAGCCTATGGCTAGGCAGACACATGTAACCTCATTATGAGGTGGTGCTTACATTTCGTATTGGCTCTCTCGAACTCTATCCAAAAACATCCACGGAGTTACGTCTAAGTCTTGAAGGGAAAAATTGTCTTAACCTAATAACTCTTATTATTGGGACAAGGATTTTGATATTTTAATTTGATTGTATGGAAGGGGGACAGTTAAAGAACCTTATATTCTGAACCCTATGAGCTTAGCAGCATACTGGAAAAGTAGTTGAGCGGTATGCTTTGGAAAACATATCTTAAGAGACCAGCGAATATGCTTTGCTATCTTGTAGTGTTACAATTTAGACATAAATCATAAGATCCCAACCATAGGCGAGGGTCCCGGCCTTCACTACCTCAGGCAAGGAGTGCCCTTGCCTAGATTTAGTCACCTTGCAATTTTAGTTGGCCAACCTACCTAGAAGTTCCCACACTTTAAATTAACTTAATTATTCAAAAAATTAGAAGACATTGGTTAAAGTTTTCTATATTCTTTTATTTCAAGTCCATGCTCATTTTAATCTTTCACACAATTTGAGTTTTGCTTAGCAAACTAGGTGTACAAAATAGATCACTTTCACTGAGCAAAAGAGTCCTCACCAAACTTTAGCTAATTCTTGATGGAAATTGTGAAGATAATGCGGTTCCTCCTTGACAATGATGCCAGCGAAGTTGAGATTTTTGAAACATTGTATTCTCAAATGAGTGTCTTTATGCTTTTTTTTTTTCATGATATTGACCCATGTTTTCCGGTATTTTCTGTGGGCCAAACATGTTGTGCTAGTCTTGTGGGTGAGTCGCCAAGTCTATTTGATGTGCAATTTGGCCGTGTGCAAACAAACGCATGCTAAGTGAATTGACTAGATAAATGTACTTTAGTGCTTTTTCTTTGCCTTCACAAGCAGGTCGGACAAAGACTTGACGATAAACTTGTCTTTGTTCTAAGCAAAGACAAAAGGCCATAGATTTGTTTCTAATTCAAACTATGCAATTCAATCATGGTGTGAATCAAGGGAACCTAATGGAGATGCTTTTCTTATTGCATTATTATTTAGACATACATTGGATTATAATAACATTAGATGATTTATGCAATATGATTGATAAAAGAGATGATTTTAATTGGTGTGTTAGGTCCACTCAAATTTGGTGTGACCACAAAGGAAGCATAATAAATTCCCCTTATTCCTTTTTGTCTATTTTGTTTTCTGGAATAAGGAATTTCTTCCTTTATTTCTAGGCTAGAAAAAGCATATTTCAATTGATTTTGTTGTGCTAATTAAATTAAAAAATGATTAGCTTTTCTCAGCTGGAACCAAACTTCCATTCTGCTTTCCTTAAACAAACAAATTTTAATCTATCAACGAGAATTTTATTCATGACCGAAAAAAAGAAAAAAAAAAGAAAAAAAGAGAGAGAGATCGAGCTCATTAATACTTTATTTGAGAGATTCGCCATATTAATGAACTTTCTATTATTTTGTTCAATTAAATATTTGATAGTTACGGAAAAATAAAGGGCAAGATATTTAAAAATTTGTGATATACATATATAATTAAATAAATGCAAAGGATAATATTTGAACATATTGAGCTCAAGCTTGAACTCATTTTATAACATGAGTGTATCGAGTCTACTTGAGCTTGATATCTCGATTTTTCTGGTCAAGCTCAAGCTGGAAATTGAATACTCATAATCGGGTCTTCTTTTTATGGAAGAAAAATCTAAAAAAAAAAAGAAATGGTGTTTTTAATATATTTGAAATTCCTACAATAAAGAAATACTAAAAATTTGAAATTGTTAATTAAGATAACTGAATCATACATTGAAATAGAAAAACTAAAATGAAAGGAAAGTTAATGAATTTAGAGCCACCAACAAAATTGCAATTGAATGATTTAGAGCAATGTTGTCTTTTTAGTGAAAATTTGGTAAATTTAATTATATAGGGAATGGATTTCTCCATCGACTTTTGGCATGGATCAGGTGAGGCTTCATAATCACTTATCAAGAAAATGTATATAACTCAAGAAATAAATGCAGGCTTTTAAGGTAAGAATGCATAAATTGCGGGAATGGGGATAAACTCTGTTGTATGTGCTCTTTGAAGATACAAACTTCTGAAAAATCAGTCCTGAATGAGCAGGCTGAAGGTGCTGGTGAAGGAGATGTATGTTGAAAATTTTTTTTTTTTTTTTTTTTTGGGTCTTAGAGTGCTTGTGGTGATTGGCGGGATGATGCTTGCAGGCTGCAGCAATACAAGCTGGTCGAGATGAAACTCCTAGCTCAACAGAGGGATCTTCAGGTGTGATGTTGAATTCTGCTATGTCAGTTTGGCGTAATCGCTGGCTTTCTCTAATTCGTATTTTTGCTGGCAAAGGTTTCCTGACTTTATCGATGCTAGTTTGAGATTTGTTATTATCGACATCCCTTTAGATGTTTGTGTATAATTTCTCATCGACTGATTCTTTTGTATCGTTATATCTGCTATTGAATTCGCTGTTGAGTTACATTTTTTGTTGTTCATTTTCTTCAAGTGATCACAGACAAAGATCCATATTCAAATGCACTATTGAATACCGTAGACACTATCCCTCCTGTCTGCCCTTGTGCTAGCACTGGACCTTCTTTCTTTCTCTTCCTTTTCTTTGGTTTTTTTTTTTTTTTTTCTTTTTTCAGTATAGTATAACCTATGCAGTGTTGAAATGTTGCGCAATGGTTACAATGGAGGTGGGCGTACGTGCATGTGTGGGTAGACCCTTTTTTAGAACTTTGAAGCATTTAAGTGTGCAACTTTTGTCTTGATTCTTAAGAGGTATAATGACATGATTAGAGATATTGATACCAAAGCTTTAATCACAATGAATGTTTAGTTTCAGGAAAAAAGAAATGTACTAGGTTGAGACAGACAATTTTATCTTTCAGAAATTGAAAGTTCCGTCGTGTCATGATCTATTTTAGAATCGTCGACTCATCCTCCGAAAATTTTTCGGAGATTTCGAGATTTTTACGGAAAAATCGATTCGGACGTTACAAAAAAAAAATAGTGAAAATTCAGATGGGCCAAATTAAAGGAAATTTGGACTTCCAAGCAGAGCCTTTGAGCGTCGGGGGACTTACAGAAAATTGTTCGGGATTTTTCTTCAACGAAATCGGACGTCAATTGGAGAATTTCGGGAAGAAATTGAACCTAGAGTGATGAAATTCGGACCTTAGGATGGGGGTGTGCAACATTGGTATCAATTTGGATAATTGTGGATTTATACTTCAAAAAAATAATTTGGGGACAATAAAGGATAAACATGAAGACTTTAGATGCCGAATTATGATGATTTAGATATTTTCTATTGGACTTTTTTGTGCCCCTTTCTCTCTCCCCTTCGCACGCCTCATCCATTCCTTCTTCATCGTGCGAAACCTCTCTCTCTTTCATTGCAACCCACCGAACCAGCTGATCTCACTTTCCTTTCATTTGCTTCTTTTTTTTTCTCTCTCTCTTTCATTTTACTTCAAGCACCCCACGTGAGTCAACCTTCCAACAACAAACTTTGGTTTGTTGTCCGCCCCATCATCTTCGGTTTTGCTCCACCGAAGCTGCCTCTTCTTCCTTCGCACGCGACTTTCCCCCTTCGTAGCTTCTCTTTCTTTTTTCTGTTTCGGCTCTCTTTCACTTTTCCCTTGAAGCAGCCCCTTTCTTCGAACACTGCAGCTCCTTCCTCTGAAATTTTGAGCCCACGTTCCTCTGCCCACTAGTGGCCGAAGCCCACCGATCTTCTCTCTCTCGCGTTGCTGTCCCCACGCCGGTCAACTCCAACAAATCTTCTCCACCTTAGTTGACCCAACAGCTCCCTTCGTGCGCCAGCTGCCAGCGCTACCAGCCTGCTTCCATTTGCTAGTTGGTGAGTCCAGCGAAGCCGAAGCAGCCCAGCTTCCACGCCCGTGAGATCTACCGAATTAGCAGGCCCATTCTGTGCAGCCATCTGAAGCCGAAGTCCAGCCCATGCAATTCTTTTCTTCAGCCCATCTCTAGCAGAATTTCAATCCGCGAGCTCAGGCCCAAGTTCAGCCTAAGTTTCCAGCTCACTTGAGGCCCGTGCAGTCAAGCCCGCGATTTTGAGGTCCCACTTGAAGCCCGTGAAGCAGCCCAACTTGGGCTGAGATTTGCTGGGCCAGTTCTAGGCCCGGTCCAAGCCCGTTGATGCCGCCGCAAACCCAAGTTTCAGCCGTCGTTGCGTCGTCATTGCGGTGAATTGGTTTCCGCGATAAACCAGTGAGTTTACGCACTAAACTCTTCTTAGTAGGCTAATAACATTTAAGGAGTGTTTAGATTTATTTAAGTGCAATTAGTTTAATTATTAAGTTAGTTAGTTAAATTAGGATAGTTAGATTAAGTGATTAGGTGGTTAGAAATTTACAGTTAATTAGATTAGTGTATTGTTATATAACTAGGGTGCTTAGAATAATTTATTTAGCTCAATAGGTGGTTAGATTAAATTTATTTAGCCTAAGTTAGAATTTTAGTATTTAATGCATTTATTTAATAAATTTTAGAAATTATTTAATTATTAAATATTTTTTCGAAAATCAGGCCGGGGTAGAGGGTGACCAGAATTTCGTCTTGATTGCAATGGTGTGGTTAATTTCTGCAATCGAGTGTTAAATTGTGAAATTTGAGTGTTGATTGGAAATTTGATCAATTATTCCAAAATTGGTGAATTTTGACATTTATCTAGAAAATCTCGGGTGTCCGGTTTTAAACACCAAAAATGGTTTTATATACTATATAAACCAAAGGATTTAAAAAAAAAAAAAAAAAGAGGGTTATGAATTTTCGAATCCAATCTAACCATGTACCCACACACGACTATTTTCATCGGGTGTTTTTATTACGAAGGAAATAGGCCAGAATCACTATTTTAATTGAGACATTTGAGTGCAATGCACGGTGTCCTGGGCCGAGATTGAATGGTTGTGTGTTGGTTAAGAGAACCCGTCCCCGAACTATGTCGGATGGACGTTACCTTATATGGGATACTCGTTTATTGGGTTTTAGGTCGCAGTAGAGGCTAGACCTATACTCCTTCGAGAAAGTCGTCTTTGAGAGATGTAACCGTGCTCAATGGGGTGAGACGATGCCTGGCTACGCCAATAGACCGCCGAACTTCTAGTAGGCCGTACCCTAGAGTGGGCAAAATTATCAATTGGAACGCATGTTGAGTGGAGTAGATGCGCCGGATTATGGGACAAAATTGTGTGACATAGTATGGGACGTGTCATAATGATTTGGCCCTATAATCTGGACCCCTGTGATTTATTGAGTTGAGTAATGCGTTTCGATTGTTGTGTGCATTGATTTTATGCATAATGTGTATAAACTGTGCTAACCTACAGGGTGAAATTGAGGCGAGGTAAGTCCTCTATGCTAATTGCGTGATTGAGTGGTTAGGACGCCTTTGGGCGTATGTGGCATCCCAAAAGTAACTCATGGCCATGTGTTTTATAAGTAAGAGTTTATTGATTTATGATTTCAAGATTTATGGCCAAGTGAATAAGAATGATCTGGTATTTATATAAATGGATAATTATTTTGTTGGAAACGCGTCCTATGTCCATGTGAGACCAAGGACTTTATTTGATGAGGAAATTATGTTTTTGGCCATGAATTTTATAAGTTGGATTTTATTAAACTATGTTACAAAGTATTATGGCCATTTAAATTTGTAATTTTGTACCTTGTATAAGTGAGATTAAGATGGATTATCAAAAATAAATATAGGTCATTTAAGCTTGGACTTTAGGCCCAAGTGTGTTGGGCCTAAAGTGGGCCAAGAGGCCCAGCCCATAGAGCCATGGGGTTGTCGACGCATGGAGGGGGGGGGGGAGGAGGCCAGCCAAATGGCCTCCTCCAAGTGTCTTCGGCAAGGGAGACACTTGTCTCCTTCTTGGGAACAAGTGTCAAGGAGACAAGTGTCCCCCATGCAAAATGTGGATGCATGCAAGCTTTCTTTTCAACCAAAAGGAAAAAGGGGGAAGGGGGTGGTCGGACTAGGTGCCGAGAGAGAAAGAGAGAAAGAGAGGAAGAGAGGAAGAGAGAAGAGGAGGAGGTCCGCTCACCGCTGCTCGTTCGCCACCGTTCCTTCGCCGCTTTGCCCGCCGTTTGTCGCTGTTTTGTGCTTAAATTAGAGGCAAGTGAAGTCCTAAACCTACCCCTTGCATTGCTGTGTGTATGTGTAGTAGATGGCGAGTCTTGGTTGTGGTAGATAGGATGAGATTTCGGAGCTTTGAAGAGAGATTCGTTGGTCATGCATGCTGATTTCGGAAAGACAAGTCCGACTGTCCGTGAGTTTGTGTGTTGCATGTGACTTTTTAGTTGAAATATTGTTTCGAAATATTCATGAAAGTTGTAGAGAACTCCTTGAAGAACAACATACTAAAATTTGAAGCAAAACGAACAAGTATTGGTTAGGGAAATGATTTTTTTTTGGAGGAGTTAGATCTGGAATTCGCTGTACTGACCTTTAGAGATTTCGTGGCCCGTAAAGTAACCTTCTTGTGAAAATATCACTTTGATCTCTTAATGAAAGTTGTAGTATACTTCTTGAGGTGAAACATATCAAAATTTTAGAGGAAATGAACAAAGATAGGTCGGTGAAATCGTTGTTCTTTGAAGAAACTTGATCTGGGAAAAACGTTACCTCAACCCAGTATGATTTCGTGACTTTTATAAAATCATACGGTTAAAATATGTCCGTGTGTCCTTAACGAAAGTTGTAGGTAACATTCTAAGAAATAACATACTAAAAATTTAGAATAAATGAACATATGTAGGTCGGTGAAATGAGTTTCTTTTGAAAGATGATAATCTGGAAAAGATTACACCGAGAACGGGGGGAAATAATCGTCTATATCCATCAATCTAGAACGATTTGGGTTTCAATTTTTTCATGAGATATTTACCTCTAGGACTTGTCTATAACATGTCAAAATTTCAGAATTTTTGGAGTTCATTTGGGTATTTAATTTAAATTACTCCCGAAACTGTGCAAGCTGAAATATTGAAGTTTTAAAAAATGTGATGTATGGACCTTACCGTTTGTGTGAAATTCTTTTGGTATGGAGTTATTCATGAGATATTTGCCTTTAGGTCTTGTCTACAAGGTGTCAAATTTTCAGAATTTATTAATACCATTTTCTGATTTTTCTAGAATTTCAATTAGGATAATGTATTCTGATTTATCCGAAGCATTGATGTGTTTTGAGAAATAAATGAAATTATCCTTGTGATGTAATACTCTGAGTGGTTGATTTTGCTACACATGTGATGACATATGGCATGTTATATGGCATGAAAAGTTGGTTGAAATCTTTGACATTATTGCATCACAATGCCAAGTTGAAATGGAGATACATGTGTGAATATAAAATTGAGAAAATGGCCTGGGAGTGTGAGTCGATAATGCCCTGGGAGTGTTAGGATGCCCGGAATGTGGGGGTGCCGGATGTCCTCAAGAGTTTCGAGATGCCCGGTGGTATACGGTATGTAATTTTAGGGGGAATGCTTGGTGGTATGTCGGTACATAATCCCGGAAGCCCCGGAGGTGTGCGCCGGGGGGATTCCTCGTGATGCTAGTTGGGATACAAGATGTCTGGAATGTGGGGGTGCCAGACACCCGGAGGTGTGTGCCAGAGGTTCCTCGCGATGCCAGGTTGGATGCGAGTGATAAATTGTGGGATGCAAACATTGATCCCTGAAAAGAAAAACTGATGAGATCCTCGTGAAATATAAGAATTGAAAGTGAATCATGTGCATGGATGTATGCATGTGGCATGATGCATGATCTGCTTATAAAAAAAATTGATGCTATTTGACATTGAGAATGCGATCATGAAGGTTTGAATGGATCTCATGGTGATGTATGCTTGATAGCATGGATGATACGAATCATGGTAATATATGCACGATGGCATGGCAAGATATGCATGACTGCATGGTAATATATGCACGATTGCATGGTGATGTATGCTTGATAGCATGGATGATACGAATCATGGTGATATATGCACGATGGCATGGCAAGATATACATGACTGTATGGTAACATATACACGACTGCATGGTGATGTATGCTTGATAGCATGGATGATATGAGTGCATGGTGGTATATGCACGTTGCATGGTGATATATGCATGAATGCTTGATGATGAGTGCATGGTGGTAAATGCACATATGGCATGAGTATGCATGAATGCTTGATGATGAGTGCATGGTGGTATATGCACATATGGTATGGGTATGCATGAATGCTTGATGATGATGGCATGGTGATATATGTATGGTTGCAAGGTGAGGCATGCTCGATATGCATGAATGATATGTGTTTTATTCTTGATTGTTCTATTTGACGCATTGAGTAGTGTGGTGGACCTTTACTGCTGAGTGATTGTACTCACCCCTTTTGGGGAATAACATTTTAGACTAGATAAGATACCTCTACAGCCATTGCCACCAGTAGATGGATCGAGTGGTTGGATATGACTGCAAGGAGGAGGATAGCAAAGGAATGAACTTTTGGATGCCGACACTGATCGATGGACTTTAAGTATACGACCGTTGGAGAAGATGTCGATCATCTTTTGAAGTATAGCCGAGTATAGAAGACTACGGCATTTTGATGTACCGATGAATGATGTCCATTTGGTTTAAGTAAATAAAAGTGTTCGGCTTTTACCTAAAAATGTTTAGTAGGTGTGCATCGTTTCCTGAACATAAGGAAGGGAGTTGTTAGATATGCTTCCGTTATATGAGCTGCGTAAGGGACCGATCTAAAAGATGTAAACCCACAGGTTGTATGGACCCGCTGCAATTGAAATGGTATCAGAGTGACACATTATTAGGGAAAGTGAAAGGTAAGCGAACTATGGCGACTCTAACGGATCGGGGGCCGTCGAGGGGTGCCATAGCGTATTTTCCTCATAATCGGGGTATAGAGCGTGAACTCACTAAGATTTATATCTCACCCCGTCATGGGTTAAATTTTCAAGGTCGTCGAGTAGAGGACCTAAAGCCGAGAGGAGGTGATCATAAGTGTAGGTCACTTAGGATTGTTTCTTTTAGGAAAGCTAGTCTGTGTAGTCTTTTGGTCATAAACCTTGTACATGACCCAGTGTGTATATAAAAGTGTGTTTTGTTTGTGAAATTGTTGTCCTACTTTTCTATCCCGAGATGATTACTGTCAGGGGATTTATTTTTGCTTTCACATGTGCAATAAAATGAAAATGGTCAGCGACTCACCTGAGAAGTCGCAAAATTTTATCGACCAGAGAGGGATGGGCATGCGTTCGGGGTTTAAGGCATGACAAATTGGATTATATTTTCAATTTAGAATATGTGGATTTTTTTTTTATTTAGTACCATATCTCCAAAGGACATTTTAATTCAATCTCAATTGTTGAGTTAAACCTCAAAACCATCTCAACTTGTTCCTTGTATAAAAATTCCTATGTGACATCTAAGATTGAAAGGAAAACCCATTAGAATAAGTCAATTTTGGATGATTGATCGTCAAGACTAAAAAGCATCTAGCATTGGGTCTTTATCCCATGCTCACAATCACATTACATCTATTGCTTGCTATTAAGTGCTTGTTTTGTAGAAAGGAAAAAAGAAAGGGTAAAAGTCATCAAAAATCCTAAATTATATTTACTATGACACATTTACTCTAATTTTTTTTTTGTGACACTAGGAACCTAAACTTGTATTTATGTAACACATTTACCTCAAATTTGTACAGCGAGACACATTTATCCAAAACTTCTTTTTGTGATACCAAAAATCCTAAATTTGTATTCGTGTGACATATTCACCCTTAAAATTTGGCATCGATTTTAATGTTACAAAAAACAATCTGGGATAAATATGTCACACAGATATAAGTTTGGGATTTTTAGTGTTGCAGAAAAAATTTGTAGTAAATGTATCACACGGGTAAAGTTTGGGATTTTTTTTTTTTGACTTTTTACCTTTTATTTATTTTTTTTCTTTTCTATATGGGCTAAAGAACATAGATCTTTATACATTGACAAGCAGTGATTCACCTTTTCTCTCACTACGATGAAAAAGGTTTCTTTTTGTCACGCCCCGAATCTTGAGCGCGAGCACATCCCTCGGTGGTCGATAAAATTGCGACATCCCGGGACGCGTCGCCAACCCATTCATTTTATTGTACATGCGGAAGCGAATAAACAAATCCTCAGACAACACAAATATGGGATAGAAAAGCAGGACTGCAATTTCACCAAAAACCAAATTTTCATAAACAAACTAGTCTGTCTACAAAAGATCGGCTTTAAAAAAGAAGTTGTCCTATGAACTACTAGTCGGACACATTTGCCGATCCTTCGGACTCCACCTCCACAGCTCCGGGGGCTTCGGGTCCTCCACAACCCCATCAAGAGGGTCAGTTGCACCCTTGGCTGGAGCGGCATTGACCGCAATGACGGAGATATGAAAACCCTGAAGGGGACCTTCCCTATATCTATTGAGCTCATGATGAAATCACACCCTGAATCGATGAGGTACCCTCTGAGGTAAGCCATCATCAACCCAGATAGTGGTCACAACAAGCTCATGGATCCAGTGACTCCCGGGGACAGGGACGTCTATACTCCACTCAGTAACCCCCCGAGGCTATCCAAAACGAATCGGAGGGACCGCCATCTAAGGACCTGAAAAGGTTAAGCCCATGATCAGGGTGAGACAACGTCTCAGCAAGTCTACTCTCTAAACCCCGATTTAGGAAGAAAATACACCTAAAGGTAATCTAACCACACATCACAGAAGACTTATCTCGCCTCAGTTCCTTCCTGCACATCAGTACAATTCATATCATATATAATTGCATTAAAAGTACTCATCAATCGGGATGTCTCAACTTATAACCCAAACAATTATAGGGGTCTCAATTATAAGGCCAAATCTTTATGACACATCCCATTCCGTGCCACACAATTTTGTCTCATAATTAGGTGCGTTAATTTTAATCAATCATGCGTCCCAATTGATTACGACCCAATGGCCACAGTCGACTCAATAGTCAGCAGTCCTCCGGCGTAACCAGGCATCGTCTGACACCGTCGAGCACGGCAACGTCTACATCTAAACAACATTACATATAGGAGCATTGGCCTAGCCTCCATTGTGATCGGCATTAGTTGACTTGGGGCATTCCGGAAGGAACATTATCCAGCCCTAAAGGCTCGTGACGGGTTTTCATATCATTCACGCACCCATCCAATCCCGGCCAAGACATCATGCTTTGCACTCAAATGTCCCAATTAAATTAATGTACTTGGCCCATTTTCTTCGTATTAAAAACACACGGTAAAATAATCGTATGTGGGTACATGATCAATTTGAACCAACAAAATTAATATCTTTCCTTTTAAAATCTCATTGTTTGATATAGTCTTTAAAAATATTTTAGGTGTCAAAACCCAACACCCGGTATTTTTTAATTAAATACCAAAATTTCATAATTTTAAAATAAATACTCAAAATCACAATCATCACTCAATTTGCACAAATTAACAATCAATTGCATAAACTAAGCACACCATTGCAATCAGCACGAAATTCCGGTCACCGACTATCTCGAGATAATTTTAAGAAAATATTAAATAATTAAATAAATAGCAAAAATAATTAAATAAATGTAATTTAATCCAATAAATGCAAACATAGGCCGGAAACGCTAATTTAACCACCTAAACGGGCCTAGAAAATTAATGCACTTATCTACATAAATAGTACAATCTATTTAGTCCTTAATAAATCTATTTTAACCATCTAACCATCAAATTAAGCAATTAAATCACTAATCAAAACTAACTAACCACCTAAGCCATACTTAGCCTAATCTAATTACCAACTAAACTTCATTAACTCTCTAAGCATAGTTTAGCAAGTAAACTCATCGGATTAGCGAACCGGTGAGTCCACGGTGACGATGACGAAAAGGCGGGCAACACATAAGCCTGTGGCGACATAAGCGAGGCTCGGAAGAGACCTAAAACAGGCCACTAAGCCCAACAGCCACTACTGGCCTTCAGTTCTATCCAAGGACCGAAGTGGCTGGGTCGAGCGGCTAGATGGGTTGGAACGGCCAAGGCAGGATAGTGGCGATTGCTGTAACATCCTGAAATTTTCAGTTCTACTTTCAATTAAATTAATCGGGCCTTTCATCAACGCGCCTATAATGCTATTCTCAGAGGTGATCACTCCTGAGATAATTAGACTATTTGGGGAAGTCATTAAGGGATTTTAATGCATTAGACTTGAGAATTTGACTAGGAATCAGCTACTCAACTGTACTTATCGGCAGAGATCATTACAGCACAGTTAAAAGTCAATTAGAGATCAGAGATAGATTGGTTCGACAGAAATGTGTGGCTAAACGTGGGTAATTCCACTAAATTACAAAATTGTCGTCGACCGACACTAGACTGATTTTTCTATCATTTTGGTACCCTGTGTCCGTATTTGAAACCTCAAGATTTTCATGACCACCGACAGTCGCCAATGTGTCAAAGAAGTTCATTGTAGCTTGAAGAAAATCAACCACAGGTCATTTGCACTAAAAATTTCTGAAAGCTACTCAGTAGCCTAGATCACGCTAAAATCACGTCAGATTGAAATTAATCGCGAATTTGAATCCGATTTCAGAAATTGAAAGTTCTGTCATGTCACGAGTCATTTTAGGAACGTCGACTCAATCTCCAAAGATTTTTCTGCAAACCGAGATTTTGATGGAAAAGATCAATATAGGGTCTTTTTCGATCGAAAAATGCAGATGACTGTTTTTTATCGCAAAAGTGGGATGCAAGTAGGATTTATTGGTGAGGAAAAATGCCAAGTTGATCGAGGACTCGACGGTTGAATTTTTAGAAGCCAAATGGAGTTGATTCAAAGAGGAATTAAAGTCTAATTTGGGGAAATTCCAATCAAAATTCGTAGCTCCCCCTTGGGCCCAACATTTGGACCACTCCAAGGCTTCTAGAGGAAGAGTTGGCTACTAGAAATTGCAGAGGAATCCAATTGGGCATTGGTGGGACACACCAAGGGGACAAAGAGATGAGAGAGTGGCCAAGGTAGCCCTCCTTGCAGCAGCTGGTTCCCCTCCTCCTCCTTCCTTTGGTCGAGCCTCCATTTCCAACAGCTAGAAGGCTTCAAAATTTCCAGCAAAACCAGAGAAATCGTAGCCTCTTCCCCCTTGACTGTTCGAGCAATCCGCTGGAGCCCAGAGCCATTGTCGCGTCGTTCGGCCGTCCGCCGAGCCACCGCATGCCAGCCTCACGCCCACGCATCTCTCGCTGTCGTCCCTGCCCATTCGCACTTCCGGCAGCTCGCCAGGCCAACTCAAGCCACCGTCAGAGCTTCCACCACCGCCTTCGCCCGTCCAAGCCGCAGCAGCCTCACTGTGCATGTTTCTAGCTCAACCGACCACTGAAGCAGTCTTCTCGGCCCCCGACCAGAACCGGAGCTAGTGGGTTTCCAGCCCGCTGTTTGGCCCGTTTTTGAGCCTTTCCAGGTCCCGCTTGGTGGTCCCGCTTTGGAGTTTGTCGATCCTCTTCGCGTCCTCATTGTTGTGGTCCGAGCGGATCGTTAATCAAGTGAGTTTAACTCACTAATCCCTTCTTAGTAAGTTAATGACGCTTAAAGGTTTATTAGTTTATACTAGGTATGGATTAGGTAGATAGTTAGAATAGATTAGTGAATTAATTTATCGTTATTGTATGTTAGGTGGTTAGAGTAGTGTAATTAGAGCCTAGACAAGCTCTAGTATTTATCTAGAGTGGTTTAGAAATTTTTGGAGCCCGTCTCGGCTTTTATTTAGGCTTTTCGGCTTAAGTGGTATTTATTGGTATTTAATAATTAACTTTCGTAATTATTTAATTAATTATTTTTTTTTTTTGGAAATTAGACCAAGATAGCTGGTGACCGGAATTTTGTGCTAATTGCAATAGTGCGGTTTGTTTATTTAATTGATTTGCTAATTTGTGCAATTGAGTGTGATTTGTGATTTTGGGTATTTATTCCAAATTTTATTTAATTTCAGCAATTAATTAGAAAATCAACGGGCGTCGGTTTACAACGCCAAAAATGAATTTGAGGACTATTGAAATTAGTGTGATTTTCAAGGAGGAAAATATTGTATTTTGGCACCACCGCCCGCGGTGGCCGCGATGGTTAGAGCTTTCTCCCCACCGAGGAGGGAGGGGTTCGAAACCCTGCGTCCCCATTGTGCGACTCACCTACAGCTGGGTATGTGGTGGTGGCGGCCCAGTTCGTCCCAAGTTTACCCCACCAGCTGCCGGCATGTACGGGGTTCTCGGGTCATCAAAAAAATATATATATATATATATATTGTATTTTGGCTAACGCCGACCGTGTACCCACACATGTTTTTTTTATCGGGAATGATAAAAATGGTAAAATAGTTAGATGATCAAGATGATATACTATATTAGCCTGCGGGCTCGATATGTCAGCTTAGAGTGAGTAGTATACCGGTATACTATATCAGCTTGCGGGCCTCAATATGTCAGCTTAGAGTGAGCAGTATACCTTAGCAGCTTCTAGTGAGCATTATTAGTATACTATATCAGCCTACGGGCCTTGATATATTAGCTTAGAGCGAGCAATATATTATTTATCAGCTTAGAGTGAGATATACTATCTATTTATCAGCTTAGAGTGAACAGTCATGATTATGATCGAACTTTATAGATAGTATTGATTGAGATGACCAGGGAATGGTCTTGATGATATGGAATCGACTGAGTCGATTGATCGATGGTTCAATATGAGTGGATGAATTGATTGGTTGAAATGATTGAATGGTTATTTGAATTGTACTGACTTGTAGGAAGAAGTGGAGGCAAAGGTAAGTCCCCCGACTCGTGCTTGTGCTTAGACAGCCCTAAGGGCGTATTTTCTTATAGTCAGGTCTTAGGGGGTGAACTCGCTGAGATGTCGTCTCACCCCGTTGTGGGATAACCTTTCAGTTCCCGAGATGGCAGCTCCTCCTGAGCATTAACTTCCAATAAACTCTACTAGTCATAGGGGCTATTGTGTATCAAAACTTTGGTTTAATGGCTCCTCCTATAGGTGGTAGGGTAGGGTAGGGTGGGTGGTACCGCTCAGATTGCGGCCAATCTTCCTAACCGCGCGACTTTACGTTTAATTGGTATTGACTATAACTACTATTGATCTCCTACTACACGGTCATTAATAGAAGAAGGAGCAAAGAGTCTACTGTAGCTTGGCCCCTCCTTCTCTGATCTTTAGATAATTCTCATGGAAGGACTCTAGAATGATCGCCCATGTTGACACCATTAACAGAGTCTACATTCTCACCAGAAATCTTGGAACAGGTGGTTCTCTATCCAACTTGCTAGGGTGACGAATTATCCTTGTTGGCCGAGGAACAACTCTTCTGATTTCTTGTTTTTGGCATTAACACTTCCTATGAATGGAACACAATGGTCCCACTGGGCGTGTCAAAAAGATGTTTGTTAAGGGAAGTTCCCCCGACAAAATCTTTCACCAAAGGGGCAAAGTTTCGACTTTATTATTTAAAATGGATTCCGTGTCACTCCAGAAAGGAAGCAACCGATCTAAATTACAGGCAAACATAGATGCAGGAAAAAAAAAGAGGAGAAAATTAAAACTACGATTCAAATTAAAAGTGTGATCAAAGAAATAGAGCAATTGAAAAGTAGATGATCAATTGTTGATTTGGGAAATTGACCTTTCTATTGATACCTCTTCAGCTATTTATAGTGGCGATTTATGGGTAACTGCTCTTTAGTAGTTATCATTTCGATATTCAAAATGTTTCAGAAGCTTTGGCTCCGTATCGATAACTACCCTGCCTTATCGATATTTTCGCTGGTACCGTTTCCCATAACTACTTCCTTTCTTGTCTTGCTTGCCTCAGCAAGTTCTAATGTCACACGGTTCGAAATCTTCGTTGTCGACTATTGGCGTTTTGGTCCACTACCCATGAATTCTTGTGTACTAGGCCTGCTTTATGCTCTTCTATTTTCGAAGCCCAACAAGCAAATTTTGGATGCCAACAGAAGCACACGCAAGAATATGAGAGGAAGTCGTGGATCTTTCAAATTTCTGTCCCCTAAATGTGACTAATTGACCAAGATCTTTAAAATATATATATAAGGTACTTTGATTAAGCTAATTATGAGTGAAAATAGTACTTCAACTAACAAAAGGTAAGGTTAGTACATTAAGCCGTTGAATGCCTAGGCATAACACAACTCTTAGCCAAAAATAGTTCGACTGGTAATAATTATTGCTCATATAGATTCCCAACCATTACACTTGAAGACATTCGTCATGAATAGTTCATTGCATTCTGGAACTCTGCATAAACAGATGAACAAAGGTAATGATTATTGCTGGAGAAGTAGAATTTCAACTTTAATAATAGGAATGCTTGAAATTGCAATTATAACCATTTACATCAAAAGTGGAGTAAAGCTGGCAGTGATCTTTGATTGTGCATCATCAGATAGTCCTTGCTCAATCTTTGAAACTACAAGAAACAAAGGTGATACAAAAAGGAGAAATCTAGGTTATTGCATTTGCCTTAATTATTCACTAAAAAGTCGAGTCATCAAATTTCCAAACTGAGCTTAAAACAGCAAAGGAAAAAGAAAAGGATCTGTCATCCGCATAACAAATAAGAATTCAAGAATATAAATGCCTTATCGGGCAAATTGAAACATCTTCTCTAATTGTAATTTAAGATGAGAAGGAACAAACCAATAGCAAACAAATAGAGAAGAAAATTGTAGTTTCACTCTCTTTTGGAGGTGAACATTAAAGAGAATTGATGTAGAGAAAAATTGAGTTAATTGATTGTTCAAAATACCTCTTGTCAAACCTAATTTTGTATGTTGACCAAAAAAAAAATAAGTTTGTCTAGTATACCTAACATTACTTAAATATTTTCATGGATCAAAGGGACTAATTATATTCATTCCTTTTCTCACCATGATAACCCATGAGAAGTTTCCATATTGACAATTTCATGAACTGAGCAAAGCAGGTAAGTCACCTAAATCTTTTAATTAAGCAAAGTCTTAGTAAACAAATGATACATACCTCATCCATCTTTGTTGAACCTCGGGCAGTAACTTACAGTGAGTTCGCAAGATTTTGGCACACCCAACATGCTCTTCACTGATTCACACCGATTAAAATCCAATCTTTTTAGATTCTGTAAATTAGACAGATCAGATTCGTTTAAGCTTTTGATGGAATTACAGTTCCAAATCCATAGTGTCCGCAATGATTTCAATTCTCCCAAACCCTGTATCTCAATTAGGTGAGGGAATTGGCGTAGGTACAAATGTTGGATCTTCTTCAGACAAGGCAGAATGGGCAGAGTCTTAAGTAATGGACAGTCGAATATCATCAATTTCATTGAAATTTTGTAGTTTTCCAAACCCATCAAAACGAATCTCGCCTAGCGAATATCTTTCAATAATCAGTCTTGACAAATTCTCCAAGTTTGAAAAGAGCGACCAATCTATTGGTGATTGGACATCAACTAAAGTCAACCGTTGAAGGCTAGATGGAAGCCTGATAAGAGATCGGGGGTTGGCATAACTTACAGAGAGTTCTTGTAACTGAGAGAGGGAACTCAAATCAGTTGGAGGCAAGGTCATTTTTCCAACCCATAGGGTCAACTTTCTTAGAGCACTTGCTCTCAAAAGCCCCTCTATGTTGGGTTATTGTACTGTTGTTCCGATTATATCGAGATGAACTAAATTGGTTAGGTTGGAGAATTCAGGGATTGTAGTCAACGAGTCCAATGAAAAGCTTAACGACTTTAGACTCTTAGGAAGCTCTGGAAACTGTTGAATTGACCTACAGTCCCATAAATTAAGTTTTTGGAGATTTGTAAGCCGATTGATGGTTGTTGGCAATCCACTAAAACAGCCACTTGATAAATCTAGAATTTTCAATGAGGATAGTGCCCCAATTTCACTTGGAATTTCCCCCTCCAGGTGTTCACATGAGGCACTCAACTCTTCCAAATTTTCCAACGTTCCTATAGTTTTCGGAAGTTCACTTATGCGGCTATGATCTAGATTTAGTGCCTTCAACTTTTTGAGATTTCCAATACAATCAGGTAAGTTCCTGATGCATGAAAGACTCAAATCCAACTTGACCAATGATTGGAGCCTCCCAAATGAGTTTGGTAGCTTTTTTAAATAGCCATTTGGGATCATAAAAATTTCCAGCCTTCCTAAGTTCCTAATGGAATAAGGTAATTCTCTCACACTTGTATGTCTTACATTCAACTCAAGTAGTGATTCCAATTGTCCAATAGAATCAGGGAGTTTTTGCAATTCCCAACATGACAAGATTAGACGCTTCACATTCACTAGATTACCAATCGAGTGAGGCAACACTAATAGTTCCTGAGAAAATATTTCTAAGTAATCAAGATGTTGTAAAACACCGATGGACTTGTCGATCTTTCCAAGTTGATTGCATCTAAGGATTAATCTCTCTAATTTGGAGACTGCAGAGAACTTTGGTGTCTTTCTAAGTAATGGACAATCCAGGAGTTTTAGGACTTTCAACTGTTTTGCTACCTATAAAACAATTAAGCTGAAACTTAGAAAAGAAAAAGAGTAAATGTAATGCAAAAATATGTCATGAGATCATACCATGATTTGACGCCATCCTCCCCAATCTTTAGTAATATTAATCCCAGAAAGCTCGAGAACTGCTAGGTTCTCCAACCCAAAGTTGGCAGCAAGGAATTTCGATGGGCAATTGCGCCAAGAGAGCCATCTTAACTCGGAGAAATGATCCTTAAAGTCTCCTTGGAAGTTTCCACGGTCCAATTGAAGGAATCTAAGATTGACCATCCTTGCAAATTCCTTGTGTTTAAATCTATATGTTGCATCCGGTTCAGGTGTACCAAGATTAAGTGCCACTATGTTCTTAGTTCCCTAGAAGATAAAAGTAGCAACTAATGAGTACATGTGTCAATTTGAGTTGAAGTTAGATTTAAAAGGTAATGATACTGATGGATGGAGTGGAAAACATTTAGAGGTAAAACTTACCTTTTTTCTTTGCACCAAATGGAAGGCATCCTTAGGTAACCATAGTCTACTACCCCTTAAACGTATGTTGCAACTTTCCCGGTGGACAATATCTCGACCGAGGTCTCTAAGTTGGTCATGCATCCACAATTCATCGTAGTCTATGATCTTTATCAGAGACATACGTGTGAGGATATTGACTTCGATTTCGGTGGGATACCTAAAAACCGCATCCCAATATTTAATTGCAGTTGTTTTCTCTTGATTAATGAAGAAACATGCAATATCAATATATATTTGTTGCTGATTAGGGTCCAATGCTTCATAGCTTATCATCAACTTCTTCTTGACATCCTCATTCATCACCTTCTTTAACTTAGATAGAACATTTTTCCATGTAATTTGGCATTTTCCACGGAGTGTGGAACCTACGACATCAAGAGCCAATGGAAGTCTTCCAAGTGCATTGATTACCTTTTCTAAAATATCCATGTAATCAGCTGGAGGCTTGGCACATCCAAGGCACGCTCACAAAAAAGTTGAAGAGCATCATCCCAATTCATCTCTGGCATAGTATAGAATGAAAAATGTGTAGTATCTGAGATTAGGGCATTGTGGTCTTCACTTTCCTTTACTAGGAATTCAATATTTCTGGTTGTTATGATGATTCTAGTACCCTCACCATACCAATTTGGCTTACCAACAAGTCTCATGATTTGGTCTCGGTTGTCGATGTCATCAAGAACAGTAAGGACTTTTTTCCCATGGAACCTCGTCTTGATCAAGTGATCCCCTTCATCAATGAAGGAGAGGTTTATACAACTGAGTTTGAGGACATCAGACAACAATTTTTTTTTTGTAAATTTATTATATCTGGAGTCCGGACATCTTTAAGAAAACAGCAATGACCTGAAAATTGAGGGGAGATTTGCCTAAAGACAGCCTTGGCCAATGTTGTCTTTCCAATGCCACCCATACCATGAATCGCGATGAATCTCACATCAAATGCTACTAGATCTAACTGCTCCATAATTTTATCCATCTGATCCTTAATTCCCACCGAATGATCAGACATGTCTGTCCGTCTTGTCCATAACAAATTAGAAACCTCCTTGATTGTGAGATTCTTAAGTTCATCTAGGCTGCCACATAATATGCAACCATCTCAGATTCAAAAACCACATATATGGAAACATTGCACGCATTTCATGGCACTAGAAGTTTATCATCACGTTTAAAGTTATTTGCTTTAAAAGAAACGAATATACAAAAAGTGATCTTTCAAGCTGTCTTTGAAAACCAAAAAACAAGAAAACATATATATTCTTTTTTTTTTTTTTTTTTTTTTTGGGTCGGCAGAAGAGATATCTATTCAAGAGGAGGTGGAGGGACCTTCTTCACAATTGGAAGCTATTGCTGTCAAGGTTCTTTGGTCCAGTAAATGGTGAGAAAAGGTTATTTCGCGACTGAGGGTCTAGTTGAGACCAAAAAGCATATTGTCACCGAATTAGAGCTAAAAGTGGTTGTGTTTGAACAGGTTGTGCGCCTCCAATCCATTCCATTCCCTTACATCTTATGAAAAAAATTACCAAATCAATTTTAAATATATTATGTACCATTTTAGTTTTAAACTTTTAATATAAACCTTTACATAAAATTTCAGTGTTGTATAATGTCAAGCAAAGATTTATGACTATATTGACAAAATTGAAATGTTTAAAATCAAATTAACATTTGTACAATTTTGGATAGATTTGATAATTATCCTCCATTTCATTTTATACTTTTTACACCAGTTAGTGTCTTCTTGTCGCACATAGCTGATATCGAGACCTCCAGAAGTTTGGCTAAATGTCAAGTCCTTGGTAAACCAGTCTTGATCAACTCTTCAAGCATTTGGGATGAGTTTGAAGGTCAACGTAAATATTTAAAAAAAAAAAAAAAAAAAACTCACAGAGCAGTTACCTTTTAGTATTAAAGTTAGTAAGTTGGTACAAGACTTGGTAATTTTGAAATGTGGAGTAAACAATGTGGTAAGTTGCAAAAATATTGTAAATCGACAAACGATCTAATAAACTTAATAAATAATTCACATTAAAGCCGGTATGCAAGAGCTGGTCAGTAAATTAATGTAAAAAAAAAAAAAGTTGGTAAGATACGAGTTAAAGTTCGTAATTTCATATGAAAACTGACAACTATAAAGCTAGGGATGGGCATGGGGTATGGGAAATCTGCACCCCGGGTGGCCTTTTTGGACGAGGCAAAATTCTGTCTTGAAAATCGCCTCACAGGGAATTTTACTCGGCACGGTTGGGCATGGGCACTAATAGGCCAGCCCTTCCTGTTCTCGAGGATTGAAACTATTACTGTGTTTAATTAAGGACGGAAACAAGGGTTTAATGAAGAAAGATGAAAGTAAGCATAGAATAACAACTAGGGTTTATAGAAAAACTATCACAAACTAGGGTAGAGAGTAATTAAAATGATTAAATTTCTTATCCATTTTCTAGAGGTTCTAGATTTCTTATCCGTAACTACAACTACCTAGAAGTCCCTTAATTGAATTTTTGGTTTATTAAGATCTGGGGCCATGAATAGGTCCATGGTTAAAGCAAGGGCAATAACCAATTTCTTTTTTCACTTTTTACTGGACAGAAATGGGTCCAATATTGGCAAACTTTAGATCACTAGTAGAAGAATGTTCAGTTTAAAGCTGTAGATTTTGTCTATGCACAATTGGCCACTAGAGACGCCAATGACCCCTGCCCCACTATGATGAAAGTAAGAGCCCAAGATTGATAATACACCAAAATCTAAGTCAGTTCTTCACAAACTAATTAGGATGCGATAAGATGTGTACTAGAGGATTGAACGTCTAACACATGCAAAAATCTTTTTTTCTTTTTGCTCTTTTGGATAATGGCATGCAAAGATCTTTTTAGTGTTCGGTCTTGTATATTCAGACCAAATAGGAAAACCATGACCTATAGCTTCCTCTTATGGGCATGTAAAACTATCATTATGAAGAAGCTCTGTTATTTTTGTGTAACTCGGGTGTGACCATAATTAGCCGGTTACCTCAAGCAAAACAGTAGCAAGGCATATGAATTCCCTAAGGCCGAAAAGGAATCCACAAGGATCGGTTTCTTTCTCTTGGCCGTGGATTTTTGGATATTGCAAAGACTTAGTCTATGCTATAATTTCTTTTTATTCCCGCACATTTTTACGTCTCCCTAAAGCACATCAAACACTAACAACTAATAACTAACACCGACCATTAATGGCTCGGAACACATAAAGAAGCTCGTTATTGAGCCCTCTTATTTTGGGCCGATTCTTCTTCAGCTTTCATTAGCATAACAAAAGGAAGAAATTTACAAGAAAACATTGCAGGCATAGGGTTGGGAAAATTGCACCAAAAGTCCTTAACTTTAGCAAATAAGTTTACTAGAAGTCCTAAAACTTGTCGTGAAAAGGGAATCGAGTCCTAAAACTTGCAAAAAGCGTAATCAAGCCTTAAAACTTATCAAATTAGTTCAATTGAGTCCTTCCATTAACTCCATTCAATTAAGCTAACTGAAAATGCTGGCGTGTTTTATTTTATTATTTTCTTAAGACATGTGGCGAAGATGTAGCGCCCACCAAGTGCCAAATCAAGAAAAAATTTAAAAATACAAACAAAATTAAATTAAAAAATAAAAAGCTTAAAAATTTTAAAAAAAAAAAGAAAAAAATCAAGTCATGGCCAAGTCTCGCCCTAGGCCTTCTTGAAGCCTAGGGACCCTCGTCCGGGCACACCAAGGCCTCGCCCTGGGGCCAACAAAGGCCTAGGTGACCTCCTCGCTAACCCCCTCTCGGTGGTGGGCGGCAGGTGACCATCGGCAAGGGCTTGGCCAAGCCATGGGGTGAGTTTTTTTTTTTAATTTATATAGCTTTTTATATTTTAATCTAATTTTGCTTGTAATTTTTAAATTTTTCTAATGTGGCACTTGGTGAGCACCACGTCATCGGCACATGTCTAATAAAAATAAAATAAGACATGTTAGCATTTTCCATTAGCTAATTGGACGGCATTAACCAAAGGATTCAATTGAACCAATTTGACAGGTTTTAGAACTTGATTGCATTTTTCACAAGTTTTAAGACTCGATTGTATTTTTGTGATAAGTTTTAGGACTTTTTAATGCACGTATCCCTTAACTTTATGTACGGAATGCAATTGAAGTTAAGAAACTTAATTTATTTTTTCACACTTAGATGGTCTTACTATTTTATCGAATCTTAGATCTTCATGGATATCTTGGTTTTTTGGCATTATAGATTAATTAATTAAGTTGATATACCTTAACACTAATTGTTATCAAAACTTAGTATTAAAAGTGAAAATTCAATTTGTGCAAGAAACCTCGCCATCTGAGCAAAATTTCTAGCTCCCCATTGCGTCAAATCCAACCATACATTACATAAGGTTCGACAGCAGCAACCTGAATCTAGTTATTCTTTAGAGGAAAAAAAATCGAAGATGTCAATAAGAAAATAAAGTTATGGAGAAGCAAACAATACCCATGATCTTTTAGATTCCTTCCTTTAATTCTGGCAACTGCTTTCAAAGCCTTCTTCCACTTCTTTACTAAATCCTTCTCTGAGTCACTCTTGTGCTTTTGGAAGGCTTTCCGATATAAATTAGTCTTAAGCTTGACATCATCCACATCCACATCATAGAAGATTGGGAGAATCACTTTCTCATCATTATCTTTCAATAACTCCACTATGTGTGCCAGCTCATGGAGACACCACTTACTTGAAGTGTAGTTTTTGGAGAAAATTGGGATGTAAATTCTGGATTCATTGATTGCTTGCAAGAGGCTGCCTTCAATCTCTTCACCATATCGAAGCTCTTCATTGTCTTTGAAAGTGCAAATCCCTGCACGGATCATGTCATTGTAGAGAGAATCAATGATGGTTAAACGGGTGTCAGGCCCTCTGAAGTTGAGGAACACCTCATAGCCCCTCCTTGATCTGTCATCACGGCTGCTGCTCGTTGGAGCTGCCATTTCCGTTTCTTTTCCCACCCTCTTTCTCTTCATTCCGTGAGGACAATGGCTATTGATCTCTGAATTGAGTCCGATCCTTGTAACAACCTGACAAAAAGCAACAGAGTGAGATCGCTCGCTTACTTCCGCTACGTTCACCTGTAAAAAAGACCATTTAGACTCGCACAAAATAGGAGGTTGAGGCAATAATTGATCAAAGACTTCGAAGAGGAAGAGGTCGTCTCGGGGATGTTTATTTTAGCTGAAGTGCAATATGATTGAGAGTATATGGAAGCATGTAATTGATCATATGGAAACAGATAGCTCATATGTAATTATCACACGCATAAACACAAGTTGTGCTGTGTAAGTCACAATTCTATATAGTCAAGCTATCACTGACCATGTCTTCATCTTATAACAACTTGATAACAAACAGAGTGAGATCGCTCACTTCCACTATGTTTGCCTGGAAATTACTTGCGGCCTTCCTTCACAAGTTAAAAAAAAAAATTAAGCATTCAGGCTCGCGCCAAATAGAAGGCCAAGTTGAGGAAATAATTGATGAAAGTCTTCAAAGAGCAGGAGGTTGTCCTGAAAATATATTTTATTACTGCGTGTTGGTTAAGTGTTGGATGTATTGGACAACTTGCCATTACTTTGTCATTAGTGTTCCTTTTGTGTGGAAGTCACCTGCGGCCTTGCTTCATAAGTTGAAAAAACCAAATCAAAGTCGCATCAAATAGGCGGCTAAGGGAAATGGTCTGACCAACTGGATGAGTGGAGTCCTCGAACGTGGTCAGTGCATGACCCGAGATTCGATGTATGTGATAATTTTTTAATAATTATTGTCAATTTTTTTGAAAAAAAAAAAAAAAAAAGGCTTTCCGGTAAAACCAACTTCACTTTTGAAAAATTTGCATATATTCATTGAATGCCATGGATTCATTTTCTGAATGTTGACTTGCGATATGAAATATAATGATCGCATGTCTTTGCATTATGAACCAAATATTACATTCTAATCAAGTATATCATGATTATGCAGGTTGTCGCAGCCCAGCTGAGGTGAACCTTGAGAGAATTTGATTAATTGCTAGGTGGAGACATATAACCCTTGTGCAACTTGGCGCTTACACTTCGTATGGCTCACCCAAATCCTATGGACCACAACTTGATTTCTCTTTTAGTGTATGATTTAATTTTGATCAGAGCTGTCACTAATCTATTATAGGCCGGTTGTGAGATAAGTGAGGAAGAAGAGTTCGTCCTACTTTGGCAAATCAAAGATTTTGTACGGAAGGACTTGGTTAAGTTAGTTTTGCCTAATGCCCACCATCAGTAACCTTTTTTCTTTTAATAAAAAATTATTTCATTCAATATATTTTCAGTTTTTATTTCTTACCATGTATAAGTACTCTTACATTAAATTTAAACAATCAATGATGAAGTCAAAGAAAAACAAAGAACATAAAAAAGCAACTCAAGCAGTATCGGACAAAACAATACAACGCGCTTTGAACTATTCATAGGAAGAGACATGCACTAGTCTAATAAATGAAAATTTCTAATTTATGTCATGAGAAATGAATTCTAAATACAATATGACAAAACTAGCAATAATAAAAATTAGTCTCATCCTATAATGTAACGCGAAGAAGGCCTAAACTAATCAAAATGCTTCTTTTCGTACTCTTTTATAATATATATATATATATATGAAAAATTAAACAAAACTTAATTAATGGAATATAATAAACGCGTAATCAGAAAGAGACGACATCTAAACTCTAAGCCGGAAGAGGGTATGGGGGAAATTGATACCTATTTGACATCTCCGTTTTCACGTCTGCAGAAAAGACACGTGAATGCAAACTCATATATATGAAAATGCAATATGCTGGAATTTCATGAAAAGTGACTCGAAATGTGTAACTATATTTTATGTGATGCTAAAACGGACTAATAAACAAAAGGGGATCCCCGAGTACCGCTTCGGCGAAGAGCAAACCAACCGGGATTGGGCTGGATGAACACTGTTCAGACAGAAGACGGTCTGGACAGTGGACATTCGACCTATCCCCGAGTTTAAAAACAGACCCGAAGCGGGCCTTGACAATCCAAGAGCAATTACAAACCAAAGGCACCATCGAGGACCAACCTTGAGAGTCTCAAACAGACCAAAAGTGTTAGTAAGTATTATCAAACTCAAGTGAAGTCAGAGTCTGAATATTGACAGTAATATGATAATATTCACTAGTGTGCAAAAATAATAAATGAAAGTTAAGAAATAGAAGAAATTGCACATAAAATTTACAGTGGTTCAGCTTAGAGTAAACCTACATCCACTCTCCCACACCGATAGCCTATTAGCTGGATTTCACAAGTCTCTCAATAAGATGTTATAGAAGGGAGTGATGATACTCAGGTTTGTGATATACAATCACTCTTTCAATGCCTCTCAATGATTACAATTTGTTGCTCACGAAAGACAAGTATATAAGATTGAAGTTCTCTTGGACTTTGAAATTTTTAATTCTAACCTCTCTCTTCTCTTTGGTATCTTGGTCTTCTTCTATACTCCTTCACTTCTAATCTAATGTTGGACAATTTTTAGAGAAATATTATCCAATCAACCCATTGGACAAAAAGATTGAGCAGCCGTTGAGGGATAAGATTTTAATCTCCATCAATTTTGTTGCCCGTACAAGCAAATATTGGTTTCCATAAGTAGAGTTCTTCAATGAAGGAAAGTAGCTTGCCTTTGGAGTGATTATCAATCAATCAAGATGATTTGCATAGAGATTTTGTTGCAAAACAGTCTTTAAAATTGAAGATCAGTCAATGCATTCTATTTTGGAAATCTAAGCCAGGTCACTAGCTATGATGATATAAGAAGTGGGGTTTGTGTCTAAACATATCGTCATAAATATATTTTGTAATATGATGATATTCAAATTTAGCTAAGAATCTGAAAACATCAAGTAATATGATGATATTTGTGTATAAGCTATTACGTTGATGATATTTCTATATAAGTTCTGTTGATATCCTTACTCTTGTTCGGATGACATTTGCATATAAGTTTTGCTAATATCCTCACTATTGCTTTGGTGATATTCATGCAATAATATTGATGATATTCATGAAGTAATTGTCTTAAACTTCAAAGGTGATACACGAACAACAATAGATAGATTTTGAATGTGATCAAAATATATATAGATTTATCCTTCATGAGTAGTTCCTAAAATAAGACACTTACGCATTTATCAATATCAATATAACCTTTGCTGATATCCTTAATATTTCCCATTTCCGACGTGAGGTTGGTACGCTTGTGGGTCCATATAGTTAGGCAATACTTATTGGCCTTTTGTGCGGGCATCTTTGAAACGGGTTCATGTACGGAGGACTCCCCGCCTAGGTGCACTTTCGCTTCCATCTCTTCGTTTCTTTTTTTATTTTTAATTTGGTTTTATTTTGATAACTATTTCTCTTTTCTTTTTGCTTTGGCTATATGAGCTCGCAAGGAAATGAGAAATGAGAGAGAACCTTTGTTCCTAGCTCGATCATGATGGCTGGGAGTCTCTTTGAACCCAAGAATGGCGCTAGTTGAGTATGTAATGTAGACACCGAAGATTTGAGCAAAGTTGACCGAGAGTCAAACTTCATTAAAAGTTGAGTCGAAGGGCATAATTGGGTTGTACTTGTCTAAAGCTTTCCAAAGATACCCAATTTACCCAAATTGAACGGCTAATCTTAAGATATCAAGATCAGAATCACAAAGATCAGAATTTTATGGCAAAAATATTATAAACTTTTTGCTAACTTCATCCATTTGACCTGGCTGCCCAAAATCCACCAATCCGAGGTGAACAACATTTTAGCTTTCCGCGTGGGGAAGGAGAAGGGGGGTGTTTTGGGTTCAATTGTACATTATACGGAAAAGTTATGCTCGCCCAAGTTCAATCAAATTTTGGTAAAAAATGCGTAAACATTAATTTTTGAGATTAGAAAAAAAAAAAAAACAATGTTGATGCTCCGTCGAAGAAGACAATTACTGGAATATGTACTACTTATTTATAAAACACATTTCTATCTTATTTGTTGTTAATTTAATTACTTCGGCTAAGTTTAAATTAATTGTTCTGCCTAAGCCTACATCTAGATATAATCATTTTTAGCCTTAAATGTTGACATTATCGATACATAGCACTGGAAAATAACACATAAAGTAGGGGATGACATGTAAATAATTTATAAGGTCATGGGGTCACATGGCAACACAATGCCTAGTGTCTTGTCACGTCATAAATACAAAGCCATAGAGAAGTGTCTCGTAGCAAGTATAGATACCAACTCTCTCTCAACTTCAGCTTTAACTCTATAATGGATTGGGCAATTTTAGTTGGCTGACCTTCTTCAAAGTTTATGTACTTTGATTTAACTTAATGGTTCAAACAATGGAAAGATATTGATTAAAGTTTCTTACATTTTTTAATTTCAAGTCCACGGTAATGTTAATCTTTACCCAATCTGAGTTTCTCTTTGCAAACTAAATGTACAAAATGGATCCCTTTTGTTGAGCTGAGAGGGTCCTGAGAGAGAAACTTTAGTTCATTCTTTTGTGGAAATTGTGAAGAAAATGCAGTTCCTCCTACATAAGGAGATCAATAAAGTTGAGATTTTCAAAAAAAGATTAATATTGAATGAGGGTATTTATGCTTTTTGATGATATCAACCTGATTTTCTTGGTATTTTCCAGGTCTTGAAATTGCAAAACACGTCGTGCGTGTGAACACACGAACAGAGGAATCTATTTGATGTGGAATTTGACTGTGTGCAAACGAATTGACTAGACAAACATACTTAGGTGCTTTTGTTTTTGCTTTTGCTTTCACAAGAGGGTTGGACAAAGACTTGAGGATGGACTTGCGTATATTTTAAGCAAAGAAAACTTATTTCATCTTTGTTTCTTAAGGAAGTTCACTCGCTCTTGTGACTCATAGACTTCATTGGATTAGTCTTGCCAATACTCGGATCCACATAAATTAGGTCCATCACAAAATCGCTAATCAAATAAATTATACATGGATCACCAAAAAATATATGGATGTGATCACATTGGGTCTAAAGATTATGATCCATGCAACTATTTTCATGTTGGTTAGTTGATTAACCGATATCAGTCATAATGCAAACCGTTGCAATTTGTAAAAACTTGAAAAGATTTATTTCACACTTTTGATCCATTATTTCGTGATCTGACAATTGGGGGCCCTCCTAGAATGCTTTTGGAAAGATCGTAGAAACATCCACGTAAGGACCAAAGATTTTTTTTTTTTTTTTTTTTCTTTTTTAGCATAATTTTCTTTCTTATTGAGCCAAACCCAAACTTTTGACTTAATCATGGTTAAAATTGACTGCTTTTCGCCAATGTCAGGAATTTAATCTAGGCGATGACGTCTCTAATGGATCAATGGATTTGAACCTTTCTCTGGCTCTATTGAATGAAGTCTAGATTTATTATTCACGCACGCACATACACATAAAATGTTATCATGTCCTGAACATGTTATCATGTCCTTTTTAAGATGGGCACCAAGTTTGAAATCTAATATTATGCAATTGTATTGAAGCACTTGCCGTGCATGCAGACATCTAAAATATTTTATCAATGTTGACTATTAACTTAATAGAAATATTAGGCTTCTCATAAAAGCAACTCAATTTGGGAAACAAAGTGAAAGGCAAGAGGCTCGCGAATAAATTAGAATTGCATCTACGATGAACTAGTGGTGGTCCTACTTACGTTATGCTCGCTTAGCTAGAAAAACCCATATTTAACACCTAATTTTCTGCATTTGTGGCAAATGTTTTCTATGTGTGATGTACTGTAGATCGGTGGTAAAGAGTAGCATAAATTCATCACATGGAACAACTTTTCAATGCAAGGATTCAGCCTCTACCTCTTGTTCTCCTTATCTTTCTCTTGTTCTCTCTGAATAGAGCAAGAGTTCCCATTGGCAAGATAGTATCTCTTGCAAGGGTTAATTTTTACACACGACTCGATTGCAATTGAGAGTATAATTTTACATGTCATTTTTTAGTATCAACTTTCAAAATATCAAAGTTGTGACTATTTGAGCTTTCTACACAGTAGTGGCGTGGGTACTGCATTGATTGACTTAAAATAAACATCTCTTGTGCCAAAAAAAAAAAAAAAAAAACTAGGCTTCTTGTAAATATCCATCTCAAAGCATGAGAAATACTTGTCCAGACCTTGACCCTTGGATCACGTGCAATCATAATCATTAAAAACTCAAGGGAGTTCTGTAAACCCAGGTGACTCACAGCTATGGTTGACTCCAGGTCACACCGATTGTGATTGAACAATGTCAAGACAAAAAATTTAACCCCGAAATACACGCATATGTATATGTATCAGCATCACAGTGGCTCCTCCTGCACATATGGCCAGACAAAAAAGTCTCCTCCAAAATCAATGAAAAAGGATCGTTGTCCAATGACTAATGATACTTGGAAACTACTGGAGACAAGGAAAAGTAGTGCAACTTAGGCTTTGTTCGTTTGATGGAAAATAACTCGTTTCATGGAAAATGAACAAGTCAAGAAAAAAACATTCTTTGCTGTTGAAAAAAACACTTTCAAAAGTGAGGAAAATATTTTTACTTTTCAGAAAGTGCAAAACATTTTCCATAATTTCTTTCACCTCACTTTCTTTCACCAAACACATTTTCTTTTTCTTTTTATGTTTTCTTTTTTTTTTTTTTTTTTTTAAAAAGTGAGTTTTTAATTATTTTTTCTTTTTCTTTTCTTTCCTTTTCTTTTTTCTTTTTCCTTGGTTGGTCGCCAACCATAGGCCAGCTCGAGCCCTTGCCACAAGTCAGCAAGGCTCAAGCTCACTAGATACCGGCTAGGCTTGAGCTCGCCAGCTTATGGCAAGGCGAGTGAGGCTCTATCTTACCTAATCCAATGAGCTCAAGCTCACCCTCGCCAAATTTGGCAAGGCCCAAGCTCGCCAAGCTTGCCGGATTTGATAAGGCCCGAGCTCGCCCGACCCACCTTAGGTGAGCTCGAGCTCGCCAACCTTGGCGAGCTCATGCTTGCTTGGATCAACTGAGCCTTGAGCTCGCCGATCCATGTCTTGGTTAGTCACCGAGTAGCTAGCCATCATCGAGGCACGTGGCGGCGGAGGAAGGAGGAGGAAGAAGGAAGAAGAAGGAAGGAAAAGAAAAGAAAAACAGAAAAAAATAAAAAATAAAAATCATTCAAAATTCAAAATTAAAATATATATAAATTAAAATTATTTTTCTGGTCAATTTAGAAAAATTAAAATTCAATTTTTTGGTAATTTTTCCAACAAAATCAAATCAAATACCGAACAGTGAAAATTTCCACTTCATTTTTAAGTCTTAGTCAAATATAAAAATATCGTCATTTTTTGGAAAATATTTTTAATTTTTCAAAACGAATGGAGCCTAGTGAATGGACAATGCAATCAAGGTCAGTGACCGATGGTTGATGGTTTTGCATGGTACTCATTGTTGTGACTTGTCTGCAGGGAAAAAAAGTCGTCCTTCGAAAGTGACTTGTCTGCAGAAAAATCATTGTTGTGACTTGTCTCCTTTCTCTTGATTATTATTCTATTCAACTAGAAACCGATCAATTAGGTTTTTCTAGCTTCGCTAGCATACCGTATTTTAATTCAATCTATGCAATTGAAAATGGGATCCCAGTCTAAACGCGTTTCCTAGTGCCTTTTCATTTAGACATATATAGGATTATAATAACATAAGATGATGTAAAGTGGTTTGGCTCCAAAAACATACTATTTTGCGCGACCTCTAAGATAGCATTGTGGATCCCCTCTATATCTTTTTGTCTGTTTTGGTTTTGGAGAGAAATCTCTTCATCGATTTCTGGGCAAGAAAATAGCAGACTGTAATTGCTTTTGTTCTGCTTATTAACTTGAAAAGGTTTAGCTTTTCTCGGCCGGAGCTACACTTCCATTCTGCTTTTGCTAAGCCAAACAAAGTAGTTCTTATATTTAATCCAGATTCGCGCTAATTGGCATGATCGAGTTGCCTTTATTCCACTTACAGACAATTGTTTGTGCAATCCCGCAAAATTTTTCCAAATCTACTGATGGCCTCTGCACTTTATGGCCTTGTTATATTCATGATGTGGGAATAATTAACGTAGATAAGAGCTAACATTCTTTTTTTTTTTGTGGAAAAGAAAATGTTATCTCGTTGTAACTTTAATTCCCTATTAAATTTTTACCTTATACTTTTGTCCATTATCTGTTCGCGCAATAACTAGTATGAGAGAGAGCATAAAAGGGGAGAGAGAGAGAGAGCATGCTTTTGCATAGGGAGAGATTAAATCTATGAGAGCACAAAAATGGAAAAAAACATAGAAAACAAAGACAAACAACCGTGAAAACAAAGACAAACAACCGTGAATCCAAGTGCCTACAAGGCCGGAGGCTTTAGAGAGTGATGGAAGCAGAGCTCGACGACTGGAGACGATGGCCGAAGGTGGTAGGCAGAGTGGAGTTCGAGGGCGGTAGATTGTTGTCAGATGAAGAAAGTTAAGCTTTGGAGGTGTGAGTGCATTCAGGAACAAGAGTACTGCCGGTACCAATTTTGAGGATAACGTTTGTGTGCTTGGTGTTTTTTTAAGATATAAAGTGGTGTTTTGGAAAATAGAGGATGAAAAGTAGTAGTAATATGAATAGTGCGGACATATTCTAGTACTTTCCTAACAGAAGAATAAGAGAACTTAATGGAAATTAGTGCGCACTAAGTTGGTCGTGGATATTTTTTACCTTCTTAAAAGAAATAAATCTCTTTTACACGCTCTATGTATATATTCTTTGATCAAAGAGAAAGATTATTATCTTGTAAAATATTTTGATTGGAAAAATTCTCTCAAATGATGAAAATTGTCAATGACATCAAGCATTCAAGATCAAATGGTTAAGTTAAGAATAGCAGTTCTAAAAACTCCCTATGAAATTAGTTTTAGTCCGAAACAAGTTTTTCCATCTCTGCGAGAGGACCCATTTTCCAACCTGAGTGTTCAATGTCACTTTCACTGAGATTGACTTCTATTTCATTGTTCAATGTCACTTCCGGGTAACTTTACACACGGTGAACTATGTGGCATTTTTGGCCATGTATGCAAAAAAATAAAAAAAAAATAATAGAAAATAATTAACGCAGAGAGAGAGAGAGAGAGAGAGAGAGAGAGAGAGGGTGGGGGCTTAACATCACTTTCCACAACGTGGTTCCACTTAAAAAATGTCATTACTTTCTTTTTTTTTTTAAATGTCTAAACTTTAAATTGGCTTCATTATTTGAAAAGTCAAAAAGTGTTGGTTAAAGTGTTGTATTTACTTTATTTTCAGGTCCATGCTAATTTTAATCATTTACCAAATTTGAGTTTTGTTCTGCATACTACATGTAATAGATCCTTTTTATTGAGCGAAAGAGTCGTGATAGAGACTTTATCTAATTCTTTATGGAAACTACGTGGACATTATGGTTCCTCCTTCACAATGATTCCAATAAAGTTGAGATTTTTGAAACATTTTTATTCTTGAATGTTTATCTTTGTGCTTTTTTTTTTTTTTTTTTTTTTTTTTATGATATCAACTTGAGTTTCCTAGTATTTTCAGGAATTGAAATTGCAAAACACATTATGCTTGTGTGAAATTGACTAGACAAAACATACTTCAATGCTTTTCTTTTGCCTTCACAAGAGGGTCGGACAAAGACTTGACGATGGACTTGTGTATGTTCTAAGCAAAGACAAAAGGCCGCAAATTTGTTCTTAATTCCAACTATGCAATTCAATCATGGCGTGAATCCTAGAATCCCAATCGAGATATTTTTCATAGTGCATTTCTATTTGGACGTACACAAAATAATAATAACATAAGATGATTTAAGGGGATGATTCAATAAACAGATTATTTCAATTGGCGCATTAGGTCCAAATTTACAAAGCAAGCATAATGGATCTCTTCCTTCATTTCTAGGCTAGAAAAAGCATTGATTTTGTTCTTGTAATTAAATTTAAAAAGAAAAAGAATTAGCTTTTGTCAGCTGGAGCCAAATTCCATTCTACTTTTGCTAAGCCAAACAAAGCAGATCTTCTAACTTTCAATCTAGATTTGCGCTAATCAGCATGATCAATTGATTCTTACCTTTATTTCACTTACTACGCTTGATGTACCACTAAAATGCCAATTGTTTATGTTTGGTGTTCACACAATCTTAAATTTTTCAATTAGAATTTTGTTCATGACCACCCCCAAAAAAAAAAAAAAAAAAAGATCTAGCTCATTAATATTCTATTTGAAAGGCCCACAATACTAATCAAGTTTTTATTATTTTGGTCAGTCAAATATTTGATAGTAACAAAAAAATAAAGGGTGAGTTATTTAAAATTTGTAATTTACATATATAATTACATAAATGCAAAGGATAATATTTGAACTTATTGAGCTAAAGCTTGAACTCATTTTATAACGGTGATTGTATCGAGTCGACTTGAGCTTGACCTTGATATCTTGATTTTCTTTTGGTCAAGCTCCAACTAGAAATTGATTTCTCCATAACTTGAGTGGAGTTTCAAGCGTCTAATATTTGATAGGAGTTGAGCTCGAGCTTCGCACTAACGGAGTATTATACATCTGAACATTGGTAGGTTAGAGTGCAAAGCAATGGTACTGAAAAGAGTATCAATAGTCGTTAAAACCATAAATAAAAATTCATGTCATTCTAGAACTATGTAGGGGTTGAAAGACAAGCCCGTGGAAAGAAACACGAACATGCTGGCCACTCTCGAATATTTGTGCTTAATTGTTTCTATGAGTAAAAAACACATCTCAGTAATAAAAAAAACTTCAACTCAGAATATACAAGAAGGATAATTATTGCGTCAAAACTCATTAAGAGGAAGTCCGCTGACATAATGCAACTCTGGCTTCACGACGCTATCTTCTTCTGAATTGAAGCACTTAAACTGTCTTAGAACATCAACTTTTAACGTAACGCCACTTTGTCCTTCAAATCTCCACGAGCTCTTCAAAGTAAAAAGGCATGCTGCCTGATACCCTCAATAACAAATTGAAAGTAAAAGTGATTGTTTACCGGATAGACCAGACCAGTCATGTATGATTGTTTAGGGCTGGGCAATGGGCCATGTCAGCCGTGTGGTCCAGACCCGTTGTGCGCCTAGGCCGAATCACGCTCATGGTCCCTAATTAGCCGATCCTGGCCCGACAAATTTTTGATGGACCAGTTCAGGCCACATGGGCCAAACCTTAAGGAACTTTGGGGCTCCAAAAATACTGTCATTGGACAGTCACTTATTTAGTGACCCAATCCGGCCCAACGATGGGCTAGTCACTTGGTCAGGGATTGGCCGGAAGGCCCCCAATAGTTGGTTCGGGTTTTCATTAATTTTCCTCAATTACTTTGTTTATTATTCATATTTTTTTGGTTTTTTTAAATTTTTTTTTTTTTTTAAATTTCATTAAATTAAAAACTACCCAAGCTCGAGCCAATAGTGCCTTGGCCCGACCTAGTGTCCACTCCTACTGGTAATTGGAGTTCGGGTTAGCAATTTAAAGGCAAAGCGAGGGAAGATATGGTGGATGGTCCTAAAACCCTATTGGCAATTGTATTTACTTTTGCAATAGAAAGTAAGAGTGTTAAGGAGGAGGTGGTCACAAATCCTCAAAATTCTCTCCCAAAATCCCTTGGGCTTCTCCACCCAAATCCTCTATTTAAAAAAGCAGAAGTAGCAGCAGAAGAAGAAGAAAATCCATCGGAATGTCGGAATGTTAGCATCAACAATGAACAATATGGTTCACCAACCATGGGCATCGAATTCAAAGCAACTCGACTTGGCAATCATGGCAACGAGAAACCTCTACGGTCTTTTCTTCTTGAGGTACAAATCGCAAGATCTCTTTACAACCTCTAGCCATGGTTCCGAAAGTTTAACAAAGAAAGGCTTTGATATAAACTATTTTATATTTCCATATGGAGAAAGAATGAAACTTAGGCTTTTTGAAGGAAAAATAGCTCTCATGGTATTTCTTAACTACTTGAAGCTGTGAAGGACAAAAAAAAAAAGTAATAAAGAAATTTTTTGACTAGGAACTAGCTAGATTTGTCCATCTGCAAAAGTTGGTGCCTTTACTTGTCGCTCTTGAAAGTGGAGGTTATGATTGTCCTAAAATGTATAGTTAATGTCTCTTAGCAGGAAAAGCTTGCTATGCATAAGACGTTGTGTAAGGAGATGTCGTTTATAGGATGGAGGGGCCGTATCAGCACCTTTCCTTACCATCTAAGAAAATGTTGTCCATGGTCACGTGACAACTTTATAAAACTGAAAGAACTCTTTGCTCCTTCCTTCCGAGACTCCCATAGCCCCTAACTTCATTTTCCATCACCGTCTTTAGGAAAGCAACCGTTCGCCTATGCATGTGACAATCACAATCGCCGACCCTCATCCCTCTCCTCCTCTTAGTTCTCATTTTTGCGACTCATGGAGAGAAAACTGATTTAGAAGTAACCAACGGTCCTCAATCGGCGTAAGTTCTCCTAGGCTCTTACTTCACACGATATTGAGAAGTTCACTTCATTTTATTAACCTATCAAAACTTAGTCGCCAGTAGCTACTAAGACCAGTTTGAGCCAAGTGAGATGTAGGAATATACTTCACATCCTACACAATCAAAGATCTAAGTACAGAGACTTAATTATACTAGTTATCCAATTAATATCATTTCGGTATCTAAACTTGATTTTTTGTCAACGAAGTGTCACATGCAAGTTTTTTTTTTATCTAATTATGAATTCTAAAGTTCTTATTTATTAAATCTACATGCAATGTTTTTGCGTTTATTATGATCCTAAAATGCAATCTACCCATTCAACTAAAATGAGGAGATCACCACATTGAAGCGATATAAAAGAATCATTTAATCAAAGATAGTAATAAAAGAAAGAGTAAAGATACCAAAAAAAAAAAAAAAAAAAAAGGCAATAAAATAATCCGATGCAAATTGAGCAAAAAATATAATATGATCAAGACAACAACCCCATGAGTTAAATTCAAAACAAATCCAATTTCTTGAGAAAAAGGCTAATCTATCTAAATGCAAGATATCCATTTAAATCCCTAAACTATATGTATACCAACTATATGAAACTAAATATAATACTAAAATCTACAACCTAATGAAAGCCTGTTTTTCTAATCATTTTCCAATTTTTGTTTTAGAAATTTTTTATTTTTTATTTTATTGGGCGGCCTGTACGCAAGCTTGATCTCCAGGTCGAGTGGGTTAGAATTTAAGAAAACATATAGGTCCTTGTAAACGAAATGGGCTTGCTTGCTAAAGCCCAACCCGCTATAGCCAAAACAAAGTCCAGATCTATCAGACCAAATTAGGCTCATATTCACCAAACCAAGCTAAGCCCAATTTCATTAAGCTAATAAAACCCAAAGCTCATTAAGCCTAATTAAGCCTTTTTTTTTTTTTTTATTCTCTATTTTTCTCTTTTCTTCTCCCTTTTTTCAATTTTATTTTATGCACTATGTCTCCTCACTTTGAATTCAATGCTCTAAGCCAAAGAAGCTGTGGAAATAGCAGTTGCCAAAATGCCGTGACTGCTCAAAATTCGTGATTGGAAATCGCAAACCCACCTGATGAATTGTTCTATAAATGCCGCGTCCCCATATGAGAATGAGACTATTGCAAGGATTAACTACAACAGCCGCATGATAGGCCACTCTCAGAATCTGCATTTAAAATTCTGATTGGAGGTGCACAATCCTAGTCTTGGGGAGAGATGATAGAATTCAACGAATGAAGATAATTTCTATGGGGTCTCTTCTCGGCATCAAAGACTGATGGCCTTGCCTTGGAAGCAACAGACTTTACAAGAGAGTCAGTTATAGTTGGCTTTTTCCCATGCTGACCTCTGCTATCGAGAAGATCGTCAACAGCTTGAAGCTGTGCATCTGAAAGCAGAGCTTGAAGATCCACCTTGCTGAATCCTTCTATCATATGAGCTATAGCATCAAAGTCCACATCACTGGCCAAAGGAAGCTGCGCAAGGGCATTAAAGCATACACTTAGCAAAACTTCAACATTACTTGATGGTTGCCATTTTCACTGACTAATCATACAGAAATGGAGAAATATAATAAATTGAATCCACCCAATATCTTCCTAATTAGTGAAAAGAAAAGAGAAGGAGAGGATTGTGATGTCTCAGAAAGGTTATACTAAATGATACCCAAAGGTAAGTCTTAGTCCCGTCTCATGGATTTTCAGTTATAAAAGCCTTTCTCATTTTTTTTTTTTTTTTTCTGAGCATCATCGGTAGATGTTAAAGCTACCAGTCTCAAGGTCCGAGGTTGAAAGTGATTTACTACTGAACATCTAAACTTTACCTGAGCCTCACCTGAGCATGTTGCAGATTCAACCCACAACGCCTTTTACAATGTTCTCTTGTAATTGACAATGTTTAGGGTGATTTGGGGTGCAAGGACTTTTAGAGAACTCCATGGGAGAAGGGGTTTTAACCTTTAACTCAACGTGTTTCGCCAAATGTACTCTGTCAGATGCCATAAGTTCTAAACAGGATCTTAGCTGCTTAAATCAACTCTGTTTCTAACTCTTTTTGTTTGTTTTCAGCAATTCTCTGTTCATATGTAATCTTTCCGATGCATCTTTCTGGCAAAAGTAGGATTGCGGTCATATAGTTCTTTAACAAGTAATCCCATAAATTTCAATATGTACAACCTGTTTCAGACCATGTAAAAGATGAAATGCTAAAAGCAAAAAAACTGGCAGATGGATGGAAACTAAGTTTCTACCTTCCGGGATAAAAGTTGAGAAAATATCCAGCCTCTCCTCGATAGATGGAAAATCACAGAACACACGTTGAGCCAGCCAGGTCTCAAAAGTGCGATCTACTGCTTCATATCAAATGCAACACATAACTAGACAATGATAAAATAAAGAAAAAGCATCATTGGAAAGAAAATTGAATTAGAATTATTAGTAGATAGATGAACCCATGAACCCTGCACAAAACAAGAGAGCACTTCACGCAGCAAATGTCATGATGACTGAGAAATTGCATATGCTCGATGTAACAAGACTCAGAAATTGCATATGCTCGATGTAACAAGACTCAAACGATCAGAATCAGTTGATGCCATTGTAGAGGCTCAATACCAGCATAATACACGTCTTGCAAGCTACTTCAGCAACTGAAAAGTAATTTATGCAATTCCATCATTTGTTACCTACTTTTTGATACATATGTAGTTTATCCAATATTGTGCATCCAATGTTAAACAGTTCTAAATCAAGGAAAAGTCAAGTCTAGCATTTTATTGTCTACCTTGAAGGTTATTACATAGTATCCATACTAAATGCTTCGTAAAAAATGTTTGTCGAAGTGTTCATAATGGCCATGCAATTTGCAGTAGCAATTGATAGTTAGTGTGCTATCGGAAGAGAATACTTTTCGTTATCATATAATACAAAATTATTACCTTTTTTTCCGCCAACACAAACACACCGGTTAAAACTGCAACACCATCTAATTCGGTAAAAAAATGCACCAACGAATAACATGCCAGTAGTGACTCATAAAATTAGATAGATTTCACATGACCACCTTATAATTACTATTGAATGCAAAAAACTAACTTGATTGATGACATGGTCAGTGACCCCGTATTATCATGCCCCCTCTTTGAAGCAATGGAATCAAATTCATCGAAAAAGAGAAGGCAAGGTGTTGCACCTCCTGCCTTCGAGAATATATCAGAACCTGTAATTTTCTAATTGTCGTTACTCTCAAATATTCAAAATCAAGGATCATAATAACACTTCATCATTTAACAACCCGAAACTCGTAGTAAAATCCTCACGGATGGACCAGTTACAGGAACAAATCAAACGTTGAAGATATCTAGACAAAACATCAAACAGGTAACGAAGGACTCTCGGCGAGACCGATTTTTAACTTCAACTAATCGAGATCAATAAAATCCCGAGTATTCTCCCTTCGACTGAAACGAAACTCGCGAACCCGCTTCAGACAGCTTCGCTCTCCTATATCTCGGTTCGAAGGTGGATGGACACAGATCCCGAACAATGGAGCAGAGCGATGAGGAGATTCTGAACACGTAATCGACTCTAAAGGTCGATTGGAATAGAAACGACCTGGCAGGGGTAGTGCCGATTCCTATCCTCCTTGGTTCCCTTCAGCCGAGCTCTTCAATGGCCAAATCCTTTTTTCAAGCGAGCGTCCAGCATTCTCTCCTTCCCGCTCTCGGCTGACTCTCTTTCTCCCCCGTAAATCTCTCTTCAGCCTATCTCTCTGCAACTTGCCTCTTCGACGGCCGCCCTCTCCAAAAACCGGCGGCGTCTCTCCTCCTCCTGGTATGCGAACAGGATCCTCTTGAGGCGAGCATCCTTTCCGGCGAAGATGTTCCTCGGCGAGCAGCTCCTATCTCATCATTTCCTCTCGGATCAGCACGCTCCCCTCCCCTCACCGATCGAATCTTTCTGTTATTTCCCTCGCACGCCAGCTAGCGCGGCTCTAGAAGGTGCTGGCTCAGCTCTCGTCACGGCTTGTCGCGCCTCCTTCGCTCACAGACGCACGCGCGCTTGGCCTGTCTTTCTTCCTTGCGTCACAGACGCTGTGCTCGCTGGGGAAATTAAGGGGGAAGTGCGTGTGAGGAAAAAGGGAGGCTGGGGCTGGGCTTTCTTTTTGTTTGGTTCTATGATGGGCCAAGGAAATACAAAAGGAGATGGACTAAAAAGGAAATTAACAGATTGGCCTAAGGAATTAAAAGAAATGGGTTGGACTAATGAAGGGGGTAGGGGGCTTAGAAGGCTGAAAACTTTGCTAAGGGGCCGGCCCAGACGACTTCAATTCGCTTTTTTTTTTTTTTTTTTTTAAATATCGTTTTCTTATTTTTTTCTTATTTTTTTAAAATAAATTTTCAGATTTTTGTCAAATAAATGGATACCTAAAACGTTGATAAAAATTTGAGCATCAATAGCTACGACCGGAGCAGATAATATTGTGTTTATCCTCCAATGAGGCTACTTATAGCGGTGTCAAAGGGCAAGGTGGCGATGTTGGGATGTTGGGTTTCAGATATTTAATTGTTCCCACTTGCCTATATATGGGCTGTTGTGCTTGTAGATAAATCTTGCACGACTTTAAGAGCTGGAATGTTGGCTTTTATTTATGTCTCCGATCCCATATTGCCTAAAGTAAGCGTTGGTGAGCTGTGACCAAAGCAGGCAATATTGTGCTCAAGCTAGGACAGGGATGTCTGCGACACTAAGGTGAAACTTCAAGAGTAAGACATTGGTCAAGTTGAGTTCAATGCAATGAGACCACTCATTGAAGAAGAGTCATTAAAGAGCTTACACATCTAGTATGTTAGTTTCATGGAGGGGTTTTAACCCTTCCAACCGCCGTACTAGGTAAACTACTTAATCATCTCATCCAATCCATCGTCGACAGCTTGTCAAAATTCTATAGATACAAAAAGATGATTTGATACGTAGACACCCTTATACTCACCCAGCAAGATGTGATAGTTATTTCTGTGTAATTAATCATCTTATTTCTTCCCTTGAGCTTTTCCTCTTAAGGCTACAAACAAGCTAATTCCGAAAGTGGTTAATCTCTTAGAATTGATTCATCATTAATGACATCTCAAAATTCAATAAGGAAAAAAAAAAGATATTTGAAATCTAGACACTCCAATACTCACCCGGCTAAAAATAATATTTTCATTTGCTACATATTTTGCATTCACCGATAATATGTGAAACTTGAAGAGTGAAATTGAGAAACATAAGAAGAATGAATCCTCACAACCGTACTTCAAGATATGACCCACCAATCCACACACGACATACCCGCCGGCTTGGCCTTCAAGTCGCGAACCGGATCTCCTGTTACTACAATTCGATTGCCGGCTTTGTCTTCAGGAGACTCGCATGTTTCTAGCTCTAACATTTTCCTTAATGCACATCTTTTAAGCGATTCCATCACGTCCTACATCGTGCTAGACAATTGGTGATTTTGAATCTCTGAAGATATTTATAGAAGAGACATCCTCTCCGTCGTCTATTGTGCATGCAAAGGCGGCCTCTTTTGGTCTATCTTAATTGTGTGCTTTGTTTGGGTAATTCACTTTCGATTTTTTGTTCTGTATAACTAATGCATTTACCCATACTTCGCATAGGTTGTCTATCAAACTTTACTGAGAAATTTGTGTCCACTAAAATTTCGACGAAGATAAAATAGTAATAATGATCATAGTGAAGTTTGGTAAACAAGACAATGAATGAAGAAGAAAATAGAAATGTCCAGGGAAAAACAATTTAAATCACGATTGAAAGTACCACGACCTAATTATCTTACATATATTATAAATATGTCTCAATCACCAAAGACATTTTGCGCAGTAAGATCATATTTATTAATATTGACAACTGCACAAATTCTCCCCATTACATGACATTGGAAAAGATCACTGATGAGCTCAATCTTTCAGTGTAAAATTATCAATTCCATCCTCTTTGTGAGAGCAAGAGAAGCGCCTGCGCCAATAGCCAAGGTTAAAAGACCACTTGCCTTAAGGTTTGAGTTTCGCTGACTCATCAGAGGATAGAGAAATAAGTGGAGAACCATTTTTTCTATATGTGCCGGTTAACTCGGGTTCATCATATCCTACATCTATGCCTTATAATAACACATTCAGATAATTCAATTAAATTCAATGAAAAACTTTAAAAAAGAATCATGGATGCAATTTCATAGAATACCTTTCGATTATGTTAATGACGTAATGCTATGTACAAAGAAGGGAAATTTAACAAAAGAAAGAGGAAAGTGTATCTATCTCTATCCTTTGATAATAATCTAATTTTAAAGAAAATTTGACTTGGTAATGTACTTACATTAAATACTTGAAAAAAGTTAATTTTAGAAATAACTATACATACTGTCGTGGCATGGACTTTGTGACCAAACTATAGCTGCATTGCTCTAATATAATAGAAATCTCCAAGACCTGACAACAAGAGACCCACTAAATTACAGCACTCATAAGTAACTTGATCCAAAAACACTCTTGCCGACATGTATTCCACAGTAGACCTCAAGCAGGCCCATGTTTTTCCCCGAATTCAAATTTAAATTGGTTTTTACTAAACATACGTAGTCAAGGTGAAAACGACATAAAATAGATGGACCCAACATTAATTCAACACTAGCACACCGCACACAGAAAGTGAATAATCAAGCCCAAGAGGTTTTCAATCAAAACGTTTACATGACAAGCTCTGTGTAATGCAATAAATCTAACTAAACCTAACCAAAATCACTCATTGTCAGTCTTATCCACTGCAATAACAGAGCATACATAATTCATTCACCGGATTGAAAATGGGGAGATCAAAGTCGTACTCTCATCCAAGAGTACACATTCTGCTACCATGATTCAACTTGAAAAGATCCCTTTAAGAGTATTTGGCAGGAGCACCAGCTTGACGGATTCTCTTTTGGTGAACATCCCAATTATACACACGAGCCCCATCGTAACCTGCCAAATAAAGATTGACCTCTCAAGGGCTGTTTCACCCCCAAAAAGAAAAGAAAATTTCCAGGGGCCACCAACATAATTGCCATGATATAAACGAAAGAGTTTGGTCCTTCAACAAGTTTCGAATTTTTCAATTTCACTTAAGTGCAATATGACCACACTCCAGGTTGTCACAAATCAGCATGTCTTTGCAATTTATAGCCTCAAGGCTCACACCAGTTACAAAAATCACGGCAGCAGTAATTCAACAACAACAAACCTACCCAAAACTGACATAATAAACGGCTTGAAACTAAAATGGACCTCTAAGTTCCAAAATATTCTGACTTACCTGCGTGATTGTTACTTGGTCCAGTAAGAACGGTAGATCAGCAACAAGAACTTCTAAACTTGCTTTAGCGTTTCTAGGTTCTTTTGTAGAAGAGTTGTGGCCTGCAACATGAATGGATGCAATAAATAAGATACTCGACATCATTATTGGAAATAAAGGGACATTGCTTCAACTTGAGTACCTCTTTGCATGAATACTCCAACATAACATTTGCTACCTGCCATAAACATCCTGAATCAGCATGTTCAATGCGAGCTCAAGAACATATGCCTTCAGAGACTTCAAAATCAGCAAGATGTGCCTGCATCCACGATAAAGAGCCGTAAATACTAGTCAGTTTGGCACCAATTATTATATTTTGCATCTTAGAAGTTTTGATGGTCTTAGATTTTAAAGCCCAATATAGTAATCCTACCATATTTTGCTTTCTATAGGACCTTTAGACATGAAAGCATAATATTACCGTCGTTATTCAGGTGTCCAAATCTAAAACCACCACACAATTATTGAGATTAACATGGGTTCTTCAAAGCACTAATTGAGATTCTTAGGAACATTGCTTCCAGAAGTGCATTTGTGAAGGAAAAAAGACAATCAAATATTCCATATTTAGTCAAGTGCACCAAAAGTAGTTCCTAGTATGGCAAGAATAAGACTACCGTATCCTCTTCATGCTTTGTTAAGATAAAAAAGGATGATCCGCTAAGATATCATCGAGGAGAAAGAAGATATTTGAACATGCAAATTTTCTAGCATAAGATATGAGAGTATTTTAGTTCACATTACATATGTCAAGGATTCCAGATTAAAAAGTGAAACTGTCAAGTGAAAAATTGGTGGTTTAATGACAGCATGAAGAACTTCAGGCGATAAAATGAGAAAGGACTCTATATTGGATAAATATGATCTGTTTATGAGTAACAAGTTTACTTCGTAAAAAGCCTCAACAGTCAACAACATGAGTTCGATAGATATCCAATAAGTATACTCAGTTACAATACATGCACCGAGAAGCATTCAGCTTGAATTTCAATTTTAAATTCCAGTTCTAAGGCTACAGTTCAATCTTTCAGTAATATGGACACATGCTCGTTGCACACATATAATGGCATGCTCGATAAGAGGTCACTTTGCACATCTAAACATTCCTCTTGGGTCAAAAAAAAATTTGGGATCCAACAATTGAGTTACCCAAGTACAAACTTGCAGGTTGGAAAGGTGAATATCAAAAAATGGGAGCTTTCCAATCAGCCAATTTACTTCAGTCATTATGCAGGTTCCTAGTTCAGTATCAAATAAACTAGAGCCTAAAAAAGAGGATATCTTTGTGGTCGAATGGAGTGGTGAGGTTAAGTAATTGTTGCATCAAGGTGCCCCAATTTGAAATGATCGATCAATTCAAATCCTGGATTTTCGAATTGAGAGAGATAGCACACCTTATTTATGCAACATTTCCAGGGGGATTTAAAGGTTGTAGCCTATTTGAGGGAGAAAACCTCAGTGCAGAGACAGATGGAGGCAGGAGAGATGAAGGGAGGACATAGTACTACTTGCACGCTCTGTGTTTTGGCAAAGAGGCTGAGATGCCTGGCTACCTCGTAGTTGGTTTTTGAAGGACTAGTGCGGGATAATTCTAGCAGATTCTTGTTCACTATAGAGATATGCAAATGACAGCACACGAGTAGGAAACTTTGTTGGTGGCAGAAAGTATTGGGATGTACAATTCACCATTTGCACAGAGACTAGTGAACAGATGAGAACAAGATTGTCAAACTACAGTTCTTGCATGCTAGTTAGCTGGTATGAAAGAGACGGGGAAAGACTCTATCTAAAGAAGGCAAGGGATATTAGCCGTTTACAAGATGAAAACCACATGGAACCATATGGCACCACTAGCGATTGCCTTGGGAGTGATTTAAAATAGTCAATATACAAAAAGAAAAAAGAAGGATGCAGACAAATCAATACTAGATATAGCAAAGTCAATGAGAATCCTCAGGTCACCCACTTATTATGTTGCCGTTGGACTAAATCTCCTCAGGACATGGATCTGTCAAAGAGCCGCAACTAAGGTGGTGACCATGGAATTGAACAATACCTAATCCAAATCTTGACTAGTTTACAGTCAGAAGAAAGAGTTGTGCAAGACAACAAACCTTATCAGAACTCTTCTTGGCCTGCAGAGTAGCGACTATGTCTAACCACTTCTCAAAATCAGTTATTTTTGCTTGGCATTTGATATAGACATGGAGTTAATAACAAATTTAGATGTGAGATTGCACAATGGAATTCAATCAACATCGCCGTAGTTGAAAAGAAGCCTCTTACAGCTTGCTCAGAAGTTCCAATGTACTTATCCAACAGCTCAGCCCTTTCACTAATATGGATTGAAGAGAACAATCTGCTATTGCTGCACTAACAATGCATGTCTTGCCAAAGGCCATACGTCCATGTAAAAGAACATTTGACCATGGCCTTTGAGGAGCTTGCACAAAAACACTTCATCAGCAAAGGTAAGAATAATAGATATGAAGATCAAATAATTTTATTTAACAAGTTAATATTAACCACATTATTAGCAGAGAGAGAGAGACAGACAGACAGACAGAGGGAGCTCAAACACAATCAATGCAGTTATACAAGCTTCCTTAAATAAAATCCATGCATAATTTAGCTCACTCACAAGAATGCATCAGGGAAACAATGTTTAGGTAGTTAAACCCCAAAATCTCAAGTAATCCCATCATCTCATTGAAATTCTGCAAAGTCTAACCACAAGCTCCCTTCGCTACATTGTCAATTATCAAAAAGAGGATTAGACAACTCACCACCATATAATGACTTTGATGTTACACGAAAAGTAAGGCACCCAATGGGAAACAGACACTTAGGAACCTATGACAAAGATTAGTATTGCTTGTCTAGATACTCAATCGGGGAAGACACTCATAAAACAATAATAGGATCCTCGCACGTGTTGAGTACAAGGAGCTACCCTTTTTCCAACAAAATAATGAATTCCTCATCCACCAAGAAAAAGTGAATTAAGCGATCAAACAACGTGAAGTATGTGGGAAGCACACTTGAGACTATGAAAGGAAGTCACAGATCTTTCAAGTTTTAGTCCCCCTACATGTCCACTACTTGATTGATTTACCAAGGTCTATGAAACAAATTATGAACTTTGATTAAGCTAAATATGAGTATTGAAAAATAAGTACTTTAGCAAACAAAAGCTAAGGTCAATGCTCAGTACATTAAGCCATTGAATGCTTAAGTAGAATAAGACTATTAACCACACAAACTTTGGCCGGCAAACAACTTTAAGTTGCTCATGTAGATCCCCACCGTTACATCTAAAGACATTTCAATAGGAATAGTTGACTTCATTCCAAGACTCTGCATAAATAGGATCAAAAAAAAAAAAAAAAAAAAAGCTAATAATTATGGCCAGAGAAGCAGAACTTCTACTTTAAGAATGGGAGTACTTGAAAATTGCAACTATAACCATCGGCATCAGATGTAGAGTAAAGCTGATAGTGATCTTTGATTGTGCAAAATCAGATAATCCCAATTCAATCTCTAGAACTGCAGGAAACAAAATTCATGTAAAAGGGAGCAGCTGAGGTTATTGCATTTGCCTTATTTAATTCGTGAATGAGTTAAGAGTCATCAAATTCCCAGACCCAGCTCAAAACAGCAAAGGATTTAGAAAAAGACATGTCATTTGCACAACAAATGATAGTTCAAGAACGTAAATGCCTTATCAGGTGAATTGCAACATCTTCTGATGTGGACATCGAGTCATATCGAGGAGGAGGTGCTAGGGACCCATTGTCTATTCCTACTGGTTCGATTACTCGAGCGCGGGCCAAACAATTCAGGCAAGCTGTTGGTGTCATGGTTCGTGATCTTTGGCGTGAAGATGACCTTGGATCAAATTTTGAAGAATCTTGGAAATCTTGGTGCAATTTAATTATCTTGTCACCAAATAATTGACCAAGTCAATTTATATATATATATTCTTGTTTAAGAATATTCTAAAATAGGAATATTTTAGAATATAACGCATTAGATTTTTAGGGTTGGTTTTTAGGGTTTGTGTGGCAGCCTATATAAAGGATTTGCCAAATTTCTTTGGGGAGAGAGATATTTTATTTTTGAGGAAAAGAATTGAGAGGTTCTCTTTTTACTGTTCTTTTGAGGACTTGACCTAATCAAGATTCTCTTGTGGTGGTCAATTCGACTTATTGAGCGAGATAGCGAATTCTTTCGCTCGTGGCGTCTATAACGTTGGTTGGTTGACACGTGTTCGTCAACAGGTCATGTTCATACCGAGGTTGCCAATCACAAGTTTGAGTGGAGGTCGAGGTTTGCAATTCGCATCATCTGGGCCTTCGTAGAACGATCCTTTCGTAACGATTCACATCAGTTTGGATGACATGTTGGATGAGTTGCATGGTTCTTGTGTTTTCACTAAGATCGATTTGAAAAGTGGCTATCATCAAATTAGGATGAAAGAAGGTGATGAATGGAAAACTGCATTTAAGACCAAGTATGGATTATATGAGTGGTTAGTAATGCCATTTGGATTAACTAATGCACCGAGCACGTTTATGCGACTTATGAATCATGTTTTGCATGCTTTTATTGGTCGATTTGTGGTTGTCTATTTCGATGACATCTTAATTTATAGCCGAAGTCCTGATGACCATATTGAGCATGTGCGAGTTGTCTTGCAGGTTTTAAGGGCTGAGCAATTATACGCTAATCTAAAGAAGTGCTCTTTTGTTACCAACAAATTAGTATTTCTAGGATTTGTTGTTAGTGCTATGGTATACAAGTTGATGAAGAAAAGGTTAAATCAATCCGTGAATGGCCAACGCCTAAGACCATAGGAGAGGTGCGTAGCTTTCATGGATTGGTGAGTTTTTATCGACGATTTGTGAGAAATTTTAGCACTATTGCCACACCATTAACTGAGGTAATCAAGAAGCACGTGGGTTTCACGTGGGGAGAAGAGCAAGAGAAAGCATTTAATCTGTTAAAAGATAAGTTAACTAATGCTCCTTTATTATCTTTGCCGAATTTCAGTGCTACTTTTGAGATAGAGTGCGATGCTTCTGGTACAAGAATTGGAGCCGTGTTGATGTAAGGAGGGCGTCCCATAGGTTATTTCAGCGAAAAATTGAGTGGAGCAACATTGAATTATCCTACCTATGATAAGGAGATGTATGCTTTAGTGCGAGCTTTGGAGACTTGGCAACATTATTTATGGCCAAAGGAGTTTGTGATCCACACCGACCATGAGACCTTGAAGTACTTGAAAGGACAGCAAAAGTTGAATAAAAGACATGCCAAATGGATGGAGTTCATTGAGACTTTTCCATAGGTGATCAAGTACAAGAAAGTTAAGGAAAATGTGGTAGCCGATGCACTTTCTCAAAGGTATGCGATTCTAACTATTTTAGAAGCAAAGTGTCTAGGTTTTGAGCATATCAAGGGCTTATATATTGATGATGATGACTTTGGGAGAGTCTATGAAGCATGTGAACACGCTGCATTTGATAAATTTTATAGGCATGAAGGTTATCTTTTCGTGAAAACAAACTATGTTTGCCTAAGTGTTCTTTGCGTGAATTGTTGGTGCGAGAAGCGCATAGTGGTGGTTTAATGGGGCATTTTGGCATTAATAAGACTTATGAAGTGCTGTATGAACATTTTTATTGGCCACATATGAAGAGAGATGTCACACGTGTTTGTGAGAGATGCATTGCTTGTAAGCAATCGAAGTCTACAACTAAACCGCATGGCTTGTATACACCATTACCTATTCCAACGCATCCTTGGATTGATATTTCTATGGATTTTGTGTTAGGATTGCCTAGGTCTAAGTATGGTAGAGATTCTATTTATGTGGTTGTTGATTGGTTTTCAAAGATAGCTCATTTTATACCTTGTCATAAAGCTGATGATGCATCTCATATTGCTAATTTGTTCTTTAAGGAGGTTGTACGTTTGCATGGCATGCCTAGATCGATTGTTTCAGATCGAGATTCTAAATTTCTTAGCTACTTTTGGAAAACATTGTGGAAAAAACTAGGAACACGATTGTTATTCTCTACTACTTGTCATCCACAGACCGATGGTCAAACCGAGATAGTTAATAGAACTTTAGGGGTATTGTTGCGTGCTATTATTAAAAAGAACATAAAATCTTGGGAAGATTGTCTACCACATGTTGAATTTGCATATAATAGGAGCATGCATTCTGCTACTAAATTTACACCATTTGAGGTTGTCTATGGTTTTAATCCATTAACTCCGTTAGATTTAACCCCTTTACCTGTTGATAAGCGTGTGGATTTAGATGGAGCAAAGAAAGCTGAATTTGTCAAGGCGTTGCATGAGAAGACATGCACAAATATTGAGCGCAAGACTGAGCAATATGCAAGGCAAGCTAACAAAGGGCGCAAGGAAGTGGTGTTTGAACCTGGCGATTGGGTTTGGGTTCATATGTGCAAAGAGAGATTTCCTGAGCAACGACATTCTAAGTTATTACCGCGAGGGGATGGACCATTCATGGTTTTGGAAAGAGTTAACAATAATGCTTACAAGCTTGATCTTCCAGGTATGTATGACGTTAGTGCCACATTTAATGTTTCTGACTTGACTCTTTCTAATGCCAGTGATGATTTGAGGACAAATCCTTTGCACGGGAGAGGGAATGATGTGGACATCGAGTCATATCGAGGAGGAGGTGCTAGGGACCCATTGTCTATTCCTACTGGTTCAATTACTCAAGCACGGGCCAAACAATTCAGGCAAGCTGTTAGCGTCATGGTTCGTGATCTTTGGCGTGAAGATGACCTTGGATCAAATCTTGAAGAATCTTGGAAATCTTGGTGCAATTTAATTATCTTGTCACCAAATAATTGACCAAGTCAATTTATATATATATATTCTTGTTTAAGAATATTCTAAAATAGGAATATTTTAGAATATAACGCATTAGATTTTTAGGGTTGGTTTTTAGGGTTTGTGTGGCAGCCTATATAAAGGATTTGCCAAATTTCTTTGGGGAGAGAGATATTTTATTTTTGAGGAAAAGAATTGAGAGGTTCTCTTTTACTGTTCTTTTGAGGACTTGACCTAATCAAGATTCTCTTGTGGCGGTCAATTCGACTTATCGAGCGAGATAGCGAATTCTTTCGCTCGTGGCGTCTATAACGTTGGTTGGTTGACACGTGTTCGTCAATAGGTCACGTTCATACCGAGGTTGCCAATCACAGGTTTGATTGGAGGTCAAGGTTTGCAATTCGCACCATCTGGGCCTTCGTATAACGATCCTTCCACAACGATTCACATCATCTTCCCCAACTATGTTTGGTAATTTAAGATGGGAGGGAATGAACAAATAGCAAACAAACTGTGACATCCTGAAATTCGACCTTGTTTCGATAAAATGAAATGTGCATATCGTCGGCGCGCCTATGGTCCTTTTTCTCTGAGCTAATCACTCACGAGTTAACTAACCTATTGGGTGAAGCCGTTAAGGGATATATCCGCGGTAAAATCCCTAAAAGCTACATAATTGATTGGATTGGACTAAAATCGCGTCCGGTCGATTTTAACCATGAAATTTAATTTGGTTTTGGAAATCGAATATTCAAGCATGTCACAATTCATTTTTAGGACCGTCTCATTGTCTGTCAATTTATTGACGAGTCCGAAATTTCAAGAAAGAAATTATCGGAGAAAAAAATTGAAGACCAAAAGAAAATAGAAAGGGAAAGGGAAAGAGAAAAGAATAAAATAAGAATAAAACTATTATTTTAATTCTTTTTCTCTCTCTCCTCTTTCCTCTCCCCTCTCCCTCATGCGATTCCCCCTCCCCACACCAACTCTCTCTTTCTTTTCCCTTGTCGTTTCCTACTTTGCTTTCTCTTCCCCCTTTTGACTAGTCAAACCCCCTTATCCTTCTCTTTCTTCTCTCTCTCTCTCTCTCTCTCTCTCTTCTTCTTTCTCTCGGTGTGTTCGAGCGAGCAGAAGTAGAAAACAGAGACAGCAGCTTGCCGTCGCTACTCCGTCGCTGCCCACCGCTCATCGCCGTTCCGCCGCTCGCGCCGCGCGTCCGCCGCTCGCTGCGCGCTCCGCCAACCCTCGTCCCCTTGCGCCCAAGCGTCCCCCGCGCGATCCAGCCTCTATTCGGCCTCTGTTCAGCCATCGTGAGTGGCTGAGCAGACTGCCGGAGCCGCCATGCAGCCTCGCCGGACCGCCGCCTATCTTCCTGACCCCTTGCCGCCCCCAACCCTCTCTCTTTCTCTCTGTTTTGTAGCCAAACCAGCAAACTCGTGAGTGGGTTTCTAGCCGGTTCGTGGGCCGTTTTGGGCCGTTTTGGGCCGTTTCCGGGCCCCAAACCCGAGCCGTGCTTTGGGAAGTATTGTTCCTCGCGTCGCCCCCATCGGATTGATCCGATTTAAGCGCGATTCCGGTGAATAATCTCACTAATCCTTGCTTAGGGGACTAATTACACTTAAGGGTTGTTTAGTTTTAATTAATCAGGTTTAGGTGGTTAGATTAGTATGGATTAGTGTTTATTAGTCAATTGTGATGCGAATTAGACAAATTGAATGTGTATTTAGCAAGTAGACATGGTCTACTATTTATTGAGAGTAGCTTGGGATTTTTCCGACCCTTTATCGGCCTTCAATTTGACAATTCGAGCATAAGTGGAATTTTTGGTATTTAAATATTATTTTTCGGAATTAAATTAATTAATTATTTATTTTCCGAAAATTCAACTAGGATGGTCAGTGACCGGAATATTATGCTGATGACCATGGTGAGGTCCATTTATTTAATCAGGCTTTATTTTGAGCTAAATTGACTTTTTAATATTAATTATTTAATTTTTGAAATTAATTAATTATTTATTTATTTTTCGAAAATTAAGGTTGAGATGGCCGGTGACTGAAATTTTATGCTGATGATCGTGGTGTAGCCCGTTTGTTTAAATTGGCTTTATTTTGAGCTAAATTGGATTTATTGTAATTAATTATTAATTTTCGAAATTAATTAATTATTTATTTATTTTTCAGAAATTAAGGCTGGGTTAGCCGACGATCGGAATTTCGTGATGATCATCGTGGTGTAGTCCATTTATTTAATCGAGCTTTATTTTGTGCTGAAATGAATTAATTGTGATTATAAGATTATTTTCCTGGATTAATTAATTTGGATAATTAATTGGAAAATAATCGGGTATCGGTTGACAGCACCAAAGGTGTTTTGATGGACGCAAATAATGGTGGGATTTGTGGAAACGAAATTATTATATTTTAGCTAAGGCCAATCGTGTGCCCACGAACGATATTTTATCAATGATGATAAAAGATGAGAAGAAATGCTGTGTGATGTGACTCGGTGATTATTACGTCACTTTGGCATGTAGGATGCCTTAGAGAATGCACGTAAATTGTTGAATATTGATCATGCCTGTGTGGCGATAGTTGATCATGCCTGTGTGGCAATAATTGATCACTCCTGTGTGGCGTAGATTGTGCCTGCGTGGCCGTATATCTGTGTGTCGAGTATCGTGCCCGTGTGGCTGAAGGTAATTGGAATGCCTAAGAGCATGCACATAAAGTGTTTATTGTACATCACCTTAGTGAATAGACGCCCGAGAGCATTACTGTAGCTCTATGACTAAGTGTACTATTGGAGATTATATAGTGTGGAGTGAGATGACCTAGAAATGGTCCAACTGACATGTAATCGACTAGGTCGATTGATCATTGCTTTGATTTGATGTCATAATCTGATTGATTGAACTAAAATGACCGATGAATGGTCATATTGACATGAAATCGACTAGGTCGATTGATCGAGATATCGATCTGTGATGTGATTGTTTGGATGCCTATTTGATCTGTGCTAATATGCAGGTGGAATCTGAGGCCAAAGTAAGTCTTCTAACTTGTGCGTGTATAGGCAGCCTGAGTAGTGTATTGGTTCCCTAATTAAGCCTTAGTGGGGTAGAACTCGCTGAGACGTAGTCTCATCCCGGTTTGGGGAAAACATTTCAAGACCCCGATGAGGAGCTGAGGAGGAGGAATCTGAGGAAGAGTACTCTGAGGTGAAACCTAAGAAGAAGGATTTTTGGAAGAATAAGATAATATCGAGAAGGGCCTTGAGTACGGCCTAGATGGACTGAGATTCCATCTCCTTTTGAGAATTCCATTTTGATGTGAATAGAGATAGAGTAAAAATTTGTGAAGTACTCTGGTTTGCGTTTTGTATAAAAGTTTGGTTATAAGTTTCAATATGAAAAATATGGCCTTGCTTTTCTATCCCATTGATTTACTATCTGGGGATTTATAACTGCTTCCGCATGTGCTTAATAAATGAAAGGGTTGGCGATACATAGTCCTGGGATATCACATTATAAAATTGACCAATTGAGAACGATGTGTACGTGCTCGAGGATTGGGGCGTGACACAAACAGACAAACAAAATGAAGTTCAGAAGTAACTAGAAAAGAAAAGCTAAGGTCAATGCTCACTACATTAAGCCATTGAATGCCTAAGCAGAATAAGACTATTAACCACACAAACTTTGGCCGGCAAACAACTTTAAGTTGCTCATGTAGATCCCCACCGTTACATCTGAAGACATTTCAATAGGAATAGTTGACTGCATTCCAAGACTCTACATAAATAGGATGAAAAAGAACTAATAATTATGGCCAGAGAAGCAGAACTTCTACTTTAAGAATGGGAGTACTTGAAAATTGCAACTATAACCATTGGCATTAGATGTAGAGTAAAGCTGACAGTGATCTTTGATTGTGCAAAATTAGATAATCCCAATTCAATCTCTAGAACTGCAGGAAACAAAATTCATGTAAAAGGGAGCAACCGAGGTTATTGCATTTGCCTTATTTAATTCGTGAATGAGTTAAGAGTCATCAAATTCCCAGACCCAGTTCAAAACAGCAAAGGATTCAGAAAAAAAAAGAAAAGAAAAAAAAAGACATGTCATTTGCACAACAAATGATAGTTCAAGAACGTAAATGCCTTATCGGGTGAATTGCAACATCTTCCCCAACTATGTTTGGTAATTTAAGATGGGAGGGAATGAACAAATAGCAAACAAACAGAAAAACAAAATGAAGTTCAGAAGTAACTAGAAAAGCACCTTCAATTCTTCATGAAGGAAGTAACTAAGTCACTCATACAACATAAAAGGTATCGGCAATTCACTCTTTCGCTGACCAGGCGTTCATTCCTTTAATTCATTCCTCATAAATCATGATTGTTTTGTAGTGAAATTGAAAAAACACTACATAAGGTATGACCAGTACTCTCAACCACCTTTGCCTTTCAACAAAACATAGCATTTGTTAGCATCTTCAATGTGATTGCTATTTAGCCAAGTTATGTGCTGTGAAGCATGTCGACCCCAACATTATGCTGATGCACAACATAAACCAACTAAGTATCACCACCGTGGAGACAAGTGAAAGTACTGCATGTTCATGACATGCAAACAAGGAATTTTGCTTAGAGATAACAGGACGAACGAATACAAGCGGTGGTTCCAAAACTAAGATGAAAGATTAGCTAAAAGAAAACTCACAAACAGGATGCAACAAAAAATGAACTCTAGTTCTATGGACTTACCATCATCGATTATCTTTGCCAATCAAATGATACATACCTTATCCATCTCTATTGAGCTTTGGGTAGTCAATGATGATGAGTTGACAAGATTTTGACACACTCAAAACTGAAATGATCGACATCCATTGATTTTGTTCAAGAGGCTCAAGACCAGTTTACTACACTTCTTGTAAGCTACTTTAGCAACTGAAAAGTAATTCAAGTAATCCTACCGTTGATTACCTTCTTTGATACATATGTAGTTTATCCAATAATGTGTATCCGAAGTTAAACAACTCTAAATCAAGGAAAAGTCATGTCTAGCATTTAATAGTCCGCCTTGAAGGTTATTACGTAGTCTCCATATTAAATGCTTCATATAAATTTTTTTGGCAAAGCATTCATAATGGCCATGCAATTTCCAATAGCAATTTACAGTTAGTGTGCTATGGAAAGAGAGTACTTTTTGTTACCATGTGAGACGAAATTATTACCTTGTCCCAGCCAACACAAACACACCGCTTAAAACTTCAACACCATCTGATTCAGTAAAAAACTACACCAATGAATAACATATCATTTTTGAGTCATACCATCAACTATATTTCACATGATCACTTTATAAGTGCCATTGAATGCAAGAAACTAACTGATTGATGACATGGTTGGTGACCCTCGTACTATCATGCCCCCTCTTCAGCACAATGGAATCAAATTCATGAAAAAAGAGAAGGCAAGGTGCTACAGCCACTGCCTTCAAGAATATATCCAAACCTGTAATTTTAAAATTGCCATTACTCTCAAATATTCAAAATTTCTCTAGTTTGCTCACAAAATCAATGCCGTCAATGTGCAGAATAGATAATCCAGTAGACATTTGATCACAAAATTCAAATTTCTAGTAGAGAAAAACTTCAAATATCTTACATCTTAATCTTTCTCTTAATCTTCATAGAGGATTCTCTCATTCATGCATGAGAAAACTCAAGAACCATTTTAACTTGGCCTCTTCATTGGTTATAGGAGAATCTTCATTGGTTAACTTGGCCTCTTCATTAACTGCAGTGGTAGGATCCTCATTGTTGTTGCTAGTTATCATATATCAACTACTAGCATAGATGAAGGGACCTCTATTAAATACATACAAAAGCAAAAGAAGAAAGTACAAAATTGTGAAATTTATGCAAATAACAAAGTTCAATAAAAGATTACATAATGGAACTTAATAAACATCCATGTATTTCAAAAGAAGCCTCTTACAGCTAACTAAAAAGTACCAATGTACTTAGCCACAGCTCTGCATTTTACCGATATGGATTGCAGAGAACAAGTTGTTGTTGTAGCACCAACAATATGTCTTGCCAAAGCCTAGACATCCATGTAAAAGAACATTTCACCATGGTCTTGGAGGAGCTTGTGCAAAAACGTTTTATCAATAAATGTAAAAATGATAGACTCAAAAATCAAACAGGTCAAACAAGTTAACAGTAACCTTAGCACAGAAAGAGGGAGAGAAAGATGAGGAAAGGTGCAATAAGTCAGCTGAAAGAATAAACAAAACCTAGTCTTCAACAACACAAAGGTGCTCTTTCCTAACACTAGAAATTGCAGAATGCACAACTCGATGCAGCTAAACCTAGTCTTCAACGAAATGGTGGTTTGACCATATCGACAAGTTTACTCCAATATCAATTGTCTCCCAGCACGAATTTCACACATAAATGGCTAATTACTAGAAGAAGAAAGATAGTTCACAAATCACACCATGACTCAAGACTTGAAGCTTCTCCACTTTAGTTCAGAAGTAACCATAGAAACACCTCCAATTCTTTGTGAAGGGAAATAACTAAATCACTCATATTGCATAATAGGTATCAATGATTCACTCTTCCACTAACCAAGCGTTAATTCCTTTATTTCAGTCCTCACAAATCATGATTTTTTTTTTTTTTTTGGGTAAGAGTCATGATTGTTCTCTAACACTCCATAAGGTGAGATTAGTACTCTCAAGTCTCAACCACCTCAGCCTTACAACAAAACCTTGCATTTATCAGCATCTTTAGTGTGCTTACTATCTAAAAGTTCCCTTCCACTTTATCCATTTTTTGTAAGCAAAATAGGTGCCGCGAAGCATGTCAATCCCGACTTTATGCTGGTGTGCAACATAAACCAGCTAAGTATCAACATTGTCAAGTCGAGGTAAGTCAAAGTATCACACGCTCATGATACATGAAAGAGGATTTTCCCTCAGAGACAACAAGGTGAACGAATGCAAGAGGTGGTTCTAGAACCAAGATGAAAGGTTAGCTGAAGGAAAACTCACAAAACGGGACACAACAAAAAATGAACTCTAGTTCTATGGACTTACCATCATTGACAATCTTTGCCAATTAAATGATACATATCTTATCTATCTCTATTGAACCTCAGGCAAGCACCGACCATGAGTTGACAAGATTTTGGCACACCCCAACACACTCTCCAATGATTCACATCCATAGAACATCAAACTTTTCAGATTCTGTAGATTATAACGATAAGATTCGTTTAAGCTTTTGACAGAATTGCAGCCCGAGATAAACAAAGCCCACAATGATTTCAATTCTCCAAAACCTTTAATCTCAGTTAGCAGAGGCAATTGGCGCGGGGACAAACTCTGGATCTTCTTCAGGCTAGTTAGAATGGGTAATGTCTTCAGCAATGGACAGTCTTCCATCAACAATTCATTGAATTTCCGTAGCTCTCCAAGCACCTCGAATCGAATCTCTCCTGGTGAATATCCATAAACAAATAGCTTCGACAAATTCTCCAAGTTGGAAAAGACTGACCAATCTATCGGTGACTGCACATTGTATAAATTTAACACTCGAAGGCTAGATGGGAGCCCGATAAGAGATTGGGGCTCAGCACAACTTATGGAGAGACTTCATAAATGAGAGAGGGAACTAAAATTGGGCAAGGCCATTTTTCCGATGCACATGGTCAAATGCCACAGAGTAGGTAGTCTCACAATGCCCTCTATGTTGGGTTCTTGGATTGATGTTCCGATTATCTCAAGGTCAACTAAATTGGTTAGGTTTGAGCAGTCGGGGATCTTGGTCAACGAATTTGCTGAAAAGGCTAAACACGTGAGACTCTTGGGAAGCTCCGGCAGCTGTTGGATTGAATTACAGCCCTCTAAATTAAGTTCTTGCAGATTTGTAAGCTGATTGATGGTTGTCGGCAATCCACTAAAGCAGCCATAGGATAATTCTAGAATTTTCAATGAGGATAGTACCCTGATTTCACTTGGAATTTCCCCCATTAGATGTGCAAATTGAGCATGTAACTCTTCCAGATTTTCCAACATTCCTATGGTTTTCGGAAGTTCCTTATGTGGCTAGAATTCAAATCTAGTATCTTCAACTTTTTGAGATTTCCAATGCAATCAGGTAAGCTCTTAATTCTTGAAAAGCTCAAATCCAACTTGACCAATGACTGGAGCCTCCCAATTGAGTATGGTAGCTTTTCTAGCTCACAAACTGAGATGCGTAAAACTCTTAACCTTTCTAAATTTCCAATAGAATAAGGTAATTCCCGGATTTCTGAACATTTGACACTTAGCTTAAGTAGTGACTCCAATTTTCCAATAGAGTCGGGAAGCTTTTGAAGTTCCTGACAATTCAAGATTAGATGCTTTAGCTTCACTAAATTGCCAATTGAGTGAGGCAAAACTGAGATTCTTTGAGCTTCTATTCTTAGCTTTGTCAAAGATTTTAGACGGCCAATGGACTTTGGTAGTGACTTAATAGCTTCAGACATTATTTTTAGGTAATCAAGATGCTGCAAATTACCAATGGACTTGTCAATCTTTCTTAGTTGAGAGCATATAAGAATCAATCTCTCCAATTGCGAGATTGCGTATAACTTGCACGTCTTTCTAAGGGATGGACAATCCTCGAGTTGTAGGACTTTCAACTGTTTTGCTACCTATAAAGCAATTAAGTTGAATCTTAGAAAAGAAGAAGAGTAAATGTAATACAAAAGTATGTCATGAGATCATACCATGATTTGACACCATCCTTCCCAGTCTTCGTTAATGTTATTCCCCGAAAGCATGACAACCACTAGGTTCTTCAACCCAAAGTTGGTTGCTTGGAATTCGGAAGGGCAATTGCTCCAAGAGAGCCATCTTAACTCTGAGAAAAGATCTTCAAAGTCTCCTTTAAAGTTTCCATGGTCCAATTGAAGGAACCTAAGGTTAACCAACCTCTTAAATTCTTTACGTTTAAATTTGTACGCTGCATCACGTTTAGGTGTGCCAAGATTGAGGCCTACTATGTTCTTAGTTCCCTAGAAGATAAAAGTAGCAACCAATGAGTACATGTGTCAATATGACTAATGATACTAATGGAAGGATAAGGAAAATATTTAAAGGTAAAAATTACCATTTTTCTATGCACTACATGGAAGGCATCCCTAGGTGACCACAATCTGCTACTCCTTAGATGTATGTTGCAGCTTTCCAAGTGGACGATATCCCTTCTGAGGTCTCTAAGTTGATCGTGCATCCATAAAATATCGTTGTCCATGATCTGTATTAGAGACATACGTGCGAGGGTCTTGACTTCGATTTCAGTGGGATACCCAAAAACTGTGTCCCAATATTTCATTGCAATTGTTTTATTTTTGTCAATGAAGAAACATGCAATATCAAGATAAATTTGTTGTTGCTTAGCATCCAATGCTTCGTAGCTTATCATCAACTTCTTTTTTACATCCTCATTCATCACGGTATTTAACTTATGTAGGACGTCTTCCCATGTCTTTTGGGATTTTCTGCGAAGTGTGGAACCTACAACATCAAGAGCCAATGAAAGTCTTCCAAGTGTATTGATTAGCTTATTTGCAATATCCACGTAATTAGATGGAGGCTTGGCACATCCCAAGGCACGCTTACAAAGAATTTGAAGAGCATCATGTGAATTCATCTTTGACATATTGTAGAATGGAAATTGTCCGCTATTAGAGGCTGGGACATTGTCATCCTCACCTTCGTTTACAAGGAATTCAATATTCCTAGTTGTTATGATGATTCTACTGCCCCCACCAAACCAGTTGGGCTCGCCGGCAAGTCTCATGATTTGGTCTTGACTGTCAATGTCATCAAGAATAATGAAAACTTTCTTGTCATGAAATCTTGTCTTGATCATGTCAACCCCTTCATCAATGAAGCATAGGTCTGTGCAACTCAAATGAAGAATGTCGGACAACAATTTCTTTTGTAAGTTTATTATATCATGAGTCCGAACATCCTTAAGAAAGCAGCAATATCTCTGAAATTGAGAGGAGATTTGTCTGAAGACAGTCTCAGCCAGTGTCGTCTTTCCAATGCCACCCATACCATGAATCACAATAAACCTTACATCAAAAGCTTCTAGATCTAATTGCTTCATAATCTCATCCGTTCGATCCTTAATTCCCACCAAATGATCAGGCAAATCTGTCCTTCTTGTCCATAACAAACTTGAAACCTCTTTGACTATGAGATTCTTCAGTTCCTCTAGGCTACCACATGCGTGACATGCAATCATCTCAGATTGAAAAACCATATATACGGAAACTGTGCACACATTACGTGGCACTGGAAGGTTATCTTCAAGTTCAAAATAATTTGCTTTAAAATAAATCAACACAGAAAAGCAATCTTTCAAGCTGTGAGCCATTTGAAAACAAAAAAAAACTGAGAGAGAGAGAGAGAGAGAGAGAGAGAGAGAGAGAGAGAGAGAGAGAGAGAGAGAGAGATGGAGGAGGAGGAGGAGGGACTTTATTCATGGTTGAAAGCTAATGCTATCAAGGATGGGAAAAGATTATTTCGTGACAAGGGTCTGATTGGGCTTTGACTAGAAGTCATTCTGGCAAATTGTGACTAACTAGTGTTGTGAACCGTTGTATTGGAATAGGTTGTGGCATTTTGTTCCATTTTATTGGAAAATTATGAAATCAGTGTTAAATTTATTGTGTGAATATCAATTCAATTATAAACTTTTTTCAATTTTAATAATATTGTCCAAAACTTTTATACAAAATTTCAATGTAGCCATTGCAGTCAATATCCACCAAAAATTGCTAAAGTGGCAATCTATGCAGAATGTCATTTCAAGTAAAATTGTCCACGTCAACTTGCCACATAGGACAACGGCAATGAATGGACGTCATGTTAGTAATTTCTCGCGGCAATTGGGCAGAAAGATTACATTAAAATTCCACACAAATACTTATGCCCACATTAACAAAATTAAAATGTCTTGTGCTCAAATGTCATGCACAATAAATTTAGAACTAATTTGATAATTATGCCTCCACTTCATTTTATACTTTTTCACACCGGTTGGTTTCTTCTTGTCGCACACAGCTAAGAGCGAGACCTCTAGAAATTTGGTTAAATATCAAGTCCTCGGTAAACTCGGTCTTGATAATCTCTTCAAGCGATAGGGATGAGTTTGAAGGTTAACGGAAAATAAAAAATCTCACTCGCAATTGCCTTGAATATAGGAAACAAGAATAATCTCTCAAAAGCATTTTTCTTAACGTACCCATGGAATAGAATACTAACCGAAAATGAGGAAGATTTTCTGGAATCTATATCGACCTTGATTCGAGTTACCAACAAACATTTCTCCAAATAAGTTAGAAATAATTTTAGGTTACCCATTCTTTTTATAATATTGGTAACTGCAAACTAGTTGGAACTTTAATCGGAATAAATTGGTGAGTAACTCAACTTAGGATTGGTAATTTAACAATAGATTTCGTTGCCTAATAATGTTCGTAACCTGTGCAAATAAAAGTTGGTGCGTTATTAACGAAAGTTTATGAAGGTTGGTTGTTTTGAAACAATAATAAATATTGATAAGTAGCTCAAATAAGAATGTGTAGCTTAAACTAGTTATTAACTTAATTAGAAATTAGTTAGTATGACAATCATATTAGAGTTAGTAATTCGGTACAGGATTTGGTAATTTTGAGATGTGGAGTAAACAATATGGTAAGTTGTGCAGAAGTTGTAAATCGGCAAACAATCTAATAAACTTAGTAAATGATTTACATAAAAGCCGGTAAGCTAAAACTAGTTTGTAAAACAATGGAAAAAGAAGTTGGTAAGACTCAAATTAAAGTTGATAAATTCATATAAAAACCGATAATTTTAAAATTAGGGATGGGCATGGAGCATGGGAAATCCGCGCCCCGCGGTGGCCTGCCTTGGATGAGGCAATTTTTTTGAGGAATTTTTTTCTCAAAACAATTGCCTCCTGGGAATGTTGCACGACACAAGTTGAGCATGGGTAGTAATAGGCTAGCCCTTCCCGTTCTCGGGGGTTGAAACTATTAATGCGTTTAACGAAAGATAGAAGCAGTAAGGTTTAATGAAGAAGGATGTAAGTAAGCAGAGAGTAACGGCTAGGGTTTATAGAAGATTATCACAAACTAGGATAGAGGGTAGCTACATATCTCAAGGTAATTTACAATTGTTAAAGTACTTATCCATTTTCTAGAGGCTTTTAAATTTCTCCAACCATAGCTACAACTACTTGGAAGTCCCTTAGGAGAATTTTTGGTTAATCAAGATATGGGGCCATGAATAGGTCCATGCTTAAAGCAACAGCAAGAACCAATTTTTATGTTTTAGCATTCTACTATAAATCACTATAGAAGAATATTCAGTTTAAGGTTGCACATCTTGTCTATGCACAATTGGCCACTAGAGGAGCCTTTGACCCTTGCCCCACCCCAGTGAAAACAAAAGCCCAAGATTGATAATACACCTGGACCTAAGTGAGTCCGTCGCAAACTAATCAAGAATTACTCTAATAAAAAATATACTGGAAGACCTCTAACAGTTACAGAGATCCCTTTTTTTTTTTTTTTTTTTTTGTGTTCTTTTGCGTAATGGCACAAAGATCTTTGCAATGTTCGGTCTTGTATACTCAAACCAAATAGAAAAACCATAACCTATAGTTTCCTCTTATGGGGTTAAAAAACTATCATCATAAAAATCTCCGTTATTTTTGTGTAACTCGGTGGTGCGACCGTAATTAGCCGGTTATTTCAAGGGAAACAGCAGCAAAGCATAAGAATTCCCTAGGCTGAAACCAAAACCACAAGGATCGGTTTCTTCCTCTTGGCCGTAAGTTTTTGGATATCGCATAGACTGCGATAGACTAAGTCTATGCCATAATTTCTCTATGTTTCCTTAATGTAACAAAAACAGAAAGATCTAACATCAAACTCAATCTAATTTTTCAGGAAAACATTTAGGCATAGGGTTAAGGAAAATTGCACCAAAAGTCCTTAATTTCATGTACGGAATGCAAGTGAAATTAAGAAACTTAAATTTTTTATTTTTCACATATATATGCTCTTACTATTTTAACATATCTTAGATCTTAATGGATATCTTGGTTTTTTGGCATTATAGATTAATTAATTAATTAAGTTGCTATACCTTAACTTTATTGTTATAAAAACTTGATATTAGAAGGGAAAAGTCAATTTGTGCAAGAAACCTCGCCCTCTGAGCAATATTTTTGGCTCCTCATAGCGTCAAATCCAACCATACGTTACATAAGGTTTTTTTTTTTTTTTTTTGGTCAGTCCTACTCTATTCCTACTCTACACTCACTCTCAGACTTTTGCCCTGCCTCTTGCAGGGCGTGGGAGTCGAAACCCACTCCTGAAACTTACGCGTCCCCATCCCATCCCCCCTGAGAAGGTGGGGATTTGAACCCCTCACCTCCCCCTTCCATGTTGGAAGAGTGGCCACTGGGGCGAATCCCAGTGGTTACGTTACATAAGGTTGGACAGCAGCAAACCGAATAATTATTCTTTAAAGGAACGAGAAATTGAAAATCTCAACAAAGAAAATAAAGTCAATGGAGAAGCAAATAATACCCGTGATCTTTTAGCTTCCTTCCTCTAATTCTAGCAACCTTTCTTAAAGCCTTCTTCCACTTCTTTACTAAATCCTTCACGTAGTCGCTCTTGTGCTTCCGAAGGGCTTTCCGATATAACTTAGTCTTAAGCTTGACATCATCCACGTCCACGTCATAAAATATATGGAGGATCACTTTCTCAGCATTAGCTCTCTTTAGCTCCACTATGCGTGCCAATTCACGAAGGCACCACTTACTTGAAGCGTAGTCCTTGGAGAAAATCAGGATGTAAATTCTGGAGTCATTGATCGCTTGCAAGAGACCACCTTCGATCTCTTCCCCAAATCGGAGCTTTTCATTGTCTTTGAAAACGCGGATCCCCGCACGGATCAGGTCATTATAGAGACAATCAACCATGGTTAAGCGGGTGTCGGGCCCTCTGAAACTTAAGAACACCTCGTAACCCCTCCCCGATCCACCATCATGGCTACTGCCCGTCCCAGTTACTGTCGCCGTCCCTTCTCCCCCCCTCTTTCTCTTCATCCTAGTAGCAAGACGGAGTGATGGATCCCCGAATTGAGTCTGCCCAGTGACTTGGGAAGTCTTGAGTTTGATCCTTGTAACAACTTGATGACGCAACGGAGAGAGATCTCTCACTTTCGCTGCGTTCGCCTGGAAGTTACCTGCAGCCTTCCTCCACTCCCCACTCGTTGCTTGAAGGTGTAAGGTGATGCACAGCTCTCTCTCTCTCTCTCTCTCTCTTCCGTGTTTCCTCGACGACGAGGGGTGACGGCACGGGAAGGGGATATGACGTCGACGGCGGCGCAGTGGCGAGGTGGCAAAGGCTTGCGGTGACCGATTGGTGGAGGGGAGAGAATGAGGGAAGAACAGGGGATTTTTCAGAATCCGGATATTATTTTATGGAAATTCGTCAAGAAGAGAGGGCAGTTTGGTCATTTAGGATGGGTAATCGCACCAAGGGGGAAAAGAGACTGCCGGAGTCGCGCGTTTGAAGCGCGGATTAAAACTAAAAGGAAAAAGCTTGGTTGACGGTCACTCTAAATGGGGCATTCTTGTAGGGTATGCAACCCTTTGCTCTGATATTAATTGTAGAGTGTGCAGCTTACAAAATATGCGGAAGCGTTAAAATACTAAAATCAAACTAATTGATACATACACACATTCAAGCACACTAGCTGATACATGCATACACTCAGCTTTCTATTTTCTTCCCTTCTCGATCACAGAGGGACAACTCGCTCACACAGAGCTACTGAGGCTGCAGTGCCTCCTGAGGCTCACACCTTGATTTCTATCTGAAAAGACTCTCTCTCTCTTTCTTAATCTCTCTTTATCTCGTGTGGCCTTGCCTGCCTTTTGCACTCCCAAGCCCTATTTATAGACATCTTCCACCGCCAGGACTTCACCGCCTGAATTCTACCGCCATTGACTTCAACATGCAAGAGCTGAAGTTGAACTTTTCTTCTTGGCTAAGAGTCAACAATTGTGGGCTGTCTTCTTTTCCTTCACGTTCAAGTTTAGCAAGTTTCACGTTCCTTCCTGCTCTTGAAGACTCCAGCAACAATTATAATATTATTTTAATATGTGCCCATTCTTGGCCATCGCCGGCCGCGGGCAAAGCCCCTCACAGCGTGGTGAGTCTGTGTGATTGTGAGCGCGGCCCGCTTCCCCTGTTAAGCAGCACGAGCGTTTGTGTTTTGACCTTTCGGTGAATCTGGGAATGGGTTTGGACATTGTTATTTCAGGCGATAGTGTGGAGAAGTACGTTCTGCAGAAGCACGTCGCCTTCTTCGACCGCAACCACGACCGCCTCATGCATCCATGAGAAACATTCCAATCTCTCTCTCTCTCTTTTCCCACGATTTTCTTAAAACGTTTAATGGGATTTATTCGAGGATTAATTTTTCCTGTTCTTTTTTGGGGGACGTTCTTGAAGGTTTTCGATCTATTGGGGCTGGCCTCCCCTTGTCCACCTTGCTGCCACCTTCATCAACATTGCACTCAGCCCGAAAACTCGCCCCGTAACTCTCTCTCTCTCTCTCTCTCTCTCTCTCTCACGCAGCCTCGAGCTCAAGGCTTGCGGCCATGGACGCGAGATTTGGAGCTCGTGGCCATGGACACTAGAGCTTCAAGCTCACTGAGCCATTTGACTGCTGGATCTTGAGCTCCTAGCCATGGCTGCTTGAGCTCGATTACTCATGACGCCACAACCCTTGTCTGTTCGAGTTTGCGGCAGCGGCCATGAGAGCTCAAGGCTCTCGCAGACATGGACGCGAGATATAGAGCTCGTGGCCATGGACACTTGAGTTTCAAGCTCATGGCCACATGAGCTCCAGCTCCAGTCACGACGCCGTGACACTTGCCTGCAACTGGCGGGGCCGAGGAGGCAGACTGCGCAGTGAGCGAAGATCGTCAGCAAAGGAAGAAAAACACGGGAAAAAAAAGACATTGATAAAGAATTTTAAAATTTATTGAAAATTTTGAAAAATATCAAAATATTAATTAAAATTATCTACATTAGTGACGATCGTACCAAATAGGACAACCGGCATCCATGTTAGTGAATTCCAATTAAAATTGATCAGATGAATTCAATTGGTAAAGTATGAAAATATTTAGGAATCAATTGATAAAATTAAAATGTTTAAAACTAAATTAGTAAAGGTGCAATAGATTTATGACTATTTGGACAATTTTCTTGAAAATCCATGGGATTACATTTCAGTCTTGATGATGGTGACGGTAATTGTCTCAGCGTGATGACCTTATTTTGTGATTCCGTCAAAACGCCATTAAAATGTAATGCAACTTGTCTCATATTCTAAACCCTATGAGCTATGCGGCAGTGGTGACGTACTTGAGCGGCATGCTTTGTAAGACATTTATTTTTTAAGATACCAGCGAATATGCTTGTGTCACGGCCCGAAAGAAAGCATGTCCAAGAGGTTTTCGATCGGCCCGTGACACTTGGCTATCTTATAGTGTACGATTTTGACATAAATTATATTGCAGCATCCAATTCCTCTCTTCATTAACTATTTGACAATGATATTATATTGGTTTGATGATAATTTATTTTTCAACAAAACCAACTTCATTTTTTAAAAAAATTCTTGGCATTCATGCGGCAAATGTCATTTATTGAATTTTTGAATGTTGATCTGAGATATGATTAAACAGACTACTTTTGCCAATATTGAGAACTTAATCGAGGTGCTGACTACTCTAATAGATGGCTTTGAATCTTTGATACCATTGAAAAAGGTGCATTCGGTTGTCGATATTATTTGAAAAAGTATATATAGAATCTGATGGAATAGATAAGGAAATGACATTCTCTAAAGTGTTTTTTTTTTTTTTTTTAAGATGAGATTCTCTATTGTGAAGGGGTAATTTTACATCTTAAATTTTCTTCCTAGAGTAGTTGACACCATATTTAACATGTTAATAATGTCATCATGTCTTGAACATGTTATTATGTCATATTCAAAGTGGGCACCGAGTTTGAGATCTAACATTATGAAATTGTATAGATGTAAAGCAGACATACGTGAAATACTTTATAAATATCGAGGATTAACTTCACTTAAAAAATTGGCTTCTCATACATGCACTTCAAGTCGGGAAACAAGAAGGGAGAAGGAAGAGGCAAAGGAATCCATTGGCCTTGTATGCAATTTTTTTTTACCACAGATTTGCATTTAATTAAATTATGCAATTCAATCATTGCGTAAATCACAGGATCCTAATCTCGACCCTTATCCTAGTGCCTCCCTAGATAAAATTCGGCATGTTAAATAATATGAACATCCACATAATCTAATAGCTAAGATGAAGCAAGCTCATATACACTGGATGCATATAAGACTTTGCTCCTTCTACCCGCGCAAACTCCCCAGGATAATTTCTAGAAGGCAAAGTGCGAGCACGCGCAGAGGAAGACTTCTGGGAGTGAAAACGAAAGGCCACCGGTTTATTATTCTATTTGCAACGATTATATTTGTTCCTAAGCCTATTTTACTTCTAAATGAAGAAATAGTGACTCCTTATAGCCAATGGGAATAATAGGCCGGTTGTTAAGGCCACTAGGGAGCATGCGTCGAGGAACGCTAGAAGTCAACTACTGAGAAATTATATGATAATAATATTGGATGATTTAAGCGGTCAAAGTAACAAAAGAGATGATTTTATTTGCGGCGTTAGCTCCACACAAAGCCCAATCGGACTCAATTTCTATTTGGTCTCCCGCCATTCGCGGAAATAATTGTAGGCTTTTATCGTAAATAAAGTATACATTCGAAAGGTGGCAATTATTTACACAGGAGATGAAAAAGATCCACAACCCTCACATTAATCTTGTGATGCAATTATTTCATCCATTACAAAAGCGGTAAAATGAGTCTACGCAATCATGCCAAAATACACATGTACATTTTTCAACAATTTATTTCTATACATGAGTTCACAGTTTGTTATAGGTTTGTTATGTTTAAAAAGAAAAAGAAAGGCGATTGACTCGATTCAGTCAAAAATGATCTTATTACAACTAGCTACATTTTACGCGGCTAAACATTCAACAAGGCAAAATGCAAAATAAAGCAACTTTGACTTCAGCTATTTGGCTCTTCATTATCAAATTTATCGCGCAAATTTCTTTGCTCAGCTTCACAAAAATGCCCCCTCAATTGACATTGCGTCTTCATTTATTTCTGCTTCCATTTTGGAACTCCGTCCGGGAAAAACTGATAAAAAATTAATTATTCAACAAAAGCAAACGTCACATCATTATCAACAAAGCTTGACTTGAATTACCACAACTACCAATTATACAGCCCTTTTCATCATCATATGATGTCTAAAGAAAAATAACAGATATATGGAGCATCGATTCATGTATCAAACCCTGTTTGTTTTACGAAAAATGAATAATTTAAAAAATATTTTTCTAAAAATAATCACTTACAAAAATGAACGAACAAAATATATATTTCCCTTGTCCACAAAAATATTAAAACATAAATTATTGTTGATAACGAAAATATTTTCCATTTACTAATTATTTCAAGCGAGTTAAGCTATTCTTTGCTTCAAATATTTTGAAATATTTTATTCATTCTCGTCCAGAAATTCCTCATATAACACATCATACAAAAATCAATAAAAAAAGTGTCACGTCGGATTTCCGACCAATTAGATCAGCGTTGGCACTGAAATGATCGTTTTTCAAAAGTTTTTGCACTTAAGTGATCCAAAATAAAGTTTTGGCACCAAAGTGAGCGTCGTACACAAGTTTTGGCACTGATAGTGTACTTACCCCACCAGATCAAGTACAACTTGAAGAGTCTGAACCAGTTCCAAACTTAACAAAGTCTATTTCCTCTGAAGAGGTTCAGTCTTCTGGAGTACAACAACAAGCAGAGTAGGAAGATTCAAACGTAATAGAGGATCAACAAATTCTCAAGTCAAATAGCAATTGGAATCACAAATCAAGTCATCCCAAAGAACTCATCATTGGAAAAATCGATGAAGAAATCCGCACCAGATCCAAAAGAAAAGAAGACTCCAGTGCATTAGCACTTGTTTCCAAGATAGAACCAAAAGGAGTAGAAGAAGCATTGTTTGAGGAAAGCGGGACAGAAGCTATGCAGGAAGAACTCAAACAATTCAGCATCAATGATGTGTGGGAGTTAATTTCAAACCCAAAGGCAAATCTGTAATTGGAACAAAGTGGGTTTTTAGAAACAAAATGGATGAGAAAGGTAAAGTAATTAGAAACAAAGCAAGGCTTGTGGCAAAAGGATACATGCAGGAAGAAGGGATAGACTATGATGAGACCTATGCACCAGTAGCAAGGTTAGAAGCGATTAGATTATTACTTGCTTTTACCTGTTATCAAAATTTCAGGTTATTCCAGATGGATGTCAAGAGTGCTTTCCTTAATGGATTCATTCAAGAAGAAGTCCATGTTAAACAACCACCAGGATTTGAAGATCGAAGAAAACCAAACTTTGCCTACAGACTGAAAAATGTTTTGTATGGTCTGAAGCAAGCACCACAAGCTTGATATGAAAGGTTGAGTAAGTTTCTAACAGATAATGGCTTTGAGAAAGGAAAAGTTGATACTACTCTGTTTATAAAAAGAGAAGGAAACTATTTCTTGCTTATACATATTTATGTAGATGATATAATCTTTGGTTCTCCTAATGAAAGTCTCTGCAAGAAATTTTCAAGATCTATGCAAGATGAATTTCAGATGAGCATGATGGGTGAACTGACCTTTTTGGGACTGCAAGTTAGACAATCAAAGAAAGATATATTCATTCACCAGGAGAAATATTCCAAAGATCTTATCAAGAAATTTGGATTGGAAAATTGCAAGAGGACATAATCTTCTATGTCGAGTCCATCAAAACTGGACAAGGATGAAGGAGGAAAGAAAGTAGACCAAAAGTTATACAAAAGCATGATTGGTTCTCTTCTTTATCTTACTGCCTCTAGACCTGACATTTTATTCAGCGTGTGCATATGTGCTAGATTTCAGTCTTATCCAAAAGAATTTCACTTAAGTGTTATTAAACGCATCATCAAATATGTTGTGACTTTTCCAAAACTGGGTCTATGGTATCCAAAGGAAGGAGACTTTACTCTACTTGGTTATTTTGACGCTGATTTAGCTGGTTGTAAAATCGACATAAAGAGCACATCTGGCACTTGTCAATTGTTGGGACAAATGCTAGTATCTTGGTTCTCAAAGAAACAAAGTACGATGACTTTATCAACAACATAAGCAAAATATGTTGCTCTTGGGAGTTGTTGTTCTCAAATTCTTTGGATGAGACAACAACTAAGAAACTTTGGAATTGAAGAATCCTGCACAGAGATTAGATGCGACAACACAAGCGCTATTAATCTCACCAAAAACCCAATTCTTCATTCAAGAGCAAAGCACATCGAGATTCGTCATCATTATATAAGAGATCATGTCTAAAATGACGAAATAATGGTTCAATTTATTGATTCAAAGAATCAAATGGCGGATATCTTCACAAAACCTCTGGAGAAGAACTTATTTGAGTCGATTCGCAGGAAGCTGAATATCATCTCTCCTCTCGGTTAAAGTTTGAAGTTGCTCAGACTCAGAACTTCATCTTGAGGAAGCCACTTCAGTATGTACATTTTCTCCAATCTAGGTATTTTATTTTTAGTATGAAATTTCTGAACAAGTATGATTATATTTGAATCATTGCTTGCCTTTTTTAATTTTAGAAATTACTATTTTATTGCTAAAATTTGATTTCGGTTTTTTAGCGGTTACCATTTTTAATTTTGTTCTAAAAAGGTATTTTTCCTTTGTGACGATTTGTTATCCATTTTTCGAATTCCTTAAATACTTCAGAACATTTTCTTCGAGCACAACACTTAAAAACCCTAAGTCCAAAACTCTCTATCTCTCGACTTTTACTCTCAAAATTTCTTTACAAGTTTCTCTCTTTCTTCCACTCGAATATGTCGACGAAATCCTCCAAGTCTGCATTAGTGTCACACTAGCAAAAATCCTCTCACATTGCAAGTCAGGGTCCTTGAAACGTGCCTGAAGGACCAACCCACTTTGATCTTACTGGTGAAGACTCTCCGCAGGATTCTCCTCATCAATCTGTAGATGAGGAAGTTGAACAAGATGCAGTTCCTATCAAAGTAATGTGGCCTAAGGTACTCTTCAAGCATTACGCCTTTTTGAAACAGGGTGGTAGCCTAATGTGTTTTGTCACAACTTTTCTGAAAGATAATGGGCATGGGAACGAGACTTTGTTTTTGAAGACTATGGAAAGACTAGGAATAGTGCCAAAAGGAATGGCTGAAAAGGCATTTGCGAATTTTCCTTTTGATCCTCGTTTTGGGTCAGAAAGTTAGCCTGAGAACAAGGACAATGATGAGCGCATTTTTACGAATTTCCAACCTAGAATGGGTGTGGTTGCTGATGTTCCAGGAGAAAGAACGAAACTCTTCGTTCAAAGGAGCACATAAGGGTTTATGCACAAATGCTGAATAGAGGAGTGATAAACCCATGCACTGTGGATTTTGATTTTCTAGACTCCATACAAGTTAACTTGAGAGAAAAGTTAGCAAGTTTTCAACTTGAAAGGTTTTGTGCTGAGACAGCAGTAGCTTATCCTGAATTGACAGCGTATTTTTACTCTAATATGTCTTTCCTGGATCCAACTCACATTCAGTTCACTGTTTGTGATAAAGCTTTTGCTGTGGATGTGGATATTCTGCCTGTTGAGCATAGTGGTTTTCTACCAATTAATGCCTCCATCAATCAAGCCACTCGATTTCTGGTGAAGGACAGACTGCCGAGTGGAACCATTACTTATTCTCGCATGCTGGCATCCCACATTCAGCTGCACAAGATTGTCATTGATTGCATCAGACCCAAAGCTGCTTCCAAAACTGATGTCTCGAGATTTGAAGCAAATATTATGTGGGCTATCTGCAATGGAATTCCTTTTTCTCTGCCCCACACTATCTTCTTGCATATGTACAGGACTGTGATGAAAGAAAAAGGACAATTGCCCTACTCTGCCTTGATTACAAAATTGTTCCGACACTTTCAAATCCAGTTTCTCTCTCAACTTTGTTCAAGGACTGTCAGTCCTATGGAGATAGGAATGAAGATGATCTCCAAAATGAGACTCAAAGATTTGTCTAAGGCTTTGGAACGTTTGATAAAGGAATCAACCGGTAGAATGAAGGAAGGACCTTCTGCTACAAGGAAGCGAAAAGGAAAAGATACTGTGCAAAAGACTTTAAAGAAAAAGAAGTCTATCCTCCTGATGGACGAAGAAGAGGATGATGATTTGACAATTTCTGCGCTTGCCTTGCGAAATCTTCAGGGTTTTGTTGATTTTGAAGAGATGGAAGAAGAGGATAGAGAACAAGAAGTAGAGGAAGGGAGTGATGCAGAAAATAAGAATGAAGATGTTGACTTTGAAGCGACAGAAGAAGAGGAAAGAGAACAAGAAGAAAAGGAAGCGAGTGATGCTGAAAAGTCAGTAGAAAAGGAGAATGAGGATGAAGATTCTGAAGAAGACATTGGTGCAATACTAGTATCGGATAACTTTGCATAACACAAGGAAAATGTTGCATCTGAACGAGAAGACACTGAACAAGAAAAGAGATCTAGTGCTAGGAAGGAATAGGTACAAGAAGAAGAAATCTCATCTCAAACTAAAGGCAACAAAATAGGGGGAGATAATGAGAAAACTCCTACACCCACTGCTAGTGATGGCATTAGTCGATCTCTTGTAGATGCCGAAGATGTTTTCGCCTCTCATTTCCCTGAGGTTCATGCAAAAACTCCAAGTCAGGGTACAAAACAAACTGCCCTCAATCAAGTTGATGTTCCCTCATTTATGAATACTCCACAAACTCACTTCGCTAAAACTAGTGCTCAAACAGACCCTGATGCAAACTATCCAAGGATAGTAAAAGCACAACAATATGCAATGGAGGTTGAAATTGAGAAGCTACATGCTGCCTTAAGGTCTACCTCAGATTTTCTAACTGGCAAAGTACAGTCTCTCGAAACTGAAGTTCAGACGCTGAATCAACAGGTCTCGCAGACTGTAGTCAGAGTAGAGAATGTCTATCATCAGTGCCAAGAGAAGCTTGAGGAGGTAGTGCAGTCGCTGGGGATTTCCGACTTGTTTGTGTTCCAAGACAACCCTGAATAACTCCATCTCTTTTTATCCATTTTATTCACTTTTTTTTCTGACTTTCTCTTCCTTTTTGCCGTTGACAAAAAGGGGGAGAAAAGAGAGTAGATTTAAAGTTCCTATTTAGTTCCTGTTTGTTTGAATTTGGTTTGAACTTGGTAGTGTTCTTTTGAGAATGTTTACGTTATGCAGTTAACTTTTGTGATTGTGGATTTGGATTGAACTTTTGTGGTTCTAGAACTCTTGAACTCTAAATTGTCAAGACTAATGTGTTTTTTTGTGGATGCAGATTCAATCTCATTTAGTTCTAATAATATGTTCTTATTATAAAGATATCATGTGCTGCTAAAGTATTGTTTTGCAGGATATAAGTGTTAAATCTGCATGAAAGTTTTGTCACTATAAAAAAATGGAAGACTGTTGGAGAAAACTCCTATTAGGTTTTGAATTTGACAAAACTTCTCTGGTTCTATTCTTATTTTCATTTTGAAGTATACCAGACTTTTGGTGAATTCTCTCAAAGTCTATTCTACATCAGAAGTTTGTCCCACTCTGACAAAAATCCAAACTGAATGCAAGTGAAGAACGAAGATTTAATTAGACTCAAGATTATTTTTCTTCCTTCAAGGCTTCAGTTTGAACATGATATTTATGGTTTTCTGGATGGAAATCTTACTTACCTTCTTTGGATATTATTATCAAAATCAACCAAGAACGTAATATCTTTTTGGAAGGCAAGTTAATTTGGAAAGAATTTACTTATGGAAACCTAGATCCTAATTGTATGGGCGACTAGAATTATTGGGCTTTCATCACAATCTTCAAACGGCTCGAGATCTCATTGATTAATTCTGTCCAATGGGATGATTGGAAGAATTCCTCTGGAAAGTGCCAACGGTCGAAAAGGCATAGAGGAGTATTTAAGGGGTTTTTCAAGTCAGACGAAGGTGTGCGTGAAATAAAAATTCCAAAGTCTAACGCTTCCTAAATTACTTATTCTTCCTTATATCGTGTTCAAACTAGTATTCGAAAAAGAGAGAAACTCTAGAGAGAGACTTTGTGAGAGCAGTAGAATCTCTTCACTAAGAAGTCGAGATCATAAGGCTGTAAAACTCTTTTTCGATTCATAGTGAAAACCCGCCAGAAGGCTGTTAGCATGGAGAGTGGACGTAAGCTTAAACTAAGCCGAACCACTTTAAATCTCGTGTTCAATTTTTCTATCCTGAACTCCTTTATTTTATCTATTGTGATATCTTTCTATTGTTAAAGTCTAAATTTTTCTTCAAAGTTTATTGTTCATCAGACTCAGTTTAAAAGTAAAAGTACTTTGACTGTATTTCGCAAAATTTGTTCTCACACCAATTCACCCCCCTCTAGGTGTTTATACTAGCACTTTCAGATCCCACCTTAATACTAAGTATATCGTCGAGTTGAACGAGAGGTTATCCAATGTAGGCCTAAAGATCACGATCCTCAGTGAGCTCCTTACCGAAGCGAAAAATCGCCTGTGTAAGCAGGATGTAAAGATAGAAGCCCTAGAGAAAGAGCGGGACCATCTTTTCGAGAAGGCCCATGAGATGCACCCGTTGGTAGCCTAGAGTGAGTAGGCCAACTCCCATATGGAAGGGCATCTGAAGGACTTCCTAATGGCAATTAAAGAATAGTTGGTGTTCATTCCCATTGACAACTCGTAACCATTACTACATCTCGACCGCTCCCGCAGGACCTGGATATGTACTCGTGTTGCTTTTGGACTGGTTGTGTGCCCATGCTGCTTTAGGACTAGATGTGTGCCCACATAAGGCTGTTTTAGGACTAGATGTGTGCCCACATAGGGCTGTAAATGTTTTCCTTTTTTTGATCTCAGTTGTGGCCATATGTTGCTGGACGATCTTTTGAATGAATGAGTTGTTTGACCTTAAGTTTCCTCCGTCTACTCTCTCATCTCCCACGTCATAGCATAAGATAACTTTAAATATTTTCCATTGATGAAACATGGCAACTCTTGTCCCTCTAGGCTCATCAATCGATAGACATTGCTGCTTAACACATCAATACGGTCCCTCCCATGTAGGTAACTACTTACCAAATATATTGATTTTTCTGTGGAATGGGAGAATTGTCTTCCAAACCAAATCTCCTACGGCAAAGGACTTAACTCTAACACGCTTATTGTAGGCTCTTACTACTCGCTTTTTCTAACCAATCAAATGATCTAAAGTTGCTGATGTTACCTCATCTAGCTCGCCTAATTGCATATACATCCCTTCATTATATTCCTCTAGCAAGATCTCGCTTTGGAGCCTTACCCTTAACAATTGTATTGTCATTTCTAGTGGCAAGACAATCTCTTGGCCATGAGCCAACAAATACAGGCTTGTCCTTGTTGCAAATCTCTTCAACGTGCGATACGCCCATAGCACTGTCGACAAAGTCGCATCCCACTCTCTTGGGTTTTCTTTGAGATGCTTTTTTATCAAATTGATAATGACTTTGTTTGATGCCTCAACTTGCCCATTAGCTTATGCATAATATGGTGTCGAGTGTACAATCTTTATTCTTTTCGATTCTATAAAGTCGAGGACTTCAGTACCTGCAAAGACAGTGCCTTGGTCAATCATTATGTTTCTGGTATACCAAAGCGATGTATGATATGCTCCTCAATGAACGTCTTTACAGTCTTCTAGGTTGTGCTTTTGTAGGATACTGCTTCCACCTATTTGGTGAAGTAATCAGTAGCAAGATGTATGTATGAATGTTTCTTGCTTGATTGTGGGTGTATCTTCCTGATGATATCTATTGCCCATCCCTTGAAAGGGCACAGCTTCACTATCGTCTTCAACAAAATAGCCGGGACATGTTGGATTGGGCTATGCATTTGATAAGGTCTACATCCTTTTATGTAGTTTATATATTCTTAAGTCATCATGGGCCAAAAATAACCGTGATGTCTCAATAACCATTTCATTTTAATGCCCACTTGCTAGGCTCCACAAATCCCTTCATGGACTTAGGTCATTGCCAACATTGCTTCCGCTTTATCCAAACATCTCAATATACTTTTTTCATGGTATGCCGATATAATTCCTCTCCCAAGAGTACATATTTCAGCGATTGCTTGTGACATCCTGAATTTCAGGTTCTGTTTTCAATTGAATGAGTCGGGCTTTTTATCGACGCGCCTATAGTTCTTTTCCATGAACTAATCACTCACGGGATAACTAGTCTATCAGATGAAGCCGTTAAAGGATTTTAACGCAATAGACTTGAGAATTCGATTAGGAATCGACTGTTCGACCGTGCTAATCTGCAAGGGTCATTACGACACTATTAAAATCGATTAGAGATCGAAGATAGATCGATTCAACAGAGGTATGTGATTAGTGTGTGGGTGATTCCACCTAATTGCAATATTCTTGTCGATCGGCACTAGACCGATTTTTCTATTGTTTTGGTACCCTGTGTCCATATTTGAAACCTCAATATTTTCATGACAACCAAGAGTCGCCAATGTGTCGAAGATGTATAATGTGGCTCGAAAATAATCGACCACGAGTCAATGGCACTAAATTTTTTTAAAAGCTACTCGGTAAGTTAGGTCACTCTAAACTCGCGTCAGATTAAAATTAACTGCGAATTTAATCCCGATTTCAGAAATTTGAAAGTTAATCATGTCACGATTCATTTTAGGAACGTCGACTTATCCTCCGAAGATTTTTTTGTAAACCGAGATTTTGGGCGAAAATTCAAAGTAAGGGTATTTTGGACCGGGAAAATCCGAGGGCCGTTTTTGGTCACGTTTTTGGGATTTAAGTTGGACAAATTGATGAGGAAAAATATTGTTTGGGACGATGGCACCTTAGTGGGATTTATGGATATCAAATTGGATCAAATTGGAGGGGAATTGATTCAATTTGGGGGATTTTGTTCCAAAATTCGTAGGTCCCTTCGTTTCACGCCCAGCTGCCATTCCTCGCATGCCTTGGTTGCCGTAGGAGTTAACCGAAGCTCCACCATTGCCGTCTAGCAGCCACCGTCGCCTGTCATCGCCCGTTATAACCGCCCATCCGCCACCTTACTCATTCTAGCCCAAGCCGAGCTCGCGCCAACTCTCTCGACCTAGCAGCCAGAACCGAAGCCAGCAAGGGTTCGTGGACTTCAAGGCCCATTTTCAGGTCTGCTCGGTCCTTGTCACACCTCGATCCTCGAAGGCGCACCCACCCTTCATCTTTGGATTGCCGACCTTTCATTTTAAATAAGCATATGCGAAAGCAATTATAAATCCCCAGACAATAAAACAATAGGATAAAAAAGCATGCCATATTTTTCATACTGAAATTCACAACCACACTTATATACAAGCATCTCATAGTATTTTACTACTATTAACAAAGGTCTAATCTCACATTCAACCACCTATAAAGAGGGTTCACAAAAGATGATGGGATCTCAATCCTCATCCGGGTCGTACTCGGGATCATTATAGGGGTTCTCCTCCAAGTACTCTTCTTCGGGTTCTTTCTCCTCAAGCTCCTCATCAAGGTTCTGAAATGGTTATATAATAACCATTGAAACAACGTCTCAGCAAGTTCTACGACCTAAGACTCGATTAGTAAACCAATATGCTAACCAGGCTGCCTATGCACGCACGGGTCAGAGGACTTACCTTGGCCTCAGATTCCACCTGTATATTAGCATAGTTCAATAGGCACCCGAGCAATCACATCACATATCGATATCTCAATCAATCGACCTAGTCGATTACATGTCATTTCAATCAATACTATATATTTCCCACTCCATGATGGAACATCTAGACGTCGAGCCCAGGTGCATTCTCCATGATGACGTATCAAGTCTCCGAGCCCACGTGCCTTCTCTAAGACGACCTACCTACTCATCGACCTACGTACATTTTCCAAGGCGACCTATTCGCCAAAATGACATACCTAAACATTGGGCCCACGTGCATTTTCTTATACACTAGTTCACCAAAGTGATGCATCAAATCACCAAGCCCACATGCCATTTAAGATGCCATACTGAATCAGTGAGCCCATGTGCATTCTCCAAGGCGATGCATCAAGTCATTGAGCCTACGTGTCTCTTCAAGATGCCAAATGTACTCATTGAGACCACGTGCATTCTCCGAGGTAATGCATCAAATTACCGAGCCCACGTGTCTATTTCAAGATGCCAAACTTAATCACTGGGCCCACGTGCATTCTCTCAGGTGATAGACCAACTCACCGAGCTCATGTGCCTTCTCTAAGGCGCCATATCCGCCAAGGTAATGTACTAGTCAACACTTTATGTGCATTCTCTCGGGCATCATTTTCGCCGGGGGTGATATACTTAATCACAGAGCCATGTACGTCCATATGTCACGTGCATTCTCTCTCTAGCGCCGTTTTCGCTAACGTGACATACTTAATCATGTCCAATAACGTCGTACTTGATTGGTCTTAGTCAAGAGTATATTTAATTCATTCTCACAATTTTCTCCACTTTATAGCCCATTTAAGCATTACTGGCGCTATATACCCATACCCGGCTATCTACTAATCAATTATTCAGATTCCATACAATATAGGAAAGGTTCCTAAAATTCCACAATCATTTCAATTCAACATAACGTAGAGCTCAAATAGATAAACGGACTGCACCACGATAATCAGCATAAAATTCCGGTCATCGGCTATCCCTGCCTAATTTCCGGAAAAATAAATAAATAATTAAATTAATTTCGAAAATTAATAATTAAATACTAAAAATCCAATTTAGGCCCGTAATGCCTAATTGAAGCCCGATAAGGGTTGAGAAAAATCCCGAGATGCATTCAATAAATACTAGCACATGTCTATTCACTAATTGCACAATTCAATTGTCTAACATGCATAACAATTATCTAATAATCACTAATCTACTCTAATCTAACCACCTAATTGCACTTAATTAAATCTAATCAACCCTTAAGCATAATTAGCAAACTAAGAAAGCATTAATGAGCAACTCACTTTTGCAAAGTGAAGACTGGAACACCGTGATGGCGACGCGATGGTGGCCGAAATCCAAATTTTCAGTAGCGTCGGCGGACACTCGGGCCGGGACCAAAAGCCTTGCAAGCCCACAGAAATTTCTGGGCTTGGTTGGTGGGCTTGGGCCTGCTCCTTGGACTTCAAGATTGGGCTGGAATTGGGCCAAATTGTAACTGAACTGTGCTGAGCAATTAAACTGAAAATGGGCTGAAGACTACTGGGCTTCACGGGCTGGACCAAGGGCTGAACTTCACTGGCTTGTGGCTGCTGAGCCCAATTAACAGGCTGAGTTGGTGTGGCCTTCTACTGGGCCGAAGGCGTCGTTGGAGCTGAAGAGAGACGTGAGGCAACACCGGAGCAGCTTCTTCACATGTGCAGCAAAGTCAGAGGCAGCAGATTGGCGTTGGCGAACTGGCGTCACGCGCGGGAAGACAGAAGCAGTGAATTCGCTGAGGCTGAGGCCGGCGTGACTGACGAGTTGGTGAAGAACGTCCATGGAGATGGTATTCGAGAGTTTGACTTCAATGGGCTTCTTCAGTGGGTTGGCTCAAATGCTGCTGGACGCGTGGAGCTTCGGTCAACCTTTGGTGGGGTGCGGCTGGTTTGTTGACCGGCGTGGATGAGAAGCAGCTTCAACGCCGCGTGGGGAGGTAAAAATGAAAGTGGAGCTGCCGAGTTTTGTCTTTGCTAGGTGGGAGCTTGTGGGCTTCGCGAACAGGAGGAATTCGGTGGATATTTGAAGCCACGTGGAGCTGAGGGCACAATTAAGGTGCAGCGGTGGGGAATTAGCTGCACGTGTGGGCTGGTTTCGAACGAGCTGGGCTGAAGACACACGCAGGTGGAGGAGCTTCGGTCCAACAAGGGCTTCGTGGCAGCTTGAAGAAGTTTTGGTGGTCGTGCGGCCGAAGATGGAGCAGGGAGAGAGAGATCTTCGGTGGGCTGCTCGTCTTCGCTCGAGATGCTGGTTTAGAAGAGGAAAAAAATGAAAAGCAAGGCAAGGATAGAAGAGAATTGGATAATGAAGATGGACGCCGGTGCTTGCATGAAGAAGAGGAAATCTTGCAAGGAAAACCAAGGAGGGACCCAATATCTTCAACCCTTAGCCATTGCATGAACTCACTTGTCTCCTATTTCTTTCCACTTGATAAATCCATACATTATCCAATTAAATGCCCAAAATTCCAGCCCCTTATTCAAAACCAAAAAATTTCACAACTTCTATTTCAATTTCATCACTTAATTTCCCAAATTGAGGTCCAATTTTTTATGAAGAAAAATCCCGTATAATTTTCTACAAGTCCCCAATACCCAAAGGCTTGGCTTGGAAGTCCAAATTTCCTTTAATTTGGCCCATCCGAATTTCCGTTAATTTTCCGTGACGTCCGAAACAATTTTCCATACAAATCTCGGAATCTCCAAAAAATCTTTTGAGACTGAGTTGACGTACCTAGAATTTATTGCGACATGATAGAATCTTCAATTTCTAAAATCAGACTTAAATTCACGGTTAATTTCCATTCTATGCGTTTTTAGCGTGACCTAGGCTACTGGGTAGTTTTCAGAAATTTTTAGTGCAAATGACCCGTGGTCGATTTTCTTAAAGCCACAATGAACCCACTCGACACATTGGCGACTCTCGGTTGTCGTGAAAATCTCGATGATTCAAATATAGACACATGGTACCAAAACAATAAGAAAAGCAGTTTAGTGTCAGCCGATGAGAATTTTTCAATTTAGTGGTGTCACTCACGATTAGACACACATCTCAGTCGAACCAACCTATCTCTAATCTCGAATCGATTTATATCTGTGCCGTAATGACCTCTAAAGATGGACACGGTCGAGAAGCCGATTCCTAATCCAATTCTCATGTCTATTTGCCTTAAAATTCTTAATGGCTTTCCCCGATAATCTAGTTATCTCGAGAGTGATCAGCTCTGAGAACAACCCTATAAGCGTGCCAATGAAATGCCCGATTTATTCAGTAGAAAACATGATTGAAAATCTGGGATGTCATAGTCCTCCGTTGGTGTCACCGCAGGGTCATTTGCCGTCCATTTCCACATCGCTGTTGTCGTGGACTCACTGGATCGCTAAACCAGTGAGTTTACTTACTAAACTCTGCTTAAGGAGTTAATGATACGTATATGTTGATTAGTTTAAGCTAATTAAGGTTTAGGTGGTTAGTTAGCATGGATTAGCGATTTAATTATTCGTTTGTGTATGTTAGGTGATTAGATTTGATTAATTAAGAACTAGATAAGCCGTACTATTTATCTAGATAGGTTCGAAAATTTTCCCAGCCCGTTCGAGCAGTTAATTAAGCATTTCCGGCCTAAGTTGGTATTTTTGGTAATTAATTGTACTTATTTAATTATTTATTATTTTCCGAAAATTATACCGGGATAGTCGGTGACCGGAATTTCGTGTTAATTGTATTGATGTGCTTATTTTTTGCAATTGAATGTTATTTTGTGTAAATTGAGTGGAAATTGTAATTTTGGATATTTATCCCGAAATTGTGGATTTTGGTATGTGTATCCACACACAATTATTTTTATCGAGTATTTTTAACATGATGAAGGAATTAGTGTGCAAAGCACATTGTCCTTGGCCAGGACTGATTGATCATGTATCAGCTTATGTGAGCATTGAATCGTCAGCTTGTGTAAGCATTGTTCGTTAGCTTGTTTGAGCATTGAATCATCAGCTTGTATGAGCATTGATCATCAACTTGTGAGAGCAATAATATATATCAGTTTGGGTGAGCTATATTATATATCAGCTTGGATGAGTTATAATATATATCAGCTTGTGTGAGTTACCATCTATATTAGCTTGTGCGAGCCACCATCTATGTCAACTTGTGAGAGTTATAATCTATTCCAGCTTGTGTGAGCAATAATGGTATCGATTGATTGATAGATGGTGTTGATTAATAGATGGTATCGATGGTATCAAATTGAATGGTTGGACCGATTGATCGATGAGTTGAACTTAATTGATTGGTTGAGATTATGAACTGTACTGACATATAGGAAAGAACTGAGGCGAGGTGAGTCTTCTAACTTGTGTATATAGTTGCCTCTAGATGTATTTCCTTCATAGTCGGAGTTTAGGGAGTGAACTTGCTAAGACATTGTCTCATGCTGTCGTGGGCTCAACCTTTTCAGGTCCTTAGATGGCAGTTCCTCTGGAATGTTTTGGTCAGCCCAAGAGGATTACCGAGCAGGTCACCGATATCCCTATTCCCGGGGGCCACGGAGTCTAGGTCTATGAACTTGTGAGGACCATCGTCTGAGTCGATGCGGGTCTACCTCAGAGGGTACCCCATCAATTCAGAGTGTGGTATTGTCGCGGGCTCAATGGACACAGAGTGGGTCCCCTACAGAATTTTGAGGTTCCAGTATCAGTGTTAGAAGTCGCTTTTGGCATGGGTACAGTTGACCTTCCTGGTGGTGCAGTGGTAGACCTAAATTCTCAGGAGACCTAAGAGTTTTCAGTTGGGGACTCAAGTACCTAGAGGACTTGTAGGCTTTTATGCTTGGGTAGACTTTTGTCTTTAGACTAGTTTTGTATATAAATCAGGGTGTTTATAAAAGTGTTTTTGTTGCGAATTTGTTTCTTGCTTTTCTATCTCAATGCTGGTTGTTGTCAAGGGTAATAGTTTGCTTCCACATGCGCATTAAAATAAATAGATCGACGACGCATCCTGGGACGTCATAAAATTAATCAACCACTGAGGGATGGACACGCGCTAGAGGTTTGGGGCGTGACATTGCTTTCTTAATTCTTTGTCTTGAGATTGGGGATTCTTCAAATACTCTATTATCAGTATTATCCAATCCTAACCATCTCCTGTTATTGTAGCTTCCACAGCCATAACCTATTGTGACATAGGTGGCAATGGCTTTATTTTATTTATTAAAGTATAGGTAAGCTCTTTCGAGATGCGATAGCCGGATGCCATCTAAGCAAGCTCATTAGCTTCCATATTCTACTATTGTAGTATGTGTACTAGCTCTAAATCGGGGAACCTAGTAAGCAATTCTTTACTGTGTGATAGTGCCTCACAATATATTCATCAATACATTAATATTCCATTTTTCAATTGTTTTATCACTAGCTGTCAATCACTCATCACTTTGATCGATTGTACACCCATGTGAACCAACAAGTAGGGGCCGACTATAAGTGCTTCATATTTGGCTTGGTAATTGAAACATTTGAAGTCAAGCATGAACTAGAATTTTGTTTTGTAACCCTTTGGTGACACAATCAAAATCCCTACTCCTAATGCGGTGGACGTGGATGAACCATCAAAATATAATAACCATGGGACCAGCTGTGCATAGTTTTCACTTCTGAAGTCCTCAACTTGAACACATGGATATTTCGTAAGAAAATCAGCTACGGCTTGCCCCTTCATTGCTTTCATTGGGACATAAACTAGGTCTATCTTAGATAACACGAAAGACCACTTTGCCACTCGGCCTTTCACTTTTGATCTCGTAAGCATGTATTTAATAACATCGATTTTACATATCACATGAACGACAGCTGGTAACAATTAGTGCCGCAATTTTGTACACGCATAATATAAAGACCAATCGATCTTTTCAATAGTAGTATATCTTCTGTCGGCATCATTCAACATCCTACTGAGATAATATACTGCTTGCTCTTTGTTTTCATCATTCTCCTGTGCCAGCATACTACCAATAATCATATTGGTAGCTGATACATAGAGTTTTAGGGATCTGCTTGCTTTTGGTGGCATCAACATTGAAAAATTAGCCAAGTATGCCTTTATCCTCTCAAAGACACGTTGGTGTTTTTCTCGTCAGATGAATTCATCTTGATTTTTCAACTTCAACAAAGGAGAAAACACCTTTATTTCGCTAGATAGGTTAACAATAAACCTTCTAAGAAAATTTATTTTCCCAATTATCATGTGCAATTTTTTCATGTTAGTTGGAGGAGGCAACTCTAGTATAACCTTAGCCTTATTTTTATCAACCTCTATTCCTCTATTATTAACTAGAAATCTTAAGAAATTCCCTGTTTTTATGTCAAATGCACATTTTAGAGGATTCACTTTTAATTGATACTTCTCAATCCTAATAAAAGATTGCTCAAGATATATGAGATGACTTACCTCTTCCGACTTGACTAGGATATCGTCAATGTATACCTCGATAAACTCTCCGATCATGTCATGGAAAATGAAATTCATCGCTTGTTGATAAGTTGCTCTGGCTTTCTTCAATCTGAAGAGCGTAACTTTCCAAGCGAATGTCCCTATAGCTCCAGGGCATCTAAAGTCCATCTTATGGACATCCTATTCAACAATGAAGATTTGATTGTATCCCGAATGGTCATCCATCAGGGACATCATTTCATTTCCAGCTGTAGAGTCTACTACCATGTCCGTAACTGACATTTGATATTTGTCTTTCGGAGTCGTAGTATTTAAATTCCTGAAGTCTATGCAAACTCGCAATTTCCCATTTTTCTTCTTAACTTGGACTATGTTGGATAACCACTCAACATACCAAGCGGTCTCGATAAAATCAACTTTTAGTAGCCTCTCTATTTCTTCTTTTGTTTTCGTGTTCACCTCAAGAGCAAATCTCCTTGGTGGCTACTTATAAGGCTTCCAACCTGGCTTTATCAGAAGGCGATGCTCAACCACATCTCTGCTTAGTCCCAGCATCTCATGGTAATCCCATGCGAAACAACCTTTATGCCTTCGCAAGACTTCCACTAAATCATTTTGGAATTCGTCACTCAATAATGCACTTACGAAGACAGGACGCTTTACTTCATCATTGCTTATGTCAACCGATACAAGCGGAATCAACTGTTTTCATGTCTTCTCTGAGCAAAGACTCTTTAAAATCCCCTATGCAATCTACAAATCCCGGAGAGTTTTCAATCTCCTTCGCAAGATAGTTGGGTACTGCTCATCTAGCTACTGTAACAAGTTGTTTCCTTCCATGTAAAACATCGAATTTCCCTTTGGCCAGCTCATTCTCCTTCGGGATCCATCCAACCCCATCTCTATGAAGGGACCACAAGCAAGCTTATTGGCATTCGTGCAAGGTGGCTCAATTACAGATACCACACCATCTTCGAGAGTATCCATTTGTACTTCATCGGCCCATGTGATGCTCAACTCATGATTTGCTCTTACATACTCTACCTTATCTTCGTTCGGAAAAAAGTTAAGAGTTTGAAGTAATGATGAAGGTATACACTGGTTAGTGTGTATTCAATCCCTTCCCAATAATAAGTTATAGGATCAATCGGCATCTATTATGAAGAATGTAGTTTTTGTAGTACGCGACCCAATTGTGAGATCAACCACAACCGCCCTCCTTGCATCGTGTATATCTCTCGTAAAATCCGAGAGTATTACATTAGTAAGAATTATTTCTTCCTCATTGTTACCGATCTTTCGGAAGTATCAATAGGGCATAAGGTTCAATATTACTCCCGCATCAACAAGTATCCTGTTGACAGGACGTCCCTCAATCTGACCTATTACCATGAGAGCTTTCAAGTGTTCTGTCTTATGAGCTGGAATCTTCTCGAATTCTACAACCTCTTCATTAGTGAATTGAAATTCCGCGTTGACAATTTCCACCAATTCGAAAGTTTCCTCTTCCAATGGAGCAACTCTCATGGTTGAAGCTTTGAATTCAGGGGAAGTCTTACTTGCACCATATTTGAGCCAGCCAAAGAACCGGAGTTAGATCTTCCCTTGTCGAACTTGCTCTTTACTTTATCAACCTTCCCCTCAATCCTTTCTTCTTTTAACTTCTGAGAATGGCTTCTCCTTTCCAAATATCACCTTCTTGGCAACTACTGTACTCTCCATCCATCTCAGAAGCATCTCCTTCGTGTTTAGCCCATACTAGACCTTTTGGCTCAACATGGTGTTTACCTTTTGGTCTTGTCGAAGTGCCAACCTATGTATGTAATTCTTGCAACTTTTTATTTCGCTATATTCTCCTTCTTCGGGTTCTTGGCATTGGTTTACGTTCAGAGGGTTAAGTCTCTTGCGGAGTGGTGAGGATTTCATTGCCCACAAACTATTGCCCTTTCGGAGGATTGTGTGGCACCTTCATTGTCCGAGGAGGTTTCTGATGCTAACTTATCAAAGGTGGGAACTCATCTTCATATTTGAACTCCAATCCCCATCTTGACAATATCACCTCAGAAACTTTCTATGTGGGTTTAGGGGCCCTTGAACACCAAACATAATAATCGAATTTGCCACTTGGCTGCCTTGGATTTCCAATGTCAGGATGCCATTCCTCATAAAGTCGCTTGAATGGGACCTTGTTTACCCGTTTCTTCCTTGACACCGCAACACTCTTGGGAGTCCGTTCTAAGAAGCTATGTTCATAAAAATATCTCCTTTTGAATCATGGGTTTCCTCTATGCTCAACCACCCGTTAAGCACGACTAGGATAATCGTGGGAAGACCCATAGTTCTGAGGAGGCTGGCAGTACTGATGATCGTAGTTCGTGTTTCTGGGCCATGCCGAATTTCTTCTTAGGTTCTGTTGATGTCACGCCCCGATCCTCAGGCACGCGTACATCCCTTACCTTTGGTCGATTTTTAAATTGCGATATCCCAGGACTATGTATCGCCGACCCTTTCATTTATATATGCACATGCGGAAGCAGTTATAAATCCCCAGACAATAAAACAATGAGATAGATAAGTAGGACTAGAAAATTGAACCTGAAAGCCAACACCCTTATGTTCATATACAAGCCATTCTAAAAAGATTGGTTTCTACTCAATTTGATTCTATAGCAATCGTCATCAGGATCCTACTCTGAATCATCCTCGGGGTTTGCCTTCATATACTCCTCTTCTTTCTTTCTCCTCAGGTTCTTCATCAGGGTCCTGAAATGTTTTCCCCAAACTGGGATGAGACTACGTCTCAGCAAGTTCTACCACACTAAGACCCGATTAGTAAACTAATACACCTTAGGGCTGCCTATGCACAACATGAGTCAGAGGACTTACCTTGGCCTCATATTCCACCTGCATATTAGCACAGATCAAATAGGCACCCAAGCAATCACATCACAGATCGAAGTATCGATCAAATCGACCTAGTCGATCACACGCCAACAAGACCACTCACGGTCATTCCCATTCAATCAACCAATTCGCAACATTAGATCAAAACAATGATCAATCGACCTAGTCGATTACATGTCATTCGGACCACCTCTCAGTCACATCAACACCACACTTTATAATCTCCATTCGGGTACTTAGTCATGGAGCCAGATGAATGCTCTCGGGCGTCTTTTTCGCCAAGGTGACGTACCAATTACCGATCACGATAATCTCCAGCAGTACACTTAGTCACAGAGCCTCATTAATGCTCTCGGGCGCTGCTTCCGCCAAGGTGACGTGTATAATGGACAGCACTCGTGCGTTTAAGGCGCCGTTTTCACCGGTGATATCCTCCATCACCGAACCACGTATGTCCATACCGCTGCATGTAATAGACAAGACTCGTGCGTTCTTTAAGCGCGCCGTTTTTCACCAGTGATATCCTTTAATCACCGAACCACGCATGTCTCATTACATCATTCCTGATTGGTTTCAGCCGAGAATTTCCCCAATTCACTTTCACAGTTCCCTCTGCTTTACAGTTCATTACAGCATTATCGATGCTAAATAATAACACTCGGCCATCAACCAATCAGTCATTCAATTTCATTCAATTTGGGATAAATCACTGAAATTGCACAATCAAATCAATTCCACGCAATGTAGAGCTCAAATAAATAAACAGACTGCACCACGACAATCAACACGAAATTCCGATCACCGGTCATCCCGGTTGAATTTCCGGAAAAATAATTGATTAAATAATTAATTTCGAAAAATAAATAAATAAATGCTAAAAATCCAATTTAGGCCCGTATTGCCTGATTGGAGCCCGAAATGGGTCGGGAAAAATCCCGAGATACATTCAATAAATAGATAATACATCTCTACTTGCTAATGACTAAGTCTAACCACCTAACATGCATCATTAAGTCACTAATTTAATTGATCTAAACTAAACTAACCACCTAATTGCGTTTAATTAAATCTAACCAACCCCTAAGCATATTTAGCAAACTAATAAAGCATTAGTGAGTAAAACTCACTTGGTTGAAAGAGGAGACCGGATCACCGCGACGATGGCGCGACGGCGGCCGAAATTCAACTTTTCGGCAACGTCGGCGGATACTCGGACCGGGCCTAAACTTGGCCCAACAAATCTCAGTCCAACTGAGATCTGTTCTTGCATTGGACTAGGCTCGCTCTTGGGCTTGGGCTTGGCTGCGATTGGGCTCTCTTCGCGGGCCGGACTTGGGCCGAACTTGTTGATTTGGGCCCAATGGAGTTGCTAGAGAGATGGGCTGAGTAAATTGCAAGCTGGGCTGAAATTACTGGGCTCAATCCTGCGGGCTTGAAGACTGAAATTTGGGCCCGAGTTGCTGTTGATGATGGGCCCACAATGCTGGGCCTCGGGGAACTTCGCACGACTGAATGAAGGCCACGGGCTGGGCTTCTTCGAGGAGGCTCGCTGGAGTCACGAACGAGCTGGGGAAGACGCGTGCAGCTCCGGCTTCGCTGGCTTTGGTCAATCAGAGGCTTCGCGGTTGCTATTGTTGACCAAGACGGGCCGGGCCGTGGACGCGTGAAGGAGCAGAAGGCGGTGGAGTCTTCAATTTGCTTCGATGGCCTTGGGGACCGAAGCTGAAGATGGGAGCTGCTCCGTGGAAGTCTCACGCGAACGGTTGGCCGAGGAGACTCGGGGTCAACAAATCGGCAACGGTGACTTCAAAAGCAGAAGCTGTAGACCCGTGGGCATGAGGTGGGCAGGCGCGAACAACGGCAGGAGATGAGAGGTGTTCGGTGGAGGCAGAGATGAGGGACCGAAGGTGCTGGGCTGCTCAGAGGACGGAGACAAACGAAGGTGGACTTCGCTGGCAGGGGAGGGTGGCTCGCTGGCGTGAGCTGAGTGAGGAGAACACTGAGTGGAGCAACTTCTGCCGTGAGCTGCTTCAATCGGTGGTGCTGGACTACCGTGGGGATAGAGAGAGACGAGCTGCTGGACGAAGCAAGACGAAGCAAGACGAAGAAGAGAGAGAGAGAAGAGCAGCTTCGTGAATTGTTGAAGGTCGGGCGGTCTTGCGGATGCGCTGGCGTCGAGGAATGGGGCAGAAAATGTTTCGTGGAGATGACGTCCGCTCGAAGAGAATGGGAAGCAGCTGGCATGTGAGATGAATGGGATGTCGACCGTGGAAGGATAAGGGAAGAATTTTGACAAAGAAAGTCAAAGGAAAATGGGACACGGCAAGAGAAGGAAAAAGACGTCAGTGGGGAGTTTCGCACGAGGAGAGAGAGATAAATGTGAGCGTGCGAGTGAGTGGGGGCATTCGGCCAAGGAAAAAGAAAAGGAGAATTTAAAAGAAATTATCCTTAAACCAATAATTCTTGTCCCAATTGTTTTTGTTTAGTCCAATTATCTCTGAAAATTAAAATTTAAGGTATTTGATCCTCACTTGCTTTCTTGCATCAAATTTCCCTCGAACAATAAATTTCGGGCAACAAAAACAGCTATTTTCTTCAATTCCGAATTTTAATTCCTTTTCTTTTCGGAATCCGATTTTCTGAACAAACAAATCTGGTTGAAGTCCAATTTGAATTCAGAAAAAGCCCAAACGACTTCCATCCACCGATTCACTTATACTAGATGCCAAATATCTCTTCAAATTGACCAATCTGAATTTCCGCTCGTTCTCCGAATCGTCCATCCCGATTTTTCCGAAAAATCCCGAACTCTCCAGAATTTTCTCAAAAGGTGATTCGACGTTCCTAGAATGACTCATGACACGACAGGACTTCCAATTTCTGAAATCGAATTCAAATTCGCGGTTATTTTCAATCAAACGCACTTTTAATGTGACCTTACCTATTGGGTAGCTTTTAGGACTTTTTGACGCAATTGACCCGTGGTCGATTTTCTTCGAACCACAATGAACCCATCCGACCCATTGGCAACTCTCGATGTTCGTGAAAATCTCAAGGTTTCAAATACGTGCACAGGGTACCCAAAACGACAGAAAATTGGTTTAGTGCCGATCGATGAGAATTTTGCAATCATGTGGCATCACCCACACTTGATCACACATCTCAGTCGAATCGACCTATCTCCGGTCTCTGATCGATTTTGACAATGCCGTAATGACCCTTGCAGACTAGCACGGTCGAGTAGTCGATTCCTGGTCGAATTCTCAAGTCTATTGCGTTTAAAATCCCTGAATGGCTTCACCGTATAGGCCAGTTATCTCGTGAGTGGCCAACTCAGAGAAAAACACTATAGTAACGTTGACGAAAGGCCCATCTTATCCAATCGAAATCAGAACATGAAATTCAGGATGTCACAGTTGATATCTTAACACCGTAGGATAATCATTGCCATCTGAGAAATATTGATGAATAATTTCCCTTTGGCACTTTGACACAAAGTCCTTCGGTTTGTATGTCCTCTAAAAGCTGCTAACACCATCCTAGTCATTTGAGGAAAATGATCTGAGTCGATTTCCATCCTTCTATTTCCTTCTTCGACAAATATAATCTTGCCCTAGCAGATTGCTTCTTGAAAATGTTGCAATAATTGGTATTGTGGTTCCAGAAATTGTGCCATTTACAATACCTTCCATTGCCAATTTCCTCCTTAATTAATATGATTTGACCCTCCATTAATCTTATTACTCCATCGTGCACCAAGTGATAGAAGATTTCATCTAACTTGGTAACATCAAATGAATACCTCTACGTATCTTTGGTTCTAAGCATTACTGACTCTTTCACTCTAGCGGATTTTAAGTCTTGACAGACATACGGTTTGTCTAGGGTCATCTTTTCTACCATAATCTCGACAGCGTCATCCTGAGTATCTTCATCTTCTGAATTTGTTTCAGGATAATACATTACCACATTCTGCTTATGATCTCGATAGGGCTTCTTGTCTTTCTCCTTCCAAAGGTTCTCATACTAATGTTACTGCGACAGTTAATGAGAATAAATCTGTAAATTTTTCCCCGACCAAATGCTCCTTTTGGGACATCTAGAAATTTTAGTCTTGTTTTCAATTAAATAAATCGGGTCTTTCATCGACGCGCTTATAGTGCTATTCTCTGAGCTGATCACTCATGAGATAACTAGACTATCTGGGGAAGCCATTAAGGAATTTTAATGCAATAGACTTGAGAATTCGACCAGGAATCGACTACTCGACCGTGCTCATCTGCAGAGATCATTACGGCATAGTTAAAAATCGATCAGAGATTAGCAATAGGTCGTTTCGACTGAGATAGGTGATCAAAGTGTGGGTGATGCCACTCGATCGCAAAATTCTCGTCGATCGGCACCAGACCAATTTTTCTGTTGTTTTGGTACCTTGTGCTCGTATTTGAAACCTCGAGATTTTCATAATAACCGAGAGTCACTTATGTGTCGAATATGTACATTGTGACTTGAAATAAATCGATCATGGGTCAATTGCACCAAAAATTTGTAAAAGCTACTCGGTAGGCTAGGTCACGCTAAAATCACACCAGATTGAAATTGAATCCAATTTTAGAAATTGAAAGTTTTGTCAAGTCACGAGTCATTTTAGGAACGTCGACTCATCTTCCGAAGATTTTTTTGCAAACCAAGATTTTTGGCGAAAAGTCAAAATAGGGCCGTTTTTGTTTGAAAAATTCAAGGGATCATTTTTTAAAGCATTTTTGGGATGCAAGTTGGTTCTATTGGCGAGGAAAAATGTAACTTGAGGTATGGATGCCTTGGTTGATTTTTAGGACTTCAATTGAATTAATTTGGAGAAGAATTTGGATTCAATTTGGGGGAAAATGTCCCAAAATTCGTAGCCCCTTGGTCCTTCAATCTTTGAACCCTCCAATGGCTTCTAAAGGAAGCTTTGTGGCTGGAAATTTGCTGAGGAAGCTAGCCAACAAGGTGGGACCTCTCCAAGGGGACAAGAGGAAAGAATTGAAGGCCAAGGTGGCCCCCTCCAAGTCTTCAACCCTTCTTCTTCTTCTTCTTGAACAAGCTTCACTTTCTTCATTTCCAGCATCTTAGAGCTCCAAAAATTGCAGTAAACCAAGCAGCACACCCCTCCCTCACCATCAACTGCTTGCCGAGCAACCTGCCCCCGCCGTGTTGCCATCGCGCCCCGCGATCACCAGCCGCGCCTAGCCGCTTGTCTCGCGGTCTAGCGTCCTCAGCCGCGAGTCTAGGCCGTTCCCAAGCCTTCCTAGTGCCTGTTGAGCCACCGTCTAGCCACCTGACCCACCGTCCGATCGCCGTTCACCTCCGCCTAGCCGCTGCAGCCGCTCGCCAACCTGTCTTTGCCGTTCCAGCCCAAGCCGCCACCTAGCTCAACTTCTCGACCCACCGACCAGAACCAAGGTCCAGCAAGAAGCCATGGTCCTCGAGGCCCATTTCCAAGCCCTTCCCGGTCTCATAGGGTGCCCCCGCTTTAGAGTTTGTTGCCTACCTTCGCGTCCCCGTCGTTGTGAACTTATCGGATTTCATAACCGGTGAGTTTACTCACTAAACTCTGCTTATGGAGTTAATTATGCTTAATGATTGATTAGTTTAGACTAATTAGGGATTAGATGGTTAGTTAGAACGGATTAACAATTTAATTATCCGTTTATGCATGTTAGGTGGTTAGAGTAGCGTAATTAAAAGATAGATAGGTCGTATTATTTATCTAGATAGATTCAGAAATTTTCTGGGCCCATTTCGATATTTTTTTAGGCTTTTCTGGCCTAAGTTTGTATTTTTAGCATTTATTGGTATTTATTTAATTAATTTTGGTAATTATTTAATTATTTATTATTTTCCATAAATTATATTGGGATAGCCGGTGATCGGAATTTCGTACTAATTGCAATGGTGTGTTTGATTTATTTATCTGGATGCTAATTTGTGCTATTTGAATGATATTTGTAATTTTGGGAATTTATTCCAAAATTAGGTAATTTTGATATTTAATTAGAAAATACCAGACATGGATTTACAGCACCAAAAATATGTTTGTGGGCTATTATATTTAGTGGAATTTTATAAAAGGAAAATTATTATATTTTGGCTAAGGCCAACCATGTACCCATACATAATTATTTTATCGGATACAATAGATATTAAGTATCGCACAGCTTTGGTAAGCATTATTAATATACTATATTAATCTGTGGGCCTTAATATATCAGCTAGGGGTGAGTAGTATACTCTATTATCAGCTTTTGGTGAGCTATAATATTTATTTTCAGCTTAGGGTGAACAGTATACTCTATTATCAGCTTTTGGTGAGCTATAATATTTATCTTCAGCTTAGAGTGAGCAGTCCCTAATGGGATCGAATTTTATAGATAGTATTGAATGGGTTGACTGAGAGATGGTATTGATAGTATGGAACCGATTGGATCGATTGATCAATAACTCGATTTGATTTGATGATTTCATTCGAATTGAAGTTATTTGTTTATTATATGAATCGTACCGACTTGCAAGAAGGAATTGAGGCAAAGGTAAGTCGCCTATCTCTTGTGTGCATAGGTAGCCTTTAGGTGTATTTCCTTCATATTCAGAGTTTAGGGGGTGAACTTACTGAGACGTCGTCTCACCTTGTTGTGAGATAACATTTACAGGTCTTTAGATGGCTGTACCTCCTAAGTGTTTTGGCCAGCCGATGAAGGTCACCAAACAACACTCTCAAATTCCCCTCCTTGGGAGCTAAGGAGCCTGGGTCTACGAACTCGTAAGATCCACTGTCTAGGTTGATGTAGGTCTATCCTAGAATGTGCCCCATCATTTCAGATCGTGGTATCGTTACGGGCGAGATGGACCCAGAGAATACCCCATTCCGGAGTCTAAGATTCCTAGGTCAGTACTGGAGATCGCTTTTGGTGAGGGTACGGCCGACCCTCCGGGTGGTTTGGTGTAAGACCCAAGTCTTTCAAATCCAAAGTCCCCAGAGTATTCAGTTGAAGACTCGAATGCTTAGAGGATGCCTACAAGATTGTGATATCATCCAATTTATATTAGGAATTAAGTTAGGCCAAACCCTAATTTAAACTAGAATGTTATCATAATTTAGAAATCCCTAATGCAGTCTACCTAGAAAAAAGATCTAAACTTCTAATATATTAGAAAATATTATTTAAAATTAAACTATGTGCAATTTTATCCTAATATGCAATGACGTGCAAAGAATGCCCTAATTCTAATTTTTTTTCTTTTTGTTTATTTTTTTATGAAAATTCGAAATTAAAATTGGCAAATAATTAAACATGCAATTTAAATTAATGAAACGAAAATCTAATATCCTAAATTTATGTTCTTGCTATTTTTATTTCAAAAATTTAGAATAAATAAAATGCTTGTCTAAATATACAAATTACCCTAAAGCATGCAATATTATAATATAAACATAATCTATGTCAGATTTTTTATTTTTTTATGAAAACAAAGTCGATTCAAACCACACGACGGCAAATCAGAGTAAGATAAGATTGATGTCCAAAAAAATTGACGAACCATATTTTGTGCATGAGATCGGGTTGGCTAATTTTAAATAAATCGCGAATCGAATTTCAAGCGTGAGATTTGATTGGCAATTTTTAAGCGATTGTGAGTTCGATTTCGGGCGCGAAAATTGGACTATCAATCCCAAATTTCAGAGGCAATTTCATGTCGAGATGTCTCAATCTTACATTAAGGAATAATTATACTAAAAAAGAACAAATAAAGTAAAATAAATAAATAAATAAATAAATTACCTAAATTGATTTTTTGCTTTTCTTGCTTTTCTTTCCTAGTGATGCTTGGGGTGCGAATGATAACGGTTCTTGGTTGGGGAAGAGTTTTTTTTCAGAAATAGTTCTTTTCTATTTCTAATCCGGGGAACAATTTCTGAGTAAAAGAATTCGTTTAATAACTACACAAAAATTTCTACCTTTGGAATAGAAAATGAATAGAAATGCATTTGGTAATGCAAAGTTTCTTTTTGTATTTATTCATTTTTTATTCTTGCTCACGGATTGCAGACCGCCAACCACCGGCTGCTGCCGCCGCCGAGGGCGGCGGCGGTGGCGGAGGCGTCCAGCGATCGGCGACCGGCGACGGCGACCAACGGCGATCGGCGGCGGCGACGGCGGCTAGGCTCGGGCGGTTGAAGATGGCCTTGGCAAGAGAGAGAAATAAAAGAAAAATAAAAAAGAAAATTAGCTTATTTCTATAAATTGTTCCCGAGAACAAGAAACAACCTTCTTTTGCTTCTCGTTTCTACTCCAAATATATTCCCAGGCTAACTTTTTATTCCCGGGAACAGGCGTTACTAAACGGGTTTCTGTTCTTTTTTTGTTCCGGGGAACAAAAGAATAGAAATTCTAAGGAACAAAAACGTTGTCATGCAGTGCCTTGGTAGCTTCGTGGAGGTCGGCGGTGTTTCGGTAAGGGGGCGGCGGTGGCGTCAGAGCTCCAACGAGGGTGGATCGGCGGCATTGGCAACCCAGTGGCGTTGGCAACCTGGCGGCAGGGGGGCTTGGCTGCTAAGGAGCAGCGTCGGGTTGTGGGTGTCGCTTGGAGAGGAAGTCCGAGTAGCGTGCAGGGGTGATGGCTCACTGATCAGCGGCGAGCGGACCAGAAGCAGCATCGGGGTTGTCGCGCGGTGAGGACAGGGACAGCCGCGGAGCTGGGCTGTCGGCAGTAGGGGTGTTGCTCGGGAGTAGCGGCTACGAGGCGGGGTGCAGCGGTCAGGTGAACCGGCGGGTTGCAGCAAGATGGAGGCGCGGCGACCGGCGAGCGGTGGTGCTACAGGGCGAGCTCGCAGGCCGCTAAGGCATCGAGGGATGAGCTGCAGTGACGATTGGCACAGCGGAGATTGGTTGAGGTGCGGCGATGCGAGAGCAAAGGCGACTTCGCGGGCTTCACGGACGCGGAGGTCGCTGGGTCGCAGGCTGAAGCAGGCTCAGATCTGCCAACGTAAGACACTCGAGCGGCAAGATCGGGACAGCAATGGTCGTCGAGCAGAGGCTGGAAGGCGTTGAGGATAGGCATAGAGGGGCATCGTCAGGTGCTGGCTCACGGGCAAAGCGGCTGTGGCTAGATCGGCGGGTTGCAGGGAGCGTCGGCGAGCGAGGCGCGGCGTCGGGTCATCACGGTGAGATTTGCGAGGGAGACCGACAAAGCGGCGGTGGCGGAAGCATAGTGGCGGAGGCGCGGTAGTGGCTAGCGGAGTCGGGAGCCGGAGCGGTGGCTGGTGCGGACGCGGGCAGCAGCTTCCTTGCGGAGAAGATGAACAGTGCCGCCTCCTTTCCCCTTTTTTTTTTTTTTCTTTTTGGTCGAACTTCCCTCACGTCACTTCACTGTTCCTCCCCTCTGCTTTCACTCTTTTTTGACTTTTTGCTTTTCCCAAAACAGCCAAATTTTTTTCTCTTTTCCATTTTCAACTCTCATAAAACCAAAGAAAAAGACCCCCCCCACCCTCTCTTCGTACGCGCACAATACCTTTTATAGGGGAGAAATTTAGATCTTTGTGGCATATTTTGTTTTCAATTTTACTTGCACCTAATTCCCCCATATATACCCTGCGCAATATTCCCTTTTGTATTATTCAAATATTCCATCCGAAAATTTTCTTTCTGCCCAAAAATATATCAATCGGTGTATATTACCTGAACATGTAGAAAATCTCACGCCGTATCAACGCTCACCGTCAGTCCAATGCAAAAATGAAATAAAATAAAATAAAATAAAATAAACGTTTCTAAACTATATGTTATGCAATCAATCTAATTATATTTTTTTAGGGGTTAAAAATTAATCCCTAATTTTTTAATGAGATAAATAACTAAATAGGTCGCCAAAATTTAGGTGTCAACACCAGTACAGCTGGTACCCTACAATTGATACAGGGATAGATCTGATGTTCACTACCTCTACAGGTGGTATTGTATTACTGCCCCCTGGTCAATTTACATTGGGAACCACTTGCTGTAGGACGCTTGCCTGCGCCTTATTTCCCAGGTTTGGGGTATCACCAATCACCCTCGCTAGATTTGTGCCACCAGATGTTTTTGACGCCGATCCAAACCGGAGTACAGTTGCGAGTGCTCCAACCTAACCACCTTGATTACCCTGAATCTAGTCATTCACACCATCAACCCTTTGTAAGATCCTAACTTGCGGTATGGGATTCGAGCCGCTTACAGTAGGTTGGGTCAAAACTTGTATGGATAGTGGAATCACGGAAGCCTGACCACTATAGGTCACATTCACTTGATTCAGCACTCCCATTCTCGAAGTTAAATCAGTAACCAAATTGGTTAGCAGAGTTAGGATACTAGACAAATGACTAGCCATATGATTGGCTAAATCATTTTGTTGCTCTTCGAACATCCTTCTCATGGTGGCCATTACCGTTGAATTCGGGGCCAACTCTCTTCTCTAATCTTCAAATAATTCTCATGGAATGTCTCCGGAATGATTGTTCGGGTTGACGCCATTAACAGAGTCTACATTCTGACCAGAAATCTCGGAACAGGTAGTTCTCTCTCCAACGTGTTGCAGCGACAAATTATCCTCGCTAGCGAGGAGTGGCTCTCCTGATTTCTTAACTTCCTATAAACAAAACACAGTGGTCCCACTGGGCATGTGTGACATCCCAGATTTTCAGTCTTGTTTTCTATTGAATAAATCGGGCATTTCATTGACGCGTCTATAGGGCTGTTCTCAGAACTAATTATTCTAAAGATAACTAGACTATCTGGGGAAACTATTAAGAATTTTAAGGCAAATAGACTTGAGAATTCGACCAGGAATCGGCTGCTTGACTGTGTTCATCTGCTAAGATCATTACAGAACAGCATAAATTGATTAGAGATCAGATATAGGTCGGTTCGACAGAGATGTGTGGCTAATCGTGGGTGACACCACTAAATTGGAAAATTCTCGTCGGCCGACACTAGACTAAATTCTCTATCGTTTTGGTACCCTATGTCCGTATTTGAATTCTCAAGATTTCTACGACAATCGAGAGTTGCCAATGTGTCGAGTGGGTTCATTGTGGCTTGAAGAAAATCGACCACGGGTCATTTGCACTGAAAAGTTCTGAAAGTTACCCGGTAGTCTAGGTCACGCTAAAAACACGTCGAGTGGAAATTAACCGTGAATTCGAACCCGATTTCAGAAATTGAAAGTTTTGTGGTGTCACGAGCTATTTTAGGAACGTTGACTCAGTCTTAGAAGATTTTTCAGAGATTCCAAGATGTTTACGGAAAATCGGTTCGGACGTCGCGGAAAATTAGAGGAAAATTGGATCGGCCAAATTGATCGGATTTTTGGCCTCTTTATCGAACCTTTGAGTGTTTAGGGATTTATAGAAAATTGTTTGGGATTTTTCTTCAGCAAAATGGGACGTTGATTTGGAAAATCGAATGAAGAATTGGAGCCAAAAAAATTAAGGAAATCCGGAATTGGACTAAAGGCTGCATTTTGGCTTTAATTTGGAATAAATTCTGAAATTCGAAATTTGGCTTGAGACAACAACTTTAGGCTTGAAATTAGATTTATTGGTGGAAATTTGGTTGGAAAGTAATAAGGGACAAGTGTTCAATGCATTGGCTAAGGTTGCTTGACTCTATGCCCTATTCTTAGCTTCCCTTGCAAGATTGGCCAGCTGCTTCCCTCTTTATTGTCTTCTCCTTTGCGTGAGTGATCCACCGAAACCAGCTGCTTCTCCCGCACGCCAAGACCATCGCCTCATCCTCCTTCGAACACCTTCTCTCTCTCGATCCCTCATCTGTCCTGCCTTGTTTTTGTTTTTGCTCTCAATTTCCTTTCGTCTTCTTCTACTTGGACGACCATCTTCGGCCGTTCCCTTTGGTCTTCGCACCTGCAGCTCTCTCCCTCAACGCCTCTCTCCGCTCGCCAATCAACCGCACGCCCGCACACCACCAGCGCCCACCAGTCAAGGTTGCAAATTTCCCAGGCGGTTTGTTGACCCAGCAATCCACCGAGCGAAGCTCCTCCATGCACGTGTCTTCAACCGAGCTGCCGCTTCTGCCATCATTTGCCCGCGTATCTTCATCAGCTTCTTCAAACCACCGAAGCTGCTCGTCTTCTTCAGCTGCACGTGGAGTGGTTTTTTTTAGCTCGGTCAACCACTCACCAAAGAAGCCCCACCGTTGACCCTTATCTTCGCACGTTCGGCCCAGCAGCGGCGTTCCATTGAAGCAGCCCACAGCAACGCACGAAGCTGCTGCTTCCTTCGCCAGCTCGCTGGTCCACGCGTCTCCTCAGTTAACTGAAGCTGTCGCCCGCTCGTCCGCATCCACCGAAGACAGCCCAGCGAAGCTCGGCCCAACAGCAGCTTTGTTGCTTCCTTGTTCAGTCCAGCTTTGAAGCCCATGAAAATAGGCCCACTTGAAGTTCAGCCCATTGGATTTTAAGCCCAGCGAAATTTGTTGGTCCAGCAGCCCATCTCAGCAAAGCCCAACAAAATTAGAAGCCCGCGAAGCCAAACCCAAGCCAAGAAATTTCTGTGGGCTTGCGTGGCTTGTAGGTCCAGCCCGAGTGTCCGTCGACGCTGCCGAAAGTTCGGATTTCGGCCGCCGTCGTGTCGCCGTCGCGGTGTCCCGGTCCCCGCTTTTAATCAAGTGAGTAATCTCACTAATCCTTGCTTAGTAGACTAATGATGCTTAAGGGTTGATTAGATTTAATTAAGTGCAATTAGGTGGTTAGATTAGTTTTGAACAATTAAATTAGTGACTTAATAATGCATGTTAGGTGGTTAGACATAGTCATTAGCAATTAAAGAGCTCCTATTAGTTATTGAATGCATCTCGGGATTTTTCCCAACCCTTATTGGGCTTCAATTAGGCATTACAGGCATAAATTGGATTTTTAGTATTTATTTATTAATTTTCGAAATTAATTATTTAATTATTTATTTTTCGGAAATTAGGCAAGGATAGCCGACAACCGAAATTTTGTGCTGATTGTCGTGGTGCAGTCCGTTTATTTATTTGAGCTCTACGTTGTGCTGAATTAAATTAATTGTGCAATTTGAGGAATTATTCCTAAATTGATTAAGATTGAGTAATTGAGTTGCGGATGGCCGAGTATGATTGTTTAGCGTCAATAATGCTTTGATGGGCTATTAAGTGGAGAAGTTTGTGAGAGTGAATTGAATATACTCTTGGCTAAGATACATCGGGTACGTTAATATCGTGTGAAAATTGAGTGAGTTGATGAGTATGTGGGGATTTATCCCAAAATTGATCAGTGTTGGTATTCAATTAGAATTTGACTGTGAGAGGTTGTAGTTGAACCTCGAAAGTCGCCCAAAGTATGGTTGTGCTAGTAGGGCCGAGTTCTGCCATCGAATTTGGAGTCGGTCGCGCCCGTTGGGCCGTAATCTACCACCTGATATGGGTCGCGCCTGATAAGGCTGTAATTTGCCACCTGATATGGGTCGTGTCTGATAAGGCTATAATTTTCCACCCAATAGGGGTCGCGCCTGATAAGGCCGTAATCTGCCACCTATTGTAATTTGCTACCTAAAGATAAGTCGTGTCCTTTGAACTGTAATTTGTTGCCAAGAAAAGTGGTAGACTATGCTCGTGAAGTAAGTATGATTTGAGGCTGAATAAGGGAGACGACTGGGGAATGGTCGAATTGACATGTAATCGACTAGGTCGATTGATCAAGATATTGATCTGTGATGTAATTGCTTGGGTGCTTATTGATCTGTGCTAATATGCAGGTGGAATCTGAGGCCAAGGTAAGTCCTCTGACCCGTGCGTGTATAGGCAGCTCGGTTAGCGTATTGGTTTCCTAATCGAGTCTTAGTGGGGTAGAACTTGCTGAGACATAGTCTCATCCCGGTTGTTGGACAACATTTCAGGCCTGTAGATGAGCCTGTGAAGAAGGAACCAGAAGAGGACGATGAGCCGGTAAAAGATGAAGAGCTTGAAGGATGTGAGCTTAGTGAAGAAGAGTCAGAAGAGGATCAGGATGATCCTGAGTACGACCCGGATGAGGACTGAAATCCCATCATCTTTTGTGACTCATGTCTAAATGTGAATGGTGTGACTAGAATGTTATGAGTAGTCTTGTGAATAGACTTTGAGTTATGCCATGTATAAAGGTTTGGTTATGGATTTCAATATAAAAAATATGGCCTTGCTTTTCTATCCCATTGTGTTATTGTCTGGGGATTTATAACTGCTTCTGCATGTGCTTAATAAACGAAAGGGTCGGCGATACTTAGTCCTAGGATATCGCATTATAAAATCGACCAAGTAGAAGGATGTGTGCGTGCCCGAGGATCGGAGGCTTGACAGCATGCCAAAAAGATGGTCGTCAAGGAAAGTTCCCTTGACAAAATCTTTCACCGAAGGGGCAAAGTTTCGAATTTATTATTTGAAATGGATTCTGTGTCACTCCGGAAAGGAAGCAATTGATCTAAATTACTGTCGAACATAAATGCAGGAAAAAAGGAGAAAAGTAAAACTACGATTGAAATTAAAAGTGTGATAAAAGAAAAATAGCAATTGAAAAGTAGATGATCGATTGTCGATTTAGGAAAAGTTCCTTTACATTGATACCTCTTCGGCTATTTATAGTGGTAATTTATGGAAAACTGCTCTTTAGCGGTTACATTTTGATATTCAAAATGTTTTGGAAGCTTTGACTCCTTATCGATAACTAATCTACCTTGCCGATATTTTCGCTGGTGCCGATTCCCGTAACTTCATTTCTTATATCACTTGCCTCGGCAAGTTCTATTGTCGCAATGTTCTAAATCTTTGTTGTCGACTATTGGCGTTTTGGCTCACTACCCATGAATTCTTGCGTGCTGAGCCTGCTTTACTCTCCTTTACTTTCGAAGCCAAACAAGCAAATTTTGGACGCCAACAGAAGCACATGCAAGAATATGAGAGGAAGTCCTGGATCTTTCAAATTTCTATCCCCCGAACTTGACTGATTGACCAAGATCTATAAAAATTATAAGGTACTTTGATTAAGCTAATTATGAGTGAAAATAGTACTTCAGCAAACAAAAGGTAAGGTTAGTACATTAAGCCATTGAATGCCTAAGCATAGCATAACTCTTAGCCAGAAATAGTTCGACCGGTAAGCAATTTTAAGTTGCTCATATAGATCCCCAACCATTACACTTCAAGACATTCAGCATGAATAGTTGATTGCATTCCAAGACTCTGCATAAATAGATGAACAGAGGTAATAAATATTGCTGGAGAAGTAGAATTTCACCTTTAATAATGAGAATGCTTGAAATTGCAATTATAATTATTGGCATCAAAAGTGGAGTAAATCTGGCAATGATCTTTGATTGTGCATCATTAGATAGTCCCTGCTCAATCTTCGGAACTACAGGAAACAAAGGTGATACAAAAGGGAGAAACCTAGTTTAATGCATTTGCCTTAATTGATTCATTAACAAGTCGAGTCATCAAATTCCCAAACCTAGCTCAAAACAAAAAAGGAAAAAGAAAAGGACCTATCATCCGCACAACAAATAAGAATTCAAGAATGTAAATGCCTTATCAGGCAAATTGAAACATCTTCCCTAATTGTAATTTAAGATGAGCGGGAATGAATGAATAGCAAACAAATAGAGAAGAAAATTGTAGTTTCACTCCCTTTTGGAGATGAACATTAAAGAGAATTGATGTAGAGGAAAATTGAGTTAATTGATTGTTTAAAATACCTCTTGTCAAACCTAATTTTGTATGCTGACCAAAAAAAACTAATTTTGTCTACCTTCTTAGTATACCTGACATTACTTAATTTTTTTTATGGATCAAATGGACTAATTATATTCATTCCTTTTCTCACCATGATAACCCGTGAGAAGTTTCCATATTGACAATTTCATGAACTGAGCAAGGCAGGTGAGTCACCTAAATCTTTTAATTAAGCAAAGTCTTGGTAAACAAATGATACATACCTCATCCATCTTTGTTGAACCTTGGGCAGTAACTTATAGTGAGTTCACAAGATTTTGGCACACCCAACATGCTCTCCAGAGATTCACACCGATTGAAATCCAATCTTTTTAGATTCTGTAAATTAGACAAATCAAATTCGTTTAAGTTTTTGATGGAATTACAGTTCCAAATCCATAGTGTCCGCAATGATTTCAATTCTCCCAAACCCTGAATCTCAATTAGGTGAGGGAATTGGCGCAGGTGCAAATGCTGGATCTCCTTCAGACAAGGCAGAATGGGTAGAGTCTTAAGCAACGGACAATCGAATATCATCAATTCATTGAAATTTCTTAGCTTTCCAAACCCATTGAAATGAATCTCGCCTAGTGAATATCTTTCAATAATCAATCTTGACAAATTCTCCAAGTTGGAAAAGAGCGACCAATCTATTAGTGATTGGACATCAACTAAAGTCAACCGTTGAAGGCTAGATGGAAGCCCAATAAGAGATCGAGGGTTGGCATAACTTACGAGAGAGTTCTTGTAGCCGAGAGAGGGAACTCAAATCAGTTGGAGGCAAGGTCATTTTTCCAACCAACAAGGTCAACTTTCTCAGAGCACTTGCTCTCAAAAGCCCCTCTATGTTGGGTTCTTGTACCATTGTTCCGATTATATCAAGATGAACTAAATTGGTTAGGTTGGAGAAGTCAGGTATTGTAGTCAACGAGTCCAATGAAAAGCTTAACGACCTTAGACTCTTAGGAAGCTCTGGCAACTGTTGAATTGACCTACAGTCCCATAAATTAAGTTTTTGGAGATTTGTAAGCCGATTGATGGTTGTTGGCAGTCCACTAAAACAACCACCTGATAAATCTAGAATTTTTAATGAGGATAGTGCCCCAATTTCACTTGGAATTTCCCCTTCCAGGTGTTCACATGAGGCACTTAACTCTTCCAGATTTTCCAACGTTCCTATAGTTTTCGGAAGTTCACTTATGCGGCTATGATCTAGATTTAGTGCCTTCAACCTTTTGAGATTTCCTATACAATCAGGTAAGCTCTTGATGCGTGAAAGACTCAAATCCAACTTAACCAATGATTGAAGCCTCCCAAATGAGTCTGGTAGCTTTTTTAAATAGCCATTTGGGATCATAAAAATTTCCAACCTTCCTAGGTTCCTAATGGAATAAGGTAATTCTCTCACACTCGTATGTCTAACATTCAACTCAAGTAGTGACTCTAATTGTCCAATAGAATCAGGGAGTTTTTGTAATTCCCAGCATGACAAGATTAGATGCTTCACATTCACTAGATTACCAATTGAGTGAGGCAACGTTGAAAGCTCTTGAGAAAATATTTCTAAGTAATCAAGATGTTGTAAAACGCCGATGGACTTGTCGATCTTTCCAAGTTGATTGCATCTAAGGATTAATATCTCTAATTTGGAGATTGTAGAGAACTTTGGTGTCTTTCTAAGTAATGGACAATCCAGGAGTTTTAGGACTTTCAACTGTTTTGCTACCTATAAAGCAATTAAGTTAAAAGTTAGAAAAGAAAAAGAGTAAATGTAATGCAAAAGTATGTCATGAGATCATACCATGATTTGATGCCATCCTCCCCAATCTTTAGTAATGTTATTCCCAGAAAGCTCAAGAATTGCTAGGTTCACCAACCCAAAGTTGGCAGCAAGGAACTTCGATGGCCAGTTGCTCCAAGAGAGCCATCTTAACTCGGAGAAATGATCCTTAAAGTCTCCTTGGAAGTTTCCATGGTCCAATTGAAGGAACCTAAGATTGACCAACCTTGCAAATTCCTTTTGTTTAAATCTATACGTTGCATCTGGTCTAGGTGTACCAAGATTAAGTGCCACTATGTTCTTCGTTCCCTAGAAGATGAAAGTAGCAACCAATGAGCATGTGTCAATTTGAGTTGATGTTAGATTTAAAAGGTAATGATACTAATGGATGTAGAGGAAAACATTTAAAGGGACAAATTACCTTTTTTCTTTGCACCGAATGGAAGGCGTCCTTGGGTAACCATAGTCTACTACCCCTTAGACGTATGTTGCAGCTTTCTGGGTGGACAATATCTCGCCCGAGGTCTCTAAGTTGGTCATGCATCCATAACTCATTGCAGTCTATGCTCTTTATCAGAGACATACGTGTGAGGATATTGACTTCGATTTCGGTGGGATACCCAAAAACCGCATCCCAATATTTAATTGCAGTTGTTTTCTCTTGATTAATGAAGAAACATGCGATATCAAGATATATTTGTTGCTGATTAGGGTCCAATGCTTCATAGCTTATCATCAACTTCTTCTTGACATCCTCGTTCATCACCTTCTTTAACTTAGATAGAACATTTTTCCATGTACTTTGGCATTTTTCCTTGTTGTTATGATGATTCTACTACCCCCACCATACCAATTTGGCTTACCAACAAGTCTCATGATTTGGTCTCCATTGTCAATGTCATCAAGAACAATAAGGACTTTCTTCCCATGGAACCTCGTCTTGATCAAGTGAGCCCCTTCATCAATGAAGGAGAGGTTAATACAATTGAGTTTGAGGACATCAGACAACAATTTCTTTTGTAAATTTATTATATCTTGAGTCCGGACATCTTTAAGAAAACAGCAATGACCCGGAAACTGAGGTGAGATTTGCCTAAAGACAGCCTCAGCCAATGTTGTCTTTCCAATGCCACCCATGCCATGAATCACAATGAATCTCACATCAAATGCTACTAGATCTAACTGCTCCATAATTTCATCCATCTGATCCTTAATTCCCACCGAATGATCAGGCATGTCTGTCCGTCCAGTCCATAACAAATTAGAAACCTCCCTGATCGTGAGATTCTTAAGTTCATCTAGGCTGCCACATAATATGCAACCATCTCAGATTCATCAAAAACCACATATATGGAAACTTTGCACGCATTTCATGGCACTGGAAGTTTATCATCAAGTTTAAAGTTATTTGCTTTAAAAGAAACGAATATACAAAAAGTGATCTTTCAAGCTGTGAGCTGTTTGAAAACCCAAAAACGAAGAAAACATATTGTCACCGAATTATTGCTACGCGTGGTTGTGTTTGAACAGGTTGTGCGTCTCCAATCCATTCCATTCCCTTACATCTCATGGAAAAATTACCAAATCAGTTTTAAATATATTATATACCATTTTTGTTTAAACTTTCTAATGTAAACCTTTACATAAAATTTCAATGTTGTATAATGTCAAGCAAAGATTTTTGACCATATTGACAAAACTGAAATATTTAAAATCAAATTGACATTCGTACAATTTTGGATAGATTTGATTCATATTATACTTTTTACACCAGTTAGTTTCTTCTTGTCGCACATAGCTGATAGCGAGACCTCCAGAAGTTTGGCTAAATATCATGTCCTTGGTAAACCAGTCTTGATCAACTCTTCAAGCATTTGGGATGAGTTCGAAGGTTAACGTCAATATATTTAAAAACAAAAAACAAAAAAAAAAAAAAACTCACAAAGCAGTTACCTTTTAGTATTAGAGTTAGTAATTTGGTACAAGGCCTGGTAATTTTGAAATGTGGCGTAAAAAATATGGTAAGTTGCACAAATATTGTAAATCGGCAAACGATCTAATAAACTTAATAAATAATTCACATTAAAGCCGGTATGCAAGAACTGGTCAGTAAAATAATGTACAAAGAAGTTGGTAAGATACGAGTTAAAGTTGGTAATTTCATATGAAAACTGACAACTATAAAACTAGGGATGGGCATGGGGTATGGGAAATCTGCCCCCGCGGTGGCCTGCCTAGACGAGGCAAAATTTTGTCTTGAAAATTGCCTCACAGGGAATTTTACTTGGCACGGTTGGGCATGGGCACTAATAGGCCAGCCCTTCCTGTTCTCGAGGATTGAAACTCTTTGTTTAATGAAGGACGGAAACAGTAGGGTTTAATGAAGAAAGATGAAAGTAAGCATAGAATAATCACTAGGGTTTATAGAAAAACTATCACAAACTAGGGTAGAGAATGGTTACATATCTCAAGTTAATTAAAATTATTAAATTTCTTATCCGTTTTCTAGAGATTCCTAGATTTCTCTATCCGTAACTACAGCTACCTAGAAGTCCCTTAATTGAATTTTTGGTTAACTAAGGGCTGGGGCCATGAATATGTCCATGGTTAAAGCAAGGGCAATAACCTTTTTTTTTTTACTGGACAGAAATGGGTCCAATATTGGCAATCTTTAGATAACTCGTAGAAGAATGTTCAGTTTAAGGCTGTAGATTTTGTCTATGCACAATTGGCCACTAAAAACGCCTATGACCCCTGCCCCACTATGATGAAAGTAAAAGCCCAAGATTGATAATACACCTAAATCTAAGTCAGTTCTTCACAAACTAATTAAGATGCAATAAGATATGTACTAGTAGATTGAACGTCTAACACATGCAGAAATCTTTTTTTTTCTTTTTGCTCTTTTGGATAATGGCATGCAAAGATCTTTTTAGTGTTCGGTCTTGTATATTCAGACAAATTAGGAAAACCATGACCTATAGCTTCCTCTTATGGGCATGTAAAACTATCATTATGAAGAAGCTCTGTTATTTTTGTGTAACTCAGGGGTGTGACCATAATTAGCCGTTTACCTCAAGCAAAACAGTAGCAAGGCATATGAATTCCCTAAGGCCGAAAAGGAATCCACAAGGATCGGTTTCTTCCTCTTGGCCGTGGAGTTTTGGATATCGCAAAGACTTAGTCTATGCTATAATCTCTTTTTATTCCCGCACATTTTTACGTTTCCCTAAAGCACATCAAACACTAACAACTTTTAACTAACTCCAACCATTAATGGCTCGGAACACATAAAGAAGCTCGTTATTGAGCCCTCTTATTTTGGGCCGATTCTTCTTCAGCTTTCATCAGCATAACAAAAGGAAGAAATTTACAAGAAAACATTGCAGGCATAGGGTTGAGAAAATTGCACCAAAAGTCCTTAACTTTAGCAAATAAGTTTACTAGAAGTCCTAAAACTTGTCGTGAAAAGGGAATCGAGTCCTAAAACTTGTAAAAAGCATAATCAAGCCTTAAAACTTATCAAATTAGTTCAATTGAGTCCTTCCATTAACTCCGTCCAATTAAGCTAACTGAAAATGTTGGCGTGTCTTATTTTATTATTTTCTTAAGACATGTGGCAATGATGTGGTGCCCACCAAGTGCCAAATCAAGAATAAAATTTAAAAAATACAAACAAAATTAGATTAAAAAATAAAAAAGCTAAAACTTAAAAAAAAAAAAAAAAAAAAAAAGAAAAGAAATCAAGTCATGGCCAAGCCTCGCCCTAGGCCTTCTTGAAGCCTGGGGACCCTTGGCTTGGCAAACCAAGGCCTCGCCCAGGGCTGGCAAAGGCCCAGGTGACCTCCGCCGACCCCTCTCGGTGGCTGTGGCAGCAGCCATCGGCAAGGGCTTGGCCAAGCCATGGGGGAGTTTTTTTTTTTTTTTTAAATATAGCTTTTTATATTTTAATCTAATTTTGCTTGTAATTTATAAAATTTTCTAATGTGGCACTTGGTGAGCACCACGTCATCAGCACGTGTATAATAAATAATAAAATAAGACATGTCAGCATTTTCCGTTAGCTAATTGGACGGCATTAACCAAAGGATCCAATTGAACCAATTTGACAGGTTTTAGTACTTGATTGCATTTTTCACAAGTTTTAAGACCCGATTGTACTTTCGTGATAAGTTTTAGGACTTTTAATGTACATATCCCTTACTTTATGTACGGAATGCAATTGAAGTTAAGAAACTTAATTTATTTTTTTCACACTTAGATGGTCTTACTATTTTATCAAATCTTAGATCTTCACGGATATCTTGGTTTTTTGGCATTATAGATTAATTAATTAAGTTGATATACCTTAACACTAATTGTTATCAAAACTTAGTATTAAAAGAGAAAATTCAATTTGTGCAAGAAACCTCGCCCTTTGAGCAAAATTTCTAGCTCCCCATTGCGTCAAATCCAACCATACACTAAATAAGGTTGGACAGCAGCAACCTGAATCTAGTTATTCTTTAGAGGAAAAAAAAATCGAAGATGTCAATAAGAAAATAAAGTTATGGAGAAGCAAACAATACCCATGATCTTTTAGATTCCTTCCTTTAATTCTGGCAACCGCTCTCAAAGCCTTCTTCCACTTCTTTACTAAATCCTTATTTGAGTCACTCTTGTGCTTTTGGAGGGCTTTCCGATATAAATTAGTCTTAAGCTTGACATCATCCACGTCCACATCATAGAAGATAGGGAGGATCACTTTCTCATCATTATCTTTCAATAACTCCACTATGCGTGCTAGCTCATGGAGACACCACTTACTTGAAGCATAGTTTTTGGAGAAAATTGGGATGTAAATTCTGGAGTCATTGATCGCTTGCAAGAGGCTGCCTTCAATCTCTTCACCAAATCGAAGCTCTTCATTGTCTTTGAAAGTGTAGATACCTGCACGGATCATGTCATTGTAGAGAGAATCAATGATGGTTAAGCGGGTGTCAGGCCCTCTGAAGTTGAGGAACACCTCATAGCCCCTCCTTGATCTGTCATCATGGCTGCTGCTTGTCGGAGCTGCCGTTTCCATTTCTTTTCCCTCCCTCTTTCTCTTCATTCCGTGAGGACAATGGCTATTGATCTCTGAATTGAGTCCGATCATTGTAAAAACCTGACAAAAAGCAACAGAGTGAGATCGCTCGCTTACTTCCACTACGTTCGCCTGTAAAAAAGACCATTTAGACTCGCACAAAATAGGAGGTTGAGGCAACAATTGATCAAAGACTTCGAAGAGGAAGAGGTCGTCTCGGGGATGTTTATTTTAGCTGAAGTGCAACATGATTGAGAGTATATGGAAGCATGTAATTGATCATATGGAAACAGATAGCTCATATGTAATTATCACAAGCATAAACACAAGTTGTCCTGTGTAAGTCACAATTCTATATAGTCAAGCTAGCACTGACCATGTCTTCATCTTATAACAACTTGATAAACAAACAGAGTGAGATCACTCACTTCCACTACGTTTGCCTGGAAATTACTTGCGGCCTTCCTTCACAAGTTAATAAAATAAAATAAAATAAGCATTCAGGCTCGCGCCAAATAGAAGGCCAAGTTGAGGAAATAATTGATGAAAGTCTTCAAAGAGCCGGAGGTTGTCCTGAAAATATATTTTTTTACTGAATGTTGGTTAAGTGTTGGTTGGATGTATTGGACAACTTGCCATTACTTTGTCATTAGTGTTCCTTTTGTGTGGAAGTCACCTGCGGCCTTGCTTCATAAGTTGAAAAAACCAAATCAGAGTCGCATCAAATAGGCGGCTAAGGGAAATGGTCTGACCAACTGGATGAGTGGAGTCCGCGAACGTGGTCAGTGCATGACCCGAGATTCGATGTATGTGATAATTTTTTAATAATTATTGTCAATTTTTTTTGAAAAAAAAAGGCTTTCCGGTAAAACCAACTTCACTTTTGAAAAATTTGCATATATTCATTGAATGCCATGGATTCATTTTCTGAATGTTGACTTGCGATATGAAATCTGATGATCGCATGTCTTTGCATTATGAACCAAATATTACATTTTAATCAAGTATATCATGATTATGCATGTTGTCGCAGCCCAGCTGAGGCGAACCTTGAGAGAATTTGATTAATTGCTAGGTGGAGACATATAACCTTTGTGCAACTTGGCGCTTACACTTCTTATGGCTCACCCAAATCCTATGGACCACAACTTGATTTCTCTTTTAGTGTATGATTTAATTTTGATCAGAGCTGTCACTAATCTATTCTAGGCCGGTTGTGAGATAAGTGAGGAAGAAGAGCTCGTCCTACTTCGGCAAATCAAAGATCTTGTACGCAAGGACTTGGTTAAGTTAGTTTTGCCTAATGCCCACCACCAGTAACCTTTTTTCTTTTAATAAAAAATTATTTCATTCAATATATTTTCAGTTTTTATTTCTTACCATGTATAAGTACTCTTACATTAAACTTAAACAATCAATGATGAAGTCAAAGAAAAATAAAGAACATAATAAAGCAACTCAAGCAGTATCGGACAAAACAATACAACGCGCTTTGAACTATTCATAGGAATAGACGTGCACTAGTCTAATAAATGAAAATTTCCTAATTTATGTCATGAGAAATGAATTCTGAATACAATATGACAAAACTAGCAATAATAAAAATTAGTCTCATCCTATAATGTACCGCGAAGAAGGCCTAAACTAATCAAAATGCTTCTTTTCGTACTCTTTTTATAATATATATATATATATGAAAAAATTAAACAAAACTTAATTAATGGAATATAATAAACGCGTAATCAGAAAGAGATGACATCTAAACTCTAAGCCGGAAGAGGGTATGGGGGAAATTGATACCTATTTGACATCTCCGTTTTCACGTCTGCAGAAAAGACACGTGAATGCAAACTCATATATATATGAAAATGCAATATGCTGGAATTTCATGAAAAGTGACTCGAAATGTGTAACTATATTTTATGTGATGCTAAAACGGACTAATAAACAAAGGGGGATCCCCGAGTACCGCTTCGGCGAAGAGCAAACCAACCGGGATTGGGCTGGATGAACACTGTTCAGACAGAAGACGGTCTGGACAGTGGACATTCGACCTATCCCCGAGTTTAAAAACAGACCCGAACCGGGCCTTGACAATCCTAGAGCAATTACAAACCAAAGGGACCATCGAGGACCAACCTTGAGAGTCTCAAACAGACCAAAAGTGTTATTAAGTATTATCAAACTCAAGTGAAGTCAGAGTCTGAATATTGACAGTAATATGATAATATTCACTAGCGTGCAAAATTAATAAATGAAAGTTGAGAAATAGAAGGAATTGCGCATAAGATTTACAGTGGTTCGGCTTAGAGTAAATCTACATCTACTCTCCCACACTGACAACCTACTAGCTGAATTTCACAAGATGTTATAGAAGGGAGTGATGATACTCAGGTTTGTGATATACAATCACTCTTTCAATGCCTCTCAAGGATTACAATTTGTTGCTCACAAAAGACAAGTATATAAGATTGAAGTTCTCTTGGACTTTGGAATTTTTTATTCTAACCTCTCTCTTCTCTTTGGTACCTTGGTCTTCGTCTATACTCCTTCACTTCTAATCTAATGTTGGACAATTTTTAGAGAAATATTATCCAATCAACTCATTGGACAAAAAAGATTGAGCAACCGTTGAGGGATAAGATTTTACTCTCCATCAATTTTGTTGCCCGTACAAGCAAATATTGATTTCCATAAGTAGAGTTCTTCAATGAAGGAAAGTAGCTTGCCTTTGGAGTGATTATCAATCAATCAAGATGATTTGCATAGAGATTTTGTTCCAAAACAGTCTTTAAAATTGAAGATCAGTCAATGCATTCTATTTTGGAAATCTAAGCCAGGTCACTAGCTATGACGATATAAGAAGTGGGGTTTGTGTCTGAACATATCGTCATAAATATATTTTGTAATATGATGATATTCAAACTTAGCTAAGAATCTGAAAACATAAAGTAATATGATGATATTTGTGTATAAGCTATTACGTTGATGATATTTCTATATAAGTTCTGTTGATATCCTTACTCTTGCTCGGATGACATTTGCATATAAGTTTTGCTAATATCCTCACTATTGCTTTGGTGATATTCGTGCAATAATATTGATGATATTCATGAAGTAATTGTCTTAAACTTCAAAGGCGATACACGAACAACAATAGATAGATTTTGAATGTGATCAAAATATATATAGATTTATCCTTCATGAGTAGTTCCTAAAATAAGACACTTACGCATTTATCAATATCAATATAACCTTTGTTGATATCCTTAATATTTCCCATTTCCGACGTGAGGTTGGTACGCTTGTGGGCCCATATAGTTAGGCAATACTTATTGGCCTTTTGTGCGGGCATCTTTGAAACGGGGTCATGTACGGAGGACTCCCCGCCTAGGTGCACTTTCGCTTCCATCTCTTCGTTTCTTTTTTTTTTTTTTTTTTTTTAATTTGGTTTTATTTTGATAACTATTTCTCTTTTCTTTTTACTTTGGCTATATGAGCTCGCAAGGAAATAAGAAATGAGAGAGAACCTTTGTTCCTAGCTCGATCATGACGGCTGGGAGTCTCTTTGAACCCGAGAATGGCGCTAGTTGAGTATGTAATGTAGACACCGAAGATTTGAGCAAAGTTGACCGAGAGTCAAACTTCATTAAAAGTTGAGTCGAAGGGCATAATTGGGTTGTACTTGTCTAAAGCTTTCCAAAGATACCCAATTTACCCAAATTGAACGGCTAATCTTAAGATATCAAGATCAGAATCACAAAGATCAGAATTTTATGGCAAAAATATTATAAACTTTTTGCTAACTTCATCCATTTGACCTGGCTGCCCAAAATCCACAATCCGAGGTGGACAACATTTTAGCTTTCCGCGTGGGGAAGGAGAAGGGGGGGGGGTGTTTTGGGTTCAATTGTACATTATACGGAAAAGTTATGCTCGCCCAAGTTCAATCAAATTTTGGTAAAAAATGCGTAAACATTAATTTTTGAGATTTAAAAAAAAAAAAAAAAAAAAAAAAAAAAAAAAAAAAAAAAACAATGTTGATGCTCCGTCGAAGAAGACAATTACTGGAATATGTACTACTTATTTATAAAACACATTTCTATCCTATTCGTTGTTTAATTCAATTACTTCGGCTAAGTTTAAATTAATTGTTCTGCCTAAGCCTAAATCCAGACATAATCATTTGTAGCTTTAAATGTTGACATTATCTATACATAGCACAGGGAAATAACACATAAGTAGGGGATGACATGTAGACAATTTATAAGTTCATTGGGTCACATGGCAACACAATGCCTAGTGTCTTGTCACGTCATAAATACAGAGCCATAGAGAAGTGTCTTGTAGCGAGTATAGAAAACCAACTCTCTCTCAACTTCAGCTTTAACTCTGTAATGGATTAGGCGATTTTAGTTGGCTGACCTTCTTCGAAGTTTATGTACTTTAATTTAACTTAATGGTTCAAAAAATCGAAAGAGATATTTTTTAATTTCAAGTCCACGGTAATGTTAATCTTTTACCCAATCTGAGTTTCGCTTTGCAAAGAAAATGTACAAAAAGGATCCCTTTTGTTGAGCTGAGAGGGTCCTGAGAGAGAAACTTTAGTTCATTCTTTTGTGGAAATTGTGAAGAAAATGCAGTTCCTCCTACATAAGGAGATCAATAAAGTTGAGATTTTCAAAAAAAAATTAATATTGAATGAGGGTATTTATGCCTTTTGATTATATCAACCTGATTTTCTTGGTATTTTCCAGGTCTTGAAATTGCAAAACACGTCGTGCGTGTGAACACGCGAAGAGAGGAATCTATTTGATGTGGAATTTGGCTGTGTGCAAACGAATTGACTAGACAAACATACTTAGGTGCTTTTGTTTTTGCTTTTGCTTTCACAAGAGGGTCGGACAAACACTTGAGGATGGACTTGCGTATATTTTAAGCAAAGAAAACTTATTTCATCTTTATTTCTTAAGGAAGTTCACTCTCTCTCCTAACTCATATAGACTTCATTGGATTAGTCTTGCTAGTACTCAGATCCACATAAATCAGGTCCATCACAAAATTGCTAATCAAATAAATTGTACATGGATCACCAAAAAATATATGGATGTGATCACAATGGGTCTACAGACCATGATCCATGCAACTATTTTCATGTAATGGTTAGTTGATTAACTGATATTAGTCATAATGCAAACTGTTGCAATTTGTAAAAACTTGAAAAGCTTTATTTCACAATTGACATCCATTACTTTGTGATGCGACAATTGGGGCCCTCCTAGAATGCTTTTTGGAAAGATCGTAGAAACATCCACGTAAGGACCAAAGATTTTTTTCTTTTTTCTTTTTTCTTCTTTTTTTAGCATAATTTTCTTTCTTATTGGAGCCAAACCCAAACTTTTGACTTAATCATGGTTAAAATTGACTGCTTTTCGCCAATGTCAGGAATTTAATCTAGGCGATGACGTCTCTAATGGATCAATGGATTTGAACCTTTCTCTGGCTCTATTGAATGAAGTCTAGATTTATTATTCACACACGCACATACACATAAAATGTTATCATGTCCTGAACATGTCATTATGTCTTTTTTAAGATGGGCACCAAATTTGAAATCTAATATTATGCAATTGTATTGAATCACTATCCGTGCGTGCAGACATCTAAAATATTTTATCAATGTTGATTATTAACTTAATAGAAATATTAGGCTTCTCATACAAGCAACTCAATTTGGGAAACAAGAAGTGAGAGGAAAGAGGCTCGTGAATCAATTAGAATTGCATCCACGATGGACTAGTGGTGGTCCTACTTACGTTATGCTAACTTAGCTAGAAAAACCTATATTTATTACCTAATTTTCTGCATTTGTTGCAAATGTTTTGTATGTGTGATGTACTTTAGATCGGTAGTAAAGAGTAGCATAAATTCATCACATGGAACAACTTTTCAATGCAAGGATTCAGCCTCTGCCTCTTGTTCTCCCATTTTTCTTATCTTTCTCTTGTTCTCTCTGAAAATAGCAAGAGTTCCCATTGGCAAGATAGTATCTCCTGCAAGGGTTAATTTCTACACACGACTCGACTGCAATTGGGAGTATAATTTTAAATGTCATTTTTTAGTATCAATTTTCAAAATATCAAAGTTGTGACTATTTGAGCTTTCTACACAGTAGTGGCGTGGGTACTGCATTGATTGACTTAAAATAAACATCTCAACAACTAGGCTTCTTGCAAATATCCATCTCAAAGCGTGAGAAATACTTGTCCAGACCTTGACCCTTGGATCACGTGCAATCATAATCATGAAAAACTCAAGGGAGTTCTGTAAACCCAGGTGACTCACAGCTATGGTTGACTCCAGGTCACACCGATTGTGATTGAACAATGTCAAGACAAAAAATTTAACCCCGAAATACACGCATATGTGTATGTATCAGCATCACAGTGGCTCCTCCTGCACATATGGCCAGACAAAAAAGTCTCCTCCAAAATCAATGAAAAAGGATCGTTTGTCCAATGACTAATGATACTTGGAAACTACTGGAGACAAGGAAAAGTAGGGCAACTTAAGCTTTGTTCGTTTGATGGAAAATAACTCGTTTCATGGAAAATGAACAAGTCAAGAAAACCATTCTTTGCTGTTGAAAAAAAAAACACTTTCAAAAGTGAGGAAAATATTTTTTACTTTTCAGAAAGTGCAAAACATTTTCCATAATTTCTTTCACCTCACTTTCTTTCACCAAACACATTTTCTTTTTCTTTTTATGTTTTCGGTTTCTTTTTCTTTTTAAAAAGTGAGTTTTTATTATTTTTTCTTTTTCTTTTTCCTTCCTTTTCTTTTTCTTCTTCCTTGGTTGGTCGTTGGCCACAGGCCAGCTCGAGCCTCACCACAAGTCAGCAAGGCTCAAGCTCACTAGATACCGGCTAGGCTTGAGCTCGCCAGCTTATGGCAAGGCGAGTGAGGCTCTATCTTACCTAATCCAATGAGCTCAAGCTCACCCTCGTCAAATTTGGCAAGGCCCAAGCTCGCCAAGCTTGCCGGATTTGATAAGGCTCGAGCTCGCCCGACCCACCTTAGGTGAGCTCGAGCTCGCCAACCTTGGCAGAGCTCCGGCTTGCTTGGATCGACTGAGCCTTGAGCTCGCCGATCCATGTCTTGGTTAGTCACCGAGTAGCTAGCCATCATCGAGGCACGTGGCGGCGGAGGAAAGAGGAGGAAGAAGGAAGAAGAAGGAAGAAAAGAAAAAAAAGAAAAAAAAAAAAAAAAAAATCATTCAAAATTCAAAATTAAAATATATATAAATTAAAATTATTTTTCAGGTCAATTTAGAAAAATTAAAATTCAACTTTTTTGGTAATTTTTCCAACAAAATCAAATCAAATACCGAACAGTGAAAATTTCCACTTCATTTTTAAGTCTTAGTCAAATATAAAAAATATCGTCATTTTTTGGGAAAATATTTTTAGTTTTTGCAAAACGAATGGAGCCTAGTGAATGGACAATGCAATCAAGGTCAGTGACCGATGGTTGATGCTTTTGCATGGTACTCATTGTTGTGACTTGTCTGCAGGGAAAAAAAAGTCGTCCTTCGACAGTGACTTGTCTGCAGAAAAATCATTGTTGTGACTTGTCTCCTTTCTCTTGATTATTATTCTATTCAACTAGAAACCGATCAATTAGGTTTTTCTAGCTTCGCTAGCATACCGTATTTTAATTCAATCTATGCAATTTGAACATGGGATCCCAGTCTAAACGCGTTTCCTAGTGCCTTTTCATTTAGACATATATAGGATTATAATAACATAAGATGATGTAAAGTGGTTTGGCTCCAAAAACATACTATTTTGCGCGACCTCTAAGATAGCATTGTGGATCCCCTCTATATCTTTTTGTCTGTTTTGGTTTTGGAGAGAAATCTCTTCATCGATTTCTGGGCAAGAAAATAGCAGACTGTAATTGCTTTTGTTCTGCTTATTAACTTGAAAAGGTTTAGCTTTTCTCGGCCGGAGCCACATTTCCATTCTGCTTTTGCTAAGCCAAACAAAGTAGTTCTTATATTTAATCCAGATTCACGCTAATTGGCATGATCGAGTTGCCTTTATTCCACTTACAGACAATTGTTTGTGCAATCCTGCAAAATTTTTCCAAATCTACCGATGGCCTCTGCACTTTATGGCCTTGTTATATTTATGATGTGGGAATAATTAGCGTAGATAAGAACTAACATTCTTTTTTTCATGGAAAAGAAAATGTTATCTCGTTGTAACTTTAATTCCCTATTATATTTTTACCTTATACTTTTGTCCATTATCTGTTCGCGCAATAACTAGTATGAGAGAGAGAGAGAGAGAGAGAGAGAGAGAGAGAGAGAGAGAGAGCACAAAAATGGAAAAAAACATAGAAAACAAAGACAAACAACCGTGAATCCAAGTGCCTACAAAGGCCGGAGGCTTTAGAGAGTGATGGAAGCAGAGCTCGACGACTGGAGACGATGGCCGAAGGTGGTAGGCAGAGTGGAGTTCGAGGGCGGTAGATTGTTGTCAGATGAAGAAAGTTAAGCTTTGGAGGTGTGAGTGCATTCAGGAACAAGAGTACTGCCGGTACCAATTTTGAGGATAACGTTTGTGTGCTTGGTGTTTTTTAAGATATAAAGTGGTGTTTTGGAAAATAGAGGATGAAAAGTAGTAGTAATATGAATAGTGCGGACATATTCTAGTACTTTCCTAACAGAAGAATAAGAGAACTTAATGGAAATTAGTGTGCACTAAGTTGGTCGTGGATATTTTTTACCTTCTTAAAAGAAATAAATCTCTTTTACATGCTCTATGTATATATTCTTTGATCAAAGAGAAAGATTATTATCTTGTAAAATATTTTGATTGGAAAAATTCTCTCAAATGATGAAAATTGTCAATGACATCAAGCATTCAAGATCAAATGGTTAAGTTAAGAATAGCAGTTCTAAAAACTCCCTATGAAATTAGTTTTAGTCCGAAACAAGTTTTTCCATCTCTGCGAGAGGACCCATTTTCCAACCTGAGTGTTCAATGTCACTTTCACTGAGATTGACTTCTATTTCATTGTTCAATGTCACTTCCGGGTAACTTTACACACGGTGAACTATGTGGCATTTTTGGCCATGTATGCAAAAAAATAAAAATAAATAATAGAAAATAATTAACGCAGAGAGAGAGAGAGAGGGTGGGGGGCTTAACATCACTTTCCACAACGTGGTTCCACTTAAAAATGTCATTACTTTTTTTTGAAATGTCTAAACTTTAAATTGGCTTCATTATTTGAAAAGTCAAAAAGTGTTGGTTAAAGTGTTGTATATACTTCAATTTCAGGTCCATGCTAATTTTAATCTTTTACCAAATTTGAGTTTTGTTCTGCATACTACATGTAATAGATCCTTTTTATTGAGCGAAAGAATCGTGACAGAGACTTTAGCTAATTCTTTATGGAAACTACGTGGACATTGTGGTTCCTCCTTCACAATGATTCCAACAAAGTTGAGATTTTTGAAACATTTTTATTCTTGAATGTTTATCTATGTGCTTTTTTTTTTTTTTTTTTTTTTTTTTATGATTCAACTTGAGTTTCCTAGTATTTTCCAGGAATTGAAATTGCAAAACACATTATGCTTGTGTGAAATTGACTAGACAAAACATACTTCAATGCTTTTTCTTTTGCCTTCACAAGAGGGTCGGACAAAGACTTGACGATGGACTTGTGTATGTTCTAAGCAAAGACAAAAGGCCGCAAATTTGTTCTTCATTCCAACTATGCAATTCAATCATGGCGTGAATCCTAGAATCCCAATCGAGATATTTTTCATAGTGCATTTCTATTTGGACGTACACAAAATAATAATAACATAAGATGATTTAAGGGGATGATTCAATAAACAGATTATTTCAATTGGCGCATTAGGTCCAAATTTACAAAGCAAGCATAATGGATCTCTTCCTTCATTTCTAGGCTAGAAAAAGCATTGATTTTGTTCTTGTAATTAAATTTAAAAAGAAAAAGAGTTAGCTTTTGTCAGCTGGAGCCAAATTCCATTCTACTTTTGCTAAGCCAAACAAAGCAGATCTTCTAACTTTCAATCTAGATTTGCGCTAATCAGCATGATCAATTGATTCTTACCTTTATTTCACTTACTACGCTTGATGTACCACTAAAATGCCAATTGTTTATGTTTGGTGTTCACACAATCTTAAATTTTTCAATTAGAATTTTGTTCATGACCACCCCCAAAAAAAAAAAAAAAAAGATCTAGCTCATTAATATTCTATTTGAAAGGCCCACAATACTAATCAAGTTTTTATTATTTTGGTCAGTCAAATATTTGATAGTAACAAAAAAATAAAGGGTGAGTTATTTAAAATTTGTAATTTACATATATAATTACATAAATGCAAAGGATAATATTTGAACTTGTTGAGCTAAAGCTTGAACTCATTTTATAACGGTGATTGTATCGAGTCGACTTGAGCTTGACCTTGATATCTTAATTTTCTTTTGGTCAAGCTCCAACTAGAAATTGATTTCTCCATAACTTGAGTGGAGTTTCAAGCGTCTAATATTTGATAGGAGTTGAGCTCGAGCTTCGCACTAACGGAGTATTATACATCTGAACATTGGTAGGTTAGAGTGCAAAGCAATGGTATTGAAAAGAGTATCAATAGTCGTTAAAACCATAAATAAAAATTCATGTCATTCTAGAACTATGTAGGGGTTGAGAGACAAGCCCATGGAAAGAAACATGAACATGCTGGCGACTTTCGAATATTTGTGCTTAATTGTTTCTACGAGTAAAAACACATCTCAGTAATAAAATAAAATAAAAAAACTTCAACTCAGAATATACAAGAAGGATAATTATTGCGTGAAAACTCATTAAGAGGAAGTCCGCTGACATAATGCAACTCTGGCTCCACAACGCTATCTTCTTCTGAACTGAAGCACTTAAACTGTCTTAGAACATCGACTTTTAACTTAACCCCGCTTTGTCCTTCAAATCTCCACGAGCTCTTCAAAGAAAAAGGGCATGCTGCCTGATACCCCCAATAACAAATTGAAAGTAATAGTGTTTGTTTACCGGACAGACCAGACCTGTCATGTATGGAGCAACAGCCACTTAGTACATGCACTTAGGGCTGGGCAATGGGCCACGTCAGCCGTGTGGTCCAGACCCGTTGTGCGCCTAGGCCGAATCACGCTCATGGTCCCTAATTAGCCGATCCTGGCCCGACAAATTTTTGATGGACCAGTTCAGGCCACATGGGCCAAACCTTAAGGAACTTTGGGGCTCCAAAATACTGTCATTGGACAGTCACTTATTTAGTGACCCAATCCGGCCCAACGATGGGCTAGTCACTTGGTCAGGGATTGGCCGGAAGGCCCCCAATAGTTGGTTCGGGTTTTCATTAATTTTCCTCAATTACCTTGTTTATTATTCATATTTTTTTTGTTTTTTTTTTAAATTTCATTAAATTAAAAACAACCCAAGCTCGTGCCAATAGTGCCTTGGCCCAACCTAGTGTCCACTCCTACTGGCAATTGGAGTTCGGGTCAGCAATTTAAAGGCAGAGCGAGGGAAGATATGGTGGATGGTCCTAAAACTCTATCAGCAACTGTATTTACTTTTGCGATAGGAAGTAAGAGTGTAAAGGAGGAGGTGGTCACAAATCCTCAAAATTCTCTCCCAAAATCCCTTGGGCTTCTCCACCCAAATCCTCTGTTTAAAGAAGCAGAAGTAGCAGCAGCAGAAGAAGAAAATCCGTCGGAATGTCGAATGTCGGCATCAACAATGAACAATATGGTTCAGCAATCATGGGCATCGAATTCAGAGCAGCTCGACTTGGCAGTCATGGCAACGAGAAACCTCTACGGTCTTTTCTTCTTGAAGTACAAATCACAAGATCTCTTTACAACCTCTAGCCATGGTTCCGAAAGTTTAACAAAGAAAGTCTTTGATACAAACTATTTTATATTTCCATATGGAGAAAGAATGAAACTTAGGCTTTTTGAAGGAAATATAGCTCTCATGGTATTTCTTAACTACTTGAAGCTGTGAAGGACAAAAAAAAAGTAATAAAAGAAATTTTTTGACTAGGAACTAGCTAGATTTGTCCATCTGCAAAAGTTGGTGCCTTTACTTGTCGCTCTTGAAAGTGGAGGTTATGATTGTCCTAAAATGTATAGTTAATGTCTCTTAGCAGGAAAAGCTTGCTATGCATAAGACGTTGTGTAAGGAGATGTCGTTTATAGGATGGAGGGGCCGTATCAGCACCTTTCCTTACCATCTAAGAAAATGTTGTCCATGGTCACGTGACAACTTTATAAAACTGAAAGAACTCTTTGCTCCTTCCTTCCGAGACTCCCATAGCCCCTAACATCATTTTCCATCACCGTCTTTAGGAAAGAAACCGTTCGCCTATGCATGTGACAATCACAATCGCTGACCCTCATCCCTCTCCTCCTCTTAGCTCTCATTGTCGCGACTCTGTGGAGAGAAAATGGATTTAGAAGTAACCAACGGTCCTCAATCGACATAAGTTCTTCGAGGCTCTTACTTCGCACAATATGGGAAGTTCACTTCATTTTATTAACCTATCAAAACTGAGTCGCTAGTAGCTACTAAGACCAATTAGGAGCCAAGTGAAATGTAAGAATATACCTCACATTCTACACAATCAAAGATCTAAGTAAGGAGACTTAATTACAATAGTTATCCAATTAATATCATTTTGGTATCTAAACTTGATTATTTGTCAACCAAGTGTCACATGCAAGTTTTTTTTTTTTTTTTTAATATCCAATTATGAATTCTAAAGTTCTTATTTATTAAATGTACATGCAATATTTTTGCATTTATTATGATCGTAAAATGCAATCTAACCATTCAACTTAAATGAGGAAATCACCACATTGAAGCAATATAAAAGAATCATAATCATTTCATCAAAGATAGTAATAAAAGAAAGAGTAGAAGATACCAAAAAAAAAAAAAAAAGAGGAAATAAAACAATCCGATGGAAGTTGAGCAAAGAATATAATATGACATTGTTATTGAGTATCAAGACAATAACTCCATGAGTTAAATTCAAAACAAATCCAATTTCTTGAGAAAAGGCTAATCTATCTAAACCCAAGATATCCATTAAAATCCTAAACTATACGTATACCAACTATATGAAACTAAATATAATACTAAAATCTACAACCTAATGAAAGCCTGTTTTTCTAATCATTTTCCAATTTTTTGTTTTAGAAATTTTTTATTTTTTATTTTATTGGGCCGGCCTGTACGCAAGCTTGATCTCCAGGTCGAGTGGGTTAGAATTTAAGAAAACATATAGGTCCTTGTAAGCGAAATGGGCTTGCTTGCTAAAGCCCAACCCGCGTATAGCCGAAACAAAGTCCAGATCTGTTAGACCAAATTAGGCTCATATTCACCAAACCAAGCTAAGCCCAATTTCATTAAGCTAATAAAACCCAAAGCTCATTAAGCCTAATTAAGCCTTTTTTTTTTTTTTTATTCTCTATTTTTCTCTTTTCTTCTCCCTTTTTCAATTTTATTTTATGCACTATGTCTCCTCACTTTGAATTCAATGCTCTAAGCCAAAGAAGCTGTGGAAATAGCAGTTGCCAAAATGCCGTGACTGCTCAAAATTCGTGATTGGAAATCGCAAACCCACCTGATGAATTGTTCTATAAATGCCGCGTCCCCATATGAGAATGAGACTATTGCAAGGATTAACTACAACAGCCGCATGATAGGCCACTGTCAGAATCTGCAGTTAAAATTCTGATTGGAGGTGCACAATCCTAGTTTTGGGGAGAGATGATAGAATTCGACGAATGAAGAGAATTTCTATGGGGTCTCTTCTCGGCGTCAAGTAGCATCAAAGACTGATGGCCTTACCTTGGAAGCAACGGACTTTAGAAGCGAGTCAGTTATAGTTGGCTTTTTCCCATGCTGACCTCTGCTATCGAGAAGATCGTCAACAGCTTGAAGCTGTGCATCTGAAAGCAGAGCTTGAAGATCCACTTTGCTGAATCCTTCTATCATATGACATGTAGCATCAAAGTCCACATCACTGGCCAAAGGAAGCTGCGCAAGGGCATTAAAGCATACACTTAGCAAAACTTCAACATTGCCTGATGGTTGCCATTTTCGCTGACTGATCATACAGAAACGGAGAAATATAATTAATTGAATCCACCCAATATCTTCCTAATTAGTGAAAAGAAAAGAAAAGAAAAGAAAAGGAGAGGATGGTGATGTCTCAGAAAGGTTATACTAAATGATACCCGAAGGTAAGTCTTAGTCCCGTCTCATGGATTTAGTTATAAAAGCCTTTCTCATTTTTTTTTTTTTTTTTCTGAGCATCATCGGTAGATGTTAAAGGTCTGAGGTTGAAAGTGATTTACTACTGAACATCTAAACTTTACCTGAGCCTCACCTGAGCATGTTGCAGATTCAACCCACAACGCCTTTTACAATGTTCTCTTGTAATTGACAATGGGTGATTTGGGGTGCAAGGACTTTTAGAGAACTCCACGGGAGAAGGGGTTTTAACTTTTAACTCAACGTGTTTCACCAAATGTACTCTGTCAGATGCCATAAGTTCTAAACAGGATCTTAGTTGCTTAAATAAACTCTGTTTCTAACTCTTTTTGTTTGCTTTAAGCAATTCTCCATTCATATGTAATCTTTCCGGTGCATCTTTTTGGAAAAAGTAGGATTGCGGTCATATAGTTCTTTAACGAGTAATCCCTAAAATTTCAATAGGTGCAACCTGTTTCAGACCGTGTAAAAGATGAAATGCTAAAAGCAAAAAAAACTGGTAGATGGATGAAAGCTAAGGCACTGTTTGGTAAATTTTGTTTTTGTACCTCGGAATAACTATTTCTATTCTTTTGTTCTAGAGAATGAAAAAAGAACAGAAACCCGTTTGCGTCACCGACCCCCGGAGACGCTGAGCCATGGCGAGGCTCATCGGCCCGAGTTTTGCTGTGGTTGGGCGAGGTTGGCCTCGCGAGCCACCTCTAGGATGGTGTCGCTTGGCGGTGGCCCGACAAGGTTGAGCCTCGCCGGTAGCTAGGTGAGTTCGGTCTCACCAAATCTAGACGATGTCTATCTCACCCAGCCAAGGCGGCGAGCCTCGCACAGCCACAATAAGGCTCGGCCTCCTAGCTAGCGCGAGGCTCGCTTGGCCACCGGCGAAGCTTGGCCTCGCCCGGATCTAGTGAGGCCGAGGCTCACCATGGCGAGGCTGGCCTCCGGTGAGCTTGTCGACCTCACCTAGGCAATGGTCGGCGACCAACCAAAGAAAAAAAAAAAGAAAAAAAAAAAATAAGAAAATATAATAAAAGAATTAAAAAATCTAAGAATCATGCCAAACGTATTTCTATACTGAAACTAGAAATTTTGAAAAGTTACCAAACGCGTTCTTTTGATAATAAATTATTCTCGAGATCAGAATAAATAAAAAAATCATTTCTAATAAAAAATTGTTCTCCGGAATATAATTGTTACCAAATGTGCCCTAAATTTCCACCTTCCAGGATAAAAGTTGTGAAAATATCCAGCCTCTCCTGTATTGAAGGAAAATCACAGAACATAAGTTGAGCCAGCCAAGTCTCAAAAGTGCCATCTACTGCTTCTCATCAAATGCAACACATAACTAGACAATGATAAAATAAAGAAAAAGCATCCTTGGAAAGAAAATTGAATTAGAATTATTAGTAGATAGATGAACCCATGAACCCTGAGCAAAACAAGAGAGCACTTCACGCAGCAAATGTCATGATGACTGAGAAATTGCATGTGCTCGATGTAACAAGACTCAAACGATCAAAATCAGTTGATGCCATTATAGAGGCTCAATACCAGCATAATACACATCTTGCAAGCTACTTCAGCAACTAAAAAGTAATTTATGCAATCCCATCATTTGTTACCTACTTTTTGATACATATGTAATTTATCCAATATTGTGCATCCAATGTTAAACAATTCTAAATCAAGGAAAAGTCACGTCTAGCATTTTATTGTCTACCTTGAAGGTTATTACATAGTATCCATACTAAATGCTTCGTAAAAAATGGTTGTCGAAGTGTTCATGATGGCCATGCAATTTGCAGTAGCAATTGATAGTTAGTGTGCTATCGGAAGAGAATACTTTTTGTTATCATATAATACAAAATTATAACTTTTTTTTCCGCCAACACAAACACACCGGTTAAAACTGCAACACCATCTAATTCAGTAAAAAAATGCACCAACGAATAACATACCAGTAGTGACTCATAAAATTAGATAGATTTCACATGACCACCTTATAATTGCTATTGAATGCAAGAAACTAACTTGATTGATGACATGGTCAGTGACCCGTATTATCTATCATGCCCCTCTTTGAAGCAATGGAATCAAATTCATCAAAAAGAGAAGGCAAGGTGTTGCAAATACTGCCTTCGAGAATATATCAGAACCTGTAGTTTTGTAATTGTCGTTACTCTCAAATATTCAAAATCTCTCCATTTTGCTGACAAAATCAAGGATCATAATAACACTACATAATTTAACAACCTGAAACTCGTAGAAAAATCGGACCAGTTACAGGAACAGATCAACGTTAAAGATATCTAGACAAAACATCAAACAGGTAACGAAGGACTCTCGGCGAGACCGATTTTTAACTTCAACTAATCGAGATCAATAAAATCCCGAGTATTCTCCCTTCGACTGAAACGAAACTCACGAACCTGCTTCAGACAGCTTCGCTCTCCTATATCTCGGTTCGAAGGTGGATGGACACAGATCCCGAACGATGGAGCAGAGCGATGAGGAGATTCTGAACACGTAATCGACTCTAAAGGTCGATCGGTATAGAAACGACCTGGCAGGGGTAGAGCCGATTCCTATGCTCCTTGGTTCCCTTCAGCCGAGCTCTTCAATGGCCAAATCCTTTTTCAAGCGAGCGTCCAGCATCCTCTCCTTCTCGCTCTCGGCTGACTCTCTTTCTCCCCGTGAATCTCTCTTCAGCCTATCTCTCCGCAACTTGCCTCTTCAACGGCCGCCCTCACCGAAAACCAGCGGCGTCTCTCCTCCTCCTGTTATGCGAACAGGATCCTCTTGAGGCGAGCATCCTTTCCGGCGAAGATGTTCCTCGGCGAGCAGCTCCTATCTCATCATTTCCTCTCGGATCAGCACGCTCCCCTCACCTCACCGATCGAATCTTTCTGTTATTTCTCTCGCACGACAGCTAGCGCGGCTCTAGAAGGTGCTGGCTCAGCTCGTCACGGCTTGTCGCGCCTCCTTTGCTCACAGACGCACGCGCGCTTGGCCTGTCTTTTCTTCCTTGCGTCACAGACGCTGTGCTGGCTGGGGAAGTTGAGGGGGAAGCGCGCGTGAGGGAAGAGGGAGGCTGGGGCTGGGCTTTCTTTTTGTTTGGTTATATGATGGGCCAAGGAAATACAAAAGGAGATGGGCTAAAAGGAAATGAAGAGATGGGCCCAAAGAATTAAAAGAAATGGGTTGGACTAATGGAGGGAGGGGGCTTAGAAGGCTGAAAACTTTGCTAAGGGGCCGGCCCACACGACTTCATTTCGCTTTTTTATATCCTTTTTTATTTATTTTTTTCTTATTATCTCTTTTTTTTTTTTTTTATAAATTTTCAGATTTTTGTAAAATAAATGGATACCTAAAACATTGATAAAAAATTGAGCATCAACAACAACAACCAAAGCAAATAATATCGTGTTTACCCTCGAATGAGGCTACCAATAGTCATGTCAAAGGCCAAGGTGACAATGTTGGGTTTCAGATATTTAATTGTTCCCACTTGCCTATATATGCTGTGAAAAGGCAATCTCTCATCCTCATTTCTTCGATTTTCTAATGCAAAGGGATCGCCCCCAGAATCGCTCACTTGTTTGAATTTTCGATGTAAACCGAAAAACCAACCCGAGCATGCCATCTTATTGATTTCTTGGCCAAGACGAATATTATAGACATGAGGATGAAAATGTTGTTGGCAAGGATTAAGCTGTTTGACATTATTGGACTCACAAAAATTAATGGTCGAATAAACTACGAAGCTGGGTAGACTATACAGAGGAGGTATGCTGATCAATAAAAAAAAAACCGACGTACAAAGATGCGTTATAAGCAACTGTCAAATTCCCCAGTTGAATTTTTTGATTGGAGATGCACAATTTGTAGTTTTGGGTAGAGATGATAGAATTCAAAGAATGAAGAAAACTTTTGTGGAGCCTTCTCTTCTCGGCATCGAGATTGACGAGCTCGCCTTTGGCGGCGAACCTCGGTAGAGTCCGTTATAAGCTGTCTTTCCGCGCTTGAGAACTCTCTCCGCTTGCAATTTGTGCATGCAGGCGAGCTTGAAGAACCGTTGATTATGATTAGATCAATTAGTGTAGCGTCCAAGTCCACGTCACCTTGGCCAAAGGAAGCTGCATGAGGGCATTGAAGCGGACAATTAGCAAAACTTCAGCGACGCCCATTGTTGCCATTTTAATTGCCGATTATGCTGAACTTGTTGTAATAGGATTAAATGAATTCGCACAACATGTTCCTAATTAGTCTCAAGAAAAGAAAAAGAGAGGGATGACAATGTCTTTGAAAGGTTTATACAAAATGATACCCAAAGGTAAGTCCTAGTCTGTTTCATAAAAAAAGCTGTAAAGGCCTTTTCATTTTTACCATTGCACATCTAAACTTACCTAAGCCTCACCCAAGCGGGTTGTAAATCCAACCCACAATGCCTTTTACAACGTTTTCTTTTAAAAGTATTGTGTCAGATGCCTCGAGTTCTAAACAGGATCTTCAGCTGCTCAATTTGACTCTGTTTCTAGCTCTCCCTCTTTTTCTTTTTTTAACAATTCTCTGTTCATATGTAATTTTTCCGATGCATCTTCTCAAAAAGTTATGCGGATATGAAGTTCTTTAACAAAGTAATCTCATAAATTTCAATCCGTACAACCTATTTTGAACCATGCCAGAGATGAAATAACCTAAAAGCAAGTGCTGGCAGATGGATGGAAGCTAATTTTTTACCTTCCTTGATAAAAATTAAAGGATATCCAGCCTCTCCTGTATTGAAGAAAAATCACAGAACAGAAGTGTTCAAGCCTGCCAAGTCTCAGAAGTGCACCATCAAGTAAGTCCTGGTCTACTACTTCACACCAAATGCAACTCGATTAGAACTAAAAGCACATAATTGGACAACTACAAAATAAAGAAACAGGATCCCAAGAAAGGAAAGTGAATTGGAGTTATTATGAGATAGATGAACTCATGACTCCTAAGGAAAACAAAAGACCACCTCATGCCACAAAGATGTCATGACAGACATGAGAAATCGCCCTATGCTTGATGTCACAAGACTATCAAAATCCATTGATGGTGTTGTAGAGGCACAAGTCTAGCTTAATACACTTCTTGCACGCTACTTCAACAACTGAAAATTTATGCACTGCCATCTTTTGTTACCTTCTTTGATACATATGTAGTTTATCCAAAGTAATGTGTATATGAAGTTAAACAGCTCTAAATCAAGTAAAAGTCAAGTCTAGCATTTTATAGTCCACCTTAAAGGTTAATAACATAGTCTCCATGGTAAATGCTTGGTGGAAAATGTTTGCCAAAGCATTCATAATGGCTGTGCAACTTCAAATAGTAGTTTAAAGGTAGTGTGCTATTGGAAGAGTGTGCTTTTGTTACCATGTAAGATGAAATCATTACCTTGGTTGTGTGAACGGCAATGGACTGGTTAAAACTTCAACACCATCTAATATAGTAAAAAACTGCACCAATGAATAACAAACCATTAGTGAGTCATACCGTTGAATATATGTCACTTGATCACCTTATAAGTGCTATGAATGCAAGAAACTGACTTGATTGATGACATGGTCAGTGAAACCTTATTATTTCTCTTTGGAGCAATGAAATCAATTTCATCAAAATCAATTTCATCGAAAAAGAGAAGGCAAGGAGGCTGCGATTCTTGCCTTTGAGAATATATCCGAACCTGTATTTTCTAATTGCCGTTGCTCTTGAATATTCAAAATTTCTCCCTTTTGCTTGACAAAATCAATGCCATCAATATGCAAAATAGAAAATCTAGTGGACATTTGATCACCACTTCCAAATTTTTAGTAGAGAAAACCTCTAAATATTTCACATCTTTAATCTTTCTCTTAATCAAATAGTCATAGACAATCCTCTCATTCATTCATTAGAAACTCATCAACCTTTTTAACTTGGCCTCTTTAGTGGTTATGGGAGGATCCTCATTGCTACGCTAGTTATCCTATTTCGACTACTAGCATACCTGAAGAGACTCTATTAAATACATACAAAAGCAATAGCAGAAAGCACAAAAATATGAAATGTCCGTAAATAACAAAGTATAATACAAGATTGCACAATGAAACTCAATCAGCATCGGTGCAGTTGAAAATAAGCCTCTTATAGCTTGCTCAGCGGTACCAATATACTTATTCAACAGCTCAGTCTTTCACTGATATGGATTGAAGAGAACAAGCTACTGCTGCAGCACCAGCAATGTGTGTCTTACCAAAGCCCAGATATCCATTTAAAAGAACATTTGACCATGGCCTTAGAGGAGCTTGCCCCAAAACATTTTATAAGCAAATATAAGAATGATAGACACGAAGATGAACTAGGTTTATTTAACAAGTTAACAATGACCACATTTTAGCAGAGTGAGATAGAGAGAGAGCAAGATGAGGAAAGGTGTAATGAGTCACTAGAAAGAATAAACAAAAGCTACAGCTAAGAAACAACCAATGCAGTTATACAAGCTTTCTTGAACAAAATCCATGCATAATTTAGCTCACTCGCAAGAATGCATCGGAAACAATGGTAGGTAGTTAAGCCCCACAATCTCGGGTAATCCCATCATCTTAATGAAGATTACGTAGAGGATGACCATGAGCTCCCTTCACTAGATTGTCAATCTGCCAAAAGAGGTTTAGACAGCTTATCATCAAAAGATGACTTCGACTTTACATGGAAAGTCAAGCACTTAATGGAAGACAAACACTTGAGAACCTACGCATAGATTAGTATTGCTCATCCAGATACTCGATCAAGAAAGACACTCATAAAGCAATAATAGGATCCTCACATATGTTGAGTATGAGGAACAACTCCTTTTTCTAACAAAATAACAAATTCTTCATCCAGCGAGATAAAGTGAATTAAGCGATCAAATATTATTAAGTATGTGGGAAGCACACTCAAGAATATAGAGGAAGTCACGAACCTTCTAAGTTTTAGTCCCCCAAATGTCTACTACTTGGTGACTTACCAAGGCCTATAAAATAAATTATGTATTTGATTAACCTAATTATGAATACAGAGAATAAGTACTTCGGCAAACAAAAGATATGGTTAATACTTTGTACATTAAGCCATTGAATGCCTAAGCGAAATGGGACTGTTAGCCTAAAAAGTTTGCCTAGCAAACAACTTTAAGTTGCTCATATAGATCCCCACCCTTACACCTGAAAGTTGCTCATATAGATCCCCACCTTTACACCTGAAGACATTTCGGCATGAATAGTTGACTACATTCCAGGAATCTTCATAAATAGATGAAGAAAGCTAATAATTATTGCTGGAGAACCAGAATTTTAACTTTAAGAATGGGAATACTTGAAAATTGCAACTATAACAATTCAAGTCAGATGTGGAGTAAAGTTGATAGTGATCTTTGGTTGTGCAACATTAGATAATTCTAGTTATAACTCTAGAACTACAGAAACAAAGATTATACAAAAGGGAGCAACCCAGGTTTTGCATATGCCTAATTTAATTCATCTAGGAGTCAGAATCATTAAATTCCCAGACCCAACTAAAATTAGCAAAGGAAAAAGAAAAATACATATCATCAGCACAACAAATAAGAATTCAAGAATGTAAATGCCTTATCGGCAAAAATAAATTTTCCCATGTTTTTCCCCAAATTTAAATTTAGATTAGTTCTTTCTAACACGCATGACCAAGGTGAAATGAGACAAAAAGATAGACCATATATCAACTCAAAACTAACGCACAACATAAAAAGTGAAAACTCAAACCCAAGAGGTTCTCAATAAAAATTGTTTTACATGGCAAGCTTGTTGTAATGCAGTAAATCTCACTAAACCTAACCAAAATCACTTGTCATCTAACCCTTGCAATCACAAGGCAACACATAATTCATTCACCCAGTCGAAATGAGGAGAACAAAGTCTCCAAAAGTACACATTGTGCTACCTTGATTCAAGTTGCAAAACTAAAGAATATTGTCCTACAATAACCTTAGAATTTTCAAGTTCACATAAGTTCGATATTACTACCCTCCAAGCTGTCACAAATTAACATGTCTTCCCAATATATAGCCTCAAGCCGTAACAAAAACCACAGCAACAGTAGTTCAACAACAATGGACCTACCCCCAACCGACATAGCAAAGAGCTTGAAACAAATAGGGACGTCCAAGTTCCCAAAAATTCTGACTTACGTGCGTGACCGTTACTTGGTCCTTTAAGAATTGAAGATCAGCAACAAGAACTTCTAAACTTTGCTTTAGCATTTTCTAGGTCCTTTTGTAGAAGAGTTGTGACCTCCAGCATGAATTAATGTAAATAATAAGATACTTGACATCATTAATAGAGATAAAGGCACATTGCTTCAACTCGAGTACCTCTTTGCATGACGGCGTAGCATAACATTTGCTCGAAGCCATAAACATACCGAATCGGTATGTTCGATGTGAGCTCGTGAATATATGCCTTCGGAGACTTCAAAATCAACAAGCAATGCCTGCATCCACAATAAAGAGCCATAAAAATCGGTCAGTTTGGCACCTATTATTATCTTTTGTCTCTTAGAAGTTTTGATGGTCTTAGGTTTTAAAGCCCAATATAATAATCCCACCCCATTTTGCTTTTTAATAGGACCTTCAAACATCAAAGCATTATATTACTGGCAATATTCAGGTGTCCAAATCTAAAACCACCGCACAATTATTGAGATCAACATGGGTTCTTGAAGCACTAACCAGATTCTTAGGAACATTGCTTCGAGGAAGTGCATTTGCGATGGAAAAGACAATCCAATATTCCATATTTAGTCAAGTGCACCAGAAGTAGTTCCTAGTATGGCAAGAATAAGACTACCATATCCTCTACGCTTTGTTAAGATAAAAAGGACTGATATGATCAGCTAAGAGAACATCGAGGATTAAGAAGACATTTTAACATTCAAATTTTCTAGCATGATAAGATTAAGAGAAAATTTTAGTTCACATCACACATGAAAGATGATTGATAGAGTGTCAAGGATTCCAAATGAAAAAGAGAACTTGTATAGTAAAAAATTGGTGTTTTAATGACAGTAAAAAAGAACTTAAAGGGATAAAATGAGAAAGAACTTCACATTGGAAAAACATTCGGTTAAAATACATGCACCGAGAAGCTTTCAGCTTGAATTTCAATCTTAAATTCTAGTTTTGAGGCTATGGTTCAATCTTTCAGTAGTATAGATGCATGCTCGTTGCACACACATAATCACATGCTCCATCATAGGTCACTTTGCTATAGTACATCTAACCATTCCTTTGGGGCTCAAAGAAAACTTTAGATCCAACTAGTGAGCTATCGAGTACAGACTTGCAAATTGGAGAAGTGAATGTCGAAATATGGGAGGGTCACCTTGGTATAAAGCACCTTTTCCAATCAGCCAGTTTGCTTTAGTCATAATGCAGTTCCTAGTTGAGTATCAAATAAACTAGAGCCTAAAAAATAGGACATCTTTGTGGCTGAATGGAGTGGTGAGGTGAAGTAATTGTTGCATCAAGGTGGCCAATTTCAAATGATTGATCAATTCAAATCCTGGATTTTCGTATTGAGAGAGATAGCACACCTTATTTATGTAATATCAAAGAGTTAAAGGTTGTAGCCTATTTGAGGTAGAAAACCTTAGTGCAGAGACAGATGGAGGCATGACATAGTATTATTTGTGCACTTTGTCCGTGTTTTAGCGAGAGGCTGAGATGCTTGGCTACCTTGTAGTTGATTTTTTGAAGGACTAATGGTGTGAAATAAATCTAGCAGATTCTTGTGCACTATAGAGATATGCAAAATTACAGCACGCAAGCAGGAAACTTTGTTGATGGCAGAAATCTTGGAATGTGCAATTTACCACTTGCATGGAGACTAGTGACCAAACAAGAACAAGATTGTCAAAAACACAAGTTAGCTGGTGTGAAAGAGACGGGGAATGACTATCCAAAGAAGGCAAGGGCTATTAGCTGCTTACAAGATGAAAACCACATGCGACCATTCGGCACCGTAGGTTTTCCACAGTGATTGCCTTGGGAGTGTTTAAAAGTAGCCGATATACAAAAAGAAAAAAGAAGGATGCATACAAATCGATACTAGCTATATGTTGTCATTAGACTAAATCTCCTTGGGACATGGATCTATCAAAGAGCCAAAGATAAGATGGTGACCACGGAATTGAGTCATATCCAGTCCAAATCTTGACATTTTTGTTAGTTAAGAGATAGAAGTAAGATAGCCTTTCAATCTTGCATTAAGGGAAGATGGTTTTAGACTTCACATTATGATTTACTCTTTATACGATTAATTTCTTGCCTCAACTATGTTGGATTCACTTCGGTTTAAATAATTATGTTAAAGGTTTGCTCCCACTTGGTGTGTTAGCAATTAAACTATTGCTTTCCAAAGAATATTACAACATCAATGAAGCATTGTCCTATTTGAATGAAGGGACACATGAAAGTTGGTACCACCAACTCTAAGCTCCCTTAAGTGTTCAGTGAAAATTTGAAAACAACCAATATGAAACAATTTTAAAAAAGATAAAACAAAAGAACTCTTGAATTAGACACATTTCCTCCTTTCTTTTGTCACTTTTTTGAAACAAAAGAACTCCTGAACTCCACAAGAATGCATCGGGATTCAATGGTAGGCAATTAAACCCCACAATCTCAAGTAATCCCATCATCTCACTGAAATTCTGCAAAGTTTGACCACAAGCTCCCTTCACTACATTGTCAATCTGCAAAAAGGTTTAGACAGCTTACCACCATAGGATGACTTTAATGTTACATGAAAAGTAAAGCACTCGATGGAAAATAGACACTTGGGAACCTACGACGAGAGATTAGTATTGCTCATCTAGATACTCAATTAGGAAAGACACTCATAAAACAATAATAGGATCCTCGCATGTGTTGAGTATGAGGAACTACTCCTTTTTTCAACAAAATAATGAATTCCTCATCCACCAAGAAAAAGTGAATTAAGCGATCAAACAACATGAAGTATGTGGGAAGCACACTCGAGAATACAAGAGGAAGTCGCGGATCTTTCAAGTTTTAGTCCCCCAACATGTCCACTACTTAATTGACTTACCAAGATCTATGAAATAAATTATGTACTTTGATTAAGCTAATTATGAGCACTAAAAAATACTTCAGCAAACAAAAGCTAAGGTTAATGTTCAATACATTAAGCCATTGAATGCCTAAGTGGAATAAAACTATTAGCCATATAAAGTTTGGCTGGCAAACCACTTTAAGTTGCTCATATAGATCCCCACCGTTACACCGAAAGACATTTCAGCAGGAATAGTTGACTGCATTCCAGATTTTGCATAAATAGATGAAAAAGTTAATAATTATGGCTAGTGAAGTAGAACTTCTACAAATTTTACTTTAAGAATGGGAATGCTTGAAAATTGCAACTATAACCATTGGCATCAGATGTGGAGCAAAGCTAATAGTGATCTTTGATTGTGCAGCATCAGACAATCCCAATTCAATCTATGGAACCGCTAGAAATAAAAATTATACAAAAGGGAGCAACCGGGACTATTGCATTTGCCTTATTTAATTCGGCAATGAGTCAGAGTTATCAAATTCCCAGACCCAGCTCAAAACAGCAAAGGATTTAGAAGTCATCGGCACAACAAATAAGAATTCAAGAACGTAAATGCCTTATCAGGGGAATTGGAACATCTTCCCCAACTGTGTTTGGTAATTTAAGATGGGAGGGAATGAACAAATAGCAAACAAACAAACAAACAAAATGTAAGTTCAAAAGTAACTAGAAAAGTACCTTCAATTCTTCATGAAGGAAGTAACTAAGTCACTCATACAACATAAAAAGGTATCAACAATTCACTCTTTCGCTAACTATAGGTGTTAATTCCTTTATTTCATTTCTCACAAATCATGATTGTTCTGTAGTGAAATTGAAAAAACACTACATAAGGTATGACTAGTACTCTCAACCACCTCTGCCTTTCAACAAAACCTAGCATTTGTTAGCATCTTTAGTGTGATTACTATTTAGCCAAGTTACGTGCTGCGAAGCATGTCAACCCCAACATTATGCTAATGCGCAACATAAACCAGCTAAGCATCACCACCGTGGAGGCAAGTAAAAGTATCGCATGTTCATGACATGCGAAAAAGGAATTTTGCTCAGAGATAACAGGATGAACGAATACAAGCGGTGGTTCCAGAACTAAGATGAAAGCTTAGCTGAAAGAAAACTCACAAAACAGGACGCAACAAAAAACAAACTCTAGTTCTATGGACTTTCCATCATTGACTATCTTTGCCAATCAAATGATACATACCTTTCCATCTCTATTGAGCTTCGGGCAGTCATTGATGATGAGTTCACAAGATTTTGGCACACCCAAAACTGAAAGGATCGACATCTGCATTGATGATGTTGAAGAGGCTAAAGACTAGTTTAATACACTTCTTGTAAGCTACTTTAGCAACTGAAAAGTAATTCAAGCAATCTTGCCGTTTGTTACCTTCTTTGATACATATGTAGTTTATCCAATACTGTGTATCCAAAGTTAAACAATTCTAAATCAAGGAAAAGTCATGTCTAGCATTTAATAGTCTGCCTTAAAGGTTATTACATAGTCTCCATATTAAATGCTTCATAGAAATTTTTTTGGCAAAGCATTCATAATGGCCATGCAATTTCCAACAGTAATTTACAGTTAGTGTGCTATGGAAAGAGAGTACTTTTTGTTACCACGTAAGACGAAATTATTACCTTGTCCTTGCCGACACAAACACACCACTTAAAACTTCAACACCATCTCATTCTGTAAAAAACTGCACCAATGAATAACATATCATTAGTGAATCATACCATCAACTATATTTCACATGACCACTTTATAAGTGCCATTGAATGCAAGAAACTAATTGATTGATGACATGGTTGGTGACCCCCGTACTATCATGCTCCCTCTTCAGCACAATGGAATCAAATTCATGAAAAAAGAGAAGGCAAGGTGCTACGGCTGCTGCCTTTGAGAATATAACCAAACTGTTATTTTAAAATTGCCATTACTCTCTAATATTCAAAATTTCTCTAGTTTGTTCACAAAATCAATGCCATCAATGTGCAGAACAGATGATCCAGTAGACATTTGATCACAAATTTCAAATTTCTAGTAGAAAAAAACTTTAAATATCTTACATCTTAATCTTTCTCTTAATCTTCATAGAGGATTCTCTCATTCATGCGTGAGAAAACTCAAGAACTGTTTTAATCTTTCTCTTAATCTTCATAGAAGGGACCTCTATTAAATGCATACAAAAGCAAAAGAAGAAAGCACAAAATTGTGAAATGTATGGAAATTTCAAAGTTCAATAGAAGATTGCATAATAGAACTCAATAAACATCTGCGTAGTTGGAAAGAAGCCTCTTATAGCTTGCTAAAAGTACCAATGTACTTATCCGAGCTTGCCCTTTTACTAATATGGATTGAAGAGAACAAGTCGTTCTTTGTAGCACCAACAATATGTCTTGCCAAAGCCTAGACATCCATGTAAAAGAACATTTCACTATGGTCTTGGAGGAGCTTGTGCAAAAGCATTTTATCAGCAAATGTAAAAATGATAGACACAAAGATCAACGGGTTTATTTAACAAGTTAGCAAGTAACCACATTATTAGCGGAAAGGAGAGAGAGAGAGAGAGAGAGAGAGAGAGATGAGGAAAGGTGCAATAAGTTGGCTGAAAGAATAAACAAAATCTAGTCTTCAACAACACAAAGGTGCTCTTTCCTAACACCAAAAATTGCAGAATGCACAATTTGATATAGCTAAACCTACTCTTCAACGAAATGATGGCTTGACCATATCGATGAGTTTACTTCAATATCAATTGTCTCCCAGCATGAATTTCACGCATAAATGGCTAAATACTAGAATGAAGAAAGATAATTCACAAATCACACCGTGACTCAAGACTTGAAGCTTCTCCACTTTGGTTCAAAAGTAACAGAAAAACACCTCCAATTCTTCGTGAAGGAAATAACTAAATCACTCATATTGCATAATACGTATCAACGATTCACTCTTTCGCTACCCAAGCATTGATTCCTTTATTTCGGTCCTCACAAATCATGTTGTTCTCGAGGAGCGATATTAAAAGCACTCCAGAGGAAAGGTGAGACCCATAGGGGTACTCTCAAGTCGGAGATTGTTCGAACCAACTCAGCCTTACAACAAAAACCTAGCATTTGTCAGCATCTTTAGTGTGCTTACTATCTAAAAGTTCCCTTCCACTTTATCCATTTTTTTCTAAGCAAAACAGGTGCCACGAAGAATGTCAATCCTGACATTATGCTGGTGTGCAACGTAAACCAGCTAAGCATCACCATTGTCAAGTCGAGGCAAGTCAAAATATCACATGTTCATGATACATGAAGGAGGATTTTTCCTCAGAGACAATAGGATGAACGAATGCAAGAGGTGGTTCCACAACCAAGATGAAAGGTTAGCCGAAGGAAAACTCACAAAATAGGACACAACAAAAAACTGAACTCTAGTTCCTTTGGACTTACCATCATCGATTATCTTTGCCAATCGAATGATACATATCTTATCCATCTCTATTGAACCTCGGGCAATCATGGACCTTGAGTCGACAAGATTTTGGCACACCCAGCACCCTCTCCAATGATTCACATCTATAAAACTCCAAACTTTTCAGATTTTGTAGATTAGAAAGATCAGATTCATTTAACCTTTTGATTGAATTGCAAGACACAATAGACAAATTCCGCAATGATTTCAATTCTCCCAAACCCTGAATCTCAATTAGCTGAGGCAATCGGATCAGGGACAAAAACTGGATCTCCTTTAAACAAGGCAGAACGGGCAACGTCTTGAGCAATGGACAGTCCTCCATACACAATTGATTGAATTTCCGTAGCTTTCCAAGCATCTCGAATCGAATCTCTCCCAGCGAATATCCATAAATAGACAAGTTGCAACAAATTCTCAAGTTGGAAAAGACTGACCAATCTATTGGTGACTGGACATCGTATAACAACAAATCTTGAAGGCTGGATGGGAGCGCAATAAGAGATTGGGGCTCAGCATAATTTATGTTGAGGCTTCGTAGCTGAGAGAGGGAACTGAAATCGGTTGGAGGCAAGGCCATGTTTCCAACGCAGAGGACCATTCGTTTTAGAGCAGGTAGTCTCACGATCCCCTTTGTGTTGGGTTCTTCAATTGAATCTCCAATTATGTCAAGGTCAACTAATTTGGTTAGGTTTGAGCAATCGGGGATCGTGGTCGGTGAATTCGATATAAGGCTTAAAGAAATTAGACTTTTGGGAAGCTTGGCAGCTTGTTGGATTGAATCACATAAATGTAACAAAAGTATTTGAAGATTTGTAAGTTGATTGATCGTTGTGGGCAATCCACTAAAGCAACCTTTGGATAAGTCAAGATAATTCAATGAGGATAGTGCCTTGATTTTACTTGGAATTTCCCCCACCAGATGTTTAGATTCGACATATAACTTTTCCAGATTTTCCAACATTCCTATGGTTTTCGGAAGTTCACTTATGTAACTACCATCGAGCTTTAGTACCTTCAACTTTTGAGATTTCCTATACAATCCGGTAAGCTCCCGATTCTTGAACCGCTCAAATCCAACTCGACCAATGATTGGAGCCTCCCAATCGAGTACGGTAACTTTTCTAGATAGGAATTCCATATGCGTAAAACTTTTAACCTTTCAAGATTTCCAATAGAATGAGGTAATTCACTAAATTTTAAATATTGGACATCTAGCTCAAGTAGTGACTCCAATTGTCCGATAGAGTCGGGAAGCTTTTGAAGTTCCTTGCATGGCAAGATTAGAGATTTCACCTTTGCTAAATTGCCAATCGAGTGAGGCTTTCTTGAGGGTGTCCAATCTATTTTTAGCACTTTGTCAAAGATTTTAGACTGCCAATGGATTCCGGTGGCGACTCAATAGCTTCACTCTTTATCTCTAGGTAATCAAGATGTTGTAGATTGCCGATGGACTTGTCAATCTTTCTTAGTCGAATGCATCTAAGAATCAATTTCTCTAGCTGCGAGATTGTGGAGAACTTGGGCATCTTTCTAAGGAATGGACAATCCTCGAGTTGTAGGATTTTCAGTTGTTTTGCTACCTATAAAGTAATTGTGTAGACACTTAGAAAAGAGGAGGAGTAAATAAAATGCAAAAGGATGTCATGAGATCATACCATGATTTGACACCATCCTCCCCAATCTTCAGTAACGTTATTCCTAGATAGCATGAGAATGATTAAGTTCTTTAACCCAAGGTTGGTAGCTCGGAATTTTGAAGGGCAATTGCTCCAAAAGAGCCATCTCAAATTAAAGAAAACATTTTTAAAGTCTCCTTCAAAGTTTCCGTGGTCCAGTTGAAGGAACCTAAGGTTGACCAAGCCCATAAATTGCTTGCGCTTAAATCTGTACATCTTATTTGGGCTAGGTGTACCAAGATTGAGTGCCACTATGTCTTTGGTTCCCTGGAAAACAAAAGTAGCAACCAATGAGTACATATGTCACTTTCACTTGAAATTAGATAGAAAGGTGGTGATGCTAAAGGATGCACTGGAAAACATTTAGAGGTCAAGATTACCGTTTCTGTTTGCACTACACGGAAGGCATCCTTGGGAGACCACAATCTGCTACCCTTCATATGGATTTCACCACTTTCTGGATGGACAATACTCCTTCCAAGGTCTCTAAGTTGGTCGTGCATCCATAATTTATTATCAATCGATATTTTTATTAGAGACATACGTTTGAGGATATTGACCTCACTTTCGGTCGGATACCCAAAAATCGCATCCCAATATTTAACCGCAATTGTTTTCTCTTTGTTGAAGCAGAAACATGCAATATCAAGAAAAATTTGCCGTTGATTAAATTCCAATGCTTCGTAGCTTATCATCAGCTTCTTCTTGACATCCTCATTCATCACCTTCTTTAACTTACATAGGGCAACTTCCCATGTTCTTTGGCATTTTCCGCGAAGTGTGGAACCCACAACATCGAGAGCTAACGGAAGTCCTCCTAGTGCATCAACAAGCTTTTCTGTGATATCCATGTAACTAGGCAAAGGCCTAGCACATCCCAAGGCACGCTCACAGAAAAGTTGAAGAGCATCATGTGAATTCATCTCCAGCATATCGTAGAATGAAAATTGACCACTATTAGAGATTGGGAGATTGTCATCCTCACCTTCCTTTATCAGGAATTCAATATTTCTTGTTGTTATGATGATTCTACTACCCCCACCAAACCAGTTGGGCTCGCTGCCAAGCCTCATGATTTGGTCCCGATTGTCGATGTCATCAAGAACAACGAGGACTTTCTTGCCAAGAAACCTTGTCTTGATCACTTCATCAATGAAGAAGGGGTTTGTGCAACTAAGATTGAGAACATCAAACAACAATTTCTTTTGTAAGCCTATTATATCATGAGTTCGAACATCTTTAAGAAAACAACAATGATTCCGAAATTGAGGGTAGATTTGCCTGAAGACGGCCTCGGCTAGTGTCGTTTTCCGATGCCACCCATACCATGAATCACAATAAACCGTACATCAAAAGCTCCTACATCTAATAGCTTCATAATGTGATCCATTCGATCCTTAATTCCCACCAAATGATTAGACATGTCCGTCCGTCTTGTCCATAGCAAATTTGAAACCTCTTCCACCATGAGGTTTGTAAGTTTATATAGGCTGCCACATACATAACATGCAATCATCTCAGATGAAAAAAAAATCACATATGAAATTTATGTCTGCATAACGTGTCACTGGAAGGTTATCATCAAATTCAAAGTAATTGACTTTGAAAGCAACCAGCATGAAACGAGTGATATTCATGCTGCGAGCCGTTTGCCACAAAAAAGGAAAAAAATGAAAAATGAAAGCTGCTACTATCAGGATTCTTTGGTCCGGTAAATGGTAGGAAAAAGGTTATTTCATGACGAAGGTCTAATTGGGCTTTGACTAGAATTCCTCGGTGAACCGATGAGTTTGAAGATTCACATAAAAGAAAAGGATTTTCTCACCAGGCAGTTACCTGGAATTTAGGAAAAAGAATAAAAGCTCAAAAGCATTTTTCTTAATGTACATGAGTAGTAGGGTAGTAACCGAAAATGAGGAACACTTTCAGAGTATTTATCAGCCTTCATTTGAGTTGCCAACAAACATTTTTCTGAATAAGCTACCAACTGGTTTAACTTAGCAATTTCATCAGTCACATTAAATTTGTTGATAATTTAATCGGACTAAGTTGGTAAGTAACTCAAATTATGCTTGGTATTTTGATAATTGAATTCCTAACCTCAGAATATTTGTGAACTATGCTAATCAAAGCGGGTCCGTTGATATTAAAAAGTTTGTTATGAAAGGTGGGAATTTTCAACAAATAAATAAACATTGATAAGTGGCTCACATAGGAATGGGTGACTTAAATTAGTCAGTAACTTAATCAGAGGTTAGCTAGTAGGAAACTCATATTTGAGTCGGTAATTTGTTTCAAGTATTGGTAATTTTGAAATGTGAAGTAAACAATTCAAATAAGAGATGGCAGGTTTTATAAAATTTGTAAATCGGCAAACGATCAAATAAATTTAGTAAATGACTCAAATAAACACCGGTCACCTTAAATTAGTTTGTAAAATAATCGAAAAGTAGTTGGTAAGACACAAATTAAGGTTGGTAGCTTCATATAAAACTTGACAACTTTAAAACTAGGATGGTCACAAGGCTGAGGAAATCCGCACCCTGTGGTACCCAATCTGGGGCCGTGAATAGGTCAAAGCAAGAGAAACGACCAAAGTTTTTAAAAGCATTTTGCTAGCTGAAAAGTGAGCTGCGAAGTTAAAAGAGATTTAAATTTTTACTTTTCACACATATGTTGTCTTACTATTTCATCAACTCTTAGATTTTCATAAAAATATTTTTTTGCATGATTGATTAATTAATTAAGTTGATATATCTTGAGACTATTGCCAAAACTTGGGATAAAAAGTGAAAAGTCAATTTGTGCAAGAAATCTTGCTCCCTGAGCAAACTCCGGCCGATCCAACCATACATCACATAAGATTGGACAACGCCAAACTGAAAGTTCTTATTTTGGAAAACGTATCATAAAATATAATCTCGAAATTGATGAAATGGAAATAAACCTAATGAAAGAAGCTAATAATACCGTAATCTTTTAGATTCCGTCCTTCAATTCTGGCAACTCTCTTAAAGCCCCCTCCCACTACTTTGCCATATCCTTCGCAGAGTCACTGGGTCAATCTCAAAGGGGGTCAGCTCTATCATTTCGTCCTCTTTGCTGTTAAGTTTTAGAAAAGTATCCCAAATACTTCCTCTATGTTTCCCGCGCATTTTTTCGTCTCCCTCGGGTACATCATACACTAACAAGTATGAACTAACTATAACCATTAATAGCTCGGACGCATAAAGAAGCTCCTTACTGAGCTCTCCTATTTTGGGCCAATTCTTCCTCAGCTTTCATTAGTATAACAAAAGGAAAGAAGATATAATATTAAACTCGATCTAATTTTTCAGGCAAACATCATAGGCATAAGGTCAAGAAAATTGTAACAGGTCTTTAACTTTATGTACAGAATGCAATTGAAGTTAAGAAACTTAAATATTTTTATTTTTCACACATATATAGTCATACTATATTAACACATCTTAGATGTTTATGGATATATTGGTTTTTTTTTTCCATTATATATTAATTAATAAAGTTGATACACCTTAACATTAATTGTTATCAAAAGTTGGTTTTAAAAATGAAAAGTCAATTTGTGCAAGAAACCTCGCCCTCTGAGCAAACTTGGTTTAAAAAATGACAGATCATTGCGTCAAATCCAACCAAACATTACATAAGTTTGGACAGCAGCAAACCGAATCTAACTATTCTTTGAAGGAATAAGAAATTGAAATTGTCAATAAGAAAATAAAGTCAATGGAGAAGCAAACCATACCCGTAATCTTTTAGTTTCTTTCCACTAATTCTGGTAACATCTCTTAAAGCCTCCTCCCACTGCTTTGTTAAATCCTCCCCAGAGTCATTCTTGTGCTTTTGGAAGGCATCCTTATATAAATTGGTCTTAAGCTTGACATCATCCACGTCCACGTCGTAGAAGATAGGAAGGATCACTTTCTCATCATTATCTCTTGATAACTCCACTATGAGTGCCAGCTCACGGAGGCACCACTTACTTGAAGCATAATCTTTGGAGAAAATCGGGATGTAAATTCTGGAGTCATTGATTGCTTGCAAGAGGCTGCCTTCAATCTTTTTGCCAAATCGGAGCTCTTCATCGTCTTTAAAAGCGCGGATCCCCGCACGGATCAAGTCATTGTAAAGACAATCAACGATGGTTAAGCGGGTGTCAGGTCCTCTGAAGTTCAAGAACACCTCATAAATCTTCCTCGATCCATCATCACGGCTACTACTTGCTGAAGCTGTCAGAGCCGCCTCTTCTCCCTCCCGCTTTCTCTTCATTCTGAGAGGACGATGGAGTGATTGATCCCTGAATTGAGTCCGCCCGGTAACTCGGGAAGTTTGAGCCTGATCCCTGCAACAACTTGACGAAGCAAAGGAGTGAAATCGCTCACTTCCACCGCGTTTCCTGGGAAATCACCTGCGGCTTTCCTCTATAAGCAAACAAAAGCATTCAGGCTAAGTTGAGTAAATAATTGATAGAAGTGGTCGAAGAGGAGGAGGTGGTCTCGGAAGTATAAGTTGTGTGTTAATGAATGGTTGAATGTTGGATGTAGCTGGACAACTTAAAATGAGTTTCACTTGCCATTGCTTTGGTACTACGCGTCGTTTGCCTGGAAGCCACCTGCAGCCTTCCTTCGTAAATAAAAAAACCCAAAAAGCCATTCATACTCGTAATTAGTCACTTTAGCAATAAAGTTACATGAACCTGAATATTGACCATTATTACAAGTTATGATTGCACTTCGATGTTAGATTGAACGGTAAAAAAGTAAAATTGCTCGCGGATTGAAATTGTACACCAAATAAAATTGCACGCTGATATTTAAATCAAATGTTGATTCTGTCAGGATTTGATTCGTCTCTATCATTTGTTTTTAGTTGATTTAGCATTGGACTCATATCGCTTAATTGGACATTGATCTCTTATGAAAATTTCCAAGAAAATGTGGTCCCTCCTTCACAATAATTCCAATAAAGTTGAGATTCTTCAAACATTTTATTCTCAAAAGTTTGACTTTTATGATTTTTGATAATATCAACCACAGTTTCCCGATATTTTTAGGGCCTAAAATTTCAAAATGCTCTTTGCCAATCTTCTAAGTGGGTTGCCAATCTCCAAACGGAACTTGTAAGTATTGACATCTTTGTGTGTACTCGTGTGAATACACGAATTACGAGCCTATTTGCCGTGCAATTTGGCAATGTGTAGACCAGTGCATAACGAGCGAATTGACTAGACAAAACATACTTCTGTGCTTTATCTTTTGCCTTCACACAAGAGGGTCGGACAAAGACTTCAAGATTGACTTCTGTACAATATAAGCAAAGAAAAATGGCAGGTTCAATTTTGTTTCTTAGTTGATCAAAAAAAAAAAAAAAAGTTTCTTAAGGAAGTTCATTTTCTCTCCTAACTCAAATAGGCTTCACTAGATTAGACTTGCTAGTACTCAAGTCCCCATAAATTGGGTCTATCAAATCCATTAGCTATATAAATTAAAAAAATCAATGGATGTGATTGCATTGATCCATAGATTATGTAGCTAAGTCCTCACCATCACCAAGATTTGTTCTATATCTCACAATTCATCTAGGCCAAAGTTTTCATAATATATTGGAAGCAGAACTCCGAACTCGTTCATATTCAATTTTGGATCCAACACAGTACAGACTAAAAGAACAAGTCGAATGTCTTTGTAGAACTCCAGAAAATTTTATTTCGGCAATAACGAATGGACCGAAAAAAGGGTCACCCTATTTGTTGGCTAACTCCATCGAATAAGGAACAGAAATGGCAAAGCTCGATTGCTCGACAAATAATCACTTGTGGACAGAGCCTCCATTGCATCATTGAACACATTCGAAAGGTCCCTAAAGACTCGAGCGACCTTTCAGTGCCATAGCAAAGTTGACCGAGAGTCAAACTTCATTAAAAGTGCAGTCGAAGGTTGTAAACAGGTGTGCTTGTCAAAAGCTTTCTAAAGATACCCAATCTGCCCAATTCGGACAGCCAGATCTCAATATATCAAGTTTTTCTAAGCACGGCTGTACGATCTTGAGGTGTCGGAAACTTTATGATTTTATCTGATAGATTAGTTCCACCATAAAGATTAAATCATAAGCTTTCCAACACCATCAAAATCACAAAGATCGGAATTTTTATGACAAAAACATCAGAACTTTTTGCCAAGTTCAAACTGGTCTGACCGCCCAAAATCCGCAATCTGAGTGAACCGCGTTTTAGCTAAATTGAAGTCACCAGCTTTCCATGGGGGAAAAATCGGTTCATTGTACCTTGTACGAAAAAGTTATGCTTGACCAAATTCGGTCAAATTTAGGTAAAATATGGGTAACATTATTTTTCGAGTTTTTCAAAGAAAAAATGTCGATGCTCCGTGGAAGAAGACAATTACCGCAATATGTACTACTTATTTATAAGACACATTTCTATACTATTTGTTGTTTAATTCAATTATTTCGGCTAAGTTTAAATGAATTGTTTTGCCAAAGCCTACCTCTAGATAAAATCATTTTTTCCGTATTTGAAGATGTTAAATGTTGACTTTATCTATAAATAGCACTGGAAAATAACACATTGCACAGGATGATATGTAAATAATTTGTAAGGTCATTGAGCTACATGGCAACACAATGCCAAGCGTCATGTCACGTCATAAGTACAGAGCTATAGAGATGTGTCTCATGAACAATATAGGAGTGACCGGTCTCTTAGCTTCAGTTTAACTCTACATAACAGATTGGGCAATTTTAGTTGGCTGACCTTCTTCAAAGTCTATGTACTTCGATTTCACCTGATGGTTCATAAAATTGAAAGATATTGGTTAAAGTTTTTTATATTCTTTAATTTTAGGTCCATGCTAATGTTAATCTTTTATGCAATTTGAGTTTCACTTTGCAAACTATGTGTACAAAATAGATCCCTTTTGTCGAGCTAAAAGGGAGCTAAGCGGGAGACTTTAGCTGATTCTTTTGTGGAAATTGTGAAGAAAATACAATTCCTCCTCCACAAAGAGATCAACAAAGTTGAGATTTTCGAAACATTTTTAATCTTGAATGAGGGTCTTTATGCTTTTTGATGATATCAACCTGATTTTCTTGGTATTTACCAGGTCCTGGTCCTGAAATTGCAAAACACATCGTGCGTGTGTGAACACAGGAACAAACGACTGTGTTTGATGTGGAATTTGGCTATGTGCAAATGAATTGACTAGACAAACATACTTCAGTGCTTTTGCTTTTTGCTTTTGCTTTCGATTTCACAAGAGGGTTGGACAAAAACTTGAAGATAGACTTGCATCTATTTTAAGCAAAGAGAACTTAAGTTCGTCTTTGTTTCTTAAGGAGTTCACTCTCTCTCCTAACTCATGTAGACTTCATTGGGTTAGACTTGCCAATACTTGGATCCACATAAATCGGGTCCATCACAAAATAATTAATCACATAAATTATGCATGGATCACCTAAAAAATCAATGAATGTGATCACATTGGTCTATAGACCATGATCTTCACAACTATTTCCATTTTATGATTAGTTGATCGATTGATACCTATCATAATGCAAATTGTAGCAATTTGTAAAAACTTGAAAAGCTTTGTTTTCATGGTTGAGATCCATTATTTTGTGATTTAACAATTGTGGCCCTCCGAGAATGCTTTTTGGAATGATCGTAGAAACATCCATGTAACGACAAATGGGCTTTATTTCTTTTTTCTTCTTTTTGTGAGCAAAATTTTCTTTCTCATAAACGCCAAGCCCAAAATTTTAACTTAATCATGGTTAAATCAACTAAATTTTGCTAATGAATCGATGATGACGTCTCTAATGAATCGAAGGCTTTGAACCTTTCTTTAGCTTCATTGAATGCGGTCTAGATTTATTCTCCATTTCTGCAGATTATTCACATATGCACATACACAAAATGTGATCCTATCGTGAACATGTTATTATGTCCTTTTTAAGGTGGGCACCAAGTTTGAAATCTAATATTATGCAATTATATAGAGACTCACTTCACATACGAGCACACAGAAATTTAAAATGTTTTATCGAAATTGACGATTAATTTCACGTAAAAATTAAGCTACTCATACAGGCACCTAAATTTGAGAAACAAAAAGTGAGGGAATACGCTCGCAAATCATTTAGAATTGCATCTGATTTTTGTTATCACATATTTGTATCTTAATTTAAATTATGCATTTCAATTGTTGCACAAATCATGGGATCCCAGTCTAGACGCTTATCTTAATGTTTTTATCCTTCTAGACATATATAGAATATTAATAACATAAGATGATGTAAGTCGTCTGGCTCCATAAACAGACGATTTGGCATGACCTCTGAGGAAGCATGATGGATGCCCTTTAATCCTTTTGTCCGTTTTGTTTTTGGTGACAAATCTCGTCCGCGATTTCTAGTCTAGAAAAAAGCATATTGTAATTGCTTTTGTTCTGCTCCCTAACTTAAAAAGGGTTAGCTTTTCTCGGTCGGAGCCAAGCTTCCATTGACTACCCTTTTTCTTGTCATTGCAAAATTGTGAATGTCAAATCAGCACAGAGTCGCTTTCCGCCCCCGAGAGTCGTAGATCCACCATAACGTGTGATACACCGTTAAAAGCCAATTGTTGGTGAAATCACACGGAATTTTTCTAAATCTAGTGATGACCTCTGCACATTACCATCTTGGTATATTCATGATGAAGGATAAATAGTGTGCATAAGAGCTAACATTCTTTCTATATGGAAAAGAAAATATTATCTCATTGTAACTTTAATTTCCCCATTAAATTTTGGACAGCGCTAGATCGAATCCACCACATTTACACTAAAAAGACTAAACTGCCTTCACCATTCAATTGCAATTTAAAGTGACAATCACATTTAGGGGTGAGCATGGTCCGGGTTGGTCCGGGCCACCCCCTAACCCTAGGACCAACCCGTATAGTGTCGGTCCTCAATTTTTAGGACCGAGGACCGACCCTATTGAGCACAGGACCAAGGACCGGACCGACCCAATGGGTTCGGTCCGGTTCCAGGGTCAACCCGGGACCGATCGATAATTTTTTTCATCTTTTTTTTCATATCCCTAAAAAAGTAAACCTACAAAAGCATCTCAATCAGTGTATGAAATCGACAATGTGGCATATAAGACGAAAAAAAGTATCTCAATAATTTTTTTTCGTCTTGTATATACATAACTAGATCTAATGAATTTTTTTCATCATGCATATACATAACTAGATCAAACACAAAGCTTCCTAGGTTCTTCTCCAACAGTAGATAAGCCACTAGGACAAAAGGAAAAAAACAGGCCTAACTCTACGGTCTATCTAAATGCCCGCATTCCAAAATTGCAAGAGCCAAAGTGATTTGAATAGAATATACATTATACAGAAAAGGTATTAGTTTTACAGACAGATTATTCACCGGAGGGGGGAGAACCCATTTTTCGCATTGCAAGATCTACAACGCTCCTCGGACAGTAGACTCCAGGCAAGTCCCCCTGTTGTAAGTGAGAAACTTAAAAAACAAACAGAAAAATGTGTTCCCGAGTGAGTAATTAAAACAGATAAAAATGCCAAGGAATGTACCTCCATTAAGAGCCAACCTATTGATCAACAAAGTAATTCAATTGCTGCACTGGAAAAGACAACGAAAATTACATCATATGGGCCTGACTATGATGAAGTTGATTGTTCTTCTCAAGACGTCTAGCATTAGGAATGTTTGACAACGGCGTTCATGTTCACCCATCATCAAATGCTTTTCAGAAAATCCTTTGCAGAGCAAAGGAGAAGATACTTCAGGTAGCTTTCATACACTTGCAGCCATGTTCCTCAGTCAGCAAGCCGTCCCTCTATTATTTGCATGTAAGAAGCGAGCAAATAAACCAAATATGTAATCGACTGTGGTGATAATCTGAGTACACAGCTCGACCCAAATATTCTCCACTACTGATTCAAATACCATCCACTTCAAGGTATGCCTCTTCTTTGAAATATCTATGGTGAATTGTAAGTATCAGATTGTGAAAAAAGAAAGTGTATAACAGAAAACTAGGATCTCTCTCTCAAAGCACATACACAATAGGCTAATCAGGATTTATGACATAATATACTTCATTACAAAGTAAAGTTATTGCTATTAACATCTATTTAATTCAATATCATCCTTAGACTGCTTAATCATTTGTATGAATTTCACCTGTTTGAATAACATTAGGCACCAAAAGCACTAAGGCAGTATACATACCGGTTAAATACACGGACTTAAATGCGAACCTAGATATACGAGGATCAAAATCCACCTTCCACCTGTCCAAATATTTGCTGTCTTGGCAGGTTCGATATAGTGAACTATCTCCCAGATTTAAAACAACTTCATTAATGGGACATGAGACTTAGTGAGATGACGATTGGAAGGAAACTTGGCGGTAATCTGATTTACTCTGCATCACATTTCAGATGAAAAAGTGGACAGATCTCAGAGACAATGGAGAGTTCTTCTAGAAAAGGAAGAAGTTCCATTTGTCACGAGATATTTGACCCACAATTCCATCGTTGCTACATCTGCAGAAAAACCCCTTTCAACCATTTCACCAACAAGTTGCGTGGCTCTAGTATTTTTGTTATCTCTTAGTAGTCTTTGGATGATTGTGTTATAAGTGACCCCATCTGGGAGGTCATAGGGACTAATACCCAGCCAAACCGGTCACGTACACGAAGCAAACATGGAAAAAAAAAATCAACACAAATCAAGAGCATACATGAGGTTGAAGATCTCAAATGAAGCACAAAGTAGAACTCACTAGCCAAGTTGTGTTCGGAAAGCAAGGGCGAGCCGAGCGTTAGGGTTTCTAATTAGGGCTTCTTCTTTTTCCTTCTGATTTACTCGGCGATAAGCGAGGCGACCGGCGCGAGTGGCGACCGGCAAGTGCGAGCATCGAGTGGGGCAAGCGTCAACTGGCGAGCGGCAAGAGTTGAGCGAGGCTAGCGGCGAGCAGCGAGCGTTAAGCAAGGCTAGCGGTGAGTGGCGAGTGGCGAGGGTTGAGCGAGGCCAGCAACGACAGCAAAGGGCGAGTAGCAAGCGGCGAGCGGCACGAGCGGTGAGCGGCACGAGCGGCATGGGCAACCAGAGGCAAGCGGCGCGGGCAACCAGAGGCGAGCAAGGATGTTGCTACTTTTGATTTTGGCAAATTTGAAGAACAAAGAAGACAAAATGGAAGAGAACATACTTTGGGGAAGGAAGCCGCGAGGAGATTTACGGCGTAGACTTTGCACCGTTTTGGACGTTGCGAGTCCGTGATTGTGAAGACTCCATGGTCTTCACGGTGAAGAACACTCTGCATTGTGGACTCTGGACTCTGGAGAACATACTTTGGAGTTTGGACTGTGGAGGAGGACGCCGTGAAGACCTTGACGGCGTAAACTTCACGCCTTTTGGATGCCGTTTGTCCGTGACAGTGAGCTGAGGAGTCAACTTTAACATAATTTTACTTAGGTTTGACCGTTTGAATATATAAAAGAATTATTCCTTACCAAAAAAAATATATAAAAAAATTATAAATAATATAATATAAATAATATACAGGGTTGGTCCGGGTTGGACCGACCCAAAACTCTTAGGACCGATGACCAACCCGCACAGTGTTGGTCCTGAAATTTCAGGACCAAGGACCGACCCAGTCCCCTTGGGAACCGGACCAGGACCGGCAGGGTTGGGCCGGTCCAGGGTCGGTCCAGGGTCGACCCTAAACCGCTGCTCACCCCTAATCACATTGTTTCTTTTCCTACTTTTTCTAGTTACCATAATTACACATTCCACGCGTTTTATTTTTATTAGTGTACTAAAGAATTTTTTTTAGTGTATCCTTAAATATTACTATAATGTATTACATGCTCCATATAAAGGCCACTAGTAAGAAAAAAAAAACACAAATTATTTGATATAGTCAAAACCTTGAAAGTCTCTTCTCATCATTGCCCTAATAAAAACTAATTTATTCTTTCTCCCTCTTATTTCAAAAGCTCACTTTCTTGGTGAATTATTTATTTTTTAATTTCGTTAGTCTAAAATATATACCAAGTCTCTTTAAAGAACTTACCTTTTACACTTACTATCGGCAAGATGCTTTTACATAGATGTTAGGCGTTGTGAAATATCTAGGAATATACTAAAACGGTTGTGCATAATGAAGCATCAAGATATTTTTTCATACATACTTTGTCAATGATATTAATTTTTGTCAATCCAAAATAATGAGATGTCATCAACATCTTAAAAAAAATTTATATTTTGTGCAATTTTTAATTTAATTAAATTTCATCTTTAAAGTTTTCCATTGGAAAATGTAATTGTGATCTTATTTTGGAAAATCTTATTTTGGAAAATCTTCAAACCCTAAAGAGGGTTTCTTTATCTGATCATCCGATTATGTGTGGTAGAAGAGAACCCATAAGAAGGAATTTTCTTTGGTCGAACGATAAGGTGTTTGATGGTGATATGCACAACAAAAGTGAAAATTTGTAAACAAGTGATTGTGTTAAAAAATCTATATGATAATTTTTTTTTAAGATTCTACCTAACAATTTATCCTTAGATTTGCTTGACAACATTGAAAAGAACTAGGATTCTTGGAAATTTTTTTTTGCAACAAAACTATGTTTTATGGAAGAAAAATCTAACAGAGAAAAAAGAAATGGTGTTTTCAATTTATTTGAAATACCTACAATAAAAAAATTTTAAAAAAAAGTAGACATGTGAAATTTTTAATTATGGTAATTGAATCCTACATTAAAATAGAAAAACTTAAAAAAAAAAAAAAAAAGTCAATGAATTTGGGGCGACCAATTAAATTGCAATTGAATGATTTGGTGCACTTTGATCTTTTTAGTGAAAATTGGGTGAATTTAGTTATACATGAAATGGATTTCTCCATCAACTTTTTGCCGTAAGCCAGGAGAGGCTTGATCATGATGACTCATCAAGAAAATGTGTGTAACCCGGGAAATAAATAAATGTATGCCTTTATGGTAAGAATGCATAAATTGCGGGAGGGGAAATAAACTTTGAAGATACAAACTTCCGAAGAATTAGTCAGGAATTGGTTAAACAACCGAAACGCCCAAATCACCACAAGATCACAAACAACGGTAGCCAGATCATCAAATGCATCATTCTTGCAACAAAAATCTCTTGCAGCAAGCCACATTGCAGCTGCACAATTATCACATGAATATGTTGCAGTAATGAAGAAAATCATTTCCGAAATTAAGGGGTCCACCAACAGTGAAAAGCTGCCTCCCACCAATCACATCGTAACGGAGACGCAAAAGAAGATGACTGGAATGGGGTCCACCTGTTAGAAGAAGAACAAAATCACCAAGGGAAGATACCCGCTAGAAATTGTAGCAGCATGTGCAATAATACTGGTCACTGTCCAATCACTACAGTAGAATTGTTGCTTACTTTCACTATGCCAGCGGGCCTCCGGTACTAGCAGACAAGATACTATTCACCATCAGATTATTGCAGCAAAATTATTACTTACTTTCACTATAGAACTTTTACTGTACAATCATGCACAATTGCTTTTGTTTTGCTCATTCAATTCAAAAGGATTAGCTTTTGTCAGTTGGAGCTAGAATTCCATTCTACTTTCGCTAAGCCCAAAAAGCATATCTCCTTATATTTAATCCAATGTCGCACTAAGTGTCATGATCAATTTATCCTTGATCAGATTGAACAATAATTTTATATGTGATAAGTATTGTATTGAAATGTAATGCATTATTAAAATCCTTGTTGGTCCTTCTTGATTGATAACAAAAATTTAAAGGCCCTTTTGATAATCTATCTAAATTTGTCAGATAAATTCAAGATTTTGATCTAACATTTTGATTCTTTATTTTGAAATAAGTTCAAAATCTTTGCTAGTCCTTCTTGATTTATCCAATCACCCCATTATATATATATAGAAGATTAGATAATTTCCACGCATGCATGCATGTATGTATGTATGTATAGAAGAGAACTGATAAGAGGGAATTTTATTTGGTCAAATGATAAAAGAAGGAGTTTGATAGTGATATGCACAACAAAATTGAAAATTTGTAAACAAGCGTTTGTGTCAAAAAATTATTTATATAATAATTTTTTTCTAGATTCATCCTTAAATTTGCTTGACATAACTAGATTCATCCGTTTCTTGGAAATTTCCTTCTTAGACAAAACTAAATTTTATGGAAGAAAAATCTAACAGTGAAAAAAAGAAATGGTGTTTTAAATATATTTGAAATACCTATTATAAAGAAAAACTAGACATGTGAAATTCTTAATTATGGTAACGAAATCCTACATTGAAATAGAAAAACTTTTTTTTTTTTTTAATGAATTTGGGGCCATCAATTAAATTGCAACTGAATGATTTGAAGCAATTTTGTCTTTTTAGTGAAAATTGGGTGAATTTAGTTATTTACAATATAGATTTCTCCATCAACTTTTTGTCATGGCCAGGGGAGGCTTGGTCATCACTCATCAAGAAAATGTGTGTAACTTGGGAAATAAATGCAGGCTTTTATGGTAAGAATGCATAAATTGCGGGAGTAGGGATAAACCTTGCTATATGCGCTCTTTGATGATACAAACTTCTAAAGAATCAGTCCAAAATTGGTTAAACAACCGTTACACCCAAATCACCACAAGATCACAAACGACATTAGACGGATCATTAAATGCATCATTCTTGCAACAAAAATCTCTTGCAGTAGCCCTACCTTTGCTGTTGCACAATCACCACATGAATATGTTTCTATAAAGGAGAAAATCATTTCTGAAATTAAGGAGCCCACCAACTGTGAAAAGCTAGCTCCTACTAATCACACTGTAGTGGAGATACAATAGAAGATGACTGCCGTGGGGTCGACTTGTTAGAAGAAGAACAAAATCACCAAGAGAAGATAGCCACCGGAAACTGTAGCAACATGTGCAATAATACTATTCACCATCCAATCACTACAGAAAAATTATTGCTTATTTACACTATGCTATCAGGTCTCCAGTACTAGCAAACAAGATACTATTCACCGCGAGATCATTGCAGCAAAATTATTGCTTACTTTCACGGTGGAACTTTTACTATACAACCACGCGCAATTGTTTTTGTTTTGCTCATTAAATTCAAAAGGAATTCAACCACAAAAAAATCATGAGGATTAGCTTTTCCTCAGCCGGAGCCGAAGTTTCATTTTGCTTTTGCTAAGCCCAACAAAGCAGATCTTCTAATATTCAATCCATATTCGCAATAATTTGCTTGATCAATTGATACTTGCCTTTATTCCACTTACTAATCTTTTATCTTGTGCCATGAAAAAGTTGTGAAATGTGAATTCGGCTCCAAGTCGCCTTTTGCTTTCAAGAGTTGTAGATTGATTGTAATGCATGATGTAACATTAATAGACTGTTTGAGAAAACAAACAAATTTTCCCAAATTCACTAATGGCCTTTTGCATTCCATCATCTTGGTATATTCATGATCAGAGGAATAATTAGTGTACATAATAAATATACTTTCTTTCTACATGGAAAAAAAATATTGTCCCATTGTGACTTTTAATTGCCTCCATTGAATTGTGATCATATACTTTTTCCCATCAACTTCTCTAGAAATTCGTGTTCATTCAAAGGTCATAACTCTTCGGGGAGATGTGCAAGACCCTCCTACCAGGGAAGGGCTTGCATCACATAATGTGGAGTTCAACCTCGGAAATACTATTTGGCCCATGAAAGTCCCCATACATAGATTGGACTTTGCGAGCCTAGCAGTAGGGTTGAAGTTGAGTCCAACTTAGGACTAATTCAAGCTTGACTTAATAATTAGTTGAAATCAACTGGTCTAGTTTGGAGTTGAGCTTAGACTAATTGAAGCTTGACTTCATAATTAATTGAAATCGACTGGTCTAGTTTGGAGTCGAGCTTAGACTAGAGTTACACCAAGAATTTCATCGAGTCAAGATCAACCTCGAGAGAATCACAATTCCAATCCAATTTCTATTATTTTGTTCAGAAAATAATTGGTAATCACCAAAATAGAGGGGAAGACATTTGCAAATTGTAGTATACTTAAAGCACAAAAATGTAGACAATAATATTTGAAGTTAATGAGCTTGAGCTCAAGCCCATTCTTTAATTTTTGACTTAGTAATGTACTTACATTAAAAACTTAAAAGTTGCAAAAAGTTGATTTTAGTGATATATATATATATATACAAATTGTCATGGCACGGACTTTCTACCTAGACTGTACCTACATTGCTCTAATATAATGGAAATCTTCAAGATCTGACAACAAGAGACCAACCAAATTACAGCATTAAGTCACTTGATCCAAAAACACTCCTGCTGACGCGTATTCCTCAGGGGACCCCAGGCAGGCCCATGTTTCTCCCGCGAATTCAAATTTAAATTGGTTCTTACTAAACATACATAGTCAAGGTGAAACGACGAAACATTGATGGATCCAACATCAACTCAAAACTAGCACACTGCACACAGTAAGTGAAAACTCAAGCTCAAGAGGTTCTCAAGAAATCGTTAACATGACAAGCTTTGTGTAATGCAATAAATCTAACTCAACCTAACCAAAATCACCCATAGTCGGTCTTAACCATTGCGTTCACAAAGCTGTACATAATTCGTTCACCTAATCGAAAATGGGGAGATCAAAATCATACTCTCATTCAGGAGTACGCATTCTCCTACCATGATCCGAGTTGAAAAGACTCCTTTAAGAGTCTTTGGCAGGAACACCAGCTTGACGGATTCTCTTTTGGTGAACATCCCAATTATACACACGAGCAATCGTAACCTGCCAAATAAAAATTCACCTCTCAAGGGCTGTTTCAAACCAACCCACCCCCCCCAAAAAAAAAAAAAAAAAGTAAGAAAAATTTTCCCAGGGCCACCAACCTAATTGCCATGATAAACTAAAGGATATGGTCCTACAACAAGCTTTGAATTTTTTCAAGTTCACATTCGTGCAAACCTACCACACTACAACTTATCACCAATTAACATGTCTTCCCAATTTATAGCCTCACGACAGTTAGAAAATTCAGAACAACGGTAGTTCGATCCCAATAGACCTAGCCAAAACTGACATAGTAAACGGCTTGAAATAAACAAGGACTTCCAAGTTCCAAATAATTCTTACTTATCCGCGTGATTGTTACTTGCCCCCTTAAGAATTGTAGATCAGCAACAAGAACTTCTAAACTTGCTTTAGCATTTCCTAAGTTCTTTTGTAGACAGGTTGTGGCCTGCAACATAAATTTATGCAATAAATAAGATACTTGACATCATTATTGGAGAGAAAGGGACATTGCTTAAACTCGAGTACAACCTCTTCACATGAATACTCCAACATAACATTTGCTCCCAGCCATAGACATACTGAATCAGTATCTTCAATGCGAGCTCGAGAATATATGCCTTCAGAGATTTCAAAATCAGCAAGGAGTGCCTGTACAAAATAAAGAGTCATGAAAACCAGTCAGCTTGGTGCCTATTATCTTTTGCGCCATATAAGTTTTGATAGTCTTAGGTCTTAAGCCCAATACAGTAATCCCACCCCATGTCAGTTTCTAATTGGACCTTAAGACACCAAAGCAACTAGCTAAATATTACTGGTGATATTCAGGTGTTCAAATCTAAAACCACCCCATTATTGAGATCAGCATGGGCTCTTCAAAGCACTAACCTAGATTATTAGGAATATTGCTTCCAGAAGTGCATTTGCAAAGGAGAAACGACAATTAGATATTTCACATCATGTCAACTGTACCAAAATTAGTTCCTAGTATGGCAAGAATTAAACTAGCCTATCCTCCATTTGCTTTGTAAAGATAGAAAGGGGTAATATGATCGGCTAAGAGAGCATCGAGGAGCAAGAATATTTTTTAAGATAATATTTTTAGCACAACAAGATTATGAGAAAAATTTAGTTGACATCATAAATAAGAGATGACTGATAGATTGTCGAGGATTCCAGATGAAAAACAGAAACTGCAAAGGAAAAAATTGGTGGATTCTAAGACAATACAAAGAACTCTGGTGGATATAATGAGAAAAAACTCCGGATTGAAAAAATATGATCCGGTTATGCGACATCAAGTTTACTCTGTGAAAAGCCTCAACGTCAGCAGCATGAGCCTGACAGATACCCATTAAGTATCCTCAGTTAAAATACATGCACCAAAAAGTGTTCAGCTTGAATTTCAAACTTAAATTCCAGTTCTGAGGCCATGATTCAATCTTACTGTAATAGAAACTCAAGCTCATTGTGCACGCATATAATGGCATCCTCAATCACAGGTCACTTTGCTATAGCAAATAAGCCAGTTTGCTTCAGTCATTATGCAGGTATACATATCAAATAAATAAGAGAGGAGACAAGAGCATAACATTGTGGTGGAATGGAGTGGTGAACCAATTGTTGCATCAAGGTGCCCCAATTTGAAATCATTGACCAATTCAAATCCTGGGTTTTCATATTGAGAGAAATACCACACCTTTGTTTATGTACTGTCAGCACAGTCATAGCCTATTTAATGGAGTAAACCTCAGTGCAAAGAAAGATGGAGGCAGCACATAGTAGTACTTGTGTTTGTCCGTGTTTGCGTGTGTGTGTGTGTGTGTGTGTGTGAGAGAGAGAGAGAGAGAGAGAGAGAGATGGGTCTTGGCAGAGGGGCCGAGTGCCTGGCGACCCATAGTAGATGCTAAGGACTAATTGTGCAGGACAAATCTCACAGGTTCTTGTCCACTGCAGAGATATGGCTATTATAGCACATGAGCAGGAAACTTTGTTGATGGCAGAAGGTATTGGTAGGATTCACCATTTATGCAGAGACTGGTAACCAGTAGAGAATGAGATGGCCAAATTTTAAGTTCTCTTACACAATATAGCTGGTAACAAAGAGACAGGGAAGGACTCTGTCCAAAGAAGGCAGGGGGTATTAGCTGCTTAGATGAAAACCATATGGAACTATTCGGCATCACAAGTTTTCGACATGTGTGATTGCCCTGGGAGGGTTTCCAACTAGCCAACATACAAAAAGAAACCAAAAACAAGAACAAGGGTGCATACAAACAGATACTAGCTATGGCAAAGTCAATGAGAATCCTCAGATCACCCACCAATGTGTTGCCCTCAGACTTGATCTCCTTTGGACATGGATATGCTGGAAAAGATGCAGATAAGATGTGCTGACCATGGAATTGAATCCCAATCCAAATCTTAGCCTTTTTCTTAGTCAAGAGAAAGAAATAAGAGAGCCTTTAAATCTTGCAATAAGGAAAAGAATGGCTTTTTAGACTTCACACGTGGTTAACAATTTCTAAGACTAACTTCTTAGCCCAAGTTTGTTAGATTCATGTAAATAACTCTACTAAGATGTTTGCCTGATAACTGTTGCTTTCTGAAGGATATTCAATCAGCGAGAAAGCATTCTCCTAATTAAATGAAGGGACACATAAAACAAATGAATTGTTTATTTTGTTCTATATACGACACTAATACCAGCTGTGAGTTCATTAAGGGTTCAGCAAAAAGACAATAACAACCAATGTGAAACAGTTTTAAAAAAAAAAAATGAAAAGAAAAGAACTCCAGAATTAGATACATCTCCACCTTTCTTTTGTCAGTTTTCGCAATACCATTAACCAGGCTCTGAACTAGAATAAAACACAAAACAATATCTCTTCCTATACTCTTGCGCTTTCTGAAAGGACGAGAAAGATCCGCCGAAGTGATTCCATTTTTAACTAGAACCTAAATGCAGATAATTCCTACTCATTATAAGATAAGCGATTGAAAGCCTCTAATGCACGACCACCAAACATGGGAGTTAATACCAACATTTCTCAATGACAAAACCATTTGATGTGATAAAGTACAAGGAAGATAAGGTATAACAAGCAAGATGCAACACCTAATCAGCATGTTCCCCATGCCTTTAAATGAGAAAAATTCCTAACATGGAGAGCATAAACAAGGCTTAATATTTAGTGATGTGCATCGATATTTTTCATTTCCATAAATGGGCCAAGCAACCATTTTAGAAGGAAAGTCTCTCTCATTCTAATTACCTGTGACCATCTTGACCTATTTTACTCAGAGGTAAGTAACTGCAATCATTTCAAGATTTAAAGCCTCACAATTTCAACACAAGGTCGTCAATCAATTGGGCACCCATCAACTAAATTACCGAGATCCACAGCTTGTTGTAAAAAGCAAATAACCCCCACTTCCCTATCAACTTGTGGAAATAAATGGAAATTCCCCCCAAATCTTGTTCACGTAGTCAGAAGTATGAGTTGCGTGAGACAACAAACCTCATCAGAACCCTTCTTGGCCTGTAGAGTGGTGACTATGTCTAAACACTTCTCAATATCAGGAATTTTTGCCTGGCATTTAATATAGACATTGAATTAACAACCCAGTAAAAAGCAAATGAACAAGTATCATGCTGACAGAGTAACAATAACATACTAACAAAGTGATCAAGTTCTGTGGGAACAAAGAACCACGTGCACTCGGATCTATCAGGTCAATGTAAAGAGAAATTCATTGTGAGACATCAAGAGGTGCTGACCATCTGGATTTGTTTTAACTTTTTATTCTAGATTAGATCACAATAACTGCAACAGTAAGCCAATTTCTCATCCTTTTTAGGGAAAAGTAAAGCTCACTCGAATTTGAGAAGAGGTTTAAGTTGAACTAGAAAAACAGAAACTAGATAAAAGAAATAAGGAGAAAGAAAACTGCAAGAGAGTGTAGCAACCTTCATAATTGAGGACATGCCCATTCCATTAATGAAAAATGTAAGATACTAAATAAACAATGCACTACGAAAGACAGAACTCAGAGCCGACAAGCTTCTTGTTGTATTAATTGTCTGTCTCAACCGAGTACATTTCTTTTTGCTGAAACTAAATATTCATTGTGATTAAAGCTTTAGTATCAATATCTCTAATCATGTCTTTCTAGATCTTAAGAATCAAGAGAAAAGTTGTACTTTTAAATGCTTCAAAGTTTTAGAAAAAGGTCTACCCACACATGCACGTATGCCCACCTCCATGTTAACCATTGCGCGACATTTCAACAGTGCATTGGTTATACTATACTGAAAAAACCAAAGAAAAAGAAGGGAAACAAACAAGGTCTGGTGCTAGCACAAGGGCCGACAGGAGGGATAGTGTCTATGGTATTCAGCAGTACATTTGAATGTGGGTCTTTGTTTGTGATCACACGAAGAAAATGAACAACGAAATGTAACTCAACAGCGAATTCAATAGCAGATACAACGATACAAAAGAATCAGTCGATGAGAAATTATACACAAACATCTGAAGGGATGTCGATAATAACAAATCCCAAAACTAGCATCGATAAAGTCAGGAAACCTTTGCCAGCAAAAATACGAATTAGAGAAAGCCAGCGATTACGCCAAACTGACAGAACAGAATACAACATCACACCTGAAGATCCCTTTGTTGAGCCAGGAGTTTCATCTCGACCAGCTTGTATTGCTGCAGCCTGCAAGCATCATCCCACCAATCACCACAAGTACCCTTAAGACCCCCAAAAAAAAAAAAAAAAAAAAATCCAAAATTTCAACAAACATCTCCTTCACCAGCACCTTCAGCCTAGCGGAAGCAAAAGCCCTAAACTCAGGAGCAGCGCGTAACCCTCCCGATCCGCCGTCACGGCTGCTGCCTGTGCCAGCTGCCGTCGCCGTCTCTTTTTCCTTCCTCTTTCTCTTCATTGTGGAAGGACGATGCAGAGATGGATCTCCGAATTGGGTCTGCCCGGTGACTTGGGAAGTCCGAGTCTGATCCTCGTAGTAACTTGATAAAGCAGCGGAGAGAGATGTCTCTCACTTTCGCTAGGTTTGCCTATAAGTTGCATGCGGCCTTCCTTCATTAGTGAAAAAGCCATTCAGATTGACAAAATAATTGCTTCGAAGAGGAAACACGGGGAGAGAGAGAGAGAGACCGAGACGGGACGCGAAACGATCGGCGCAGGCGATGGCCGGGGGGCTCGACGACGAGGGGTGACGGCACGAGAAAGGGATACAACGGCGACGGCGAGGGCGACGGCGAGGTGGCGGAGGGGAGAGAGTGATGGCAGAGTAGGGGATTTTTCGTAGTCCGGATATTTTTTTAAGGAAATTCGTCAAAAAAGTGAGGGCAGTTGGGTCATTTAGGAGGGTAACCGCACCATGCGCACACGGCGGGTGAACAGATTTACCGGAGATTCTCTATAGTTTTCTTTTTTAACATGAGATTCTCTATAGTTAAGGAGTAATTTATCTTATATTTTCTTCCTGGAGAAGTTGACACCACATTTAACATACTAATAATGTCATCATGTCCTGAAATGTTATTTTGTCATATTCAAAGTGGGCATGGAATTTGAGATCTAACATTATGGGATTGTATAAATGCAAAACAGACATATGTGAAATATTTTATCAGTATTAACGATTAACTTCACATAAAAAATTGGCTTCCCATACATGCACTTCAAATTGGGAAACAAGAAGGGAGAAGGAAGAGGCAAACAAATCCATTGGAATTGTATTTAATTTTTTTTTACCACAGATTTGCATTTAATTTAATTATGAAATTCAATCATTGGGTGAATCACGGGATCCTAATATCGACGCTTATCCTAATGCCTCCCTAGATAAAATTCAGCGCATTAAATAATATGAACACCCACATAATCCAATAGCTAAGATGAAGTAAGCCCCTATACATCGGATGCATATAAGATTTTGCTCCTTCTACACTCGCAAATTCCCGAGATAATGCCTAGAAGGCAACGTGTGAGCTCGCACAGAGGAAGACTACTGGATGTGAAAATGAAAGGCCACCAGTTTATTATTCTATTTGCATCAATTATATTTGTTCGTAAGCCTATTTTACTTCTAAATGGAGAAATAGTGACTCCTTAAGGCCAATGGGAATAATAGGATGGTTGTTGAGGCCACTAGGGAGCATGCGTCGAGGAGCGCTAGAAGTCAATTACTGAGAAATTATATGATAATAATATAAGATGATTTAAGCGGTCAAATTCACCAAAGAGATGATTTTATTTGGGCGTTAGCTCCACACAAAGCCCAATCGGACTCAATTGCCATTTGGTCTCCCGCCATTCGCGGAAATAATTGTAGGCTTTTATCATAAATAAAGTATACATTCGAAAGGTGGCAATTATTTACACATGAGATGAAAAAGATCCACAACCCTCGCATTAATCTCGTGATGTAATTATTTCATCCATTACATAAGTGGTAAAATGAGTCTACGCAATCATGCCAAAATACACATGTACGTTTTTCAACAATTTATTTCTATACATGAGTTCACAGTTTGTTATAGGTTTGTTATGTTTAAAAAGAAAAAGAAAGGTGATTGACTCAATTCATTTAAAAATGATCTTATTACAACTAGCTACATTTTAGGCGGCTAAACATTCAACAAGGCAAAATGCCAAATAAATCACCTTTGACTTCAGCTATTTGGCTCTTCATTATCAAATTCATCGCGCAAATTTCTTTGCTCAGCTTCACAAAAAATGCCCCCTCAATTGACATTGCGTCTTCATTTATTTCCGCTTCCATTATGGAACTCCGTCCGGTAAAAACTGGGAAAATTTCATGAGCATACACCAAAGAATTAATTCTTCAACAAAAGCAAACGTCATGTCATTATCAACAAAGCTTGACTTGAATTACCACAACTACCAATTTCACAGCCCTTTTCATCATCATATGATGTCTAAAGAAAAATAACAGATACATGGAGCATCAATTCATGTATCAAACATCGTTTGTTTTGCGAAAAATAAAAAATTTAAAAATTCTTTTTCTAAAAGAATCATTTAGAAAAATGAATGAACGAAATATATATTTCCCTTGTCCATGCAAATATTAAAACATAAATTGTTAAAATATTTTTCATTTACTAATTATTTTAAGCAAGTTAAGCTATTCTTTGCTTCAAATATTTTTTGGAGTATTTTATTCATTCTCCTCCGGAAATTCCTCATATAACACGTCATATAAATATGTTGGTTTCTTTTTACATTTTTTTCCCTCTCCTCCTTTTGCTCCCCAATCTAAGGTAATACACCAAGGCAATCATATAGCTTGACATCAAATGGTTGATATGTTATAGAACAATTGATATATTTTAGTTTATTTGGGCCAAAATTACTTTATCTAGTCGACTCATAATAGGGTAAGCTTTGTGTGATTGGACCTCACTAAGTTTGTTAACGAGCTTAAGGTTTCAGCTTTAACTTGCATACTTTCCACCGATGATAGAAATAGTTATTAAGTGACAAAGTCCTTCGATTTAATTTCTCCTAGTGCATTGTGTGATGACCTAGATCCGGGGCAGTACGGAGGGACAAATTAAGATCGCCTCGGCAGTACGCGGGCGAGGCTAAGGGCATTTCTCCTATCCCACATCGCTTAGGGGGAGAGTCTTGTGAGCCTTTATAAGGCTTGGGTCCCTTTAATCTGTGTAACACGTTTTACGTACGCTTTCGTTGCGCTGAAAACAAAATTGTGAGGGAGGAGGTTGCTGCGTGCATGCTGGCCCGCCCTCTACCCCTGCATAACGGCTTTTAAAGCACTGAGGAGTCAGTGTCCAAAGTGATTTATTTGAATTAGCATGATTTATTTGAATTATTTCTATTAGACCATAGTTTCATAAAGACTCTTTCAAGCCAAGAACAAAATAAAGTAAAAAAAAAGCATATCCACATAAAGACTCACTACCAAAGTACTGATGAATTTTGTTAATCAAATATCATATCATAGTTCATTGAACGCTTTTATTCAATGACAACGAACAATGTGGACGTAATTGTGCAGAATATTACATTAGAATTTTGTTGATATGGAGTTTCTCAAAATAGATGGTGGACCATACCATTGACCCACCGAAGAGATTGTTCTACCCGGCTAGGAATACTCAGGATCAGAATTTTCCGCGTCCCTCGCCAACGCTGAGATCTCGAGCCCACGATTTGTTACGCTTTGTAGTTTCTCAAATGAACAACATTTGTGTAGAGGCACAAGTTTATTATAATTAGAGATGAAAGGTTTTAAAGATAGAGTTTTACAGCTTTCGTCGATTATTGGTAAGTAGTAAAAATTATCTCCTCACTTTGAATGCGGTGCTCAAAGCCAAAGAAGCTGTGGAAATAGCAGCTGCGGCAAAAAGGCAATCTTTTCCATTTCTTCGATTTTCTAATGCAAAGGGATCACCCCAGCAAGTGTTCACTGTTCAAAATTCGTGTCTGACATTATCGGATTCACAAAAATTAATAGTCATATAAACTATGAGGCCGGGTAGACTATTCAGAGGAAATATGCTAATCAATGATCTACTGACGTACAAAGATGCGTTTTAAGCAACTACCAGAATCCCCAGTTGAATTTTTTTGATTGGAGATACACAATTTGTAGTTTTGGGGAGAGATGATAGAATTCAAAGAATGAAAGGAATTTGTATGGAGTCTTCTCTTCTCGGCATCTGAGATTGACGGGCTCGCCTTTGAAGCAGCGAACTTCATAAGAGAGTCCGTTATTACTGTCTTTCCCGCGCTTGATAACTCTCTCCGCTTGCAGCTGTGCATCGGGAAGCAGAGCCTGAAGAACCGTTGATTATAATTAGATAGATTAGATCTTGATCTGTCGCGTCCAAGTCCACGTCGCTGGCCAAAGGAAGCTACATAAGGGCATTGAAGCAGACAATTAGCAAAACTTCAGCGATGCCCATTGTTGCCATTTTAACTGCCTGATTATGCTGAACTGGTGTAATGGGATTAAATGAATTCGTGCAATATCTCCCTAATTAGTCTCAAGAAAAGAAAAGGAGAGGGATGACAATGTCTTCGAAAGGTTTATACAAAATGCTACCCAAAGGTAAGTCCTAGTCCTGTTTCATGGGATCAGCTGTAAAGGCCTTTTCATTTTTTTTCTGAGCAACATCAGTTGGTGTCAAATCTATCAGTTTCAAGGTCCAAGGTCGAAAGTGAGTTACTATTGCACATTTGAAACTTACCTAAGTCTCACCCAAGCGGGTTGTAGATCCAACAATGCCTTTTACAACGTTTTCTTCTAAAAGTATCTTGTGAGATGCTTCGAGTTCTAACAGGATCTTTAGCTGCTTAAATTGACTCTGTTCCTAGCTCTCTCTCTCTCTCTCTCTCTCTCTATTTTTCTTTTTTTAACAATTCTCTGTTCATATGTGTTGGAAATGGTGATCCATTTTCTAGAATTTCCTAGAGTTGCTAAACTTCTAGAATTCCCTAGATGAAGTTTCTGGAAGAAAGAGAAAAATGTAGAAGCACATGTGTAGATCTCTCTAGAAGAAGAGAGGATAAACTATAATCTAGAACTCTCTAAATTAAGCTTAAGTGGACAACATTCTACACAAATCTAGAATGTTGGTAGAGCACCCTATAAATAGGAAAGAGGGGAGAGCATAGTAGAACAACAAATGTAAGAGAGTGAGGGGAGCTAACCATAAAAACCACTAGCTCCCTCGCCAACACCTCCTTTAACTATTGTAAAATTATTTTATCCAACTAATGAAACTATTTCTCATATTCCATATTCTTTGTCCTTCAATTATCCTAGTTTATTCATCAACCATCCACTACAAATTATATCATACACTTGCACACAACATCACTAACCAAAAATTATAACTAATACCAAAACCATGCTTCGCACACAACATCACTAACAAAAAACTATAACTAATACTAAAACCATGCTTCCGCAGCTCGCACATACAAAAATTTTTAACATGGTATCAGAGCCAGCTTATGCCCATGTTCATAATTGAGCCAGGCGTAAGGGACCATGAAGCCAGAACCAGGCATATCGGATGGCTATGGGCGTTTGTCCTCACCATCCTCAACTAAAAAGGCCAGAGCCCGAGCGAGAGCTAACAAAGCCGAAGCTGGAGCCAGAGCCAGAATCAAAGGCTAGAGCCTGAGCGAGAGCCAACAGAGCCAGAGCCAGAGCCGGAGCTAGAGCCAGAATCAAAGCCGAAGCCAGAGCCAGAGCCTACGAGAGCCCGAGCCCGAGCCCGAGCCCGAGCTAACAACTACAACTAAGAACATTTTGATGCCCCGAGACATATGGGACATCGTTGAAGAAAAGTCATGCATGTTCAAAGGCAAGTGCAAGTGGTTCAACAAGAGAATGCAAGGGATCATGGAACGAAGATGGAATAAAAGACATGGGATAAATTACAAGAGAAATTTCAAGGTACGTCCGAGTCTTTATAACATAAGTTCGGAGTATCCTGAAATTGGATCAAGGGGGAGTGTTGGAATTTGTGATCCAATTCTAGAAACTTCAAGATAGATTTGAGCTAGAAAATTCAAGAAAAATTCTAGAAGAGTCTACAAGTTTGCATCTCTTATGTGTTCTAGAAGTTTCATCTTATGTTACTATAAAATAATAATAGCTATTTGTAGAGAAGTCTAGAGACTTCCTTCACTAACTTTGTCAGCTATATAAAGGAGCAAGTGCTCCATGTTTTGGTGTGGGAGCTAAGCATAAAAACCACATCATGCTCCCTCACCAACACTTCCTTCAACTATTGTAAAATTATTTTCATAAACTAGTAAAACTAACTTTGTCCCATAAACCTTCTCAAAATATCCTATCCTTGTCCATTCTCTATCAAATATAAACTATACCATGCTTCCGCGCACATTTAATTTCTAACATAGTATCAGAGCCAGGCATATCGGATGGTTATGGGCGTTTGTCCTCACCATCCTCAAATAAAAAAGCCAGAGCTCGAGCAAGAGCCAACAGAGCCAGAGCTGGAGCCAAAGCCAGAATCAAAAGCCAGAGCCCGAGCGAGAGCCAAGAGAGCCAGAGCCGGAGCTAGAGCCAGAATCAAAGCCGGAGCTAGAGCCAGAGCCTACGAGAGCCAGAGCCAGAGCCCGAGCTAACAACTACAATTATAAGCATTTTGATACCCTAAGACATATGGGACATCGTTGAAGAAAAGACATGCACATTCAAAGGCAAGTGCAAGTGTTTCGACAAGATAATACAAGGGATCGTGGAACGAAGACAAAATAAAAGACATAGGACAAACTCCAATATCCTAAGTATCTCGAAAATGGATCAAGGGAGAGTGTTGGAAATGGTGATCCATTTTCTAGAATTTAAACTTCTAGAATTCCCTAGATGAAGTTTTTGGAAGAAAGAGAAAAATGTAGAAGCACATGTGTAGATCTCTCTAGAAGAAGAGAGGATAAACTACAATCTAGAACTCTCTAGATTAAGCTTAAGTGGACAACATTCTACACACATCTAGAATGTTGGTAGAGCACCCTATAAATAGGAAAGAGGGGAGAGCATAGTAGAACAACAAATGTAAAAGAGTGAGGGAGCTAACCATAAAAACCACATGCTCCCTCACCAACATCTCCTTCAACTATTGTAAAATTATTTTATCCAACTAATGAAACTATTTCCCATATCCCATGTTCTTTGTCCTTCAATTATCCTAGTTGATCCCTTGTCCATTATCTATAAACTACACCATACACTTGCATACAACATCACTAACCAAAAACTATAACTAATACCAAAACCATGCTTCCGTAGCTCGCACATACAAAATTTTTTAACAATATGTAATCTTTCTGATGCATCTTCTCAAAAAGTAATGCGGATATAAAGTTCTTTAACAAAGTAATCTCATAAATTTCAATCTGTACAAACCGTTTCGAACCATGTCAGAGATGAAATAAACTAAAAGCAAGCGCTGGCAGATGGATGGAAGCTAATTTGTTACCTTCCGTGATAAAACTTTAAGGATATTCAGCCTCTCCTATATTGAAGAAAAATCACAGAATAGAAGTGTTCAAGCCTGCCAGGTCTCAGAAGTGCGCCATGAAGTAAGTCCCGGTCTACTACTTCATGCCAAATGCAACTCGATTAGAACTAAAAGCACATAACTGGACAACTATAAAATAAAGAAACATGATCTCAAGAAAGGAAAGTGAATTGGAGTTATTAAGAGATAGATGAACTCATGACTCCTAAAGGAAAACAAAAGACCACCTCATGCCACAAAGATGTCATGACAGGTATGAGGAATCACCATATGCTCGATGTCACAAGACTATCAGAATATTGATGTTGTTGTAGGGGCACAGGTCTAGCTTAATACACTTCTTGCATGCTACTTCAGCAACTGAAAATTTATGCAATCCCATCTTTCGTTACCTTCTTGGATACATATGTAGTTTATCCAATACTGTGTATCCAAAGTTAAACAGTTCTAAATCAAGTAAAAGTCAAGTCTAGCATTTTATAGTCCGCCTTAAAGGTTAATAACATAGTCTCTATACTAAATGCTTGGTACAAAATGTTTGTCAAAGCATTCATAATGGCTGTGCAACTTCAAATAGTAGTTTACAGTTAGTGTGTTATTGGAAAAGTGTACTTTTTGTTGCCATGTAAGATGAAATCATTACCTTGTTTGCGCAAACAACAATGGACCGGTTAAAACTTCAACACCATCTAATATAGTAAAAAACTGCACCAATGAATAACAAACCATTAGTGAGTCATACCATTGAATATATTTCACTTGACCACCTTATAAGTGCTATGAATGAAAGAAACTCATTTGATTGATGACATGGTCAGTGAACCCCTTATTATCCCTCTTTGGAGCAATGGAATTAATTTCATTGAAAAAGAGAAGGCAAGGAACTGCAGCTGCTGCCTTCAAGAATATATCCAGAACCTGTATTTTCTAACTGCCGTTACTCTCAAATATTCAAAATTTCTCCCTTTTGATGACAAAATCAATGCCATCAATGTGCGAAATAGGAAATCCAGTAGACATTTGATCACCAATTCCAAATTTTTAGTAGAGAAAATCTTCAAATATTTTATTTCTTTAATCTTTCTCTTAATCAAATGGCCATAGATGATCCTCTCATTCATGCATTAGAAACTCATCAACCGTTTTAACTCAGCCTCTTTAGTGGTCATGGGAGGATCCTCATTGCTGCTACTAGTTATCCTATTTCGATTGCTAGCATACCTGAAGAGACTCTATAAAATGCATGCAGAAGCAACAGAAGAAAGCACAAAATGTGAAATGTCCAGAAATAACAAAGTATAATGCAAGATTGCACAATGGAATTCAATCAGCATTAGTGTAGTTGAAAAGAAGCCTCTTATAACTTGCTCAGCAGTACCAATATATTTATTCAACAACTCAGCCTTTCACTGATATGGATTGAAGAGAACAAGCTGTTGCTGCAGCACCAACAATGTGAGACTTGCCAAAGCCCAGATGTCCATTTAAAAGAAAATTTGACCATGGCCTTAGAGGAGCTTGCCCAAGAACATTTTTATCAGCAAATATGAGAATGATAGACATGAAGATGAAATAGATTTTTAACAAGTTAACAATGACCACATTTTAGCAAAGTGAGAGAGAGAGAGAGAGAGAGAGAGAGAGAGAGAGAGAGAGCAAGATGAGGAAAGGTGTAATAAGCCACCAGAAAGAATAAACAAAAGCTACAGCTGAGACACAACCAATGCAGTTATACAAGCTTTCTTGAACAAAATCCATGCATAATTTAGTTCACTCACAAGAATGCATCAGGGAAACAATGGTAGGGAGTTAAGCCCCACAATCTCAGGTAATCCCAAAGCATCTCAGTGAAGATTCTCAGAGCCCGACCATAGGCTCCCTTCACTAGATTGTCAATCTGCCAAAAGAGGTTTAGACAACTTATCATCAAAAGATGACTTTGACGTTACACGGAAAGTTGAGTACTTAATGGAAAACAGACACTTAAGAACCTACACATAGATTAGTATTGCTCATCCAGATACTCGATCAGGAAAGACACTCATAAAACAATAATAGGATCCTCGCACATGTTGGGTATGAGGAGCAACTTCTTTTTCTAACAAAATAACGAATTCCTCATCCAGCAAGATAAAGTGAATTAAGCGATCAAATAGCATGAAGTATGTGACAAGCACACTCAAGAATATAGAGGAAGTCATGGACCTTCTAAGTTTCAGTCCCCCAAATGTCTACTACTTGACTGACTTACCAAGATCTATGAGACAAATTATGTACTTTTATTAACCTTATTATGAATACTGAGAATGATTACTTTAGCAAACAAAAGCTATGGTTAATACTCTGTACATTAAGCCATTGAATCCCTAAGCGGAATAGGACTGTTAGCCTGAAAATGTTTGCCCAGCAAACAACTTTAAGTTGCTCATATAGATCCCCACCTTTACACCTGAAGACATTTAAGCATGAATAGTTGACTGCATTCCAGGAATCTTCATAAATAGATGAAGAAAGCTAATAATTATTGCTGGAGAACCAGAACTTCAAGTATGGGAATACTTGAAAATTGCAACTACAACCATTCACATCAAATGTGGAGTAAAGTTGATAGTGATCTTTGATTGTGCAACATCAGATAATCCCAGTTATATCTCTGGAACTACAGGAAGCAAAGATTATACAAAAGGGAGCAACCCAATTTGTTGCATTTGCCTAATTTAATTCATCCAAGAGTCAAAATCATCAAATTCCTAGACCCAACTAAAATCAGCAAAGGAAAAAGAAAAATACATATCATCAGCACAACAAATAAGAATTCAAGAATGTAAATGCCTCATCGGGCAAAAAATACATATTTCCATGTTTTTCCCCGAATTCAAATTTAGATTAAATCTTTCTAACACGTATGACCAAGCGAAAACAAGACAAAACAGATAGACCATATATCAACTTAAAAATAGCGCACAACATAAAAAGTGAAAACTCAAGCCCAAGAGGTTCTCAATCAAAATCGTTTTACATGGCAAGCTTGTTGTAATGCAGTAAATCTCACTAAACCTAACCAAAATCACTTGTCATCTAACACTTGTGATCACAGAGCAACACATAATTCATTCATCTAGTCGAAATGGGGAGAACAAAGTCTCCAGAAGTACACATTGTGCTACCTTGATTCAAGTTGCAAAACTAGAATACGGTCCTACAACAACCTTCGAATTTTTTCAAGTTCACATAAGTGCGATATTACTACCCTCTACCCTCTAGGTTGTCACAAGTTAACATGCCTCCCCAATATACAGCCTCAAGCCCGTTACAAAAACCACAGTAACAGTAGTTCAACAACAATCACCTACCCTAAACTGACATGGTAAACAGCTTGAAACAAACAGGGACCTCCAAGTTTCCAAAAAATTCCGACTTACCTGCGTGATCGTTACTTGGTCCCTTAAGAATTGTAGATCAGCAACAAGAACTTCTAAACTTGCTTTAGCATTTTCTAGGTTCTTTTGTAGAAGAGTTGTGGCCCGAAACATGAATTAATGCAATAAATAAGATACTTGACCTCATTATTGGAGATAAAGGGACATTGCTTCAACTTGAGTACCTCTTCGCATGAATACTCCAACATAACATTTGCTCCCAGCCATAAACAAATCGAATCAGTATGTTCGATGTGAGCTCTTGAATATATGCCTTCAGAGACTTCAAAATCAGCAAGTAGTGCCTCCATCCACAATAAAGAGCCATAAAAACTAGTCAGTTTGACACCTATTATTAAGTGATCAAATAGCATGAAGTATGTGGGAAGCACACTCAAGAATATAGAGGAAGTCATGGAGTTTTTTAGTTTTAGTCCACAAAATATAGAGGAAGTCACGGATTTTTTAAGTTTCAGTCCCAAAATATAGAGGAAGTCACGGATCTTTTAAGTTTCAGTCCCTCAAATGTCTACCACTTGATTGACTTACCAAGATCTACGAAATAAATTATGTACTTTGATTAACCTAATTATGAATACTGGGAATAAGTACTTCAGCAAACAAAAACTATGGTTAATACTTAGTACATCAAGCCATTGAATGCCTAAGCGGAGTAAGACTGTTAGCCTGAAAAGTTTCCTAGCAAACAACTTTAAGTTGCTCATATAGATCCCTATCATTACACCTGAAGACATTTTAGCCTGAATAGTTGACTGCATTCCAGGATTCTTCATAAATAGATGAAGAAAGCTAATAATTACTGCTGAAGAACAAGGACTTCAACTTTCACAATGGGAATACTTGAAAATTGCAACTATAACCATTCTCATCAAATGTGGAGTAAATTTGATAGTGATCTTTGGTTGTGCAGCATCTGATAATCCCAATTCAATCTCTGAAACTATAGGAAACAAAGATTATACAAAAGGGAGCAACCCAAGTTGTTGCATTTGCCTAATTTAATTCATCTAAGAGTCAAAATCATCAAATTCCTAGATGCAGCTAAAAATAGCAAGGAAAAAGAAAAATACATATCATCAGCACAACAAATGAAAATTCAAGAATGTAAATGCCTTATTGGGCAAAAAATACATCTCTCCATGTTTTTCCCCAAATTCAAATTTAGATTGGTTCTTTCTAACATGCATGACCAAGGTGAAATGAGACAAAAATAGGTAGATCATTTATCAACTCAAAAATAGCGCACAACATAAAAAGTGAAAACTCAAGCCCAAGAGGTTCTCAATCAAAATCATTTTACGTGGCAAGCTTGTTGTAATGCAACAAATCTCACTAAACCTAACCGAAATGACTTGTCATCTAATGCTTGAGATCATAGAGCAACACATAATTCATTCACCTAGTCAAAATGGGGAGAACAAAGTCTCCAGAATTACACATCGTGCCACCTTGATTCAAGTTGCAAAACTAAAGAATACGGTCCTACAACGACATTCAAATTTTTTCAAGTTCACATAAGTGCGATATTACTACCCTCCAGGTTGTCACAAGTTAACATGCCTCCACTGTGACATCCCAGATTTTTAGTCCTGTTTTCTACTGAATAAATTGGGCATTTCATTGGCGCGCCTATGGGGCTGTTCTCAGAGCTGATCACTCTTGAGATAACTAGACTGTCTAGGGAAACCATTAAGAATTTTAAGGCAAATAAACTTGAGAATTCGACCAGGAATCGGCTTCTCGACCGTGTCCATCTTTAGAGATTATTATGACACTGATATAAATCGATTTGAGATTTGAGATAGGTAAGTTCGACTGAGATGTGTGGCTAATCGTGGGTGACACCACTAAATTAGAAAATTCTCGTCGATCAGCACTTGACTGATTTTTCTATCGTTTTGATTTACTGTGTCCGTAATTGAATCCTCGAGATTTTCACAATAACCGAGAGTCGTCAATGTGTCGAGTGGGTTCATTGTGGCTTGAAGAAAATCGATCACGGGTCCTTTGCACTAAAAATTTCTGAAAACTACCCGTTAGCCTAGGTCACGCTAAAAACACGTCAAATGGAAATTAACCGTGAATTTGAGTCCGATTTCAGAAATTGAAGATTTTGTCATGTCACAATAAATTTCATGAATCTCGACTCAATCTTAGAAGATTTTTCGGAGATTCCGAGATTTTTACGGAAAATCGATTCAAACGTCGCGGAAAAATAATGGAAATTCGTATGGGCCGAATTTAAGGGAGTTTTGACTTTCAAGACGAGCTTTTTGGTGATGGAAACTTATGGAGAGTTTGTGGGAATTTTTTTCGGCAAATTGGGACGTCGATTTGGAGAATTGAATGAAGAAATTGAGGCCAAGAGAGTGAAATTCGGATCCTAGGAAAAGGGCTGGAATTTTGGCTTCAATTTGATTAATTTTGGAAATTTCTTGATGGAAAGTAAATGGAAGACATTAAGATAATTATGTGGACTTTAGAGGAGACCAAGCATTTAAGTAGTTGGATTAGATTGTTGTTTTTATCCCTTTTCTTATTCAAACTTCACGGGCAAGCCTTGCCGACCTCCCTATCCATGGCTCCTTCTTTAATTTTTCTTCCCCATTGTTGATCATTCTCTCTCTCCTTCGCAACTTTGGTCTTCTACTTTACTTTTAAAATTTTCTTCCTCTCTTGGACGAGCTGCTGCTGCTCTCCATCATTTCCCTCCTTCGAACATCCCATGTTCCATCGAATTTAGCCAATAAACAGCCGCCCCTCTCCACTATTATTTATCTCTCTGGTCAACATGCAAATTCGTCGAGGCTTTTGTTGAACGAAGCTCACGTGGCCTCACGCCAGCAAACCACCGAAGCATCGTCCACACACTTCCCAGCTCTTGCTGAAGCCGTGCCAGCCCACTTCTTGGTCAGCTTCAGCAGCAGCGACGATGCCACGTGGTCTTCTCCAGCTCACGTGATTTCGGTCTCCTTCGACCGAAGCGGCAGTCTTCACGCTGTGGCCCTTTCGTCTCAGCCTAGCAATTGGGCCCTTGAAGCCGTGAGTTTAGCTTCAGCTTAAACAACAAGCCCACGTAATTTCCTTGTTCGGCCCGTGGAAGTCCAGCCTGCAACCCATCCTCAATTCTAGCAACCCATCTTGAAGCCAGCAGGTTCTATTTCAGTCAAGCCCAGCCTAAGGATTCAGGCCTAATTTTGAAGCCCAAGAAGTTTCAGCAGTTCAGCTCGCGAAGCAAGTCGGCCCAAGTTTGGCCCAAGCCTAGCTTTTTCCGTGGGCTTGCAAGGCTTTTGGGCCCAGCCCATGGGTGTCGTCGCGAGCCCAAGTTCGGCCGCCGTCACGTCGTCATTTCGGTGATCCGGCCATCATATTTAATCAAGTGAGTTTTACTCACTAATTCCTTATTAGTATGCTAATGATGCTTAGCGATTGATTAGATTTAATTAAGCACAATTAGGTGGTTAAATTAGATTATAATAATTAAATTAGGGATTTACCTATGCATGTTATGCAAATGGTTAGTGTAATTAGCAAGTAGACATGCTCTATTATTTATTGAACGAGTCTCGATAATTTTCCGGGCTCGTATTGGCTTCCAATTAGGCATTTCAGGCCTAAATTGGATTTATTGTATTTATTTAATGATTTCTGAAATTATTTAATTATTTATTTATTTTTCGGAAATTAGACTAGGATGGTCGACGACCAGAATTTTATGCTGATTATTGTGGTGCAGTCCATTTATTTAATTGAGCTTTATTTTATGCTGAAATGAATTATTTGTGATTATAAGATTATTTTCCTGAATTAATTAATTTGGATGATTAATTGGAAAATAACCGAGTGTCGGTTGATAGCACCAAAAATGTTTTGGTGGACTACATATAAGGGTGAGATTTATGGAACGGAAATTATAGTATTTTGGCTAAGGCCAACTGTGTGCCCACGTACGTGTACTTTTGTCAAAAATGAATAAAATGACAAATTGATTGTATGTTCGAAGTATCATGTCCTAAATAACAACTCGGTAATCCTATAGGTCATTTTGTAGAATGGACGGTATGCAAATGTCGGCTCGGTGACCCTATAGGTCATTTTGTAGAATGGACGGCATGCCATAACGGCTCGATGACTCAATATGTCATTTTGCAGAATGGATGTTATGATGAATATACTTGGTGACTTAAAATGTCATTTCAGAGAATGGATGGTTTAAAATACTGACTTGGTAACTCGATGGGTTATTTTAGAGAATGGACAGTATTGATTGAAATGATCAAGAATGGTCTATTTGACATGTAATCGACTAGGTCGATTGATCGATATTTCGATATGTTGTGATCATTTGGGTGCTAATTAACTGTACTAAATTGCAGATGGAATCTGAGGCCAAGGTAAGTCCTCCGACGCGTGTGTGCTTAGGCAGCCCATAGTGTATTGGTTTACTAATCGGTTCTTAGGGAGTAGAACTTGCTAAGACGTTGCCTCACTAGTTATTGAATAACCATTTTTAGGTCCTTAGATGGCATTGGCAAAGGACTGGAGACCTGAAGTGTGGAAAAGGAAGTCTGAAGAATTGACGATCCTATTGGACTAGCTAGTCATAGAGAATTCTCTTTTTATAGAAGTCGATTCCATTTTGTAGACTCTGTTTTAGAAACTCGTGGTTTAAATCTGAATTAACAATTCAATTTGTACATATTTGCACTATGTTTGGCAATGTATATAAGTGTGGATGCTTTTAGAGTAATTAATTTGGAATCCTACTTTTCTGTCCCAATGCTTTATTGTCTGGGAATTTTATATGCTTCCGCATGCGTATATTAAATGAATGGGTCGGCGATGCGTCCTAGGATGTCGCAATTAATTGACCAAGGTAAGGGATAGGTGCGTACTCGAGAATCGGGGCGTGACATCTAGTTTAAGTGGTATCAGAGCGAAGTTCAAGGTTGGAGTAATAAGGAGCGATGGGTCTTGGGATAGTAGTAGGAAAGGCCTTTAAATTCATGTTGGTGCATGTCTGTGTTAGCTGAGTGCTAGAATTGCCTGTTGTTTGGATCGCTCTGTTTCTAATTCGGTGTTGAATTGGAAGCAGGTGTTAGTTGATTAAAGCTACACCATGAGCGATTAGGAGCCTAGAACTCTTGCAAAAAGGGCTAGTAGGGCCGTGACTCGGGGCAGAACGCCGATTAGAATCGGTGCCCGAGGAGGTCCTGGTAAAGAGCCAGCTGTGGCTAGCGCTAGTGGCGAAGCACCACCTCCCGTTGGTGCTGGGGTAGCAAACCCTGGAGATCCCAGAGTGGACGGGATTCTGCAGTCGTTAGAAGCAATGAGGGACTTGATTGGGCAATAGGCCTAGAATCAAGCCGTCGCTGTTGAAGCCGTCGCACAGGCCGCCACTACTGTTACCGTTGCCACTGCTGCTGAGGTCACCCCCGCTGCAACACCTGCCGTTGCACCTGCCGTCGCCCCTACTGAAGTTCTGCCAGGAGTTGTGGCCGTTAGAGGCCGACCTACCAGTTAGTGGAACAGTTCTGAAGTTGAAATCGCCGAGATTCATTGGTACTAGAGACCCCGAGGCCGCGTCTCTGTGGATACAAGATCTAGAAAAGGCATTTGCTCTTCTGATGTGCAATGAAGAGGAAAAGGTGGTATTGGTTGTGTACCAACTTCAAGGTAACACCAATATTTGGTGGAGAGCTGCCAAGGACACTGTGTTCCCGGAAGGTGTGGTCCAAGTGTGGGACATCTTCCTCAGAGCTTTTAATGAGCAGTACTTCTCAAGTACCGCTCGGGAACAAAAGATAGAGGAGTTCCATTGTCTCCGCCAGGGGAGTATGACAGTTGACCAATATGGGGTCAAGTTTGCAGAACTGTCACAATATGCTCCTAGATTGATAGAAGACCCTGACGAGAAAGCTCAGAAATTCAGAAGTGGTCTTCGTACTAAATTGAAACAACCTCTGCTACCTTTGGACTTGAAAGACTACAGAGAGGTCTATCGTCGAGCTCAGATGATAGAGCGATGTTTAAATGAACAAGCTGCCTCATCTGGATCGAGGTTCAGCTTCCATCGAGAAGGGATTCGTCAAGGAAAGAGACCCATGCCTGGAAATAGATTCCAAGTTTCACCTAACAGGAAAGGTGGAATTGGAAAATCAAGATCGAACTTGAATGGTCTGTGTCATCTGTGTGGAAGATGACATAGACTGAACTAGTGCCCATGAAGGACAGGTGTTTGTTATGAGTGTGGCCAGCAAGGTCACTTAACCAGAGATTGTCTTAGAAGACCGAGAGGACAACTGCAGTTGCCACCGCCACCGCCGATGGGTCAGATCAAGGGTTATGCCCCTCAGAACTTGCCATAGGGAGGATAGCTAAGGCCTCCAGTTCAGGGCACAGTTTATGCTATCCCACAGGGTCAGGCAGAAGCTGCGCCTGACGTGATCACAGGTATGGTTTCGCTGAACGACCAACCTGCTTACGCTTTATTCAACTTTGGAGCAACTTATTCTTTTATTGCCGAGCAAGTATGTTAAGTTGTTAGGATTAAGTCCTATATAGTTGGAGTCGGCAATTTGCATATCTACACCACTGAAGGATAAAGTGATTGCTGCTTTGGGTTGTTCCGGTTGCAAGTTAGCGATTGGTGAGCAAGTGGGGAAAATAGACTTGTTAGTCCTAACCATGTATGACTTTGATTTAATAATTGGCATGAACTGGCTCACCAAACAACGAGCTATAATGGACTATTATCACAAGGCGATTTAGTTTGACCCATTAGAGGGTAAGAGCTTCGAGTTTGTCGGGAATCGAGAAGGACCCTCGATTGTCCTGATCTCGTCGCAAGAGACAACTCGTCTGTTGGACGAGGGTTGCCAATGTTACTTGGCAACTGTCGTGGATATGACAGTTGTGGAGCTGAAGATGGAAAACATAGCTGTGGTACAAGAATTTCCAGACGTCTTTTCAAAAGAATTACTAGGTTTACCACTAGAAAGAGAGATAGAGTTTGTGATTGAGCTAGCACCTGGGACAAAGCCAATCTTTAAAGCTCCTTACCAAATCACGTTATCTGAGTTGAAGGAATTGAAGGTGCAGATACAAGAGTTATTGGACAAAGGATTTATTCGTCCTAGTGCATCATCTTAGGAAGCACCAGTTCTGTTCATAAAGAAGAAAGATGGTTCATCGTGTTTGTACATCGACTATCGGCAACTCAATCAGGTGACGATCAAGAACAAGTATCTACTACCGAGGATCGATGACTTGTTTGATCAGTTACAAGGAGCGTCGATTTTCTCAAAGATCGACTTTAGGACAGGATATCATCAGCTGAGGATCCGGAAGGAGGACATTCTTAAGTCAGCATTTCGTACTCGTTATGGTCACTATGTGTTCACAGTGATGCCATTCGGGTTGACGAATGCTCCTACTGCCTTCATGAATTTGATGAACAGAGTGTTCAAGGAATATCTGGATCAGTTTGTGATCGTGTTTATTGATGATATCTTGGTCTATTCGAGAAATGATGAAGAGCACGAGAATCATCTGAGATTAGTGCTCCAGACCTTAAAAACTCATCAGTTGTATGCTAAGTTTAGCAAATGCGAGTTTTGGTTGACTCGTGTTGCGTTCTTAGGTCATGTGATTTTCGGAGAAGGAATCTCCGTTGACCCGAGCAAGATAGAAGCCGTGATCAAGTGGTTAAGACCGAAAACAGTTACAGAGATCAGAATTTTTTGGGATTGGCAGGTTATTATAGACAGTTTGTGGAAGGTTTCTCATCGTTAACGTCGCCTTTGACAAAACTCTTGAAGAAAGAAGAAAAGTTTGTGTGGTCAGACAAGTGTGAACGTAGTTTCCAAGAGCTGAAGGAAAAGCTGACTACCGCACCTGTGCTGACAATTCCATCTGGTCCTGGAGGATTCGAGATCTATAGTGATGCGTCATTCAAAGGACTGGGTTACGTGTTGATGCAACATGGCAAGGTTGTTACCTATGCTTCCCGTCAGTTGAGGACTCATGAACAGAATTATCTGACGCATGACTTAGAACTCGCGGCAATTATCTTTGCCTAGAAGATTTGGAGGCACTACTTGTGCGAAGAAAAATTTCAAATCTTCACGGACCATCAGAGCCTCAAGTACCTGTTCTCTCAGAAGGAGCTGAACATGAGATATCGCCGATGGATGGAATTGCTGAAGGACTACGACTGAGATATTCTGTATCATCCTGGAAATGTGAATAAGGTCGCCGTTGCTTTAAGTCGAAAGTCTTCAGTAGCTCATATGCTGATAAAGGAGTGGAACCTAATCCAAAGAGCTCGAGATTCGGTATTCAAGTTTGAGGTAGGCCACCTTTCAAGTCTTATGGCCACCCTCAAAATTGAACCAGATGTCCAGGTCAGAATCAAACAACTCCAACCGATAGATCCAGATGTATAGAAAATTCTTCAGGAGGACACTGGGAAAAGAAAGGCTGACTTCCAGACTTCTAATGATGGGACACTAAGGTTCCAAAGACGACTTGTTGTACTTGATGATGTGGAGCTTAAAGAAGATATTTTATATGAAGCATTGTATGGCAGAGTGTGCAGAACACTAATGTGTTGGGATGAAGTGGGTGAGAGAAAGATCACTGGCCCAGAATTGGTTCAGCAATTAGTGGAAGCCGTGGTAGTAATCAGAAATAGATTAAAGACTACACAAAGCAGGCAGAAAAATTAGTAGACAAGCGTCAAAGGTTATTGGAATTCCAAGTTGGTGATCACGTTTTTCTAAAGGTGTCACCTTTGAGAGAAACTTCACGCTTTGGAAAGAAATGAAAGCTGAGTTCGAGGTACGTAGGTCCGTTCGAATTCTTGAGAGAATCGGAAACCTAGCATATCGTCTTGCGTTGCCGCCAAAACTGGTGCAAGTGCATGACGTCTTTCACATGTCGATGTTGAGGAAGTATGAACTTAACCCAACTCACGTGCTCAATTTCGAGGAATTGGATGTGGATGATCGTGTGTCATACGTTGAAAGCTCGGTTCAGATTGTGGACCGTAAAGAACAAGTTCTGCATACAAAGACCATTCCGTTGGTCAAAGTGGTCTAGCAACACCGCGGTACTGAAGGAGCAACGTGGGAGACTGAAGAGTCGATAAGACAATTGTACCTCCACCTTTTTGCTTAAGTATTGTAAGGTTTAAATTTCGAGAACGAAACTTTTATAAGAGAGGAAGAGTTGTGACATCCCAAATTTTCAGTCCTGTTTTCTACTGAATAAACCGTTGTGGCACCCCCGAACGGCTCCCGATCCGCTAGGGTCACCACAGTCCACTTGCCTTTCTCTTGACCTAATAATATATTACTCTGATACCAAAGAGTTATATCTTTTAGATCGGTCCCTGCGCAGTTTACATAGCGGAAGCACATCCATCAACTATTCCCCATTCTGAATTATAAAGTGATGCACACCAACTAAAACTTTTATAAGTTAAAGCAAACACTTTTATTTACATAACTTGATGGACTTCATTAATCGGTACATCAAAATGCCAAGGTTTTCTATACTCGGCTATACTTCAAAAAATGACCGACATCTTTTGCAATAGTCGTATACTTAAAGTCCATCGATCAGTGTCGGCGTCCAAAAGTTCCTTCCTTTGCTGTCCTCCTCCTCGCGGTCATATCCAACCACTCGGTCCATCTGCTAGTGGCAGTGGCAGCAGAGGTATCTTGTCTAGTCTGAAATGTTAGTCCCCAAAATGGGTGAGTACAACCACTCAGCTGTAAAAGAGCCACTAAACTATATCATGCGTAGCCATCACAATCTAATTTCATGCAAGATAGACAAAACATGTGTAATCAAAGGAAATGAGTGATGTGCATCCTTCTCATAAAACCTCTCAATGCAATGACAAGTGCAATTTCAAAGCTAAGATGCACCATTTCAGTCACACATGTCCTAATTATAGAACCAAACTGTTATGACATGTCTTATTCCATGCCACACAATTTAATCCTATAACCAGACCACACACACACTTAGTAGAGCCATCGATTTTAATATTCAAAAGGTTTCACCCCCCAGAGGACCAGTGTTTGCGTCCTTCTGGGCATTCGCACCCAATCCTGGCATCGCGAAGTCCTCCGGCATTACACCACCAGGCCACCGGGCATCTAGAGCGTGTTTCGTTACACCTCCAGGAATCTCGCATCCCACCTGGCATCACGAGGAATCGCTGGGGCTCGCTATGAAAATGGTTACCCCTGCCTTCTGGAATTACATACCGATATACCACCGGGCATACCCCGGAATTACGTACCGATATACCACCGGGCATACCCCGGAATTACGTACCGATATACCACCAGGCATCCCGACACTCCCGGGAAAAACCTCTGGGGTACTACAGACCCCAGGCATCCAAAGGACATCGACTCATTCGAGCCATTGGGCCTCCCGACTCCCGGGGCATCGTCGACTCAACGGTCCAACGGTATCATTAACATCTTAACTCATTTCAATATCAAAAACATTTTCAATGCCATGACATCAAATGTCCCATGAGTCTTTATCAAAATCTCGGTATTAAATAATATGCTGAATGCCCAAAAACCATCATACCAAACAACAACTAAGATGCATTCACCTTTGGGATAAATTGTGCAAATTCGGAATAAAGGCAGCTAAAAATCAGGATGCACAGTTTTAGCAAAATTTCGAAAGAACCCCTAAACAAACTCGAAAATTTCCAAAATTTTGATATGTTGTAAATAAGATCTAAAGGAAGAAATTTCATGAAAGATACTAAACCTAATTAGTCACGTACAGAGAGCATTAAGTTGCATAACTCGACCACAGATTTATACCATTAACCAGAATTTCACAATAACAAAATAAAACTTTTCGACCTCCTCAACTAAACAAATAAACCCAAATGTTGTACGTACAATGGTATATCACGAGTTTGTCGAAGAAGTATTGCACGAATCAACTCTGAAATTTTATAAAAGTTTAATACACACTTAGGTTTTTCTGGTTTTACACACTAACAGAAAACATCGCACAACCAAAATCGGTTTTGTGCCCACTATACTAATACAGAAAATCTGACCTAAATACATGTTATAATTTAAACCATTCCTCACAACTTCCATTCAAAAATTGAAACCAAATTCTAATTAGAAACCTCGGTAGAAAATTGACAAAGTTACTGACTACATGTGAGTTGTCCTGGACAGCATAGATTTAATGAAATCTCACGCCTATACCTTGTCTAGTTTGCTTCCAAAGTCTCTAAAAATCTATTTTTATGATTCTAGATCAAAGGACTTTAAAAGAACATATGGAAAACCGAAGTATTTCCTCAATCCCTTAATTCCAGTCCACTTCAATTACCCATAATTTGGCATTCAGCCTTCATCTCAACATTTCTTCAAGTCTATTTGCACTACACCAGATAATAACAGCATTGCATTACATAGATTAGTAGACTTTTACTTGCATCAAGTCCTACGGCTTAACGGCAAGCAAAACCGAAGTTTGCGGGTCTCGGGTGCGGCTCAACGGCGGCGAAGACAAATTGTGCCGACGGCGGCAGCACGCGAGCACGGACGGAGAGCGGTCCTCTCTCCTTTTTCCTGGCTGCTCACGCTCGCACGCGCACTTCTCTCTCTCACTTTGCCTTATTTTTCTGCTCTATCACTCTCTCTCCTCCTCTCTCTCTCGACTGATCCGCCAGTTTTGTCACTAATTAGTTGACTAATTAGTCAATGCATGAAGGTTGCGGTGGCGTCCAAGATCGAAGACAGCTGGGTGAACGTGGCAATCAGCAAGTCTTTCGGTTGCCAGCTCTCTCCTCCCTCATTTTACATGCACGGACGTGTCCTTCGGTGGGCTGTCCGCTTGAGTCAAGCAAGTGGAGTCAACAGAGAAAGCCACGTAATGTTGTATGGAGGAGGACCATTCGACAAGTGACAAGCTGCATGGGTCAAATCTTCTTCATTTGATTGACTTCTTAGACATGGGCTTCACTTGTCGCGCGGAGGGGGGCTATTTAACGTGGATGCAAGGCCGTGAGTTCGTGTGGCCATCGAAGGAGAGAGTGATGGTGACGTCGCGTATCAAATCGAGGTCTTCGACTTAGTAAGTTGGTGAGACGGCTCGGGGTTCACACTCGTCGATGATACGACGGGATCCAAAATCGGTGCTAATGGTGATAACAAAACAATGTCCATACATGATACCAATGACACCATTCGACGATACTTCCGTCACTTAGTCACGGACCGTCGCATATCCAAGGGTCGTCAAAATTCTCGGGTGCTACAATCGGGCATTTCATTGACGCGCCTATAAGGCTATTCTCAGAGCTGATCACTCTCGAGAAAACTAAACTATTTGGGGAAGCTATTAAGAATTTTAAGGCAAATAGACTTGAGAATTTGACCAAGAATCGGTTTCTTGACTATGTTCATGTTTAGAGATCATTACGACACTGATATTAATCGATTTGAGATCAGAGATAGGTCGGTTCGACTGAGATGTATGGCTAATCGTGGGTGACACCACTAAATTAGAAAATTCTCGTCGACCGGTACTAGACTGATTTTTCTATCGTTTTGGTACCCTGTGTCCGTAATTGAATCCTCGAGATTTTCACAACCAAAAGTCGCCAATGTGTCGAGTGGGTTCATTGTGGCTCGAAGAAAATTGAACACGGGTCATTTGTGCTAAAAAATTTTAAAAGTTACCCGGTAGCCTAGGTCACACTAAAAACACGTCAAATGGAAATTAACCGTGAATTCAAGTCCGATTTCAGAAATTGAAAATTCTGCCATGTCACAATAAATTCTAGGAACGTCGACTCAGTCTTAGAAGATTTTTCGGAGATTCCGAGATTTTTACCGAAAATTGATTCGGACGTCGCAGAAAAATAACGGAAATTCATACAGGCCGAATTTAAGGGAGTTTTGACTTTCAAGCCGAGCTTTTTGGTGATGGAAACTTATGGAGAGTTTGTGGGATTTTTCTTTGGCAAATTGGGACGTCGATTTGGAGAATTGAATGAAGAAATTGAGGCCAATAGAGTGAAATTCGGATCCTAGGAAAAGGGCTAGAATTTTGGCTTCAATTTGATTAATTTTGGAAATTTCTTGATGGAAAGTAAATGGGAGACATTAAGATAATTATGTGGACTTTAGAGGGGACCAAGCATTTAAGTAATTTGATTAGATTGTTGTTTTTATCCCTTTTCTTATTCAAACTTCACGGGCAAGCGTTGCCGACCTCCCTATCCGCGGCTCCTTCTTTAATTTTTCTTCCCCATTGTCGGTCATTCTCTCTCTCCTTCCCAACTTTGGTCTTCTGCTTTACTTTTAAAATTTTCTTCCTCTCTTGGACAAGCTGCTACTGCTCTCCATCATTTCCCTCCTTCGAACAGCCCATGTTCGACCGAATTTAGCCAATAAACAGCCGCCCCTCTCCACTATTATTTGTCTCTCTAGTCAACATGCAAATTCGCCGAGGCTTTTGTTGAACGAAGCTCACGTGGCCTCACGCCAACAAACCACCGAAGCATCATCCACACACTTCCCAGCTCTTGACGAAGCCATGCCAGCCCACTTCTCGGTCAGCTTCAGCAGCAGAAACGACGCCGCGTGGTCTTCTCCAGCTCACATGATTTCGGTCTCCTTCGATCGAAGCGGCAGTCTTCACGCTGTGGCCTTTCATCTCAGCCTAGCAATTAGGCCCTTGAAGCCGTGAGTTCAGCTTTAGCTTAAACAACAAGCCCATGTAATTTCCTTGTTCGGCTCATGGAAGTCCAGCCCGCAGCCCATCTTCAATTCCAGCAACCATTCTTGAAGCCAGCAGGTTCTATTTTAGTCAAGCCTAGCCCAAGGATTCAGGCGCAATTTTGAAGCCCAAGAAGTTTCAACAGTTCAGCCCGCGAAGCAAGTCAGCCCAAGTTCGGCCCAAGCCTAGCTTTTTCCGTGGGCTTGCAAGGCTTTTGGGCCCAGCCCGTGGGTGTCGTCACAAGCCCAAGTTCGGCCACTGTCGCGTCGTCATTTCAGCGATCCGGCCTTCGCATTTAATCAAGTGAGTTTTACTCAGTAATCCCTTATTAGTATGTTAATGATGCTTAGGGGTTGATTAGATTTAATTAAGCTTAATTAGGTGATTAGATTAGATTAGAATAATTAAATTAGGGATTTACCTATGCATGTTAGGCAAATGGTTAGTGTAATTAGCAAGTAGGCATGCTATATTATTTATTGAACGAGTCTCGGTAATTTTCCGGGCTCAGATCGGCTTCCAATTAGGCATTTTGGGCCTAAATTGGATTTAATTGTATTTATTTAATGATTTTCGAAATTAATTAATTAATTAATTACTTTTAGGAAATTAGACCAGGATGGTCGACGACCGGAATTTTATGCTGATTGTCGTGGTGCAGTCTATTTATTTAATTGAGCTTTATTTTGTTCTGAAATGAATTATGTGTGATTATAAGATTATTTTCTTGAATTAATTAATTTGGATGATTAATTGAAAAATAACCGGGTGTCGGTTGATAGCACCAAAAATGTTTTGGTGGACTACAAATAAGGGTGGGATTTATGGAAAGGAAATTATAGTATTTTGGTTAAGGCCAACCGTGTGCCAACGCACATGTACTTTTGTCAGAAATGAATAAAATGACAAATTGATTGTACGTTTGAAATATCATGTTATAAATACCGGCTCGGTGACCCTATAGGTCATTTTGTAGAATGGACGGTATGCAAATGTCGGCTCGTGACCCTATAGGTCATTTAGTAGAATGGACGACATATAATGCCGGCTCGGTGACCCAATAGGTCATTTTGTATAATGGACGGCATGTCATAATGGCTCGGTGACTCAGTATGTCATTTTGCAGAATGGACATTATGATAAATATACTTGGTGACTTAAAATGTCATTTCAGAGAATGGATCGTTTAAAATACTAGCTTGGTAACCTGATGGGTTATTTTAGAGAATGGACAATATTGATTGAAATGACCAAGAATAGTCCGTTTGACATGTAATCGACTAGGTTGATTGATCGATGTTTCAATCTGTTGTGATCGTTTGGGTGCCAATTAACTATACTGAATTGCAGGTGGAATCTGAGGCCAAGGTAAGTCCTCCGACCCGTGTGTGCTTAGGCAGCCCATAGTGTATTGGTTTACTAATCGGGTCTTAGGGGATAGAACTTGCTCAAACGTTATTTCACTGGTTATTGAATAATCATTTTTAGGTCCTTAGATGGCATTGGCTATGGACTGGAGACCCAAAGTGTGGAAAAGGAAGCCTGAAGAATTGACGATCCTTTTGGACTAGCTAGTCATAGGGCAATTCTCTTTTGATAGAAGTGGATTCCATTTTGCAGACTCTGTTTTAGAAACTCATGGTTTAAATCTGAATTAACAATTCAACTTGTATATATTTGCACTATGTTTGGCAATGTATATAAGTGTGGATGCTTTTAAAGTAATTAATTTGGAATCCTACTTGTCTGTCCCAATGCTTTATTGCCTAGGGATTTTATATGCTTTCGCATGCGTATATTAAATGAATGGGTCGGCAATGCGTCGTGGGACGTTGCTATTAATCGACCAAGGTAAGGGATGGGTGCGTACTCGAGAATCGGGGCGTGACATCCCCAATATATAGCCTCAAGCCCGTTACAAAAACCACAACAACAGTATTTCAACAACAATAGACCTATCCAAAGCTGACATAGCAAACAGCTTGAAACAAACAAGGACCTCCAAGTTCCCAAAAAATTCCAACTTACTTGTATGATTGTCACTTGGTCCCTTAAGAATTTTAGATCAGCAACAAGAACTTCTAAACTTGATTTAGCATTTTCTAGGTTCTTTTGTAGAAGAGTTGTGGCCTGCAACATGAATTAATTCAACAAATAAGATACTTGACATCATTATTGGAGATAAAGGGACATTGCTTCAACTCGAGTACCTCTTCACACGAATACTCCAACGTAACATTTGCTCCCAGCCATAAACAAATTGAATCAGTATGTTCGATGTGAGCTCTTAAATATATGCCTTCAAAGACTTGAAAATTAGCAAGCAGTGCCTGCATCCACAATAAAGAACCCGAAGAACTAGTCAGTTTGGCACCTATTATTATCTTCTGCGTCTTAGAAGTTTTGATGGTCTTAGCTTTTAAAGCCCAATATAATAATCCCACCCCATTTTGCTTTCTAATAGGACCTTCAGACATCAAAGCATAATATTACTGGCGATATTCAAGTGTCCAAATTTAAAACCACTGCATGATTATTGAGATTAACATGGGTTCTCCAAAGCACTGACCCAGATTCTTAGGAACATTGCTTCCAGAGGTGCATTTGTGAAGGAAAAACGACAATCAAGTATTCCATATTTGGTCAAGTGCACCAAAAGTAGTTCCTAGTATGGCAAGAATAAGACTACCGTATCCTCTACCTGCCTTGTTAAGATTAAAAGGACTTATATGATCAGCTAAGAGAACATCGAGGAGCAAGAAGATATTTTAACATGCAAATTTTCTAGCATGATAAGATTATGAGAAAATTTTAGTTCACATCACACATGAAAGATGACTGATAGACACCACCGGCCGTGGTGGCTCTGCTGGATAAGAGCTCCATTGATCCTTCCCCAAAGGTGGGGTTCAAAACCCAATGGAGGCATTTGGTGTCTTACGTGGGATGTCGGGGTGGTGGGTCCTCTGCTAGCATCTGGCTACCAGCTGTATGGGAGTTCCCGGGTCATCCAAAAAAAAAAAAAAAAGATGACTGATAGATTGTCAAGGATTCCAAATGAAAAGGAGAAACTGTGAAGTAAAAAATTGGTGTTTTAATGACAGTAAAAAGCACTTCAGGGGATAAAATGAGAAATAACTCCGCATTGGAAAAATACTTAGTTAAAATACATGCACCGAGAAGCTTTCAACTTGAATTTCAATCTTAAATTCTAGTTCTGAGGCTATGGTTCAATCTTTCAGTAGTATAGACATGTCCTCGTTGCACACATATAATGACATGCTCGATCACAGGTGACTTTGCTATAGCACATCTAACCGTTCCTTTGGGGCTCAAAGAATATTTGGGATCCAACCAGTGAGCTATTTGAGTACAGACTTGCAGGTTGGAAAAGTGAATGTCGAAAAATGGGAGGTTCACTTTGGTATAAAGCACACTTTCCAATCGGCTAGTTTGCTTCAATCATTATGCGGGGTCCTAGCTGAGTATCATATAAACCAGAGCCTAATTTAAAATGATTGATCAATTCAAATCCTAGATTTTTGTATTGAGAGAGATAGCACACCTTATTTATGTAATATCAGAGAGTTGAAGGTTGTAGCCTATTTGAGGTAGAAAACCTCAGTGCAGAGACAAATGGAGTCAGGACATATGACTACTTGTGCGCCCTGTTTGTGTTTTGGTAGAGAGGATGAGATGCCCAGCTACCTCATAGTTGATTTTTTTGAAGGACTAATGGTGCGGAATAAATCTAGCAGATTCTTGTGCACTACAGAGATATGCAAAATAACAACACGTGAATAGGAAACTTTGTTGATGGCAAAAAGTACTGGGATGTACAATTTACCACTTGCACGGACAGTGGTGACCAAACTAGAACAAGATTTTCAAACTTTAGTTCTCACACACAGTTAGCTAGTATGAAAGAGACGGGGAAGGACTCTATCCAAAGAAGGCAAGGGCTATTAGCTGCTTACAAGATGAAAACCACATGGAACCATTGGGCACCATAGCTTTTCCAAATGAGTGATTGCCTTAGGAGTGTTTAAAAGTAGCCGATATACAAAAAGAAAAACGAATGATGCATACAAATCGATACTAGCTATAGCAAAGTCAACGAGAATCCTCAGGTCACCCACTTTATGTTGCCATTGGACCAAATGTCCTCAGGACATGGATCTGTTAAAGAGTCGAAGATAAGATGGTGACCACGGAATTGAGTCATATCCAATCTAAATCTCAACATTTTTGTTAGTTGAGAGATAGAAGTAACAGAGCCTTTCACTCTTGTATGAAGGGAAGATGGATTTGGACTCCAAATTATGGTTTACTCTTTCTAAAATTAATTTCTTACCTCGACTTTGTCAGATTCACTCTGGTTTAAATAACTCTGTTAAAAGATTTGCTCCCACTTGGTGTGTTAGCAATTAAACTATTGCTTTCCAAAGAATATTACAATAGCAAGGAAGCATTGTCCTATTCAAATGAAGGAACACATGAAAGATAGTATTACCAGCTCTGAGCTCCCTTAAGTGTTCAGTGAAAAATTGAAAACAACTAATATGAACTGTTTTAAAAAAGAGAAAACAAGAGAACTCCTGAATTAGACACATCTCCACCTTTCTTTTGTCACTTTTTAGAGACAGTTTTAAAAAAGAGAACAAAAGAACTCCCGAATTAGATACATCTCCACTTTGTTTTGTCACTTTTTTGAAACAGTTTCAAAAAACACAAAACAAAAGAACTCCTGAGTTAGACACATCTCCACCTTTCTTTTATTACATTTTTTGCAATACCATTAACTAGGCTCTGAAATAGAATAACAAGCAAAACAATACCTCGTCCTATACTCTTACATTTTCTCAAAGGATGAGAAAGATCCACAGTAGTGATTAATTTTTAAATAAAAGCTAAATGCAGGTAAGTCCTAACCATTTTAAGATAGCCAATTGAAAGCGTCTAATGCGTGACCACCAAACATGGGAGGTAATATCAACGTTTTTCCATGACAAAATTGATGAATAAGTTATAACGTGCAAGATGCTAGATCTAATCAGCATGTTCCTTGTGCCATTAAATGAGAAAGTTTCCTAACATGGGGAGCATAAACAAGGCATACTATTTAGTGATGCGCACTGACAGTTTCAATTCCATAAATTGGCTAAGCAAGCATATTAGAAGGAAATTCATTTTCTTATTCTATTTCTGTCACGCCCCGATCCTCAGGCACGCGCTCATCCCTTACATTTGGTCGATTTTAAAATGCGATATCCCAGGACTATGTATCGCCGACCCTTTCATTTTCAATATGCACATGCGGAAGCAGTTATAAATCTCCAGACAATAAAACAATGGGATAGAAAAGTAGGATCATATTTTTCAAACCAAGACGAGTCTTTATAGACAAACTGGTTAATTACAAACTTAGGCTGTCTGCAAAATTGTCGGCTTATCAAAAAGGGGATTGTCTTAACATCCACTAGTCAGACCCATTCGCCGATTCTTCAGCCTCCACCTTCCTATTCCAGGACTTCCGGTCCTCTATGATCGTCATCTAGGGACCTGAAATATTTTCCCCAAACTGGGATGAGACTACGTCTCAACAAGTTCTACCCCCTAAGACCCGATTAGTAAACTAATACACCTTAGGGTTGCCTATGCACAACATGGGTCAGAGGACTTACCTTGGCCTCAGATTCCACCTGCATATTAGGACAAATCAAATAGGCATCCAAGTAATCACATCACTGATCGAAGCATCGATCAAATCGACCTAATCGATTTCACGCCAACAAGACCACTCACGGTCATTTCCATTCAATCAATCAATTCACAACATCAGAATGAACCAATAATCAATCGACCCAGTCGATTACATGTCATCAAGACCCATACTTGGTCGGCACATTCAATACTATCTATAAGTCCGACCATAGTCCAGGACTGCTCACTCTAAGCTGATAAATAGATAGTATAGCTCGCACTAAGCTGATAGGGTTAAGGTATACTGCTCTCGCTAAGCTGACATATCGTCCGTAGGTTGATATCATATACCGATATACTGCTCTCACTAAGCTGACATATCGCCTGCAGGCTGATATAGTATACCCCTGATGCTCACTCTAAACCGATAAAGTGTACTACTCGTGCTAAGCTGACATATCACCCGCAGGTTGATATAGTACACCAGTATACTGCTCTCGCTAAGCTGACATATCAGAGCCCGTAGGATGATATAGTATACTATCCGACCATTCAATCCATTCCATATTTTATCATTCTCGATAAAATAGCCGTGTGTGGGGATATGGTTGGCCTTAGCCAAAATATAATATTTTCCTTTCCATAACTCCCACATTTTCTGTAGTCCACCAAAACACTTTCGGTGCTGTCAACCGACACCCGGTTATTTTCTAATTAATAACCAAAGATTATTCCATTAAAGAATAATTCCCAATTTCACAAATAATTCAATTCAGCACAAAATAAAGTTCAATTAAATAAACGAACTGCGCCATGACAATCAGCACAAAATTCCGGTCACTGGCCATCCCAGTTGAATTTCCGGGAAATAAATAATTAAATAATTAATTTCGAAAATTAAATAAATAAATGCAATAAAGTCAGTTTAGCACAATATAAAGCTCGATTAAATAAACGACCGCACCACGATCATCAGCATAAAATCCTAGTCATTTTTGGCCATCCCAGTTGAGTTTCAGAAATAAATAATTAAATAATTAATTTCAAAAATTAAATTTTTTTTTTTGGTAAAGTTCAAAAATTATTATTTAATTCCTACAAATTCCACTTATGCCTGAATTGCCTAATTAACACTCGATAAGGGTTGAGAAAAATCCCAAGTAGCATTCAATAAATAGTATTACGTGCCTACTCGCTAATTGCACAATCCAATTGACTAACATGCATCACAATTATCTAATAATCACTAATCTACTCTAATCTAACCTCCTAATTGCACTTAATTAAATCTAATCAACCTTTAAGTATAATTAGCAAACTAAGAAGGCATTAGTAAGTAAAACTCACTTGATTAAAAGCGGAGACCGGAACACCGCAACGGCGGCCGAATTCCAAAATTTCGGCGACGTCGGCGGATACTCGGGCCGGGCCAAGAAACCTTGCAAGCCCGCAGAAATTCTGGGCTTGGGCCTACTGAAACTCTTGGGCTGAGCTTGATCTGGGCTTCTGAAATTTTCGCGGACTGATGGGCTAATCCACAAGGGCTAGACTGAGTTGAGATTGGGCTGAAATCGTGTGGGCTGGAGATGGGCTTCAATTAAATTAATTGCTGGGCTGCTTCTTGGACTGAAATACAACTTGTTTGGGCCTGGAACCTACGGCCAAAATTGGGCTTGCGGGCTGAAGACTCACGGTTGGGCTGTTGCAAGTCTTCGTGGGCTTCTAATGGCCCACTGCCGGCCGAACTTCACTGCAGCGAATTGAGTCGAGGGAGAGAAGCAGCTTCGGAATACTTGCTGGCATCGAGCTGGTGGAGAGATTCAGTGGGAGCGTGCGACTTCAAATAGCAACTTGCTGGCAGCTGCAGAGTCAACAAAGCGGTTTGGTGGAGACGGTGTTGACTGGAACGTGGGGTTTCGGTGAGCTTCGGTTGATGCTGGACGAGGATGGGATCAACGCCGAGACTGGGTTTGCGGAGATGGGCCGCACAAAGGGACGGCTCAATTCTTGGCCGCATGGATGAAGAGAGCAGCTTCGGTCTTCAATTCGGTGGGAAGTTGCTCGGTCTTCGTCGGGTGAAAATTGATCGAAGAATCTGCGGGCGTGGACGTGGTAGCGGGATGAAGAATTCGGTGGTGGCATGGGCTTCTCGAGCGGTGCTGCTGGCAGGAGGAGTCAACGAAGGAGCTTCGGTGTGGGGCTTTGACTGAAGAATGGCGACACATGGGCAAGCGGCGTGGAGAGGTTTCGCTGGCACACAAAAGGAAAGCAGCTGCTGGTGGCAAGTTCGGCAGAGGCTTCGGTGGAAGAAAGATAGAGGGGCAGAACCAAAATGGAATGAAAGAGAAGCTGTGGGGGATCGAGTCGATCGGTGGAAATGCAGTCTTCGAAGCCACACTTTGAGAAGAAGACTGAAGCGGTGATGATGAAGACAGCGACGGGAGGAACCCAAAAATCAACAAACCTAAGCCATTCCCTTAATTGCTTGTCCCCTCCTTTTTCTTTATCCTTATCTTGGTTGGTCTCTAATACTTTTTTGTAATAATCCTTATAAACTAACCAAATTTGAAGCCCAAAATTGCTGCCATTTTCCAATCCGAATTTCACATTTTGATCTTTAATTTCATCACTCAATTTCCCAAATTGAAGTCCAATTTCGATGAAGAAAATTCTCGAACAATTTTCTATAAATCCCTAACACTCAAAGGTTCGGTTGGAAGTCCCAATTTTCTTTAATTTGGCCCGTACAATTTCCGCTACATCCGAAACGGTTCTCCGTAAAAATCCCAAACTCGACGGAATTTCTCCGAAAGACAAGACGATGTCCGATAAATGAACCGCGACATGCTCGAACGTTCGATTCCCGAAACCGAATTCAATTTCCTGGTTAAAATCGGCCGAACGCGATTTTAGTCCGATCGACCTATTAAGTAGCTTTTAGGGATTTTACCGCGGTTATATCCCTTAACGGCTTCACCCAATAGATTGGTTAACTCATGAGTGATCAGCTCAGAGAAAAAGGACCATCGGCGCGTCGACGAAATGTCCATTTCATATATTCGGGACGGGGTCGAAATTCAGGATGTCACAATTTCAATATGAATGTTGATGCAATTTGCTCTATGGAAACCGCAATGATTTTCAAGGAGTGCGGGACACCTGGAGTGCCATAACTTGGCACGCCGGGACACTTAAGTGCCATAACTTTAAAATGGTACACTTAAGTGCCATCATCGGAGTAAAATGGGACACTTAAGTGCCAATCCGGCCAAAAACCGGTCAAAATGCAGACGTGGCATTTTCCGGCGACTTGCTTAACTGATGTGGCAATTTTTTTTTTTAAAAAAAAGCACACGTGGAGGAGGAAAACGACGTCGCCTCATCCACTGTGCATTTGGCCAAACTAAACGACGTCGTTTTTCCTGAGTGTTAAACGACCTCGTTTGGTTTATTTGGATTTGAACATTTCGTCGAGTTCACCGGGTCGACGTCCTCTCCATCCATCGCCGTTCACGGCTCGCCGTTCGCAGGTGATCGCTCGCCGTTGTCGCTCGCCTTTGTCGCTCGCCGACGTCGCTCGCGGCGTCGAGCGCCGTCATCGCTTCGCCGTCGTTGATTTGCTCAGGTTTTTTTATCTTCTTCCTCTCCCCTGTGGTGAAATTAGGGCTCCGACTCGTTTATTAGGGCTTGGACTTCAAATTTGGGGGTCGGCTGGGAAAGGTCAGGCTTGATGTGAGATTCATGGCTGAGATGTAGTGCTACAATCCTATTGGGGGGTTCGAATTGACAGTTTAGGAGCGGCATTGAAATATAGGCTCGGTGTAGGGCTCGGCGGGGGGAAAATTAGGGCTCAATGTAGGGTCGACGTCGCCTCATCCACTGTGATGTGTGATTCATTCAGGGTGTTGAATTGTGATGTGCGAAAGTAATTTGTAGTGGTCGGATGTGAAATTTGTGATGATTGGTGATTGTTAGGGTTCAGAGTATTGGACTTTGCACATGTTCGAATCGAAGGTTGTGGGGATGGGGACTTCTGGATTTTTTTTAATAAATTGCATTGTTGAGGACGCTGAGGAATCTCTCCATATTTTAAAGAAATACGACGGCATAATCAAAGCAGTTGTCGGGTCCCATCTTTATTTTTATTTGTCCTTGTCCTGAGGCCTCTTGTTTTCAAGCTGCAGCTGTCGTCTGACCGCATCTTCCCTCTCTCTCTCTCTTCTTCTTTTCTTTTCTTTTCTTTAATAAAGAGTGTAGGGACCTCCACTTGCAATTGTTTGTTCTTTGTGAATGTGGTCCCAAAAGTTAATTGTATATTTGTCCTCTTTTGTTGCAGAAATGGCGCATAAAGACTATGTTGCTGTCATCGTTTACTACGGTGGAGATTTTGTGATTGGGGAGGATGAGTGGGAGTATGAGGGGGAATGAGGGTACTATCTTTGTAGATATAAAGAAGGCATCTTATATTGGATTTGTTAGGGATATAGTGACATTTTTGCCTTGTAGAGTACAAAAGTTCTTTGTACCGTGTTCCGGGAAAGGCTTGAGAGATGGTTTGAGAGTTTTGGAAGATGATAATGGTTTTAGGGATGTCTTATATCATTATCTTCATGGCGAAGAGGCGAAAGTGTTTGTTGAAAACAATAGTGACGACGAAGATGATGACAGAGATACCACTCAAGTAGGAGAAGGAGGAGATGAAGTAGGTCATGATGTACAGGATGGGGAGGAGAGGGGCGCAGATGCTGTTCACCAGAGCGATTGTGACATGGGTGATGTCACCATCACTGAATTAGATTGGGAAGTAGCTGAATCCAGTGACGGTGATGATGACGATGACGATGAAGGGTTGGCGGCTGAAGCTGAAAATTTGTTAATCTTAAGTGACGCCGACGATGAGGAGCTTACACAGTCAAGGAAAAAACAAAGGGACTTCTTGTCGATAGATTTGCAACTTTGCATGTAAGCTGTTCATCCAAACGAGAGACGAAGGCCCTGCAGATGTTGGTGTTGCTGGTCGAGGTCCAGAGACAGATTATGAAGAAAGCATCGACACCGCAACTTCCCAGGACGAAGTTGAAGAAGATCAACGAGCTGTGCGTAGAAGGAAAAGTAAGTTTCCTTCCTATGATCATGCGTCTCCTACTTTGTCAGTAGGTATGAAATTCCATGATGCGATACAATTTAGGGAAGCTATACTTGAGTTCTTCCATTGCTGCACAAAGAAATATTGATTTCATTAGAAATACCAAGAAATTTGTAAGAGCTAGGTGTTCGCAGCAAAACTGTCCATGGAAGATTTACGGTGCGTTTGTTAAGAAGAGTGAGTCTTTTCAGATTAGAGCCTACCAAGAGGAACACACTTGTTCCATTAATTTTCAAAACAAAAGGGTAACAAGTGCATGGTTGGCCAAGCACTTCTTCGATGTGATCAAGCTGATGCCCAACTTGAAACTTGCTAACTTTAGGATGCTGGTGAAGGAGCGTGTAGGCATCAATGTATCTAGGAATCGTGCAAAAGAGCAAAGCAAAAGGTGATAAAGGTACTTATTGGTCGGTATGCTAAGGAATATGGGCGGGTGTGGGAGTATGCTTGGGAGTGTAGGCTGCAAAACCCTACAAGTAGAGTGTATGTAGAGGTGATTGAGAGACCGCTTCCGATCATGGGACCAAGTTCGATAAGTTCTATGTGTGCTTTGATGCATGCGACGAGGATTTTTAGCTGGTTGTAGACGGATTATAGGATTGGATGGGCTGTTTCTTGAAGGGCTTGTGCAAGGAGAATTATTGGCAGCGATTGGAAGAGATGCGAATAACCAAATGTTCCCACTAACTTGGGCTATTGTAAAGATTGAGAACAAGGACAATTGGTCCTGGTTCTTGAAAAATCTGATGGCTGACTTGGAGATAACAAACGGGAAGGGTGGGCATTCACGAGCGACCAACGAAGGTAATGCTTAGTTTTTGAAAAATTTAGTCAATAGTTTGCTTTGCTTTGTAATATGAACATGTAATTTGCTCTTTGTAGTATTTCTTACTTTAAATTATTGCGGGGATTGGTTCCGTGAGAGCCGAGTTGTTGCCCCATCTGAACATCGAATGTGTGCGCGGCACATATACGGAAATTGGGCAAAGACGTATAAAGGGGATAAGCTGCAATTGCAATTTTGGCAATTAGCAAAGAGTGCAAACATGGCTGACTTTAGAATAGCCAAAGAAGGACTGCTTCAGTTGACAAAGGAAGGTTGTGCTACTCTATTTCAACCGGAACCGAAGCATTGGTGCGGGGCATTCTTGATGAGGAGTTCAAGTGCGATAACGTCGACAACAACATTTGTGAAGTATTTAATGCGAAGATAATAGATGAGATGCAAACCAGTCATCTCAATGCTTGAAGATATACGAGTTGCGGTTATGACTCGGCTGCGAAAGAAACAAAGAGATGAGGCTGCAAAGTGGACAAGACAATATGGTCCTAGGATTGTGAAGAAATTGGATGAGAACTTGGCTGCAAGTACGCATTGTCATCCCATTTGGAATGGAGATGACGGATATGAGATAATGAAGGGTGCGAGATAAGTATGTTGTCAATCTAGGAAGTAGGAAGTGTTCATGTAGAGCATGGCAAGTAAGTGGAATTCCATGTGCACATGCCATATGTGCCATCCAGTTGAAGGGCGACAATACATATGATTACATCGATGATTGGTACCATAAATCAAAATATCTTGCTTCCTATCGTTCATGATGCAGCCAATTAGAAGTAGCAAGTTTTGGGAGCCCACGGATCATGAAGCACCTCAACCTTTGCCACTTTGAAGAAGACAATTGGAAGGACAAAACGAAGACGAAGAATGGCGGAGGGAGAGGTCTCGGGTCGCAAAGAATGAGCGGGGGGGGTGCAAAGATCACGTGCTCTTATTGTCGCCTAACAGGCCACAATATTAAAGGTTGTCAATTGAGGAAGCAACAACGGTTGAGGCAAGGTGAAGGGCCTAGTGAAGAGACAGGTTGGAGAAATGCACACAGCGGGGCCAAGTGAGTCGACTTGTTCTTGGTCAACAAGTAGAACCCCGGTAAGTCATGAAATTTATTTTATGTTTATGTTGCTTTATTGTCGTTTATCATAAAAATGTACATAATATCCTATTTGGCCTTGTATGTAATGTGTTTGTTAGGTCACAAGAAGAACCTCAGTAAGTCATGAAACTGAACAGCCTGTTCGAAGAAGGCAAGGTAGAACACAGCCAGGTGAAGGATTGGCCCAAGCAGCATCACGGCCAGCTGAAGGATTAGCCCAAGCAGCATCACGGCCAGTGCAGTCGACTGTTCTTCAGCAGCGAAAGAAATACCCAGTGCTAAATTCAACCAATTTGTATTCAGTTTTTATTATTATATGTCTCGATATTATATTTATGGTATCTTTTGGCCTCTTTCTCGAGTTCGAAGAACGCAAGTTCGAACCGAGGCGCCAAGCGAAGGGCCATCACGGGAGCCACCTCAAGGATCATCACGGGAGCCACCGGAAGAATCACCGCAAGGGGCACCACAAGTACCACCACCGGTACACCGAAGGCCCAACGAAGGAGGTGTCACTTTGAAGTTGAAGGGCTACACGGAAGGACAACTAGAACAAGGCCGGGTGAAGGGGGGTGCACAAAGGCCATCTAGAAGACGCCAAAGACAATTGGTCGAAGAAGCCCCTACTGTAGTTAAAGGGCCCAAGAAAGCGGGGAAAAGGGGCAACAAATCACAAGTTCTGAAAGTGACGCCCTATTCAAACAAGAGGGGCACTTGGGAAGAGGTTAAGACAATATGGCTATGGCCTTTATACAGATGAGCGTACTGGAACAGTCGTTCTCAATGTAAGTTTTATTGGCTGCATTTAATTTAATTTATGCTGTAGATTTTTGCTAACAATTTATTATTTTTTTGTAGCCTGGGAGAAGTTCAGAAGTTCTTATCTCAGGCCCAACTCAAGAATCGACGGCTGCACCAACAAAAAAGAAAACATCAACATCAACTGTGCCAACAAAAAATAAGAGAAAGAACCTAGCTCCAGCTCCAGCTCCAGCTCCTTTTGATTCAATTCGGCCTAGGACATTTGTAGCTCCATCTAAGTCAGTGGATACTAAGAAGGTTGAAGAAGAAGTTGCACGTCCGGTTAGAAAGAGTGCCGAATTATGAATCAAGTGAAAGGCCCATCGAAAGGAGGACGAACAGGGGGTGTCGTGCATATTGATTGATGAGATGAGATGTGATATTTGTGGAGCTTAGGAGTAAAAACGATTATGTAAACGATGATGTTGTCGTGCATATAGAAAGTCTCGGATGGTTATCTTTTGTTTTGAAACTTTTCTTTAGTTTGTCATTCATTGAGGTTGTCGGACTCGGACTTGATGAAATATCAATGAAATGATCTTGTCTTGCTTGTCAATTTATGTTGTTGTTTATCATGGATTCCGCTTTTACTTGTTGCCTTCTTTGTTGGTGTTCGTGGTGATAGCCGGAGTCTTTGGTGTATCCGGTGATGGTGGATGGTGATGTTTCTTTGGTAGTCGTTTGTTCTTGGGGTGCTAATGTGGTGGCTGGAGTCTTTGGTGTGGTGGTGGTGATGCCACGGTGATTATTGGTTTGTGGTGGGGGTTATAGGCTTAAGCGGCTGCACCTACACAGTACAAGTGTGCGGTTGCACATCTTACACCATGTGTACTGGTGCAAACTAGTGCAAGGCTCGGCTTGCACTAGTATCTTCTTGTGCAAACAACACCACCAAAGATTGTGGTGGCTGGAGCACCTAGTGTGTAGTGTGGCTAGTGGTGATGGTTGGTGGTGTCGCCGTCTTTGGTGGTGGCGCAATTTTCACGTAAAACCCACAAAAAATTGGCACTTAACCGATCCTATTCTAAAAAAACTTGGCACTTAACCTGTTCACTTTTAACTACAAGTGACACTTAACCGATCACTTTAACAATAACTTGACACTTAAGTGATCCTTTTTTCATCGCGACTAGCACTTACGTGATTACTAAATACAACTTATGGCACTCGGGTAATCATTCATGTTTGTCTTGTGTATATGTTGCTCTGCATCAAAACAGAGAAGATGATTCTGCATCAAAACAGAGAAGATGATGGTAAACTTATGGCAAGTCCATACGACAGCACAAACAACAACAAAGCAACAATGATCTTGTTCCACAACAACACCATTTTTAACTATGGCAGTCGGAGAAACTTTTTCTCATTTTCAAGTACTTTACATTTCATCATAAAGTACAATAGACAGCAAAACAACACCATAATACACGCTTGGTAACACTTTCGTTCAATTTTCATCATTGGAACTTCATTCTTGAAAGGTTTAGTTGAAGATGCTTGAGCGTGCATTGAGACTTCATTCTTCAAAAGTTTAACTGAAGACACTTGAGCTTGCATTGAGTCAACATCGTCCAAGTCGTCCACGAACACAGATGGAGATTGCTGTCTTTTATGAAGTAGATCCAATATCACCTCTGTGGCTCGGTCAGAGAACTTCTCATCGATCCATTTGAAGTATTTGCACTTCGACGCTTCTTTATATCGGGCGCATCCATAAAATCTTCTCCCAGGATTGATTTGAGTCCACGATGTTCTTCTTGGACTCGGTAACCCACAAAAACAGAAACGCTGGCCTTCTCCTTCACTTCGGTGAGAGGAAATTGAGGCGCCGCTGCGAGTCCCGCTCTCCATTTCGAAGATTCGACGAAGGAATTTTGGGGAAATGAAAATTAGGGTTCGAGACTTCAATTCGAGCACTTCAATAGGGATTTTGGCCGATTTAGGGTTTTAGATTTGGGGCATTTGGGGAGACGACGTCGTTTTGGAAGATTTGTGGCTTTTATTATGCGGACGACGTCGTTTCGGTGAGTGAGGGCCGACTCGGCTCTCCGGCGAGCCACGTACGCAATAAATAGTAATAAAATATTGTCACGTAGGATTTCCGGCAAGGGTCGCCGGAGGTGGCACTTAAGTGTCCCACTCGAAAAAAAAAAGTGGCACTTAAGTGTACCGTTTTGAAGTTATGGCACCTAAGTGTCCCGGCGTGCCAAGTTATGGCACTTGTGGTGTTCTTCTACCGATTTTCAAGATTCAAGAACCTTGCACTTTCAGCACACGGTTGTCCATCAAGGTAACCCTCAACCAAATTGTTGGAGTCCTTAGAAAGGGCAACTTGTCATAGAAAAAGCAAATAACCACCACTTTCCCATCAACTTGGGGAAAGAAAAGGAAATTCCACCATAATCTAGTTTACACAGTCAGAAGTAGGAGTTGCGTGAGACAACGAACCTCACCAGAACTTCTTGGCCCACAAAGTAGCCACTATGTCTAACCACTTCTCAAAATCAGTTATTTTTGCATGGCATTTGATATAGACATGGAGTTAATAACACAGTAAGAAACAAATAAAATTGTGTCATTCTAATGAAGTAAACACTAACATACTAACAAAATGATCAAGTTCACAGTATACACTCAGATCTACCAAGTGTTGTAGATGCAACCATTGAGAATATACCTGAAACCTGTAATTTTCTCCAGTTTGCTGACAAAATCAATGCCATCAGTGGGCAGAATAGAAAATCTAATCGACATTTGATCACCCATTTCAAATTTCTAGAAGGGAAAAGCTTCAAATATTTTTAATCACAATCTTTCTCTTAATCAAATGGTCATAGAGGATCCTCTCATTCATGCGCAAGGAAACTCCTCAACCATTTTAACTTGGCCACTTCAGTAGTTATGGGAGATTCTCCGTAGCTGTTGTTAAAAATTATATAATTAGAACACCTTGTCTGCAGAGGGAGGATCCTAGTTGCCGCTGCTAGCTATCCTATTTCAACTGCTAGCATACATGAAAGGACCTCTATTAAATGCAAACAAAAGCAACAGAAGAAAGCACAAATTTGTGAAAGTCTGGAAATAACAAAGTTTAATGTGAAATTGCACAATGGAATTCAATCAACATCAGTGCAGTTGAAAAGAAGCCTCTTACAGCTTGCTCATAAGTTCCAATGTACTTATCCAACATCTCAGCCCTTTCATTGATATGGATTGAAGAGAACAAGTTGTTGTTGCTACACCAACAATGTGTCTTGCCAAAGGCTGTACGTCCATGTAAAAGAACATTTGACATTGGCCTTTGAGGAGCTTGCGCAAAAACGCTTCATCAACAAATGTAAGAATGATAAACATGAAGATCAAATAATTTTATTTAACAAGTTAACATTAACCACATTATTAGCACAGAGAGAGAAAGAGAGAGAAAGGAAATGTGTAATGAGTCACCAGAAAGAATAAACCAAAGCTACAGCTCAGACTTAACCAATGCAAGCTTTCTTGAACAAAATCCATGCATAATTTAGCTCACTCACAAGAACGCATCAGGGAAACAACGGTAGGTAGTTAAACCCCACAATCTCAAGTAATCCCATCATCTCATTGAAATTCTGTAGATTCTGACCATAAGCTCCCTTCACTACATTGTTGATCTGCAAAAAGAGGTTTAGAATGCTCACCACCACAAGATGACATTGATGTTGCATGAAAAGCAAAGCATTCAATGGAAAATAGACACTTGGGAACCTACGACAAAGATTAGTATTGCTCGTCTAGATACTTAATTAGGAAAGACACTCATAAAACAATAATAGGATCCTCGCACATGTTAAGTATGAGGAACTACTCCTTTTTCCAACAAAATAACAAATTCCTCATCCACTAAGAAAAAAGTGAATTAAGTGCTCAAACAGCATGAAGTATGCGGGAAGCACACTTGAGGATATGAGAGGAAGTCATGGATCTTTCAAGTCGCAGTCCCCCAACATGTCCACTACTTGACTTACCAAGACATATGAAATAAATTATGTACTTTGATTAAGCTAATTATGAGTACTAAAAAATACTTCAGCAAACAAAAGCTAAGGTTAATGCTCAATACATTAAGCCATTGAATGCCTAAGCGGAATAGGACTATTAGCCATACAAAGTTTGGCCGGCAAACAACTTTAAGTTGCTCATATAGATCCCCACCATTACACTTGAAGACATTTCAGCAAGAATAGTTTACTGCATTCCAAGACTCTGCATAAATAGATGAAAAGAGCTAATAATTATGGCTAGAGAAGCAGAACTCCTACTTTGAGAATGGGAATACTTGAAAATTGCAACTATGTGGAGCAAAGCTAACAATGATCTTTGATCGTGCAACATCAGATAATCCCAGTTCAATCTCTGGAACTACAGGAAACACAAATTATACAAAAGGGAGCAACCGAGGTTATTGCATTTGCCTTATTTAATTCGTCAATGAGTCAAAGTTATCGAATTCCCAGACCCAGCTCAAAACAGCAAAGGATTCAAAAAAAGACATGTCATCGGCACAACAAATAAGAATTCAAGAACGTAAATGCCTTATCGGGCGAATTGCAACATCTTCCCAAACTATGTTTGGTAATTTAAGATGGAAGGGAATGAATGAATAGCAAACAAGCGGACAAAAAAAATGAAAGTTTAGAAGTAACTAGAAAAGCACCTCCAATTCTTCATGAAATAAGTAACTAAATCACTCATACAGCATAAAAGGTATCAACAATTCACTCTTTCGCTAACCAGGCATTAATTCCTTTATTTGATTCCTCACAAATCATGATTGTTCTGTAGTGAAATTGAAAAAACACTCCATAAGGTATGACCAGTACTCTCAACCACCTCTGCCTTTCAACAAAACCTAGCATTTGTTAGCATCTTCAGTGTGCTTTCTATCTAAGCAAGTTAGGCGCCATGAAGCATGTCAACCCCGCATTATGTTGATGCGAACACAAACTAGCTAAGAATCACCGTCATGGAGGCGAGTGAAAGTACTGCATGTTCATTATACATGAAAAGGGATTTCCACTCGGAGATAACAGGATGAACGAATACAAGCAATGGTTCCAGAACCAAAATGAAAACTTAGTTGAAAGTAAACTCACAAAACAGGATGCAACAAAAAACAATAGTTCTATGGACTTACCATCATCGACTATCTTTGCCAATGAAATGATACATACCTTATCCATCTCTGTTGAGCTTCGGGCATCCAATGACGGTGAGTTCACAAGATTTTGGCACACCCAACATGCTCTCTAGTGATTCACACCGACTTAACCACAAAATTTTCAAATTCTGTAGATTAGACAGATCATATTCATTTAAGTTTCTGATGGAATTGCACTTCTGGATAAACAATTTCCACAATGATTTCAATTCTCCCAAACCCTGAATCTCAGTTAGCTGAGGCAATCTATACAAGATCAAACGCCGGATCTCCTTTAGACCAGGCGAAACGGGTAGCGTCTTGAGAAATGGACAGTGGGACTTCCACAATTCATTGAATTTCCGTAGCTCTCCAAGCGCCTCAAATCGAATCTCTCCCAACGAATATTCACGAAGAAGCAGCATCGACAAATTCTCCAAGTTGGAAAAGACTGACCAATTTATCGGTGACTGGACATCACTCAACTTCAACTCTCGAAGGCTGGATGGGAGCCCAATAAGAGATTGGGGCTCAACACAACTTATGTTGAGGTGTTGTAGCTGAGAGAGGGAATTGAAATTGGTTGGAGGCAAGGCCATTTTTCCAACTAACAGGGTCATATTCCTCAAAGCAGGTAATCTCAAAATCCCCTCAATGTTAGGTTTTTGCATTGAATTTCCGATTATCTCGAGGTCAACTAAATTGGTTAGGTTTGAGCAGTCGGGGATCACGGTCAGCGAAACCGATGAAAAGGCTAAAAACGTTAGACTCTTGGGAAGCTTCGGTAGCTGTTGAATTGAATCACACATCCCTAACTCAAGTGTTTGGAGATTTGTAAGCTGATTGATGGTTGTCGGCAATCCACTAAAGCGGCCACCTTCTAAGTCTAGAATTTTCAATGAGGATAGTGCCCCAATTTCACTTGGAATTTCCCTTTCCAAATCTCCATATTGGGCATGTAACTCTTCCAGATTTTCCAACATTCCTATGGTTTTCGGAAATTCACTTATGCGACCATATCCTAGATCTAGTACCTTCAACTTTTTTAAATTTCCAATACATTCAGGTAACATCCTAATACATGATGAGCTCAAATCCAACTTGACCAATGACTGGAGCCTCCCAATCGAGTCTGGTAGCTTTTCTAGACTGCAATTTGAGACACGTAAAACTTTCAACCTTTTTAAATTTCCAATAGAATGAGATAATTCACTGATCTCTGATTTAAAGACATATAACTCAAGTAGTGACTCCAATTTTCCAATAGAGTCGGGAAGCTTTTGAAGTGCATAGCATTCCAAGATTAGATGCTTCAGATTCTCTAAATTACCAATTGAGTGAGGCAAAATTGAGATTCTATGAGACATTATTCTCAGCTGTGTCAAAGATTTTAGATCGCCGATGGACTCTGGTAGTGACTTAATAGCTTCACACATTATTTCTAAGTAATCAAGATGTTGCAAATTGCCGACGGACTTGTCAATCTTTCTTAGTTGAGAGCATCTAAGAATCAATCTCTCCAGTTGTGAGATGGTGTAGAACTTGGGCGTCTTTCTAAGGGATGGACAATCCTTGAGTTGCAAGACTTTCAACTGTTTTGCCACCTATAAAGCAATTGAGTTGAATCTTAGAAAAGAGGAAGAGTAAATGTAATGCAAAAGTATATCACAAGATCATACCATGATTTGACGCCATCCTTCCCAATCTTCAGTAATGTTATTCCCAGAAAGCATGACAACCGTTAGGTTCTTCAACCCAAAGTTAGTAGCTTGGAATTCTAAAGGGCAATAGCTCCAAGAGAGCCATCTTAACTCTGAGAAAAGATCTTTAAAGTCTCCTTTGAAGTTTCCATGGTCCAATTGAAGGAACCTAAGGTTGACCAACCTCGCAAATTCCTTACGTTTAAATATGTACGTTGCATCAGGTTCGGGTGTGCCAAGATTAAGCCCTACTATGTTCTTTGTTCCCTGGAAGATAAAAGTAGCAACCAACAAGTGCATGTCAATTTGACTGATGACAGTAATGGATGGACAAGGAAACATTTAGAGGTAAAAATCACCTTTTTTCTCTGCACTATACGGAAGGCATCCTTGGATGACCACAATCTGCTACCCCTTTGATGTATGTTGCAGCTTTCCGAGTGGACGATATCCCTTCCGAGGTCTCTAAGCTGATCGTGCATCCATAAATCATCGTTGCCTATGATCTTTATTAGAGACATACGTGTGAGGATCTTGACTTCGATTTCGGTGGGATACCCAAAGACTGCGTCCCAATATTTGATTGCAATTGTTTTCGTTTTGTTAATAAAGAAACATGCGATATCAAGATAAATTTGTTGTTGTTTAGGTTCCAATGCTTCATAGCTTATTATCAACTTCTTCTTGACATCCTCATTCATCACCTTATTTAATTTAGATAGGACATTTTCCCATGTATCTTGGCATTTTCCGCGAAGTGTGGAACCTACAACATGGAGAGCCAATGGAAGTCCTCCAAGTGCCTTGATTAACTTATTTGTAATATCCATGTAATCGTTGGAGGCTCGGCACATCCCAAGGCACGCTCACAGAAAAGTTGAAGAGCATCATGTGAATTCATCTCTGGCATATCATAGAATGAAAATTGTCCACTATTAGAGGCTGGGACATTGTCATCCTCACCTTCCTTTACTAGGAGTTCAATATTCCTTGTTGTTATGATGATTCTACTACCCCCACCAAACCAGTTGGGCTCACCTGCAAGTCTCATGATTTGGTCTCGTTTATCAATGTCATCAAGAATAATGAGAACTTTCTTGTCACGAAATCTCGTCTAGATCATGTCAACCCCTTCATCAATGAAGGAGAGGTTTGTACAACTCAAATTGAGAATGTCGGACAACAATTTCTTTTGTAAGTCTATTATATCATGAATCCTGACATCTTTAAGAAAGGAACCATTACTCTCAAATTGAGAGGAGATTTGTCTGAAGACAGTCTCGACCAATGTTGTCTTTCCGATGCCACCCATACCATGAATCACGATGAACCGTACATCAAAAGCTTCTAGATCTAACAGCTTCATGATCTTATCCGTCTGATCCTTAATTCCCACCAAATGATCAGGCACATCTGTCCTTGTCCATAACAAACTAGAAACCTCTTTGACGGTGAGATTCTTGAGTTCATCTAGGCTGCCACAAGCATAACATGCAATCATCTCAGATTGAAAAACCATATATATGGACATTGTGCACGCATTATGTGGCATAGGAAGGTTATCATCAAGTTCAAAATAATTTACTTTAAAACAAACTTACACAGAAAAGCGATCTTTCTGGTTGTGAGCTGTTCGAAAAAAAAGAAAAAAAAGAAGAAGGTTTTTACCAAGAAGAGGAGGAGGAGGAGGAGGGACCTTATTCACGGTTGAAAGCTAATGCATCAAGGTTCTTTGGTCTAGTCAATGCTAGGGAAAGGTTATTTCGTGACAAATGGTCTAATTGGGCTTCGACTAGAAGTCACTCCAGCAAATTGTGACTAACCAGTGCTGTGGGCCATTATGTTGGAATAGCTTGTGGGCCTTTGTTCCATTTAATGGGAAATTTTCAAAATCAGTCATAAATTTATTATACAAATATTAATTTAGTCATAAACTTTTCACTTTCAGTAAAGTTATCTAAACCTTTATACAAAATTTCAATATAATCCTTCTAGCCAATATCCACCGAAAATTGCTGAAGTGGCAATCTATGCAGGATGTCATTGCAAGTAAAATTGTCAACATCAGCTTGCCATGTAGGACAGTGGGGATGAATGGACGCCATGTTAGTAATTTCTCATGGCAATTGGGCGGAAAGATTACATTAGAATTTCACGCAAATGCTTACGATTACATTGACAAATTAAAATGTCTAGTACTCCAATGTCACGCACAATAAATTTAGAATTAATTTGGTAATTATGCCTCCACTTCATATTATAATTTTTTACACTGGTTGGTTTCTTCTTGTCTCACACAGCTAATAGCAAGACCTCTAGAAGTACGGCCAAATAGTAAGCCCCCCGTAAACCCGGTATTAATGATCTATTCAAGCAATAGGGAGGAGTTTGAAGGTTAACGAAAAAGAAAAAATCTCACTTCGCAGTTGCCTTGAATATAGGAAACAAGAATACTAGATCAAAAGCATTTTTCTTAACGTACCGGTCGAGTAGAATACCAGCCCAAAATGAGGAACACTTTTTGGAATATATATCAACCTTAATTTGAGTTACCAACACACATTTCTCCAAATAAGTCAAATAATTTTAGGTTACACATTCTTTATTGGATATTGGTAACGGCAAATTAGTTGGTACTTTTTTTTTTTTTGGTCGGTAATTAGTTGGTACTTTAATCAGAATAAATTGCTAGGTAACTCAACTTGTGGTTGGTAATTTAACAATAGATTTCGTTACTCATTCTGAAATCCGTGCCCCGCAGTGTCATGCCTTAAACAAGGTAAATTTTTTTCTCAAAAACATTGCCTCACGGGGAATTTTGCACAGCATAGGTTGGGCATGGTTATAGGCTCATCCTTCCCATTCTCGAGGATTGAAACTACTAATGCGTTTAATAAAGGATAGAAACAGTAAGGTTAAATGAAGAAGGATGTAAGTAAGCAGAGAGTAACGGCTAGGGTTTACAGAAAATCTACCACAAATTAGGATAGAGAGTTGCTACATATCTCAAGGTAATTTAGAATTGTTAAATTACTTATCCATTTTCTAGAGGTTTCTAGATTTCTCCAACCCTAACCACAACTAATTAGAAGTCCCTTAGGTGAATTTTTGGTTAATCAAGATCAGAGGACAATAGGTCCATGTTTAAAGTGAGAGCAAGAACCAATTTTTTTTTTTTTTTTAACATTCTACTATAAGTCAACTGTAGAATATTCAGTTATGACCCCTACCCCACCACGATGAAAGGGAAAGCCCAAGATTGATAATACACCTAAACCTAAGTCAGTCCTTCACAAACTAACCAAGAATTGCTGTAATTAGAAATATAGCGGAAGATTGAACCTCTTAACACATACAGTGATCTTTTTTCTTTTCATTCCCGATCTTCTTCTTCTTCTTCTTCTTCTTCTTATTCTTCTTTTTGTTCCTTTGGATAATAGCATACAAAGATCTTTGTAGCATTCGATCTTGTATATCCAGACCAACTAGAAAAACCATGACCAATAGCTTCCTCTTATGGGGTTATAAAACTATCATCTTAAATAAGGTCCGTTATTTTTGTGTAACTCGATGGTGCCGCCATAATGAGCCAGTTATTTCAAGGAAAACAGTAGCAAAGCATATGAATTCCCTAAGGCTGAAACCAAAACCAAAAGGATCGATTTCTTCCTCTTGGCCGTAAGTTTTTGGATATCGCATAGACTAGGTCTATGCTATAATTTCTCTATGTCTCCCGTACATTTTTTTTGTCTCCCTAAAGTACATCAAACACTAACAAGTATGAACTAACTATAATCACTAATAGCTCGGAACACGTAGAGAAGCTCCTTGGTGAGCTCTCTTATTTTGGGCCAATTCTTCCTTAGCTTTCATTAGTATAACAAAAAGAAGAAAGTTTTAACGTCGAACTCAATCTAATTTTTCAGGAAAACATTATAGGCATAGGGTCGGGAAAAATTACACCAAAAGTCCTTAATTTCATGTACGGAATGCAATTGAAGTTAAGAAACTTAATTTTTATTTTTATTTTTCACAAATATATGGTCTTACTTTTTTATCACATCTTAGATCTTCATGGATATCTTGGTTTTTGGCATTATAGATTAATTAATTAAGTTGCTATACCTTAACTTTAATTGTTATAAAAACTTGATATTAAAAGGGAAAAGTCAATTTGTGCAAGAAACCTCGCCCTCCGAGCAATATTTTTGGCTCCTCATAGCGTCAAATCCAACCATACGTTACATAAGGTTGGACAGCAGCAAACCGAATAATTATTCTTTAAAGGAATGAGAAATCGAAAATCTCAACAAAGAAAATAAAGTCAATGGAGAAGCAAATAATACCCGTGATCTTTTAGCTTCCTTCCTCTAATTCTAGCAACCTCTCTTAAAGCCTTCTTCCACTTCTTTACTAAATCCTTCCCATAGTCGCTCTTGTGCTTCCGGAGGGCTTTCCGATATAACTTAGTATTAAGCTTGACATCATCCACGTCCACGTCGTAAAATATGGGGAGGATCACTTTCTCATCGTTAGCTCTTGATAGCTCCAATATGCGTGCCAATTCACGGAGGCACCACTTACTTGAAGCGTAGTCCTTGGAGAAAATCGGGATGTAAATTCTAGAGTCATTGATCGCTTGCAAGAGGCCACCTTTGATCTCTTCGCCAAATCGGAGCTCTTCATTGTCTTTGAAAGCATGGATCCCTGCACCGATCAGGCCGTTGTAGAGACAATCAGCCATGGTTAAACGGGTGTCGGGACCTCTGAAACTCAGGAACACCTCATAGCCACTCCCCAATCCGCCATCATGGCTACTGCTTGTTGGAGGTGCCGTCTCCGTCTCTTTTTCCTCCCTCTTTCTCTTCATTCTGGAAGGACGATGCAGAGATGGATCTCCGAATTGGGTCTGTCCGGTGACTTGGGAAGTCTGAGCCTGATCCTTGCAGTAACTTGATAAAGCAACAACGGAGAGAGATCTCTCACTTTCGCTGCGTTTGCCAGGAAGTTACCTGCGGCCTTCCTTCATAAGTGAAAGCACCATTCAGATTGACAAAATAATTGCTTCGAAGAGGAAACACGGGGAGAGAGAGAGATGGTGGCTTGGCCGAGATGGGACGCGAAATGATCGGTGCAGGCGATGGCCGGGGGCTCTACGACGAGGGGTGACGGCACGTGAAGGGGATACGACGTCGACGGCGACGGCGACGCAGCGGCGAGGTGGCGGAGGCTTGCGGTGACCGATTGGTGGAGGGAAGAGACTGAGGGAAGAGTAGGAGATTTTTCACAGTCCGGAGATTTTTTTTATGGAAATTCGTCAAAAATAGCGAGCATAGAAGCTAACGCTCTCTGGACTTCCAGCTTTAACTCTGTAAAATAGATTGGGCAAATTTTAGTTGGCTGACCTTCTTCAAAGTTTATGTACTTTAATTTCACTTAAAGACATTGGTTAAAGTTTTCTATGTTTTTTTTAATTGAAGTCCATGCTACTGTTAATCTTTTACACATTTTGAGAACTCACTTTGCAAACTACATGTACAAAAGAGATCCCTTTCGTCGAGCTAAAAGGGTCTTAAGAGGGAGACTTTAGCTGATTCTTTTGTGGAAATTGCGAAGAAAATGCAGTTCCTCCTCCACAAGGAGATCAACAAAGTCGAGATTTTCAAAACATTTTAAATATTGAATGAGGGTCTTTATGCGTTTTGATGAGATCAATCTGTGTTTTGGTCCTGCTCCTGAAATTGCAAAACACGTTATGTGTGTGAACACACAAACAGGCTCCCACACGAACAACGAGCCTGTTGATCAATGTGGAATTTGACTGCGTGCAGACGAATTGAGACTAGACAAACATACGTGCTTTTGCTTTTGCTTTTGCTTTTGCTTTTGCTTTAGCTTGCACAAGTGGGTCTGACAAAAAATTGACCAGACAAACGTACTTCAGTGCTTTTGCTTTCACAAGAGGGTCTAGATGTGTGGTAGAAGAGAACTCATAAGAAGGAATTTTCTTTGGTCGAACGATAAGGTGTTTGATGGTGATATGCACAACAAAATTGAAAATTTGTAAACAAGTGATTGTGTTAAAAAAATTTATATTATAATTATTTTTTTTAGATTTTACATGACAATTTATCCTTAGATTTGCTCGACAACGTTGAAAAGAACTAGGATTCTTGGAAATTTCTTTTTTTCAACAAAACTATATTTTATGGAAGAAAAATCTAAGAGAGAAAAAAAAAAAGAAATGGTGCTTTCAATATATTTGAAATACCTACAATAAAAAATTTAAAAAATAGACATGTGAAATTCTTAAAAATGGTTATTGAATCCTACATTAAAATAGAAAAACTAAAAAAAAAAAGTCAATGAATTTGGGGCTACCAAGTAAATTGCAATTGAATGATTTGGCGCACTTTGATCTTTTTAGTGAAAATTGGGTGAATTTAGTTATGCATGAAATGGATTTCTCCATCAAGTTTTTGCAGTAAGCTGGGAGAGGCTTGGTCATCATCACTCATCAAGAAAATGTGTGTAACCTGGGAAATAAATAAATGTAGGCCTTTTATGGTAAAAATGCATAAATTGCGAGAGGATAAATAAACTTTGAAGATACAAACTTCCGAAGAATTAGACAGGAGTTGGTTAAACAACCGAAACGCCCAAGTCACCACAAGATCACAAACAACAGTAGCTGGATCATCAAATGCATCATTCTTGCAACAAAAATCTCTTGCAGCAAGCCACATTGCTGCTACATAATTACCACATGAATATGTTGTAGTAATGAAGAAAATCATTTCCGAAATTAAGGGGTCCACCAACAGTGAAAAGCTAGTTCCCACCAATCACATCGTAACGAAGACATAAAAGTAGATGACTGGAATGGGGTCGACCTGTTAGAAGAAGAACAAAATCACCAAGAGAAGATACCCGCCAGAAAATGTAGCAACATGTGCAATAATACTAGTCATTGTCCAATCACTGCAACAGAATTATTGCTTACTTTACTATGCCAGCGGGCCTCCGGTACTAGCAAACAAGATACTATTCAGCATCAGATTATTGCAGCAAAATTATTGCTTACTTCACTGTAGAACTTTAATTGTACAATCACGTGCAATTGCTTTTATTTTGCTCATTCAATTCAGGCCCTGTTTTGGTTCAGCATGTAAAAGGGGCTTTGGAGCTCTAAAAGGGTTTGGGCAAAAGTGAAGGTGTTTGGTTCAATTTTTTGAGTACTTTGGGAAGATGCAATTGCATCTCCAAGGGGGTTGAAAGGGCTTTAGGGGAATGGAGGGATAGAGGTCCATTGGGAAGTTGCATTTTCGGAATGTAACTTCCATTGTTCATCACTGTTCATCTCTCCGATGGAGAAGCCGATCGGAGGCCAACGAAAGCCAGCTAAGGGGTCGCGTGTGACATCCAAATTTTCAGGTTCTAATTTCGATTAAATAAATTGGGCATTCCATCGACGTGACTATAGTATTGTCCTCTAAGTTGGCCACTCACGAGATAACTAGACTAGCTGGGTAAGCTATTAAGGACTTTAAGGCAAATAGACTTGAGAATTCGACCAGGAATCGATTTCTCGACCGTGCTTATCTTTAGAGATCATTGCGGCACAGTATAAAATCAATTTGAAATCAAAGATAAGTTGGTTCGACTGAGATGAATGATCGATCGTGGGTGACTCCACTAAATTGGAAAACTCTCGTAGACCGGCACTAATTTGATTTTACTGTCGTTTTGGTACCCTATATCCATATCTGAATTCTCGAGATTTTCACGACAACCGAAAGTCGCCAATGTGTCGAGTGGGTTCATCGTGACTCGAAGAAAATTGACCATGGGTCATTTGTCCTAAAAAGTTCTAAAAACTACCCGGTAGCCTAGGTCACGCTAAAAACGCGTCCGAATGAAATTAACCGCCAATCTAAGTCCAATTTCAAAAATTGAATATTCCGTCATGTCACAATAAATTTTAGGAACGTCGAATCAGTCTCAGAAGATTTTCTAACAACCGAGGCTTTTTGGGAAAAAGTTGAGGTAGGGCCGTTTCTAATCGGAATTTGCAGAGGACCATTTTTATTGTGAAATTGGGATGCATGTGGGGTACATTGTTAAGGAAAAATACCAATTTGATTTATGAGGTGTTGAATGAATTAACGTGGGTCAATTTGATTTGATTCAAGTAGGATTAAGGTCCAATTTGTGCCATTCCTCTTGCAAATTCGTATGCCACATATACCCAACAATTTGGACCACCTTAAAGCTTCTAGAAGGGGCATTTTTGGCAAGGAAAAGTGAGTGGAAGACAGCTGGGTTGGTGGGGCCAAAGAGAGAGAGAGAGAGAGGAAGAGAAAACCAGTTTCCCCTCTCTCCTCCATCGAGCACCTCCATCTTTTTCCCCTTCCTTTCAGTTTCTTCTTCAGCAGCAAACCAGAGAGGCGCCATCCAAAGCCGCACGCCGCCCAGAGCCCCGTCATCGTACGCCTCACGCCTCACGCCGCAAGCCACCGGAGCTGCTCGCGCGCACCCGAGCCCGTCGCCGTGTGTTCTTGCTGTTCCGTGGTCCCAGCTCCCTATTCTGAGCTACTCGAGACGCGTCCTAGCCCCGCCGAGCTCCCTCCGTCTCCGCCCAGCTATTCCCCGGCCCCACTTGGACTGCCGTCCCGTGCTCCACCTGCCTCGGCCTCCCCCTCGCCCAACCCTCTGTTCGAGCGACTGTTTCAGATCTACTAGAGCTCTGTCGGAGCCGTTCAGCCCCCCTCCGGCCACCGTGAAGCCCCGCGTAGGTCTAGTTCAGCCCCTCCATCCATCTAGGTCCGTTGTCGCCTCAACCCGAGCCCGAATCCGGCCCCAACCAGCAGTGAACCGAGAGGAAGAAAATGGGTATGGCAGCAGCTTCGTGGCCCATTTTGGCTGTCTTCCCGAGCCCGGATGCTCGGCCTGCTTTGAGGAAAGTCGATCCTCGCGTTGATCCCGTCGTTTTGTGTGAGTTTTACTCACTAATGCTTTCTTAGTTTGCTAATTATACTTAAAGGTTGATTAGTGTTGGTTAAGTATAATTAGGTGGTTAAATTAGAATTGATTAGCGATTATTAGTTAATTGCATTGCATATTAGTTGTTTGGTTAGTGTACTTAGATAGAGAATTGCCTATAGTATTTATTGGATGCTTCTTGGGATTTTTCTTGACCCTTATCAGGTGTTAATCGACAATTCGGGCATAAATGGAATTTTTAGGAATTAAATATTAATTTTCGAAATTAATTATTTAATTATTTATTTTTCGGAAATTCAATTGGGATGGCAAGTGATCGAGATTTTATGTTGATGATCGTGGTGCAGTCCGTTTATTTAATTGAGCTCTATAGTGTGCTAAATTGAATTTATTGTATTTATTTATTTAATTTTCGAAATTAGTTATTTAATTATTTATTTTCCATAAATTCGACCGGTATGGCTGGTGACTGGAATCTCGTGCTGATTGTCGTTGAGTAGTCCGTTTATTTATTTGAGCTTTAATTCGTGTCGAATTGATTTAAGGGTGCATTTTGAAGTTATGTTCTTAAATAATGCATATTTGGCTATGTGATTGAGGATTGGGTAGGTATTGGTTGTCAGTATCGAAAGTGAGTTGATAAATCACCTGGAGAATGCACGTGGCTCGGTGAATTGGAGTGTCACCTGGGAAGGACACGTGGCTCGATGATTGGATATGTCACCTTGGGGAAAAGGTAGCCTTAGAGAATGCACGTGGCTCGGAGACTCGGTATGTCTTCCTGGAGAATGCACGTGGCTCGGTGACAGAGTATGGCATCGTAAAAAGGGTCGGGTGGGACCGTAAATCCATCAGATATTGAAAGGGTCGGGTGGGACCATAAATCCATCAGATATTGAAAGGGTCGGGTGGGACCGTAAATCCATCAGATATTGAAAGGGTCGAGTGGGACCGTAAATTCATCAAATATTGAAAGGGTTGGGTGGGACCGTAAATCCATCAGATATTGAAAGGATCGGGTGAGACCGTAAATCCATTAGATATTGAAAGGGTCGAGTGGGACTGTAAAGCCATTGAATCTTGAAAGGGTCGAGTGAGATCGTAAAGCCATTGAATATTGAAAGGGTCGAGTGGGACCGTAAAGCCATTGAATCTTGAAAGGGTCGAGTGGGACCGTAAAGCCATTGAATCTTGAATGGATCGAGTGGGACCGTAAAGCCATTGAATCTTGAAAGGGTCGAGTGGGGCCGTAAAGCCACTAAATCTAAGAAAGTCCACCTATAAATAAGTTGTGTCCTAAGGACCGTGATTCATAATTTGGAATTGAGTTGGAATAGTTGAAATGACCGGAAATGGTTTTGATGATATGTAATCTACTAGGTCAATTGATCGATGATTCGATCTAAGTGTGATTTGATGTGATTCATTGCTTGGGTCTGATGTTGTGAATTAATTAATTAAATGGAAATGACCGTGAGTGGTCTTGTTGGCGTGTAATCGACTAGATTGATTTCATCGATGCTTTGATCGGTGATGTGATTGCTTGGGTGCCTATTTGATCTGTGCTAATATGCAGGTGGAATCTGAGGCCAAGGTAAGTCCTCTGACTCATGTTATGCATAGGCAACCCTAAGGTGTATTAATTTACTAATCGAGTCTTAGGGGGTAGAACTTGCTGAGACGTTATCTCAATGGTTTTGAATAACCATTTCAGGACCCGGATGAGGAGCCTAAGGAGGAGGAATCTGACGAGGAGATCCTTGATGAGGAACTTGAAGAGGAGTACGTGGAGGAGGACCCCGAGGATAACCCCGAGTACGACCCGGATGAAGATTGAGATCCCGTCCTGTCTTGTCAGACCTTGTCTGCATGTGAATAGACGTTAGATCAGACTTACGTATATATAGTATTGTAGAATACTATGAGATGTGTGTAAAAATGTGTGGTTGAGAATTTTCAGTATGAAAAATATATGGCATGCTTTTCTATCCCATTGTTTTATTGTCTGGGGATTTATAACTGCTTCCGCATGTGCATATATAAAAGAAAGGGTCGGCGATACATAGTCCTGGGATATCGCATTTTTAAAATCGACCAAAAGTATGGGATGTGCGCATGCTTGAGGATCGGGGCGTGACATCCCCTTTTTGTGGTATTAGAGCAATGGTTAGGTATTGGAGTGATAAGGTGCGATGACCTATGGGGTAGTAGTAGGAAAGGCCTTTAAATTCATGACTGGTGCATGTATTTGATAGTTGATTGGTGGAATTGTTTGTCGTGTGTGAATTGCTTGCTTTTAATTATTGTGGATTCGGAAGGCAGAGTGTCAACTCTGGCCAGCTCGAGTGTAAGAGTGCCAACGCAGATTGGTACTAGTGTAGCAGCACTGAATGATCCTAAATCCGATAAGATCGATCTGATGCAAGTGTTCATTGGGATATGGATGAGCCAGTAAGATCAGGATCAAGTTGTTGTTGTTGCTCCCTTTGCTGAGGTCCAACCTGGAAGGATGATCAGGGAACAGATTTCGATATTTGAGTCAAGATTCAGCGCAAACAGACTTGGAATTCGGTCAGGGAAAAGATTGATGTTGAGGGAAGAGTATTCTATTCCACCCAATAGGAAGGGTGGCATTGTCAGGTCAGCATTTAGACAAATAGGAACATGTTGTTCCATGGAAGACAGTATGGATCAATCTCATGTATTTTAAGGACAGGAATTTGTGGTAAGCATCGCCAGCACAAATAGTGATTTATGGGTTGTTCGCATGAGTAGACGGAATCTCGACAACGGTTACTGCTGTCATCGTCGATAGGATAGTTTAGAAGAAGTACGCCATAGAACGCACTATGGAATTTTTGGGATAGATCTCCGGTACAAGAGATAGTGCATGTTGGCACTTGGTAGGAGGTAGAAGACTCACTAGATAAGTGTCGAAATTGTGGAAGGAAACATGGATGAATTCAGTGTCCGGTATGGTGAGAAGAATGGAAATGGAACTGACCTGGCACTAATCAGAGGAAGAATGTTTTGGGGAAAATTCTATCAGAGTATCGTAGCAGAGTTTTGATGAAATTTGGGAACTTCAGTTTATTGAAATAAGTGAAAGAAAGGGGAATCACTAGTAATAGTCATGCTTGACTAGTTGCTGAAGTGTAACTTTGACGCTACATGAGTAGAATGGGCTCATGGAGCATCTTGTGGTAATAAATCATGGTCATGGAGCAATTCAACTTAGTCTAGGAGCACATGAAAGTGTCGAGTTCTATTGAGAGTCGAGAAGGGTCCTCGACTTCTTTAATCTCGTCACTGGAGGCAATCCGTTTGTTAGACGGAGTTTGCCTAGGTTACTTGACAATTGTCAGAAATAAGACAGATTGAAGAATTGAAAATTGAGGACTCCTCAGTAGTCCAAGAATTCCTGAAAGTGTTGCCAGAAGGATGGTCAGACCGTCACCAGAGAAAGAGATAGAAATTACGATCGAGCTAGCACCAGCATAAAGCCACTCTCGAAGGCTTCTTACCAGTTATTGTTGTTTGAATTGATAGAGCCGAAGGTACAGATGTGAAGATTGATGAATGAGGAATTCATGCATATCAGTGCATCACTTTAGGGAACATCAGTTTTATGGAGAGAGAAAGGAAGATGGTTCATTGCAATCATGCATCAACCATTGTCGACTCAATTTGGTGACCTATTATAAAGAGTGTTGATGTCTTCAAGGATCGACTTGAGGACAGGTTATCGTCAGTTGAGAACCAGGAAAGAGGTTATAACTGAAGACAACGTTTCGCACTTGATTTAGCCCTTGTGAGAATAATGTAAGGCCACTTGATTTAACAAACGCTCCAGCTGCTGTCATAGATTTGACAAATCGAGTGTTCAAAGAATATCTATATCAATGGTGATCGTGTGGTATAGTGACATTCTAGGGTATTCATTAAGTGCTGAGGATCACGAGAGCCCCTAAGAATGGTCATGTGAGTACAGGTAAAGGAATCTTCATGGACCCAGCCAAGATCGAATTAGTTGTTAATGGACCGAGACCGACATCAATGTCAGAGATCAGAAACCGTGGGGTTGGACAGATTACTATAGAAGGTTCGTGAAAGAATTTTCAGCATCAGTATCATTGCGGGCTTGACCTCTTAAGAAAGAAGAGAAATTCATCGGCATAGACAAGTACGAGGATAGTTTCCAGAGCTTAAGTAAGAACTGACTACCGCACTTGTGCTAAAATTTTCATTTGGCTTTGGAAAGCATGAAATCTTTAGTGATGTGTCTTGCAGAGGAGTGGGTACGTATTGATACAACATGAGAAGATTGTTACATAACTGTTCCGCCAGTTAAGACCCAATAAGTTGAATATGAAATGGCATCGTGAATTAGAACCTTGGTAGGACTATAATGGTGTTATCTAATATCACCCTGAAGGAACAAAAGAAGTCATGGTTGCGTTGAGTCGAGAGTTTTTAATTGTACGCATGTTGGTTAAAGTATGGACCTTACTTGAGAAAGTTCAAGATTCAGTTTTCAAATTTGAGGTAGGCTACTTTTCGAATCTTATGGTCATCCTCAGAATTGAATTGGATATTCAAGTTAAAAGCAGGCATTTCAATTGATAGATTGGGATGTTCGGGGAATCCTATAAGAGGATACCAGTAAGAAAAGGGTTGACTTTCAGATTTCAAAAATAGAATGCTAACGTATCGTGGGTGATGATAGGTGTCAGACAGTACAGAACTTGAGGAGAAGACATTGTCAAAAATTCACTGTAGCAGTTGTAGTATTTGATCAGATAATTCGAAGTAGGTCAGAATTGACATTAGATCGATTGGTAGACCGCTATGAAGATAGATACTGCCAGGCAGTTTGCAAGTGCCAGAGTTGTCAGTAAGTGGAAGTTCAGTAATGCAAACCGGGACTTTTACCATCACTCGAGAGTCCCAAGTGGGAATGAAAATATATCACAATGGAACATTATGACAAGCTTACTAAGGAGTCGGGGGAGTACCGATACTATTTGAGGATAGTGGTCGATTGATAGATGAAGTCGGTCCACTTTGGTATGGTATGAATAGATCTTGTTTTGAATGGGTATACCGAAGTGTGTGTACATCAGATAATTGATCGGCATGGAGTGCCGAGGATGAATTATATTTCATATCTAGATCAGAGGTTACAAGTTTGGCAGAGTTTTCAAAAGGTTCTTTCTTAAGCAGTGCATAGCAGATGGTACAAAATTTCAGTGGTGAAAAGAAAGTGAGGAAAAGAAAGATCACAGGCCAAAGTCAGCTCAGTAATCAGTGATTGCAATTGTCGTGATCAGAGTCAGAGGTGAACGACAGAGTGTCATATGTGAGAAGCTCAGTTCAGTTGTTGGTTCAGAAATAACAGATTTTGTGTACCAAGATGGTCTCCTTGGTCAAAGTGGTCGGACAACACCACGAGATTGAAGGATTAGCATGGAAAAGTGAAGACTTAATGAGACTACAATACCCCCACCTTTTGTATAAGGATTGGTAAAAGTTTAAATTTCGAGGACGAAATTTTTATAAGGGGAAGAGTTGTGACATCCAGATTTTCGGGTTATGATTTCGATTAAATAAATTGGACATTTCATCGACGTGACTATAGTGTTGTTCTCTGAGTTGGCCACTCACGAGATAACTAGACTAGCTGGGTAAGCTATTAAGGACTTTAAGGCAAATAGACTTGAGAATTCTACTTCTCGACCGTGCTTATGTTTAGAGATCATTGCAGCACAATATAAAATCGATTTGAAATCAAAGATAGGTCGGTTCGACTGAGATGAATGACCGATCGTGGGTGACTCCACTAAATTGGAAAACTCTCGTCAACTGGCACTAATTTGATTTTACTGTCATTTTGGTATCTTGTGTCAATATCTGAATCCTCGAGATTTTCACGACAACCGAGAGTCACCAATATGTCGAGTGGGTTCATCGTGGCTCAAAGAAAATTGATCACGGGTCATTTGTCCTAAAAAGTTCTAAAAACTACTCGGTAGCGTAGGTCACGCTAAAAACGCGTCTGAGTGAAATTAACCGTCAATCTAAGTCCGATTTCATAAATTGAAGATTCCGTCATGTCACAATAAATTTTAGGAACGTCGAATCAGTCTCAAAAGATTCTCTGACAACCGAGGCTTTTTGGAAAAAAGTTGAGGTAGGGCCGTTTTTAATCGGAATTTGCAGAGGACCGTTTTTATTGTGAAATTGGGATGCAAGTGGGCTACATTGTTAAGGAAAAATACCAATTTGATTTATGAGGTGTTGAATGAATTAATGGGGGTCAATTTGATTTGATTCAAGTGGAATTAAGGTCCAATTTGTGCCATTCCTCTTGCAAATTCGTATGCCACATATACCCAACAATTTGGACCACCTTAAAGCTTCTAGAATGGGCATTTTTGGCAAGTAAAAGTGAGTAGAAGACAGTTGAGTTGGTGGGGCTAAAGAGAGAGAGAGAGAGGAAGAGAAAACCTCCATCTTCTTCCCTTTCCTTTCGGTTTATTCTTCAGAAGCAAACCAGAGAGGCCCCATCCGAAGCCACACGCTGCCTAGGAGCCCCGTTGTCGCACGCCGAAACGCCGCAAGCCATCGGAGCTGCTCACGCGCACCCGAGCCCGTCGCCGTGCGTTCTCGCTGTTTTGCTGTCCCAGCTCCCTATTCTGAGCTGCTCGAGACGTGTCCCAGCCCCGCCGAGCTCCCTCCGTCTCCGTCCAGCCGTTCCCCGGCCCCACTTGGACCGCCGTCGCCGCCGCCATCCCGTGCTTCGCCCGCCTCGGCCTCCCCTCGCCTGCCCCTGTTGGGCGATCAGCGGACCGTTTGGATCGCCGGAGCTCCGTCGGAGCCGTTCAGCCCACCTCCGGCCATCGTGAAGCCCCCGCCTAGGTCTAGTTCAGCCCCTCCGTCCATCTAGGTCCGTTGTCGCGTCAACCCGAGCCCGAATCCGGCCCCAACCAGCAGTGAACCGAGAGGAAGAAAATGGGTATGGAAGCAGCTTTGTGGCCCGTTTTGGCCGTCTTCCCGAGCCCGAATGCTCAGCCCGCTTTGAGGAAAGTCGATCCTCGCGTCGATCCCGTCGTTTTGTGTGAGTTTTACTCACTAATGCATTCTAAATTTGCTTATTATACTTAAAGGTTGATTAGTGTTGGTTAAGTATAATTAGGCGGTTAGATTAGAATTGGTTAGCGATTATTAGTTAATGACATTGCATATTAGTTGTTTGGTTAGTGTACTTAGATAGAGAATTGCCTATAGTATTTATTGGATGCTTCTTGGGATTTTTCCCGACCCTTATCGGGTGTTAATTAGGCAATTCGGGCCTAAATAGAATTTTTAGGAATTAAATATTAATTTTCAAAATTAATTATTTAATTATTTATTTTCGGAAATTCAACTTGGATGGCCAGTGATCGGGATTTTATGCTAATAATCGTGGTGCAGTCCGTTTATTTAATTGAGCTCTATATTGTGCTAAATTGAATTTATTGTATTTATTTATTTATTTTTCGAAATTAGTTATTTAATTATTTATTTTCCGGAAATTCGACCAGGATGGCCGGTGACCGAAATCTCGTGCTGATTGTCGTGGAGTAGTCCGTTTATTTATTTGAGCTTTAATTCGTGTCAAATTGATTTAATGGTGCATTTTGAAGTTATGTTCTTAAATAATGCAATTATGGCTATGTGATTGAGGATTGGGCAGGTATTGATTGTCAGTATCGAAAGTGAGTTGGTAGATCACCTGGAGCATGCACGTTACCCGGTGAATTGGAGTGTCACTTGGGAAGGACACGTGGCTCGGTAATTGGATATGTCACCTTGGCAAAAAGGTAGCCTTAGAGAATGCACGTGGCTCGGAGACTCGGTATGTCTTCTTGGAGAATGCACGTGGCTCGGTGACAGAGTATGGCATCGTAAAAAGGGTCGGGTGGGACCGTAAATCCATCAGATATTGAAAGGGTCAGGTGGGACCGTAAATCCATCAAATATTGAAAGGGTCGAGTGGGACCGTAAAGCCATTGAATTTTGAAAGGGTCGAATGGGACCATAAAGCCATTGAATATTGAAAGGGTTGAATGGGACCGTAAAGCCATTGAATCTTGAAAGGGTCAAGTGGGGCCGTAAAGCCACTAAATCTAAGAAAGTCCACCTATAAATAAATTGTGTCCTAAGGACCGTGATTCATAATTTGGAATTGAGTTGGAATAGCTGAAATGACCGGAAATAGTTTTGATGATATTTTATCTACTAGGTCAATTGATCGATGATTCGATCTGAGTGTGATTTGATGTGATTCATTGCTTGGGTCTGATGTTGTGAATCAATTGATTAAATGGAAATGACCGTGAGTGGTCTTGTTGGCGTGTAATCGACTAGGTCGATTTGATCGATGCTTCGATCAGTGATATGATTGCTTGGGTGCCTATTTGATCTGTGCTAATTTGCAGGTGGAATCTGAGGCCAAGGTAAGTCCTCTGACTCATGTTGTGCATAGGCAGCCCTAAGGTGTATTAGTTTACTAATCGGGTCTTAGGGGGTAGAACTTGCTGAGACATTGTCTCAGTGGTTATTGAATAACCACTTCAGGACTCGGATGAGGAGCCTAAGGAGGAGGAATCTGACGAGGAGATCCCTGATGAGGAACCTGAAGAGGAGTACGTGGAGGAGGATCCCGAGGATAACCCCGAGTACAACCCGGATGAAAATTGAGATCCCGTCCTGTCTTGTCAAACCTTGTCTGCATGTGAATAGATGTTATGTCAGACTTACGTATATATAGTATTATAGAATACTACGAGATGCGTGTGAAAAGGTGTGGTTGAGAATTTTCAGTATGAGAAATATATGGCATGCTTTTATATCCCATTGTTTTATTGTCTAGGGATTTATAACTGCTTTCGCATGTGCATATATAAAAGAAAGGGTCAGCGATACATAGTTCTAGGATATCGCATTTTTAAAATGGACCAAAAGTAAGGGATGTGCGCGTGCCTGAGGATCGGGCGTGACATCGCGCGCGCCGGCGACCACTGGGCAAGGGCCAGCCGACCCCGGCGACCGTTGCCAGACCTCAGGCAACGGTCGCCTGAGGTCGCGCGACCCTAGGTGACAGCCGCCTAAGGTCCCGCAACCCGGGCGGCTAGATTTGGCCATCCGGCCACTAGATCTGGCAGTCCGGCCGCCAGACTTCAAAAAAGAAAATAGAAAATTTTTTTGTTTTTTTTTAATTTAATAAAAGTCATTTACAAATGTAAATTTTACCATATGGTATTTTGGCCAAAGTTGTATTTTAATGCAAATTTTACCAAACGATATTTGCATTTCGGAAAACCCCCTTCACCCAAAGGTGTTTGCATTTTAGCAAATGCATTTCCCAAAAGCCGAACCAAACGGGCCCTTAGAAGGATTAGCTTTTGTCAGCTAAAGCCAAAATTCCATTCTACTTTTGCTAAGCCCAAAAGAGCATATCTCCTTATATTTAATCCAATGTCGCACTGAGTGGCATGATCAATTTATCCTTGATTAGACTGAACAATAATTTTATATGTGATAAATATTGTATTGAAATGTAATGCACTATTAAAATCCTTGTTGGTCCTTCTTGATTGATAACAAAAATTTAAAGGCCCTTTTGATAATCTATCTAAATTTGTCAGATAAATTCCAGATTTTGATCTTTGCTAGTCCTTCTCAATTTATCCAATCATCCCATTATACATACATACATACATACATACATACATACATACATACATATGTATATGTGTGTATAGAAGGTCAGATAAATTTCCACGCATGCATGTATGTATGTATAGAAGAGAACTGATAAGAAGGAATTTTATTTGGTCAAATGATAAAAGGAGTTTGATAGTGATATGCACAATAGAATTGAAAATTTGTAAACAAGTGATTGTGTCAAAAAATTGTTTGTATAATAATTTTTCTAGATTCATCCTTAAATTTGCTTGACATACTAGGTTTCTTGGAAATTTCTTTTTAGACAAAACTAATTTTTATGGAAGAAAAATCTAACGGTGAAAAAGAAATGGTGTTTTAGATATATTCGAAATACCTATTATAAAGAAAAACTAGACATGTGAAATTCTTAATTATGATAACTAAATCCTACATTGAAATAGAAAAACTATATAAAAAAAAAAGTTTATGAATTTGGGGCTATCAATTAAATTGCAATTGAATGATTTGAAGCAATTTTGTCTTTTTAGTGAAAATTGGGTGAATTTAATTATGTACAGGATAGATTTCTCCATCAACTTTTTGTCGTGGCCAGGTGAGGCTTGGTAATCACTCATCAAGGAAATGTGTGTAACTCATGAAATAAATGCAAGCTTTTATGGTAAGAATGCATAAATTGCGGGAGTAGGGATAAACTTTGCTATATGCGCTCTTTGATGATAGAAACTTCTAAAGAATCAATCTGGAATTGGTTAAATAACCGTTAAGCCCAAATCACCACAAGATCACAAACAACAATAGACGGATCATCAAATGCGTCATTCTTGCAACAGAAATCTCTTGCAATAGCCCCACTTTGCTGTTGCGCAATCACCAGATGAATATGTTTCAATAATGGAGAAAATCATTTCCAAAATTAAGGAGCCCACCAACTGTGAAAAGCTAGCTCCTACCAATCACACCATAGCGGAAACTGTAGGAGCATGGGCAATAATACTGTTCACCGTCCATTCACTACAGCAAAATTATTACTTGTTTACACTATGCTATCAGGTCTCCGATACTGGCAGACAAGATACTGTTCACCCCGAGATCATTGCAGCAAAATTATTGCTTACTTTCACGGTGGAACTTAAACTATACAACCATGCGCAATTGTTTTTGTTTTGCTCATTAAATTTAGAAGGAGTTCAACAACAAAAAATCATGAGGATTAGCTTTTCCTCAACTAGAGCCGAAGTTTCATTTTGCTTTGCTAAGCCCAACAACTCAGATCTTCTAATATTTAATCCATATTCGCACTAATTTGCTTGATCAATTGATACTTGCCTTTATTCCACTTACTAATCTTTTATCTTTTGCCATGAAAAAGTTGTGAAATGTGAATTTAGCTCCAAGTTACCTTCTACTTTCAAGAGTCGTACATTGATTGTGATGCATGATGTAACATTAACAGACTGTTTGAGAAAACAAACAAATTTTCTCAAATTCACTAATGACCTTTTGCATTCCATCATCTTGGTATATTCATGACTACAGCAATAATTAGTGTACATAATAAATATACATTCTTTCTACATGGAAAAAAAAATATTGTTCCATTGTGACTTTTAATTACCTCTATTGAATTGTGATAATATACTTTTTCCCATCAACTTCTCTAGAAATTCGCGTTTATTCCGAGGTCATAACTTCGGGGAGATGCGCGAGACCCTCCTTCCAAGGAAGGGCTTGCATCACATAATGTGGAGTTGGATATACTATTTGGCCCATGAAAGTCCTCATACATATATTGGACTTTGCGAACCTAGCAGTAGGGTTAAAGTTGAGTCCAACTTAGGACTAATTCAAGCTCAACTTAATAATTAGTTGAAATCAACTTGTTTAGTTTCGAGTCGAGCTTAAGACTAATTGAAGCTTGACTTAATAATTAATTGAAATCAACTAGTCTGGTTTTGAGTTGAGCTTAGACTAGAGTTACACCAAGAATTTCATCAATTCAAGATCAACCTCGAGAGAATCACAATTCCAATCCAATTTTTATTATTTCGTTCAGAAAATAATTGGTAATCACGAAAATAGAGGGGAAGACATTTGAAAATTGTAGTATACCTAAAGCACATAAATGTAGAGGATAATATTTGAAGTTAATGAGCTTGAGCTCAAGCCCATTCTTTAATTTGATTGTTTCGAGTCAATTTGATATTGAATATCTCAATTCTAGTTTGGTGAAGCTCAAGCCAAAATTTTAATACTCCATGATTTGTGGGGAGTTCCAAGTATCGAATATCTAAGAGGAGTTGAACTTAGAGCTTGGCACTACTGTATTGGCTTGAATTGAAAATTTGACTTAGTAATGTACTTACATTAAATACTTAAAAGTAGCAAAAAGTTTGATTTTAGTGATATATATATACAAATTGTCATGGCACGGACTTTCTACCCAGACTGTACCTGCATTGCTCTAATATAATGGAAATCTTCAAGATCTGACAACAAGAGACCAACCAAATTACAGCATTAAGTCACTTGATCCAAAAACACTCCTGCTGACACGTATTCCACAGTGGACCCCAGACAGACCCATGTTTCTCCCCCGAATTAAAATTTAAATTGGTTCTTACCAAACATACATAGTCAATGTGAAACAACGAAACAATGATGGATCCAACATTAACTCAAAACTAGCACATTGCACACAATAAGTGAAAACTCAAGCCCAAGAGGTTCTCAATCTAAATCGTTTACATGACAAGCTTTGTGTAATGCAGTAAATCTAACTCAACCTAACCAAAATCACTCGTAGTCAGTCTTAATCATTGCAATCGCAGAGTGGTACATAATTCATTCACCTAATCGAAGATGGAAAGATCAAAGTCATACTCTCATTCAGGAGTACGCATTCTCCTAACATGATCCAAGTTGAAAAGACTCCTTTAAGAGTCTTTGGCAGGAACCAGCTTGACGGATTCCCTTTTGGTGAACATCCCAATTATACACACGAGCAATCGTAACCTGCCAAATAAAAATTCACCTCTCAAGGGCTGTTTCAAACCAAAACCACCCCCCCCCAAAGAAGAAAAAGTAAGAAAAATTTCCCAGGGCCACCAATCTTAATTGCCATGATAAACTAAAGGATATGGTCCTACAAGAAGCTTTGAAATTTTTCAAGTTCACATTCATGCAAACCTACCACACTCCAACTTATCACCAATTAACATGTCTTCCCAATTTATAGCCTCACGCCAGTTAGAAAATTCAGAAAAACAGTAGTTTGACCCCAATAGACCTAGCCAAAACTGACATAGTAAACGGCTTGAAATAAACAAGGACCTCCAAGTTCCAAATAATTCTCACTTACCCGCGTGATTGTTACTTGCTCCCTTAAGAATTGTAGATCAGCAACAAGAACTTCTAAACTTGCTTTAGCATTTTCTAAGTTCTTTTGTAGACGGGTTGTGGCCTGCAACATAAATTTATGCAATAAATAAGATACTTGACATCATTATTGGAGAGAAAGGGACATTGCTTAAACTCGAGTACAACCTGTTCACATATATACTCCAACATAACATTTGCTCCTAGCCATAGACATACTGAATCAGTATCTTCAATGCGAGCTCAAGAATATATGTCTTCAGAGACTTCAAAATCAGCGAGGAGTGCCTGTATACAAAATAAAGAGTCATGAAAACCAGTCAGCTTGGTGCCTATTTTTTGCGCCATACAAGTTTTGATAGTCTTAGGTCTTAAGCCCCCCAATACAGTAATCCCACCCCATGTCAGTTTCTAATCGGACCTTCAGACACCAAAGCAACTAGCTAAATATTACTGGTGATATAGGCGTTCAAATCTAAAACCACCCCATTATTGAGATCAGCATGGGCTCTTCAAAGCACTAACCTAGATTATTAGGAATATTGCTTCCAGAAGTGCATTTGCAAAGGAGAAACGACAATTGGATATTTCACATCATGTCAACCGTACCAAAATTAGTTCCTAGTATGGCAAGAATTAAACTAGCCTATCCTCCATTTGCTTTGTAAAGATAGAAAGGGGTAATATGATCGGCTAAGAGAGCATCGAGGAGCAAGAATATTTTTTTAAGATAATATTTTTAAGCATAACAAGATTATGAGAAAAATTTAGTTGACATCATATATAAAAGATGACTGACAGATTGTCGAGGATTCCAGATGAAAAACGGAAACTGCAAAGGAAAAAATTGGTGGATTCTAAGACAATACAAAGAACTCCAGCAGATATAATGAGAAAAAACTCTGGATTGAAAAAAATATGATCTGGTTACGTGATATCAAGTTTACTTTGTGAAAAGCCTCAACGTCGGCAGCACGAGTCTGACAGATACCCATTAAGTATCCTCAGTTAAAATACATGCACCGAAAAGTGTTCAGCTTGAATTTCAAAATTAAATTCCAGTTCTGAGGCCATGATTCATTTTTAATAGAAACTCAAGCTCATTGTGCACGCATATAATGGCATCCTCAATCACAGGTCACTTTGCTATAGCAAATAAGCCAGTTTGCTTCAGTCATTATGCAGGTATACATATCAAATAAATAAGAGAGGAAACAAGAGCATAACATTTTGGTGGACTGGAATGATGAACTAATTGTTGCATCAAGGTGCCCCAGTTTGAAATCATTGACCAATTCAAATCCTGGATTTTTGTAGAGAGAAATACCACACCTTTGTTTATGTACTGTCAGCAGGGTCATAGCCTATTTAATGGAGTAAACCTCAGTGCAAAGAAAGATGGAGGCAGCACACAGCAGTACTTGTGTTTGTCCGTGTTTGCGCGCGCGAGCGCATGTGAGAGAGAGACAGAGAGAGACAGAGAGAGAGATGGGTCTTGGCAGAGGGGCTGAGTGCCTGGTGACCCATAGTTGATGCTAAGGACTAATCGTGCGCGACAAATCTCACGGGTTCTTGTCCACTGCAGGATATGGCTATTATAGCACATGAGCAGGAAACTTTGTTGATGGTAAAAGGTATTGGTAGAATTCACCATTTATGCAGAGACTGGTTACCAGTAGAGAATGAGATGGCCAGATTTTAAGTTCTCTTACACAATATAGCTAGTAACAAAGAGACAGGGAAGGACTCTGTCCAAAGAAGGTAGGGGGTATTAGCTGCTTAGATGAAAACCATATGGAACTATTCAGCATCACAAGTTTTCGACATGTGTGATTGCCCTGGGAGGTTTTCCAAATAGCCAACATACAAAAAGAAACCAAAAACAAGAAGAAGGGTGCATACAAACAGATATTAGCCATGGCAAAGTCAATGAGAATCCTCAGATCACCCACCAATGTGTTGCCCTCAGACTAGATCTCCTCTGGACATGGATATGCCGGAAAAGATGCAGATAAGATGTGGTGACCATGGAATTGAATTTTAATCCAAATCTTAGCCTTTTTCTTAGTCAAGAGATAGAAATAAGAGAGCCGTTAAATCTTGCATTATGGAAAAGGATGGCTTTTTAGACTTCACACGCGGTTAACAATTTCTAAGACTAACTTCTTACCCCAAGTTTGTTAGATTCACTCTAATGTAAATAACTCTACTAAGAGGTTTGCTCTAATAACTTCTGCTCTCTGCAGAATATTCAATCAGCAAGAAAGCATTCTCATATTTAAATGAAGGGACACATAAAACAAATGAATTTTTTATTTTGTTCTATACACAAGACACTACTACCAGCTCTGAGCTTCATAAAGGGTTCAGCCAAAAAAAAAAAAAAAAACGAATATGAAACAGTTTTAAAAAAAAAAAGAGAAAAAAAGGAAAGAACTCCAGAATTAGATACATCTCCACCTTTCTTTTGTCATTTTTCGCAATAACATTAACCAGGCTCTGAACTGGAATAATATGCAAAACAATATCTCTTCCTACACTCTTGCGCTTTCTCAAAGGACAAGAAAGATCCGCTGAAGTGATTCCTTTTTAAATAGAACCTAAATGCAGATAATTCCTACTCATTTTATGATAAGCAATTGAAAGCCTCCAATGCACGGCCACCAAACATGGGAGATAATACCTACGTTTTTCAATGACAAAACCATTTGATGGAATAAAGTATTATGAAGATTCACAAGGTATAACAAGCAAGATGCAACACCTAATCAGCATGTACCTGTACCTTTAAATGAGAAATATTCCTAACATGGAGAGCATAAACAAGGCTTACTATTTAGTGATGTGCATCGACATTTTTCATTTCCATAAATGGGCCAAGCAAGCATTTTAGAAGGAAAATCTCTTTCTCATTCTAATTACATGTGAACATCTTGACCTAATTTGCTCAGAGGTAAGTAACTGCAATCATTTCAAGATTCAAAGCCTTGCAATTTCAACACAAATTTGTCCATCAATTGCATACCCCTCAACTAAATTACTGAAATCCACAGCTTGTTGTTAAAAAGCAAATAACCACCACTTCCCTATCAACTAGTGGAAGATAAACGGAAATTCCCGCAAAATCTAGTTCACATAGTCAGAAGTATGAGTTCTTGAGACAACGAACCTCACTAGAACCCTTCTTGGCCTGTAGAGTGGCAACTATGTCTAAACACTTCTCAAAATCAGGAATTTTTGCCTGGCATTCAATATAGACATTGAATCAACAACCCAGTAAAAAGCAAATGGAAAAGTATCATGCTGACAAAGTAACAATAACATACTAACAAAGTGATCAAGTTCCCAGTTCACCAATGGTTATAGTGGGAACAAAGAACCAAGTGCACTCGGATCTATCAAGTCAATGTAAAGAGAAATTCATCGTGAGAAGTAAAAGAGGTGCTAACCACCTGGATTCGTTTTAATGTTTATTGTAGATTAGATCACAATAATTGCAACAGTAAGCCAGTTCCTCATCCTTTTTTAGGGGAATGCCACTTACTGAAACAACCGGACGCGCCGAGCGGAAGCAAAAGCCCCAAACTCAGGAACACATCGCAACCCCTCCCCGATCCGCCATCACGGCTGCTGCCTGTCCCAGCTGCCGTCGCCGTCTCTTCTCCCTCCCTCCTTCTCTTCATTCTGGAAGGACGATGGCGAGATGGATCTCCGAATTAGGTCTGCCCGGTGACTTGGGAAGTCCGAGTCTGATCCTCGTCGCAACTTGATACGACGTCGTCGGCGACGGCGACGCAGCGGCGGGGTGGCGGAGGCTTGCGTTGACCGATTGGTGGAGGGGAGAGGCTGAGGGAAGAGTACTGGATTTTTCAGAGTCCGGGTATTATTATTATTATTTTATTTTATTTTTTTATGGAAATTCGTCGAGAAGAGAGGGCAGTTTGGTCATTTAGGAGGGGTAACCGCACCATGGGGGAAAAAGAGATTACCGGAGTCGCGCGTTTGAAGCGCTTTGCGATGAGAAAGGATTAAAACTAAAAGGGAACGGAGTGACGATCAGCTAAGGACTGTGCATCTAAGATGGAAATTGGTTGATTTTTTTGACGGATTTCCATCGTTTACCTAATTTCTTCTTTTTTCTAATTTTTATCTTTTCTTAATCACTCTGTCAAAATTGGAGTAACAGTCAGCTAAGTCGCACTCAAACTAAAACTAGGTACTTTTGCCCAAGCTTTACTTAAACATATATTGATAAATGTACTTTAATTATATTTGTTTTCATTTTTATTTTTATTAATGTCATTAATTCGGGATTGTTTATAACACTCTGTTTGTTATCCATTAGGTATAAAATTACCAAGTAAAACCATTTGTCAAATCAAACATGAAAAATACGAAGGCATGATAAAAATGTGAAAAATAAATTTGAATATCGCTACTTCCTATACAAATTGGATTCTACTTTTCATTTTATATTATGTGGATTTCTTTTTCCAGTATCATATCTTCAAAGGATGTTTTAATTCAACCTCGATGATTGAGTTAAACCTTGAGACCATCTCAGCTTCTTCCTAGTGTAAAAATTCCTATGTGACATCCAAGATTGAAAGGAAAACCTCTAGAATAAGTCCGTAAAAATTCCTATGTGACATCTAAGATATGAAAGGAAAATCCTTTAGAGTAAGTCAATTTTGGACGGTTGATCCTTATGACCAAAAAGCATCCAGCATCGAGTCTCCATTCCATGCTTGCGATCACATTGCATATGTTGCCCACTATTAAGTTGTAGTTTTTTTATATTAAAAAAAAAAGCCACCAAAAATCATAAATTATGTTCATTATGACCCCAAACTTTTTTTTCTTTAACACTAAGAATCCCAAATTTGTATATATGTGACACATATATCCCAAATATATATAGTGAGACAAATCTATCCCAAACTTCTTCTTAAGATATCAAAAAATCATAAATTTGTATACGTATGACACATTTACCCTTAAAATTTGGTATCACAGAAAAAAGTTTGGAGATTTCGGTATCACAAAAAAAATTTAGGGTAAATATGTCACATAAATATAAGTTTAAGATTTTTGGAGTTACACAAAAAGTTTGGGTAAATGCATCACACGGGTGAAGTTTGGGATTTTTGTAGATTTTTCCCTTTTATTTATCCTTTCTTATGTACATGGGCTAAAGAACGTAGATCTTCATGCTTTGACAAGTAGTGATTCACCCTTGCTCTCACCATGATGGAAGAGGTTTCCTTTCATTGGCTTAGCACTGACTAATATGGAGCACAAGCACCTGGTTCAAACCTGTCTTACACACTCTAATCAATGTTTCTTAAACATATTATGATTTTCGCCAGCGTTCTTCCTAAGCTGTAGAAAATCACCAGGATGATGACCAAGGATTTAGACCGACGATTCTCGTTCTTTGATTTTAGATGCCTCCATCATTCCAAGGACATTAAATGTGAAAAGTGATGAGCTAATGTCGCGATTTTCTAGCATCAACAGCCCTTTTCCCCCCTTAAACACTACTGGTCGAGATATTTGACGATCGACGGGCGTGATTGCCCTATTTCCGCCCTTCGTCTCCAGAAAATGACTAAATAGCTACAGAATTTTCCGCTCCTTGCGATGATATTTCTCTCTAAGCGAGGCAGGTATAGGGATTTGTCTTTTGATCATCAGTTACATAGACTCTAATGAGACTGTGGTTTAAGTTAATTCGTTTTCTTTCACGTGGGGTCTGTTTGTTCCAGTAAATTCGAAATGCGGATAAGATGAATTTTACTGATATCAAGAAAGAAATCAATAGTCTTGTAAAGAAGGCAAATGAATGATGATTCCATCTCCTATCATCCACCCTCCTCAGGTTTGTGACCTTACCATCTCAAGTTGAAATGCCGTGATGCAACTTTTTCTCTCCAATTTTTGTGACTGGGTTTGCTTTGTAATCAGTGCATTTCTAGAAGTATAATTCCTCTTTTCTTTTACTTGGAGTCTTCTGGCATTTTGTCGAGATCTGACATAAATTTTCCTTTTTAATAGTCCAAGTTATTAGGTATACCCTGATAAAACCAGTATCACGAATTCATCTTATTCCTAACTTAGTTTTCGGGTATACTTGAGAAAACCGTGGAATGATAGAGCAATTGATGTTCCATTTCATTTCATCTCCTTCGGCGAGTCCTTTTAGTTGTGGCCATTGCAGATTTCCATTCAACTGACATTTTATTGGATCCTTAACTTAAAGTCTATCTCGAAGGGATCGAGTTGCATATTGTTACATAGTCATGCATGTGCAGATAACATTCTATACTAGCGAAGACTAGTAGCTGTTTCATTCTTATGCTGAATTACATCCCCTACATGTAGTTATCACATGATTGTGAGAGGATGTTGCAATAAATCACACTCATCTTTCGGTGCGAGTTTCACGAGCACATTATGAGGATACTAGTTTTGGGTATTCGACACAACTAGTTTTTTATGAAAGCTTAATTTTAGAGTTGATGCTTCAAAGATAATGCGGCAAGTTGTTGTCACAACCTGTCTGAAAGAAGAAAGAGCATGTCCACTGTATATCTTTTCATATCTTGTCTCTTGATTCTCAAGCCAATTGAACTGAGAATTCCTTCAATAAGTAAATAGTTCCGCGTGATTGTGGACTGGGCTTCATTTGATAATGAGCCATGCTTTTGACTCCAAACCACATTACATGGTAGAAGTGGACATTTTCTTGATCAGACATAAGAATAATTAAATTCGAGAGAGGTATTATATTTAAATGAAATGCTCTATTAAAATTTTTGAATTCTTTTTATAAACTGTCTAAATTTACTAGATATACTCAAGATTTTGATCTTGCAATATTCGTGCAACACATGTGTTTATCTTCATAGACACACAAAATTTATGATGTTATTTGTCATGAGCAATGTCATTGCTGAGGTGGGCACCATGTTTGAAATCCAACATTATGGGATTGTATAGGTATAGATTAGACAACATATGCATTTTAACTTTTTTGACTAGAGAGTTGTATTTAATCCAATTACGAAATTCAATGATTGGGTGAATCCAAGGATCCAAACGAAATGCTTTTCTAGTGCGTTTCCACTTAGAAATATGAAATTCCATGGTAAAAGCCCAAGCGGACTCGATTTCAATTGGGTTTCCCACCCTTCGTGGAAATAAATGTAGGCTTTTGCAGTGAGCGTGCATAGATGGGACAAACTTCCTAATTACTTGGCCTATTTTTGCTCCTTGAAGATGCGCACACTACAAAAATCCACAGTTCTCATACTAATTTTGCAAAGCGATTAACTTTTCGGAAGCTGTAAAATGAGTCTACATAATCATGTCAAAGCACGTAGATCCTATTTTTATGATGGGCCGTATGAATTATGAGGTAGCTATTCCTTGAAATGGATCAATTCCATTATGAGGCTCACGTAATGACTAGCATAATTATCTCTGATTGGAAGATATGAATCAAATTCCATGCCTCTTGTAAAGGGAAGAAAAAAAAAATGAAAGAAAGAAATAACGTGCTGAAAGGCACTGAAAGGATAAGCCTATTTCGACTCTATTTACCATCAGCAGAACAATGAATATGTAGCCCCTAATTCAACTCTGCTTGAAACGTGAGAGAGAGAGAGAGAGAGAGAGAGAGAGAGAGAGAGGGCTTGGCTGCTCGTGCTATAGATCTAATTAGGGCCATCCATATTTATATGCAACTTTTCCTCCTTAACCTTGTCGTTTCACTTTTGTTGTGTTTTTAGGTGATATTATATTTAATTTAAAATATACTAAGTTCATTTCGCTTTCTGAATATATATGTTACCCTCCTAGAATTAGGAGATTTGTACATATGCAATGAAAATCTTATTTAGAGTTGCATCCTAAAATTATGTCAAGACATAAATAATCGTATCTTTGGGCCATTTCATGATACAAAATGTTTTACCATTCGTGCTTTGAAATTTTTTCACGCATTCCGATCTAATTATTTAATTTTTCAGAGTATCTGGAATTTCCGCGTATGATTCTAGGAAAAGCATTCGATTCCTCTATGTTCTTTTATATATAGATCAAGGCTCAGTGCAATATCTCATAGAAATTGCCCAACATCTAGCGTGACCAAAGCATAATGGATCCCCTTTTATCTTTTCGTCTGTTTTGTTTGTTTGTTTTTTTTCTTTTTGAGAAATCTCTTCCTTCATCTTTAGGCTAGAAATATCATATATTAAATGCTTTTGTTTTGCTCATCATATTAAAAAACATTAGTTTTTCTAATCAGCCTACTAACAATTGATAAGTGGCAACCCCTGAATAGATAAGATTTTGCATGTTAAAATAATTAACCTCCAAAGTTGCGCTGGATAGAATTTCGGAGAGTCAGCGTTAAGTTTTCGAACTTTTGCTTCGGAGATTAGCTTTTGTTCAAATATTGCAATTATTTAGAAATTATTGTAGGTTTTAATTTATGTCCTATGAAAATATGATAATAAAAGAAATTAAACTTTGATTATATATCATCAAAGGGTATTATAGGTATTCTTTACTATTCTTGACTTATTCTCCCAGCTATAATGGTAAAACAAACAAGAGAATAGTTTTGAATCCACTCTACACACCAAACTACAAATTAGCTATTCCATTCCTAGTCCTACTCTCTTTCAATTTTATGGAATAACTATTCCATTTCTATCTTATTATATCCTGTAATCAAAACATTAGATGACACATCTAAGATAGCTTTTTCCAGTGAAGTCACCTCACCATGAGATTAGATCTCTCACTATCATACCTGAAGAAATATAGAAATGTAATCTTAACCGTCTAAATTTTTCACTTGATATATAGGTTACTCATTCTTGTAGTAAAAAGATCTTATGATTGGAACAAATATCTTCTACATGGTAAATGCCATTTCTTAAAGATAAAAAGATTCGTTTCCGATAAGGGAGCTCGTAAGTGGTCTCTCCATGCCACATTTCCCCATTTTTAGGCCGATCACCTACAATCTTGTGCCTTGATGTATTCATGATTTATTTGAATTACACCGATTAGACAATAGTTCCAAAGGGAATCTTTCAAGCCAAGAACAAAAGAAAAAAGCATATTCACAAACAAGAGTCACTATGATTATACTGATGAATTGCGCCATCATCAAACCCTTTCTATACAATGACAAAAAGAAAACAAATAACGTGAAAAACATCGTGTAGAAGATTTCATCAAAATTACTTAGGCTCATAATTTTCCATTGTCCTTCATAGCCAAATCCTTCATAGCCAAATCTTGAGCCTACAATTTGTCTCATCACTTTGAATGCAATGCTCTAAGCCAAAGAAGTTGTGAAAATAGCAGCTCCTGCCAAAATGTCGGGATGTCATGCCCCAATCCTCAAATGCGTGCTCATCCCTCACCTAGTCAATTAATAGCGACGTCCTATGATGCATCACTGACCTTTTCATTTTAATATGCATTCATAAGCATATCATAATCCCCATACAATAAAACAATGGGATGGAAAAGTATGGCCATATTTTTCACAACTGAAAAGCCACAACCATACTTTTATACAAAGCAAACCTCATAATATATAATAGAATATTATTCACAGAAGTCCGATCTATCATACATCAGTCCACAACTCAGGTTTGCAAATAGGATGAGATCTCAGTCTTCATCCAAGTCATACTCAGGATCCTCCTCTAAATCATTCTCTTTTCAGAATCTTCTTCATCTGGCTTCTCATCAGGGTCTTCCTCTTGGGGTTCTTTCTCCTCAGGGCCTTGAAATGGTTATACAATAACCATTGAGACTATGTCTTAGCAACTTCTACCCCATAAGAGTCGATTAGTAAACCAATACGCTATTCGGGTTGCCTATGCACACACGGGTAAGAAAACTTACCTTGGCCTCAGATTCCACCTGCAAATCAACACAGTTCAATAGGCACCCAAGCAATCACATCACACATCGATATCTCGATCAATCGACCTAGTCTATTACATGTCAATCGAACCATCTCAAGGTCATTTCTATTCAATCAATCAATTCACAACATCAGATTAAAGCAATGATCAATCGACCTAGTTGATTACATGTTAGCCGGACCATCTCTTGGTCATTCCCAACCATACTATACAACTTTCAGTATAATATACTTAGTCATCGAGCCACGTGCACTCCCTCAAGCGCCGTAAACGATGTGCTTAACTCATGCATTCCAATTAGTTTCGGCCACATGGGCACGATACCCAACACACGCATAAATACAACCTAACCAGCTCGGTATTATGCCACACAAGCACATTCTATGCTGCACAGGCCTGATATTACGCCACATAGGCACGATCTATTTTCGCCACACAGGCACGTTCTACGCCACACAAGTATGATTAATTATCGCCACACGAGCATGTTCAATTATTGCCACACAGACATGATCAATTATCGCCACACATGCATGATTAATTATCGCAAGACAGGCATGTTCTAAGTGATATATATATTCAACAATTTACGTGCATTCTCTTTCAGGCGCCATTTTCGCCATGGTGATGTACTTAATCACCGAGTCATGTGCTACCTAATTCTTCTTTAACTTTAACATACCCGATTGGTCTTAGCCAAGAGTATAATCAGATCACTCTCACAATTTTCTCCACTTTATAGCCCATCAAAATATTATTGGCGTTATATAATCATACTCGGCCATCTACCAATCAATTACTCAAATTCAACTCAATTTAGGATTAATTCCTCAAATTGCACAATCAATTCAATTCAACACAACGTAGAGCTCAAATAAATAAATAGACTGCACCACAACAATCAGCATAGAATTCCGGTTGTCGTCTATCCCTGCCTAATTTCCGAAAAATAAATAAATAATTAAATTAATTTCGAAAATTAATAAATAAATACTAAAAATCCAATTTAGGCCCGTAATGCGTAATTGGACGCCAAAACAGATTGGGAAAAATCCCGAGATGTATTCAATAAATAGAAGTATGTGTCTACTTGCTAATTACACGAACCAAACACCTAACATGCATCATTAAGTCACTAATTAAATTACTCTAAACTAATCTAACTACCTAATCATGCTTAATTAATACTAATCAACCCTTAAGCATAATTAGCAAACTAAGCAAGGATTAGTGAGCTAAACTCACTTGTTTTACAATCTGCTCGGATTGAAACGTCGGGAACGTCACGGGGGATGTTTTTCTCCAAGGTGGACCTAGGGTCTGAGGCCCGCAAGCACCTCAAAACGGCCTCCAAAGCTTGCTGGAAACCCACTTTTTTTCTTGCTGTTCTGGGCTGGAATTGAAGGGAAATCAACTTGGTTTAAGCGGGATTTACTCGGGAATGTAGGAATAAGCCAAACCGGGCCTAAAGGAGGACTCACGGGGGTTAAACGAGCTCAGGACAGCCCCGGGTGAGCTGCAACAGAACCGGGACAGCAGCTGGGAGGCGAGAGGGAGGCGGCCAAGGGGCGGTGTGCGCGGGCGGTGCACACACGGGCTGCAGCGTGCGAACTGGCAATCCGGCGTGGGGCGGCTGCAGCTTCTTCTTTGCTGCTGGTTTTGTCCAAATGAAGAGAGAATGGAGTGAATGGCAAGAAGAAGGAGAGAAGGGAAGGAGTGTGGAGCAAGCTTGGCCTTGGTGGGTCCTTTGGCCAATTTTTTTCCACCAAGTACTTGCCCATCAAGCCAATAATCCATGGCTGTTATTGATCCACCAACACACCTCTTACAACTCCTCAAATGGTCCATTTTGCTAGGCCATGGGGGGAGTTACGAATTTGGCACAAATCTTTCTCAATTGGACACCATTCCTCACTCAATTCAATCTCATTTGGCCTTTAAACATTCAATTGACATCTCAATGCCTCTGTTAATAATTTTCCTCACCCAAGAATCCATCTTGCTTCCCAAATTTTGCGATCGAAAATAATCCCCGGCCATTTCTACACAAAACGGTCCTAAACCGAATTTTTCCCAAAAAGTCTCGGTTGTCGAAAAATCTTTTGAGACCGAGTGACACTCCTAGAATTTATTGTGATATGAAATAATCTTCAATTTTGAAATCAGACTTAAATTCGCGGTTAATTTCCATTCCGCACGTTTTTAGCATAACCTAGACTACCGGGTAATTTTCAGAGATTTTTAGTGCAAATGACTCGTGGTCAATTTTTTTCAAACCAATATGAACCCACTCGACTCAATGGCGACTCTCTATTATCGTGAAAATCTCAAGGATTCAATTACGGACACAATGTACCAAAACAACAATACAATCAGATTAGTGCCGATCGATGAGAATTTTCCAATTTAGTGGAGTCATCCACGATCGGCCACACATCTCAGTCAAATAGATCTCAGTCAAATAGACCTATCTCTGATCTCAAATCGATTTTATATTGTGCCGTAATGGCCTCTAAAGATGAGTACGGTCGAGAAGTCGATTTCTGGTCGAATTCTCAAGTCTATTGCCTTAAATTCCTTAATAGCTTCTCTGGATAGTCTAGTTATCTCGAGAATAATCAACTCTAAGAACAACACTATAGGTGTGTCAATAAAATGCCTGATTTATTCAGTAGAAAACAGGACTGAAAATCTGGGATGTCACACGGGACTACTCGAAATTTGTGACTAGAAGTTGCAAATTCACCTAATGAATTGTTCTATAGATGTCGTGTTCCCATACAAGAATGAGATTATTGTGGGGATTAACTCCAATAGATGCATGATAAGCCACTATCAGAATCTGTAGTTGAAATTCTAATTGGAGATGCACAATTCTTGTTGTGGGGATAGATAATAGAATTTGACGAATGAAAAGAATTTCTACGAAGTCTTCTCTTCTTGACATCTGAGACTAATGGCCTTGCCTTTGAAGCGACGAACTTTAGAAGAGAGTCGGTTATAATTGGCTTTTTCCCATGCTGATCGCCTTCACTACTGTCGATAAGATCATGAATATCTTGAGGCTGTGCATCTAAAAGCAGATCTTGAAGATCCACTTCGGTGAATCCTTTTGTCGTATGAGCAATAGCATCTAAGTACATATCACTGACCAAAGGAAGCTGCAGAACGGCATTAAAGCATACACTCAGTAAATCTTCAACGTTGCCCAATGGTTGCCACTTTTGCTGACTAATTATACATAATCGGATTAATATAATTAATTGAATCCACCCAATATATTCCTAATTAGTGACCAAAAAAAGAAAAAAGAAAAAATGAGAGGATGAGGATGTCTTAGAAAGGTTATACTAAATGATACCCAAAGATAAGTTTTAGGGTGCATTTGGTTTAGCATTTTAAAGGGTCATTGGGGAAATACAAAACAGTTTAGTCTAAAGGGCTTTGGGGGAAATGCAAAGGCTGTTTGGTCAATTATGCTTTGAGAAGTAACTTCGAGAGAAATTTTATTTGGTAGAAAACACATTTGAAAAGCCCATTTGGTGATTAATCTAAGCTTTTCAATTTTTATTTGTTTAAAGTTTAAAAAAATAATGTTTGTGACTTTTTTAATTTATATTTGACAACAATGTTAAAGATGTTGTGTAAACAATTTATTAAAATTAAAATTTCTTGTTTTGCTAAAAATATCAAATGGAAAAAATTCACATGTTCTCTTTCTCAATTACGAGGATAATACTTTCATTACAATAAACATGGTAAGATATGCTTTGAGGAAAATTTTTTATTATCCTTAAAAATTACAAACATCCTTAACTTTTTCCTAAATTCATAGTTTTTTGATTACGTAAATGTATCATATCAAATGCTACATCATCATTTGAAGTATTACCCTCCTCATTTATATCATCGGAATCCTTTGTATATAAATTGAGATTCGAATCCAGTCTAGCAAAATGTGCATCATTCACGGCTTTGCTGAGGCTATCCAATGATGTTATATTTGTTTGATGATAATTTATTTTTTCGATGAAACCAACTTCGTTTTTTTGAAATATAGTTGGCATTCATGCAGCGAATGTCATTTATTGAATTTCTGAATGCTGATTTGAGATATGAAAATTGATGATCGCATGTCCTTGCATTATGAGTAGATGTTACATTTGCATCGATCCTGTCATTATTATGCACGTCCTACAATGTTCAAAGACCTAGATGTTGCAACAAAGAGGAAAATCCGAATTGGACTCGTTGGTAACTTGGATAGCTCGGGTCAAATTAGGATGCAAAACGCTGAAGTTCATCTTCGTGTTGGAGTCGGGGAAAAACAATGTTTCTTGATTAATATATAGAAAGATCTAGGTTGGCTTTCTTTCGGTCTTCGAAGGCCGTTTGAGGGAGTGGCACTTCTCGTGGCATGAATGTGCAGAGGGTCATCGTCGATTGATTACATTCCGGAGGCCATTCAAAAAATGTTTTAAACCCAACAACCTTGTGTGAATTTTTTCGTGAGATTGATATATTATTTTACAAGAGATTGCGAGGGTTAAATATTGTATGGGTTATTGGGTATAATTAGGAACCAAAAAACTGATCGCATTTGAGTGACTTGAGTGGGTTCACATAATACATGCAAGTATTTCCCTTTTATGATTCATTGATCGATCGATTCCAACCGTAGCGCATTGTACGTACGTGAAATTTATTAAACTTTCTGCAAACTGTCATAATTTGTAAAAACTTGAAATATTTGAACGAAGAATTGAGATCCCTTATTTTGTGACCAAATAGTTACTGGCCCTTTTATAATGATTTGTCGGATAATTGAAGAAGCCTCCATGTAAGACCAAAGAGTTTCCAATTTTTTCCTTTAATATATATATATATATATATATGTTAGCATATTTTTCTTTCTTTCTAATGCCAAGCCCAAGCCTTAAGTCAGTCATGGTTAAACCGACTATTTTTCGCCAATATCAAGAACTTAAGTCTCGTTTGGTTCGGCATTTGGAATGGGCTTTGGGACTCTAAAGTCCCTTGACCAAATGCAAACGTGTTTGGTTCGTGTTTTTGCTCAACTTTGGGAAAATACAATTGCATCTCCAAAGGACTCTAAGGGCCCTTAGTTCAAAGCAAGTCCCGAGGTACTTTGGGAACTTGCATTTTCAAAATGCAAGTCAATTACTGTTCATCTTCTCCAAAATTACAAAATGGAAAATCCGATCGAAGGCCGACAACCACCGGCTAAGGGGTTGCACATGCCAGCGACCACTGCTTGACGGTTGCCCGACCCTAGCGACCGTCGCCGGACCTTAGGCAACGCCTGGGTCGCGCGATTAAGGCGGCCGCCTGAGGTCGCTCGACCTCAGGTGAGAGTTGCCGGGGTCGGGCTACCCAAAGCAACGGCGGCCTGAGGTCGCATGACCCCAAGCGGCCGTCGCTTGAGGTCACACGACGTTTGCTTGGGTTGGGTGACCTTAGGTGACCACCGCCTAAGGTTGCGTGAACCCAGGCTGTGGCACCCCTCGACGGCCCCTAATCCGTTAGGGTCACCACATTGTTTCCTCTACCTGAATATCCCTTTTCTTTATCAATGGACTTCTGAGAAGTCATATGGGGGTTCTTTCATATACTTGATTGGTCCCTACGCAAAAGTATGGCAAAAGCGTATCCAACAACTCCCTTCCCTATATTCAGAAACGATGCACACCAACTAAACATTTTATAAGTTAAAGCCGAACACTTTTATTTACTTAAACTAGATGGACATTTTCAGTTGGTACACCAAAAAGCCGTAGTTTTCTATACCCGGCTATACTTCAAAAGATAACCGACGTCTTTTCCAACAGTCATATACATAAAGTCCATCGATCAGTGTCGGCGTTCAAAAATTCCTTCCTCTGTTGTCCTCCCCATTGTGGTCACTCCACACCACTTGTTTCCTCGTTGTCATCTTCTGGTGGTGGTGGCAGCGGCCCTAGAGTACATCCGTTCCTCCGGACATACAAGATGACGAACTCCTGATTCACGGGCCCCAAGGGTAGGCCAGTGTCGATAGTCAATATCACCCTCACTGGGATGAATGTCAGTCCAAGCGAATCGTGATCGTGATACTCTAACTGCTCCCATTGCAAATCGATAGGGATCCCATAGAAAGTACAGGGAGGTGCGGGCAGTAGAGGCATCTTGTCTAGTCTGAAATGTTAGTCCCTAAAAAGGGTGAGTACAACCACCCAGCAGTTGAAGATCTACCAAGCTATACTATGCAAGCAATCACAATCCAAGTCCATGCAAGATAGATAAAACAAGTAATCAAAGAATGAGTGTGCAGATCGATAAGACTTTTGAAAAGCAATGGCAATGCAGTTTCAAAACCAGAATATATCATTTCAGTCACACAAGTCCTGATTATAGGGCCAAATTGTTATGACATGTCCCATTCCATGCCACACAATTTAGTCCTATAACCAGACCACACACACACTTAGTAGAGCCATCGGTTTTAATATTCAAAAGGTTTCATCCCCCAGAGTACCAATGTTTGCGTCCTTATGGGATTTCGCACCCAACCTGGTGTCGCAAAAGCCTCCGGCATTATGCCACTAGGCCACCGGGCATCTAGAGCGTGTTACGTCACACCTCCAGGCATCTCGCATCTCACCTGGCATCGCGAGGAATCTCTGGGGCGCGCCATGAAAATGGTTACCCCTACCCTCTGGAATTACATACCGACATACCACCGGGCATCTCGATGCTCCCGGGGAAAACCTCTGGGGCACTACGGACCCTACGCATCCAAAGGGCATTGACTCATTCGAACCTTTGGGCCTCCCGACTCCCGGAGCATCATTGACCCGAGGGTCCAACGGCAACATTAACATCTTAAATTATTTCAACATCAAAACACTTTCAATGTAACAACAACAGGCTTTGAAATCATATGCCATTTCTATGTCAAAGAAATCCATTCACAAAATTTCAGCAACATAATATTTGTTCATAAATCCATTTCCACATTTCACCTTCAAAGCATTTCAAAATCCATGTGTAAAATCTCGGGTTGTACTTGTGCCTCACGGCGAAATTCCAAAAGAGTTATCAAACACAAATAGATTGAATTCAGCACATTAGGAATTCGAAGCTACACTCCTGACTTCAAGATTTTCAAAGATTGGCTCGTGCAAAGATTTGTAATTTCGAAGGCACCAAAAATATTTTATTTTCCTTTTTGAATCATTGATGAATGGTGCCTCGGTAAGTAAAAAGTTCAGTACAAGTTGGAAGGTTTTCCAAATTGGACTACGGCCAGGTTTTGTTCAAAACGATAAACGTGTTTAAAACTTGTATAGCGAGTCCGAAATGTCAACCCGATCTCTAATGGTTTTAAAAGAATTAATACAGAATTTCAAATATGAAAGCACCGTACCTTTTCTTAAAACAATTGAGGCCGGTGCCGTGGTAAGTAAAACTTCAAATACGGATTGGGAGGTTTTTCTTTTTCAATTCAAATCAATGGCTGAATTCTTCAAGATTTCAGTCATAAAATCTGTTTTGGATGAAGTCCAAAGAAATCAAAACTACATATGAAAAATCCGAACATTTCCTCAACCCTTTAACCTCAAAACAGTCTTGATCACTCAATGAATCATAATTCAGCATCAAAATCCAACAATCCAGCCTATCATTGCACTTTCTAAGATAGCAACAGCACTACACAACATAGATTAGTAGACTTCAACTTGCCTCAAATCTTACAGTGCTAACGGCGAGAGGTTCGGTGTAGTGGTGCGGCTCAATGGCGGCAAGCGGCATCGACAGTGGCAGCACACGAGCACGGCAGAGGGGCGATCCTTTTCCTCTTCATTCACTCGCTGCTCGCTCACGAACTCTCTCGCTCAATCTCTCTCTCTCTCGCTCGCCGGTTGTTCACTCTCTCTCTACGGTTTCTCTGCGTTACGAAGCTGGCCCGTTTCCTCTCTTTTAGTTGACCAATTCGGTCAATATTCATGCAAATCGGTGGCGGTAAGAGAACAAGACAGGTGGGGAGGGCGTGGCCTCCGCTCGGTTGAGCTCCACGGCCTCGCTGGCCTCCTTTGCTGCATCACTTCCACGCGTCAATGGGTGGCTCCGTTTGTTGACTTTCCTAGTCAACCGAAAAAGAGCTCGGTGGCAGCAAGGGGACGACGGTTGCTGGGGAAAAACATGGGCTGCCACTTGGCTTATCCATGCACGAACGTACCCCATTGATTGACTGTCCCAAAGTCAACTAATTGAAATCCAACAAGGGTGGTCGGCGTGTTCTCGTCTGCCGCATGGGGACTTCTTCACGCGCATGTAAAATTTTCTCCGAAAATTAATATTTCGGGAAGTCGAGTGGTGATGAAACGGGTCGAATGTGGTGCTGATGATGATGATGACGACGACGATGATGATACGACGGGGTCCAAAATCGGTGCCGATGATGAAATCCGATAACAATTTCGTCAATTCACAACGTATTGTTATTTTTCCGAGGTCGGCAAAATACGGATGCCACACAGGCAGCCAACACCTGGGGTCGCGCGCCCTCAGGTGGCCTCGCCTGAGGTGGGCGACCTTAGGCGACGGCATTCGGGGCATTTGACCGATTAACCGTCAGATCCGGCGGTCTGGTAGCTAGATTTAGCCGGTCGATGGCCAGACTTCCAAAAAAAAAAAAAACAAATGTTTTTTTGTTTTTTTAATTTAATTAAAGTCCTTTATAAATGGAAATTTTACCAAACAATATTTTGGCCAAAGCTGTTTCTCAATACACTTTAGAATTACAATTCACCAAACGCTATTTGCATTTTGAAAAACTCCCTTCGCCCAAAGATATTTGCATTTTTGTAAAGACATTCCCCAAAAGTTGAACCAAACGGGGCCTTAATCTAGGGGATGACGACCTCTAATGGATGGCTTTGAATCTTCGATACCATTGAAAAAGGTTTATTTGATTGTCAATATTATTTGAACAAATAAATATAAGGAATAGATATTCTCTGAAGTGTTTTTTTAACATGAGATTCTATATAGTTAAGGGGTAATTTTACATCTTAAATTTTCTTCCTGGAGTAGTTGACACCATATTTAACATGTTAATAATATCATCATGTCCTGAACATGTTATTATGTCATATCTAAAGTGGGCACTGAGTTTGAGAATCTAATATTATTAGATTGTATAGATGTAAAGTAGACGTATGTGAAATTCTTTTTGTCAATATTGATGATTAATTTCACTTAAAAAACCTTACCAAAAAAAAAAAAAAAATTCACTTACAAAATTGGCTTATCATACATGCGCCTCAAGTTGGGAAACAACAAGCGAGAAGAAAGAGGCAAAGGAATCCATTGGGATTGTATTTAATTTTTTGGGCACATATTTGCATTGAATTAAATTATGCAAATCAATCATTGCGTGAATCACGGGATCCCCAATCTCAACCTTTTTCCTAGTGCCTCCCCAAAAAAAAATTTGGCGCGTTAAATAATATGAACAGCCACATCATCTAATGGCGAAGGCAGAGTAAGCCCACATGCACCAGATGCATATTAGACCTTTCTCCTTCTACACGCGCAAACTCCCCAGGATGATGCCTGGAAGAGAAAACGAAAGACCCACATGGAGCAATGAAGGGAATGATCATTCACCGGAGTTTATAATTTTACTTACATCAATCATATTTGTTCCTAAGCCTATTTTATTTCTAAATGAAGAAATAGTGACTCCTTATAGCCAATAGAAGTAATAGGCCGGTTGTTAAGGCCAGTAGGGAGCATACAACGAGGACCACACGAAGGCAACGACTGAAAAATTAAAAAAAGAGATTATTTTATTTGGCGCCTTAGCTCCACACAAAGCCCAATCAAACTCGATTGCAATTTGGGCTCTCACCATTTGCGGAAATGATTGTAGGTTTTTATCTTAAATAAAACATACATTCGAAAGGTTGCAATTATTTACATAGAAGATGAAAAAGATCCACAGCCCTCACATTAATCCTACGATGCGATTATTTTCATCCATTACATAAGCGGTAAAGTGAGTCTACACAATCATGTCAAAATACACAGTTTATTATAGGTTTGTTATGTTTAAAAAGAAAAAGAAAGGTTATTAACTCGATTCAGTTACAACTGGCTACATTTTAGGCGGCCAAACATTCAAAAAGGCAAAATGCCAAATAAAGCACCATTGACTTCAGCTTTTTGGCTCTTCATTATCATATCATCTCGGAAATTTCTTTGCACTCTCTGCCTCCATTATTGAATTCCGTCTGGTGAAAGCTGAGAAAATTTACGAGAGCATACACCAAAGGACGTTTTCTTCAAGAAAAGCAAACGCCATGTCATTAGCAACAAAGCTTGACTTGAATAACTACTACTGCCAATCCAATAGTCCTTTTAATCATTATATGATGTCCGGAAAAAAAAAATTACAGATACATGAGGCATCAATATTAAAATCCGTTTATTTTGCGAAAAATAAATTATTTGAGAAATATTTTCCTAAACATGACTACTTACAAAAATGAACGAACGAAATATGTTTTCATCATTCATGAAAATATTTGAACATTAATTATTGTCAACAACAAAGACATTTTACATTGACTAATTATTTTAAGCGAGTCAAGCTATTATTTGTTTCAAGTATCTTGTAATATTTTGTTTATCCTCCATAAATTCCTTATGTAAGACATCATACGAATATATTGTTTCTCTTTTTTCGCCTCTCTTCCTTTTGTTCCCCAATCTAAGGTTATACACTAAGGCAATAGTACAGTGTTTTTTTTTTTTTTTTTTTTTGGGTCGAAAAGGCAAGAGTACAATTTGACATCAAATAGTTGATGCGTAATATAACAGTTTATATATATTAATTTATTTGGGCCAAAATTACTCTATTTAGTCGGCCCATAAGCTTTGTGGGATATTGGACCTCATTGAATTTGTTAATGGGCTTGAAGTTTCGGCTTTAACCGACATACGTTGATAGAAATAGTGATTAAGTGGCCAAGTGATCCCTTCAGTTCAATTTCTTCTAGTGCATTGACCACCAATGAAATCTACACTAATTGACCAGTTAAAAGAAATGGACCACTTTTTCGGCTTTAAAAGATTAATTCGATGAAATCAATAAAAAAGTGGTCTCTCCATTTCACGATGCCTCATTTTTAAGCCGGTCACCTATGCTCTTGTGCCTTGATATATTCATGATTTATTTGAATTACTTCAATTAGACAACAGTTTCATAAAGACTCTTTCAAGCCAAGAACAAGAAAAAAAAAAGCATATTCACATAAAGACTCACTATGACAATACTTATGAATTGCGCCTTGAAATATCATATCAACAGCGGACAAAGTAACGTTATAGTGCAGATGATTACATTAGAATTTTTTTGATATGGAAGCTTTCAAAAATAGATGGTGCACCACGCCATTGAGCCACCGAAGAGATTGTTCTACCCAGCTAGGAGTACTCAGGCTCATGTCCCTTGCCAACGCCAAGATATTGAGTCCACGATTTGTTACGCTTTTTGGTTTCTCAAATGAACAACATTTGGGTAGAGGCAGAAGCTTATTACAATCAGAGATGAAACGATACAAAGATGGGGTTCCACAGCTTTCGTCGATTATTGCTAAGTGGTAAACATTGTCTCCTCACTTTGAATGCGATGCTCAAAGCCAAAGAAGCTGTGGAAATAGCAGCTGCTGTGAAAAGGCAATCTTTTCATCCTTATTTCTTCGATTTTCTAATGCAAAGGGATCGCCCCAGCAACTGCTCACTGTTTGAATTTTCAGACTGTAAACTGAAAAACCAACCTGAGCATGCCATCTTATTGATTTACTGGCCAAGACGAATATTATAGACATGTGGATGAAAATGCTGTTGGCAAGGATTAAGCTGTTTGACATTATTGGACTCACAATAATTAATAGTCGAATAAACTACGAGGCTGGGTAGACTATTCAGAGGAGGTATGCTGATCAATGATCCACTGACGTACAAAGATGCGTTATAAGCAACTGTAAATTCCCCAGTTGAATTTTTTGATTGGAGATGCACAATTTGTAGTTTTGAGTAGAGATGATAGAATTCAAAGAATGAAGAAACTTTTGTGGAGTCTTCTCTTCTCGGCACCTGAGATTGACGAGCTCACCTTTGAAGTAGTGAACTTCAGAAGAGAGTCCGTTATAACTATCTTTCCCGCACTTGAGATTGTAGCTGTGCATCCAGAAGCAGAGCTTGAAGAACCGTTGATTATGATTAAATCGATTTGTCACGCCCTGATCCTCGAGCGCGCGCCCATCCCTCACTGGTGGATTAATTAGCGATGTCCCAGGACACATCACCGACCCATTCATTTTAATGCATATGTGGAAGCAGATAAATAATCCCCAGACAACAACATAATGGGATAGGAAAGTAGGGCCATCATTTTTAAAAACTAACATCACACTTATATATATATAGCAAACCATATCATATATAATACAAGCTGGTCTATTTAAAATGTCTACAAGACAAGGGTGGGGGGCTTCACAAACTATGGGTCCTCGTTGTCCTCTCCATCATCCACGATTTCACCCTCTTCCACACTCCAACTGGAGTCTTGAGCAGAATGCACTGGGGACACCGGGACTTCAAGATTCGAGTCTATAGCGTCTACAACCGAACCTCCTCGGGGATTTGCAGTACCCTTCCCAAAGGCGACCTCCAGAACGTACAGAGGAATCTCAAACTCCTGTATGAGACCCTCTCTCTAGCCATCCTGAGTATGGTGGTACCACGATCTGTATCGGTGGGGCACCTTGTGGATGAGACCCGCATTAACCCAGATTGTGGACCTCACCAGCTCAAAGGTCCAGCCCCTAGGACTCCCAGGTAAAGAAATAAAAGATGATTGCTCTGTAATCCTCTTAGGCCATCCAAAAAAAAAAAAACTCTCGAGCTGCCATCTATGGACTTGAAATGTTATCCCACAATGGGGTGAGACGACATCTCAGCTAGTTCTACTACCTAAGACCCGACTAGGAAGAAAATACGTCTCAAGGGCTGCCTAAGCATAAACATAGGTCGGAGAACTTACTTTGGCCTTAGTCTCTTCCAGCAAGTGAGTCTATGTGGCATCCTAAAACTCCGTGGCAACCTCTAGATGCCTTACAACCTTTGGAAGGGCGATGGACGCATCATTGATCTATGTTATGGTCTTTAGACCAAAGAAGTGTAATATAATTAATGGCCAAGCACCTAATGGGTGAATATTTGTTAGAAACATGTTCTATGCCCATGTGAGATCAAGATTTATTTTATGAGGAAATTGTGTCTTTGGCCATAAATTTTATAAGTTGGATTTTATTAATCTATGTTACCAAGTATTATAGTCATTTAAATTTGTAATTTAAGTGCTTTGATTTAATAGGGATTTAATTAGTTTTTAAATAAGGATTAAGCTGTTTTTGGGGGTAATCTTGGGTTAATTAAGCTTGGGTCTTAGGCCCAAGAGTGTTGGGCCTAAGATGGGCCAAAATGGCCGGCCCATAAGCCCATGAAGGGCTGTCGACCGCACGAAGGAGGGGGGGGGGAATCCGGTTGCATGCCCTCCCCCATTTGTCCCATGGTGATGGCCAAGTGGCAAGCCATGCAAAAACTAATGATGGCTAATGATGGATGGGAAGAAAATTAGAGGGGAAAGTGGCCGGTTTAAGTGAGAAAGAGAGAGAGAGAGAGGAGAGTTCGTCCGAGAGAGAGAGAGAGGAGAGAAAGAGAAGGGAGAAAGGAAGAAAGAAAGAAGGGAAGAAGGAAGGAGGAAGGGCCGTGCATTGCCGTCCGTCGTCGCCGTGTTCCGTCGTGTCCCGCCGCCGTTGTGCTCGCCGTTCGCTCAGTCTAGAGGCAAGTGGGATCTCTTGATCTACTCTTGCATGCTATGTTTAGTATGTGTGATTGAATGGTAAAGATTTCGGAGGTTTAGAATGTGGAAAATTGAAGTTGTAAAGGTTGTGCTCTAGCCTAGTGTATTGTTCTTGAGAAAAACAGCTCGACCTTGAATGTTCTAGTGACTTGCATGTGATGTTCGAGTTGGATTTTGGCTTTGACTTCTAAATGAAAGTTGTTAAGGACTTCTTGGAGTATAACATACTCAAATTTGGGACAAGTATAAGTAGGTGAAACCGTTGTTCTTTGAAAAGACTAGATCTGGAAATTTTGGTACCGACCCTTGATGAATGCATGGACGGTAAGGCAATCTTTTTGTTGAAATTTCACTTCGATTTTTTAACAAAAGTTTTAAAGGACATCCTGAGGTTTAACATATCAAAAATTTAGAGAAAAAAAACAAGAATAGGTAGGTGAAATCGTGGTCTTTCGGAGATGGTTAGATCTGGAAATTTCGGTACTAAGAACAGAAGTTTCAACTGTCCATATTTAATTACCTAGGACGAATCTGACTTTGAAGTCTTCATGAAATATCTACCTTATGGTCTTGGCTATCACATAGTTGAATTTCATAAATTTTGAAGGTCATTTGGGTATTTAACCAAAAATGTTTCTAAAACTGTGCAAACTGATGTGTTCGGACCTTGTAAGTTGCAATGCGTGGTCTATACCGTTTTGTATGAGATTCTTTTGGAAAAGTGTTCTGCATGAAATATCTTTATTTATGTCTTGCCTACAACATAACCAAATTTCATAATTTTTGAAGTTCATTTGCCTATTTAACCAGAAATGTTTGTAAAACTGTGCAATCTGATGTGTTCAGACCTTGTAAGTTGTAATGCGTGGTCTATACCGTTTTGTATGAGATTCTTTTGGTGTAGTGTTTTTTTATGAAATATCTGCCTTTATGTCTTGACTATTTCGAATTTCATAATTTTTTAAGGTCATTTGGGTATTTAATTAAAATGTTTTCTGAAACTGTGCAAACAGAATTGTCCGAATTTCGAAATCTGCAATGCATGGACCGTACTCAATCTTGTAAAGTTCTGTTGGCATAATGTATTTGCGAGATAACTACCTTTAGGTGTTGTTTATAATATATCAAAACTTTATAATTTTTGGAGTCTGTTTATGCATTAAATTGGAAGTATTTTCGGAATTGTGTATGATGCTTCATCCGAACATTCATATATTTTTAGAAAAATAAAAGAACTTGTTTCATGTGATGTGAGGCATTGTGTTGCATATATGATATCATATAGCATGGTACATAATGTCAAAAGTTGAAATAGACCTTGTTGCCATCACGTCATGTGCCATGTTGATATTGAGACACAAATGTGAATATGAATTATGATGAATGAGGAGACTGTCGGAGGTGTGAGCCGACAATGCCCTGGGAGTGTCAGGATGCCCGGAATGGGGGGTGCCGGATGCTCGAAATGTGGGGGTGCCGAATGTCCTCGGGAGTTTCGAGATGCTCGGAATGTGGGTGTGGCACCCCTCAACGGCCCCTAATCCGTTAGGGTCGCCACAGCCTGCCAATCGCGTTCTCTCATAAGATATCTATTACTTGTTTTTTATAAAAAGGGGTCTAAAGAAGGACCGAGGTCCTTAGGCTTTTTTTTTTTTTGAAAACAGTCCCTGCGCAACTTATTAGCGGAAGCACAATTTAGCCTCATCATCTCTCCCTCCAATAACCATAATGCAATACACACCAACTACACATCATATGAAAAGATAGAGCCGAATCACTTTTATTTATATATTTTCATGATAGATTTTCTCGGGTTGATACAACAAAAAAAGAAAGCCAAGACTTTTAACTACACTTGGCCACATCCCAAAAGGATATCTCGACCCCTATAACGATCACGTGTCATTCTCTATCTATTAGTGTCGGCTACTCTAAAAAAAACGTCAGCTCTCTACCCCTCACGCGGCCATCACACCCATCCTGGCGCGTCGGGCGGTGGTGGCGGCAACATCCCCCGAATCACTCCATCTTGGCGGACGTGGACTGACAAAACTCCTGAATAACCGGGCCCCCAGCCAGGCCCACATCGTACATGACAAGCACGCGAACTCGCACAAACGTCAGACCAGGGATGGTAATGCAATCAATCTCCGAACACTCTACCTCCACGTCCGATGGGAGGCCATAAAAGGTACCCCGCGTGACTGGAGAGAGCGGCATCTTCCTAATCTGAAATGTTGGTCCCCGAAGGGGTGAGTACAACCACTTAGCAGGTAAAAGATCCAATAAACTACTCAATGCATCACACAATACAATCACAACATCATAGCATAGTACATGTCATTCATGCATCCAAGCATAACTTACCTTGAAGCCATGCATATGTCATCATACCATATGTACATACATCCTCATGTACTCATCACCATCATATCATACATGTACCATCATGCCATAGGTGCACATACAACCATGCACTCACCATCATCATATCATACATGTACCATCATATCATAGGTGCACACACAACAATGCACTCATCATCATCATATCATAGCCATGTACTATCATGCCATAGGTGCACACACAACCATGCACTCATCATCATCATATCATAGCCATGCATATGCAATCATACCATATGTGCATGATTCAATTTCCACTTTTTATCTTTCAATTTGATCACCACATCTTTCTTTCTCGGGATCAGTAATTGCATCCCACATTATCACTCGCACCCCAACTTGGCATCGCGAGAAAACCTCCGGCACACACCACCGGGCATCTGGCACCCCCACATTCCGAGCATCTCGCATCCCAACTGGCATCAAAAGTCATTCCCCAGGCACAAACCTCCGAGGCTTCCGGCACCCAACCATTCCGAGCATCTCGAAACTCCCGAGGACATCAAGGCATGTATCTCAATACAACCGGGCATCCGACACCCCCCATCCCGGGCATCCTGACACTCCCAGGGCATCATCGGCCCACCTCCAACAGTTTCCTCATTCATCATAATTCATATTCACCAATTTATGTCTCACAATCAACATGACACATGATGTAATGGCAACAAAGTCAAATTTAGCATTTGATTCTATATGCAATGCCAAATATCATCACATGCTTAGCAAGATTCAATCACCTCAATCAATATAATTAATAGGGCTCATCCAAAACAGAATAATCATAAATTTCAGCATCTGAAATTCGCACAATCCAGCTTGCACAGTTTTAGAAAATATTTCTATTAAATACCCAAATGGCCTTTAAAAATTATGAAATTCGAACATGTGATAGTCAAGACATAATGACAGATATTTCATAAGGAACACATACCCAAAAGAACCTCACACAAAAGATATAGGTCACGCATTACAGCTTGCAAAATTCGGACACATCAGATTGCGCGGTCTTAGGAATATTCCAAATTAAATACCCGAATGACCTTCAAAATTTATGAAATTTTACCATGTGATAGTCAAGACCCTAAGTCAGATTTTTCATGAAGACATCAAGGCCATATTCGTCCTAGATAATTAACTATGGACGGTTGAAGTCCCTGTTCCTAGTACCGAACATTTCAGGTTTAGCCGTCTCCGAAAAATCACGATTTCACCTACTTATCTTCCTTCTTTTCTTCTGAATTTTTTGATATGTTTTGCCTCAAGAGGTCTATTACAACTTTCATTAAGGGATCAAGGTGAGAGTTTCAAAGGAAAGTCACTTTATAGTCCACGAAGTCACTGGAGCTCAGTACAACATTTCCAGATCTAACGTCTTCAAAATAAAAATCGTTTCGCTAGGCTATACTTGTTCGTTTTATCTCAAATTTGAGTATATTAGTATTCAAGATTTTCTCTACAACTTTTGTGAAGGGGTTAAAGTGAAATTTTCAGTAAAAAGTTACATGCAACACACAAAATCACCAAGAGGTCAACAAAACAGCTTCAGATCTAACATCTTTGTAGAGGGAGGGTTTCACCCCTCAAAGCTCATCCATTTTGCCTCAAATTTTAGTATGTTATACTTTAAGATGTTATCTACAGCTTTCATGAAGAATTCAAAGCCAAAATCCGACTCAAACATCGCATGCAATCCACTACAACATTCTGGGTCAGACTGTTTACTCGAGAACAGTTTACTACTTCAAAACAACACTCTTAAAACCTTGGTTTTTCACACCCTAGACATCCGAAATTCATCACCATTCAATAACACATTCTAGACACAACAGGCAAGAGCAGATCAAAGCATCTAACTTGCCTCTAAATCAAGCAACGGCGAGCACAACAGCGGCGAACGACGGACGCACGGGCGGACTTCTTCGTCGCGTGGCCTCCTCCTCCTCTCTCTTGGTTTCCCTCACTTTCTCGACAGCTTTCTCTCTCTCCCTCTCTCAAAACCGGTCACTCCCCCTCTCTCTATTTCCTTTTATTCAATCATTTGGAATGATTAGGAGCTGCAGGTTGCCGCCCAAGGTGACCAATGGGTGTTGCCTCTTCCTTTGCCACTTGGCAGACACCAAAGGGCATGTGGGGCGGCATGCAACCGTTTCCCCCCCCCTCCCTTTTTGGTCGACGGCAGCCCTTCATGGGCTTCATGGGCCGGCCTTTTGGCCCACTTTAGGTCCAATACTCTTGGGCCTAAAGTCCAAACTTAAATAGCCCATGTTTACTTTTAACAATTCATCTTAATTTCCTCTTTTAGAAATTCCAAATTTACAATTTCATATGGCCATAAAACTTGTAAAATTAAATTATAAGAATCAAATCTATGAGGTGCATAGCCAAGAACAAATTCTTCTTATCAACTTATCCTATAATACTAATTTTAATAACCCATGAACACAAGATTACATTTCCATCCACATAACACTCGGTCTTAAAAGAAAATCAATAGCTAAAGCATAAACCAAAGGCAATTTCATTACCTAATCATAGACTTTAATACATCTAGAGGTTGCCTTGAATTTTGGGATGCCACAATTCTCCCTTCCTTAAAGAATTTCGTCCTCGAAATTAAACATCACTCATGTCCTTTTTGAAACAAGTAGGTGTACTTTTCCTTCATCTGATCTTCACTTTCCCATGTGGCTTCTTCCATATCATGATGTCGCCATAATACCTTAACCAGGGGAATCTTCTTAGTCCTAAGAATTTGTTCTTTTCAATCCAGTACTTGCACAGTTTTTTCGATGTACCTCACTTTCTCATCCACTTTGATGGCTTCATGATCGAGTATGTGACCAGGATCCGGCTGGTACTTTCTCAGCATCGATACATGAAACACATTATGTAAATTTCCCAATTTAGGAGGCAGCGCCAAACGATAAGCTACATCTCATATTCTTTTAACTATTTCAAAAGGTCCAACAAATCTAGGGCTTAACTTACCCTTCATTCCAAATCGAGATATTCCTTTCATTGGAGATACTTTAAGGAATACATGATCTCCCACACTAAATTTCAAAGGCCTTCTACGCCTATCTGCGTAGTCTTTCTATCTACTCTAAGCTGCTTTAAGTCTTTTCCTTATAATTTTGATAGTTTCAGTGGTAACTTGTACCAGTTCAGGTCCTGTCAATTTCTTTTCACCTACTTCATTCCAACAGATAGGAGTCCTACATCTCCTTCCATATAATGCTTCATAGGGAGCCATGTCTATACTTTTCTAAAAACTATTATTATAAGCAAACTCCACCAAATGCAATTTTTCATCCCAATTTCCTTTAAAATCAATCACACAAGCCCTCAACATATCCTCTAATGTCTGGATCACTCTTTCTGTTTGTCCATCTATATGAGGGTGAAAAGCAGTACTAAACTGGAGTTTAGTTCCTAAGGCAATTTGAAGACTCCGCCAAAAGTTTGAAGTAAATCTTGAATCCCGATCTGAGGTAATAGTTACTGGAATACCATGTAAGCATACTACTTGATTTATATATATATCCGCATATTTGTCCATTGGGTAGTCTATGTGAACTACTAGGAAATGATCAGACGGTCCACTATTACCCAGATAGAGTCATGACCACTTGATGTCCTTGGCAATTCTTGTACAAAGTCCATTGTTATATGTTCCCATTTCCATTCTGGTATGTCTAATGGTCTCAAGAGTCCTGCAGGTTTGCGATGTTCCGCTTTTACTTGCTGGCACGTTAAACATTGAGAAACATGCTTAGCCGTATCTGCTTTCATACCATTCCACCAAAATTGCTGACGCAAGTTCCTAGACATCTTTGTGCTACTTGGATGAACACTGTAATTACTCCTATGTGCCTCCGACAAAATTTCCTTCTTTACTTCGTCATTGTCGGGAACACAAAGTCGTCCTTGACATCTTACCACTCCATCTTCAGAGACTTGAAATTTCGGTCTTTTTCCTAAAGACACTGCATCTTTTACTTTCAAAATTTCCGGGTCAGATTCTTGTAAGATCTTAACTTTCTGAATAATTTCAGGTTCAATTCTTAATGCACTAAGCATATTTGTAAGACAATCCATTTTCAATTTAAACTCCGAGTCCACTACGGACTTTAACAAGCTCCATTCCGCCAAACTAGCCATCTCCATAGCTGACTTACAACTAAGAGCATCCGCTACCTTATTTGCTTTGCCTGGATGGTATCGTATCTCACAATCATAATCCTTTAACAACTCTCTCCACCTCCTTTGTCTCATGTTCAATTCCTTTTGTGAGAACAGATACTTCAAGCCCTTATGATCAGTATAAATCTCAAACTTTTCCCCATATAAATAACGTCTCCATATCTTCAAAGCAAACACTATAGCTGCCAGTTTTAAATCATGCGTTGGGTAGTTCAATTCATGGGGTTTTAATTGTCTAGACGCATAGGCTATGATCTTACCATGCTGCATCAAAACACATCCCAGTCCCTTGTGAGATGCATTATTATATACCGTAAAACCATCCGATCCTGTCGGTATAGTCAAGATTGGAGCCGAGGTCAATTTTCTTTTAAGCTCCTGGAAACTCCTTTCACATTCCCCATTCCATTCAAACTTCACGTTCTTTCGAGTCAATTTTGTTAAAGGACCTGCCAATCGTGAAAATCCTTCAATAAACCTCATATAGTAGCCAGCCAGTCCTAAGAAACTCCGTATTTCAGTAGGCGTTGTCGGTCTCGGCCAATTTGTTACCATCTCAACTTTCGCCGAGTCTACTGCAATTCCTTCTCCTGATACTACGTGCCCCAAAAATATTATCTAGTCCAACCAAAATTCACACTTGCTAAACTTGGCATACAACTTATGATCTCTCAGAGTTTGCAAAACTATCCTCGAGTGTTGTTCATGCTCCTTAGGCGCTCTCGAATATATCAGAATATCATCAATAAAGACAATCACAAACTGGTCTAAATAAGGCTTAAATACCCTATTCATTAGATCCATAAATGCAGCCGGTGCATTTGTCAATCAAAATGGCATAACCAGGAACTCGTAATGTCCATAACGAGTCCTAAACGCAGTCTTAGGAATGTCCTCTTTCTTAATTCTTAACTGATGGTATCCCGACCTTAAGTCAATCTTAGAGAAGACCGAACTTCATTGAAGTTGATCAAATAGGTCATCAATTCTAGGCAAATGATATTTATTTTTAATGGTCACTTGATTTAGTTACCTATAGTCAATGCACAAGCGCATCGACCCATCTTTCTTTTTCACAAACAAGACTGGTGCACCCCAAGGTGAAGCACTTGACCTAATGAATCCTTTATCAAGCAACTCTTGTAGTTGCACTTTTAATTCCTTTAACTCGACTAAGGCCATTCTATACGGGGCTTTAGATATTGGTCCTGTTCCAGGCATTAATTCAATTTCGAACTCAATTTCTCGTTCCGACGGTAATCCAGGCAATTCCTCAGGAAATACATCTTGAAATTCATTAACCACTCGAACTTCATTAAGTTTAGGCTCTTCCCTAGTATAATCTTTAACCATGGCCAGGTATCCTTGACATCCCTTGTCAAGTAATGCACAGGCTTCTATTGCCGAAATAAGTGCTATAGGTAGGTGGGTCTGACCTCCCAAAAATTCACAATTAGACTGATTAGGTAAAACAAATTGGATCACTTTTCTATAGCAATCCATTTTGGCCCAATACGTACAAAGTCAATCCATTCCTATGATAACATCAAAACCATACATAGCCATTACGACCAAGTCTATTTCCATATCTTTTCCTCCCATTGATATCTTACAATTCCCACACACCAGCGTAGACAATACCATGTTCTTTAAAGGCGTAGAAACACAAAGAGGCGTCTCAAGAGGCGTAACTTCTATTTTACTCAAATGCCTATATCTTTTAGACACAAATGAATGCATTGCACCCGTATCAAACAATGCATATGCCTTTTTACCATTGATAAGGATTGCACCTGAGATAACGTTTTTGGAAGCTTCCGCTTCCTCTTGGGTGACCGCATACACCTTTCCTTGTGTTGGTGGCCTCTGAGGATTCCTTGGTAAGTTTGATCTAACAGCACTCTGATATCCCTGTCGCACCGAGCCAACACTCATTTGCGACCTTTCTTGTGGGCAACTTCTCCTAAGGTGGCCCACTTGTCCACAACCAAAACATCCCAGTCGTCCATTGCAAGGTCCTGGGCCATGTCGCCCATTACACCTTTGACAAACATCAGGCTGATAGGGTGCTTTCCCTGTATTCAAGCCATCTTTTGCTCTCCCAAAATTTCCAAAATTGCTCTTCTTCTTCACATTCCAAGTCTGACCTTGACCAGGGTAGGGTCTCTTACCCCTTCTCATATCATTAAAGTTCAACTGTTTCTTAAACTCCGATCGCTCTCTCAACAGCTCCCGCTCCACTAACTGTGCCCTTTCATAAATCTCATGATAATCCCTTATGTTCAAAGGCACCAATTGTTTCCTGATATCAGTTCTCAACCCTTTTAGAAATCTCTTAGTCTTTTCTTCCTGATCCTCAATTAGTCTAGGAGCATATCTAGATAGTTCAGAAAATCTAGCCTCATATTGGTCCATTGTCAGCTCCTATTGTTCTAACTGAACAAATTCTGAAATTTTCCTGTCCTTAGCACAGTCAGAAAAATGCTTTCTATTGAAGGCTCTCACAAACTCCTCCCAGTTAACATCAGTACTTGGTGGAAAGATTATGTCCTTCGAAGCTCTCCACCAAAACTTCGCATTTCTCTCCAGCTGGTACTCTGCAAAAGTTATTTTCTCAGCATCATTGCAATCCAACAATCGGAAAATTCGTTCCATCCCATCAATCTAATGCTCCGCCTCCTCAGGACTTCCCATTCCATTGAACTTAAGTGGTTTCAGCTTCAGAAATTGCTCCACCAGTCCTTGGGTACGGCGTTTTGCTCCGGGCTGTTGCTGCGCTTGTCTTTCCATTAGATTTCCTATATTGGCCAATGCCTGTAGGATATCTTCCATTCGGGGTTCAGCCCTTGCTGTAGAGGCTTCAGCCCTCGATAGATGAGCACTTCCAGCTCGTACCATGATTTCCCTGCAGTTTCCAAGCATTTGCCTCAGGAAATATCTGTGACTCAATGTCTTCTTTAAAAACAACAGCACTAAGGAAAAATAAGTAACATAACCATGTTACACGTACCTAAAAGCAACTAATAATAACTACCAAGGATCTATGAGTGATTACTCATAACCCGTTATTCAAAGTTACCCAACTATTCCAGTCAATATCCTATGGTGTGCATTGTCATCATGTTCCTCAATTTTCAAATGAGGCTCCTTATTACTCCAACCTATAACCATTGCTCTGATACCAACAAAAGCGGGATGTGGCACCCCTCGACGGCCCCCAATTCATTAGGGTCGCCACAGCTTGCCAATCGCGTTCTCTCATAAGATATCCATTACTTGTCTTTTATAAAAAGGGGTCTAAAGAAGGACCGAGGTCCTTAGGCATTTTTTTTTTTGAAAACGGTCCCTGCGCAACTTATTAGCAGAAGCACAATTTAGTCTCACCATCTCTCCCTCCAATAACCATAATACAATACACACCAACTACACATCATATGAAAAGATAAGGCCGAATCACTTTTATTTATATATTTTCATGATGGATTTTCTCGGGTCGGTACAACAAAAAATGAAAGCCAAGACTTTTAACTACACTTGGCCACAACCCAAAAGAATATCTCGACCCCTATAACAATCACGTGTCATCCTCCATCTATCAGTGTCGGCTACTCTAAAAAAAACGTCAACTCTCTACCCCTCACGCGGCCATCACACCCATCCTAGCGCGTCAGGTGGTGGTGGTGGCAACATCCCCCGAATCACTCCATCTCGGCGGACGTGGACCGACAAAACTCCTGAATGACCGGGCCCCCAGCCAAGCCCACATCGTACATGACTAGCACGCAAACTCGCACAAACGTCAGACCAGGGATGGTAATGCAATCAATCTCCGAACACTCTACCTCCACGTCCGATGGGAGGCCATAAAAGGCTTCCTAATCTGAAATGTTGGTCCCCGAAGGGGTGAGTACAGCCACTCAGCAGGTAAAAGATCCAATAAACTACTTAATGCATCACACAATACAATCACAACATCATAGCATAGTACATGTCATTCACGGATCCAAGCATAACTTACCTTGAAGCCATGCATATGTCATCATACCATATGTACATACATCCTCATGTACTCATCACCATCATATCATACATGTACCATCATGCCATAGGTGCACACACAACCATGCACTCACCATCATCATATCATACATGTACCATCATATCATAGGTGCACACACAACCATGCACTCATCATCATCATATCATAGCCATGCATATGCAATCATACCATATGTGCATGATTCAATTTCCACTTTTTATCTTTCAATTTGATCACCACATCTTTCTTTCCCGAGATCAGTAATTGCATCCCACATTATCACTCGCACCCCAACCTGGCATCGTGAGAAAACCTCCGGCACACACCACCGGGCATACGGCACCCCCACATTCCGGGCATCTCGCATCCCAATTGGCATCACGAGTCATTCCCCGGGCACAAACCTCCGAGGCTTCCGGCACCCAACCATTCTGGGCATCTCGAAACTCCCGAGGACATCCGGGCATGTATCTCAATACAACCGGGCATCTGGCACCCCCCATCCCGGGCATCCTGAAACTCCCAGGGCATCATCGACCCACCTCCAACAATTTCCTCATTCATCATAATTCATATTCACCAATTTATGTCTCACAATCACATGGCACATGATGTAATGGCAACAAAGTCAAATTTAGCATTTGATTATCTATGCAATGCCAAATATCATCATATGCTTAGCAAGATTCAATCACTTCAATCAATATAATTAATAGGGCTCATCCAAAATAGAATAATGATAAATTTCAGCTTCTGAAATTCGCACAATTCAGCTTGCACAGTTTTAGAAAATAATTCTATTAAATACCCAAATGGCCTTTAAAAATTATGAAATTCGAACATGTGATATTCAAGACATAATGACAGATATTTCATAAAGAACACATACCCAAAAGAACCTCACACAAAAGATATAGGTCACGCATTACAGCTTGCAAAATTCGGACACATCAGATTGCGCGGTCTTAGGAATATTCCAAATTAAATGCGGGAAGGTGGCACCCCGAACCCTCGCAGGTCGCCACTGGCACCAAACATTCACCTTATCTCATCCCTTTCAAGAAGCGTCGTAAATCATAGACACTTTTTTTTTTTTTTTTGAAAACGGTCCGGCGCCACTCACATAGCGGAAGCAAAATATAACATCGCCATCTCTCCCTTCCATTAACCATGACACAATTGCACACCACTAAACATTTTAATAAAAACAAAGTCATGACACTTTATTTACATATTTTCACAACGGGCTTCCTAGGGTCGATACATCAAAAGAAGGCCAGGACATATAGCCACACTCGGCCTAAAACACCAAAAAGAAACAGTCGACCCACTACGATTCACATACAAGATCCCTCGTCACTAGTGTCGGCTAACCATCCCAAAAAGTGTCGGCTGCTACTCATCACATACGGGCCCTCACACCCATCCCGGTGCATCAGGCGGTGGTGGCGGTAACATCCCACGCATCTCTCCGTCTCGGCAAACATGGACGAATATGAACTCCTGGACGATGGGGCCCCCAGCCAGGCCTACGTCATACATAACAAAACAGCGCACTCTAATATACGTCAGTCCGGGAACGGAAGGACAGTGAAACTCCTCGCACTCGACCTCAACATCGGAAGGTAGGCTGTAAAATACGCCCCTCGTGACAGTAGGGAGCGGCATCCTACTAATCTGAAATGTTGGTCCCCAAAAGGGGTGAGTACAACCACTCAGCAGGTAAAAGAATCCAATAGCCACTCAATGCATCATACAATACAATCACATCATCGTGCATGCCATTCATGCATCCATACGTGCTTACCTTGAAGCCATGCATACACCATCATGCATCATCCTATCACACACATGTCATCATCATCATGGCATCATCATATCATGTCATATATCATCATTATATCATATCATATATCATCATCATATCATATCATATCATATATCATCATCTTCATGACATCATCCTATCCTACGCATGTCATCATCATCATGGCATCATCAAATCGTACATGCATATCATCATGCCATAGGTGATCATCATCATATCATATCATACATGCATATCATCATCATGCCATAGGTGATCATCATCACATCATATCATATATCATCATGCCATAGGTGATCATCATCACATCATATCATATATGCATGATTCAATTTTCACTTTTAACTTTCAATTCGATCACCACATCTTCCTTACTCGGAATCATCAATTCCATCCCACACTTTACACTCGCACCCCATCCTGGCATCGCGAGAATAACCTCCGGCATTCAACCATTCAAGGCCACCGGGCATCCGGCAACCCCACTCTCCCGGCATCTCGCATCCCAACTAGCATCACGAGGCATCCCCTCGGGCAAAGACCTCCGAGGCTTCCGGCACCCAACCATTCCGGGCATCCTGATACTCCCAGGGCCATCCGGCAATGTATCTCTATACATTCCGGGCATCCGGCACCCCCATCCCGGGCATCCCGATACTCCCAGGGCATAATCATCCGCCACAAACATATTCCTCATTTATCATTACTCACATTCACCAATTTAGGTCTCAATTTAGCATGGCACATGATGTAATGGCAAACAAAATCATATTCAGCATTGAATTCATACATGCATCTCAATTAAATGTCATGCATGCATCAAGACCTCATCATACATGCAACAAGGTACCATCATTCATAAAATGAGATTTATGGAATCCATACCAATTCAAATAATCCATTTATCATGCCCTTTGTGACATTTATTAAAAATTCCAGCTTGTACCACTTTCGAAAATATTTAATTTAAATCTCCATATGATTCTCAAAAATCATGAAATTAAGGCTAGTGGTAGACAAGACAATAAGGTAATAATTTCATGAAAAACACAAAGCCAAATCGAATTCCACACAAAAACCATAATTCACACAATTACAGCATGTAATTTCGGATAAAAACAGAATACACAGTTTCCGAAAGAATTTGTTTAAAATATTCTAATGACCTCCAAAAATTATAAAATTTTACCAAGTTATAGCCAAGACGTTAAAGTATATTTTCCATGAAGACTTCTAAGCCAAATTCGTTCTATATTATTTTCTACAGTCACACGAAGCTTCTGGCTCTAACACCGAAACGTCCAGTGTAGTCATCTCCGAAATACCGAGTTTTTACCCACTTATTCTTCTTCGTTTCCTCTGAAATTTGGATATGTTTTACATCAAGATGTTTTCTACAAGTTTCATGAAGGGATATAAGTCAAATATCCAGAGTATAGTCCTCATATGAGTCCATGAAGTCTCGGGCGTCCAATAGCACATCTCCAGATTTACCGCCTTCAAGAGTAAGTCGATTCACTAGGTTTTACTTGTTCATTTTACTTATAATTTGAGTATGTTATAGTTTAGTATGTTAGCTACAACTTTCATGAAGAGATCAAAGCCAAAATCGAACTCAAAACACACATGCAAGCTCTCACAAAGTTCTGACTCAAACAGTTTATGCGAAAACATTCCAGATCTAGCATCTCCGTAGGATGAGAGTTTTACCCCCAAAATATCCATAATTTTACACCAAATTTTAGTATGTTGTAGTTTATGATGTTATCTACAACTTTCATGAAGAAATCAAAGTCAAAATCGAACTCTAAACATGCATGCAAGCTCTCACAAAGTTCTGACTCAGGCGGATTCAAGCGAAAACAGCAAGCAACTCAAGAACAAACCACATTAACTTCACTCCCATGCCTCCAAACGACCTAGATTCCGACCATACATGCAAGACATTGGTGCAAGAGTAGAAAGTGGATTCCCAACTTGCCTCTAGACCGAACGGACGACGGCACACGGCGGCGAACGCGGCACACGGCGGACGAGCGGCGGCGTGCGGCGGCGACTCCTTCCCTCTCGGCTTCTCCTCTCTCGGCCACACTCCCTCTCTCTCTCTCGCACGGTTGTCTCTCTCTCCCTCTCTCTCACTTGGCCGAACCGGCCACCCCTCTCTCTCCTCTTCCCTTTTATTTCCCCTAAACCTCATCATTAGTAATCATCACATGCCACTTAAATGGACCAATGCATGGAGGCTCTTCTTGCCACTTGGCAAGACCCATGCATGGGCCGGCCACCCTCTTCTTGGGCCTCAATGGGCCGGCGACAGCCCTTCCGTGGGCCTCCATTTGGGCCGACCAACTTGGCCTATCTTAGGCCCATCCCTCTTGGGCCTAAGACCCAAGCTTAATTACCCTAAAATCAACCTTTTTAAATCTCTATTTAAATTAAAGTATTAGATTACAATATAAAATAATTATACACTTGAAATTATAATTCCATAAGTTCCAATTTACCACACGTACTTGGCCAAAGTCTTATAACATTTTATTTATAGGAATTTAATTTCTGAGGTGCATAGCCAAGCATAGATTATTTCTTATTAATTTATCCTATAGTCCTGATTTCAAAATTCATGAACACGAGCACATAATACATAGCCGTAAAAGAAAATTAATGGCTAAAGCATAATCCATAGGGAATTTTATCACCTAATTATGGACCTTGACACACCTTAGAGCTTGTCTTGAAATTTTGGGAGGCCACAATTCTTCCCTCCTTAGAGGATTTCGTCCTCGAAATTAGACACTACTCGTGCCTTCTTGAAACAAGTAAGGGTACTTTTCTTTCATTTGATCCTCACTTTCCCATGTGGCTTCCTCCATACCATGATGTCGCCATAATACCTTAACCAACGGGATCTTCTTAGTCCTAAGAATTTGTTCCTTTCGATCCAATATCTGCACAGGCTCTTCAATGTACCTCACTTTCTCATCCACTTGGATGGCTTCATGATCGAGTATGTGACCAGGATCCGGCTGGTACTTCCTCAACATCGATACATGAAACACATCATGCAAATTTCCTAACTTAGGAGGTAGCGCTAAGCGATAAGCTACATCCCCTATCTTTTCGAGTATCTCAAAAGGTCCAACAAATCTAGGGCTTAACTTACCCTTCATTCCAAATCAAGATATCCCTTTCATTGGAGATACCTTAAGGAATACATGATCTCCTACGCTAAATTCTAAAGGCCTTCTACGTCTATCCGCGTAGTCTTTCTGCCTACTCTGAGCTGTTTTAAGTCTTTCCCTGATAATCTCAACAGCCTCAGTGGTAACTTGTACCAATTCAGGTCCTGTCAATTTCCTTTCACCTACTTCATTCCAACAGACAGGAGTCCTACATCTCCTTCCGTATAATGCTTCATAGGGAGCCATGCCTATACTTTTCTGAAAACTATTATTATAGGCAAACTCTACCAAATGCAATCTTTTATCCCAATTTCCTTTGAAATCAATTACACAAGCCCTTAACATATCCTCTAATGTCTGAATTACTCTTTCTGATTGTCCATCTGTCTGGGGATGAAAAGCAGTACTAAATTGGAGCTTAGTTCCTAATGCAATTTGAAGACTTCGCCAAAAGTTCGAAGTAAACCTCGAATCCCGATCTGAAGTAATGGTCACTGGAACACCATGTAAGCGTACCACTTGACTTACATACATGTCTGCATATTTGTCCATTGGGTAATCCATACGAATTGCTAGAAAATGAGCCGATTTAGTCAAACGGTCCACTATAACCCAAATAGAGTCATGACTACTTGACGTCCTTGGCAATCCTTGTATGAAGTCCATCGTTATATGTTCCCATTTCCATTCTGGAATGTCTAATGGTCTCAAAAGTCCTGCGGGTTTGCGATGTTCCGCTTTTACTTGCTGGCACGTCAAACATTGAGAAACGTACTTAGCCGTATCTACTTTCATACCATTCCACCAAAATTGCTGACGCAAATTTCTGTACATCTTTGTATTACCTGGATGGATACTATAATTACTCTTATGTGCCTCCGACAGAATTTCCTTCTTTAATTCTTCATTGTCGGGAACACAGAGTCGTCCTTAACATCTTACTATTCCATCATCAGAGACTTGAAATTCCGGTCTTTTTCCTAAAGACACAGCATCTTTCACTTTCAAAATCTCTGGGTCAGATTCTTGCAGGATTTTAATTTTCTGACTAATCTCAGGTTCTATTCTTAATGCACTAAGCATACCAGTAAGACAATCCATTTCAAATTTAAACTCTGAGTCCACTATAGATTCCAACAACCCCCACTCTGCCATCCTTAAACTTGCCATTTCCACAGCCGACTTACGACTAAGAGCATCTGCTACCCTATTCGCTTTCCCTGGATGATATCTTATCTCACAATCATAATCCTTTAACAACTCCATCCACCTCCTTTGTCTCATATTCAACTCCTTTTGTGAGAACAGATATTTCAAACTCTTATGATCTGTATAAATTTCAAACTTTTCCCCATATAAATAGTGTCTCCATATCTTCAAGGCAAACACTATAGCTGCTAGCTTTAAATCACGCGTTGGGTAATTCAGTTCATGGGGTTTTAATTGTCTAGATGCATAGGCTACGACCTTGCCATGTTGCATCAAAACACATCCCAGTCCTTTGTGAGATGCATCACTATACACTGTAAAACCATCAGGTCCAGTCGGTATAGTCAGGATTGGAGCTAAGGTCAACTTCCTTTTAAGCTCCTGGAAACTCCTTTCACATTCTCCATTCCACTCAAACTTTACATTCTTTCGGGTTAATTTAGTTAAAGGTCCTGCTAGTCGCGAAAATCCTTCAATAAATCTCCTATAATAACCAGCCAGTCCTAAGAAACTTTGTATTTCAGTAGGTGTTGTCGGTCTCGGCCAATTTACTACCATTTCGACCTTTGTCGGATCTACTGCAATTCCTTTTCCTGACACCACATGCCCTAAAAATATTATTTGGTCCAGCCAAAATTCACACTTACTAAACTTGGCATACAACTTATGCTCTCTCAGGGTCTGCAAGACTATTCTCAAATGATGCTCATGCTCTTTAGGCCCTTTTGAATACACCAAAATATCATCGATAAATACAATCACAAACTGGTCTAAGTAAGGCTTAAATACCCTATTCATTAAATCCATAAATGCAGCCGGCGCGTTAGTCAATCCAAATGGCATAACAAGGAACTCGTAGTGTCCATAATGAGTCCTGAATGCAGTCTTAGGAATGTCCTCTTTCTTAATTCTTAGCTGATGGTATCCCGACCTTAAGTCAATCTTAGAGAAGACTGAACTTCCCTGGAGTTGGTCAAATAGGTCATCAATTCTAGGCAAATGATACTTATTCTTAATGGTCACCTGGTTCAGCTGCCTATAATCAATGCACAAGCGCATCGATCCATCTTTCTTTTTCACAAACAAGACTGGTGCTCCCCAAGGTGAAGCACTTGGTCTAATGAATCCTTTGTCAAGCAACTCCTGCAGTTGCACTTTCAATTCCTTCAATTCGACTAAGGCCATCCTATATGGGGCTTTTGATATAGGTCCTGTTCCAGGCATTAACTCAATTTCAAATTCAACTTCCTGCTCTGGTGGTAATCCAGGCAATTCCTCAGGAAATACATCTTGAAATTCATTAACTACACGAACTTCCTCAAGTTTAGGTTCCTTCTTTGCATAATCTTTAACTACGGCCAGGTATCCTTGACATCCTTTGTCAAGTAACGCACAGGCTTCTATTGCCGAAATAAGTGCTACAGGTAGATGGGTCTGACCTCCTAAAAATTCACAACTAGACTGATCAGGTAAAACGAATTGGATCACTCTTCTGTAACAATCCATTCTAGCCCGATACTTACGAAGCCAGTCCATTCCTATGATAACATCGAAATCATACATGGCCATTACAACCAAGTTTATCTCCATATCCTTTCCTTCTATTGATATCTTCCAATTCCCACACACCAGCGTAGACAATACCATATCCTTTAAGGGCGTGGAAACACAAAGAGGCGTCTCAAGAGGCATAACTTCTATTCTATTCAGACGTCTATATCTTTCAGACACAAATGAATGCGTTGCACCCATATCAAACAATGCATATGCCTTTCTATCATTTATAAGGATCGTACCTGAGATAACATTCTTGGAAGCCTCCGCTTCCTCTTGGGTGACCGCATACACCCTTCCTTGTACTGGTGGCCTCTGAGGATTTCCTTGTAAGTTTGATCTAACAGCACTTTGATATCCCTGTCGCACCGAGCCAACACTCACTTGCGACCTCTCTTGTGGGCAACTTCTCCTAAGATGACCCACTTGTCCACAACCAAAACATTTCGGTCGTCCATTACAAGGTCCTAGGCCATGTCGCCCATTACACTTTTGACAAACACCATGCTGATAGGGCGTTTTCCCTATATTCAGACCACTTCTTGCTCCCCCAAAACTTCCAAAATTTCTCTTCTTCTTCACATTCCAAGTCTGACCTTGACCAGAATAGGGTCTCTTTCCCCTTCTCACATCATTGAAATTCAGCGGTTTCTTAAACTCCGACCGTTCTCTTAACAGTTCCTGCTCCACTAACTGTGCCCTTTCGTAAATCTCATTATAGTCTCTTATGTTCAAAGGCACTAGCTGCTTTCTAATGTCAGTTCTCAACCCTTTCAGAAATCTCTTAGCCTTTTCCTCCTGATCCTCAATCAGTTTAGGAGCATATCTAGACAGTTCAGAAGATCTAGCCTCATATTGATCTACTATCAGCCCCTTTTGTTCTAACTGAACAAATTCCAAAATTCTCTTATCCTTAGCACAGTCAGAAAAATGTTTTCTATTGAAAGCTCTCACAAACTCCTCCCAGTTAACATCAATACTAGGTGGAAAGATTATGTCCTTCGAAGCTCTCCACCAAAACTTTGCATTTCCCTTCAACTGGTACTCTGCCAAAGTTAATTTCTCAGCCTCAGTGCAGTCCAACAGCCGGAAAATTCGTTCCATCCCATCAATCCATTGCTCCGCCTCCTCAGGACTTCCCATTCCATTGAACTTAGGTGGCTTCAGCTTCAGGAATTGCTCCACCAGTCCTTGAGTACGGCGTTCTGCTCCGGGCTGTTGCTGCGCCTATCTTTCCATCAGATTTCCAATATTGGCCAATGCCTACAGGATGTCTTCCATTCAGGGTTCAGCCCTTGCAGCACGGGGTTCAGCCCTTGCAGCAGATGCTTCAGCCCTCGATGGATGAGCACTTCCAGCTCGCACCATGACTTTCCTGCAATTTCCAAGCATTGCCTCGGGAATAATCGAGACTCACTATCTCAGTCAAAGCAGCTACTACTACTACATAAGTAACATATACATGTTACTGGTACCTAAAGCCAACTCAAAACCAACTACTAGAGATCTACGAGTGAATACTCATCACCTGTTATTCAATTATTTCGTTTTAGATCCTATGGTGTGCATTGTCATCATGTTCCTCAATTTCCAAATGAGGCTCCTTATCACTCCACCTATAATCACAGCTCTGATACCAAAAAGGGGCGGATTGTGGCACCCCGAACCCTCGCAGGTCGCCACAGGCACCAAACATTCACCTTATCTCATCCCTTTCAAGAAGCGTCGTAAATCATAGACACTTTTTTTTTTTTTGAAAACGGTCCCAGCGCCACTCACATAGCGGAAGCAAAATATAACATCGCCATCTCTCCCTTCCATTAACCATGACACAATTGCACACCACTAAACATTTTAATAAAAACAAAGCCATGACACTTTATTTACATATTTTCACGACGGGCTTCCTAGGGTTGATACATCAAAAGAAGGCCAGGACATATAGCCACACTCGGCCTAAAACACCAAAAAGAAACAGTCGACCCACTACGATTCACATACAAGATCCCCCGTCACTAGTGTTGGCTAACCATCCCAAAAAGTGTCAGCTCCTACTCATCACATACGGGCCCTCACACCCATCCTGGTGCATCAGGCGGTGGCGGCGGTAACATCCCACGCGTCTCTCCGTCTCGGCGAACATGGACGGATATGAACTCCTGGACGACGGGGCCCCCAACCAAGCCTACGTCGTACATAACCAAACAGCACACTCTAATATACGTCAGTCCGGGAACGGAAGGACAGTGAAACTCCTCGCACTCGACCTCAACATCGGAAGGTAGGCTGTAAAATACGCCCCTCGTGACAGCAGGGAGCGGCATCCTACTAATCTGAAATGTTGGTCCTAAAAAGGGGTGAGTAAAACCACTCAGCAGGTAAAAGAATCCAATAGCCACTCAATGCATCATACAATACAATCACATCATCGTGCATGCCATTCATGCATCCATACGTGCTTACCTTGAAGCCATGCATACACCATCATGCATCATCCTATCACACACATGTCATCATCATCATGGCATCATCATCTCATTTCATATATCATCATTATATCATATCATATATCATCATCATATCATATCATATATCATCATCTTCATGACATCATCCTATCCTACGCATGTCATCATCATCATGGCATCATCAAATCGTACATGCATATCATCATGCCATAGGTGATCATCATCATATCATGTCATATATCATCATCTTATCATATATGCATATCATCATCATGCTATAGGTGATCATCATCATATCATATCATACATGCATATCATCATCATGCCATAGGTGATCATCATCACATCATATCATATATCATCATGCCATAGGTGATCATCATCACATCATATCATATATGCATGATTCAATTTTCACTTTTAACTTTCAATTCGATCACCACATCTTCCTTACTCGGAATCATCAATTCCATCCCACACTTTACACTCGCACCCCATCCTGGCATCGCGAGAATAACCTCCGGCATTCAACCATTTAAGGCCACCGGCATCCGGCAACCCCACTCTCCCGGCATCTCGCATCCCAACTGGCATCACGAGGCATCCCCTCGGGCAAAGACCTCCGAGGCTTCCGGCACCCAACCATTCCGGGCATCCTGATACTCCCAGGGCCATCCGGCAATGTATCTCTATACATTCCGGGCATCCGGCACCCCCCATCCCGGGCATCCTGATACTCCCAGGGCATAATCATCCGCCACAAACATATTCCTCATTTATCATTACTCACATTCACCAATTTAGGTCTCAATTTAGCATGGCACATGATGTAATGGCAAACAAAATCATATTCAGCATTGAATTCATACATGCATCTCAATTAAATGTCATGCATGCATCAAGACCTCATCATACATGCAACAAGGTACCATCATTCATAAAATGAGATTTATGGAATCCATACCAATTCAAATAATCCATTTATCATGCCCTTTGTGACATTTATTAAAAATTCCAGCTTGTACCACTTTCGAAAATATTTAATTTAAATCTCCATATGATTCTCAAAAATCATGAAATTAAGGCTAGTGGTAGACAAGACAATAAGGTAATAATTTCATGAAAAACACAAAGCCAAATCGAATTCCACACAAAAACCATAATTCACACAATTACAGCATGTAATTTCGGATAAAAACAGAATACACAGTTTCCGAAATAATTTGATTAAAATATCCAAATGACCTCCAAAAATTATAAAATTTTACCAGGTTATATCCAAGACGTTAAAGTATATTTTCCATGAAGACTTCTAAGCCAAATTCGTTCTAGATTATTTTCTACAGTCACACGAAGCTTCTGGCTCTAAAACCGAAACGTCCAGTGTAGTCATCTCCGAAATACCGAGTTTTTACCCACTTATTCTTCTTCGTTTCCTCTGAAATTTGGATATGTTTTACATCAAGATGTTTTCTACAAGTTTCATGAAGGGATCTAAGTCAAATATCCAGATTATAGTCCTCATATGGGTCCATGAAGTCTCGGGCGTCCAATAGCACATCTCCAGATTTACCGCCTTCAAGAGTAAGTCGATTCACTAGGTTGTACTTATTCATTTTACTTCGAATTTGAGTATGTTATAGTTTAGTATGTTAGCTACAACTTTCATGAACAGATCAAAGCCAAAATCGAACTCAAAACACACATGCAAGCTCTCACAAAGTTCTGACTCAAACAGTTTATGCGAAAACATTCCAGATCTAGCATCTCCGTAGGATGAGAGTTTTACCCCCCAAATCTCCATACTTTTACACCACATTTTAGTATGGTGTAGTTTAAGATGTCAGCTACAACTTTCATGAAGAAATAAAAGTCAAAATCGAACTCTAAACATGCATACAAGCTCTCACAATGATCTGACTCAGGCGGATTCAAGCGAAAACAGCAAGCAACTCAAGAACAAACCACATTAACTTCACTCCCATGCCTCCAAACGACCTAGATTCCGACCATACATGCAAGACATTGGTGCAAGAGTAGAAAGTGGATTCCCAACTTGCCTCTAGACCGAATGGACGACGGCACACGGCGGCGAACGGGTGGCACACGGCGGACGAGCGGCGGCGTGCGGCGACGACTCCTTCCCTCTCGGCCACACTCCCTCTCTCTCTCTCTCGCACGGTTCTCTCTCTCTCCCTCTCTCTCACTTGGCCGAACCGGCCACCCCTCTCTCTCCTCTTCCCTTTTATTTCCCTAAACCTCATCATTAGTAATCATCACATGCCACTTAAATGGACCAATGCATGGAGGCTCTTCTTGCCACTTGGCAAGACCCATGCATGGGCCGGCCACCTCTTCTTGGGCCTCAATGGGCCGGCGACAGCCCTTCCGTGGGCCTCCATTTGGGCCGACCAACTTGGCCTATCTTAGGCCCATCCCTCTTGGGCCTAAGACCCAAGCTTAATTACCCTAAAATCAACCTTTTTAAATCTCTATTTAAATTAAAGTATTAGATTACAATATAAAATAATTATACACTTGAAATTATAATTCCATAAGTTCCAATTTGCCACACCTACTTGGCCAAAGTCTTATAACATTTTATTTATAGGAATTTAATTTATGAGGTGCATAGCCAAGCATAGATTATTTCTTATTAATTTATCCTATAGTCCTGATTTCAAAATTCATGAACACGAGCACATAATACATAGCCTTAAAAGAAAATTAATGGCTAAAGCATAATCCATAGGGAATTTTATCACCTAATTATGGACCTTGACACACTTTAGAGCTTGTCTTGAAATTTTGGGATGCCACAGGGAATGACCTTCAAAATTTATGAAATTTTACCATGTGATAGTCAAGACCCTACGGCAGATTTTTCATGAAGACATCAAGGCCAGATTCGTCCTAGATAATTAACTATGGACGGTTGAAGCCCCTGTTCCTAGTACCGAACATTTCAGGTTTAGCCGTCTCCGAAAAATCACGATTTCACCTACTTATCTTCCTTCTTTTCCTCTAAATTTTTGATATTTTTTGCCTCAATAGGTCTATTACAACTTTCATTAAGGGATCAAGGTGAGATTTTAAAAGGAAAGTCACTTTATAGTCCACGAAGTCACTGGAGCTCAGTACAACATTTCCAGATCTAACGTCTTCAAAATAAAACTCGTTTCGCTAGGCTATACTTGTTTGTTTTATCTCAAATTTGAGTATGTTAGTCTTCAAGATATTCTCTACAACTTTCGTGAAGGCGTCGAAGTGAAATTTTCAGTAAAAAGTTACATGCAACACACAAAATCACCAAGAGGTCAACAAAACAGCTTCAGATCTAACATCTTCGTAGAGGGAGGGTTTCACCCCCTCAAAACTCATCTATTTTACCTCACATTTTAGTATGTTATACTTTAAGATGTTATCTACAACTTTCATGAAGAAGTCAAAGCCAAAATCGGACTCAAACATCGCATGAAATCCACTACAACATTCTGGGTCAGACTATTTACTCGAGAACAGTTTACTACTTCAAAACAACACTCTTAAAACCTCGGTTTTTCACACCCTAGACATCCGAAATTCATCACCATTCAATAACACATTCATCTTAATTTCCTCTTTTAGAAATTCCAAATTTACAATTTCATATGGCCATAAAACTTGTAACGTTAAACTATAAGAATCAAATCTATGAGGTGCATAGCCAAGAACAAATTCTTCTTATCAACTTATCCTATAATACTAATTTTAATAACCCATGAACACAAGATTACATTTCCATCCACATAACACTCGGTCTTAAAAAAAAATCAATTGCTAAAGCATAAACCAAAGGCAATTTCATTACCTAATCATAGACTTTAATACATCTAGAGGTTGCCTTGAATTTTGGGAAGCCACAGTGGGGGTGCCGGAAGCCTCGGAGGTGTGTGCCCGGGGGATACCTCGTGATGCCAGTTAGGGTACAAAATGCCCGGAATGTGGGGGTGCCGGATGCCCGGAGGTGTGTTCCGGAGGTTCCTCGCGATGCTAGGTTGGGTGCGAGTGATAAAATGTGGAATGCAATTACTGGTCCCGGGGAAGAAAAAAATGTTGTGACTCGATTGAAAGATAAAAAGCTGAAATTGAATCATGCATGGTATGGTGAGATGTATGCATGGCTGTATGATATGATGTGTATGAGTGCATGGTGGTATGTGCACATGAGGCATGGATATGCATGAATGCTTGATGATGAGTGCATGGTTGTATATGTACCTATGGCAATATGGTATATGCATAAATGCTTGATGATGAGTGCATGGTTGTATATGCACCTATGGCATGATGGTATATGCATGAATACTTGATGATGAGTGCATGATGGTGTATGCATATATGGCATGATGACATATGCATGACTGCAAGGTAAGTTATGCTTGAATGCATGAATGATATGTATTCTGCTATGATGTTATGATTGTTTTGTGTGATGCATTGAGTAGTTTAATGGATCTTTTACTTGCTGAGTGGTTGTACTCACCCCTTTGGGGACCAACATTTTAGATTAGAAAGATGCCTCTCCCTCTGGTCATGCAGGGTACCTTTTACGGCCTTCCATCTGACATGTAGGTCGATTGTATGGAGCTTGATAGTGCCACCATCCCTGGTTTGACGTTCATTCGGGTTCGGGTGCTGGTGATGTATGATATGGGCCTGGCTGGGAGCTCGGTCATCCAAGAGTTCTTGTCTATTCACGTCCGCCGTGACGGAGTGATGCGGGGGATGTTGCCGCCACCACCGCCCGATGCACCAGGATGGGTGTGATGGCCCGCGTGAGGAGTTGGAGCTGACGTTTTTTGGGATAGCCGACACTTGTAGATGGAGGGTTATACATGATCGATGTAGGGGGTCGAGATCTCTCTTTTAAGCTGTAGACAAGTTTAGCTAAAAGTCTTGGCTTTTTGGTTGTACCGACCCGAGATGTCCATCTTAAAAATTTAAATAAAAGTGGCTCGGCTTCATGTTTTCCTTCGAGGTGTAGTTGGTGTGCATTGTGCCATCATTAAGAGAGTAGAAGGATGGTGAGACTCGTCTTTAATTCCACTATGAGCTACGCTAAACTCTTTTTTAAAAAAAAAATGCCTATGGACCTCGGTCCTTCTTTAAACCCCTTTATATTAAAGGTATGTAACTGGTATTCATTAGGTGGAGCAATAGGTAGTTGTGGCGACCTTGTCAGTTTGGGGGTGCCACAGTCTATCTCATAGATACACAAATCACATCAAATCACTAAATCAGATTGAATTATTAATCAATCGACTCAATCGATTACATGTCATCACGATCTCCCTCCAGTCGGCCAAATCAATGCTATCTAATAAGTCTGGCCACCTTGCGGATAGCTTACTCTAAGTTGAAAATAGATAGTATAGCTCGCCAGAAACTACCACATATACTGTTATAGTATACTAAATATGCTCACCAGAAGCTGCCACGCACACTGTTATAGTGTACTAAATATGCTCACCAGAAGCAGTCGGATCCACTGATCTGATATATTAATTATGCTCACCAGAAGCTACCAGCTATACTGCTGTAGTATATTGATAATAATAAAGCTCGCTAGAAGCGCGGATCCATTGATATAATATATAACCAATTTCTCATTTTTATCCTACTAGATAAAAATATTTGTGTATGGGTATACGGTCAGCTTTAGCCAAAATATAATATTTTCACATTTGAAAATCCCAATAGTTTCAACAGCTCATAAACATATGTTTGGCATCGTAAACCAACGCCCAGTGATTTTCTAATTAATTACTGAAATTAATTAATTTTGAGATAAGTACCCCTAACCCCAAATCACCCTCAATTAGCATAAATTAGAACTCAATTAAATAAACAGATTACACCATTGCAATCAGCATAAAATTCCGATCACCGACTATCCGGTCTAATTTCCAGAAAATAAATAAATAATTAAATAATTACGAAAATAATTATTAAATGCCAATAAATGCAACTTAGGCCTGTAAAGCCTAATTAAAAGCCAAGACGGATCTGGAAAATTTCCAAATCACTCTAGTTACATACTAGAGCTTATCTAGGCTCTAACTACACTATTCTAACCACCTAACATACATTGGTAATTAACTAATTCACTAAACCGTTCTAATTATCCACTAAACCAATCTTAGTCTAAACTAATCAACCTTTAAGCGTCATTAACCTACTTAGCGAGGATTAGTGAGTTAAACTCACTTGATCGACGAACCGCTCGGTGCGAAATGACAGAGACGGCAGGGGATGACAAACTCCAAAGGGGGACCAATTTTGGGGTCCAGAAGTGAACCAAAACGAGCCTAACAGTAGCTTAGAGACCCACAGCTTCTGTCATTGAGCTGGGCCGAAAGGAGCTAGATTGGGCGGCCTGTTGAGCAGAAAATGGCAGGCGAGGGTTGCGGTGGCTTAAGTAGGCTGAGATGGGGCTGCACGATGGTCGGAGGCGGCTGGACGGCGGCCTGAGCTGACCCGTGGAGCTCTTGGACGCACAAGTGAAGCGAGGTGGCGCGGCTGAGATGGCGACAACCCGCGGCAAGCCAGCGAGCAAACGGGGGCACGGCGGTGGCAATGCGGCTCTAGCGGTTGGTGGCGACGGTGAGGAGGCTACAGCTCATTCTTCTCTGGTTTCTAGGTATCAAACAGCAGCTTGGATGGAAGAGGAAGAAGGCTTCGATGGCTTGAAGGAGAAGAGGGGACCGGTTGGTCTTGAGGGGCCACCAATGACCTCATCTCTATCTCCTTTGTCTCCTTGGGGCTCCACCACAACAGCTGGTGTCCACACAAGCTTTTCAAGCCAAGAATACCTCCTTCTAGAAGGCTTTAGGTGGTCCAAAGGTTGTGGGTGAGGGGGCATACGAATTTCACCAAGTATTCCTCAATTCCACTTCAAATCCTCCTTGAAACAAATCAATTTGGCCTCTATAAATCCAATCATTGAGTCCTTGATCAAATTGATATTTTTCCTCGCCAATAGAACCCACTTACATCCCAATTTCATAAACAAAAACGGTCTCTGACATTTCCTAGATAAAAGCGGCCCTATGACGACTTTTTTCCAAAAAGTCTCGGTTTGCGAAAAATCTTCTGGAGGCGAGTCAACGTTTCTAAAATGATTTGTGACATGACAAAACTTTCAGTTTCTAAAATCGAATTCAAATTCACGGTTAATTTCGCTCTGGCGCATTTTTAATGTGACCTAAGCTATCGGGTAGCTTTCAGAAATTTTTAGTGCAAACGACCCGTGGTTGATTTTCTTCAAGCCATAGTGAACCTCTTCGACACATTGGCGACTTTCGATTGTCGTGAAAATCTCGAGAGTTCAAATATGAATACAGGGTACTAAAACGATAGAAAAATCCGTCTAATGTCGATTAATTTAATTGAAAGCAGAATTGTAAAATCCAAGATGTCGCAACTCTTCTCCTCTTATAAAAATTTCGTCGTCGAAATTTAAACCATTACAACTTTAAATAAAAAGGTGGGGATACAATTGTCTCATTGACATTTCACTCTCCCAGGTTGGTCCTTCAGTGTAGTGGTGTTGCCAAACCACTTTGACCAATGGAATGGTCTTTGTACGCAGAATCTGTTCCTTCCGATCCACAATCTGAACTGGTTTTCAATGTATGACACTTGGTCATCCACATCCAATTCCTCGAAATTAAACATGTGGGTTGGGTTAGGCTCATACTTCCTCAACATCGACACATGAAAGACGTCGTGCACTTGCACCAATCTTGGCGGCAACGTAAGATGATACGCCAAGGTCCTAATTCTCTCAAGAATTTCAAACGGACCTACGTACCTCAGATTCAGTTTTCCTTTCTTACCAAAGCGTGAAGTTCCCCTCATTGATGACACATCCAGAAAAATGTGATCACCAACTTGGAATTCCAATGACCTCTGGCGCTTATCTGCGTAACTCTTCTGTCGGCTCTAAGCAGTCTTTAGTCTACCTTTGATCACTGCAATTGCATCCACTGATTGCTGAACCAACTCTGGGCCTGTAATCTTTCTTTCCCCGACTTCATCTCAACACATTGGTGTTTTGCATGCTCTGCCATACAACGCTTCAAAAGGAGCCATCTGAATGCACTGCTGATAACTGTTGTTGTAGGCAAACTCGACCATATGAAGTTGCTCTTCCCAGCTTCCCTTGAAATCTAGTACATAAGTTCGTAGCATGTCTGAATGCACTGTTGAGGATGATATGCCGTATTGTATTGTAGCTTTGTATCTAAAGCACTCTGTAAGCTCTTCTAAAAAGTAACTGTGAATCTTGGGTCTTGGTCTAAAGTTGTCATAACCAGCACTCAATGCAGACGAACTATCTGACGCATGTACAGATCTGCGTGCCTATCCAAATTGAGGTCCTTTCGTACCACAATGAAGTGAGCCGACTTCGTCAATCTATCGACCACTACCCAAATTGAATCATTTCCTCTCTAACTCCCTGGTAACCTGGTTACGAAATCCATCGTGATATGTTCCCACTTCCATTCTGGGATCTCTAGAGATTGCAGAAGTCCTCCTAGCTTGCAATGCTATGCTTTAATTTGCTAACATGTCGGACACTTGGCGACATGCTTAGCGATGTCTACCTTCATACCAGACCACCAGTAGTGTTGATGCAGATTCTAATACATCTTGGTACTACCAAGATGAATGTTGTAACTGCTACGATGGGCTTCTGATAAGATATCCTCTTTAAGCTCCACATCATCAGGTACAACCAATCGCCCTCGGAACCTCAATGTTCCATCATGAGAAACCTGAAAGTCAGCCTTTCTCTTATCAATACCCTCTTGCAAAATCTTCTAAACATCTGGGTCTATCGGCTAAAGTAACTTGATCCTGACCTGTACATCCGGCTCAATTCTAAGGGTGGCCATAAGATTCGAAAAGTGGCCTACCTCAAACTTAAACACTGAATCTCAAGCTCTCTCGATTAAATTCCACTCTTTAACTAACAGATGAGCGATTGAAGATTTCCGGCTCAAAGCGTCGGTGACCTTATTTGCCTTTCTCGGTTGATATAAGATATCACAATCATAATCTTTTAGGAGTTCCATCCATCGGCGCTGTCTCATATTCAACACCTTTTGAGATGATAGATACTTGAGACTTTGGTGATTAGTGAAGATCCGGAATCTTTCTCCACATAGATAATGCCTCCAAATCTTCAGCGCGAAAATGATGGCTGCAAGCTCCAAGTCATGCGTCGAGTAATTCTGTTCATGAGGCCTCAACTGACGGGAAGCGTATGCAACCACTCTACCATGTTGCATCAGTTCACAACCCAATCCTTTGAACGACGCATTACTTTAGATCTTGTATCCTCCAGGACCACATGGGATGGTTAGCACAGGTGTAGTAGTCAACTTCTGCTCAACTCTTGGAAACTACACTCGCACTTGTTTGTTCAAATGAACTTCTCTTCTTTCTTTAAGAGTCTGGTCAATGGCGATGCTAAAGCTGAAAACCTTTCTACGAACCGTTTGTAATAACCTGCCAAACCCAGAAAACTTCTGATCTTTATCACTGTAGTCGGTCTCAGCCAGTTAATCACTGCTTCTATCTTGGACGGGTCCACAGAGATTCCTTTGCCTGAAATCATGTGACCTAGGAAAGCAACATGAGTCAACCAAAACTCGCACTTACTAAACTTGGCGTACAACTGATGAACTCTCAGAGTCTATAGTACCAATCTCAGATGACTCTCATGCTCTTCCTCACTCCTCGAATATACCAAAATATCATCGATAAACACAATCACAAACTGATCCAGATATTCCTTGAACACCCTACTCATCAAATCCATGAACGCAGCTGAAGCATTCGTCAACTCGAACGGCATTACAGTGAACTCATAATGACCATATCGAGTACGAAATGCTGACTTCGGTATATCCTCCTTCCTAATCCTCAGCTAATGATATCTTGTCCTCAAGTCAATCTTTGAAATTATCGACGCTCCTTGCAACTGATCGAACAAGTCTTTGATCCTTGGGAGTGGATACTTGTTCTTAATCATTACTTGATTGAGTTGCTGATAGTTGATGCACAGGTGCAACGAACCATCCTTCTTCTTCACGAACAAAACTGGTGCTCTCCAAGGTGATGCATTGGGACGGATGAATCCTTTATCTAACAACTCCTGCATTTGCACCTTTAGTTCCTTCAACTTCGACAAAGCCATCCGATAAGGAGCCTTAGAGATTGGCTCTGTCCCGGGGGCTAACTCAATCTTGAACTTTATCGCTCTCTCCGATGGCAGACCTAGTAGTTCCTTCGAAAACACATTTGGAAATTCTTATACCACTGCGATGTCTTCCATCTTCAGCTCCTCAACTATCATGTCCATGACAATTGCCAGGTAACTTTGACAACCCTCGTCTAACAAACAGGTTGCTTCAAGCAACGAGATCAATGTAATCGAGGGTCTTCCTCAACTTCCAACAAACTCGAAACTTCCACCCTCTAACGGGTTAAACTAAATCGCTTTGCAATAACAGTCTATCTTAGCTCGTTGCTTGGTGAGCCAGTCCATACCAATTATCAAATCAAAGTCATACATGGCTAGGACTAACAAATCTATTTTCCCCTCTCACTCACCAATCTCTAACTTGCACCAAAACAACCAAAAGCAGATAACACATTATCCTTCAATAGTGTAGATATGCTAACCACTAACTTCAGCAAGTCAGGACTTAATCTTATCAGCATAACAAATTGCTTTGCAATAAAAGAATGAGTTGCGCCAAGGTCGAACAAAGCATAAACAACATGGTTGTTCAGCAAAACCGTACCTGTAATCACATCAGGTGCATCTTTTGCCTGACCTCTGGCGATGGCATACATTGTTCCCTAAGCTGGGGGTCTGAGCAGTCCACCTTACGGTGCATAACCTTTGATTTGACCCATTTGTGGCGGGGGCGGTAACTGTGGTTGTCCTCTTAGTCATCTAAAACAATCTTTGGCCATGTGACCCTATTGGCCACACTCGAAACAAGCGCCCGTTCTTCGAGGGCACGGGCCTGTACCATGTCGCCTTCCACAGAAGCGACATAGGCCATTCTGACTTGGCCACGATTTCCCAATTCCACCCTTTCTATTGGGAGGAACTTGGAATTTCCTCCAGGCATGGGCCTCTTTCCTTGTCGATCCCTTGTCAGTGAGAACTAAACCTTGATCCAGACGAGGTTGCTTGCTCGTTCAAACTTCTCTCTAATATCTGAGCTCGGCAGTGAACTTCTCAATATTCTATCAAATCCAATGGTATCAACAGTTGCTTTAGGTCAAGACGTAGGCCATTCCTGAACCTTCGAGCTTTTTCTTCTGAATCCTCAATCAACCTTGGAGCATACTAAGAAAGCTCCGCAAACTTGACCCTATACTGGTCAACAGTCATTGCCCCTTGGCAGAGGCACTAGAATTCTTCCATCATTTGTTCTCGGGCACTTCTCGAGAAGTACTAATCATTGAAGGCTCTTAGGAAGGCATCCCACACTGGGACCACACCCTCAGGAAACACTAAACCTCTGGTGGCTCTCCACCAGGTATTCTCATTACCCTGTAGCTGGTAGACTGCAAGGACCACATTCTCTTCTTCATTGCACCTCAGAAGTGCAAAAGCCTTATCTAACTCCTGGACCCAAAGAGATGCGACCTGTGGATCTCCTGCACCATTGAACCTTGGTGGGTTCAATTTCAAAAAATGCTCCACCAGCTTATGAATCGGCCTTTCTTTCGGTACCACTACAATCTTAGGCTGAGCTTCAGTGGGTGCAATGACAGGTGCGGCAGTAGGTGCGGCAACAGGTGCGACCTTAGCGGCAATGGCAGCTGCAGCAGTAGTAGCGGCTGCAGCAACGACGGCTTGGTTCTGGGCCTGTTGCCCTATTAGGTCTCTCATAGCTTCAAGCGCCTACATAATCCCTTCCATTATAAGATCACCAGGGGCTGCTACCCCAGCACCCATGGGAGTTGGTGCTACTCTACTCATGATAGCCTCAGCTGGCACTCTACCTTGGCCTCCTTGAGTACCGACCCTTGTCGGTGTCCTACCCCGAGCTGCAGGCCTGACGATTCTCTTACTAGAAGTCCTCTGCTCCTGATTGCTCATGGCTTAGTTTCTACTAAACCTGTCTTCCAAATCCAAACTGGATTAGAAGTTGAGCGATCCACACACACAAATAGTTTTACCGACAAACTATCACAGACATGCACCAGCATGAATTTAAAGGCCTTTCCTACTATTATCCCAACGACCATCGCACCATATCACTCCAATCACTAACCTTACTATAATACCACTTAAACGGGGATGTCACGCCCTGATTGTCGAGCGTGCGCCTATCCCTCACTGGTCGATTAAATAGCGATGTCCCAGGATGCATCACCGACCCATTCATTTTAATGCACATGTGGAAACAGAAAAATAATTCCCAGACAACAACACAATGGGATATGAAAGTAGGGCCATCATTTTTAAAAACTAACATCACACTTATATATATACATAGCAAACCATGTCATATATAATACAAATTGTTCTATTTAAAACGTCTACAAAACAAAGGTGGGGGGCTTCACAAATTACGGGTCCTCGTCATCCTCTTCATCATCGACGATTTCACCCTCTTCCACACTCCAACTGGAGCCTTGAGCGGAATGCACCGGGGATGCCGGGACTTCAAGATTTGGGTCTACTGTGTCTACGACCGAACCTCCTCGGGGATCCACAGTACCCTTCCCAAAGGCGACCTCTAGAACGTACAGAGGAATCTCAGACTCCTCTATGGGACCCTCTCTCTGGCCATCTTTAGCATGGCGGTACCACAATCTGTATCGGTGGGGCACCTTGTGGATGAGACCTGCATTAACCCAAACTGTGGACCTCACTAGCTCATAAGTCCAGCCCCTAGGACTCCCAGGTAAAGGAATAAAAGATGATTGCTCTATAATCCTCTTAAGACATCCAAAAAAAAAAAAAAAAAACTCTCGAGCTGCCATCTATGGACTTGAAATGTTATTCCACAACGGGGTGAGACGACGTCTCAGCGAGTTCTACCCCTTAAGACTCGACTAGGAAGAAAATATGCCCCAAGGGCTGCCTAAGCACAAACATAGGTCGGAGGACTTACGTTGGCCTCAATCTCTTCCTGCAAGTGAGTCTATCTCACAGATACACAAATCACATCAAATCACCAAATCAGATCGAATTATTGATCAATCGACTTAGTTGATTACATGTCATCCCGACCTCCCCCGGTCGACCAAATCAATACTATCTAATAAATACGGTCACCTTGCGGACAGCTTACTCTAAGCTCAAAATAGATAGCATAGCTCGCCAGAAGCGGCCACGTATACTGTTATAGTATACTGAATATGCTCACGAGAAGTAGCCACGCACACTGCTATAGTGTACTGAATATGCTCACCAGAAGCTACCAGATCCATTGATCTAATATATATTAATTATGCTCACCAGAAACTGCTGGCTATATTGCCGTAGTATATTGATAATAATAAAGCTCGCCAGAAGTTGCCAGATCCACTGGTCTGATATATAACCAATTTCTCCTTTTCATCCTACCAGATAAAAATACTTGTGTGTGGGTACTTGGTCGGCCTTAGCCAAAATATAATATTTTCACCTTTGAAAATCCCACTAGTTTCAATAGCTCATAAACATATTTTTGGCGCTGTAAACCGACGCCTGGTGATTTCCTAATTAATTACTGAAATGAATTAATTTTGGGATAAATACCCCCAACCACAAGTCACCCTCAATCAGAATTAGAACTCAATTAAATAAATAGATTTCACCATAGCAATTAGAATAAAATTCCAATCATCGACTATCTCGGTCTAATTTCCAGAAAATAATTAATTAATTAAATAATTATGGAAAGTTAATTAACAGATTTCACCCACAACTTACGCCCGTAAAGCCTAATTGAAAGTTGAGATGGATCTGGAAAATTTTCGAGCCACTCTAGTTAAATACTAGAGCTTGTCTAGGCTCTAACTACACTACTCTAACCACCTAACATGCATCGGTAATTAACTAATTCACTAAACCATTTTAATTATCCACTAAACCAATCTTAGTCTAAAAGCGTCATTAATCTACTAAGCGAGGATTAATGAGTTAAACTCACTTGATCGACGAACCGCTCGGTTTGAAATGATGGGGATGCAACGGGGACGAGAAACTCCAAAGGAGGACCAACTTTCGGGGTTCGGAAGCGGGCTAAAATGGGCCTAACACTAGCTTGGAGACCCACGGCTTCTGTCACTGAGTTGGGCTGAAAAGAGCTGGATCAAGTGGCCTGTTGAGCGGAAAATGGCAAGCGAGGGCTGTGTTGGCTCAAGCGGGCTAAGGCGGGGCTACACGGCGGTCGGAGGCAGCTAGACGACGGCTGAGCTGACCCGTGGAGCTCCTGGACGCACGAGCGGGGTGAGGTGGCGCGGCTAAGACGGCGACAACGCGCGGCAAGCCAGCGAGCAAGCAAGGGTGCGACGGTGGCGATGCGACTCCGGCGGTTGGTTGTGATGGTGAGGAGGCTACAGCTCATTCTTCTCTAGTTTCTAGGTCTCGAATAGTAGCTTGGATGGAGGAGGAAGAAGGCTTCGACGGCTTGAAGGAGAAGGGGTGACCGGTTGGTCTTGAGGGGCCACCAATGACCTCATCTCTATCTCCTTCGTCCCCTTGGGGCTCAACCACAACAGCTGGTGTCCACACAAGCTTTTCAGGCCAAGAATACGCCCTTCTAGAAGGCTTTAGGTGGTCCAAAGGTTGTGGGTGAGAGGGCATACGAATTTCACCAAGTATTCCTCAATTCCACTTCAAATCCTCCTTGAAACAAATCAATTTGGCCTCTATAAATCCAATCGTCGAGTCCTCGATCAAATTGATATATTTCCTTGCTAATAGAACCCACTTGCATCCCAATTTCGCAAACAAAAACGGTCTCTGACATTTCCTGGATAAAAGTGGCCCTACAACGACTTTTTTCCAAAAAGTCTTGGTTTGTAGAAAAATTTTCGGAGACTGAGTTAACGTTTCTAAAATGATTTGTGACATGACAGAACTTTCAGTTTCTGAAATCGAATTCAAATTCACGGTTAATTTCACTCTGGCGCATTTTTAATGTGACCTAAGCTATCGGGTAGCTTTCAGAAATTTTTAGTGCAAACGACCCGTGGTTGATTTTCTTCAAGCCATAATGAACCTCTTTGACACATTTTCGACTCTCGATTGTCGTGAAAATCTTGAGGGTTCAAATATAGACACAGGGTACTGAAACGATAGAAAAATCAGTCTAGTGCCGATCGACGAAGATTTCTCAATTTGGTGGAATCACCCACGTTTAACCACACATTTCAGTCGAACCGACTTATTTCTAATTTCCAATCGACTTTTATCTATGCCGTAATGATCTCTATAGATGAGCACGGTCGAGTAGTCAATTCTTGGTCGAATCCTCAAGTCTATTGCATTAAAATTCCTTATTGACTTCCTCAGTTAATGTAGTTATCTCAGGAGTGATCAACTCTGAGAATAACACTATAGGCACGTCGATGAAAAGCCCGATTAACTGGCAAAGGAAGCTACATGAGGGCATTGAAGTAGACAATTAGCAAAACTTCAGCGATGCCCATTGTTGCCATTTTAACTGCCTGATTATGCTGAGCTATTGTAGTAGGATTAAATGAATTCGCATAACATGTTCCTAATTAGTCTCTAGAAAAGAAAAAGAGAGGGATGACAATGTCTTTGAAAGGTTTATACAAAATGATACCCAAAGGTAAGTCCTAGTCCTGTTTCATAAAAAAAGCTGTAAAAAAAGCCTGTTCATTTTTTTTTTTCTGAGCAACATCAGTAGGTGTCAGATCTCAATTTCAAGGTCCGAGGTTGAAAGTGATTTACCATTGCACATCTAAACTTACCTAAGCCTCACCCGAGCGGGTTGTAAATCCAACCCATAATGCCTTTTACAACGTTTTCTTCTAAAAGTATCATGTCAAATGTCTCGAGTTCTAAACAGGATCTTCAATTGCTTAAATTGACTTTGTTCCTAGCTCTCCTTATTTTTCTTTTTTTTAACAATTCTTTGTTCATATGTAATTTTTCCGATGCATCCTCTCAAAAAGTTATGTAGATATGAAGTTCTTTAACAAAGTAATCTCATAAATTTCAATCTGTACAACCTATTTCAAACCATGTCAGAGATGAAATAAACTAAAAACAAGTGCTGGCAGATGGATGGAAGCTAAGTTTTTACCTTCCTTGATAAAATTAAAGGATATCCAGCCTCTCCTCTATTGAAGAAAAATCACAGAACATAAGTGTTCAAGCCTACCAAGTCTCAGAAGTGCACCACCAAGTAAGTCCTAGTCTACTACTTCACACCAAATGCAACTCGATTAGAACTAAAAGCACATAATTGGACAACTACAAAATAAAGAAACAGGATCCCAAGAAAGGAAAGTGAACTGGAGTTATTATGATATAGATGAACTCATGACTCCTAAGGAAAACAAAAGACCACCTCATGCCACAGAGATGTCATGACATATATGAGAAATCGCCCTATGCTTGATGTCACAAGACTATCAAAATCCATTGATGGTGTTGTAGAGGCACAAGTCTAGCTTAATACACTTCTTGCACGCTACTTCAGCAACTGAAAATTTATGCAATCCCATCTTTTGTTACCTTCTTTGATACATATGTAGTTTATCCAATAACATGTATATGAAGTTAAACAGTTCTAAATCAAGTAAAAGTCAAGTCTAGCATTTTATAGTCCGCCTTAAAGGTTAATAACACAGTCTCCATGGTAAATGCTTGGGGGAAAATGTTTGCCAAAGCATTCATAATGGCTGTGCAACTTCAAATAGTAGTTTACAGGTAGTGTGCAATTGGAAGAGTGTACTTTTCTTTTTTTTGGCAACCCGGGAACCCCCGTACAGCCGGCAGCCGGCGAGGTAAACCCGGGGTGACGCTAGCGGAGGACCCACCACCCCGACGTCACGCTTAAGATCCCGTGCGGCCAACGGGATTCGAACTCCTCCCCTCTTCGTAAAGGGTCATGGGAGCCTTATCCAACTGGGCCACCGCAGGCGGTGGTGGAAGAGTGTACTTTTGTTACCATGTAAGATGAAATAATTACCTTGGTTGTGTGAACGGCAATGGACTGGTTGAAACTTCAACACTATCTAATATAGTAAAAAACTACACCAATGAATAACAAACCATTAGTGAGTCATACCATGGAATATATGTCACTTGACCACCTTATAAGTACTATGAATGTAAGGAACTGACTTGATTGATGACATGGTCAGTGAGACCCTTATTATTTCTCTTTGGAGCAATGAAATCAATTTCGTTGAAAAAGAGAAGGCAAGGAACTGTAGTTGCTGCCTTTGAGAATATATCCAGAACCTATATTTTCTAATTGCCGTTGCTCTCGAATATTCAAAATTTCTCCCTTTTGCTGACAAAATCAATGCCATCAATGTGCACAATAGAAAATCCAGTGGACATTTGATCACCACTTCCAAATTTTTAGTAGAGAAAACCTCCAAATATTTCACATCTTTAATCTTTCTGTTAATCAAATAGTCATAGACAATCCTCTCATTCATGCATTAGAAACTCATCAACCGTTTTAACTTGGCCTCTTTAGTGGTTATGGGAGGATCCTCATTGCTGCTGCTAGTTATCCTATTTCGACTACTAGCATACCTGAAGAGACTCTATTAAATACATACAAAAGCAATAGAAGAAAGCACAAAAATATGAAATGTCCAGAAATAACAAAGTATAATACACGATTTCACAATGGAATTCAATCAGCATTAGTGCATATGAAAATAAGCCTCTTATAGCTTGCTCAGCGGTACCAATATACTTATTCAACAGCTTAGTCTTTCACTGATATGGATTGAAGAGAACAAGCTGCTGCTGCAGCACCAGCAATGTGTGTCTTGCCAAAGCCCAGATATCCATTTAAAAGAACATTTGACCATGGCCTTAGAGGAGCTTGCCCAAAAACATTTTATCAGCAAATATAAGAATGATAGACACGTAGATGAAATAGGTTTATTGTGACATCCTGAATTTCAAGTTCTGTTTTCGATTGAATGAGTTGAGCTTTTCATTGACATACCTATAGTTCTATTCTCTGAGCCGATCACTCACGGATAACTAGTCTATCAGGTGAAGCCATTAAGGAATCTAAATGCAATAGACTTGAGAATTTGACCAGGAATCGATTGCTCGACCGTGCTAATCGTAGGGATTATCACGGCACAGTTAAAAATCGATTAGAGACCAGAGATAGGTTGATTCAATAAAACCATGTGATTAAGTGTGGGTGATTCCACCTAATTGCAAAATCATTGTCGATCGGCACTAGATCGATTCTTCTATCCTTTTGGTACCCTGCGTTTGCATTTGAAAGCTCGAGATTTTGACGACAACCGAGAGTCACCAATGTGTCGAAGATGTACATTGTGGCTTGAAAATAATCAACCACGTGTCAATTGCACTAAAAATTCCTAAAAGCTATTCAGTAAATTAGGTCGAGCTAAAATCGCACCTGATTGAAATTAACTGTGAATTGGAACTTGATTTCAGAAATTGAAAGTTCTATCATATCACAAGTCATTTTAGGAACGTCAACTTATCCTCAGAAGATTTTTCTACAAACCGAGATTTTTGGCGAAAAATCAAAATTAGGCTGTTTTTGATCGGGAAAATTGGAGGACCATTTTTTTAGTGCACTGTCACGCCCTGATCCTCTAGTGCGTGCCCATCCCTCAGTGGTCGATCAAAATTTGCGACTTCCCAGGACGAGTCACCAACCATTTTCATTTTATTGTACATGCAGAAGCGAATAAACAAATCCCCCGACAGTAATCATCTCGGGATAGAAAGACAGGACAACAGATTCACAAACAAAGCACGCCTTTATATACACACTGAGTCATGTACAAAAGTCTACAACCAAAAGACTTCAAAAGACTAACTCTAAAAAAGAAGCTGTCCTATCTGACCTACACCTCAGATCACCTTAGCTCAGCTCCAGGTCCTCCACCCTACGGTCTTGAAAAGCTAAAGCCCACGACGGGGTGGGATATAAATCTTAGCGAGTTCACGCTCTAAACCTCAATTAGGAGGGTAATATGCCTAGAGGCATCCTAACCACACAACCATACAACCATAGAGGCTTACCTCGTCTCAGATCCCCTTTACAGGTCAGCACAGTTCATAACATAGACAGTCACAAAAGCACGAGTAGTGAATAAGCTCATCAATTGGAACGCCACACCAAAATTTCAAATAAGCACAGGGGTCCTGATTATAGGGCCAAATCGTTATGACACATCTCATATCATTCCACACAATTTTGTCCCATAATCCGGCGCGTTCAACTCAATTAATCATGTGTTCCTAGTTTTGATCTCGGTTTATAGCACGACCTACTCTATGTTTGGCAGTCTTCTAGCATTGCCAGGCGTCGTCTCACCCCATTAAGCACGGCTACGTCTCTATCAGACGGCTTTCCTGAAGGAGCAAAGGTCTAGAATCTACTGCAACCGACTTCCGTTATCCAAGGGCATCCCATATAGGGGTAACGTTCAGCATAATAGCCCGGGACAGGTTCTCTTAACCAACACACGATCACTCAATTATGGATAAGGACACTGTGCATTGCATTCAAATGTCTCAATTAAAATAATACCCTTGGCTAATTTTCCTTATATTAAAAACACTTGGTGAAAATAGTCGTGTATGTGTACATGTCAGATCGAACCAGAAAAAATGATATCCTCCAATTTAAAATCCCACTATTTTATATAGTATACAAAACTATTTTTGGTGTTAAAATCCGACACTCAGGATTTTCTGAATAAATATTGGAAATTCACAAATTTTAGAATAAATTACCAAAATTCCAATCAGAACTTAATTTGCATAAATTAACACCCAATTGCATTAACCGAACACACCATTGCAATCGCACGAAATTCGAGTCACCGACTATCTTGGTCTAATTTCCAGAGAATAATAAATAACTAAATAATTACCAAAATTAATTAAATAATTCATTTTAAATACTAAAAATGCTAACTTAGGCCGTAATTGCTAAATTAACTACCTAAACGGGCCGAAAAAATTCCCGAACTTGTCTAGATAAATAGCACATCCTATCTAGGCCTTAATTAATTTAATCTAACCACCTAACATGCATAATTGAATAATTAAATCACTCTAATCTAACTAACCACATAATCCATAATTAACTTAAACTAAACACCACTTAAACGTTATTAGCCTACTAATAAGATTTTCGTGCATAAACTCACCGGTTTAGCGCGAAAACCGGTTCACTGTAACGGCAGCGCGATGGCGGCCGAAACTTGGGCCTACGGCAGCGCCAACGGGAGCTCAGACCGAGTTGAAAACGGTCCAAGATGGCTTAGCAAAGCTGAGCTTTAACCTTGATTTGCGGAGGGCTATTGGCCGACTTCGAGCGGGCTTACGACTAGGCTGAACTGGAGGTGGGGAGGTTGCCTGATTTGCTACTAGACACTAGGCTCAATTGGGCTGCGAAGGGGACGCTGGCCGAGTCTACTCCGTGAGGAGCTTCGCTGGAGTCAAATGAGCCAAACGAAGACATAAGGAAGTAGATGGGCTGGCGTCGTTTGCTTCATGGACGAAGGAAGAGGCGATCGTGGGCTGGGCTGCGTCGGTGGAGGAGGTGGAGTCAACTTTTGGGCTTTGTTGGGGGATTGTTGACTCGGTAGCAGCAAGGGAGACACGAAGGAGGGGACATGTGATGGTGGGGTGGATTCGGACGTGGCATGGGAGAGAATGAAATTGAAGTTGAAGTAGTGAAGTTGATGAAGTGGGTGTTGACTCGGTTTGCTGTTGGATGAGTGGCCATGTGGATGAAGAATGATCGGTAGAGTGGCTTCGATGGAGAGAGGGATTGATGAAGGTGGAAGGCGCATGGGCATGTGGCAGTAGATGGTCTTTGAAGGAAAAGAAATGGAAGAGAAGCAGAAGTGCGAAGGATGAAAGGAGCAGCTGAGGCGCACGAAGGGGAAGCAGTTGGCAGGCGTGCTCGAAAAGCTGCCGATGGGGGGAAAGAAGTCAACAAAAAATATCTCAATTGATTAATGCTTTGTCCCCCTAAATCCACATGCCTCTTTTCATGGTCCCCTAATACTTTCTCAACATTTTAATCCCACAACATACTTTATTTTTTATGCCAAAGTTGCTACCCCCATCCCAGGCTCCGAATTTCCTCAATTTTGGACTTTAATTTCTTCACTAATTATCCAATTTGATGTCCAATTTTGCTAAGGAAGAAGCCCCCACAATTTCTGCAAGTTCCCATCACCAAATAGCTCACTAAGAAGGCAAAAAATTTCTTCAATTTGGCCCATCCGAATTTCCATTCTTTTCCGAATTGTCCGAATTGATTTTCCATAAAAATCCCAATCTTGCTGAAAATTCTTTGAAGGATGAATCGATGTTCCTAAAATAAATCGTAACATGATAAAACTTTCAATTTCTGAAATCGAGTTTAACTTCACGGTTAATTTTAATCTAGTGCGATTTTAGCATGACCTAACCTACGGGGTAGCTTTTAGGAATTTTTAGTGCATTTGACCTGTGGTCGATTATTTTCGAGCCACATTGTACATCTTCGACACATTGGCGACTCTCAGTTATCGTGAAAATCTCGAGGTTTCAAATACAGACACAGGGTACGAAAATGACAGAAAAATCAGTCTAATGCCGTTTGATAGAAATTTTGCAATTAGGTGGAATCACCCGCACACTAATCACATACCTCTATCGAATCGACTTATCTCTAGTCTCTGGTCGATTTTGACGGTGCCGTAATGACCATTGCAGATTAGCACGGTCGAGCAGTCGATTCCTAGTTGAATTCTCAAGTCTATTGCGTTTAGATTCCTTAACGGCTTCATCCGATAGGCTAGTTATCCTGTGAGTGATCAGCTCAGGGAAAAGAACTATAGGGGTGTTGATGAAAAGCCCAACTTATTAAATTGAAAACAGAACCTGAAATTCAGGATGTCACATGCATTGTTGGCCATCAAGTGAGATCTTTAGGCAAGGAAAAATGTGAATGTAAGTGTGGGCACCATGGTTGAATTTATGGGCATCAAATTGGATTGAATTAAAGAAGAATTGAATGGAATTGATAAACAAATGTCCAAAATTCGTATGCCATGGGGGGAGCAACATTTTGGACTACTTGAATGGCTTCTTGAGAAAGCTTTGGGAGAGAGAGAGAGTGGCTGAAGACAAGGCTGACATGGTGGGGGCAAGACATGCTAGGTGTTGAAGGCTTGAGAGAACAAGGGGTCCCCTTCTATCTTCAACAGCTTCTTCTCCTTCCTTTGCCCACCTTTCTCCATGGTTGTGGCCTCAAGAGAACTGAGAGAACCAAAGGAAGCCAGTTGAGTTGCCCAAGCTCATTGCATGCCCACCCGAGGTCGTCCAAGTAGCCACTGTTTGTCGCATGCGAGCCACACGTCTGCACGCCGTTCGCCTGCGCTCGAGCCCTCTTGCTCGTGTCCCCTGCCATCCTTAGCCTCCCTGGTCACCGTTGAGGTTGCCTAAACTGTTGCCACCGCCGTCCTATCCCCGGAGTAGCCCGCCAAGCTGCCATACTGCTGCCACTCGCGCTTGCTCGCCTCCGCGCACCTTCCGTTGTCCTCATGCCCAGCCGCTGTTTCGCGCCTCCTCTCACGTTCAGTTGCGTCCCCCGAGCTCCTCAGACCCGCCTTGCTCATTTCAGCAAAACCGAGTGGCCCTTTGGTCCATGAGCAAAAACCGAAGCTAGCAATGGCTTTCGGTCTTCGTGGCCTATTTTAGGTCCCTTCGCCACAGGGTTGTTTGTTGCTCGCCTTGGCGTTGCCATCGCAGTGGACTCACAGGATCGCTAAACTAGTGAGTTTACTCACTAAACTCTGCTTAGGGAGTTAATTATGCTTAATGGGTGTTTAGATTAGACTAAGTATGTTTAGGTGGTTAGATTAGTTTAGTTAAATGTTAATTCGTTTATTAGATTACTTAAATAGCCTAATTAGGAAGTTAGTTTAGTGTAATCTTAATTAGGCATTTGTTTAATTATTTTTCATTTATTTAATTATTGTGTATTATTTAATTAATTTATATTTATTTATTTATTTAATATAATTTTCAGAATTTAATTAATTAATTAATAATTAATATTTTCCAGAAATTATACCGAGAGAGCCGATCATTAGAATTTCGTGCTGATTGCGATGATGTGGTTAGTTTATACAATTGATTGTTCAACTGTGCAATTGAGTGGTAATTGTGAAAATTTGGTATTTAATTGGAAAATACTGGGTTTCAGGGTTTGACACAAAAAAAAAATGGTTTTGTGTACCATGTCAGCTTGTGTGAGCATTGGTTGTCAGCTTGTGTGAATATTGATTGTCAGCTTGTGTGAGCATTGATTGTTAGCTTGTGAGAGTAGTGATCGTTTATCAGCTTGTGAGAGCAACGATCTATATATATCAGCTTGTGCGAGCTACCACCTATATATTAGCTTGTGTGAGTTACCATCTACATATATCAGCTTGTGTGAGCTACCATCAATATCAGCTTGTGTGAGCATATCATTGATATCAGCTTGTGTGAGCAGTAATCGTATTGATGGATTGATAGATGGTATTGTTCGATAGATGGTATGGAGTGATAGGTGGTATCGATTGTGTGTAATCGATTGGATTGAATTGATTGATGGACCGATGTGTGTCGGCAGTTCATGCTTATGCGAGCAATGATTGATTGGTTGATTATGAACTATGTTAAAATGCAGGAAGGAACTGAGGCAAGGTAAGTCCTCTCCCTTATGTGGCTAGGCCTCTAGGCGCATTTCCTTTCTAGTTGGAGTTTATGGGGTGAACTCGCTAAGACATTGTCTCACCTTGTCGTGGGCTCAACATTTTTCAGGTCTTTAGATGGCAATTCCTCCGGAACTTTTTGGTCGGCCGATGAAGGTTACAGAGCGGAGTTTTGATCACCATGCCCCAAGGGATCAATAGGTCTATGAACTCGTGGTGACCACTGTCTGGGTCGATGAGGGCCTACCTCAGAGGGTATCTCATCATTTTAGAGTGTGGTTTCGCTACGGTTTCAATGGATTCCGTGTGGGTCACCTCCAGGGTTTTAATATTCCCACTGTGGTAGTGGATGCCATTTTAGGTGAAAGTGAAACTGACCCTCCTGATGGTGTTGTGGAGGACCCGACGCCTTCGGGGCATGTGGAGATCGAAGGATCAACGTTTGTATCCAACTAGATGGTCATAGGACAATTCCTCTTTTTGTTGAGCCAGTCTTTTATAAACAACCTAGTATTGTATATAAACCTGTGTGTTTATAAAATGCTTGTTTTGGTTGTGAATTGTTTCTTGCTTTTCTATCCCAAGTTGTTGGTTGTTGGGGGATTTGTTTTGCTTCCGCATATGCTTTAAAAAATGAATGGGTCGGCGACGCGTTCTAGGACGTCGCATATTTATCGACCACCGAGGGATGGGCACACGCTCGAAGATCGGGGTGTGACATTCCCGCTCGAAGTGGTATCAGAGGTGGTCGATAGTTGGAGTGATAAGGTGCGATAGTTCATGTGATAGTTAGTAGGAATGACCTTTATTTCATGTTGATGCATGTGATTGATAGCTGTTTGGTAGCTTGTTTGTGGTAATCACTTAGCTTCTAATTCTATGTGGAATTGGGAAACAGGTCTTGCAGAAAGCCTACAAGATGAGTGATCAGGAGCAGATGACTCCTAGGAAGAAGGTAGTAGCCCTTATGACTCGGGGTAGGACACTGACAAGGATCGGTACTCGAGGTGGCTATTGTAGAGCGCAAGCTGAGGCCAGTGCTAGTGGAGTAGCACCGCCTCCTGTTGGTGCTGGGATAGTAGACCCTGGTGATCCTAGGATTGAAGGGATCATGCAGGTGCTTGAGGTAATGAGAGACCTGATGGGGTAGTAGGCCCAGAATCAAGCCGCCGCTACTGCTGCTGTTGCTGCCGCCGCCGAGGCCGCAGCCACAACCGCTCTTGCTGAAGTTTCGCTTGAGAACATGGTTGTACCAAGAGAGAGACAGATTCATAAGTTGGTGGAACAGTTCTTGAAGTTAAACCCGCCGAGGTTCATTGGTGCTGGAGATCCCGAGACTGCATCACTCTGGGTCTAAGACCTGGAGAAGGCTTTTGCATTGCTGATGTGCAGTGAGGAGGAAAAGGTTGTCCTGGCAGTATACCAGCTGCAGGGTAACGTGAATACTTGGTGGAGGGCCATTAGAGGCACAGTATTCTCGGAAGGTGTAGTCCCGGTGTGGAACGCTTTCCTCAGAGCCTTTAACGACAAGTATTTTTTGGGTAGTGCTCGAGAACAGAAGATTGAAGAATTTCAGCACCTTCGCCAAGGGATGATGAGCGTGGATTAGTACGAAGCTAAGTTCGTAGAGCTGTCGCAGTATGCTCCAAGACTAATAGAAGATCCTGAAGACAAAGCTCGAAGGTTTAGGAATGGCCTTCGACTAGAGATGAAGAATCCGCTGGTACCATTTGATCTGAAGAACTATGATGAGGTGTATAGTTGAGCCTAGCTGATAGAGAGGAACCTGAGTGAATAGACTGCTACGTCTAGTTTAAGGTTCAGTTCAAGCAGAGATGGAAACCGGTTCAGGAAAAGGCCCATGATCGGAGGAAGGTATCATGTCCCGCCCAACAAGAAGGGTGGAGTTGGCAAGTCAACGTCGAGTCAGAATGGTGTGTGTTGCTTTTATGGAAGGCGACATGGTTCAGCCCCGTGCCCTTTAAGGACGGGTGCTTGCTTCGAGTGTGGCCAACAGGGTCACCTAGCCAGAGATTGTCCCTAAAGACTGGGGAGACAATAGTAGTTACTGCCGCCGCCACCGAGGGGTCAGATTAGGGGTTTAGCGCCGCAAGTTGCACCACAGGGTGGACAAATTAAACCCCCAGCTCAAGGGACAGTGTATGCCATCACTAGAGGACAGGCAAAGGACTCACTTGATGTGATCACAGGTACAGTCTCATTGAACAACCATGATGCATATGCTTTATTTGACCCTGGCACCATTCATTCTTTTATAGCTGAGCAATTTGTTAAGCTGGTAGGATTGAGTCTTGAGTTGTTGGAATCAGTGGTTAGCATATCTACACTGTTAAAGGATAATGTGTAAGCTGCAATGGGTTGTTCTGGTTGCAAGTTAGTGATTGGTGAGCGAGAAGGGAGGATAGTTTTGTTAATCCTAGCCATGTATGATTTTGATGTGATAATTCGCATAGACTCGCTCACCAAGCAAAGAGCTAAGATGGACTACTATCGCAAAGCGATTCAGTTTAACCTGTTAGTGGGTCAAAGTTTCGAGTTTATTGGGAGTTGAGGAGGACCCTCGATTTCCTTAATCTTGTCGCTTGAGGCAACTCGTTTGTTAGTCGGGGGTTGTCAAGGTTACTTGGCGACTGTCGTGGATACGATAGTTGAGGAGCTAAAGATCAAGGATATCACAGTAGTTCAAGAGTTTTAGGATGTGTTTCCAAAGGAATTGTCGGGTTGCCGCTAAAGAGGGAGATTGAGTTCGTGATCGAGTTAGCACCCGAGATAGAGCCAATCTCTAAGGCTCCTTACCGGATGGCGTTGTTTGAGTTAAAGGAACTAAAAGTGCAGATGTAGGAATTGTTGGATAAGGGATTCATGCGTCCTAGTGCATCACCTTGGGGAGCACCAGTTCTATTCGTGAAAAATAAGGATGGTTCGTTGCGTCTATGCATCGACTATCATCAACTTAATCAGGTGACGATCAAGAACAAGTATCCACTGCCAAGGATCGACGACTTATTTGACCAGCTGCAAGGAGCATTGATATTTTCAAAGATCGACTTAAGGACGGGATATCATCAACTGAGGATAAAAAAGGAGGACATATTGAAGTTAGTGTTTCGTACTCAATACAGCCATTATGAGTTCATTGTAATGCCATTTGGTTTAACGAACGCCGTAGCTGCTTTCATGGATCTGATGAACCGAGTGTTTAAAGAGTATCTTAATCAGTTTGTGATTGTGTTCATCGACAAAATCCAGGTGTATTCAAGAAGTGCTGAGGAGCACAAGAGACATCTGAGGATGGTTTTAGACCCTGAGGAATCATAAGCTGTATGCCAAGTTCAGTAAGTGCAAGTTTTGGTTAACTCGTGTAGCATTCTTAGGTCATGTGATTTTTGGAGAAGGAATCTCTGTGGATCCCGCCAAGATCGAAACAGTTATCTACTGGCTGAGACCGACAACAGTGATAGAGATTATAAGCTTCTTGGGTTTGGCAGGGTACTATAAAAGGTTTGTGGAAGGGTTTTTAGCATTAGCGTCGCCGTTCACTCGACTGCTGAAGAAGGAAGAGAAGTTTGTGTGGATGAACAAGTGCGAGTGTAGTTTCTAGGAGCTTAAGCAGAAACTGACTCCCGCACATGTGCTGACCATTCCATCTGATCCTCGAGAATATGAGATCTATAGTGATGCATCGTTTAGAGGACTGGGTTGCGTACTGATGTAGCATGGTAGGGTTGTTACATACGCGTCTCGTCAGTTGAGACCTCATGAGATGAATGACCCGATGCGTGAATTAGAACTCATAGTGATCATTTTCGCTCTGAAGATTTGGAGACACTATTTGTGCGGAGAAATGTTCCAGATCTTCACTGACCATTAAAGTCTCAAGTATCTATTCTCTCAAAAGGAGTTGAATATGAGACAGCGTCGCTGGATGGAACTCCTGAAGGACTACGATTGTGATATTCTATATCATCTTGGAAAGGCGAATAAAGTCATAAATGCACTGAGTCGGAAGTCCTCAGTTGTGCATATGCTGGTTAAGGAATGGACCTTACCTGAGAAAGCTTGAGATTTGGTTTTCAAATTTGAGGTAGGCCATCTTTCAAATCTTATGGCCACCCTCAGAATTGAGCTGGAAGTGCATATTAGAATCAAGACTCTTCAGTTAACAGACCCAGACATTTAGAAAATCTTGCAAGAGGATATCAAAAAGAGAAAGGCTGACTTTCAGATTTCTGATGATGGAACACTAAGGTTCCAAGGAGGATTGTGTGTACTTGACGATGTAGCGCTTAAAGAATAGATTTTATCAAAGGCTCATCATAGTAGTTACAGCATTCATCCTGGTAGTACTAAGATGTACCTGAATCTGCATCAACACTGTTGGTGGTCTGGTATGAAGGCAGATATCGCCAAGCATGTCGCCAAGTGTTTGACGTGTCAGCAAGTGATGGCACAACATTATAAGCCGGGAGGACTTCTGCAACCTCTTGAGATTCCTAAGTGGAAATGGGAGCACATTACAATGGATTTTGTGACAGGCTTACCAAGGAGTCAAAGGGTTAATGATTCCATTTGGGTAGTGGTCGATAGACTGATGAAATCGGCTCACTTCATTGCAGTACGAAAGGACCTTGATTTGAACAGGCATGCAGAGTTGTACGTGCGTCAAATAGTTTGTCTGCATGGAGTGCCGGTGATGATTACCTCAGATCGAGACTCGAGGTTCACAGTTGCTTTTTGGAAGACTTTGCAAGTTGCTTTAGGAATGAAGCTGCAGTATAGTACGGCCTATCATCCTCAAACGGATAGCCAGTTTGAGAGGATGATTCAAACCCTCGAAGACATGCTGCGAGCTTGTGTGTTGGATTTCAAGGGAAGCTGGGAGTAACAGTTTCATTTTGTTGAGTTTGCCTACAACAATAGTTATCGGTAGAGCATTCGGATGGCTCATTTTGAAGTGTTTTATGGCAGAGCGCGCAGAACGCTAGTGTGTTGGGATGAGGTCGGAGAACGAAAGATCATAGGTCCAGAGTTAGTCCAGCAGTCAGTAGATGCAGTTGTCGTCATTAGAGACAGATTAAAGACCACTCAAAACCGCCAGAAAAGCTACACAGATAAGCGTCGGAGACCATTGGAATTCCAAGTCGGTGATCACATTTTTCTGAAGGTGTCACCAATGAGGGGTACTTCGCGCTTTGGTAAGAAGGGAAAACTGAGTTCGAGGTATGTAGGTCTCTTTGAGATTCTAGAAAGAATCGGGATCCTAGCGTATCATCTTGCATACCGCCGAGGTTGGTGCAAGTGCATGACGTCTTTCACGTGTCGATGTTGAGAAAGTATGAGCCTGACCCGATCCAAGTGCTTAATTTTGAGGAATTAGACGTGGACAATAGAGTGTCGTATGTGGAAAGCCCGGTTCAGATCGTGGATTGAAAAAAAAAAAGATTTTGCCTACCAAGACGATCCCGTTGGTTAAAGTGGTCTAGCAACACCACGGCACAAAAAGAGCAACCTGAGAAAGTGAAAAGTTAATGAGACGACTATATCCCCACATTTTTGTTTAAAGATTTGTAATTGTTTAAATTTTGAGGACAAAATTTTTATAAGAGGGGAAGAGTTGTGACATCCTGAATTTTAGGTTCTGTTCTCGAATGAATGAGTTGGGCTTTTCATCTACGCATCTATAGTTCTATTCTCTAAGTTGATCACTCACGGGATAACTAGTCTATTAAGTGAAGCTGTTCAGGAATCTAAATGCAATAGACTTAGAATTCGACTAGGAATCGACTGCTCGACCGTGCTAATTTGCAGAGATCATCATGGCATAGTTAAAAATCGATTAGAGATCGGTGATAGGTCGATTCGACAAAACCATGTGATTAAATGTGGGTGATTCCACCTAATTGCAAAATCCTTGTCGATCGACACTAGACCGATTCTTTTATCGTTTTGGTACCTTGTGTCCGCATTTGAAACCTCGAGATTTTCATGACAACCAAGAGTTGCCAATGTGTCAAAGATGTATATTGTGGCTTGAAAATAATCAACCACAAGTCAATTGCACAAAAAATTCCTAAAAGCTACTCGGTAGATTAGGTCACGCTAAAATCGCGCCCAGTTGAAATTAATCGCAAATTGGAACCCGATTTCAAAAATTGAAATTTTTGTCATATCACAAGCCATTTTAGAAACGTTCACTCATCCTTAGAACATTTTTCTAAAAACCGAGATTTTTATCGAAAAATAAAAAATGGCCATTTTTGACTGGGAAAATTGGAGGACCGTTTTTTAGCGCACCATTGGCCATCAGGTGGGATCTTTGGGCAAGGAAAAATGTGAATATAAGTGTGAGCACCTTGGTTGAATTTATGGGCATCAAATTGGATTGAATTGAAGAAGAATTGAATGGAATTGATGAACAAATGTCCAAAATTCGTATGCCATGGGGGAGCAACATTTTGGACTACTTGAATGGCTTCTTGAGGAAGCTTTGGGAGAGAGAGAGTGGCTGAAGACAAGGCTGACATGGTGGGGGCAAGAAATGAGTGTGCCGGCTAGGTATTGAAGGCTTGAGAGGCCAAGGGGTCCCCCTCTATCTCAGCAGCTTCTTCTCCTTCCTTTTCCCACCTTTCTCCATGGTTGTGGCCTTGAGAGAGCTGAGAGAACTAGAGGAAGTTGGTTGAACCGCCTAAGCCCGTCGCATGCCTGCCTGAGGCCGTTCAAGCAGCCGCTGTCCGTCTCGCGCCAGCCGCACATCCGCCTGCCGTCCGCCTGCGTCCGAACCCTTCTGCTTGCATCCCCTACCATCCCAAGCCTCCTTGGTCACTGTCGAGGTTGCCTAAATTGTCCTCGTTTCCTTCCTGTCCCTAGAGTAGCTCGCCAAGTCGCAGGACCGCCGCCACTTGCTCCTTCTCGCTCGCGCGCGCCGTCTGCTGTCCTCGTGCCTAGCTGCTGTTTCGCGCTTCCTCTCATGTTCAGCCACGTCTCCCAAGCTCCTCAGACCACTGTCGAAGTCGCGCCACCGCCGTCCAGTCGCCGGAGTCGTCTGCCTAGCTCCGTAATAGCTCCGCCAGCCCGCCTTGCTCATTTCAGCCAAATCGAGTAGCCCCTTGGTCCTTGAGCAGAAACTGAAGCCAGCAAGGGCTTTTGGTCTTTGTGGCCCGTTTTAGGTCCCTTTTGAGCCTTGGTTGATGTCACCGCAGGATTGTTTGTTGCCCACGTTGGTGTTACTGTTGCCGTGGACTTACTGGATCGCTAAACCAATGAGTTTACTCACTAAACTCTGCTTAGGGAGTTAATTATGCTTAAGGGGTGTTTAGATTAGGCTAAGTATGTTTAGGTGGTTAGAGTAGTTTAGTTAAATGTTAATTAGATTAGTAGATTTAATTAGGTTAATAGATTGCTTAATTAGCCTAATTAGGAGGTTAGATTAGTGTAATCTTAATCAAGCATTTATTTAATTATTTTGTTTTATTTAATTAATTTATATTTATTTAATATAATTTTCATAATTTAATTAATTAATTAATATTTTTCGGAAATTATACCGGGAGAGCGGTCGTTAGAATTTCGTGCGATTGCGTAATGAAGTTTATACAATCGATTGTTCAATTGTGCAATTGAGTGGTAATTGTAAAAATTTGGCATTTAATTGGAAAATACCGGGTGTCGGGATTTGACATCAAAAAATGGTTTTGTGTACCATGTGAACTTGTGTGAGCATCGATTGTTAGCTTGTGTGAGCTCTGGTTGTCAGCTTGTGAGAGCATTGATTGTCAGCTTGTGTGAGCATTGATTGTCAGCTTGTGATAGCAGTAATCATTTATCAGCTTGTGAGAGCAACGATCTATATATATTAACTTGTGCGAGCTACCACCTATATATCAGCTTATGTGAGTTACCATCTATATATATCAACTTGTGTGAGCTACCATCTATATCAGCTTGTGTGAACATATCATCCATATAAGCTTGTGTGAGCAGTAGTCGTATTGATGGATTGATAGATGGTATTGTTTGATAAATGGTATGGTGTGATAGGTGGTATCGATTGTGTGTAATCAATTGGATTAAATTGATTGATGGACCAATGTGTGTCGGTAGTTCATGCTTGTGCGAGCAATGATTGATTGGTTGATTATGAACTGTACTAACGTGCAGGAAGGAACTGAGGCAAGGTAAGTCCTCTCTCTTGTGTGGCTAGACCTCTAGGCGTATTTCCTTCATAGTCAGAATTTAAGGGATGAACTTGTTGAGACATTGTTCACCCCGTCATGGGCTCAACATTTTCAGGTCCTTAGATGGCAGTTCCTCTGGAACGTTTTGGTCGGCCGATGAGGGTGTGGCATCCCAAAATTCATGACGACCTCTAGTTACATTAAAGTCTATAAATAGGTGATGGATGTACCATCAAGTTATTTTACGGCCATTTAATCCATAATTTGCAATAAGATTTATGGCCAAGCTTTTAATGGATAATTATGTGATAGGAAAGAAAATTCTATCCTTGGCCATGTGCATTATAAATTGGAATTTATGGATTTGTGACTACAAGTTTTATGGCCTTATTATTTTTGCAAGTTAGGTATATATTTAAGTGGAAAATGTTAATAGATTATTAAAAGGTTAGTGGGCCGAAATTTTTAGACCAAGCTAGCCCAAAAACCCAGCCCAAGACCCCCACCACTTCGGCCCAAAGCCAGGCCCATGAAGCCCATTGGGCCATCAACCAAGCTGGCCCCAAGCCCAGCTGGATGGAGCCCCTCTTGCATGGCAAATTGCCAAGTGTTCTTCCCTAGTTGCCAAGTGTGGCTGCCCCCATTGGCCATCTTGGGTGGCCACATGCAGCTTTCAATCATTTCAAATGATTGAATGAAAGGGAAATTAAGAGAGGGAGAGTGGCCGGTTTTGGTGAGTGAGAGAGAGAGAGAGAGAGAGAGAGAGAGGGAAACCGAGAGAGGAGGAGGAGGCCGTGCGAAGAAGAAGGAAGAGAGTTCGTCTGCCGTTCGTCACTGCTTTGCCTTTGTTTGCTGCTGTTTTGTGCTTGAATCTAAGACAAGTAGAGTCCTAAAACCTACCCTTTGCTTGCTGTAAAGTGTGTGTGGAAGATGATAAATCTTGGTTGTGGTAAGTGGTGAACTTTCGGAGCTTTGGAGAGAGGTTTGTTGGCCTTGCATGCTGTTTCTGGAAAACAACCAGCCTGACTGTTCATGAGTTTGGGGGTTGCATGCGAATTTTTATTTGGAATTTCACTTCAACCTCTTCATAAAAGTTGTACATAACATCTTGAAGTATAACATACTAAAATTTGAGACAAAATGGACAAGTATTGAGGGGTGCAACCCTTTTTCTACGAAAACAGTAGATCTGGAAACTGTTTTGTTAACCTCTTGGTGATTTCGTGTGTTGCATGTGACTTTTTATCTAGAATTTCACTTTGACCTCTTCATGAAAGTTGTAGAAAACATCTTGAAGAATAACATACTGAAATTTGAGATAAAACGAACAAGTATTTCTTGGTAAAACGATTTTCCTTTGGAGAGACTAGATCTGGAATTCGTCGTGATAACCTTCATTGGTTTCGTGGTCTGTAAAGTAACTTTCTTGTTAAAATCTCACTTTGATCTCTTAACGAAAGTTGTAGTATACTTCTTGAGAAAGAACATATAAAAAATTTAGAGGAAATGAACGAAAATAGGTCGGTGAAACCGTTGTCTTTTGAAGAAACTGGATCTGGGAAAAACGCTGCTTCGGCCTAGTATGTTTTCAGGATTTTTATAAAATCATACAATTAAAATTTGATCATGTGTCCTCAATAAAAGTTGTAGGTAATATTCTGAGAAACAACATACTGAAATTTCAGAGTAAATGGACCAGTAATGACCAAGGAAACGATTTTTTTTCTTCAACACGGGTAGATCTGGAATACGATACCGAGAATAGGAAAAGTAAATCGATTTTATATTTTAATCCAGAACGAATTGGACTATAATTTCTTCATGAAACTTGTACTTCTAGGTCTTAAATACAGTGTGTCCAAATTTCAGAATTTTCTGAGTTTATTTAAAGGTTTAATCGAATTTTTTTTCAAAACTGTGCATGGATGATGTTAAAATCCTTTTTCTGTGATGCATGGACCTGTACGTATTCTGTGAAGCCTTGTTTGATATGGTGTTCTTCACGAAATGTGTTTTCTTAGATCTTATCTACAATGTGTTAAATTTTGAGAATTAATTTCCATTTTTCACTAATTTTCCAGAATTTTTCATAAACAGCACGCATTCTGTTTAAGCTGAAAAAACTGTTCTATTTACAGGTTATTGATTTGCTAGATAAATTGTGATATCTTGGATTATCATTCGTGCAAAGACGTGGTGACATTCATGCATATCATATGACATCAAAAGATTTATGGATTTTCATGAATTCAATGAAGTTTCTCAAAACCATTGCATCAAATAATATTTTTCCCAATGCATATTATATGATTTAAAAAAAAAAAAAGCTTATTCCAATCATTGGCATTATTGCATCAAATGTGAAATTGAAAAAAAAAATGAAGTATATGAGAATATGCATTGTAATGATGAGAAGGCCGTCGGAGGTGTGAGCCAATAATGCCCTGGGAGTGTTAGGATACCCGGTGGCCTAGTGGCGTAATTTCGGAGGGTCCTCGGGAGTTTCGAGATGCCCGGTGATATACGGTACGTAATTCCAGGGGGGATTCCTGGTGGTATGTCGGTACGTAATCCCGAAAGCCCTAGAGGTGTGTGCCCGGGGGGATTCCTCGTGATGCTAGTTGGGATGCGAGATGCCCAGAATGTGGGGGTGCCGGATGCCCGGTTGTATTTTGAATACATGCCCGGAGGTTCCTCGCGATGCCTGGTTGGATGCGAGCGATAAATTGTGGGATGCAAACATTGATCACTGGAAAGAAAAACTGATGAGATCCTCGTGAAAGATAAGAATTGAAAGTGAATCATGTGCATGGGTGTATGCATATGGCATGATGCATGATCTGCTTATGAAAGTAAATTAATGCTATTTGATATTGAAAATGCGATCATGAAGGCATGAATAGATCTCATGGTGATGTATGCTTGATAACACGGATGATATGAATCATGGTGGTATATGCACAATGGCATGGTGAGATATGCATGACTGCATGGTGGTATATGCACATATGGCATGGATATGCATGAATGCTTGATGATGAGTGCATGGTGGTATATGCACATATGGCATGGTGATATATGCATGAATGCTTGATGATGAGCGCATGATGGTATATGCACATATGGTATGATGACATATGTATGGCTGCAAGGTAAGTTATGCTTGAATGCATGAATGATATGTGCTTTGTTATGATGCCTTGATTGTTCTGTTTAACACAATGAGTAGTTTGGTGGATCTTTACTGCTGAGTGATTGTACTCACTCCTTTTGGGGAATAACATTTTAGACTAGATAAGATACCTCTGCTGCCACTGCCACCAATAGATGGATCAAGTGGTTGGATATGACCGCAAGGAGGAGGATAGCAAATGAAGGAACTTTTGGACGCCGACACTGATCGATGGACTTTAAGTATACGACTATTGGAGGAGATGTCGGTCATCTTTTGAAGTATAGCCAAGTATAGAAAACCATAGCATTTTGATGTACCCATGAATGATGTCCATCGGGTTTAAGTAAATAAAAGTGTTTGGCTTTTACCTAAAAATGTTTAGTAGGTGTGCATCGTTTTCTGAACATAGGGAAGGGAGTTGTTAGATATGCTTCCATTATATGAGCTGCGTAAGGGACCGATCTAAAAGATGTAAACCCCCAGGTTGTATGGACCCGCTGCAAATTGAAATGGTATCAAAGTGACATGTGATTAGGAAAGTGAAGGGTAAGCGAACTATGGCGACCCTAACGGATCGGGGGCCATTCGAGGGGTGCCACAGAGGGTTATCGAGCGGATTTTTGATCACCATACCCCAGGGGATCAATGGGTCTATGAACTCGTGGTGACCACCGTCTCGGTCGATGAGAGCCTACCTCAAATGGTATCTCATCGTTTCAGAGCGTGGTTTCGCTACAGTTCCAATGGATTCCGTGTGGGTCCCCTCCAGGGTTTTGATATTCCCGTTATGATAGTCGATGCCACTTTAGGTGAGAGTGCAGCTAACCCTCCTAATGGTACTATGGAGGACCCAACGCCCCCAAAGCCTATGGAGACTAAAGGATCGGCGTTTGTATCCGACTAGATGGTCTTAGGACAGTTCCTCTTTTTGTTGAGCTAGTCTTTTGTAGACAGCCTAGTATTGTATATAAACTTGTGTGTTTATAAAAGCCTTGTTTTGGCTGTGAATTGTTTCTTGCTTTTCTATCTCAAGTTGTTGGTTGTTAGGGGATTTGTTACGCTTTCGCATGCGCTTTAAAATGAATGGGTCGGCAATGCGTCCTGGGACGTCGCATATTTATCGACCACCGAGGGATGGGCACGCGCTCGAGAATCGGGGCGTGATATTTATTAAACAAGTTAACAATGACCACATTTTAGCAGAGTGAGATAGAGAGAGAGCAAGATGAGGAAAGGTGTAATGAGTCACCAGAAAGATTAAACAAAAGCTACAGCTGAAACACAACCAATGTAGTTATACAAGCTTTCTTGAACAAAATCCATGCATAATTTAGCTGACTTGCAAGAATGCATCAAGGAAACAATGGTAGGTAGTTATGCCCCACAATCTCAGGTAATCCCATCATCTCAGTGAAGATTCTGTAGAGGATGACCATGAGCTCTGTTCACTAGATTGTCAATCTACCAAAAGAGGTTTAGACAGCTTATCATCAAAAGATGACTTCTATGTTACATGGAAAGTCAAGCACTTCATGGAAGGCAGACACTTGAGAACCTACGCATAGATTAGTATTGCTCATCCAGATACTCGATTAGGAAAGACACTCATAAAACAATAATAGGATCCTTGCACGTGTTGAGTATGAGGAACACCTCTTTTTTCTAACAAAATAACAAATTCTTCATCCAACAAGATAAAGTGAATTAACCGATCAAATATTATTAAGTATGTGGGAAGCACACTCAAGAATATAGAGGAAGTCACAGACCTTCTAAGTTTCAATCCCCCAAATGTCTACTACTTGACTGACTTACCAAGGTCTATAAAATAAATTATGTATTTGATTAACCTAATTATGAATACAGAGAATAGGTACTTCAGCAAACAAAAGATATGGTTAATACTTTGTACATTAAGCCATTGAATGCCTAAGCGGAATGGGACTGTTAGCCTAAAAAAGTTTGCCTAGCAAACAACTTTAAGTTGCTCATGTGACATCTTGAAATTCGACCCATTTTCGATAAAGTGAAATGTGCATATCGTCGGCGCGCCTATGGTCCTTTTTCTCTGAGCTGATCACTCACGAGTTAGCTAACCTATTGGGTGAAGCCGTTAAGGGATATAACCACGGTAAAATCCCTAAAAGCTACCTAATTGGTTGGATTGGACTAAAATCGCGTCCGGTCGATTTTAATCATGAAATTTAATTTGGTTTTGGGAATCGAATATTCGAGCGTGTCACAATTCAATTTTAGGACCGTCTCATCGCCCGTCAAATTATTGACGAGTCCGAAATTTCAATAAAGAAATTATCGGAGGATTAATTGAAGACCAAGAGAAAATAGAAAGGAAAAGGGGAAGAAAAAAGGAAAATATGAATAATGATATTAAGCATTTTCTTTTTCTCTCTCTCTCTCCCTTTTCTATCTTTTTCTTTCTTTTTTTCTCTCTCTCTTCTCTCTCCTCTCCCTCTCCCCCTCGTGCGATTCCCCCACCGACTCTCTCTCTCTCTTCTCTCTCTCTCTCTCTCTCTCTCTCTCTCTCTCTCTCTCTCTCTCTCTTTTCTTTTGAATAGTCAAAGCCTTATCTCTTCTTCTCTCTCCTCTCTCTTCTCCTCCATTCTCTCCCACGTGATCGAACCCCCCTCTTTCTTCTTCTCCTTTTTTCTTCTTCGTGGAAACGGCGAACCGGAAGCTGAAGAAGCCGAGACAGCAGCAGCCACGTCGGATCGTCATCGCTGCCTATGCTCCGCCGCCGTCCCACCTGCCTTCACCTCTCCTTCGCCCTCCTCGGCCACCGTGGACGCCCCCTCTCTCTCTCAGTACTCTCTCTATCCTCTGGTTCGAACGAACCAGCAAGACAGAAGAAGCAGCTCGCCGTTGTCGCCGCTCACCGTCATCCTGCCGCCCGCGCCCGCGCTCGCTCATCCGCCGCTCACTGCGCGCTCCGCCAGCCCTCGTTTCCTCGCGCCCATGTCTCCCCCGTGCGTCTCTCGCCCCTGTTCCGCCTCGTCCAGCCACTGTGAGTGACCGAGCAAGCTGCCGGAGCCGCCGTGCAGCCTTGCCGGACCGCCACCTACCTTCCCGACCCTTCTCCACCCCTAACCATCTCTGTTTTCCCCTGTTTCGCAGCCGAACCAGCAAACCCGCGAATGGGTTTCCAGCCGGTTCGTGGGCTGTTTTGGGCCGTTTCCGAGCCCCGAACCCGAGACCCGCTTTGGAGTTTGTCGTTCCTTGTGTCGTCCCCGTCGGATTGATATGTTTTGCGCGCGATTCCGGTGAGTAATCTCACTAATCCTCGCTTAGTACACTAATGATGCTTAAGGGTTGATTAGTTTTAATTAATTAAGTTTAGGTGGTTAGATTAGTATGGATTTGTGTTTATTAGCTAATTGTGATGCGAATTAGACAAATTGATTGTGCAATTAGCAAGTAGACATGGTCTACTATTTATTGGAAGTGTCTCGGAATTTTTCCGATCCCTAATCGGGCTTCAATTTGGCAATTCGGGCCTAAGTGGAATTTTGGTATTTAAATATTATTTTTCGGAATTAAATTAATTATTTATTTATTTTCCGAAAATTCAAGTGGGGTGGCCAGTGACTGGAATTTTATACTAATGACCGTGGTGAAGTCCGTTTATTTAATCGGGCTTTATTTTGAGCTAAATTGAATTTTTAATGTTAATTATTTAATTTTTGAAATTAATTAATTATTTATTTTTTTGGGAAATTAAGAATTAGATGGCCGACGACCGAAATTTCGTGCGATCGTCGTGGCGCAGTCTATTTATTTAATTGAGCTTTATTTTGCGCTGAAGTGAATTAATTGTGATTACAATATTATTTTCCTGGGTTAATTAATTTGGATAATTAATTGGAAAATAACCGGGTGTCGGTTGACAGCACCAAAAGTGTTTTGGTGGACACTAATAATGGTGGGATTTGTGGAATCGAGATTATTATATTTTGGCTAAGGCCAATTGTGTACCTACGCACGATATTTTATCAATGATGATAAAAGATGAGGAGAAATGCTGTGTGATGTGGCTCGGCGATTATTACATCGCTTTGGCATGTAGGATGCCTTAGAGAATGTACGTAAATTGTTGAATATTGATCATGCCTGTGTGGCGATAGTTGATCATGCCTGTGTGGCGGTAATTGATCATGCATGTGTGGCGGAGATTGTGCCTGCGTGGCCGTATTTCTATGTGTCGAGTATCGTGTCCGTGTGGCTGAAAGTAATTGGAATGCCTAAGAGTCTGTGCATAAAGTGTTTATTGTACATCACCTTGGCGAATAGACGCCTGAGAGCATTACTGTAGCTCTGTGACTGAGTGTACTATTGGAAATTATATAGTGTGGAGTGAGATGACTTAGAAATGGTCCAACTGACTTGAAATCGACTAGGTCGATTGATCGATGATTCGATCTGAGGGTGATTTGATGTGATTCATTGTCTTGATCTACTGTGTGAATTGATTGATTGAATGGAATTGACCATGAGTGGTTTTGTTGGCGTGTGATCGACTGGGTCGATTGATCGAGATGTCGATTGTGTGATGTGATTGCTTGGGTGCTTATTGAATTGTGCTAATATGCAGGTGGAATCTGAGGCCAAGGTAAGTCCTCTGACCCGTGTGTGCATAGGCAGCCCAGTTAGCATATTGGTTTCCTTATTGAGTCTTAGTGGGATAGAACTCGCTGAGACGTAGTCTCATCCCGGTTTGGGGAAAACATTTCAGGACCCCGATGAGAAGCTGAGGAGGAGGAATCTGAGAAGGAGAACCCTGAGGTGAAACTGAGGAAGAGAATGATCTGAGTGAAGATGAGTCAGAGGAGGATCAGGATGATCCCGAGTATGACTTAGATGAGGATTGAAATCACATCTCTTTGTGAACCCTTTGTATATGTGTAGATAGAGTGAGACTCTGAAGTTGTGAATAGTTTGTGAAGTGCTCTGTCTAATGCCATGTATAAAGGTTTGGTTGTAAATTTCAATATGAAAAATATAGCTTGCTTTTCTATCCCATTGTTTTATTGTCTGGGGATTTATAACTGCTTCCGCATGTGCTTAAGGAATGAAAGGGTCGGCGATACATAGTCCTGGGATATCGCATTATAAAATCGACCAAGTTAGAAGGATGTGTGCGTGCCCGAGGATCGGGGCGTGACAGCTCATATAGATCCCCACCTTTACACTTGAAGACATTTTAGCATGAATAGTCGACTGCAGTCCAAGAATCTTTAGAGATGAAGAAAGCTAATAATTATTGCTAGAGAACTAGAACTTCAACTTTAAGAATGGGAATACTTGAAAATTGCAACTATAATAATTCACGTCAGATGTGGAGTAAAGTTGATAGTGATCTTTGGAACTACAGGTAACAAAGATTATACAAAAGGGAGCAACCTAGGTTTTGCATTTGCCTACTTTAATTCATCTAGGAGTCAAAATCATTAAATTCCCAGACCCAACTAAAATTAGCAAAGGAAAAAGAAAAATACATATCATCAGCACAACAAATAAGAATTCAAGAATGTAAATGCCTTATCTGGTAGAAAATAAATCTTCCCATTTTTTCCCTAAATTCAAATTTAGATTAGTTCTTTCGAACACACATGACCAAGGTGAAATGAGCCAAAACAGATAGACCATATGTCAACTCAAAACTAACGCACAATATAAAAAGTGAAAACTCAAACCCAAGAGGTTCTCAATAAAAATCATTTTACATGGCAAGCTTGTTGTAATGCAGTAAATCTCAGTAAACCTAATCGAAATCACTTGTCATCTAACCCTTGCAATCATAGGACAACACATAATTCATTCACCTAGTCGAAATGGGGAGAACAAAGTCTCTAAAAAGTACACATTGTGCTACCTTGATTCAAGTTGCAAAACTAATACTGTCCTACAACAACCTTCGAATTTTTTCAAGTTCACATAAGTGTGATATTACTACCCTCCAAGCTATCACAAATTAACATGTCTTCCCAATATATAGCCTCAAGACAGTAACAAAAACCAAAGCAACAGTAGTTCAACGACAATGGACCTACCCCCAAATTGACATAGCAAACAGCTTGAAACAAACAGGGACCTCCAAGTTCCCAAAAAATTCCGACTTACTAGCGTGATCGTCACTTGGTCCCTTAAGAATTGTAGATCAGCAACAAGAACTTCTAAACTTTGCTTTAGCATTTTCTAGGTGCTTTTGTAGAAGAGTTGTGACCTCCAACATGAATTAATGTAATTAATAAGATACTTGACATCATTATTAGAGATAAAGGGACATTGCTTCAACTCGAGTACCTCTTTGCATGACTATTGCAGCATAACATTTGCTCAAAGCCATAAACATACCAAATAAGTATGTTCGATGTGAGCTCGTGAATATATGTGTTTGGAGACTTCAAAATCAACAAGCAGTGCTTGCATCCACAATAAAGAGCCATAAAAATCGGTCAGTTTGGCACCTATGATTATCTTTTGTGTCTTAGAAGTTTTGATGGTCTTAGGTTTTATAGCCCAATATAATAATCCCACCCCCATTTTGCTTTTTAATAGGACCTCTAAACATCAAAGCATTATATTATTGGCAATATTCAGGTGTCCAAATCTAAAACCACTGCACAATTATTGAGATCAACATGGGTTCTTCGAAGCACTAACCTAGATTCTTAGGAACATTGCTTCCAGAAGTGCATTTGCGATGGAAAAGACAATCCAATATTCCATATTTAGTCAAGTGCACCAAAAGTAGTTCCTAGTATTGGCAAGAATAAGACTACCATATCCTCTACTTGCTTTGTTAAGATAAAAAGGATTGATATGATCAACTAAGAGAACATCGAGGAGCAAGAAGACATTTTAACATTCAAATTTTTCTAGCATGATAAGATTAAGAGAAAATTTTAGTTCACATCACACATGAAAGATGATTGATAGAGTGTCAAGGATTCCAAATGAAAAAGAGAACCTGTAGAGTAAAAAATTGGTGTTTTAATGACATTAAAAAGAACTTAAAGGGATAAAACGAGAAAGAACTTTGCAATGGAAAAACGCTCAGTTAAAATACATGCACCGAGAAGCTTTCAGCTTGAATTTCAATCTTAAATTCTAGTTTTGAGGCTACGGTTCAATCTTTCAATAGTATAGATGCATGCTCGTTGCACACACATAATCAAATGCTCCATCACAGGTCACTTTGCTATAGTACATCTAACCATTCCTCTGAGGCTCAAAGAAAATTTCAGATCCAACCAGTGAGCTATCTGAGTACAGACTTGTAGATTGGAGAAGTGAATGTCAAAATATGGGAGGGTCACCTTGGTATAAAGCACCTTTTCCAATCAGCGAGTTTGCTTCAGTCATTCTGCAGTTCCTAGTTGAGTATCAAATAAACTAGAGCCTAAAAAAGAGGACATCTTTGTGGCCGAATGGAGTGGTGAGGTGAAGTAATTGTTGCATGAAGGTGGCCTATTTTCAAATGATTGATCAATTCAAATCTTGGATTTTCGTATTGAGAGAGATAGCACACCTTATTTATGTAATATCAAAGAGTTAAAGGTTGTAGCCTATTCGAGGTAGAAAACCTTAGTGCGGAGACAGATGGAGGTAGGACATAGTACTATTTCTTCTCTTTGTCTGTGTTTTGGCAGAGAGGCTAAGATGCCTAGCTACCTTGTAGTTGATTTTTTTGAAGGACTAATGGTGCGGAATAAATCTAGCAGATTCTTGTGCACTACAGAGATGTGCAAAATTACAGCACGCAAGCAATAAACTTTGTTGATGGCAGAAAGTACTGGAATGTACAATTTACCACCTGCATGGAGACTAGTGACCAGACAAGAACAAGATTGTCAAACACACAAGTTAGCTGGTGTGAAAGAGACGAGGAAGGACTATCCAAAGAAGGCAAGGGTTATTAGCTGCTTAGAAGATGAAAACCACATGGGACCATTTGACACCGCAGGTTTTCCACGAGTGATTGCCTTGGGAGTGTTTAAAAGTAGTTGATATACAAAAAGAAAAAAGAAGGATGCATACAAATCGATACTAGCTATATGTTGTCATTGGACTAAATCTCCTTGGGACATGGATCTATCAAAGAGCCAAAGATAAGATGGTGACCACGGAATTGAGTCATATCCAGTCCAAATCTCAACATTTTTGTTAGTTAAGAGATAGAAGTAAGAAAGCCTTTCAATCTTGCATTAAGGTAAGATGGTTTTAGACTTCACATTATGATTTACTCTTTGTACGATTAATTTCTTGCCTCAACTATGTCAAATTCACTCTGGTTTAAATAATTTTGTTAAAAGGTTTGCTCCCACTTGGTGTGTTAGCAATTAAACTATTGCTTTCCAAAGAATATTACAACAGCAATGAAGCATTGTCCTATTTGAATGAAGAGACACATGAAAGTTGGTACCATGAGCTCTGAGCTCCCTTAAGTGTTCAGTGAAAAATTGAAAACAACCAATATGAAACAATTTTAAAAAAGATAAAACAAAAGAACTCCTGAATTAGACACATTTCCACCTTTCTTTTGTCACTTTTTTGAAACAAAAGAACTCCTGAACTCCACAAGAATGCATCTGGGAAACAATGGTAGGCAATTAAACCCCACAATCAAAAGTAATCACATCATCTCACTAAAATTCTATAAAGTTTGACCACAAGCTCCCTTCACTACATTGTCAATCTACAAAAAGGTTTAGACAACTTACCACCATAGGATGACTCTAATGTTACACAAAAAGTAAAGCACTCGGTGGAAAACAGACACTTGGGAACCTACAACAAAGATTAGTATTGCTTGTCTAGATACTCAATCAGGAAAGACAATCATAAAACAATAATATAATCCTCGCATGTGTTGAGTATGAGGAACTACTCCTTTTTTCAATAAAATAATGAATTCCTCATCCACCAAGAAAAAGTGAATTAAGCGATCAAACAACGTGAAGTATGTGGGAAGCACACTCGAGAATACGAGAGGAAGTCGCGAATCTTTCAAGTTTTAGTCCCCCAACATGTCCACTACTTAATTGACTTACCAAGATCTATGAAATAAATTATGTACTTTGATTAAGCTAATTGTGAGTACTGAAAAATACTTCAGCAAACAAAAGCTAAGGTTAATGCTCAATACATTAAGCCATTGAATGCCTAAGTGGAATAGGACTAGTAGCCATATAAAGTTTGGCTGGCAAACAACTTTAAGTTGCTCATATAGATCCCCACCGTAACACTAGAAGACATTTCAGCAGGAATAGTTGACTGCATTCTAAGACTTTGCATAAATAGATGAAAAAAGTTAATAATTATGGCTAGAGAAGCAGAACTTCTACTTTAAGAATGGGAATGCTTGAAAATTGCAACTATAACCATTGGCATCAGATGTGGAGCAAAGCTGACAATGATCTTTGATTGTGCAGAATCAGACAATCCCAATTCAATCTATGGAACCGTAGGAAACAAAAATTATACAAAAGGGAGAAACCGAGATTATTGCATTTGTCTTCTTTAGTTCGTCAATGAGTCAGAGTTATCAAATTCCCAGACCCAGCTCAAAACAGCAAAGGATTCAAAAGTCATCGGCACAACAAATAAGAATTCAAGAATGTAAATGCCTTATTGGGCAAATTGCAACATCTTCCTCAATTGTGTTTGGTAATTTAAGATGGGAGGGAATGAACGAATAGCAAACAAACAAACAAACAAAATATAAGTTCAGAAGTAACTAGAAAAGCACCTTTAATTCTTCATGAAGGAAGTAACTAAATTGCTCATACTGCATAAAAGGTATCAACAATTCACTCTTTCGCTAACCAGTCATTAATTCTTTTATTTCATTCCTCACAAATCATGATTGTACTGTAGTGAAATTGAAAAAACATTCCATAAGGTATGACCGGTACTCTCAACCACCTCTGCCTTTCAACAAAACCTAGCATTTGTTAGCATCTTCAGTGTGCTTACTGTGACATCCTGAATTTTTTCAGTTCTACTTTCAATTAAATTAATCGAGCATTTCATCTACGCACCTATAGTGCTATTCTCAGAGCTGATCACTCTTGAGATAACTAGACCATCTGGGGAAGTCATTAAGAGATTTTAATGTAATAGACTTGAGGATTCGACTAGGAATCAGCTACTCAACTGTACTCATCTGCAAAGATCATTACGACATAGTTAAAAATCTCTTAGAGATCAGAGATAGTTAGTTCAACTGAGATGTGTGGCTAAACATGGGTGAATCCACTAAATTGCAAAATTCTCGTCGACCGACACTAGACTGATTTTTCTATCGTTTTGGTACCTTGTGTCCGTATTTGAATCCTCGAGATTTTCATGACAACCGAGAGTCGCCAATGTGTCGAAGAGGTTTATTATGGCTCGAAGAAAATCGACCACAGGTCATTTGCACTAAAAATTTCTAAAAGCCACCCGATCGCCTAAGTCACGCTAAAATCGCGCCATAGTGAAATTAACTGGGAATTTGAATTCAATTTCAGAAATTGAAAGTCCTGTCACATCACAAATCATTTTAGGAACATCGACTCAGTCTGTGAAGATTTTTCTACACATTGAGACTTTTTGGGAAAAAGTCGAGGTAGGGTCGTTTTCGTCCAAAAAATTCAGAGGACCATTTTTGATCATGCAATTGGGAAGCAAGATGGTTCTATTGGTGAGGAAAAATGCCAACTTGATCGGGGACTTGTTGGTTGAATTTATAAAGGCCAAATTGATTTGATTCAAGGAGGTTTTGAAGTGGAATTGAGGGAAAACTTGGTGAAATTTGTATGCCTCCATGACCCATGACTTTTGGACCATTTCCCTAGCTTGTTGAGGAAGCTTGAAGGCTGAAGATTGCTATGGACACCAGTTGTGGTGGTGGGACAAAGCCAAGGGACAAGAAGATGAGGTTGAAGACCAAGAAGGACCCTCCAAGGCCAAGTTGTCTCCTCCTCCCTCTCTCCTCTTCACCGATTGACCCTCTCCCCCATTTCTGCCATGCGAAGACCTCCAGCAGCCTAGAAAAATCGAGCTGTAGCCTCCCCTCGCTGTTGCAACCCCCCGCTGAAGCCAAAGCCACCGCACGCCGCCGTCGCGCGTTTGTGCTCGCCCACGAGCCCCGTGCGTGCTACGCCCTTCTCCGTTGTCCCAGCTGTGTCATTTAGCCCTGCTCGCCATCTAGCCATCTGCCTGAGCTGTGTGGAAGCCACTAGAGTCGCCATGAAGCGCCGCCACAGCCTGCCTGGACCCGCAACCGCAATTGCCACTCACCTTCGCCGGTTTCTGCCTTAGCCAGCCGACCGATCCATCTTTCTGGGCCCCAACCAAAAACTAACAGCCCTGGGTTTCCAGCCGCTATTTGGCCCATTTTTGGTGCCTTCCGGACCCCGTTTAACAATCCTGCTTTGGAGTTTGCCGAGCCTCGTCGCGTCCCCGTCGATTTGATCCGAGCGGATCTCTTAACAAGTGAGTTTAACTCACTAATCACTTTTAGTAGGTTAATGACGCTTAAGGATTGATTAATTTAGACTAAGTATGGATTAGGTGGATAGTTAGATTAGATTAGCAATTTAATTAATTGTTATTGCATATTAGGTGGTTAGAATAGTGTACTTAGAGCATAGACAAACTCTAGTATTTATCTAGAGTGGTTCGGAAATTTTGCGGACCCGTCTCGGCTTCCAATTAGGCTTTACAGGCCTAAGTTCTATTTATTGGCATTTAATAATTATTTTTCATAATTATTTATTTTCTGGAAATTAGACCGGGATAGCCAGTGACCGGAATTTTATGCTGATTGTAATGGTGTGATTGAATTATTTATTTGACTGTTATTTTGTGCAAATTGGGTGTGATTTGTGACTTTGGGTAATTATCTCAAAACTTGATGATTTTGGTAATTAATTAGAAAATTACTAGGCGTCGGTCTACAGCGCCAAAAATCTATTTTAGGACTGCTGAAACCGGTGGGACGTTCAAAAGTGAAAATCTTGTATTTTGGTTCACAATTATTTTTATCGGGTATGATAAAAATAGTAAATTGAATTGATGGTCAAGGTGGTACACTATATCAACCTACGGGCTCTAATATGTCAGCTTAGATAGAAAGTAGTATACCGGTAAACTATATCATCCTAAGGGCTCTATATGTCAGCTTAGATAAATAGCAGTATACCTTATCAGATTAGAGTGAGCAATGTTATTTATCAGCTTAGAATGAGCAATATTATCTATTAGCTTAGAGTGAGCAGCGTCAGTATACTATATCAGCCCGAGGGCCTTGATATGTCAGCTTAGATAAATAGCAGTATACTATTTATCAGCTTAGTGCGAGCTATACTATCTATTTACCAACTTAGATGGAGCAGTCCTGTTATGATCGGGCTTCATAGATAGTATTGATTTGGTCAACCGAGGGAAGGTCGTGATGACATGTAATTGATTGAGTCGATTGATCGATAGTTCGATCTGATTGATTGAATTGTTTGAGTAAAATGAGTCGATGATTATTCAAACTGTATTGACTTGTAGTAAGACACTGAAGCCAAGATAAGTCCTCCGACTTGTGTTTGTGCTTAGGCAGCCCTCAAGACGTATTTTCTTCCTAGTCAGGTCTTAAGGGGTAGGACTCATTGAGACATCGTCTCACCTTATTATGGGATAACATTTCAAGTTCTTAGATGGCATCTCCTGAGTTTTTTGGTCGATCGAAGAAAGTTACGGAACAGATGTCTTACATTCCGTTCCATGGGAGCCCTAGGGGCTGGACCTATGAGCTGGTAAGGTCCATAGTCTGGGTCGATGTGGGTCTCACCCACAAGGTGCCCCACTAATACAGATTATGGTATCGCCATGCTCAAGATGGCCAGAGAGAGGGTCCCATACTGGAGTTTGAGATACCTCTGTATGTACTAGACGTGGCATTTGGGAAGGGTACTGCAAATCCTCCTCAAGGCTCAATCGTAGAAGTAGTAGACCCGAATCTTGAAGAACCAGAGTCCCTAGTGTATTCTGCCAAAGGCTCCAGTTGGAGTGTGGATGATGATGGAAAGGAGGATGAGGATCCATAGTTTTGTGAAACCCCCCATTTCGTAGAACTTATATATATATATATATATATATATATATATATATATATATCAGTTTGTATTGTATATGACTGGTTGTGGTATGTATATATAAGTGTGATGTTGGTTTTGAAAAATTATGGCTCTACTTTCCTATCCCATCTTGTTGTTGTCTGGGGATTATTTATTTGCTTCCGCATGCACATATTAAAATGAAAGGGTCGGCGATGCATCCTAGGATGTCGCTATTTAATCAACCGTAGAGGGATGGGCACATACTTGGAGGATCAGAGCGTGACACTTACTATCTAAGCAAGTTACATGCTGCCAAGCATGTCAACCCTAACATTATGCTGATGCGCAACATAAACCAGCTAAGCATCACCATCGCGGAAGTAAGTGAAAGTATCACATGTTCATGACATACAAAAAAGGAATTTTGCTCGGAGATAAGAGGATGAACAAATACAAGTGGTGGTTCTAGAACTAAGATGAAAGGTTAGCTGAAAGAAAACTCACAAAACAGGATGCAGCAAAAAACAAACTCTAGTTCTATGGACTTATGATCATCGACTATCTTTGCCAATCAAATGATACATACCTTATCCATCTCTATTGAGCTTCGGGCAATCAATGATGATGAGTTCACAAGATTTTGGCACACCCAAAACTGAAAGGATCGACATCTGCTGACTCTGTTGAAGAGGCTAAAGACTAGTTTAATACACTTCTTGTAAGCTATTTTAGCAACTGAAAAGTAATTCAAGCAATCTTGCCGTTTCTTACCTTCTTTGATACATATGTAATTTATCCAAAACTATGTATCCAAAGTTAAACAATTCTAAATCAAGGAAAAGTCATGTCTAGCATTTAATAGTCTGCCTTGAAGGTTATTACGTAGTCTCCATATTAAATGCTTCATAGAAATTTTTTTGGCAAAGCATTCATAATGGCCATGCAATTTCCAACAGCAGTTTATAGTTAAGCTGCTATGGAAAGAGAGTACTTTTTGTTACCATGTAAGACAAAATTATTACCTTGTCCCCGCTGACACAAACACACCACTTAAAACTTCAACACCACTTGATTCAGTAAAAACTGCACCAATGAATGACATACCATTAGTGAATCATACCATTTACTATATTTCACATGACCACTTTATAAGTGCCATTGAATGCAAGAAACTAACTGATTGATGACATGGTCAGTGACCAATGTATTATCATGCCCCCTCTTCAGCACAATGGAGTCAAATTCATGAAAAAAGAGAAGGCAAGGTGCTACAGCTGCTGCCTTTGAGAATGTATCCAAACCTGTAATTTTAAAATTGCCATTACTCTCTAATATTCAAAATTTCTCTAGTTTGTTCACAAAATCAATGCCGTCAATGTGCAGAACAGATGATCCAGTAGACATTTGATCACAAATTTCAAATTTCTAGTAGAGAAAAACTTCAAATATCTTACATCTTAATTTTTCTCTTAATCTTCATAGAGGATTCTCTCATTCATGCGTGAGAAAACTCAAGAATTGTTTTAACTTGGCCTCTTTATTGGTTATGGGAGAATCCTCATTGTTGTTGTTTAAAATAATATAATTAGATTATCTTGGCTACAACGGTAGGATCCTCATTGCTGTTGCTAGTTATCCTATTTTGACTGCTAGCATAGACGAAGAGACCTCTATTAAATGCATAGAAAAGCCAAAGAAGAAAGCACAAAATTGTGAAATGTATGGAAATAACAAAGTTCAATAGAAGATTGCATGATAGAACTCAATAAACGTCTACGTAGTTGAAAAGAAGCCTCTTACAGCTTGCTTAAAAAAAACCAATGTACTTATACACAGCTCGCCCTTTTACTAATATGGATTGAAGAGAACAAGTCGTTGCCGTAGCACCAACAATATATCTTGCCAAGGCCTAGACGTCCATGTAAAAGAACATTTCACCATGGTCTTGGAGGAGCTTGTGCAAAAGCATTTTATTAGCAAATGTAAAAATGATAGACACAAAGATCAACAGGTTTATTTAACAAGTTAATAGCAACCACATTATTAGCAAAAGAGAGAGAGAGAGAGAGAGAGAGAGAGAGAGAGAGAGAGAGAGATGAGGAAAGGTGCAATAAGTCGCCTGAAAGAATAAACAAAATCTAGTCTTCAACAACACAAAGGTGCATTCTGCAATTTCCTCACACCAGAAATTGCAGAATGCACAATTTGATGCAGTTAAACCTACTCTTCAACAAAATGATGGCTTGACCATATCGACAAGTTTACTCCAATATCAATTGTAACCCATCACAAATTTCATGCATAAATGGCTAAATACTAGAATGAAGAAAGATAGTTCACAAATCACACCGTGACTCACGACTTGAAGCTTCTGCACTTCGGTTCAAAAGTAACTAGAGAAACACCTCCAATTCTTTGTGAAGGAAATAACGAAAACACTCATATTGCATAATAAGTATCAATGATTCACTCTTCCGCTACCCAAGCATTAATTCCTTTATTTCAATCATCAGAAATCATGATTGTTCTCTATTGATATTAAAAGCACTCCATAAGGTGAGACTAGTACTCTCAAGTCTCAACCACCTCAGCCTTATAACAAAAACCTAGCATTTGTTAGCATCTTTAGTGTGCTTACTATCTAAAAGTTCCCTTCCACTCTATCCATTTTTTCTAAGCAAAATAGGTGCCACGAAGCATGTCCATCCTAACGTTATGCTGGTACGGAACATAAACCAGCTAGGTATCACCATCGTCAAGTAGGCAAGTCAAAGTATCACACGTTTATGATATATGAAAGAGGATTTTCCCTTAGAGACAACAAGATGAACGAATGCAAGAGGTGGTTCCAGAACCAAGATGAAATGCTACCTGAAGTAAAACTCACAAAACAAGACACAACAAAAAACGAACTCTAGTTCTATGGACTTACCATCATCGACTATCTTTGCCAATCAAATGATACATATCTTATCCATCTCTATTAAACCTCGGGCAATCATCGACCTTGAGTTGACAAGATTTTGGCACACCCAGCACCCTCTCCAATGATTCACATCCACAGATCCACAAATGTTTCAGATTTTGTAGATTAGAAAGATCAGATTCGTTTAACCTTTTGATTGAATTGCAGAACCTGATATACAAATTCTGCAATGATTTCAATTCTCCCAAACCCTGAATCTCAGTTAGCTGAGGCAATAGGCCAAGGGACAAACATCGGATCTCCTTCAAACAAGACAGAATGGGCAGTGTCTTGATCAAGGGACAGTTGGACATATGCAATTCATTGAATTTCCATAGCTCTCCAAGCACCTCGAATTGAATCTCGCCCAGTGAATATCCTTCAATATGCAGCTCCAACAAATTCTCCAAGTTGGAAAAGACTGACCAATCTATCGGTGACTGGACATTGCATAACGACAAATTTTCAAGGTTGGATGGGAGCCTGATAAGAGATTGGGGCTTAGCATAATTTATGCTGAGGCTTTGTAGCTGAGAGAGGGAACTAAAATCGGTTGGAGGTAAGGCCATTTTTCCAATGTAGAGGGTCATTCATTTCAGAGCAGGTAGTCTCACGATCCCCTCTGTGTTGGGTTCCTGCATTGAATATCCAATTATCATAATGTCAACTAAATTGGTTAGGTTTGAGCAGTCGGGAATCATGGTTAGTGAATCTGATATAATGCTTAAAAAAATTAGACTCTTGGGAAGCTCCGGCAACTGTTGGATTGAATCACAGAACAATAATGAAAGTGATCGGAGATTTGTAAGCTGATTGATTGTTGTGGGCAATCCACTAAAGTGACCTTTGCGTAAGTATAGATATTTCAATGAGGATAGGGCCCCGATTTCACTTGGAATTTCCCCCACCAAATGTTCAGAGCAGGCATATAACTCTTCCAGATTTTCCAACATTCCTATGGTTTTCGGAAGTTCACTTATGCAACTATCATTGAGATTTAGTACCTTCAACTTTTTGAGATTTCCAATACAATCAGGTAAGCTCCCGATTCTTGAATGGCTCAAATCCAACTTGACCAATGATTGGAACCTCCCAATCGAGTCTGGTAACTTTTCTAGATAGGAATTCCAGATGCGTAAAACTTTTAATCTTTCAAGATTTTCAATAGAATGAGGTAATTCACTAATTTTTAAATATTGGACATCTAGCTCAAGTAGTGACTCCAATTGTCCAATAGAGTCAGGAAGCTTTTGAAGTTCCTTGCATGGCAAGATTAGAGACTTCGCCTTTGCTAAACTGCCAATCGAGTGAGGCTTCATTGAGGGTGTTCGATCTATTCTTAGCACTGTTAAAGATTTTAGACCGCCGATGGACTCCGGTGGCGACTCAATAGCTTCACTCTTTATCTCTAGATAATCAAGATGTTGTAGATTGCCAATGGACTTGTCAATCTTTCTTAGTCGAATGCATCTAAGAATCAATTTCTCTAGCTGCGAGAACATGGAGAACTTGGGCATCTTTCTAAGGAATGGACAGTCCTCGAGCTGTAGGATTTTCAATTGTTTTGCTTCCTATAAAGTAATTGAGTAGACACTCAGAAAAGAGGAAGAGTAAATATAATGCAAAAGGATGTTGTGAGATTATACCATGATTTGACACCATCCTCCCCAATCTTCAGTAATGTTATTCCCAGATAACATGAGAATTGTTAAGTTCTTCAACCCAAAGTTGCTAGCTCGGAATTTTGAAGGGCAATTGCTCCAAGAGAGCCATGTCAGATTAAAGAAAACATTCTTAAAGTCTCCTTCAAAATTTCCATGGTCCAATTGAAGGAACCTAAGGTTGACCAAGCGCACAAATTGCTTGCGCTTAAATCTGTACGTTTTATTCGGGCTAGGTGTACCAAGATTGAGCATCACTATGTCTCTGGTTCCCTGGAAAATAAAAGTAGCAACCAATGACATATGTAAGTTTGACATGAAATTAGATAAAAATGTGATAACACTAATGGATGCACTGGAAAATATGTAGAGGTAAAGATTACCATTTTTGTCTGCACTACATGAAAGGCATTCTCGGGAGACCACAATATGCTACCCTTCATATGGATTTCGCCACTTTCTGGATGGACGATACTCCTTCCAAGGTCTCTAAGTTGGTCGTGCATACATAGTTTATTATCGTTGGATATTTTTATCATAGACATGTGTTTGAGGATATTTAACTCGATTTCAGTCGAATACCCAAAAATCGCATCCCAATATTTAACTGCAGTTGTTTTCTCTTTGTTGAAACAAAAACATGCGATATCAAGATAAATTTGTTGTTGATTAGGCTCCAATGCTTCGTAGCTTATCATTAGCTTCTTCTTGACATCCTCATTCATCACGTTCTTTAACTTACGTAGTGTGTCTTCCCATGTTCTTCGGCATTTTCCACGGAGCATGGAACCTACGACATTGAGAGCCAATGGAAGTCCTCCTAGCACATTGATTAGCTTATATGCAATATCCATGTAATCAGCTGGAGGCTCGGCACATCCCAAGGCACGCTCACAGAAAAGTTGAAAAGCATCATGTAAATTCATCACTGGCATATTGTAGAATGAAAATTGTCCGCTAATAGAGGCTGGGACATTGTCATCCTCACCTTCCTTTACTAGGAATTCAATATTCCTAGTTGTTATGATGATTCTACTACCCCCACCAAACCAATTGGGCTCACCGGCAAGTCTCATGATTTGGTCTCGATTGTCAATGTCATCAAGAACAATGAGAACTTTCTTATCATGAAATCTTGTCTGGATCATGTCAGCCCCTTCATCAATGAAAGATAGGTTTGTGCAACTCAAATGGAAAATGTCTGACAACAATTTCTTTTGTAAGTTTATTATATCATGAGTTCGAATATCCTTAAGAAAGCAGCAATGTCTCTGGAACTGAGGGGAGATTTGTCTGAAGATAGCCTCAGCCAGTGTGGTCTTTCCGATGCCACCCATACCATAAATAACAATAAATCGTACATCAAAAGCTTCCAGATCTAACCGCTTCATAATCTCATCTATTCGATCTTTAATTCCCACCAAATGATCAGGCACATCTGTCCTTCTTGTCCATAACAAACTAGAAACCTCTTTGACTGTGAGATTCATAAGTTCATATAGGCTGCCACATGCATGACATGCAATCATCTCAGATTGATAAACCATATATATGGAAACTGTGCACACATTACATGGCACTAGAAGGTTATCATCAAGTTCAAAATAATTTGCTTTAAAAGAAACCAACACAGAAAAGCGATCTTTCAAGTTGTGAGCCATTTGAAAACATAAAACCAAAAACAAAAAACAGATGTTTTTCAAGAGAGGAGGAGGAGAGGGGACTTTATTCATGGTTGAAAGCTAATACTATCAAGTTCCTTTAGTTTAGTCAATGATGGGAACAGGTTATTTTGTGACAAGGGTCTAATTGGGATTCGACTAGAAGTCACTCTGGCAAATTGTGACTAACTAGTGCTGTGAGCCGTTGTGTTGGAATAGGTTGTGGGCCTTTGTTCCATTTTATGGGAAAATTATGAAATCAATCTTAAATTTATTGTACGAATGTCAATTCAGTCATAAATTTTTCAATTTCAATAATATTATCCTAAACCTTTATACAAAATTTCAATGTAGTCCTTGCAGTCAATGTCCACTGAAAATTGCTCAAGTGGCAATCTATGTAGGATGTCATTTCAAGTAAAATTGTCCACGTCAACTAGCCACGTATGACAATGGCGATGAATGGACATCATGTTAGTAATTTCTCGCAGCAATTGGGCAGAAAGATTACATTAAAATTTCACGCAAATACTTATGACCACATTGACAAAATTAAAATGTCTAGTACTCAAATGTGATGCACAGTAAATTTAGAACTAATTTGATAATTATGCCTTCACTTCATTTTATACTTTTTCACAACGGTTGGTTTCTTCTCGTCGCACACAGCTAATAGCGAGACCTCTAGAAGTTTGGTTAAATATCAAGTCCTCGGTAAACTTGATCTTGATAATCTCTTCAAGCAATAGGGATGAGTTTGAAGGTTAACGGAAAAGAAAAAATCTCACTTGCAGTTGCCTTGAATATCGGAAACAAGAATACTATCTCAAAAGCATTTTTCTTAACGTACCGATGGAGTAGAATACTAATCGAAAATGAGGAAGAATTTCTGGAATATATATCAACCTTGATTCGAGTTACCAACAAACATTTCTCCAAATAAGTTAGAAATAATTTTAGGTTACCCATTCTTTTTATAATATTGGTAACGGCAAACTAGTTGATACTTTAATCGGAATAAATTGGTGAGTAACTCAACTTAGGATTTGTAATTTAACAACAGATTTTGTTGCCTAATAATGTTCGTAACCAGTGCAAATAAAAGTTTGTGTTATTAACGAAATTTTTTATGAAGGTTGGTAGTTTTGAAACAAATAATAAATACTGATAAATAGCTCAAATAAGAATGGGTAGCTTAAAATAGTTATTAACTTAATTAGAGATTAGTTAATATGACAATCATATTAGAGTTAGTAATTCGGTACAAGATTTGGTAATTTTGAAATGTGGAGTAAACAATATGGTAAGTTGTACAAAAGTTGTAAATCAGCAAACAATCTAATAAACTTAGTAATGATTCACATAAAAGCCGGTAAGCTAAAACTAGTTTGTAAAACAATGGAAAAGGAAGTTGGTAAGACACAAATTAAAGTTGATAATTTCATATAAAAACCGATAACTTTAAAATTATGGATGGGCATGGAGCATGGGAAATTTGCGCCCCGCAGTGGCCGACCTTGGATTTGGCAATTTTTTTGAGGAAAATTTTCTCAAAACAATTGCCTCCCTGGGAATGTTGCACGACACAAGTTGGGCGTGGGCAGTAATAGGCTAGCCCTTCCCGTTCTCGAGGATTAAAACTATTAATGCGTTTAACGAAAGATAGAAACGGTAAGGTTTAACGAGGAAGAATGTAAATAAGCAGAGAGTAATGGCTAGGGTTTATAGAAAAACTATCACAAACTAGGATAGAGGGTAGCTCCATATCTCAAGGTAATTAACAATTGTTAAAGTGCTTATCCATTTTCTAGAGGCTTTTAGATTTCTCCAACCATAACTACAACTACTTGGAAGTCCCTTAGGTGAATTTTTGGTTAATCAAGATATGGGGCCATGAATAGGTCCATGCTTAAAGCAACAGCAAGAACCAATTTTTATGTTTTAACATTCTACTATAAACCATAGAAGAATATTCAGTTTAAGGTTGCACATCTTGTCTATGCACAATTGGCCACTAGAGGAGCCTTTGACCCTTACCCCACCACAGTGAAAACAAAAGCCCAAGATTGATAATACACCTGGACCTGAGTCAGTCCTTCGCAAACTAATCAAGAATTATTCTAATATACTGGAAGACCTCTAACAGTTACAGAGATCCTTTTCTTTTCTTTTTTGTTCTTTTGCGTAATGGCACAAAGATCTTTGCAATGTTCGGTCTTGTATACTCAAACCAAATATAAAAACCATAACCTATAGTTTCCTCTTATGGGGTTATAAAACTATCATCATAAAAATCTCCGTTATTTTTGTGTAACTCGGTGGTGCGACCGTAATTAGCCGGTTATTTCAAGGGAAACAGCAGCAAAGCATATGAATTCCCTAGGGCTGAAACCAAAACCACAAGGATCGGTTTCTTCCTCTTGGCCGTAAGTTTTTGGATATCGCATAGACTGCGATAGACTAAGTCTATGCCATAATTTCTCTATGTTTCCTTAATGTAACAAAAACAGAAAGATCTAACATCAAACTCAATCTAATTTTTCAGGAAAACATTATAGGCATAGGGTTAAAGAAAATTACACCAAAAGTCCTTAATTTCATGTACGGAATGCAATTGAAATTAAGAAACTTAAATTTTTTATTTTTCACATATATATGCTCTTACTATTTTAACATATCTTAGATCTTAATGGATATCTTGGTTTTTTGGCATTATAAATTAATTAATTAATTAAGTTGCTATACCTTAACTTTAATTGTTATAAAAACTTGATATTAAAAGGGAAAAGTCAATTTGTGCAAGAAACCTCGCCCTCTTAGCAATATTTTTGGCTCCTCATAGCGTCAAATCCAACCATACGTTACATAAGGTTGGACAGCAGCAAACCGAATAATTATTCTTTAAAGGAACGAGAAATTGAAAATCTCAACAAAGAAAATAAAGTCAATGGAGAAGCAAATAATACCCGTGATCTTTTAGCTTCCTCCCTCTAATTCTAGCAACCTTTCTTAAAGCCTTCTTCCACTTCTTTACTAAATCCTTCCCGTAGTCGCTCTTGTGCTTCTGAAGGGCTTTCCGATATAACTTAGTCTTAAGCTTGACATCATCCACGTCCACGTCATAAAATATAGGGAGGATCACTTTCTCAGCATTAGCTCTCTTTAGCTCCACTATGTGTGCCAATTCACGAAGGCACCACTTACTTGAAGCGTAGTCCTTGGAGAAAATCAGGATGTAAATTCTGGAGTCATTGATCGCTTGCAAGAGGCCACCTTTGATCTCTTCCCCAAATCGGAGCTCTTCGTTGTCTTTGAAAACGCGGATGCCCGCACGGTCCATGTCATTGTAGAGACAATCAGTAATGGTTAAACGGGTGTCGGGGCCCCTGAAACTCAGGAACACATCGTAGCCCCTCCCTGATCCGTTATCACGGCTACTGCTTGTTGAAGCTGCCGTCTCCATCTCTTCTCCCTCCCTCTTTCTCTTCATTCTGGTAGCAAGATGGAGTGATGGGTCCCCGAATTGAGTCTGTCCGGTGACTTGGGAAGTCTTGAGTTTGATCCTTGTAACGAGTTGATGACGCAACGGAGAGAGATCTCTCACTTTCGCTGCGTTCGCCTGGAAGTCACCTGCGGCCTTCCTTCGCAAGTGAAAAAACCATTCAGATCGACAAAATAATTGCTTCGAAGAGGAAACACGGGAGGAGAGAGAGAGAGAGAGAGAGAGAGAGAGCTGTGCATCACTTTTCACCTTCAAGCAACGAGTGGGGAGTGGAGGACTATCGCTTTCAATGTCGCCGGCCTCGTTGGCTTCGGGCGACCTCAAATCTGGTGTTGCCCACGGCTGCCTCAAGGAGAGAGAGTCGGCGACAGAGATGGTGGCTTGGCCGAGACGGGATGCGAAATGATCGGCGCAGGCGATGGCCGGGGGCGGCTCAATGACGAGGGGTGACAGCACGGGAAGGGGATACGACGTCGACGGCGACAGCGACGGCGGCGCAGTGGCGAGGTGGCGAAGGCTTGCGGTGACCGACTGGTGGAGGGGAGAGACTGAGGGAAGAACAGGGGATTTTTCAGAGTCCGGATATTTTTTTATGGAAATTCGTCAAGAAGTGAGGGCAGTTTGGTCATTTAGGAGGGGTAATCGCACCATGGGGGAAAAGGGACTGCCGGAGTCGCGCGTTTGAAGCGCTTTGCGATAAGAAAGGATCAAAACTAAAAGGGAAAAGCTTGGCTGACGGTCACTCTAAATGGGGCATTCTAACTCAGTTAGAGGACATAGATTTGCTAAGGCATGTGAACAACCACATCAGCAAAATTTGAAAAAAATTATAAAAAAAAAAAAAAAAAAAAGGAAAATAAACATTGAGATAGAGAGAGAGAGAGAGAGAGAGAGAGAGAGAGAGAGAGAGAGAGTGAGAGTTGGGGATAATACATATGTTTACGTGGATTAAGAGGAGGAAAGTAGGGGAAAAATTTAACTGTCAATGTTCATGTCAGTGCTAAAAATTCTGGAAAAATTGTTGAAAAAGTCCTAAAATTAGTATATTTTTACCAATTTAATACTAAACATTTTAATTTTATCAATTGAATTCTAAACATTTTTATATTTTATTGACTGAGTTCATCGATCAATTTTGGATAGAATTTGCTAATATGGACGTTGGCCGATGTTATGTGGGATGACCAACTAAGAAGCATCAACACTCTCTCGAAGCCTTCGTGTCGTGTCCGACACTCTGACACGTGTCTGACACGTTCCAACACGCGATCAACGAGTGTCGAAAAATCCGACATGTGGTCAACTCTTCCCGACACGCTCTGACACACGAGTCCGAAATTCCGACATGCGATTCCGATACGCACGAAGTCAATTCTAAAAATTTTCAATACTTGAGAGGTCAAAACGTAAATATATGAAAAAATAATGAAAATAACAAAAATAAAGGGGAAAGAAGAAAATTCTTACTCTCAAGTTTCTCATTTATAAGTTCTGATCTTCCCATAAGTGACGATGGAACACCCCTCTTCTCGTCAGCGTCGTTCCGTTGCCCCCACATACTTAAAGTTATAATATTTTTTTTGCTTCTTTCCACCTCTTGCAAGCATCACTTGCGAGTTATCTCTTTTGGTTTATATTATTGGCTTGTGAGTTATCTCTCACATTTTCCGTAGCGAATTTAGTCATTTCCTTTTCTTTTGGTCATACTTCGAGAGTTCTTGTCCTGGATTTTCATTTTTCTCGAACCTTGTTTTGCAAAGGAGCTCCAAGCTAGTTTATATCATGAACTCCGAACTCTGTCTAGAACTATAAGAAATCTTACTAATCTCCGATAAGTATAAGAAAACAGGACATGTTCCTTCAAGATACTCTTTCATGTTTGCAATTTTTAAATTTCTTGTTCAATTTCTGTCAAATTAAAACAATAAATGATATTGACAAATGTTGGATTAATATTTTTAGTATAAATTAATTATCTACTCTTTTTATTATTATTTATTTATTTTTGCATTTATATATAAAAATATATATTTAATATATAACGTGTTGGAACGTGTCAGAATTCCCTATTTTTTTTAGAAATAACGTGTCAACGTGTTGTGTCGTATCGTGTCGCGTGTTGTGTATTGCGTGTCGGTGCTACATAGATGACCAACGCTGATATGGATAATTTTTAATAGTATTGTAATATTTCTTCAATTTTGTTAATTAACTTTTTAATTTTTTAGTTATTTAATTTTCCTCTTTTTCTGTGTTTTTTCCCTTTGCCAGCAAGGGTCACCGGCGACTTGGGCAAGGATCTTCTTGGCCATCGCCGGCCGCGGGCAAAGCCCCTCGGTGAGTCTGTATGATTGTGAGCGCGGCCCGCCTCCCCTCTTAAGCAGCACGAGCGTTTGTGTTTGGACCTTTCGGTGAATCTGGGAATGGGTTTGGACATTGTTATTTCAGGTGATAGTGTGGAGAAGTACGTTCTGCAGAAGCACGTCGCCTTCTTCGACCGCAACCACGACCGCTTCATGCATCCATGAGAAACGTTCCAATGTCTCTCTCTCTCTCTCTCTCTCTCTCTCTCTCTCTCTCTCTCTCTCTCTCTCTCTCTCTCTCTCTCTTTTCCCACGATTTTCTTAAAACGTTTAATGGGATTTGTTCGAGGATTAATGTTTTCTGTTCTTTTTTGGGGGATGTTCTTGAAGGTTTTCGATCTATTGGGGCTGGCCTCCCCTTGTCCACCTTGCTGCCACCTTCATCAACATTGCACTCAGCCAGAAAACTCGCCCCGTAACTCTCTCTCTCTCTCTCTCTCTCTCTCTCTCTCTCTCTCTCTCTCTCTCTCTCTCTCAGCCTCGGGCTCGGGCCGCCGTGCTCACATTCACTCCTCAAGCTTCGAGCTCAAGGCTTGCAGCCATGGACGCGAGATTTGGTGCTTGTGGCCATGGACACTTGAGCTTCAAGCTCACTGATCCATTCGACTTCTGGATCTCGAGCTCCTAGCCATGGCTGCTTGAGCTCGAATACTCATGACGCCACAACCCTCGTCTGGCCTCGCCCACTGCTTGAGCTTTGAGTTCACGGCAACGGCCATGAGAGCTCAAGGCTCTCGCAGACATGGACACGAGATATAGAGCTCGTGGCCATGGACACTTGAGTTTCAAGCTCATGGCCACATGAGCTCGAGCTCGACTCACGACGCCGTGACCCTCGCCTGCGACTGGCGGGGCCAGGAGGCAGACTACACAGTTAGCTAAGATCATCAACAAAGGAAGAAAAACACGGGAAAAAAAGAAAAGAAGATAATGATAAAAATTTCAAAATTTATTGAAAATTTTGAAAAATATCAAAATATTATTAAAAATTATCTACGTGAGTCGATCGTACCATGTAGGACAACCATTGTCCATGTCAGCGAATCTAGCTAAAATTGACCGGATGAATTCAATTTTCAATTGACAAAATGTGAAAATATCTATTACTCAATTGATAAAATTAAAATGTTTGAAACTAAATTGATAAAGATGTAATAGATTTATGATTATTTGGATAATTTTCCTTGAAAATCCATGGGATTACGTTTTAGTCTTGATGATGGTGACGGTAATTGTTTCAGCGTGATGACCTTACTTTGTGGTTCCATCAAAACGCCATTAAAATGTAATGCAACTTGTCTCATATTCTAAACCCTATGAGCTCTGCGGCAGTGGCGACGTACTTGAGCGGCATGCTTTGTAAGACATTTATTTTTTAAGATACCAGCGAATATGCTTGGCTATCTTATAGCGTACGATTTTGACATAAATTATATGGCGGCATCCGATTCCTCTATTCATTAACTATTTGACGAACCTTTGCTGAGGATATCCAATGATATTATATTGGTTTGATGATAATTTATTTTTTGACAAAACCAACTTCATTAAAAGAAAAAAAAAATACTTGGCATTCATGCAGCGAATGTCATTTATTGAATTATTGAATGTTGATTTGAGATATGATTAAACTGACTATTTTTGCCAATATTGAGAACTTAATCCAGGTGATGACTACTCTAATAGATGGCTTTGAATCTTTGATACCATTGAAAAATTCGGTTGTCGATATTATTTGAACAAATAAATATAGAATCTGATGGAATAGATAAGGAAATGAGATCCTCAAATATTTTTTTTTCCTTTTTAACATGAGATTCTCTATTGTTAAGGGCTAATTTTACATCTTAAATTTTCTTCCTAGAGTAATTGACACCATATTTAATATGTTAATAATGTCATCATGTCTTGAACATGTTATTATGTCATATTCAAAGTGGGCACCGAGTTTGAGATCTAACATTATGAAATTGTATAGATGTAAAGTAGACATACGTGAAATACTTTATATATATCAAGGATTAACTTCACTTAAAAAATTGGCTTCTCATACATGCATCTCAAGTTGGGAAACAAGAAGGGAGAAGGAAGAGGCAAAGGAATCCACTGGCCATGTAATTTTTCTTTCCACATATTTGCATTTAATTAAATTATGCAAGTCAATCATTGCGTGAATCACAGGATCCTAATCTCGACGCTTATCCTAGTGCCTCCCTAGATAAATTCGGCATGTTAAATAATATGAACATCCACAGAGTCTAATAGCTAAGATGAAGCAAGCCCATATACACCGAATGCATATAAGACTTTGTTCCTTCTACCCGCGCAAACTCTCCAGGATAATGCCTAGAAGGCAACATGTGAGCACGCGTAGAGGATATGTGAAATATTTTATAAATATTGAGGATTAACTTCACTTAAAAAATTGGCTTCTCATACATGCACCTCAAGTTGGGAAACAAGAAGGGAGAAGGAAGAGGCAAAGGCCCAGGATAATGCCTAGAAGGCGACGTGCAAGCACGCACAGAGGATACGTGAAATATTTTATAAATATCGAGGATTAACTTCACTTAAAAAATTGGCTTCTCATACATGCACCTCAAGTTAGGAAACAAGAAGGGAGAAGGAAGAGGCGAAGGAATCCATTGGCCTTGTATGTAATTTTTCTTTCCACATATTTGCATTTAATTAAATTATGCAATTCAATCATTGCGTGAATCACGCGATCCTAATCTCGACGCTTATCCTAGTGCCTCCCTAGATAAAATTTGGCATATTAAATAATATGAACATCCACATAATCTAATAGCTAAGATGAAGCAAGCCCATATACACTGGATGCATATAAGACATTGTTCCTTCTACCCACGCAAACTCCAGGATAATGCCTAGAAGGCAACGTGCAAGCACGCGCAGAGGATACGTGAAATGTTTTATAAATATTGAGGATTAACTTCACTTAAAAATTTGGCTTCTCATACATGCACCTCAAGTTGGGAAACAAGAAGAGAGAAGGAAGAGGCAAAGGCCCAGAATAATGCCTAGAAGGCGATGTGTGAGCACACACAGAGGATACGTGAAATATTTTATAAATATCGAGGATTAACTTCACTTAAAAATTGGCTTCTCATACATGCACCTCAAGTTGGGAAACAAGAAGGGAGAAGGAAGAGGCAAAGGAATCCATTGGCCTTGTATGTAATTTTTTTTACCGCAGATTTGCATTTAATTAAATTATGCAATTCAATCATTGCGTGAATCACGGGATCCTATTCTTGACGCTTATCCTAGTGCCTCCCTAGATAAAATTCAGCATGTTAAACAATATGAACATCCACATAATCTAATAGTTAAGATGAAGCAAGCCCATATACACTGGATGCATATAAAACTTTGTTCCTTCTACTTGCGCAAACTCCCCAGGATAATGCCTAGAAGGCAACGTGTGAGCACGCGCAAAGGAAGACTTCTGGGAGTGAAAACGAAAGGCCACCAGTTTATTATTCTATTTGCATCAATTATATTTGTTCCTAAGCCTATTTTACTTCTAAATGAAGAAATAGTGACTCCTTATAGCCAATGGGAATAATAGGCCGGTTGTTAAGGCCACTAGGGAGCATACGTCGAAGAGCGCTAGAAGTCAACTACTAAGAAATTATATCATAATAATATAAGATGATTTGAATGGTCATATTCACAAAAGAGATGATTTTATTTGGCGTGTTACCTCCATAAAAAGCCCAATCGGACTCGATTGCAATTTGATCTCCTACTGTTCACGGAAATAAATTTGCAGGCTGTCATTGTAAATAAAATATACATTTTGTAAGGTTTCAATTATTTACATAGGAGATGAAAAAGATCCACAGCCCTCACATTAATCCCACAATGCATATAAGACTTTGATCCTTCTACACACGCAAACTCCCCAGGAGTTTATAATTATACTTACATCAATTACCTTTGTTCGTAATCCTATTTTACTTCTAAATGAAGAAATAGTGACTTCTTATATCCAATAGAAATAATAGGCCGGTTGTTAAGACCACTAGGGAGCATACGTCGAGGACCACAAGAAGGCAACGACTGAAAAATTCATAAGAGAGATGATTTTATTGGGCACCTTAGCTCCACACCAAGCCCAAACGGACTCCATTGCAATTTGGTCTCCCACCACTCGCGGATATAATTGTAGGCTTTTATCATAAATAAACTATACATTTGAAAGGTTGCAAGTATTTACATAGGAGATGAAAAAGATTCATAACTCTCACATTAATCTTGTGATGCAATTATTTCATCCATTACATAAGTAGTAAAAAGAGTATGCAATCATGCCAAAATACACGGGTATGTTTTTCAACGATTTATTTCTATACATGAGTACATAGATTATTATAGGTTCATTATGTTTAAAAAGAAGAAAGAAGGGAGATTAATTCGATTCAGTTAAAAATGATCTTATTACAAATAGCTACATTTTAGGTGGCTAGACATTCAAAAAGGCCAAATGCCAGATAAAGCACCTTTGACCTCTGCTCTTTGGCTCCTCATTATCATATTCATCTCGCAAATTTCTTTGCTCAGCTTCACAAAAATACCCCCTCAATTGACGTCGCATCTCTATTTGTTTCTGCTTCCATTATGGAACTCCGTCCGGTGAAAACTGATAAAATTTACATGAGCATACACCAAAGGATTTTGTCTTCGAGAAAAGCAAACGTCTCGTCATTATCAACAACGCTTGACTTGAATTACCGCAACTACAACTCGAACAGCCCTTTTCATCATCATATGATGATGTCCTAAGAAAAATAACAGATATATGGAGCATCAATTCATGTATCAGAACTCCGTTTTGGCAAAAAATGAACGATTTGAAAAACAAATTTTGTAAAATCAATCGCTTAAAAAAATGAATGAACGAAATATATTTCCTTATCCATGAAAATATTTAAATATAAATTGTTGTCGATAACGAAGATATTTTCTATTAACTAATTACTTTAAACATTTTTAAGCAAGTTAAGCTATTCTTTGCTTAACTTGCTTAAAATATTCTGAGCCTGAACGATTTAAAAAATATTTTTAAGCAAGTTAAGCTATTCTTTGCTTCAAACATTTTGGAATATTTTGTTCATCCTCCTCCGGAAATTCCTCATGTAATGCATCATACAAATATGTTGTTTTTTTTTCCTCCCCTCCTTTTGCTCCCCAATCTAAGGCAATACACCTAGGCAATTGTACAGTTTGACATCAAATAATTGATGTGTTATAGAACAATTAATATATTTTACTTATTTGGGCCAAAATTACTTTATCTAGTCGGCTCATAACAGGGTAAGCTTTGTGTGAGATTGAACCACACCAAGTTTGTTAATGGGCTTAAGGTTTCGGCTTTAACCTACATACTTTCTGCAGATGACAGAAATAGTGATTAAGTGACCAAGTCCTTCGATTCAATTTATTCTAGGGCATTGACTACCAAAGACATCTACAGTACTTATGTTGACCGGTTAAGAGAAATGGACTACTTTTCCAAATTATAAAAGACGAATTCAATCAAATCAGTAAAAAAGTGGTCTCTTCATTTCACAATACCTCGTTCCGAAGCTGGTGACCCATGCTACTGTGCCTTGACATATTCATGATTTATTTGAATTACTTCAATTAGACCACAGTTTCATAAAGACTCTTTCAAGCAAAGAACAAAAGAAAAAAAAAAAAAGCATATTCACAGAAAGACTCTCTGCCACAATACTGATTATCAAATATCATATCATGGTTCATCGAACGCTTTAATCCAATGACAACAAACAATGTGAACATAATAGTGCAGAAAGATTACATTAGAATTTCGTTGATACGGAGTTTCTCGAAATGGATGGTGGACCATACCATTGACCTGCCGAAGAGATTGTTCTACCCCGCGAGGAGTGCTCAGGCTCAGAATTTTCCATGTCCCTCGTCAACACCGAGATCTTGAGTCCACGATTTGTTACGCTTTCTAGTTTCTGAAATCAACAACATTTGGGTAGAGGCACAAGTTTAATAGAACATCCATTTGAACTCGTTCGTCGTCTTGTATAAGGCACTTTCATATATTTTTTAAAAAGTTGAATTGTTAACTTAATCTTTCCCTTTTTTATGATTCTACTGGATATGTATGAATATGGAATTAAGTAAATTTAAAGCACAAAAACATCATAAGAGGTCAGCCATGCTCGCGACAAGCCGAGGGGAAACAATTATAGCAATTCAACTAAAATTTGCAATATAATGTATTGATGATGTAGTTCATAAATTGTTATTGTTTCTGTAGTTGCTTTCTGCAAATTGCTTTTTATTTCGCGTTAGCTCAATCAGAAAAGAAATGCCACGAAAAAGAAAAATCTTCTACCAATCCTTTCAATTACTTGTATAATAAAAATTGTTTTAAAAAGTTAAATTAATATGTTTTCTATTTAAATATAGTAAAATAGTTCAAAATACAATACAAAGAATATGTCCTATTTGAATTTATTTGTATTTTATTTTTGAGTGTTGAAGATATGACTTGCAATAAATTAATCAAGTTAGAATTGAAACACACGAATGTCCCTTAAGTTGTATTTTACTTTTGCTCGTGTTCATGTTATTAAATGTAAAAGTTTTGAACCAATACATATTTCATGCACGAAATGTAACATATCTCGCTCATAAACTACCAGAGCTGTTAACAATTTGAATTTTTCCTTTTTGCAGAAATGACCAAGGAAGTAAAAATGATTAAAATCGATTTCAAAAAAATTTCCCGCGATGATTATAAAAAAAAAAAATTCAATATGCCACAGCTTCCGTAGTCTATACTACATTAATTTGTTACGCGATTTGAAGTTTACAAATACATATACAAAACAGATTCATCGTAGTGGTATATCTTCTGAATCAATTTCAGATTATTTTGACATTTTAATATGCACATATACTTAATTTATGACTTTATTTGCAACGTCCATTTAAGGTGCAATTTCCACTATTTATCTTAACATATTCATTGCGTTTTTGGCAGTTTCTCACAGGGGAACAAAAAAAAAAAAACCGACACTTCCATCTCGATCAATCAAATTATATCTCATCCAAAGCTTCCATTTGAAGGCCAAAAGGTTAGCAATCACCATCATTGATTATTGCTATGCGTATGCTTTTCTTCTTTTCTTTTCTTTTTTTTTTTTATCGGAAAAGAGTCTGTTTCATTCCGTTAGGGAGAAGCCTGACAACGAGGCAAAGGAGCTTCTGAACATAATAAGTCCCCTAGGGCTCGTGCGGAAAATAGAAATCCAGCCGTTTTGACAACCTAATTTGTCAAATGATTGAACTCTTTGGTAAAATCAACAGTCGGATAACTAAAGATCTGAAAATTAGGTCAGCAACTCCTTGCATTCGTTGATAAGCACAAGCACGTCCAGAGCCAAAGTGAACTGATCCTGTGAGATAGCTTACCAAGGTGAAATTATCTGACTCGATGCCAACTTAGCTTCAGATCAAGATTTGAAGTACTATGAGGGTTTCTAAACAAGCAAGGGTTTCTGCATGAGTGGCGGAGTTCACCCTCACAAATCGCACGAATACATCGATGATTTTTCCTAGAGAAGACACAACGGACACAATGGACACAATGACATGGTGATATCGATGATAATTTGCAAAGATTTTAATGAATTTACTCAGTCGATGATTTTCCTCGTAACAAATTTCGGAAAGCTGCCTACTAAGCAAAGAAATGAAAATTCTCAAGACACGTCCTATACATGCCATGGGCGAGAAGTCAACCACGATAGTAATACACTTTTTTAGATCGCTGTTCTTCGGAAGGAAGCACTCAACACCATAGTAATATAATTAGTCAACTCGTATTTTGTTTCCACTAAAAGTCCATTTGAAAAGAAAGTGGGAAGATTGCAAAAGACTTCAATTTTTTTATAAAAGTCAGCGGGACTTTCAAAATTTTCTTTTTTTATGATCTATGATCCAAGCGCACGAACGTGAAGAACTATTTATCTGAGACCCAAGGATACTCTACAAGTCCTGCAAATAAGTCAAGTGGCCATGACTGTAGTTAGAAAAAAAAAAAAAAAGTGGCCATGACTAGAGCGATTTTCATGCAATTAATGATATTCAAATGAGTGCAATTAATGATATTCAAATGAGTGACCTCCAGTCTCCAAGCTAAAAATCCTCCATGCCTCAACAAATCGTGCCAACCTTGGGGGTTGATTTCGAAGTTTCAATATAATAGTTAGTCTTTTACCGCGTAACCTACTAACAGATTATAGGGTCAAAACACCTAATAAAAGGAGACATATTAGATGATAAATGCGGTTCTAATTGATGTGGAGACATCAACACCTATATTGCATCATAAAAATTCGACAAAATAGCCAAGTCGAACAGAACAGAACACATCAAGAGTTCAGATTTTATACCTAAGCTCACAGCACAGTTTTAGAATGCAAACGAAGTCGTATGATGACATATGATATATCAAAATGAAGATAATGAAGATTACTAGCATTCTCTAGTTGATCATGTCATAAAAATCAGCCATATACATCATCATATTGTCAAAATCGTGCGATCAATCCAGAAATCGTGTTTACATTATCAACATCAACTAATCACGCCTCAACAGCCATTGATTGACATCATATCCACACATATCCATTTTGAATTATCATTGAGCATTCAGAATGATGATCCTAGCTTGTGGGTGATCCGAAAATTATCACAAGTGACCTCACTTCATTGGATGAAAGGCTTAAAGAGTATTACCTTGGTTTTCTTGTTCGTCGAGCTCAAACGAGCTAACCAACCACCTCTAGATTTCAAGGAATGGCCAAGCGTAGCTCCTCAATAAATGCTTTGGAGAACCGGATAACAAGTTGTACCTATCTTCTATATCCAGCCATTTCTCGTCAGCAGGTGCTGCCAACATCCACTGGAACATGAAACGCGGAGAAACATAGAACAAAATATGTACAAAGAGGCATGCATCCGGTTCAATTCAAACATGTTTTCAACAAAATTCAGCAAGATTCCAGAATGTTTTGACAAGGTTCAACTCATTTCAATAAAATTGCTTCATTCTCATTTCCAGTATACTCAAACTTCCCTTTTATTTCTCTAATTCTCGGCCAAATCTTTTTCCATGTTTATTGAAGTAACAAATATACAAAATTACTTGAGCTTGAACCATTCAAAACAGAATTCTCTCAACTACAAACAATGTTCCTTGAAAACCACTATAGCTGAACGTTCCAACATAAAACAAACATGAGCATTCCCAATCTACCCAAAATCAGCACATATGAATGTGATATACAGAATCACCTAACACAAATCTTAAGCAGAGAACACATATAAACATTTTACCTTGGCATTGATCAACTCTGACCATCCCCAATTCAAAGTTATCAACATATCGACTCCAATCGTCAACATACATGATCACCACATATACTTGTAAAAATTATCAAGCACAACATCCAATCCATGTCACTGAGAATAAGGCAGGAAGTCGTGACCATAGAATCAACTCTGTGACGTATTCAGACGCACAAAATGATTTATAACAGAGAATAACTTCTACAGTTGAGATTATCATAGGCTGAAGCAGAAAACTAGCCAAAAACTAACGCTAATTAGTGAATATCGAGATTGGATCGAACTCACATGTAATAGTTTTCGATTCGGGAATAGTGAATCAGGGATCATAATAACACTACATCATTTAACAGCCCGAGACTCATACTAAAATGCTGACGGATTGACCAGTAACGGGAACAAATCAATGTTGAAGATATCTAAACAAAACATCAAACAGGTCACGAAGGACTCTCGGCGAGACTGATTTTTTAACTTCAACCAATCGAGATCAATAAAATCCCGAGGATTCTCCCTTCAACCGAAACGAAACTCACGAACCTGCTTCAGACAGCTTCACTCTCCTATATCTCGGTTCGAAGGTGGATGGACACAGATCCCGAACAATGGAGCAGAGCGATGAGGAGATTCTGAACACGTAATCGACTCTAAAAGGTCGATCGGAATAGAAACGACCTGGCAGGGGTAGTGCCGATTCCTTATCCTCCTTGGTTCCCTTCAGCCGAGCTCTTCGATGGTCAAATCCTTTTTCAAGCGAGCGTCCAGCATCCTCTCCTTCTCGCTCTCGGCTGACTCTCTTTCTTCCCCCGCGACTCTCTCTTCAGCCTATCTCTCTGCAACTTGCCTCTTCAACGGCTGCCCTCTCCGAAAACCGGCGGCGTCTCTCCTCCTCCTGTAATGCGAACAGGAACCTCTTGAGGCGAGCATCCTTTCCGGCGAAGATGTTCCTCGGCGATCAGGTCCTATCTCATCATTTCCTCTCGGATCAGCACGCTTCCCTCGCCTCACCGATCGAATCTTTCTGTTATTTCCCTCGCACGCCAGCTAGCATGGCCCTAGAAGAAGGTGCTGGGCTCAGCTCTCGTCACGGCTCGTCGCGCCTCCTTCGCTCACAGACGCACGCACGCTTGGCCCGTCTTTCTTCCTTGCGTCACAGACGCTGTGCTCGCTGGGGAAGTTGAGGGGGAAGCGCGTGAGGGAAGAGGGAGGCTGGGGCTGGGCTTTCTTTTTGTTTGGTTATATGATGGGCCAAGGAAATACAAAAGGAGATGGGCTAAAAAGGAAATGAAGAGATGGGCCCAAAGAATTAAAAGAAATGGGTTGGACTAATGGAGGGAGGGGGCTTAGAACTCCTTATAGCCATTAGAAATAAGAGGCCGGTTGTTAAGGCCATTAGGGAGCATACGTCGAGGACCACACGAAGGCAACGACTGAAAAATTCGCAAAAGATATTATTTTATTTGGCGCCTTAGCTCAACACAAAGCCCAGCAATTTGGGCTCCTGCCATTCGCGGAAATATACATTCGAAAGGTTACAATTATTTATATATGAAATGAAAAAGATCCACAGCCCTCGGATTAATCCTGCGATGCGATTATTTTCATCCATTACATAAGCGGTAAAGTGAGTCTACACAATCATGTCAGAATACACAGGTACGTTTTTCAACAATATGCATGAGTTCACAGTTTGTTATAGGTTTGTTATGTTTAAAAAGAAAAAGAAAGACTCTTAACTCGATTCAGTTACAACTAGCTACATTTTAGGCGGCTAAACATTCAAAAAGGCAAAATGCCAAATAAAGCACCTTTGACTTCAGCTTTTTGGCTCTTTGTTATCATATCATCTCGCAAATTTCTTTGCGCTCTCTGGCTCCATTATTGAACTCTATCCGGTGAAAGCTGAGAAAATTTACGAGGGCATACACCAAAGGATGTTTTCTTCAAGAAAAGCAAACATCATGTCATTATCAACAAAGCTTGACTTGAATAACTACTACTGCCAATCCAACAGCCCTTTTCATCATCATATTACTTCAATTAGACAACAGTTTCATGAAAACTCTTTCAAGCCAAGAACAAGGGAAAAAAAAAACATATTCACATAAAGACTCACTATGACAATACTTATGAATTGCGCCTTGAAATATCATATCAACAGCGAACAAAGTAGCGTTATAGTGCAGATGATTACATTAGAATTTTTCTGATACGAAGTTTTTCGAAAATAGATGGTGCACCACACCATTGACCCACCGAAGAGATTGTTCTACCCGGCTAGGAGTACTCAGGCTCATGTCCCTCGCCAACGCCAAGATCTTGAGTCCATGATTTGTTACGCTTTTTGGTTTCTCAAATGAACAACATTTGGGTAGAGGCAGAAGCTTATTGCAATCAGAGATGAAAGGATACAAAGATGGATTTCCACAGCTAAGTGGTAAACATTGTCTCCTCACTTTGAATGCGATGCTCAAAACCAAAGAAGCCGTGGAAATAGCAGCTGCTGTGAAAAGGCAATCTTTTCATCCTCATTTCTTCGATTTTCTAATGCAAAGGGATCGCCCCAGCAACTGCTCACTGTTTGAATTTTCAGACTGTAAACTGAAAAACCAACCTGAGCATGCCATCTTATTGATTTACTGGCCAAGACGAATATTATAGACATGAGGATGAAAATGTTGGTGGCAAGGATTAAGCTGTTTGACATTATTGGACTTACAAAAATTAATAGTCGAATAAACTACGAGGCTGGGTAGACTATTCAGAGGAGGTATGCTGATCAATGATCTACTGACGTACAAAGATGCGTTATAAGCAACTGTCAAATTCCCCAGTTGAATTTTTTGATTGGGTAGAGATGATAGAATTTAAAGAATGAAGAGAACTTTTGTGGAGTCTTCTCTTGTCGGCATCTGCGATTGACGAGCTCACCTTTGAAGCAGCGAACTTCAGAAGAGAGTCCGTTATAACTGTCTTTCCCGCGCTTGAGAACTCTCTTCGCTTGCAGCTGTGCATCTGGAAGCAGAGCTTGAAGAACCGTTGATTATGATTAGATCGATTAGTGTAGCATCCAAGTCCACGTCACTGGCCAAAGGAAGCTGCATGAGGGCATTGAAGCAGACAATTAGCAAAACTTCAGCGACGCCCATTGTTGCCATTTTAACTGCTTGATTATGTTGAACTGTTGTAATAGGATTAAATGAATTCGCACAACATGTTCCTAATTAGTCTCAAGAAAAGAAAAAGAGAGGGATGACAATGTCTTTGAAAGGTTTATACAAAATGATACCCAAAGGTAAGTCCTAGTCCTGCTTCATAAAAAAAAGCTGTAAAGGCCTTTTCATTTTTTTCTTAGCAACATCAGTAGGTGTCGGATCTTAGTTTCAAGGTCCGAGGTTGAAAGTGATTTACCATTGCACATCTAAACTTACCTAAGCCTCACCCAAGCGGGTTGTAAATCCAACCCACAATGCCTTTTACAACGTTTTCTTCTAAAAGTATTGTGTCAGATGCCTCGAGTTCTAAACAGGATCTTCAGCTGCTCAAATTGACTCTGTTTCTAGCTCTCCCTATTTTTCTTTTTTTAACAATTCTCTGTTCATATGTAATTTTTCCAATGCATCCTCTCAAAAAGTTATGCAGATATGAAGTTCTTTAACAAAGTAATCTCATAAATTTCAATCCCTACAACCTATTTCAAACCATGTCAGATATGAAATAAACTAAAAGCAAGTGCTGGCAAATGGATGGAAGCTAATTTTTTACCTTCCTTGATAAAAATTAAAGGATATCCAGCCTCTCCTGTATTGAAGAAAAATCACAGAACAGAAGTGTTCAACCCTGCCAGGTCTCAGAAGTGCACCATCAAGTAAGTCCCGGTCTACTACTTCACACCAAATGCAACTCGATTAGAACTAAAAGCACATAATTGGACAACTACGAAATAAAGAAACAGGATCCGAAGAAAGGAAAGTGAATTGGAGTTATTATGAGATAGATGAACTCATGACTCCTAAGGAAAACAAAAGACCACCTCATGCCACAAAGATGTCATGACAGACATGAGAAATCACCCTATGCTTGATGTCACAAGACTATCAAAATCCATTGATGGTGTTGTAGAGGCACAAGTCTAGCTTAATACACTTCTTGCACGCTACTTCAACAACTGAAAATTTATGCACTCCCATCTTTTGTTACCTTCTTTGATACATATGTAGTTTATCCAGTAATGTGTATATGAAGTTAAACAGCTCCAAATCAAGTAAAAGTCAAGTCTAGCATTTTATAGTCCACCTTAAAGGTTAATAACATAGTCTCCATGGTAAATGCTTGGTGGAAAATGTTTGCCAAAGCATTCATAATGGCTGTGCAACTTCAAATAGTAGTTTAAAGGTAGTGTGCTATTGGAAGAGTGTGCTTTTGTTACCATGTAAGATGAAATCATTACCTTGGTTGTGTGAACGGCAATGGACTGGTTAAAACTTCAACAGCATCCAATATAGTAAAAAACTGCACCAATGAAAATGTTTGCCAAAGCATTCATAATGGCTGTGCAACTTCAAATAGTAGTTTAAAGGTAGTGTGCTATTGGAAGAGTGTGCTTTTGTTACCATGTAAGATGAAATCATTACCTTGGTTGTGTGAACGGCAATGGACTGGTTAAAACTTCAACACCATCCAATATAGTAAAAAACTGCACCAATGAATAACAAACCATTAGTGAGTCATACCGTTGAATATATGTCACTTGATCACCTTATAAGTGCTATGAATGCAAGAAACTGACTTGATTGATGACATGGTCAGTGAAACCTTATTATTTCTCTTTGGAGCAATGAAATCAATTTCATCAAAATCAATTTCATCGAAAAAGAGAAGGCAAGGAACTGCATTGCCGCCTTTGAGAATATATCCGTAACCCGTATTTTCTAATTGCCGTTGCTCTTGAATATTCAAAATTTCTCCCTTTTTTGCCGACAAAATCAATGCCATCAATATGCAAAATAGAAAATCCAAAGTGGACATTTGATCACCACTTCCAAATTTTTAGTAGAGAAAACCTCTAAATATTTCACATCTTTAATCTTTCTCTTAATCAAATAGTCATAGACAATCCTCTCATTCATTCATTAGAAACTCATCAACCTTTTTAACTTGGCCTCTTTAGTGGTTATGGGAGGATCCTCATTGCTACTTTCGCTAGTTATCCTATTTCAACTACTAGCATACCTGAAGAGACTCTATTAAATACATACAAAAGCAATAGCAGAAAGCACAAAAATATGAAATGTCCGTAAATAACAAAGTATAATACAAGATTGCACAATGAAATTCAATCAGCATCGGTGCAGTTGAAAATAAGCCTCTTATAGCTTGCTCAGCGGTACCAATATACTTATTCAACAGCTCAGTCTTTCACCGATATGGATTGAAGAGAACAAGCTACCGCTGCAAAGACCAAAGCAATGTGTGTCTTACCAAAGCCCAGATATCCATTTAAAAGAACATTTGACCATGGCCTTAGAGGAGCTTGCCCCAAAACATTTTATAAGCAAATATAAGAATGATAGACACGAAGATGAACTAGGTTTATTTAACAAGTTAACAATGACCACATTTTAGCAGAGTGAGATAGAGAGAGAGCAAGATGAGGAAAGGTGTAATGAGTCACTAGAAAGAATAAACAAAAGCTACAGCTAAGAAACAACTAATGCAGTTATACAAGCTTTCTTGAACAAAATCCATGCATAATTTAGCTCACTCGCAAGAATGCATCAGGGAAACAATGGTAGGTAGTTAAGCCCCACAATCTCAGGTAATCCCATCATCTCGGTGAAGATTCTCAGAGGATGACCATGAGCTCCCTTCACTAGATTGTCAATCGCCAAAAGAGGTTTAGACAGCTTATCATCAAAAGATGACTTCGACTTTACATGGAAAGTCAAGCACTTAATGGAAGACAAACACTTGAGAACCTACGCATAGATTAGTATTGCTCATCCAGATACTCGATCAAGAAAGACACTCATAAAGCAATAATAGGATCCTCACATATGTTGAGTATGAGGAACAACTCCTTTTTCTAACAAAATAAAAAATTCTTCATCCAACGAGATAAAGTGAATTAAGCGATCAAATATTATTAAGTATGTGGGAAGCACACTCAAGAATATAGAGGAAGTCACGAACCTTCTAAGTTTTAGTCCCCCAAATGTCTACTACTTGACTGACTTACCAAGGCCTATAAAATAAATTATGTATTTGATTAACCTAATTATGAATACAGAGAATAAGTACTTCGGCAAACAAAAGATATGGTTAATACTTTGTACATTAAGCCATTGAATGCCTAAGCGAAATGGGACTGTTAGCCTAAAAAAGTTTGCCTAGCAAACAACTTTAAGTTGCTCATATAGATCCCCACCCTTACACCTAAAAGTTGCTCATATAGATCCCCACCTTTACACCTGAAGACATTTCGGCATGAATAGTTGACTACATTCCAGGAATCTTCATAAATAGATGAAGAAAGCTAATAATTATTGCTGGAGAACCAGAATTTTAACTTTAAGAATGGGAATACTTGAAAATTGCAACTATAACAATTCAAGTCAGATGTGGAGTAAAGTTGATAGTGATCTTTGGTTGTGCATAACTCTAGAACTACAGGAAACAAAGATTATACAAAAGGGAGCAACCCAGGTTTTGCATATGCCTAATTTAATTCATCTAGGAGTCAGAATCATTAAATTCCCAGACCCAACTAAAATTAGTAAAGGAAAAAGAAAAATACATATCATCAGCACAACAAATAAGAATTCAAGAATGTAAATGCCTTATCGGCAAAAAATAAATTTTCCCATGTTTTTCCCCAAATTTAAATTTAGATTAGTTCTTTCTAACACGCATGACCAAGGTGAAATGAGACAAAAAGATAGACCATATATCAACTCAAAACTAATGCACAACATAAAAGTGAAAACTCAAACCCAAGAGGTTCTCAATAAAAATTGTTTTACATGGCAAGCTTGTTGTGATGCAGTAAATCTCACTAAACCTAACCAAAATCACTTGTCATCTAACCCTTGCAATCACAAGGCAACACATAATTCATTCACCCAGTCGAAATGAGGAGAACAAAGTCTCCAAAAGTACACATTGTGCTACCTTGATTCAAGTTGCAAAACTAAAGAATATTGTCCTACAATAACCTTAGAATTTTTTCAAGTTCACATAAGTTCGATATTACTACCCTCCAAGCTATCACAAATTAACATGTCTTCCCAATATATAGCCTCAAGCCGTAACAAAAACCACAGCAACAGTAGTTCAACAACAATGGACCTACCCCCAAACTGACATAGCAAAGAGCTTGAAACAAATAGGGACGTCCAAGTTCCCAAAAAATTCTGACTTACGTGCGTGATCGTTACTTGGTCCCTTAAGAATTGAAGATCAGCAACAAGAACTTCTAAACTTTGCTTTAGCATTTTCTAGGTCCTTTTGTAGAAGAGTTGTGACCTCCAAAGATGAATTAATGTAAACAATAAGATACTTGACATCATTAATAGAGATAAAGGCACATTGCTTCAACTCGAGTACCTCTTTGCATGACGACTGTAGCATAACATTTGCTCGAAGCCATAAACATACCGAATCAGTATGTTCGATGTGAGCTCGTGAATATATGCCTTCGGAGACTTCAAAATCAACAAGCAATGCCTGCATCCACAATAAAGAGCCATAAAAATCGGTCAGTTTGGCACCTATTATTATCTTTTGTCTCTTAGAAGTTTTGATGGTCTTAGGTTTTAAAGCCCAATATAATAATCCCACCCCATTTTGCTTTTTAATAGGACCTTCAAACATCAAAGCATTATATTACTGGCAATATTCAGGTGTCCAAATCTAAAACCACCGCACAATTATTGAGATCAACATGGGTTCTTCGAAGCACTAACCCAGATTCTTAGGAACATTGCTTCCAGAAGTGCATTTGCGATGGAAAAGACAATCCAATATTCCATATTTAGTCAAGTGCACTAGAAGTAGTTCCTAGTATGGCAAGAATAAGACTACCATATCCTCTACCTGCTTTGTTAAGATAAAAAGGACTGATATGATCAGCTAAGAGAACATCGAGGATTAAGAAGACATTTTAACATTCAAATTTTCTAGCATGATAAGATTAAGAGAAAATTTTAGTTCACATCACACATGAAAGATGATTGATAGAGTGTCAAGGATTCCAAATGAAAAAGAGAACCTGTATAGTAAAAAATTGGTGTTTTAATGACAGTAAAAAGAACTTAAAGGGATAAAATGAGAAAGAACTTCACATTGGAAAAACATTTGGTTAAAATACATGCACCGAGAAGCTTTCAGCTTGAATTTCAATCTTAAATTCTAGTTTTGAGGCTATGGTTCAATCTTTCAGTAGTATAGATGCATGCTCGTTGCACACACATAATCACATGCTCCATCATAGGTCACTTTGCTATAGTACATCTAACCATTCCTTTGGGGCTCAAAGAAAACTTCAGATCCAACTAGTGAGCTATCTGAGTACAGACTTGCAGATTGGAGAAGTGAATGTCGAAATATGGGAGGGTCACCTTGGTATAAAGCACCTTTTCCAATCAGCCAGTTTGCTTCAGTCATAATGCAGTTCCTAGTTGAGTATCAAATAAACTAGAGCCTAAAAAATAGGACATCTTTGTGGCTGAATGGAGTGGTGAGGTGAAGTAATTGTTGCATCAAGGTGGCCCAATTTCAAATGATTGATCAATTCAAATCCTGGATTTTCGTATTGAGAGAGATAGCACACCTTATTTATGTAATATCAAAGAGTTAAAGGTTGTAGCCTATTTGAGGTAGAAAACCTTAGTGCAGAGACAGATGGAGGCATGACATAGTATTATTTGTGCACTTTGTCCGTGTTTTAGCGAGAGAGGCTGAGATGCTTGGCTACCTTGTAGTTGATTTTTTTGAAGGACTAATGGTGTGAAATAAATCTAGCAGATTCTTGTGCACTATAGAGATATGCAAAATTACAGCACGCAAGCAGGAAACTTTGTTGATGGCAGAAAGTACTGGAATGTGCAATTTACCACTTGCATGGAGACTAGTGACCAAACAAGAACAAGATTGTCAAAAACACAAGTTACCTGGTGTGAAAGAGACGGGGAATGACTATCCAAAGAAGGCAAGGGCTATTAGCTGCTTACAAGATGAAAACCACATGCGACCATTCGGCACCGTAGGTTTTCCACGAGTGATTGCCTTGGGAGTGTTTAAAAGTAGCTGATATACAAAAAGAAAAAGAAGGATGCATACAAATCGATACTAGCTATATGTTGTCATTAGACTAAATCTCCTTGGGACATGGATCTATCAAAGAGCCAAAGATAAGATGGTGACCACGGAATTGAGTCATATCCAGTCCAAATCTCGACATTTTTGTTAGTTAAGAGATAGAAGTAAGACAGCCTTTCAATCTTGCATTAAGGGAAGATGGTTTTAGACTTCACATTATGATTTACTCTTTATACGATTAATTTCTTGCCTCAACTATGTTGGATTCACTTCGGTTTAAATAATTATGTTAAAAGGTTTGCTCCCACTTGGTGTGTTAGCAATTAAACTATTGCTTTCCAAAGAATATTACAACATCAATGAAGCATTGTCCTATTTGAATGAAGGGACACATGAAAGTTGGTACCACCAACTCTAAGCTCCCTTAAGTGTTCAGTGAAAAATTGAAAACAACCAATATGAAACAATTTTAAAAAAGATAAAACAAAAGAACTCTTGAATTAGACACATTTCCACCTTTCTTTTGTCACTTTTTTGAAACAAAAGAACTCTTGAACTCCACAAGAATGCATCTGGGATTCAATGGTAGGCAATTAAACCCCACAATCTCAAGTAATCCCATCATCTCACTGAAATTCTGCAAAGTTTGACCACAAGCTCCCTTCACTACATTGTCAATCTGCAAAAAGGTTTAGACAGCTTACCACCATAGGATGACTTTAATGTTACATGAAAAGTAAAGCACTCGATGGAAAACAGACACTTGGGAACCTACGACAGAGATTAGTATTGCTCATCTAGATACTCAATTAGGAAAGACACTCATAAAACAATAATAGGATCCTCGCATGTGTTGAGTATGAGGAACTACTCCTTTTTTCAACAAAATAATGAATTCCTCATCCACCAAGAAAAAGTGAATTAAGCGATCAAACAACATGAAGTATGTGGGAAGCACACTCGAGAATACAAGAGGAAGTCGCGGATCTTTCAAGTTTTAGTCCCCCAACATGTCCACTACTTAATTGACTTACCAAGATCTATGAAATAAATTATGTACTTTGATTAAGGTAATTATGAGCACTAAAAAATACTTCAGCAAACAAAAGCTAAGGTTAATGTTCAATACATTAAGCCATTGAATGCCTAAGTGGAATAAAACTATTAGCCATATAAAGTTTGGCTGGCAAACCACTTTAAGTTGCTCATATAGATCCCCACCGTTACACCGAAAGACATTTCAGCAGGAATAGTTGACTGCATTCTAGGATTTTGCATAAATAGATGAAAAAAGTTAATAATTATGGCTAGTGAAGTAGAACTTCTACAAATTTTACTTTAAGAATGGGAATGCTTGAAAATTGCAACTATAACCATTGGCATCAAATGTGGAGCAAAGCTAATAGTGATCTTTGATTGTGCAGCATCAGACAATCCCAATTCAATCTATGGAACCGCTAGAAATAAAAATTATACAAAAGGGAGCAACCGGGACTATTGCATTTGCCTTATTTAATTCGTCAATGAGTCAGAGTTATCAAATTCCCAGACCCAGCTCAAAACAGCAGAGGATTTAGAAGTCATCGGCACAACAAATAAGAATTCAAGAACGTAAATGCCTTATTAGGCGAATTGCAACATCTTCCTCAATTGTGTTTGGTAATTTAAGATGGGAGGGAATGAACGAATAGCAAACAAATAAACAAACAAAATATAAGTTCATAAGTAACTAGAAAAGCACCTTCAATTCTTCATGAAGGAAGTAACTAAATCACTCCTACCGCACAAAAGGTATCAACAATTCACTCTTTCGCTAACCGGGCGTTAATTCTTTTATTTCATTGCTCACAAATCATGATTGTACTATAGTGAAATTGAAAAACATTCTATAAGGTATGACCGGTACTCTCAACCACCTCGCCGTCAACAAAACCTAGCATTTGTTAGCATCTTCAAGTGTGCTTACTATCTAAGCAAGTTACGTGCTGCCAAGCATGTCAACCCCAACATTATCTGAAGCACAACATAAACCAGCAAAGCATCACCACCGTGGAGGCAAGTGAAAGTACCGCATGTTCATGACATACAAAAAAGGAATTTTGCTCAAAGATAAGAGGATGAACAAATACAAGCGGTGGTTCTAGAACTAAGATGAAAGCTTAGCTGAAACAAAACTCACAAAACAGGACGCAACAAAAACAAACTCTAGTTCTATGGACTTTCCATCATTGACTATCTTTGCCAATCAAATGATACATACCTTTCCATCTCTATTGAGCTTCAGGCAGTCATTGATGATGAGTTCACAAGATTTTGGCACACCCAAAACTGAAAGGATCGACATCCGCGATGATGTTGAAGAGGCTAAAGACTAGTTTAATACACTTCTTGTAAGCTACTTTAGCAACTGAAAAGTAATTCAAGCAATCTTGCCGTTTGTTACCTTCTTTGATACATATGTAGTTTATCCAATACTGTGTATCCAAAGTTAAACAATTCTAAATCAAGGAAAAGTCATGTCTAGCATTTAATAGTCTGCCTTGAAGGTTATTACGTAGTCTCCATATTAAATGCTTCATAGAAATTTTTTTGGCAAAGCATTCATAATGGCCATGTAATTTCCAACAGCATTTTACAGTTAGTGTGCTATGGAAAGAGAGTACTTTTTGTTACCATGTAAGACGAAATTATTACCTTGTCCCCCGACACAAACACACCGCTTAAAACTTCAACACCATCTGATTCAATAAAAACTGCACCAATGAATAACATACCATTAGTGAGTCATACCATCAACTATATTTCACATGACCACTTTATAAGTGCCATTGAATGCAAGAAACTAATTGATTGATGACATGGCCAGTGACCCCCGTATTATCATGCCTCCTCTTCAACACAATGGAATCAAATTCATGAAAAAAGGGAAGGACAATGGAATCAAATTCATGAAAAAAGGGAAGGCAAGGTGCTACAGCTGCTGCCTTTGAGAATATAACCAAACCTGTTATTTTAAAATTGCCATTACTCTCTAATATTCAAAATTTCTCTAGTTTGTTCACAAAATCAATGCCGTCAATGTGCAGAACAGATGATCCAAGTAGACATTTGATCACAAATTTCAAATTTCTAGTAGAAAAAAACTTTAAATATCTTACATCTTAATCTTTCTCTTAATCTTCATAGAGGATTCTCTCATTCATGCGTGAGAAAACTCAAGAACTGTTTTAATCTTTCTCTTAATCTTCATAGAAGGGACCTCTATTAAATGCATACAAAAGCAAAAGAAGAAAGCACAAAATTGTGAAATGTATGGAAATTTCAAAGTTCAATAGAAGATTGCATAATAGAACTCAATAAACATCTGCGTAGTTGAAAAGAAGCCTCTTACAGCTTGCTAAAAAGTACCAATGTACTTATCCAGAGCTTGCCCTTTTACTAATATGGATTGAAGAGAACAAGTCGTTGCTGTAGCACCAACAATATGTCTTGCCAAAGCCTAGACGTCCATGTAAAAGAACATTTCACTATGGTCTTGGAGGAGCTTGTGCAAAAGCATTTTATCAGCAAATGTAAAAATGATAGACACAAAGATCAACAGGTTTATTTAACAAGTTAGCAGTAACCACATTATTAGCAGAAGAGAGAGAGAGAGAGAGAGAGAGAGAGAGAGAGAGAGATGAGGAAAGGTGCAATAAGTTGGCTGAAAGAATAAACAAAATCTAGTCTTCAACAACGCAAAGGTGCTCTTTCCTAACACCAAAAATTGCAGAATGCACAATTTGATGTAGCTAAACCTACTCTTCAACGAAATGATGGCTTGACCATATCGATGAGTTTACTTCAATATCAATTGTCTCCCAGCACGAATTTCACGCATCACTTTATCCATTTTTCTAAGCCAGAAAAAACAGGTGCCACGATTCACTCTTTCGCTACCCAAGCATGTCAATCCCCGACGTTAATTCCTTTATTTCATTCCTCACAAATCATGATTGTTCTTTACTAATATTAAAAACACTCCATAAGGTGAGACCAGTACTCTCAAGTCTCAACCAAACCAGCATCTTTAGTGTGCTTACTATCTAAAAGTCCACTTTATCCATCACCACACAAACCAGCTAAGTATCACCATCGTCAAGTCGAGGCAAGTCAAAGTATCACACATTCATGATACATGAAAGAGGATTTTCCTTCAGAGACAACAGGATGAACGAATGCAAGAGGTGGTTCCAGAACCAAGATGAAGGTTAGCTGAAGGAAAACTCACAAAACAGGACACAACAAAAAAATGAACTCTAGTTCTATGGACTTACCATAATCGACTATCTTTGCCAATCAAATGATACATATCTTATCCATCTCTATTGAACCTCGGGCAATCATGGACCTTGAGTCGACAAGATTTTGGCACACCCAAAGCACCCTCTCCAATGATTCACATCTATAAAACTCCAAACTTTTCAGATTCGTAGATTAGAAAGATCGGATTCATTTAACCTTTTGATTGAATTGCAAGACACAATAGACAAATTCCGCAATGATTTCAATTCTCCCAAACCCCGAATCTCAATTAGCGAGGCAATCGGATCGGGGACAAAAACTGGATCTGCTTCAAACAAGGCAGAACGGGCAACGTCTTGAGCAATGGACAGTCGACCATCAGCAATCCATTGAATTTTCGTAGCTCTCCAAGCACCTCGAATTGAATCTTGCTCAATGAATATCCACAAATATATAGCTTCAACAAATTCTCCAAGTTGGAAAAGACTGACCAATCTATCGGTGACTGGACATCCCTTAACCACAAATATTCAAGGCTGGATGGGAGCCCGATAAGAGATTGGGGCTCAGCATAATTTATGTCGAGGCTTTGTAGATGAGAGAGGGAACTGAAATCGGTTGGAGGCAAGGCCATTTTTCCAATGCAAAGGGTCATTTGTTTCAGAGCAAGTAGTCTCACGATCCCCTCTGTGTTGGGTTCTTCAATTGAATCTCCAATTATGTCAAGGTCAACTAATTTGGTTAGGTTTGAGCAGTCGGGGATCGTGGTCAGTGAATTCGATGTAAGGCTTAAAGAAATTAGACTTTTGGGAAGCTCCGGCAACTGTTGGATTGAATCACATAAATGTAACAAAAGTATTTGAAGATTTGTAAGTTGATTGATCGTTGTGGGCAATCCACTAAAGCAACCTTTGGATAAGTCAAGATAATTCAATGAGGATAGTGCCTTGATTTTACTTGGAATTTCCCCCACCAGATGTTTAGATTCGACATATAACTTTTCCAGATTTTCCAACATTCCTATGGTTTTCGGAAGTTCACTTATGTAACTACCATCGAGCTTTAGTACCTTCAACTTTTTGAGATTTCCTATACAATCGGTAGCTCCCGATTCTTGAACCGCTCAAATCCAACTCGACCAATGATTGGAGCCTCCCAATCGAGTCGGTAACTTTTCTAGATAGGAATTCCATATGCGTAAAACTTTTAACCTTTCAAGATTTCCAATAGAATGAGGTAATTCACTAAATTTTAAATATTGGACATCTAGCTCAAGTAGTGACTCCAATTGTCCGATAGAGTCGGGAAGCTTTTGAAGTTCCTTGCATGGCAAGATTAGAGATTTCACCTTTGCTAAATTGCCAATCGAGTGAGGCTTTCTTGAGGGTGTCCAATCTATTTTTAGCACATCCAAAGATTTTAGACCGCCAATGGATTCGGTGGCGACTCAATAGCTTTACTCTTTATCTCTAGGTAATCAAGATGTTGTAGATTGCCGATGGACTTGTCAATTTTTCTTAGTCGAACGCATCTAAGAATCAATTTTTCCAGCTGCGAGATTGTGGTAAATTTGGGCATCTTTCTAAGGAATGGACAGTCCTCGAGCTGTAGGATTTTCAATTGTTCTGCCACCTATAAAGTAATTGGTTGAAACTCAAAAAAGAGGAAGAGTAAATGTAATGCAAAAGTATGTTGTGAGATCATACCATGATTTGACGCCATCCTCCCCAATCTTCAGTAATATTTTTCCCAGATAGCATGAGAATTGTTAGGTTCTTCAACCCAAAGTTGGTAGCTCGGAATTTTGAAGGGCAATTACTCCAAGAGAGCCATCTCAACTCAGAGAAAACATTCTTAAAGTCTCCTTCAAAATTTCCATGGTCCAATTGAAGGAACCTAAGGTTGACCAAGCCCATAAATTGCTTGCGCTTAAATCTGTACGGCTTATTTGGGCTAGGTGTACCAAGATTGAGTGCCACTATGTCTTTGGTTCCCTGGAAAACAAAAGTAGCAACCAATGAGTACATATGTCTCTTTGACTTGAAATTAGATAAAAAGGTGGTGACGCTAATGGATGCACTAGAAAACATTTAGAGGTCAAGATTACCGTTTCTGTCTGCACTACAAGGAAGGCATCCTTGGGAGACCACAATCTGCTACCCTTCATATGGATTTCGCCACTTTCTGGATGGACGATACTCCTTCCGAGGTCTCCAAGTTGGTCATGCATCCATAGTTTATTATCATAAGATATTTTTATTAGAGACATACGTTTGAGGATATTGACCTCACTTTCGGTCGGATACCCAAAAATCGCATCCCAATATTTAACCGCAGTTGTTTTCTCTTTGTTAAAGCAGAAACATGCAATATCAAGAAAAATTTGCCGTTGATTAAATTCCAATGCTTCGTAGCTTATCATCAGCTTCTTCTTGACATCCTCATTCATCACCTTCTTTAACTTACATAGGGCAACTTCCCATGTTCTTGGCATTTTCCGCGAAGTGTGGAACCCACAACATCGAGAGCTAACGGAAGTCCTCCTAGTGCATCGACAAGCTTTTCTATGATATCCATGTAACTAGGCGGAGGCTTGGCACATCCCAAGGCACGCTCACAGAAAAGTTGAAGAGCATCATGTGAATTCATCTCCAGCATATTGTAGAATGAAAACTGTCCACTATTAGAGATTGGGAGATTGTCATCCTCACCTTCCTTTATCAGGAATTCAATATTTCTTGTTGTTATGATGATTCTACTACCCCCACCAAACCAGTTGGGCTCGCCCGCAAGCCTCATGATTTGGTCCCAGGTTGTCGATGTCATCAAGAACAACGAGGACTTTCTTGCCAAGAAACCTTGTCTTGATCACTTCATCAATGAAGAAGGGGTTTGTGCAACTAAGATTGAGAACATCAAACAACAATTTCTTTTGTAAGCCTATTATATCATGAGTTCGAACATCTTTAAGAAAACAGCAATGATCTCGAAATTGAGGGTAGATTTGCCTGAAGACGGCCTCGGCTAGTGTCGTTTTTCCGATGCCACCCATACCATGAATCACAATAAACCGTACATCAAAAGCTCCTACATCTAATAGCTTCATAATGTGATCCATTCGATCCTTAATTCCCACCAAATGATTAGACATGTCCGTCCGTCTTGTCCATAGCAAATTTGAAACCTCTTCCACCATGAGGTTTGTAAGTTTATATAGGCTGCCACATACATAACATGCAATCATCTCAGATAAAAAAAATCACATATGGAATCTATGCCTGCATAACGTGTCACTGGAAGGTTATCATCAAATTCAAAGTAATTGACTTTGAAAGCAACCGGTATGAAATGAGTGATCATTCATGCTGCGAGCCGTTTGCCACAAAAAAGGAAAAAGGAAAAAGAAAAATGAAAGCTGCTATAGTCAGGATTCTTTGGTTCGGTAAATGGTAGGAAAAAGGTTATTTCATGACGAAGGTCTAATTGGGCTTTGACTAGAATTCCTCGGTCTTTTTTTTTATCTCTTCAGAACTAAGGATGAGTTTGAAGATTGACATAAAAGAAAAGGATTTTCTCACCAGGCAGTTACCTGGAATTTAGGAAAAAGAATAAAAGCTCAAAAGCATTTTTCTTAATGTACCGAGTAGTAGGGTAGTAACCGAAAATGAGGAACACTTTCAGAGTATTTATCAGCCTTCATTTGAGTTGCCAACAATCATTTTTCCAAATAAGCTACCAACTGGTTTAACCTAGCAATTTCATCAGTCACATTAAATTTGTTGGTAATTTAATCGGAATAAGTTGGTAAGTAACTCAAATTGTGCTCGGTATTTTGATAATTGAGTTCCTAACCTCAGAATATTTGTGAACTATGCTAATCAAAGCGGGTCCGTTGATAACAAAAGTTTGTTACGAAAGGTGGGAATTTTCAACAAATAAATAAACATTGATAAGTGGCTCACATAGGAATGGGTGACTTAAATTAGTCGGTAACTTAATCAGAGGTTAGCTAGTAGGAAACTCATATTTGAGTCAGTAATTTGTTTCAAGTATTGGTAATTTTGAAATGTGAAGTAAACAATTCAAATAAGAGATGGCAGGTTTTATAAAATTTGTAAATCGGCAAACGATCAAATAAATTTAGTAAATGACTCAAATAAACACCGGTCACCTTAAATTAGTTTGTAAAATAATCAAAAAGTAGTTGGTAAGACACAAATTAAGGTTGGTAGCTTCATATAAAACTTGACAACTTTAAAACTAGGATGGTCACAAGGCTGAGGAAATCCGCACCCTGTGGTACCCAATCTGGGGCCGTGAATAGGTCAAAGCAAGAGAAACGACCAAAGTTTTTTAAAAGCATTTTGCTAGCTGAAAAGTGAGCTGCGAAGTTAAAAGAGATTTAAATTTTTACTTTTCACACATATGTTGTCTTACTATTTCATCAACTCTTAGATTTTCATAAAAATATTTTTTTGCATGATTGATTAATTAATTAAGTTGATATATCTTGAGACTATTGCCAAAACTTGGGATAAAAAGTGAAAAGTCAATTTGTGCAAGAAATCTTGCTCCCTGAGCAAAATTCCTGCCTCCCTCACTCCGGCCGATCCAACCATACATCACATAAGATTGGACAACGCCAAACTGAAAGTTCTTATTTTGGAAAACGTATCATAAAATATAATCTCGAAATTGATGAAATGGAAATAAACTTAATGAAAGAAGCTAATAATACCGTAATCTTTTAGATTCCGTCCTTCAATTCTGGCAACTCTCTTAAAGCCCCCTCCCACTACTTTGCCATATCCTTCCCAGAGTCACTGGGTCAATCTCAAAGGGGGTCAGCTCTATCATTTCGTCCTCTTTGCTGTTAAGTTTTAGAAAAGTATCCCAAAGACTTCCTCTATGTTTCCCGCGCATTTTTTCGTCTCCCTCGGGTACATCATACACTAACAAGTATGAACTAACTATAACCATTAATAGCTCGGACGCATAAAGAAGCTCCTTACTGAGCTCTCCTATTTTGGGCCAATTCTTCCTCAGCTTTCATTAGTATAACAAAAGGAAAGAAGATATAATATTAAACTCGATCTAATTTTTCAGGCAAACATCATAGGCATAAGGTCAAGAAAATTGTAACAGGTCTTTAACTTTATGTACAGAATGCAATTGAAGTTAAGAAACTTAAATATTTTTATTTTTCACACATATATAGTCATACTATATTAACACATCTTAGATGTTTATGGATATATTGGTTTTTTTTTTCCATTATATATTAATTAATCAAGTTGATACACCTTAACATTAATTGTTATCAAAAGTTGGTTTTAAAAATGAAAAGTCAATTTGTCCAAGAAACCTCGCCCTCTGAGCAAACTTGGTTTAAAAATGACAGATCATTGCGTCAAATCCAACCAAACATTACATAAGTTTGGACAGCAGCAAACCGAATCTAACTATTCTTTGAAGGAATAAGAAATTGAAATTGTCAATAAGAAAATAAAGTCAATGGAGAAGCAAACCATACCCGTAATCTTTTAGTTTCTTTCCACTAATTCTGGTAACATCTCTTAAAGCCTCCTCCCACTGCTTTGTTAAATCCTCCCCAGAGTCATTCTTGTGCTTTTGGAAGGCATCCTTATATAAATTGGTCTTAAGCTTGACATCATCCACGTCCACGTCGTAGAAGATAGGGAGGATCACTTTCTCATCATTATCTCTTGATAACTCCACTATGAGTGCCAGCTCACGGAGGCACCACTTACTTGAAGCATAATCTTTGGAGAAAATCGGGATGTAAATTCTGGAGTCATTGATTGCTTGCAAGAGGCTGCCTTCAATCTTTTTGCCAAATCGGAGCTCTTCATCGTCTTTAAAAGCGCGGATCCCCGCACGGATCAAGTCATTGTAAAGACAATCAACGATGGTTAAGCGGGTGTCAGGTCCTCTGAAGTTCAAGAACACCTCATAAACCTTCCTCGATCCATCATCACGGCTACTACTTGCTGAAGCTGTCAGAGCCGCCTTTTCTCCCTCCCGCTTTCTCTTCATTCTGAGAGGACGATGGAGTGATTTATCCCTGAATTGAGTCCGCCCGGTAACTCGGGAAGTTTGAGCCTGATCCCTGCAACAACTTGACGAAGCAAAGGAGTGAAATCGCTCACTTCCACCGCGTTTCCTGGGAAATCACCTGCGGCTTCCCTCTATAAGCAAACAAAAGCATTCAGGCTAAGTTGAGTAAATAATTGATAGAAGTGGTCGAAGAGGAGGAGGTGGTCTCGGAAGTATAAGTTGTGTGTTAATGAATGGTTGAATGTTGGATGTAGCTGGACAACTTAAAATGAGTTTCACTTGCCATTGCTTTGGTACTACGCGTCGTTTGCCTGGAAGCCACCTGCAGCCTTCCTTCGTAAATAAAAAAACCCAAAAAGCCATTCATACTCGTAATTAGTCACTTTAGCAATAAAGTTACATGAACCTGAATATTGACCATTATTACAAGTTATGATTGCACTTCGATGTTAGATTGAACGGTAAAAAAGTAAAATTGCTCGCGGATTGAAATTGTACACCAAATAAAATTGCACGCTGATATTTAAATCAAATGTTGATTCTGTCAGGATTTGATTCGTCTCTATCATTTGTTTTTAGTTGATTTAGCATTGGACTCATATCGCTTAATTGGACATTGATCTCTTATGAAAATTTCCAAGAAAATGTGGTCCCTCCTTCACAATAATTCCAATAAAGTTGAGATTCTTCAAACATTTTATTCTCAAAAGTTTGACTTTTATGATTTTTTGATAATATCAACCACAGTTTCCCGATATCTTTTAGGGCCTAAAATTTCAAAATGCTCTTTGCCGATCTTCTAAGTGGGTTGCCAATCTCCAAACGGAACTTTTAAGTATTGACATCTTTGTGTGTACTCGTGTGAATACACGAATTACGAGCCTATTTGCCGTGCAATTTGGCAATGTGTAGACCAGTGCATAACGAGCGAATTGACTAGACAAAACATACTTCTGTGCTTTATCTTTTGCCTTCACACAAGAGGGTCGGACAAAGACTTCAAGATTGACTTCTGTACAATATAAGCAAAGAAAAATGGCAGGTTCAATTTTGTTTCTTAGTTGATCAAAAAAAAAAAAAAAAAGTTTCTTAAGGAAGTTCATTTTCTCTCCTAACTCAAATAGGCTTCACTAGATTAGACTTGCTAGTACTCAAGTCCCCATAAATTGGGTCTATCAAATCCATTAGCTATATAAATTAAAAAAATCAATGGATGTGATTGCATTGATCCATAGATTATGTAGCTAAGTCCTCACCATCACCAAGATTTGTTCTATATCTCACAATTCATCTAGGCCAAAGTTTTCATAATATGTTGGAAGCAGAACTCCGAACTCGTTCATATTCAATTTTGGATCCAACACAGTACAGACTAAAAGAACAAGTCGAATGTCTTTGTAGAACTCCAGAAAATTTTATTTCGGCAATAACGAATGGACCGAAAAAAGGGTCACCCTATTTGTTGGCTAACTCCATCGAATAAGGAACAGAAATGGCAAAGCTCGATTGCTCGACAAATAATCACTTGTGGACAGAGCCTCCATTGCATCATTGAACACATTCGAAAGGTCCCTAAAGACTCAAGCGACCTTTCAGTGCCATAGCAAAGTTGACCGAGAGTCAAACTTCATTAAAAGTGCAGTCGAAGGTTGTAAACAGGTGTGCTTGTCAAAAGCTTTCTAAAGATACCCAATCTGCCCAATTCGGACAGCCAGATCTCAATATATCAAGTTTTTCTAAGCACGGCTGTACGATCTTGAGGTGTCGGAAACTTTATGATTTTATCTGATAGATTAGTTCCACCATAAAGATTAAATCATAAGCTTTCCAACACCATCAAAATCACAAAGATCGGAATTTTTATGACAAAAACATCAGAACTTTTTGCCAAGTTCAAACTGGCCTGACCGCCCAAAATCCGCAATCTGAGTGAACCGCGTTTTAGCTAAATTGAAGTCACCAGCTTTCCATGGGGAAAAATCGGTTCATTGTACCTTGTACGAAAAAGTTATGCTTGACCAAATTCGGTCAAATTTAGGTAAAATATGGGTAACATTATTTTTCGAGTTTTTCGAAGAAAAAATGTCGATGCTCCGTGGAAGAAGACAATTACCGCAATATGTACTACTTATTTATAAGACACATTTCTATACTATTTGTTGTTTAATTCAATTATTTCGGCTAAGTTTAAATTAATTGTTTTGCCAAAGCCTACCTCTAGATAAAATCATTTTTTCCGTATTTGAAGATGTTAAATGTTGACTTTATCTATAAATAGCACTGGAAAATAACACATTGCACAGGATGATATGTAAATAATTTGTAAGGTCATTGAGCTACATGGCAACACAATGCCAAGCGTCATGTCACGTCATAAGTACAGAGCTATAGAGATGTGTCTCATGAACAATATAGGAGTGACCGGTCTCTTAGCTTCAGTTTAACTCTACATAACAGATTGGGCAATTTTAGTTGGCTGACCTTCTTCAAAGTCTATGTACTTCGATTTCACCTGATGGTTCATAAAATTGAAAGATATTGGTTAAAGTTTTTTATATTCTTTAATTTTAGGTCCATGCTAATGTTAATCTTTTATACAATTTGAGTTTCACTTTGCAAACTATGTGTACAAAATAGATCCCTTTTGTCGAGCTAAAAGGGAGCTAAGCGGGAGACTTTAGCTGATTCTTTTGTGGAAATTGTGAAGAAAATACAATTCCTCCTCCACAAAGAGATCAACAAAGTTGAGATTTTCGAAACATTTTTAATCTTGAATGAGGGTCTTTATGCTTTTTGATGATATCAACCTGAGTTTCTTGGTATTTTCCAGGTCTTGATCCTCAAATTGCAAAACACGTTGTGCGTGTGTGAACACACGAACAAACAAGCCTGTTTGATGTGGAATTTGGCTATGTGCAAACGAATTGACTAGACAAACATACTTCAGTGCTTTTGCTTTTGCGTTTGCTTTTGCTTTTGCGTTCACAAGAGTGCTTTCACAAGAGGGTATGACAAAGACTTGAGGATAGACTCGCATTTATTTTAAGCAAAGAGAACTTAAGTTCATCTTTGTTTCTTAAGGGAGTTCACTCTCTCTCCCAACTCATATAGACTTCATTGGGTTAAGACTTGCCAGTACTCTAATCCACATATATCGGGTCCATCAAAAAATCGTTATCACATAAATTATACATGGATCACCTAAACATCAATGGATGTGATCACATTTGGTCTGCAAATCATGATCCGTGCAACTATTTCCATTTTATGATTAGTCGATGGATCGATACACGTAATAATGCAAACTGTAGCAATTTGTAAAATCTTGAAAAAGCTTTGTTTTCATAGTGGAGATCCATTATTTTGTGATTTAACAATTGCAGGCCCTCCTAGAATGCTTTTTGGAAAGATCGTAGAAACATCCAAGTAACGACCAAAGGGTTTTATTTCATTTTTTCAATTTTTGTGAGCAAAATTTTCCTTCTTATAAGTGCCAAGCCCAAAATTTTAACTTAATCATGGTTAAACATGGTTAAATCAACTACTTTTTGCTAATAATCGATGATGGCGTCTCTAATGAATCGAAGGCGTTGAACCTTTCTCTAGTTCCATTGAATGCGGTCTAGATTTACTCTCCATTTCTGCAGATTATTCACACAGGCACATACACAAAATGTGATCATGTCCTACATGTTATTATGTCCTTTTTAAGGTGGGCACCAAGTTTGAAATCTAATATTATGCGATTGTATAGAGACTCACTTCACATACGAGCACACAGAAATTTAAAATGTTTTATCGAAATTGACGATTAATTTCACGTAAAAATTAAGCTACTCATACAGGCACCTAAATTTGAGAAACAAAAAGTGAGGGAATACGCTCGCAAATCATTTAGAATTGCATCTGATTTTTGTTATCACATATTTGTATCTTAATTTAAATTATGCATTTCAATTGTTGCACAAATCATGGGATCCCAGTCTAGACGCTTGTCTTAATGTTTTTATCCTTCTAGACATATATAGAATATTAATAACATAAGATGATGTAAGTCGTCTGGCTCCATAAACAGACGATTTGGCATGACCTCTGAGGAAGCATGATGGATGCCCTTTAATCCTTTTGTCCGTTTTGTTTTTGGTGACAAATCTCGTCCGCGATTTCTAGTCTAGAAAAAAAGCATATTGTAATTGCTTTTGTTCTGCTCCTTAACTTAAAAAGGGTTAGCTTTTCTCGGTCGGAGCCAAGCTTCCATTGACTACCCTTTTTCTTGTCATTGCAAAATTGTGAATGTCAAATCAGCACAGAGTCGCTTTCCGCCCTCGAGAGTCGTAGATCCACCATAACGTGTGATACACCGTTAAAAGCCAATTGTTGGTGAAATCACACGGAATTTTTCTAAATCTAGTGATGACCTCTGCACATTACCATCTTGGTATATTCATGATGAAGGATAAATAGTGTGCATAAGAGCTAACATTCTTTCTATATGGAAAAGAAAATATTATCTCATTGTAACTTTAATTTCCCCATTAAATTTTGGACAGCGCTAGATCGAATCCACCACATTTACACTAAAAAGACTAAACTGCCTTCATCATTCAATTGCAATTTAAAGTGACAATCACATTGTTTCTTTTCCTACTTTTTCTAGTTACCATAATTACACATTCCACGCGTTTTATTTTTATTAGTGTACTAAAGAATTTTTTTTAGTGTATCCTTAAATATTACTATAATGTATTACATGCTCCATATAAAGGCCACTAGTAAGAAAAAAAAAACACAAATTATTTGATATAGTCAAAACCTTGAAAGTCTCTTCTCATCATTGCCCTAATAAAAACTAATTTATTCTTTCTCCCTCTTATTTCAAAAGCTCACTTTCTTGGTGAATTATTTATTTTTTAATTTCGTTAGTCTAAAATATATACCAAGTCTCTTTAAAGAACTTACCTTTTACACTTACTATCGGCAAGATGCTTTTACATAGATGTTAGGCGTTGTGAAATATCTAGGAATATACTAAAACGGTTGTGCATAATGAAGCATCAAGATATTTTTTCATACATACTTTGTCAATGATATTAATTTTTGTCAATCCAAAATAATGAGATGTCATCAACATCTTAAAATTTTTTTATATTTTGTGCAATTTTTAATTTAATTAAATTTCATCTTTAAAGTTTTCCATTGGAAAATGTAATTGTGATCTTATTTTGGAAAATCTTCAAACCCTAAAGAGGGTTTCTTTATCTGATCATCCGATTATGTGTGGTAGAAGAGAACCCATAAGAAGGAATTTTCTTTGGTCGAACGATAAGGTGTTTGATGGTGATATGCACAACAAAAGTGAAAATTTGTAAACAAGTGATTGTGTTAAAAAAATCTATATGATAATTTTTTTTTTTAAGATTCTACCTAACAATTTATCCTTAGATTTGCTTGACAACATTGAAAAGAACTAGGATTCTTGGAAATTTCTTTTTGCAACAAAACTATGTTTTATGGAAGAAAAATCTAACAGAGAAAAAGAAATGGTGTTTTCAATTTATTTGAAATACCTACAATAAAAAAATTTTAAAAAAAAAAGTAGACATGTGAAATTTTTAATTATGGTAATTGAATCCTACATTAAAATAGAAAAACTTAAAAAAAAAAAAAGTCAATGAATTTGGGGCTACCAATTAAATTGCAATTGAATGATTTGGTGCACTTTGATCTTTTAGTGAAAATTGGGTGAATTTAGTTATACATGAAATGGATTTCTCCATCAACTTTTTGCCGTAAGCCAGGAGAGGCTTGATCATGACGACTCATCAAGAAAATGTGTGTAACCCGGGAAATAAATAAATGTAGGCCTTTATGGTAAGAATGCATAAATTGCGGGAGGGGAAATAAACTTTGAAGATACAAACTTCCGAAGAATTAGTCAGGAATTGGTTAAACAACTAAAACGCCCAAATCACCACAAGATCACAAACAACGGTAGCCAGATCATCAAATGCATCATTCTTGCAACAAAAATCTCTTGCAGCAAGCCACATTGCTGCTGCACAATTATCACATGAATATGTTGCAGTAATGAAGAAAATCATTTCCGAAATTAAGGGGTCCACCAACAGTGAAAAGCTGCCTCCCACCAATCACATCGTAATGGAGACGCAAAAGAAGATGACTGGAATGGGGTCCACCTGTTAGAAGAAGAACAAAATCACCAAGGGAAGATACCCGCTAGAAATTGTAGCAGCATGTGCAATAATACTGGTCACTGTCCAATCACTACAGTAGAATTGTTGCTTACTTTCACTATGCCAGCGGGCCTCCGGTACTAGCGAGACAAGATACTATTCACCATCAGATTATTGCAGCAAAATTATTACTTACTTTCACTATAGAACTTTTACTGTACAATCATGCACAATTGCTTTTGTTTTGCTCATTCAATTCAGAAGGATTAGCTTTTGTCAGTTGGAGCTAGAATTCCATTCTACTTTCGCTAAGCCCAAAAAGCATATCTCCTTATATTTAATCCAATGTCGCACTAAGTGTCATGATCAATTTATCCTTGATCAGATTGAACAATAATTTTATATGTGATAAGTATTGTATTGAAATGTAATGCACTATTAAAATCCTTGTTGGTCCTTCTTGATTGATAACAAAAATTTAAAGGCCCTTTTGATAATCTATCTAAATTTGTCGATAAATTCAAGATTTTGATCTAACATTTTGATTCTTTATTTTGAAATAAGTTCAAAATCTTTGCTAGTCCTTCTTGATTTATCCAATCATCCCATTATATATATATATAGAAGATTAGATAATTTCCACGCATGCATGCATGTATGTATGTATGTATAGAAGAGAACTGATAAGAGGGAATTTTATTTGGTCAAATGATAAAAGAAGGAGTTTGATAGTGATATGCACAACAAAATTGAAAATTTGTAAACAAGCGTTTGTGTCAAAAAATTATTTATATAATAATTTTTTTCTAGATTCATCCTTAAATTTGCTTGACATACTAGGTTTCTTGGAAATTTCCTTCTTAGACAAAACTAAATTTTATGGAAGAAAAATCTAACAGTGAAAAAAGAAATGGTGTTTTAAATATATTTGAAATACCTATTATAAAGAAAAACTAGACATGTGAAATTCTTAATTATGGTAATGAAATCCTACATTGAAATAGAAAAAAAAAATTTTTTAATGAATTTGGGGCCATCAATTAAATTGTAACTGAATGATTTGAAGCAATTTTGTCTTTTTAGTGAAAATTGGGTGAATTTAGTTATTTACAATATAGATTTCTCCATCAACTTTTGTCATGGCCAGGGAGGCTTGGTCATCACTCATCAAGAAAATGTGTGTAACTTGGGAAATAAATGCAGGCTTTTATGGTAAGAATGCATAAATTGCGGGAGTAGGGATAAACCTTGCTATATGCGCTCTTTGATGATACAAACTTCTAAAGAATCAGTCCAAAATTGGTTAAACAACCGTTACACCCAAATCACCACAAGATCACAAACGACATTAGACGGATCATTAAATGCATCATTCTTGCAACAAAAATCTCTTGCAGTAGCCCTACCTTGCTGTTGCACAATCACCACATGAATATGTTTCTATAAAGGAGAAAATCATTTCTGAAATTAAGGAGCCCACCAACTGTGAAAAGCTAGCTCCTACTAATCACACCGTAGTGGAGATACAATAGAAGATGACTGCCGTGGGTTCGACTTGTTAGAAGAAGAACAAAATCACCAAGAGAAGATAGCCACCGGAAACTGTAGCAACATGTGCAATACTACTATTCACCATCCAATCACTACAGAAAAATTATTGCTTATTTACACTATGCTATCAGGTCTCCAGTACTAGCAAACAAGATACTATTCACCGCGAGATCATTGCAGCAAAATTATTGCTTACTTTCACGGTGGAATTTTACTATACAACCACGCGCAATTGTTTTTGTTTTGCTCATTAAATTCAAAAGGAATTCAACCACAAAAAAATCATGAGGATTAGCTTTTCCTCAGCCGGAGCCAAAGTTTCATTTTGCTTTTGCTAAGCCCAACAAAGCAGATCTTCTAATATTCAATCCATATTCGCAATAATTTGCTTGATCAATTGATACTTGCCTTTATTCCACTTACTAATCTTTTATCTTGTGCCATGAAAAAGTTGTGAAATGTGAATTCGGCTCCAAGTCGCCTTTTGCTTTCAAGAGTTGTAGATTGATTGTAATGCATGATGTAACATTAATAGACTGTTTGAGAAAACAAACAAATTTTCCCAAATTCACTAATGGCCTTTTGCATTCCATCATCTTGGTATATTCATGATCAGAGGAATAATTAGTGTACATAATAAATATACTTTCTTTCTACATGGAAAAAAAATATTGTCCCATTGTGACTTTTAATTGCCTCCATTGAATTGTGATCATATACTTTTTCCCATCAACTTCTCTAGAAATTCGTGTTCATTCAAAGGTCATAACTCTTCGGGGAGATGTGCAAGACCCTCCTACCAGGGAAGGGCTTGCATCACATAATGTGGAGTTCAACCTCGGAAATACTATTTGGCCCATGAAAGTCCCCATACATAGATTGGACTTTGCGAGCCTAGCAGTAGGGTTGAAGTTGAGTCCAACTTAGGACTAATTCAAGCTTGACTTAATAATTAGTTGAAATCAACTGGTCTAGTTTGGAGTTGAGCTTAGACTAATTGAAGCTTGACTTAATAATTAATTGAAATCGACTGGTCTAGTTTGGAGTCGAGCTTAGACTAGAGTTACACCAAGAATTTCATCGAGTCAAGATCAACCTCGAGAGAATCACAATTCCAATCCAATTTCTATTATTTTGTTTAGAAAATAATTGGTAATCACCAAAATAGAGGGGAAGACATTTGCAAATTGTAGTATACTTAAAGCACATAAATGTAGACAATAATATTTGAAGTTAATGAGCTTGAGCTCAAGCCCATTCTTTAATTTGATTGTTTCGAGTCGACTTGATCTTGAATATCTCGATTCTAGTTTGGTGAAGCTCAAGCCAAACTTTTAATAGTCCATGATTTGAGGGGAGTTCGAGCATCGAATATCTAAGAGAAGTTGAACTCAGAGCTTGGCACTACTGTATTGGCTCGAATTGAAAATTTGACTTAGTAATGTACTTACATTAAAAACTTAAAAGTTGCAAAAAGTTGATTTTAGTGATATATATATATACAAATTGTCATGGCACGGACTTTCTACCTAGACTGTACCTACATTGCTCTAATATAATGGAAATCTTCAAGATCTGACAACAAGAGACCAACCAAATTACAGCATTAAGTCACTTGATCCAAAAACACTCCTGCTGACGCGTATTCCTCAGGGGACCCCAGGCAGGCCCATGTTTCTCCCGCGAATTCAAATTTAAATTGGTTCTTACTAAGCATACATAGTCAAGGTGAAACGACGAAACATTGATGGATCCAACATCAACTCAAAACTAGCACACTGCACACAGTAAGTGAAAACTCAAGCTCAAGAGGTTCTCAAGAAATCGTTAACATGACAAGCTTTGTGTAATGCAATAAATCTAACTCAACCTAACCAAAATCACCCATAGTCGGTCTTAACCATTACGATCACAAAGCTGTACATAATTCGTTCACCTAATCGAAAATGGGGAGATCAAAATCATACTCTCATTCAGGAGTACGCATTCTCCTACCATGATCCGAGTTGAAAAGACTCCTTTAAGAGTCTTTGGCAGGAACACCAGCTTGACGGATTCTCTTTTGGTGACGGATTCTCTTTTGGTGAACATCCCAATTATACACACGAGCAATCGTAACCTGCCAAATAAAAATTCACCTCTCAAGGGCTGTTTCAAACCAACCCACCCCCCCCCCAAAAAAAAAAAAAGTAAGAAAAATTTTCCCAGGGCCACCAACCTAATTGCCATGATAAACTAAAGGATATGGTCCTACAACAAGCTTTGAATTTTTTCAAGTTCACATTCGTGCAAACCTACCACACTACAACTTATCACCAATTAACATGTCTTCCCAATTTATAGCCTCACGACAGTTAGAAAATTCAGAACAACGGTAGTTCGATCCCAATAGACCTAGCCAAAACTGACATAGTAAACGGCTTGAAATAAACAAGGACTTCCAAGTTCCAAATAATTCTTACTTATCCGCATGATTGTTACTTGCCCCCTTAAGAATTGTAGATCAGCAACAAGAACTTCTAAACTTGCTTTAGCATTTCCTAAGTTCTTTTGTAGACAGGTTGTGGCCTGCAACATAAATTTATGCAATAAATAAGATACTTGACATCATTATTGGAGAGAAAGGGACATTGCTTAAACTCGAGTACAACCTCTTCACATGAATACTCCAACATAACATTTGCTCCCAGCCATAGACATACTGAATCAGTATCTTCAATGCGAGCTCGAGAATATATGCCTTCAGAGATTTCAAAATCAGCAAGGAGTGCCTGTACAAAATAAAGAGTCATGAAAACCAGTCAGCTTGGTGCCTATTATCTTTTGCGCCATATAAGTTTTGATAGTCTTAGGTCTTAAGCCCAATACAGTAATCCCACCCCATGTCAGTTTCTAATTGGACCTTAAGACACCAAAGCAACTAGCTAAATATTACTGGTGATATTCAGGTGTTCAAATCTAAAACCACCCCATTATTGAGATCAGCATGGGCTCTTCAAAGCACTAACCTAGATTATTAGGAATATTGCTTCCAGAAGTGCATTTGCAAAGGAGAAACGACAATTAGATATTTCACATCATGTCAACTGTACCAAAATTAGTTCCTAGTATGGCAAGAATTAAACTAGCCTATCCTCCATTTGCTTTGTAAAGATAGAAAGGGGTAATATGATCGGCTAAGAGAGCATCGAGGAGCAAGAATATTTTTTTAAGATAATATTTTTTAGCACAACAAGATTATGAGAAAAATTTAGTTGACATCATAAATAAGAGATGACTGATAGATTGTCGAGGATTCCAGATGAAAAACAGAAACTGCAAAGGAAAAAATTGGTGGATTCTAAGACAATACAAAGAACTCTGGTGGATATAATGAGAAAAACTCCGGATTGAAAAAATATGATCCGGTTATGCGACATCAAGTTTACTCTGTGAAAAGCCTCAACGTCAGCAGCATGAGCCTGACAGATACCCATTAAGTATCCTCAGTTAAAATACATGCACCAAAAAGTGTTCAGCTTGAATTTCAAACTTAAATTCCAGTTCTGAGGCCATGATTCAATCTTACTGTAATAGAAACTCAAGCTCATTGTGCACGCATATAATGGCATCCTCAATCACAGGTCACTTTGCTATAGCAAATAAGCCAGTTTGCTTCAGTCATTATGCAGGTATACATATCAAATAAATAAGAGAGGAGACAAGAGCATAACATTGTGGTGGAATGGAGTGGTGAACTAATTGTTGCATCAAGGTGCCCCAATTTGAAATCATTGACCAATTCAAATCCTGGGTTTTCATATTGAGAGAAATACCACACCTTTGTTTATGTACTGTCAGCACAGTCATAGCCTATTTAATGGAGTAAACCTCAGTGCAAAGAAAGATGGAGGCAGCACATAGTAGTACTTGTGTTTGTCCATGTTTGCGCGTGTGTGTGTGTGTGTGTGTGTGAGAGAGAGAGAGAGAGAGAGAGATGGGTCTTGGCAGAGGGGCCGAGTGCCTGGCGACCCATAGTAGATGCTAAGGACTAATTGTGCAGGACAAATCTCACAGGTTCTTGTCCACTGCAGAGATATGGCTATTATAGCACATGAGCAGGAAACTTTGTTGATGGCAGAAGGTATTGGTAGGATTCACCATTTATGCAGAGACTAGTAACCAGTAGAGAATGAGATGGCCAAATTTTAAGTTCTCTTACACAATATAGCTGGTAACAAAGAGACAGGGAAGGACTCTGTCCAAAGAAGGCAGGGGGTATTAGCTGCTTAGATGAAAACCATATGGAACTATTCGGCATCACAAGTTTTCGACATGTGTGATTGCCCTGGGAGGGTTTCCAACTAGCCAACATACAAAAAGAAACCAAAAACAAGAACAAGGGTGCATACAAACAGATACTAGCTATGGCAAAGTCAATGAGAATCCTCAGATCACCCACCAATGTGTTGCCCTCAGACTTGATCTCCTTTGGACATGGATATGCTGGAAAAGATGCAGATAAGATGTGCTGACCATGGAATTGAATCCCAATCCAAATCTTAGCCTTTTTCTTAGTCAAGAGAAAGAAATAAGAGAGCCTTTAAATCTTGCATTAAGGAAAAGAATGGCTTTTTAGACTTCACACGCGGTTAACAATTTCTAAGACTAACTTCTTACCCCAAGTTTGTTAGATTCACTCTCATGTAAATAACTCTACTGAGAGGTTTGCTCTAACAACTATTGCTTTCTGAAGAATATTCAATCAGCAAGAAAGCATTCTCATATTTAAATGAAGGGACACGTGAAACAAATGAATTGTTTATTTTGTTCTATACACAAGACAATAATACCAGCTCTGAGCTTCATTAAGGGTTCAGCCAAAAAAAGAACAACCAATGTGAAACAGTTTAAAAAAGAAAAAAAGAAAAAAAGGAAAGAACTCCAGAATTAGATACATTTCCACCTTTCTTTTGTCAGTTTTCGCAATACCATTAACCAGGCTCTGAACTGGAATAACATTCAAAACAATATCTCTTCCTATACTCTTGCACTTTCTCAAAGGATGAGAAAGATCCGCTGAAGTGATTCCTAAATGCAGATAATTCCTACTCATTTTAAGATAAGCGATTGAAAGCCTCTAATGCACGACCACCAAACATGGGAGTTAATACCAACATTTCTCAATGACAAAACCATTTGATGTGATAAAGTACAAGGAAGATAAGGTATAACAAGCAAGATGCAACACCTAATCAGCATGTTCCCCATGCCTTTAAATGAGAAAAATTCCTAACATGGAGAGCATAAACAAGGCTTAATATTTAGTGATGTGCATCGATATTTTTCATTTCCATAAATGGGCCAAGCAACCATTTTAGAAGGAAAGTCTCTCTCATTCTAATTACCTGTGAACATCTTGACCTATTTTACTCAGAGGTAAGTAACTGCAATCATTTCAAGATTTAAAGCCTCACAATTTCAACACAAGGTCGTCAATCAATTGGGCACCCATCAACTAAATTACCGAGATCCACAGCTTGTTGTAAAAAGCAAATAACCCCCACTTCCCTATCAACTTGTGGAAATAAATGGAAATTCCCCCCAAATCTTGTTCACGTAGTCAGAAGTATGAGTTGCGTGAGACAACAAACCTCATCAGAACCCTTCTTGGCCTGTAGAGTGGTGACTATGTCTAAACACTTCTCAATATCAGGAATTTTTGCCTGGCATTTAATATAGACATTGAATTAACAACCCAGTAAAAAGCAAATGAACAAGTATCATGCTGACAGAGTAACAATAACATACTAACAAAGTGATCAAGTTCTGTGGGAACAAAGAACCACGTGCACTCGGATCTATCAGGTCAATGTAAAGAGAAATTCATTGTGAGACATCAAGAGGTGCTGACCATCTGGATTTGTTTTAACTTTTTATTCTAGATTAGATCACAATAACTGCAACAGTAAGCCAATTTCTCATCCTTTTTTAGGGGAAAAGTAAAGCTCACTCGAATTTGAGAAGAGGTTTAAGTTGAACTAGAAAAACAGAAACTAGATAAAAGAAATAAGGAGAAAGAAAACTGCAAGAGAGTGTAGCAACCTTCATAATTGAGGACATGCCCATTCCATTAATGAAAAATGTAAGATACTAAATAAACAATGCACTACGAAAGACAGAACTCAGAGCCGACAAGCTTCTTGTTGTATTAATTGTCTGTCTCAACCGAGTACATTTCTTTTTGCTGAAACTAAATATTCATTGTGATTAAAGCTTTAGTATCAATATCTCTAATCATGTCTTTCTAGATCTTAAGAATCAAGAGAAAAGTTGTACTTTTAAATGCTTCAAAGTTTTAGAAAAGGTCTACCCACACATGCACGTATGCCCACCTCCATGTTAACCATTGCGCGACATTTCAACAGTGCATTGGTTATACTATACTGAAAAAACCAAAGAAAAAGAAGGGAAACAAACAAGGTCTGGTGCTAGCACAAGGGCCGACAGGAGGGATAGTGTCTATGGTATTCAGCAGTACATTTGAATGTGGGTCTTTGTTTGTGATCACACGAAGAAAATGAACAACGAAATGTAACTCAACAGCGAATTCAATAGCAGATACAACGATACAAAAGAATCAGTCGATGAGAAATTATACACAAACATCTGAAGGGATGTCGATAATAACAAATCCCAAAACTAGCATCGATAAAGTCAGGAAACCTTTGCCAGCAAAAATACGAATTAGAGAAAGCCAGCGATTACGCCAAACTGACAGAACAGAATACAACATCACACCTGAAGATCCCTTTGTTGAGCCAGGAGTTTCATCTCGACCAGCTTGTATTGCTGCAGCCTGCAAGCATCATCCCACCAATCACCACAAGTACCCTTAAGACCCCCAAAAAAAAAAAAAAAAAAAAAAAAAAAAAAAAATCCAAAATTTCAACAAACATCTCCTTCACCAGCACCTTCAGCCTAGCGGAAGCAAAAGCCCTAAACTCAGGAGCAGCGCGTAACCCCTCCCCGATCCGCCGTCACGGCTGCTGCCTGTGCCAGCTGCCGTCGCCGTCTCTTTTTCCTTCCTCTTTCTCTTCATTGTGGAAGGACGATGCAGAGATGGATCTCCGAATTGGGTCTGCCCGGTGACTTGGGAAGTCCGAGTCTGATCCTCGTAGTAACTTGATAAAGCAGCGGAGAGAGATGTCTCTCACTTTCGCTGCGTTTGCCTATAAGTTGCATGCGGCCTTCCTTCATTAGTGAAAAAGCCATTCAGATTGACAAAATAATTGCTTCGAAGAGGAAACACGGGGAGAGAGAGAGAGAGACCGAGACGGGACGCGAAACGATCGGCGCAGGCGATGGCCGGGGGGCTCGACGACGAGGGGTGACGGCACGAGAAAGGGATACGACGGCGACGGCGACGGCGACGGCGAGGTGGCGGAGGGGAGAGAGTGATGGCAGAGTAGGGGATTTTTCGTAGTCCGGATATTTTTTAAGGAAATTCGTCAAAAAGTGAGGGCAGTTGGGTCATTTAGGAGGGTAACCGCACCATGCGCACACGGCGGGTGAACAGATTTACCGGAGATTCTCTATAGTTTTCTTTTTTAACATGAGATTCTCTATAGTTAAGGAGTAATTTATCTTATATTTTCTTCCTGGAGAAGTTGACACCACATTTAACATACTAATAATGTCATCATGTCCTGAAATGTTATTTTGTCATATTCAAAGTGGGCATGGAATTTGAGATCTAACATTATGGGATTGTATAAATGCAAAACAGACATATGTGAAATATTTTATCAGTATTAACGATTAACTTCACATAAAAAATTGGCTTCCCATACATGCACTTCAAATTGGGAAACAAGAAGGGAGAAGGAAGAGGCAAACAAATCCATTGGAATTGTATTTAATTTTTTTTTACCACAGATTTGCATTTAATTTAATTATGAAATTCAATCATTGGGTGAATCACGGGATCCTAATATCGACGCTTATCCTAATGCCTCCCTAGATAAAATTCAGCGCATTAAATAATATGAACACCCACATAATCCAATAGCTAAGATGAAGTAAGCCCCTATACATTGGATGCATATAAGATTTTGCTCCTTCTACACTCGCAAATTCCCCGAGATAATGCCTAGAAGGCAACGTGTGAGCTCGCACAGAGGAAGACTACTGGATGTGAAAATGAAAGGCCACCAGTTTATTATTCTATTTGCATCAATTATATTTGTTCGTAAGCCTATTTTACTTCTAAATGGAGAAATAGTGACTCCTTAAGGCCAATGGGAATAATAGGATGGTTGTTGAGGCCACTAGGGAGCATGCGTCGAGGAGCGCTAGAAGTCAATTACTGAGAAATTATATGATAATAATATAAGATGATTTAAGCGGTCAAATTCACCAAAGAGATGATTTTATTTGGGGCGTTAGCTCCACACAAAGCCCAATCAGACTCAATTGCCATTTGGTCTCCCGCCGTTTGCGGAAATAATCGTAGGCTTTTATCATAAATAAAGTATACATTTAAAAGGCGGCAATTATTTACACGGAAGATGAAAAAGATCCACAACCCTCACATTAATCTTGTGATGCAATTATTTCATCCATTACATAAGCAGTAAAATAAGTCTACGCAATTATGCCAAAATACACATGTACGTTTTCCAACAATTTATTTCTATACATGAGTTCATAGTTTGTTATAGGTTTGTTATGTTTAAAAAGAAAAAGAAAGGCGATTGACTCGATTCAATTAAAAATGATCTTATTACAACTAGCCATATAAACTATGAGGCCGGGTAGACTATTCAGAGGAAATATGCTAATCAATGATCTACTGACGTACAAAGATGCGTTTTAAGCAACTATCAAAATCCCCAGTTAAATTTTTTTATTGGAGATACACAATTTGTAGTTTTGGGGAGCGATGATAGAATTCAAAGAATGAAAGGAATTTGCATGGAGTCTTCTCTTCTCGGCATCTGAGATTGACGGGCTCGCCTTTGAAGCAGCAAACTTCAAAAGAGAGTCCATTATTACTATCTTTGCCGCGCTTGATAACTCTCTCCGCTTGCAGCTGTGCATCGGAAAGCAGAGCTTGAAGAACCGTTGATTATGATAAGATAGATTAGATCTTGATCTGTAGCGTCCAAGTCCACGTCGCTGGCCAAAGGAAGCTGCATAAGGGCATTGAAGCAGACAATTAGCAAAACTTCAGCGATGCCCATTGTTGCCATTTTAACTGCCTGATTATGCTGAACTGGTGTAATAGGATTAAATGAATTCGTGCAATATCTTCCTAATTAGTCTCAAGAAAAGAAAAAGAGAGGGATGACAATGTCTTCGAAAGGTTTATACAAAATGACACCCAAAGGTAAGTCCTAGTCTTGTTTCATGGGATCAGCTGTAAAGGCCTTTTCATTTTTTTTTTCTGAGCAACATCAGTAGGTGTCATATCTATTAGTTTCAAGGTCCAAGGTTGAAAGTGAATTACTATTGCACATTTGGAAACTTACCTAAGTCTCACCCAAGCGGGTTGTAGATCCAACCCACAATGCCTTTTACAACGTTTTCTTCTAAAAGTATCGTGTCAGATGCCTCGAGTTCTAAACAGGATTTTCAGCTGCTCAAATTGACTCTGTTCCTAGCTCTCTCTCTATTTTTCTTTTTTTTTTTTTTTTTTTAACAATTCTCTGTTCATACGTAATCTTTTTGAAGCATCTTCTCAAAAAGTAATGCGGATATGAAGTTCTTTAACAAAGTACTCTCATAAATTTTGATCTGTACAAACCATTTCGAACCATGTCAGAGATGAAATAAACTAAAAGCAAGCGCTGGCAGATGGATGGAAGCTAATTTTTTACCTTCCTTGATAAAACTTTAAGGATATCTAGCCTCTCCTGTATTGAAGAAAAATCACAGAATAGAAGTGTTCAAGCCTGCCAGGTCTCAGAAGTGCGCCATCAAGTAAGTCCCGGTCTACTACTTCACACCAATGCAACTCGATTAGAACTAAAAGCACATAATTGGACAACTATAAAATAAAGAAACAGGATCTCAAGAAAGGAAAGTGAATTGGAGTTATTAAGAGATAGATGAACTCATGACTCCTAAAGGAAAAGAAAAGACCACCTCATGCCACAAAGATGTCACGACAGATATGAGAAATCGCCCTATGCTCGATGTCACAAGACTATCAGAATATTGATGCTATTGTAGAGGCACAAGTCTAGCTTAATACACTTCTTGCATGCTACTTCAGCAACTGAAAATTTATGCAATCCCATCATTTGTTACCTTCTTGGATACATATGTAGTTTATCCAATAACGTGTATCCAAAGTTAAACAGTTTTAAATCAAGTAAAAGTCAAGTCTAGCATTTTATAGTCTGCCTTAAAGGTTAATAACATAGTCTCCATACTAAATGCTTGGTAGAAAATGTTTGTCAAAGCATTCATAATGGCTGTGCAACTTCAAATAGTAGTTTACAGTTAGTGTGCTATTGGAAAGTTGTACTTTTTGTTGCCATGTAAGATGAAATCATTACCTTGTTTGCGCAAATAGCAATGGACCGGTTAAAACTTCAACACCATATAATATAGTAAAAAACTGCACCAATGAATAACAAACCATTAGTGAGTCATACCATTGACTATATATCACTTGACCACTTTATAAGTGCTATGAATGCAAGAAACTGACTTGATTGATGACATGGTCAGTGAACCCCTTATTATTCCTCTTTGGAGCAATGGAATTAATTTCATCAAAAAAGAGAAGGCAAGGAACTGCAGCTGCTGCCTTCGAGAATATGTCCAGAACCTGTATTTTTCGAACTGCTGTTACTCTCAAATATTCAAAATTTCTCCCTTTTGCTGACAAAACTAATGCCATCAATGTGCAAAATAGGAAATCCAATAGACATTTGATCACCAATTCCAAATTTTTAGTAGAGAAAATCTTCAAATATTTTACTTCTTTAATCTTTCTCTTAATCAAATGGCCATAGACGATCCTCTCATTCATGCATTAGAAACTCATCAACCGTTTTAACTCGGCCTCTTTAGTGGTTATGGGAGGATCCTTATTGCTGCTGCTAGTTATCCTATTTCGATTGCTAGCATGCCTGAAGAGACTCTATTAAATGTATGCAAAAGTAACAGAAGAAAGCACAAAATGTGAAATGTCCGGAAATAACAAAGTATAATGCAAGATTGCACAATGGAATTTAATCAGCATCGGTGTAGTTGAAAAGAAGCCTCTTATAACTTGCTTAGCAATACCAATGTTGTCACGCCCCGATCCTTGGGTATGCACCCAACTCTCACCTCAGTCGATTAATAGCGACGTCCCAGGACGCATCACCTACCATTTCTTTTTAATACGCATGCGGAAGTATATAAAATCCCCAGACAATAAAGCAATGGGATAAGAAAGTAGGATTTCAAATTTGAGTTCTAAAACCAACCACACTTATATATATTGCAAATCATAGTGTAAATATATACAAGTCAATTTGTTAAGCCAGGTTCTAAACCACTGGTTCATAAAACAAATTCTGCAGAAAGGGAATCAACTCCCATCGAAAGAGGATTGTCCTATGACTAACTAGTCTAATAGGATCATCAGTTCTTCAAGCTTCGCCTTCTACACTTCGGGCCTCCGGTCCTTCACCAATGACATCTAAGGACCTAAAAATGGTTATTTAATAACCAGTGAGACAACATCTCAGCAAGTTCTACCCCCTAAGACCCAATTAGGAAGCCAATGCACTTTTGAGACTGTCTAAGCACAACACGAGTTAGAGGACTTACCTTGGCCTTAGTTCCTTCCTGCAAGTCAGTATATACATCAAATATACACGATCACATCACATCACATCAATCAGATCGAATTATCGATCAATCGACTTAGTAGATTACATGTCATCTCGACCCTTTCTTGGTCAGCTCATCTCATACTATCTATAAGTCCGTTTATATTAGGACTGTTCACTGCTAAGCTGATAAATAGATAGTATAGGTCGCTTCTGAGATGATCGGGTATATTGCTCTTTGCTAAGCTGCCATATCACCCTTAGGCTGATATAGTATAATGATAGTGCTCAATCTAAGCTGATAAGGTATACTGCTCTCTACTAAGCTGTCATATCGCCCATAGGCTGATATAGTATACTGACATTACTCTCTGCTAAGCTAACAAGATATACTACTCTCTGCTAAGCTGTCATATCAGAGCCCGTATGTTGATATAGTATACCGACATATTTAATCAAAACTAACAAGGTATACTACTCTCTGCTAAGCTAACATATCACCCACTACTTTCTACTAAGCCGACATATTGCTCGTAGGTCGATATAGTATACAATTCCAACCATACAACCAATTCCATCTTTTTATCATTCTCAATAAAATAGCCGTGTGTAGGTACACAGTCGGCCTTAGCCAAAATATCATGATTTCACTTTTCATAAGTCCCACCATTTTCAATAGCCCATAATATACTTTTGGCGCTGTAAACCGACGCTTAGTTAATTTCCAATCAATTACCAAAATTGATTAATTTAGGAATAAAATCCTAAAAATATAATTAAATCAATTCAGCACAAATCAACGCTCAAATAAATAAACGGACTGCACCACAATGATCAGCATAATATTTCGGTCGTCGGCTATCCCAGCCTAATTTTCGGAAAATAAATAATTAATTAAATAATTCCGAAAATTACTAAATAAATATAATAAATCCAATTTAGGCCCGTAATGCCTAATTAGAAGCCAAGACGAGCCCAGAAAATTACCGAGACTCGTTCAATAAATAAGAGAGCTTATTTCATTGCTAACTACACCAATCATTTGCCTAACATGCATTAATAAGGCTCTAAACTAATTGCTCTACTCTAATCTATCCACCTAATTGCACTTAATTAAATCTAATCAACCCCTAAGCATCATTAGCCTACTAAGAAGGGATTAGTGAGCATAACTCACTTGATTAAAAGCAGAAATCGGATCACCGCGATGGTGGCACGATGGTGGCCGAACTTGGGCTTGCAATGACACCCACATGCTTGGACCGGGCCTAAAACCGGCCCAACAAATCTCAGCCCAAGCTGAGATTAGTTGTTGAATTGGGCTGGGCTTTGAATTGCTGGACTGGGCTTCAAGTGGCGCGGGCTTGGGATTTGCTGAATTAGGCTCGGCTTCGCGGGCTTGGCTTCAAATGGGCCTGGCCAAAACCGTAGATGGGCTACTCGTTGGGCTAAATTGAACTGAACTGAAATGGGTTTGCTGAAGTTGCAGGCCTCTTGGGTTGATCCACAAAGTAGCTAGGCCCGAAGTTTTGCGTGGGCTGCTGTTGGGTTGGCTGAGTTGCTGAAGATGGGCTCAACAAATTCGTGTGGGCTGAACAAGAAACTTTCATGGACTGCTGCAGCTGAAGCCCCGGCTGGGCTTGACTTCAATTGGGCCGAATGAGGGCTTCGAATGGACCTACGGGCTCGTGGGCGTGAAGACTATTGGGTTGATAGGCTGCGTTGCATGGAGAAGATGGACGCCGAAGACGCTGGAGTTGAAATCGTGGAGATGCTGGCTGGCGCAGGGACACGAGGTGGAGAGGATGATTGTGGCTTGTGCTGGCAGGAGAGAGGGAAGAAGCAGAGCAACAGGCGTCAATGTGGAAGCTACTACGGGTCTTCGGTGCTGGGGGTTTGACCGAGCGTGGCTGAACGAAGACACAAAGCAACGGAGTAGCTTCGGTGAAGACGTTGGGGAAATTTCGCTAGATTGACTTGGAGCAGCTGTTGGGTGGCGTCGACCATGTAGGGAGCAGGGAAGAGAAGCGGTGCTTCGGTGGCAGAGAGAATTCAGTGGATTGGCAGCTGGCGTGAGGGAAAAACACGGAGAGAGAGAATTTGAAGGAGACCAAACTTCGTTGAATGAAAAGAAAATGAAAAGCAGAAGTGGCCGAGAAGGAAAGCAACGAAGGAGAGGAGATGGCTGAGGCGTGCATGAGGAGGAAGTCAAGAAGGGGGCCCCAAAGATAGCAAAATCAATCCATTCCCTTCAATGCTTGGTTCCTCCAAAGCCCACACACAAATATCTAATGTTCCCACTTACTTTCTTGCATTAATATCCACCAAATTATCCAAATTGAAGCCAAAATAATGCTGCCCTCCCTTGGTTCCGAATTTCACATTTTGAACTTCCAATTTCTTCGACAAATTCCCAAATTCGATGTCCAAATTTAATATAGAAAAATCCCATATAATTTTCTATAAGTTCCTAACACCCAAAGGCTCATAAGGAGGCCAAAAATCCATTCAATTTGGCCAACCCGAATTTCCGTTAATTTTCTACAACGCCCGAATCGATTTCCCATAAAAATCTCGGAATCTTCGAAATTTTTTCGAAAGGTGAGTCGACATTCCTAAAATTTATTGTGACATGAAAGAATATTCAATTTCTGAAATCGGACTTGAATTCGCGGTTAATTTCCATCTAGCGCATTTTTAGCGTGACCTAGGCTACCGGATAGATTTCAGAGATTTTTAGTGCAAATGACCTGTGATCGATTTTCTTCGAGTCACAATGAACCAACTCAACACATTGGCAACTCTCGATTGTCGTGAAAATCTCGAGGATTCAAATACGGACACGGGGTACCAAAACGATAGAAAAATCAAACTTGTCCCGGTCGATGAGAATTTTGCAATTTAGTGGGATCACCCACGTTTAATCACACATCTCAGTTGAACCGATCTATCTCTAATTTCTAATTGATTTATATCTGTGTCGTAATAATCTCGGTAGATGAGTACGGTCGAGCAGTCAATTCCTGGTCAAATTCTCAAGTCTATTGCATTAAAATTCCTTAATGGTTTCCCTGGATAGTCTAGTTATCTTGAGAGTAATCAACTCTGAGAACAGCCCTATAGGCGTGTCAATGAAATGTTCGATTTATTCAGTAGAAAACAGGATTGAAAATCTAGGATGTCGCAAATGTATTTCTTCAACAGCTCAGCCTTTCACCGATATGGATTGAAGAGAACAAGCTGCTGATGTAGCATCAACAATGTGTAACTTGCCAAAGCCCAGATGTCCATTTAAAAGAAAATTTGACCATGGCCTTAGAGGAGCTCGCCCAAGAACATTTTATTAGCAAATATAAGAATGATAGACACGAAGATGAAATAGGTTTATTTAACAAGTTAACAATGACCACATTTTAGCAAAGTGAGAGAGAGAGGGAGCAAGATGAGGAAAGGTGTAATGAGCCACCAGAAAAAATAAACAAAAGTTATAGCTGAGACACAACTGATGCAGTTATACAAGCTTTCTTGAACAAAATCCATGCATAATTTAGCTCACTCACAAGAATGCATCAGGGAAACAATGGTAAGTAGTTAAGCCCCACAATCTCAGGTAATCCCAGCATCTCAGTGAAGATTCTGTAGAGCCTGACAAGAGGCTCCCTTCACTAGATTGTCAATCTGCCAAAAGAGGTTTAGACAGCTTATCATCAAAAGATGACTTTGACGTTACACGGAAAGTCGAGCACTTAATGGAAAATAGACAAATAAGAACCTACAAATAGATTAGTATTGCTCATCCAGATACACGATCAAGAAAAACACTCATAAAACAATAATAGGATCCTCACACATGTTGAGTATGGGGAGCAACTTCTTTTCTAACAAAATAACGAATTCCTTATCCAGCAAGATAAAGTGAAATAAGCGATCAAATAGCATGTAGTATGTAACAAGCACACTCAAGAATATAGAGGAAGTCATGAACCTTCTAAGTTTCAGTCCCCCAAATGTCTACTACTTGACCGACTTACCAAGATCTATGAGACAAATTATGTACTTTGATTAACCTAATTATGAATACTGAGAATGAGTACTTCAGCAAACAAAAGCTATGGTTTATACTATGTACATTAAGCCATTGAATGCCTATGCGGAATAAGACTGTTAGCCTGAAAAAGTTTGCTAAGCAAATAACTTTAAGTTGCTCATATAGATCCCCACCTTTACACCTGAAGACATTTCAGCATGAATAGTTGACTGCATTCTAGGAATCTTTATAAATAGATCAAGAAAGCTAATAATTATTGCTAGAGAACCAGAACTTCAAGTATGGGAATACTTGAAAATTGCAACTACAACCATTCACATCAGATGTGGAGTAAAGTTGATAGTGATCTTTGATTGTGCAGCATCAGATGATCCCATTTATATCTCTGGAACTAGAAGAAACAAAGATTATACAACAGGGAGCGACCCAAGTTGTTGCATTTGCCTAATTTAATTCATCCAAGAGTCAAAATCATCAAATTCCCAGACCCAACTAAAATCAGCAAAGGAAAAAGAAAAATAATATCATCACAACAAATAAGAATTCAAGAATGTAAATGCCTTATCGGGCAAAAAATACATCTCTCCATGTTTTTCCCCGAATTCAAATTTAGAGTAGTTCTTTCTAACACATATGACCAAGCTGAAACAAGACAAAATAGAAAGACCATATATCAACTCAAAACTAGCGCACAACATAAAAATTGAAAACTCAAGCCCAAGAGGTTCTCAATCAAAATCGTTTTACATGGCAAGCTTGTTGTAATGTAGTAAATCTCACTAAACCTAACCGAAATCGCTTGTCATCTAACGCTTGCAATCACAGAGCAACACATAATTCATTCATCTAGTCGAAATGGGGAGAACAAAGTCTCCAGAAGTACACATTGGGCCCGTTTGGTTCAACTTTGGGGAAATGGCTTTGCATTTCCCCAAGTATCTTTAGAAGAATGGGCATTTGGTGAATGCTGAAGTGTTTGGGTACTCTTATTTTGGTGTATTTTGTAGAGTAGCTTTGAGGTGAAAAGAAAAAGGAAAAAAAGAAAAGGAAAAAGGAGGAGGAGATGTTGAAGCAGAGGGGAACGATTGGGAGGCAGCCAAAGTTGGTGGGGGAGGCGGCTGGTGACTGTGGTGGGGAGGCGGCTGGTGGCGGTGGTGGTGGGGAGGCGGCGGGTCGCGCAACCCGCGCGACACCAGTGCCTGGGTCGCGCAACCCCAGGCGGCATTGCCTGAGGGCGCGCGACCCACAGGATGATGGTGCGTGGGTCTCGCGACACAGGTGGCGTCGCCTGAGGCAGCGACCTAGGCGACGCTGCCTGAGGCCGTGACCCACGCAACTACGGTGCGTGGGCGACCAGATTTGGCCGGCTGAGCACTGCTCAGCCCGTCGCGTGGGTCACGCGACCCAGGCGACGCCGCCTAAGGCCGCAACCCACGTGACGGTGGTGCGTGGGCGACCAGATTTGGCCGACTGAGCTCTGCCGGCTGAGCTTCACTCTTGAAGAAACAAGTCCAACGAGGAAGACGATGAATAGTGGTTTTTGAGGGTAAAACAGGAAAACGCAATTATCAGTGAGGGTAATATTGGAAGAAAAAAATTCATTAAATCCCTCTTCAGCATTCCACAGCATTCCAAATGCTAGCATTTGGCCAAGGATACCTCCAAATGCTTAACCAAACGCCTAAAATTTATCCTAAGGGGCTTTCGAGGCTGAAAGCCCCTTGGGAATGCTGAACCAAATAGGGCTACCTTGATTCAAGTTGCAAAACTAAAGAATACGATCCTACAACAACCTTCAAATTTTTTCAAGTTCACATAAGCGCGATATTACTACCCTCCAGGTTGTCACAAGTTAACATGCCTCCCCAATATATAGCTTCAAGCCCATTACAAAAACCCCAGCAACAATAGTTCAACAACAATAGACCTACCCTAAACTGACATGGTAAACAGCTTGAAACAAACAAGGACCTCCAAGTTCCCAAAAAATTCCAACTTACCTGCATGATCGTTACTTGGTCCCGTAAGAATTGTAGATCAGCAACAAGAACTTCTAAACTTGCTTTAGCATTTTCTAGGTTCTTTTGTAGAAGAGTTGTGGCCTGAAACATGAATTAATGCAATAAATAAGATACTTGACCTCATTATTGGAGATAAAGGGACATTGCTTCAACTCGAGTACCTCTTCGCATGAATACTCCAACATAACATTTGCTCCCAGCCATAAACAAATCAATCAGTATGTTCAATGTGAGCTCTTGAATATATGCCTTCAGAGACTTCAAAATCAACAAGCAGTGCCTGCATCCACAATAAAGAGCCATAAAAACGGGTCGGTTTGGCACCTATTATTAAGTGCAAATAGCATGAAGTATGTGGGAAGCACACTCAAGAATATAGAGGAAGTCACGGATTTTTTCAGTTTCAGTCCCAAAATATAGAGGAAGTAACGGATCTTTTAAGTTTCAGTCCCTTAAATGTCTACCACTTGATTGACTTACCAAGATCTACGAAATAAATTATGTACTTTGATTAACCTAATTATGAATACTGGGAATAAGTACTTCAGCAAACAAAAACTATGATTAATACTTAGTACATCAAGCCATTGAATGCCTAAGCGGAGTAGGACTATTAGCCTAAAAAAGTTTCCCAGCAAACAACTTTTAAGTTGCTCATATAGATCCCCACCATTACACCTGAAGACATTTTAGCATGAATAGTTGACTGCATTCCAAGAATCTTCATAAATAGATGAAGAAAGCTAATAATTATTGCTGGAGAACCAGAACTTCAACTTTCACAATGGGAATACTTGAAAATTGCAACTAGAACCATTCTCATCAGATGTGGAGTAAAGTTGGTAGTGATCTTCGGTTGTGCAGCATTTGATAATCCCAGTTCAATCTCTAGAACTAAAGGAAACAAAGATTATAAAAAAGGGAGCAACCCAAGTTGTTGCATTTGCCTAATTTAATTCATCTAGGAGTCAGAATCATCAAATTCCTAGACCCAGCTAAAAATAGCAAAGGAAAAAGAAAAATACATATCATCAGCATAACAAATGAAAATTCAAGAATGTAAATGCCTTATTGGGCAAAAAATACATCTCTCCATGTTTTTCCCCGAATTCAAATTTAGATTGGTTCTTTCTAACACTCATGACCAAGGTGAAACAAGACAAAATAGATAGACCATATATCAACTCAAAAATAGCACACAACATAAAAAGTGAACTCAATCCCAAGAGGTTCTCAATCAAAATCGTTTTACATGGCAAGCTTGTTGTGATGCAGCAAATCTCACTAAACCTAACCGAAATCACTTGTCATCTAACGCTTGCAATCACAGAGCAACACATAATTCATTCACCTAGTCGAAATGGGAGAACAAAGTCTCCAGAAGTACATATTGTGCTACCTTGATTCAAGTTGCAAAACTAAAGAATACGGTCCCACAACAACCTTCAAATTTTTTCAAGTTCACATAAGTGCGATATTACTACCCTCCAGGTTGTCACAAGTTAACATGGCTCCCCAATATATAGCCTCAAGCCTGTTACAAAAACCATAGCAACAGTAGTTCAACAATGATAGACCTACCCCAAGCTGACAATAAAAACAGCTTAAAACAAATAGGGACCTCCAAGTTCCCAAAAAATTCCAACTTACCTGTATGATTGTCACTTGGTCCCTTAAGAATTTTAGATCAGCAACAAGAACTTCTAAACTTGATTTAGCATTTTCTAGGTTCTTTTGTAGAAGAGTTGTGGCATGCAACATGAATTAATTCAACAAATAAGATACTTGACATCATTATTGGAAATAAAGGGACATTGCTTCAACTCGAGTAGCTCTTCGCACAAATACTCCAACATAACATTTGCTCCCAACCATAAACAAATTGAATCAGTATGTTCGATGTGAGCTCTTAAATATATGCCTTTAGAGACTTCAAAATCAGCAAGCAGTGCTTGCATCCACAATAAAGAACCCTAAGAACCAGTCAGTTTTGCACCTATTATTATCTTTTGCGTCTTAGAAGTTTTGATGGTCTTAGCTTTTAAAGCCCAATACAGTAATCCCACCGCAATTTGCTTTCTAACAGGACCTTCAAACATCAAAGCATAATATTACCGGCGATATTCAGGTGTCCAAATTTAAAACCACTGCACAATTATTGAGATCAATATGGATTCTCCAAAGCACTAACCCAGATTCTTAAGAACATTGCTTCCAGAGGTGCATTTGCAAAGGAAAAAAGACAATCAGATATTCCATATTTGGTCAAGTGCACCAAAAGTAGTTCCTAGTATGGCGAGAATAAGACTACTATATCCTCTACCTGCCTTGTTAAGATTAAAAGGACTTATATGATCAGCTAAGAGAACATCAAGGAGCAAGAAGATATTTTAACATGCAAATTTTCTAGCATGATAAGATTATGAGAAAATTTTAGTTCACATCACACATGAAAGATGACTGATAGACTGTCAAGGATTCCAAATGAAAAGGAGAAACCATGAAGTAAAAAATTGGTGTTTCAATGACAGTAAAAAGAACTTCAGGGGATAAAATGAGAAAGAACTCCGCATTGGAAAAATACTTAGTTAAAATACATGCACTAAGAAGTTTTCAACTTGAATTTCAATCTTAAATTCCAATTCTGAGGCTAAGGTTCAATCTTTCAGTAGTATAGACACATCCTCGTTGCACACACATAATGACATGCTCGATCACAGGTCACTTTGCTATAGCACATCTAACCTTTCCTCTGGGGCTTAAAGAAAATTTGGGATCCAACTAGTGAGCTATCTGAGTATAGACTTGTAGGTTGGAAAAGTGAATGTCAAAAAATGGGAGGTTCACTTTGGTATGAAGCACACTTTCAATCGGCCAATTTGGCTCAGTCATTATGTGGGGTCCTAGCTGAGTATCAAATAAACCAAAGCCTAAACAAGAGGATATGTTTGTGGCCGAATGGAGTGGTGAGGTGAAGTAATTGTGACATCAAGGTAGCCCAATTTGAAATGATTGATCAATTCAAATCCTAGATTTTCGTATTGAGAGAGATAGCACACCTTATTTATGTAATATCAGAGAGTTAAAGGTTGTAGCCTATTTGAGGTACAAAACCTTAGTGCAGAGACAGCTTGTGTGCCCTGTTTGTGTTTTGGCAGAGAGGCTGAGATGCCCGGCTACCTCATAGTTGATTTTTTTGAAGGATTAATGGTGCGGAATAAATCTAGCAAAATCTTGTGCACTACAGAGATGTGCAAAATAACAACACGCAAGTAGGAAACTTTGTTAATGGCAGAAAGTACTGGGATGTACAATTTACCACTTGCACGGAGACTGGTGACCAGACGAGAACAAGATTGTCAAACTTTAGTTCTCACACATGGTTAGCTGGTGTGAAAGAGACGGGGAAGGACTCTATCCAAAGAAGGCAAGGGCTATTAGCTGCTTACAAGATGAAAACCACATGGAACCATTGGGCACCACAGGTTTTCCAAATGAGTGATTGCCTTGGGAGTGTTTAAAAGTAGCTGATATACAAAAAGAAAAACGAAGGATGCATACAAATCGATACTAGCTATAGCAAAGTCAACGGCAATCCTCAGGTCACCCACTTATTATGTTGCCATTGGAACAAATCTCCTCAAGACATGGATCTGTTAAAGAGCCGAAGATAAGATGGTGACCATGGAATTGAGCCATATCCAATCTAAATCTCAACATTTTTGTTAGTTGATAGATAGAAGTAAGAGAGCCTTTCAATCTTGCATGAAGGGAAGATGGATTTAGACTTCAAATTATGGTTTACTCTTTGTAAAATTAATTTCTTACCTCGACTTTGTCAGATTCACTCTGGTTTGAACAACTCTATTAAAAGGTTTGCTCCCACTTGGTGTGTTAGCAATTAAACTATTGCTTTCCAAAGAATATTACAATAGCAATGAAGCATTGTCCTATTCGAATGAAGCAACACATGAAAGATAGTACTACCAGCTCTGAGCTCCCTTAAGTGTTCAGTGAAAAATTGAAAACAACTAATATGAAACAGTTTTAAAAAAGAGAAAACAAGAGAACTCCTGAATTAGACACATCTCCACCTTTCTTTTGTCACTTTTTAGAGAGTTTTAAAAAAACAGAACAAAAGAACTCCTGAATTAGATACATCTCCATCTTTGTTTTGTCACTTTTTTGAAACAGTTTCAAAAAACACAAAACAAAAGAACTCGTGAGTTAGACACATCTCCACCTTTCTTTTGTTACATTTTTTGCAATACCATTAACCAGGCTCTGAAATAGAATAACAAGCAAAACAATACCTTGTCCTATACTCTTGCATTTTCTCAAAGGACAAGAGAAAGATCCACAGCAGTGATTCATTTTTAAATAGAACCTAAATGCAGATAAGTCCTAACCATTTTAAGATAGCCAATTGAAAGCGTCTAATGTGTGACCTTCAAACATGGGAGGTAATATCAACGTTTTTCAATGACAAAACCGATGAATAAGTTATAACGCGCAAGATGCTACACCTAATCAGCATGTTCCTTGTGCCATTAAAATGACAAAGTTTCCTAACATGGGGAGCATAAACAAGGCATACTATTTAGTGATGCGCACCAACACTTTCAATCCCATAAATTGGCTAAGCAAGCATATTAGAAGGAAATTCTCTTCCTTATTCTATTTCTATATGAATGTTGATGTAATTTGCTCTATGGTAACTACAATGATTTTCAAGATTCAAGAACCTCGCACTTTCAGCACAAGGTTGTCCATCAAGGTAACCCTCAACCAAATTGTTGGAGTCCTTAGAAAGGGCAGCTTGTCATAGAAAAAGCAAATAACCACCACTTTCCCATCAACTTGGGGAAAAAAAAAGGAAATTCCACCATAATCTAGTTTACAGTCAAAAGTAAGAGTTGCGCGAGACAACGAACCTCACCAGAACCCTTCTTGGCCCACAAAGTAGCCACTATGTCTAACCACTTTTCAAAATCAATTATTTTTGCCTAGCATTTGATATAGACATGGAGTTAATAACGCAGTGAGAAACAAATAAAATTGTGTCATTCTAACGAAGTAAACACTAACATACTAACAAAATGATCAAGTTCACAGTATACGCTCAGATCTACCAAGTGTTGTAGTTGCTGCCTTTGAGAATATACCTGAAACTTGTAATTTTCTAAATGCCGTTACTCTCAAGTATTCAAATTTTCTCCAGTTTGCTAACAAAATCAATACCATCAATGGGCATAATAGAAAATCCAGTCGACATTTGATCACTCATTTCAAATTTCTAGAAGGGAAAAGCTTCAAATATTTTTTTATCACAATCTTTCTCTTAATCAAATGGTCATGGAGGATCCTCTCATTCATGAGCAAGCAAACTCCTCAACCATTTTAACTTGGCCACTTCAGTAGTTATGGGAGATTCTTCATAGTTGTTGTTGAAAATGATATAATTAGAACACCTTGTCTGCAGGGGGAGGATCCTAGTCACTGCTGCTAGCTATCATATTTCAACTGCTAGCATACATGAAAGGACCTCTATTAAATGCAAACAAAAGCAACAAAAGAAAGCACAAATTTGTGAAAGTCTGGAAATAACAAAGTTTAATGTGAAATTGCACCATGGAATTCAATCAACATCGGTGTAGTTGAAAAGAAGCCTCTTACAGCTTGCTCAGAAGTTCCAATGTACTTATCCAAAATCTCAGCCCTTTCACTGATATGGATTGAAGATAACAAGCTGTTGTTGCTGCACCAACAATGTGTGTCTTGCCAAAGGCTGTACGTCCATGTAAAAGAACATTTGACATTGGCCTTAGAGGAGCTTGCGCAAAAGCACTTCATCAGCAAATATAAGAATGATAGACATGAAGATCAAATAATTTTATTTAACAAGTTAACATTAACCACATTATTAGCATAGAGAGAGAGAGAGAGAGAGAGAGAAATGAAATGTGTAATGAGTCACCAGAAAGAATAAACTAAAGCTACAACTCAGACCCAACCAATACAAGCTTTCTTGAACAAAATCCATGCATAATTTAGCTCACTCACAAGAATGCATCAAGGAAACAATGGTACATAGTTAAACCCCACAATCTTAGGTAATCCCATCATCTCATTGAAATTTTGCAGATTCTGACCATAAGCTCCCTTCACTACATTGTTGATATGCAAGAAGAGGTTTAGAATGGTCACCACCACAAGATGACATTGATGTTACATGAAAAGCAAAGCACGCAATGGAAAACAGACACTTGGGAACCTACGACAGAGATTAGTATTGCTCATCTAGATACTCAATCAAGAAAGACACTCATAAAACAATAATAGGATCCTCGCACGTGTTAAGTATGAGGAACTGCTCTTTTTTCCAACAAAATAACAAAAACCTCATCCACTAAGAAAAAGTGAATTAAGCGCTCAAACAGCGTGAAGTATGCAGGAAGCACACTTGAGGATATGAGAGGAAGTCACGGATCTTTCAAGTCGTAGTCCCCAACATGTCCACTACTTGACTTACCAAGACATATGAAATAAATTATGTACTTTGATTAAGCTAATTATGAGTACTGAAAAATACTTCAGCAAACAAAAGCTAAGGTTAATGCTCAGTACATTAAGCCATTGAATGCCTAAGCGAAATAGGATTATTAGCCATACAAAGTTTGGCCGGCAAACAACTTTAAGTTGCTCATATAGATCCCCACCATTACACCTAAAGACATTTCAGCAGGAATAGTTGACTGCATTCCAAGACTCTGCATAAATAGATGAAAAGAGCTAATAATTATAGCTAGAGAAGCAAAACTCCTACTTTAAGAATGGGAATACTTGAAAATTGCAACTATAACCATTGGCATCAGATGTGGAGCAAAGCTGACAATGATCTTTGATTGTGCAACATCAGATAATCCCAGTTCAATCGGAAACAAAAATTATATAGAAGGGAGCAACCGAGGTTATTGCATTTGCCTTGTTTAATTCATCAATGAGTAAGAGTTATCAAATTCCCAGACCCAGCTCAAAATAGCAAGGGATTCAGAAAAAGACATGTCATTGGCACAACAAATAAGAATTCAAGAACGTAAATATCTTATCGGGTGAAATGCAACATCTTCCCAAACTATGTTTGGTAATTTAAGATGGAAGGGAATTAACGAATAGCAAACAAGTGGACAAAACGGTCGGCGCAGGCGATGGCCGGGGGCGGCTCGACGATGAGGGGTGACAGCACGGGAAGGGGATACGATGTCGACGGCGACGCAGCGGCGAGGTGGCGGAGGCTTGATGACCGATTGGTGGAGGGGACAGACTGAGGGAAGAACAGGGGATTTTTCAGAGTCCGGGTATTTTTTTTATAGAAATTCGTCAAGAAGTGAGGGCAGTTTGGTCATTTAGGAGGGGTAACCGCACCATCGGGGAAAAGAGACTGCCGGAGTCGCGCGTTTGAAGTGCTTTGCGATAAGAAAGGAAATCTCTTCCTTTATTTCTAGGCTAGAAAAAGAAGATTTGCTTTCATTCTGCTAATTAAATTAAAAAAGGATTAGCTTTTCTCAGCAGAGCCAAACTTCCATTTTGCTAAGCCAAACAAAGCAAATCTTCTTACTTTCAATCTCGAATCAAGCAAATCGGCATGATCAGTTGATTCTTGCCTTTATTCCACTTACCACGCATGATGTACTGCTAAAAAGCCAATTGTTTGTTCTTGGTGTTAGCATAATCTAAAATCTTTCAATTAGAATTTTATTCATAAAACAAAAAAAAATCAAAATCAAAATCAAGCTCATTAATACTTTGCTTGAGAGACTCACGATATTAATCAAATTTCTATTATTTTGTTCGGTTTGATGTTAGACGTATTAGACAACTTAATATATTTTCCACTTGTCATTATTTTGTTATCATGTTCTTGCCTAGAAGTTACCAAGGGCCTTTTTCATCAATAAATAAATACCATTCAGACTAAGGGCGAAAGAGGAGGCTAAGTTGAGGAAATAATTGGCGAAAGTTTTTGAAGACCACGAGGTGGTCTCGAAGATATATTAGATTATTGCATGTTAGTTAGATGTTTGACGTATTGGACAACTTTTTATATTTTCCACCGGCCATTACTTTCTTATTGTCTTCCACTTGCCTGGAAGTTACCCGGGGGCCTTACTTCATCGGGAAAAAAAAAAAAAAAAATATATATATATATATATATATAAATCAGACTGAGCACCAAAGAGGAGGCTACGTTGAGGAAATAAATGGCGAAAGTCTTCGAAGACGAGGAGGTCGTTTCGGAAATATATCATATGATTGCATGTTTAGATGTTGGACGTATTGGACAACCTAACATCTGTTCCACTTTCCATTACTTTTTAATCATGTTCCATTTGTCTGGAAGTAGCCTGCGGCCTTCCTTCATAAGTTAAAAAATAAACTTAAAAAAAACATTCAGACTCGCACCGAATAGGACGCTAAATTGAGGAAATAATTGACAAAAGTCTTCGAAGAGCAGGAGGTCGTCTCAGAAATATTTTTTTACTGCATGTTGGTCAGATGTTGGACATTTTGGACTATTGCATTATATTATTGTATGTTAGTTAGATGTTGGACTTATTGGAGAACTTAATATATTATATAACATGTTAGTTAGATATATGTTGGACGTATTGGACAAGTTAATACATGTTCCACTTGCCATTACTCTGTTGTTATGTTCCATTTGCCTGGAAGTCACCTGCAGCCTTCCTTCATAAATTCAAAAAACTAATTGAGATTCGCACCAATTGGGCAGCTTAGGGTAATGGTGGATAAGTAGAGTCCTCGAATGTCTTTAGTTCATGAACTTATGCTCCTTGTATGATACTATAAAAAAACATGACGTTTTTCGAATGTTGATCTGCAATATGAAATTTTATAATTACATGTCTATGCATTATGAATGAAATATTACATGTGAACTACATCAATATGCACATTATCACAATCTTGCCGAGATGAACTTTGAAAGAATTTAATGAATCATTAGGCGGAGACATATAACTCTCTTACAACACGGTGCTTATGCAATGTATAGTTCTTCCAAACCCCACCAAACACAACTTGATTTCTCTTTTATTAAATGGCCGAGTTTTAATAAGAGTTGCCACTCAACCCGTTAAACGGGTGGGTCGGGTTGGGTTTGGGTCGGGTCATAAATGGTCCGATCCAACTCGACTCATTTAACCCGTTTATGACCCGTTTATTGCAATGCAAAAATTTTGATCCATACCCGACCCATTTAACTAAACTCAATTTATTATATATATAGATATATATTTATATTTAAAAAATGGTATTGCTAAAATAATTTTATACAACACAAATTTAATGGACAATTTTTATAATTTTTAAAATAATTATTTTAAAAATCGAATTTTAATTATTTTTTATTTTTTAAAAATAAATTTTATTATTTTTATTTTTTAAATATAACTTTTCTTTTTCTTTTTCTTTCTTCTTCTTCTTCTTCTTTGGCCGGCCGCCAGCCACAACGATGACCGACGGTTGGCCACAAGCGAGCCTCGAGCTCGCTCGGCTCACCAATGTCGGCAAGCTCGAGTCTTGCCGGATCGGCAAGGCTCGAGCCTCGTTGGACGTCAGCGAGGCCTCCGCCTCACCAGATCTAGCGAGCTCGAGGCTCGCCAAAATCGAGCGAGGCCTCCGCCTCGCCACATCTGGTGAGCTCAAGGCTCGCTGGCATCAAGCGAGGCCTCCGCCTCACCAGATCTAGCGAGCCTAGAGCTAGCCGGCGTCAAGCGAGGCTCGAGCCTCGTCGGATTCGGCGAGGCTCAAGCTCGCCGGGCATCAGTGGCCTCGCAAGATCCAGCGAGCTCAAGCTCACCCGACGCCGGCAAGCTTGAGGCTCACCTGGCCGGCGAGCTTGAGGCTCGCATGGCTGGTCGCCAGCCATCGCCGTGCCGGCGACCGGAGGAAGAAGAAAGAAAAAAAAAAAGGAAAGAAAAAAATAATTATAATTTCGTTTAAAAAAAATTGTTAAGTTAAAAAAAAAAATAATTATAAGTTTAAAAATATTGTGAGGTTTTGGCTTTGGGTGAAAATAAATGGGTTGATAAATGGGTCTTAAATGGGTACAGAGCTTACCCATTTAAGACCCATATATCTCACTATCTTTAATTTAAAAACCCATTATGGGTGCTTTAGAAAATAAGGCTTGATCAATTAACGACCCATTTAAACATAAATGGGTCAATGACCCATTTTAACTCCTCTAATTGCCACTAACTTATTATAGGCCAATTATGAGCCAAGTAAGGCATAGGAGCTCGCCCCACTTTGGTGAGCTAGAGGTTTTGGATGCAAGAACTTGGTTAAGCTAGTTTTGCCTAGCACCTATCACTAGTAACATTTCTCTTTTAATAAAAATTATTTCTTCCAATATATTTTAATTTTTTATTTCTTAAACATGTAAATCTATATGATCATGCATAAATACTCATACAATAAATTTGAACAATCAATGATTAATATAAAGATGGAACAGAATAAAAGCAATTTCAGCCGTATTAAACAAAATTAATACAACGCTTTGTTATAAACTCCTAAAGCAAGACTTGTGAGATATTCATAAGAAGAGACACCTAAATTTTGATTAGGTTTTTTTAATTAATTAGGCTTTAAATTTCTTTTATTTATTTTTTCCTCTTTTTCGGATAATAAATAATAAAAACAAACAAAAAAAGAAGAAGAGAAGAAGCAGCAGCCCATTGAGGCTGGGCCTTCGCGCCCAACCCCCCCGTTCTTCCTTGCGCGGGCCCCCTAGAGCCCAGGGCCTAGCCTTTTTCCCCAAAGCCCGGCCCCCTTGCTTGTCTTCTTCCTCTCTTGTCTTCTTCCCCGATCAGCAGCACGCGCCGGAGGCGAGGACGCGCGTGACGCCGAAATGGAGAAGGAGGCAGTGACGTACGATAAAGTGGATGCATCTTCAATGCAAGGCGGCCTAGCTAGAGCCACCTTGATGGATGGGACGTCGATTCGGCTAGCAGAGGCCGTTTGGCGTGCGAAGGACCGGCGGCCGGACCTCCGTCAACTGGCCCCCCCTTGCGTATAAATAGGGCATTGGGGGGAGGCCAAAAGGAGGGCGAAGACTGAGATCACCGACGGCAAGCCTCGATAACTTCCCTTGAGAGACTTCAGGGGAGGCCCGAGGTCGAACTGTCGGAGATCTTAAATCTAGCTGGAGAAGACGACTGGAGAAGGTTGGCTCCGGAGGAGGGAAGCTACGGCTGTGAGTAGAGAAATCCATATCTAAGGGAGAGGGAATCGGAGTCAAGGAGGGAGGAGAAGTCCGGTTCTAGATCTGAGAGAAATTAGGTCGGGAACGTGAGCTTCTCTGCGCCGCCGCAGCACCAATTGCTGGACCCGATACCTCCGCAGCTAAAGACGACCGGAGGAGAAGAAAAGGCCACACGATCAGGTTAGATCTGGTGGGGAGAAAGCTCGCCGTCGCTGCTGCTGCAGCTGCTGCTTCACCCCCCGACGCTACCCCTCGACGCCATCGCTACAACAAACTTCTGTTGAACCAAACCAGCGACCTCCAGTCGGCATCCCCGAAGATGGTGAGCGTCCCCTGACCTTCTGCTTGCTGCCCCGCGTCCGAGTAGGTCAAGCCCGCGACCACCTAGCTTACGTAAGCTCCGCCAGGACCGCCCCGACGCCGACCCCATTGAACCATCGGCTCCTGCCTTTTGCTGTGTTACCGCCATCACCGCCCGGTGGTACCCCCCTGGCCCTCCATCAGCGCCATGGATAGACAGAAGGAGAGAGGGTCGCGAAATTGGGTTGAGCCTGGGTCGGGCATTTGACCTAGTGCTCTAGGGTTTCGTCGAGCTGGGTTAGGTCGTCAGGCCAGATTTGGAACTCGGGCCAGGCGTCTGTCCTATGGGTGGAGCAACCGTGGGCCTGCAAGGATATGGGCCCAAATCTCTTTTTAGAGATGTTGCGGATCCGGCCCGCGTTTCGGGCCCATTCGGGCCTGCGCTCCATGCCCAATTGGACCGGCCGTGCGTGAGCCGGGTCAAATAATATTATAATATTATAACATTTTAATAATAATTTTCAGAAAATAAAAAAATAGTTTATTTTCCCAAAAAATCAGGAAAATAAAAAATATCTCATATTTTCCCAAAAAGCCAAAAAAGCCAAAAAAAAAAAAAAAATGCTTTTGTGTCCAAAAAATAAGAAAAAGACAAAAAAAAGTGTTTTTCCTCCAAATATATGGAAGACTCCTAAAAAATCCAAAAAGCCTTAGGGTTTAAACAATATTAGGTACCGAAAGGGTATTAGTGATTAACTAGTGTAATCAAGTCTTTGATCCTAATTTCTCTGGTTGCGCAGGAGCGAGTATTTCTCCTGATACTTCACTTGGGTTTCTAATCGACTCACCCCAAACCGATTAGTGGCGACTCATTTTTAAATTAACTTACAGATTAAAAACTTGGATTATTAAGTCGTGAAATGGTGGACTTGGGAGAGTCCAGGCTAAGCCTAATAGACTTAACCAAATCATTAGTCTTCGAAGGTGCCCGCATCGATTAGGCGCCGAAAAAAAAGAGGTCACAACACTTTGTAATGAGAAATTAATCCTAAATGCATTATGATGCAACTAACAATAGTCAAAATTAATCTCATCCTATAATGTACTACGAAAAAGCTGACACGCATTAAAAATGCTTTTTTATACTTTATATAAACTACTGGGGTTTGTTCCAGTGACCACCCTTCCAACATGAAATGGGAATGTGGGGAGTTCGAATCCCCACTTTTTCAGGGGGGTTGGGGTGGGGACGATGTAGTTTCAGGAGTGTGTTTCGACTCCCACGCCATACAATGAGGGAGGGCAAAATTCAGGAGTGGGTTTCGACTCCCACGCCCTACAAGGAAGCAGGGCAAAAGTCTGAGAGTGAGGATAGGAATAGAGTAGGACCGACCAAAAAAAAATAATTTATATGTGTGCGTATATTAATACGAAGAGATTATCTATATATAAGAAAAAAAATAAAACTAAATTTAAATGCTGGAATATAATAAGAAAGAGACCTCATTTAAACTTTGAGTCAGAAGATGGCATTGGCAAGACTGATACCTATTCGACATCTCCATTTTCATCTGTCTACAAAAAAGACACATTCGGCCTATCCTCGAGCTTAAAAAGGGGACCCAAAGCATCCCTCGACAATCCTAGAGTGATCATAGACCAAAGGGACCATGGAGGACCGACCCCGAGAGCCTCAAATAGACTAAAAGTGGGCTGGATGCCCACGGTCTGAACAATGGGCATCCAATCCATTCTTGATCGTCGACGCCCAATTTTGGCTAATGGATTAGTCATTCATTAAATGAGAAATTCGGGATCAAGTCGGACTTTAAACAAATATATCAATGTTGCATAATTTGCATTAGCATTATATTTACATTTTTATTACATTTCAGTACCGATACATATACAGGGAACTAGAGGCGATCTCAAGAAGTGACTTGGCATGAGATAGAACTTCAAAATCCAACTTGACATGAGAGAAGTGAGCTTAAATGGGCAATCATGGTGAAGAAATGTGCTTAAATTGACGTTCGCAAGATTTTTGGAGCTCAAGCATAGAAATTAAGCTAGAACGTAATTTCCAACCTTTTTAGTGCTCGAACCCGAGTTTGAGAGGCAAGGTGGGCCTAGAATCAAATTACTAACGGCTGCAAGGTAAAGTTCAGTTCAATGAGCCATGGAACATCCTTTCCAAGATTGTTGAAATATTAGGGTCCAAACAGTGAGTTAAGCGATAATTCCAAAGTTTTGAGAAATCGGCCATAATTCCAAATTGTGAGAAATCATCCAAATTTAGATCGAGTGGATAATGTAGCATTTTGTTTCAATAGATGTTATCTCATCAAACGCTTACCGCTTAATCCAACTGCCAACCACCCCTCTTCATCTCTCCTCACCCCATCTACGTCGTCCATTTTGAAGTCATTTTAGTCTCGTTGTTTAACCGCTTGTAAGCTCCATCCCGTCCAGTCCTAATGCTAACCCAATTAGGACCTGTAGAGGCTTCATAAACCTCCTATGGCCAGCCATAATGGACACACAACTCATTCAGAGCTCTCAAATTGTGAACCTCTCTAGGCTCTTCTTGGCCTTGCTCAGCGGTGTCCTCTCCTCTTGGTGTCCAACCGGTGGCTCCTCCATCCTTAGGCATTCTTCACCGGCATTCAAGGTTCGGTAGCCACCACTTCTAGCTGTTTTGATCCTCTTTATATAGGCGTTCCCCCTCCAATCCGACCGTTGAAGATGCTTCTGAAGAGTTAAAGAGGCGTTGGGAGTTGGTTGTAGCAAATGTCAGCGTTCAGGCTGCCCATACAGTTTGCTCCTACCGGCAAAAGAAAAGTTTCCTGAAATGAAGTTTGTTATACTGTTCCATCAAATATATATAGTCTAAAACACTGACCAAAAGTGCCAAAGATGTCCTCACTTGTTTTTAGTCCTCTGGTCACGAATTCCCGACTTGCTAACAACTATTTTCTTCCAATTCAACGGTCAACCTAGGATGGATTATTGAACAACACCTTCTAGGAATTGATATTCGCACCATCAATTGCTCGTTAGCACTTGTTAGCACATGCCCTTGTTAATATTCTGTTGATGATATCGATTGTGTTCTTCGTGGAACAACTTGCAATTCATTATCCAATGGTCTTCTTGAGCGTAAATATCCAAAGGCTTTAGGGTGATGATCGCCTTATCTTGGTCCCTCCAAGTCCTTATGAACCGCTCATCATATCTAACTTGTTCTCCTTTTGTCATGGCCTACATCTGTGTGCATGTCCATCACTAAGCTTTACATACACCATTAATATGATCAGTTCATCCTAAAATTATCATCAATTTATAATGATGAACATCTACAATCACGCGGTAGATATTAAACCAATGATAGTTTTGAAATCATCAAAATATCATAGGAAGTTTTCCCAACACTTATCATTATACCCTATCGATTTTTAATGTCCACAAGCAATGGATGATCTTCACCTCAAAGGTTGCGCGACATTGATTGTAGTTTGTTGATCTTTGAGGTTGAGGTAAGGGGTTTGCATGACATGAATTTTGAATTATCCAGTTTTTCTATCATGCCATCAGTGTCCTGCATTTGTTGCTGTTTCTTGGGTGAACCAGGCACATAGGGAGTGTGTTGCATCTCAGGATTAGTGTTGGGATCCGTTTAGAGATTGAATGTAGTAAATCATATATAGAAAGTGCAAATTTGCGAGAAATTACAAATTTGTAAAAGGATGAGAATTTGGGAGAGTGATGAATGGTGAAAATGAGAGAAGGGGGCTCTAGTTTATAGAGAATTTGTGAAGTCTTTTTTTCCCAATGGAGGCCCACTGTTGGGCCAAAAGCAGTCACTAACTAAATTTGTCAAATGGGTGGATCGGGTCAAGTCGGGTCGGATTTGGGTCAAGCTGAGTTGAAAATGGTCCTACGTAAATTGATCAATTTAACCTTTTTAGCTCATTTTCATACAACACAAATATAGTGATCCATACCCAACCTATAATGTTAAAATACTTATATATTTAACTCAAATTAGGAAAATTCATACCCAAACTAAAGTGAAAGCATAGAATAAATGAACGTGAGATCAAGTGAAGGTAAGAGAGAGTGAAGAGAGTCGTAGGAGTAAGTTTAGTCTAAGTAAGTTGCGAACCCATTTAACACCCACATTAAACCCATTTATGAACCATAGAGGTAGGTCTAAACTCATTTATTGAACATAAATATAACTAACACATATAATAACTTTGTCCATCAAGTTGGTTAAGAAATTAGTTGAAGACCTATTTTCATAGATCTATCACTGACCAACAAACCCTTTTGAGAAATAGATTGGCCACGTGTGGCCCAAAAGCCCACTGAGCCCAACCAAATGCCAACTTCATTCAAAAGAACTAGGCCTAGGCCACCCACTCCACTAGGTCCAATGCATGGCACGAGCCTAGGGTGAGCTGATATATTGAGATACTGATGACATAGTCACCAGAGCGTACAACTATTGATGCATGTTAGACAAATTGAATGTACAGGTCAACATTAAAAAATGGACATCGAGGAAAAATAGGGCTACCTTGCCTTTTTTAATAGCCACGGGATGGTATATCTGGAGATACCTGTCCATAATTATCTTAAATTTGGGTAGTTACAATTAAAATTCCTAACACTAAGCGAGGTAGCTAGCATCTTTTTTGCATTGAATTTGCGTGCATCTAAGTTATGCTAAAAGTTTGTTCAGTTCCTGAAATTATCAAAATTCAAACTTGCTATGCTTTAGACGTTTATAGAACATCCATTTGATCTCGCCCGTAGTCTTGTTCAAGGTGCTTTCATATATTTTTTAAACAGTTGAATTTTCTGTTTAACTTAATCTTTCCCTTTCTTATGACTCCCTTGGATATGTATGAATATGGAATTAAGTAAATCCAAAGCACATAAACATCATAAGAGGTCAGCCATGCTCGCGACAAGCCGAAGGGAAACAAATATAACAATTCAACCAAAATTTGCAATATAATGTATTGATGATATAGTTCATAAATTGTAATTGTTTCTGTAGTTTCTTTCTGCAAATTGTTTTTTATTTCGTGTTAGCTCAATCATTAAAGAAATGCTCCGAAAAACAAAAATCTTCTTCCAATCCTTTTATTTACTTGTATAATAAAAATTGTTCAAAAAAATTAAATTAACATATTCTTTATTTAAATATAGTAAAATAGTTCAAAATACAATACGGAATGTGTCCTATTTAAATTTAGTTGTATTTTATTTTTGAGTGTTGAAGATATAACTTGCAATAAATTAATCAAGTTAGAATTGAAACACACGAATGTCCCTTAAATCGTATTTTACTTTTGCTCGTGTTCTCGTCATTAAATGTATAAATTTTGAACCAATACATATTTCATGCAAAAAATCTAATATATCTAGTTCATAAACTACTAGAGCTGTTAACGGTTTGAATTTTTCCTTTTTGCAGAACTGACCAAGGAGATTAAAATTGATGTCAAAAAAATTTCTCCAGATAATTATCAAAAAATTCAATATGCCGCAGCTTTTGTAGTTAGTATTAACATTAATCTGTCGCGCAATTTGAAGTTTACAGATATATATACAAAACAGAACCATCGTAGTGGGATATCTTTTGAATCAATTTCAGATTATTTTGAAATTTTAATAGACACATGTACTTTTTTTTTTGTCAGAATATACACATGTACTTAATTCATGACTTTATCTGCAACATCAATTTAAGGTGCAATTTCCACTATTTATCTGAACATATTCATTGCAGTTTTGGCAGTTTCTCACAGTGGGGAAAAAAAACCGATACTTCCATCTCAATCAATCAAATTATATCTTATGCAAAGCTTCCATTTGAAGTCCAAAAGTTTAGCAATCGCATTAGTTTCCAACATTGATTATTGCTATGCGTATGCTTTTCTTCTTCTTTTTTACCGGAAAAGAGTCCATTTTTCTTTAGGGAGAAGCCTGACGACAAGGCAAAAGGGCTTCGGAGCACAATAATAATAACCCGAGACTCATACTAAAATGCTCACGGATTGACCAGTAACAGGAACAAATCAACGTTGAAGACATCTAGACAAAACATCAAACAGGTCATGAAGGACTCTCGGCTAGACTGATTTTTTAACTTCACCAATCGAGATCAATAAAATCCCGAGGATTCCCCCTTCGACCGAAACGAAACTCACGAACCCGCTTCAGACAGCTTCACTCTCCTATATCTCGGTTCGAAGGTGGATGGACACAGATCCCAAACAATGGAGCAGAGCGATGAGGAGATTCTGAACACGTAATCGACTCTAAAAGGTCGATCGGAATAGAAACGACCTGGCAGGGGTAGTGCCGATTCCTTATCCTCCTTGGTTCCCTTCAGCCGAGCTCGTCGATGGCCAAATCCTTTTCCAAGCGAGCGTCCAGCATCCTCTCCTTCTCGCTCTCGGCTGACTCTCTTTCTCCCCCGTGAATCTCTCTTCAGCCTATCTCTCTGCAACTTGCCTCTTCAACGGCCGCCCTCTCCGAAAACCGGCGGCGTCTCTCCTCCTCCTGTTATGCGAACAGGATCCTCTTGAGGCGAGCATCCTTTCCGGCGAAGATGTTCCTCGGCGAGCAGCTCCTATCTCATCATTTCCTATCGGATCAGCACGCTCCCCTCGCCTCACCCATCGAATCTTTCTGTTATTTCTCTCGCACGCCAGCTGGCACGGCTCTAGAAGGTGCTGGCTCAGCGCTTTCGTCACGGCTTGTCGCGCCTCCTTCGTTTACAGACGCGCACAGACGCGCGCACGCTTGGCCTGTCTTTCTTGCTTGCGTCACAGACGCTGTGCTCGCTGGGGAAGTTGAGGGGGAAGCGCGTGAGGGAAGAGAGAGGCTGGGGCTGGGCTTTCTTTTTGTTTGGTTCTGTGATGGGCCAAGGAAAGACAAAAGGAGATGGGCTAAAAAGGAAATGAAGAGATGGGCCCAAAGAATTAAAAGAAATGGGTTGGACTAATGAGGGGAAGGGGGCGGGGCTTAGAAGGCTGAAAACTTTGCTAAGGGGCCGGCCCACACGACTTCATTTCGCTTTTTTTTTTTTTTTAAATGTTTTCTTATTTTTTTTTCTTATTATCTTTTTTATAAATTTTCAGATTTTTTCCTGTTAAGCCTACAGAGCCAAACAAGCTAATTCCAAAAGTGGTTAATCTCTTAGAACTGATTCATCAATAAGGAAAAAAAAAAGATATTTGAAATTTAGACACTCCAATACTCACCCGGCCAAATATAATATTTTCATTTGCTACATATTTTACATTTAACGATAATATGTGAAACTTGAAGAGTGAAATTGAGAAACATAAGAAGAATGAATCCTCACAACCGTACTTGAAGATATGACCCACCAATCCACGCATGACATACCCACCGGCTTGGCCTTCAAGTCCCGGACTGGATCTCCTATTACTACAATTTGATCGCCGGCTTTGTCTTCAAGAGACTCACATGTTTCTAGCTCTAACATTTTCCTCAATGCACATCTTTTAAGCGATTTCATCACATCCTACATGGTGCTAGACAGTTGGTGATTTTGAATCTCCGAAGATATTTATAGAAGAGACATCCTCTCCATCATCTATTGTGCATGCAACGGCGGCGTCTTTTGGTCTATCTTAATTGTGTGCTTTGTTTGGGTAATTCACTTTCGATTTTTTGTTCTGTATAACTAATGCATTTACCCATACTTCATATAGGTTGTCTATCAAACTTTACTGAAAAATTTGTGTCTACTAAAATTTCGACGAAGATAAAATAGTAATAATGATCATCATGAAGTTTGGTAAACAAGACAATGAATGAAGAAGAAAATAGACATGTATTGGGAAAATTAATATAAATCATGATTGAAAGTACCACGGCCTAATTATCTTACATATATTATAAATATGTCTCCATCACCAAAGACATTTTGCGTAGTAAGATCATATTTATTAATATTGACAACTGCACAAATTCTCCCCATTACATGACATTGGAAAAGATCGATGAGCTCAATCTTTCAGCGTAAAATTATCAATTCCATCCTCTTTGTGAGAGCAAGAGAAGCACCTGCGCCTATAGCCAAGGTTAAAAGACCACTTGCGGTAAGGTTTGCGTTTCGCTGACTCATCAGAGGATAGAGAAATAAGTGGAGAACTATTTTTTCTATATGTGCCGGTTAACTCGGGTTCATCATATCCTACATCTATGCCTCATGATAACACATTCAGATAATTCAATTAAATTCAATGAAAAACTTTAAAAAAGAATCATGGATGCAATTTCATAGAATACCTTTCGATTGTGTTAATGACATAATGCTATGTACAAAGAAGGGAAATTTAACAAAAGAAAGAGGAAAGTGTAAGTATCTCTATCCTTTAATAATAATTTAATTTTAAAGAAAATTTGACTTAGTAATGAACTTACATTAAATACATGAAAAAAGTTAATTTTAGAAATAATTATACATACTGTCGTGGCACGGACTTTGTAACCAAACTATACCTGCATTGCTCTAATATAATAAAAATCTCATTACCGCACTAATAAGGCATTGTTTGGTAACCATTCAAACAGTGCCTGATTCTAATTTTTTGTTCCCAAAATCATTTTGGAAATAGAATCGCAATTGGTAAAAATTTTGTTCCTGGGAACAAATTTGTTCTCAAAACAGTTTTGGACAAGAATTGAGAATAAAAAAAATGTGATTCTCAGTCTGAGAATCAAAAAAAGAATCAAAACAGTGAAAGTCTTCTTCTTCCCTTCCGCCATCTCGCGACCGCCATCCACCACCGCCCACCGCTGTTTGCCGCTGCCCACCATCGGCCGCCGTCTGCCGGTCCGGCGAGCTCGCCGGGGTTGGGCAAGCCTCGCGACGCCTAGCCCCGCCGGTGGCCGGGTGGGCCTCGCCCAGCCCCGGCGAGGCTCGCCTGGCCACCGGCGAGGCTCGCCTAGCCCCGCCGATGGCTAGGTAGGCCTCGCCCAACCCCAGCGAGGTTGGCCTCGCCAGATCTGGCGAGGCTGGGCGAGCCTTGCCCAGCTACCGGCGAGGCTCGGCCAATGAGGGCCGGCCTCGCCAAGGGTCTGGCAACCGGCCACAAGATAGACCAAAAAGACTCCGCCGTTGCATGCACAATTGATTCTTAGATGCGTTATCAAATGTATCATCAACGGCATAGATTAAGGGACCAATCACCCTGGTCGATTTACATCGGGAAGCACTTGCTGTAGGACGCTTGCCTGCGCCTTATTTCCCAAGTTTGGGGTATCACTAATCACCCTCGCTGGATTTGTGCCACCAGATGTTTTTGACGCCGATCCAAACCGAAGTACAGTTGCGAGTGCTCCAACCTGATCACCTTGATTACCCTGAATCTAGTCATTCACACCATCAACCCTTTGTAGGATCCTAACTTGCGGTATGGGATTCGAGCCGCTTACAGCAGGTTGGGTCAAAACTTGTATGGATAGTGGAAATACGGTAGCCTGACCACTACAGGTCACATTCACTTGATTCAGCACTCCCATTCTCGAAGTTAAATCAGTAACCAAATTGGTTAGCAGAGTTAGGATTGAGAGTGCTAGTATGAACAAAATAAAGGGGGTGAATAGGTGTATAAAATAAATCTTGGCAAGTATATGCGGAATAAAATAAACTTCAAACAAAGGAGTTAGGGAAGAGAATAAGAACACAGAAATTATAGTGGTTCGGCTTAATCCAAGCCTACGTCCACTCTCCCACGCTAATGAGCCTTCTTGGCGGATTCCACTATGCAATCAACAAGAGATTACAACTTCGAGTGCAAACACTTAGTAGATCACACTATCTCACTAAGTCACTCTTTTGGTATTTCTCTCACGATCACAAACGTTTAAGCTCTCAAGAGACAAGTATATGATCGAAAGTCGCTCAGACTTTGGAATTATAAATTCTACGCTCCGTCTCTTACTTGCTCATCGGTCCTTCATCTCCTTAAATACTCCTCCACTTCCAAACTACCCGTTGGACAGTATCCCGGAGAATCGTCTTCCAATATACCCATTGGACAGCTCGTATCTAGAAGATTTGGTAGCCGTTGAGTGACAAAGGTAGAATCCCAAATTGATTCCGGTCGCCCATACAAACGAAATCTTGGTTTCCATAAGTAAAGCTTCTTCGTATAGAAAGTTCTTGTCTTCAAGTTCCAATCGTCAATCAAATAGATTGAATCAATCAAATCAATCTTGATGTGGAATCCAAACCAGATCACTAGCCGTTGTATGATTGGGCTTGAGTTACGATTCATCGAACTGGATGTAAAGTCCGAGTCTCGTAGACTTTACAATATGAGTCTCGTAGACTTTACAATCTGGGTCCGAACATATCCGCTTCGAACAGATTTAGCTTTAAGGTCCGAACCGGTTCGCCTTCAGCATAGAGTCTGTCTTTGGTTCATCATTCACGTTCGATCCCGGGAATTAGTCGAGTGAGCAGACTTCCGATGTAGAACAGACTTTGACACTTGAGTCGGCGGTCTTCGGACTTTGAGTCTTGAGTCTGGCAGTCTTCGACTTTGACACGAAGTCCTGGAAATCTTCAAAATATACTACGGACATGAGTTACGTTCAGTCTTCGCCGTCTTCGACTTTGATAATATCCTTTACATGTTCTATCATCTGCATGGTCTATTACTCAACCATCAAACATGTTAGTAGCCTTTGATTTATTTTGTCATCTTCAAAACATCATAAGGGATTTCCCTAACAAGGATACTAGACAAATGACTAGAAGTCCCTTAATTGAATTTTTGGTTAACTAAGGGCTGGGGCCATGAATAGGTCCATGGTTAAAGCAAGAGCAATAACCAATTTTTTTATTTTTTTTCACTTTTTACTGGACAGAAATGGGTCCAATATTGGCAATCTTTAGATAACTCGTAGAAGAATGTTCAGTTTAAGGCTGTAGATTTTGTCTATGCACAATTGGCCACTAGAGACGCCTATGACCCCTCCCCCACTATGATGAAAGTAAAAGCCCAAGATTGATAATACACCTAAATCTAAGTCAGTTCTTCACAAACTAATTAAGATGCAATAGGTTGAAAAAAAAATTAAGATGCAATAAGATATATACTAGTAGATTGAACGTCTAACACATGCAGAAATCTTTTTTTTTCTTTTTGCTCTTTTGGATAATGGCATGCAAAGATCTTTTTAGTGTTCGGTCTTGTATATTCAGACAAATTAGGAAAACCATGACCTATAGCTTCCTCTTATGGGCATGTAAAACTATCATTATGAAGAAGCTCTGTTATTTTTGTGTAACTCAGGGGTGTGACCATAATTAGCCGGTTACCTCAAGCAAAACAGTAGCAAGGCATATGAAATTCCTTAAGGCCGAAAAGGAATCCACAAGGATCGGTTTCTTCCTCTTGGCCGTGGATTTTTGGATATCGCAAAGACTTGGTCTATGCTATAATTTCTTTTTATTCCCGCACATTTTTACGTCTCCCTTAAGCACATCAAACACTAACAACTATTAGCTAACACCAACCATTAATGGCTCGGAACACATAAAGAAGCTCGTTATTGAGCCCTCTTATTATGGCCCGATTCTTCTTCAGCTTTCATTAGCATAACAAAAGGAAGAAATTTACAAGAAAACATTGCAGGCATAGGGTTGGGAAAATTGCACCAAAAGTCCTTAACTTTAGCAAATAATTTTAATATAAGTCTTAAAACTTGTCATAAAATGGCAATCGAGTCCTAAAACTTGCAAAAAGTGTAATCAAGTCTTAAAACTTATCACATTAGTTCGATTGAGTTCTTCTGTTAACTCCGTTCAATTAAGCTAACTGAAAATGCTGGTGTGTCTTATTTTATTATTTTCTTAAGACATGTGGCAATGATGCAGTGCCCACCAAGTGCCAAATCAAGAATAAAATTTTAAAAATACAAACAAAATTAGATTAAAAATTAAAAAAGCTAAAAAATTAAAAAAAGAAAAACAATCAAGTCATGGCCAAGTCTCGCCCTAGGCCTTCTTGAAGCCTGGGGACCCTCAGCCCTAGCATACCAAGGCCTCGCCCAGGGCTAGTGAAGGCCCAGGTGACCTCCACCGACCCCTCCCGGTGGCTGTGACAGCAGCCATCGGCAAGGGCTTGGCCAAGCCATGGGGAGAGTTTCTTTTTAAAAAAATATATATATATATAGCTTTTTATATTTTAATCTAATTTTGCTTGTAATTTTTAAATCTTTTCTAATGTGGCACTTGGTGAGCACCACGTCATCAGCACATGTCTAATAAATAATAAAATAAGACAGGTTAGCATTTTCCGTTAGCTAATTGGACGGCATTAACCAAAGGATTCGATTAAACCAATTTGACAGGTTTTAGTACTTGATTGCATTTTTCACAAGTTTTAAGACTCGATTGTACTTTCGTGATAAGTTTTACGACTTTTAATGCACGTATCCCTTACTTTATGTACGGAATGCAATTGAAGTTAAGAAACTTAATTTATTTTTTTCACACTTAGATGGTCTTACTATTTTATCGAATCTTATATCTTCACGGATATCTTGGTTTTTTGGCATTATAGATTAATTAACTAAGTTGATATACCTTAACACTAATTGTTATCAAAACTTAGTATTAAAAGTGAAAATTCAATTTGTGCAAGAAACCTCGCCCTCTGAGCAAAATTTCTAGCTCCCCATTGCGTCAAATCCAACCATACACTACATAAGGTTGGACAGCAGCAACCTGAATCTAGTTATTCTTTAGAGGAAAAAAAAAAAATCGAAGATGTCAATAAGAAAATAAAGTTATGGAGAAGCAAACAATACCCATGATCTTTTAGATTCCTTCCTTTAATTCTGGCAACCGCTCTCAAAGCCTTCTTCCACTTCTTTACTAAATCCTTCTCTGAGTCACTCTTGTGCTTTTGGAGGGCTTTCCGATATAAATTAGTCTTAAGCTTGACATCATCCACGTCCACATCATAGAAGATAGGGAGGATCACTTTCTCATCATTATCTTTCAATAACTCCACTATGCGTGCCAGCTCATGGAGACACCACTTACTTGAAGCATAGTTTTTGGAGAAAATTGGGATGTAAATTCTGGAGTCATTGATCGCTTGCAAGAGGCTGCCTTCAATCTCTTCACCAAATCGAAGCTCTTCGTTGTCTTTGAAAGTGTAGATCCCCGCACGGATCATGTCATTGTAGAGAGAATCAATGATGGTTAAGCGGGTGTCAGGCCCTCTGAAGTTGAGGAACACCTCATAGCCCCTCCTTGATCTGTCATCATGGCTGCTGCTTGTCGGAGCTGCCGTTTCTTTTCCCTCCCTCTTTCTCTTCATTCCGTGAGGACAATGGCTATTGATCTCTGAATTGAGTCCGATCATTGTAAAAACCTGACAAAAATCAACAGACTGAGATCGCTCACTTACTTCCACTACGTTCGCCTGTAAAAAAGACCATTTAGACTCGCACAAAATAGGAGGTTGAGGCAACAATTGATCAAAGACTTCGAAGAGGAAGAGGTCGTCTCGGGGATGTTTATTTTAGCTGAAGTGCAACATGATTGAGAGTATATGGAAACGTGTAATTGATCATATGGAAACAGATAGCTCATATGTAATTATCACACGCATAAACACAAGTTGTCCTGTGTAAGTCACAATTCTATATAGTCAAGCTATCACTGACCATGTCTTCATCTTATAACAACTTGATAAAGAAACAGAGTGAGATCACTCACTTTCACTACGTTTGCCTGGAAATTACTTGCGGCCTTCCTTCACAAGTTAATAAAATAAAATAAAATAAGCATTCAGGCTCGCGCCAAATAGAAGGCCAAGTTGAGGAAATAATTGATGAAAGTCTTCAAAGAGCAGGAGGTTGTCCTGGAAATATATTTTTTAACTGCATGTTGGTTAAGTGTTGGATGTATTGGACAACTTGCCATTACTTTGTCATTAGTGTTCCTTTTGTATGGAAGTCACCTGCGGCCTTGCTTCATAAGTTGAAAAAACCAATTCAGATTCGCACCAAATAGGCGGCTAAGGGAAATGGTCTGACCAACTGGATGAGTGGAGTCCTCGAACGTGGTCGGTGCATGACCCGAGACTCCATGTATGTGATAATTTTTTAATAAAGTATTGTAGTGTTAAAAGAAAAAAAAAAAGAAAAATGGCTTTCCGGTAATACCAACTCCACTTTTTGAAAAATTTGCATCCATTCATTGACTGCCATGGATTCATTTTCTGAATGTTGACTTGCGACATGAAATTTGATGATTGCATGTCTTTGCATTATGAAGGAAATATTGCATTTTAATCAAGTATATCATGATTATGCATGTTGTCGCGGCCCAGCTGAGGTGAACCTTGAGAGAATTTAATTAATTGCTAGGCGGAGACATATAACTCTTTTGCAACTCGGCGCTTAAGCTTCGTATGGCTCACCCAAATCCTATGGACCACAACTTGATTTCTCTTTTAATGTATGATTGAATTTTGATCAGAGCTGTCACTAATCTATTCTAGGCCGGTTGTGAGCTAAGTGAGGAAGAAGAGCTCGTCCTACTTCAGCAAATCAAAGATTTTGGACCGACGATTTGGTTAAGTTAGTTTTGCCTAATACCGCCACCAGCAGCTTTTTTTCTTTTAATAAAAAATTATTTCATTCAATATATTTTCAGTTTCTATTTCTTACCATGTATAAGTACTCTTACAATAAATTTAAACAATCAATGATGAAGTCAAAGAAAAATAAAGAACATAATAAAGCAGCTCAAGCAGTATCGGACAAAACAATACAACGCGCTTTGAACTATTCATAGGAATAGACACGCACTAGTCTAATAAATGAAAATTTCCTAATTTATGTCATGAGAAATGAATTCTGAATACAATATGACAAAACTAGCAATAATAAAAATTAGTCTCATCCTATAATGTAACGCGAAGAAGGCCTAAACTAATCAAAATGCTTCTTTTCGTACTCTTTCTTTTTATAATATATATATGAAAAAATTAAACTAAACTTAATTAATGGAATATAATAAACGCGTAATCAGAAAGAGACGACATCTAAACTCTAAGCCGGAAGAGGGTATGGGGGAAATTGATACCTATTTGACATCTCCGTTTTCACGTCTGCAGAAAAGACACGTGAATGCAAACTCATGTATATGAAAATGCAATATGCTGGAATTTCATGAAAAGTGACTCGAAATGTGTAACTATATTTTATGTGATGCTAAAACGGACTAATAAACAAAGGGGGATCCCCGAGTACCGCTTCGGCGAAGAGCAAACCAACCGGGATTGGGCTGGATGAACACTGTTCAGACAGAAGACGGTCTGGACAGTGGACATTCGACCTATCCCCGAGTTTAAAAACAGACCCGAAGCGGGCCTTGACAATCCTAGAGCAATTACAAACCAAAGGGACCATTGAGGACCAACCTTGAGAGTCTCAAACAGACCAAAAGTGTTATTAAGTATTATCAAACTCAAGTGAAGTCAGAGTCTGAATATTGACAGTAATATGATAATATTCACTAGCGTGCAAAATTAATAAATGAAAGTTGAGAAATAGAAGAAATTGCGCATAAGATTTACAATAGTTCGGCTTAGAGTAAACCTACATCCACTCTCTCACACTGACAACCTACTAGCTGAATTTCATAAGATGTTATAGAAGGGAGTCATGATACTCAGGTTTGTGATATACAATCACTCTTTCAATGGCTCTCAAGGATTACAATTTGTAGCTCGCGAAAGACAAGTATATAAGATTGAAGTTCTCTTGGACTTTGAAATTTTTAATTCTGACCTCTCTCTTCTCTTTGGTATCTTGGTCTTCTTCTATACTCCTTCACTTCTAATCTAATGTTGGACAATTTTTAGAGAAATATTATCCAATCAACCCATTGGACAAAAAAGATTGAGTAGCCGTTGAGGGATAAGATTTTAATCTCCATCTATTTTGTTGCCCGTACAAGCAAATATTGGTTTCCATAAGTAGAGTTCTTCAATGAAGGAAAGTAGCTTGCCTTTGGAGTGATTATCAATCAATCAAGATGATTTGCATAGAGATTTTGTTGCAAAACAGTCTTTAAAATTGAAGATCAGTCAATGCATTCTATTTTGGAAATCTAAGCCAGGTCACTAGCTATGATGATATAAGAAGTGGGGTTTGTGTCTAAACATATCGTCATAAATATATTTTGTAATATGATGATATTCAAATTTAGCTAAGAATCTGAAAACATCAAGTAATATGATGATATTTGTGTATAAGCTATTACGTTGATGATATTTCTATATAAGTTCTGTTGATATCCTTACTCTTGTTCGGATGACATTTGCATATAAGTTTTGCTAATATCCTCACTATTGCTTTGGTGATATTCATGCAATAATATTGATGATATTCATGAAGTAATTGTCTTAAACTTCAAAGGTGATACACGAACAACAATAGATAGATTTTGAATGTGATCAAAATATATATAGATTTATCCTTCATGAGTAGTTCCTAAAATAAGACACTTACGCATTTATCAATATCAATATAACCTTTGCTGATATCCTTAATATTTCCCATTTCCGACGTGAGGTTGGTACGCTTGTGGGTCCATATAGTTAGGCAATACTTATTGGCCTTTTGTGCGGGCATCTTTGAAACGGGTTCATGTACGGAGGACTCCCCGCCTAGGTGCACTTTCGCTTCCATCTCTTCGTTTCTTTTTTTATTTTTAATTTGGTTTTATTTTGATAACTATTTCTCTTTTCTTTTTGCTTTGGCTATATGAGCTCGCAAGGAAATGAGAAATGAGAGAGAACCTTTGTTCCTAGCTCGATCATGATGGCTGGGAGTCTCTTTGAACCCAAGAATGGCGCTAGTTGAGTATGTAATGTAGACACCGAAGATTTGAGCAAAGTTGACCGAGAGTCAAACTTCATTAAAAGTTGAGTCGAAGGGCATAATTGGGTTGTACTTGTCTAAAGCTTTCCAAAGATACCCAATTTACCCAAATTGAACGGCTAATCTTAAGATATGAAGATCAGAATCACAAAGATCAGAATTTTATGGCAAAAATATTATAAACTTTTTGCTAACTTCATCCATTTGACCTGGCTGCCCAAAATCCACCATCCGAGGTGAACAACATTTTAGCTTTCCGCGTGGGGAAGGAGAAGGGGGGGGGTGTTTTGGGTTCAATTGTACATTATAAGGAAAAGTTATGCTCGCCCAAGTTCAATCAAATTTTGGTAAAAAATGCGTAAACATTAATTTTTGAGATTTAAAAAAAAAAAAAAAAAAAAAAAAAAAAAAACAATGTTGATGCTCCGTCGAAGAGGACAATTACTGGAATATGTACTACTTATTTATAAAACACATTTCTATCCTATTCGTTATTTAATTCAATTACTTTGGCTAAGTTTAAATTAATTGTTCTTCCTAAGCCTACATCCAGATATAATCATTTTTAGCTTTAAATGTTGACATTATCTATGCATAGCACAGGGAAATAACACATAAGTAGGGGATGACATGTAAACAATTTATAAGTTCATTGGGTCACATGGCAACACAATGCCTAGTGTCTTGTCACGTCATAGAGAAGTGTCTCGTAGCGAGTATAGAAACCAACTCTCTCTCAACTTCAGCTTTAACTCTGTAATGGATTGGGCCATATTAGTTGGCTGACCTTCTTCGAAGTTTATGTACTTTAATTTAACTTAATGGTTCAAAAAATCGAAAGAGATTTTCTAATTTCAAGTCCACGGTAATGTTAATCTTTTACCCAATTTGAGTTTCGCTTTGCAAACAAAATGTACAAAAAGGATCCCTTTTGTTGAGCTGAGAGGGTCCTGAGAGAGAAACTTTAGTTCATTCTTTTGTGGAAATTGTGAAGAAAATGCAGTTCCTCCTACATAAGGAAATCAATAAAGTTGAGATTTTTGAAATATTTTAATCTTAAATGAGGGTATTTATGCTTTTTGATGATATCAACCTGATTTTCTTGGTATTTTCCAGGTCTTGAAATTGCAAAACACGTCGTGCGTGTGAACACACGAACAGAGGAATCTATTTGATGTGGAATTTGGCTGTGTGCAAACGAATTGACTAGACAAACATACTTAGGTGCTTATGTTTTTGCTTTTGCTTTCACAAGAGGGTCGGACAAAGACTTGAGGATGGACTTGCTTATATTTTAAGCAAAGAAAACTTATTTCATCTTTATTTCTTAAGGAAGTTCACTCTCTCTCTTAACTCATATAGACTTCATTGGATTAGTCTTTGCTAGTACTCAGATCCACATAAATCAGGTCCATCACAAAATTGCTAATCAAATAAATTGTACATGGATCACCAAAAAATATATGGATGTGATCACAATGGGTCTACAGACCATGATCCATGCAACTATTTTCATGTAATGGTTAGTTGATTAACCGATATTAGTCATAATGCAAACTGTTGCAATTTGTAAAAACTTGAAAAGCTTTATTTCACAATTGACATCCATTACTTTGTGATGCGACAATTGGGGGCCCTCCTAGAATGCTTTTTGGAAAGATCGTAGAAACATCCACGTAAGGACCAAAGAGTTTTTTTTTTCTTTTTTTTTTTTAGCATAATTTTCTTTCTTATTGGAGCCAAACCCAAACTTTTGACTTAATCATGGTTAAAATTGACTGCTTTTCGCCAATGTCAGGAATTTAATCTAGGCGATGACGTCTCTAATGGATCAATGGATTTGAACCTTTCTCTGGCTCCATTGAATGAAGTCTAGATTTATTATTCACACGCACATACACATAAAATGTTATCATGTCCTAAACATGTCATTATGTCTTTTTTAAGATGGGCACCAAGTTTGAAATCTAATATTATGCAATTGTATTGAATCGCTATCCGTGTGTGCAGACATCTAAAATATTTTATCAATGTTGATTATTAACTTAATAGAAATATTAGGCTTCTCATACAAGCAACTCAATTTGGGAAACAAGAAGTGAGAGGAAAGAGGCTCGCGAATCAATTAGAATTGCATCCATGATGGACTAGTGGTGGTCCTACTTACGTTATGCTAACTTAGCTAGAAAAACCTATATTTATCACCTAATTTTCTGCATTTGTTGCAAATGTTTTCTATGTGTGATGTACTTTAGATCGGTAGTAAGGAGTAGCATAAATTCATCACATGGAACAACTTTTCAATGCAAGGATTCAGCCTCTGCCTCTTGTTCTCCCATTTTTCTTATCTTTCTCTTGTTCTCTCTGAAAAGAGCAAGAGTTCCCATTGGCAAGATAGTTTCTCCTGCAAGGGTTAATTTCTACACACGACTCGACTACAATTGGAAGTATAATTTTAAATGTCATTTTTTAGTATCAATTTTCAAAATATCAAAGTTGTGACTATTTGAGCTTTCTACACAGTAGTGGCGTGGGTACTGCATTGATTGACTTAAAATAAACATCTCAACAACCAGGCTTCTTGTGCCAAAAAAAAAAAAAAAAAAAAAACTAGGCTTCTTGTAAATATCCATCTCAAAGCGTGAGAAATACTTGTCCAGACCTTGACCCTTGGATCACGTGCATTAAAAACTCAAGGGAGTTCTGTAAACCCAGGTGACTCACAGCTATGGTTGACTCCAGGTCACACCGATTGTGATTGAACAATGTCAAGACAAAAAATTTAACCCCGAAATACACGCATATGTATATGTATCAGCATCACAGTGGCTCCTCCTGCACATATGGCCAAACAAAAAAGTCTCCTCCAAAATCAATGAAAAAGGATCGTTGTCCAATGACTAATGATACTTGGAAACAACTGGAGACAAGGAAAAGTAGGGCAACTTAGGCTTTGTTCGTTTGATGGAAAATAACTCGTTTCATGGAAAATGAACAAGTCAAGAAAACTACTCTTTGCTGTTGAAAAAAAAACACTTTCAAAAGTGAGGAAAATATTTTTTACTTTTCAGAAAGTGCAAAACATTTTCCATAATTTCTTTCACCTCACTTTCTTTCACCAAACACATTTTCTTTTTCTTTTTATGTTTTCTTTTTCTTTTTTCTTTTTTAAAAAAGTGAGTTTTTAATTATTTTTTCTTTTTCTTTTTCTTCTTCCTTGGTTGGTCGTTGGCCACAGGCCAGGTCGAGCCTCGCCACAAGTCAGCAAGGCTCAAGCTCACTAGATACCGGCTAGGCTTGAGCTCGCCAGCTTATGGCAAGGCGAGTGAGGCTCTATCTTACCTAATCCAATGAGCTCAAGCTCACCCTCGCCAAATTTGGCAAGGCCCAAGCTCGCCAAGCTTGCTGGATTTGATAAGGCTCGAGCTCGCCCGACCCACCTTAGGTGAGCTCGAGCTCGCCAACCTTGGCGGAGCTCAGGCTTGCTTGGATCGACTGAGCCTTGAGCTCGCCAATCCACGTCTTGGTTAGTCACCGAGTAGCTAGCCATCATCGAGGCACGTGGCGGCGGAGGAAGGAGGAGGAAGAAGGAAGAAGAAGGAAGGAAAAGAAAAAGAAAAACAGAAAAAAAAATAAAAAATAAAAAAATCATTCAAAATTCAAAATTAAAATATATATAAATTAAAATTATTTTTCTGGTCAATTTAGAAAAATTAAAATTCAACTTTTTTGGTAATTTTTCCAACAAAATCAAATCAAATACCGAACAGTGAAAATTTCGACTTCATTTTTAAGTCTTAGTCAAATATCGAAAAATATCGTCACTTTTTTGGAAAATATTTTTAATTATTTCAAAACGAATGGAGCCTAGTGAATGGACAATGCAATCAAGGTCAGTGACCGATGGTTGATGGTTTTGCATGGTACTCATTGTTGTGACTTGTCTGCAGGGAAAAAAAGTCGTCCTTCGAAAGTGACTTGTCTGCAGAAAAATCATTGTTGTGACTTGTCTCCTTTCTCTTGATTATTATTCTATTCAACTAGAAACCGATCAATTAGGTTTTTCTAGCTTCGCTAGCATACCGTATTTTAATTCAATCTATGCAATTCGAAAATGGGATCCCAGTCTAAACGCGTTTCCTAGTGCCTTTTCATTTAGACATATATAGGATTATAATAACATAAGATGATGTAAAGTGGTTTGGCTCCAAAAACATACTATTTTGCGCGACCTCTAAGATAGCATTGTGGATCCCCTCTATATCTTTTTGTCTGTTTTGGTTTTGGAGAGAAATCTCTTCATCGATTTCTGGGCAAGAAAATAGCAGACTGTAATTGCTTTTGTTCTGCTTATTAACTTGAAAAGGTTTAGCTTTTCTCGGCCGGAGCTACACTTCCATTCTGCTTTTGCTAAGCCAAACAAAGTAGTTCTTATATTTAATCCAGATTCGCGCTAATTGGCATGATCGAGTTGCCTTTATTCCACTTACAGACAATTGTTTGTGCAATCCTGCAAAAATTTTCCAAATCTACCGATGGCCTCTGCACTTTATGGCCTTGTTATAATCATGATGTGGGAATAATTAGCGTAGATAAGAACTAACATTCTTTTTTTCATGGAAAAGAAAATGTTATCTCGTTGTAACTTTAATTCCCTATTATATTTTTACCTTATACTTTTGTCCATTATCTGTTCGCGCAATAACTAGTATGAGAGAGAGAGAGAGAGAGAGAGAGAGAGAGAGAGAGAGAGACAGAGCACAAAAATGGAAAAAAACATAGAAAACAAAGACAAACAACCGTGAATCCAAGTGCCTACAAGGCCGGAGGCTTTAGAGAGTGATGGAAGCAGAGCTCGACGACTGGAGACGATGGCCGAAGGTGGTAGGCAGAGTGGAGTTCGAGGGCGGTAGATTGTTGTCAGATGAAGAAAGTTAAGCTTTGGAGGTGTGAGTGCATTCAGGAACAAGAGTACTGCCGGTACCAATTTTGAGGATAACGTTTGTGTGCTTGGTGTTTTTTAAGATATAAAGTGGTGTTTTGGAAAATAGAGGATGAAAAGTAGTAGTAATATGAATAGTGCGGACATATTCTAGTACTTTCCTAACAGAAGAATAAGAGAACTTAATGGAAATTAGTGCGCACTAAGTTGGTCGTGGATATTTTTACCTTCTTAAAAGAAATAAATCTCTTTTACACGCTCTATGTATATATTCTTTGATCAAAGAGAAAGATTATTATCTTGTAAAATATTTTGATTGGAAAAATTCTCTCAAATGATGAAAATTGTCAATGACATCAAGCATTCAAGATCAAATGGTTAAGTTAAGAATAGCAGTTCTAAAAACTCCCTATGAAATTAGTTTTAGTCCGAAACAAGTTTTTCCATCTCTGCGAGAGGACCCATTTTCCAACCTGAGTGTTCAATGTCACTTTCACTGAGATTGACTTCTATTTCCTTGTTCAATGTCACTTCCGGGTAACTTTACACACGGTGAACTATGTGGCATTTTTGGCCATGTATGCAAAAAAATAAAAAATAAATAATAGAAAATAATTAACGCAGAGAGAGAGAGAGAGAGAGAGAGAGAGAGAGAGGGTGGGCGGCTTAACATCACTTTCCACAACGTGGTTCCACTTAAAAAATGTCATTACTTTTTTTTTGAAATGTCTAAACTTTAAATTGGCTTCATTATTTGAAAAGTCAAAAAGTGTTGGTTAAAGTGTTGTATATACTTCAATTTCAGGTCCATGCTAATTTTAATCTTTTACCAAATTTGAGTTTTGTTCTGCATACTACATGTAATAGATTCTTTTTATTGAGCGAAAGAGTCGTGACAGAGACTTCAGCTAATTCTTTATGGAAACTACGTGGACATTGTGGTTCCTCCTTCACAATGATTCCAACAAAGTTGAGATTTTTGAAACATTTTTATTCTTGAATGTTTATCTATGTGCTTTTTTTTTTTTTTTTATGATATCAACTTGAGTTTCCTAGTATTTTCGAGGAATTGAAATTGCAAAACACATTATGCTTGTGTGAAATTGACTAGACAAAACATACTTCAATGCTTTCTCTTTTGCCTTCACAAGAGGGTCGGACAAAGACTTGACGATGGACTTGTGTATGTTCTAAGCAAAGACAAAAGGCCGCAAATTTGTTCTTAATTCCAACTATGCAATTCAATCATGGCGTGAATCCTAGAATCCCAATCGAGATATTTTTCATAGTGCATTTCTATTTGGACGTACACAAAATAATAATAACATAAGATGATTTAAGGGGATGATTCAATAAACAGATTATTTCAATTGGCGCATTAGGTCCAAATTTACAAAGCAAGCATAATGGATCTCTTCCTTCATTTCTAGGCTAGAAAAAGCATTGATTTTGTTCTTGTAATTAAATTTAAAAAGAAAAAGAATTAGCTTTTGTCAGCTGGAGCCAAATTCCATTCTACTTTTGCTAAGCCAAACAAAGCAGATCTTCTAACTTTCAATCTAGATTTGCGCTAATCAGCATGATCAATTGATTCTTACCTTTATTTCACTTACTACGCTTGATGTACCACTAAAATGCCAATTGTTTATGTTTGGTGTTCACACAATCTTAAATTTTCAATTAGAATTTTGTTCATGACCACCCCAAAAAAAAAAAAAAAAAAAGATCTAGCTCATTAATATTCTATTTGAAAGGCCCACAATACTAATCAAGTTTTTATTATTTTGGTCAGTCAAATATTTGATAGTAACAAAAAAATAAAGGGTGAGTTATTTAAAATTTGTAATTTACATATATAATTACATAAATGCAAAGGATAATATTTGAACTTATTGAGCTAAAGCTTGAACTCATTTTATAACGGTGATTGTATCGAGTCGACTTGAGCTTGACCTTGATATCTTGATTTTCTTTTGGTCAAGCTCCAACTAGAAATTGATTTCTCCATAACTTGAGTGGAGTTTCAAGCGTCTAATATTTGATAGGAGTTGAGCTCGAGCTTCGCACTAACGGAGTATTATACATCTGAACATTGGTAGGTTAGAGTGCAAAGCAATGGTATTGAAAAGAGTATCAATAGTCGTTAAAACCATAAATAAAAATTCATGTCATTCTAGAACTATGTAGGGGTTGAGAGACAAGCCCATGGAAAGAAACATGAACATGCTGGCGACTTTCGAATATTTGTGCTTAATTGTTTCTACGAGTAAAAACACATCTCAGTAATAAAATAAAATAAAAAACTTCAACTCAGAATATACAAGAAGGATAATTATTGCGTGAAAACTCATTAAGAGGAAGTCCGCTGACATAATGCAACTCTGGCTCCACAACGCTATCTTCTTCTGAACTGAAGCACTTAAACTGTCTTAGAACATCGACTTTTAACTTAACCCCGCTTTGTCCTTCAAATCTCCACGAGCTCTTCAAAGAAAAAAGGCATGCTGCCTGATACCCCCAATAACAAATTGAAAGTAATAGTGTTTGTTTACCGGACAGACCAGACCTGTCATGTATGGAGCAACAGCCACTTAGTACATGCACTTAGGGCTGGGCAATGGGCCACGTCAGCCGTGTGGTCCAGACCCGTTGTGCGCCTAGGCCAAATCACGCTCATGGTCCCTAATTAGCCGATCCTGGCCCGAAAAATTTTTGATGGACCAGTTCAGGCCACATGGGCCCAACCTTAAGGAACTTTGGGGCTCCAAAAATACTGTCATTGGACAGTCACTTATTTAGTGACCCAATCCGGCCCAACGATGGGCTAGTCACTTGGTCAGGGATTGGCCGGAAGGCCCCAATAGTTGGTTCGGGTTTTCATTAATTTTCCTCAATTACCTTGTTTATTATTCATATTTTTTTTTTTTTTTTTTAAATTTCATTAAATTAAAAACAACCCAAGCTCGTGCCAATAGTGCCTTGGCCCAACCTAGTGTCCACTCCTACTGGCAATTGGAGTTCGGGTCAGCAATTTAAAGGCAGAGCGAGGGAAGATATGGTGGATGGTCCTAAAACTCTATCAGCAACTGTATTTACTTTTGCGATAGGAAGTAAGAGTGTAAAGGAGGAGGTGGTCACAAATCCTCAAAATTCTCTCCCAAAATCCCTTGGGCTTCTCCACCCAAATCCTATGTTTAAAGAAGCAGAAGTAGCAGCAGCAGAAGAAGAAAATCCGTCGGAATGTCGGAATGTCGGCATCAACAATGAACAATATGGTTCAGCAATCATGGGCATCGAATTCAGAGCAGCTCGACTTGGCAGTCATGGCAACGAGAAACCTCTACGGTCTTTTCTTCTTGAAGTACAAATCACAAGATCTCTTTACAACCTCTAGCCATGGTTCCGAAAGTTTAACAAAGAAAGTCTTTGATACAAACTATTTTATATTTCCATATGGAGAAAGAATGAAACTTAGGCTTTTTGAAGGAAATATAGCTCTCATGGTATTTCTTAACTACTTGAAGCTGTGAAGGACAAAAAAAAAAAAAAAGTAATAAAAGAAATTTTTTGACTAGGAACTAGCTAGATTTGTCCATCTGCAAAAGTTGGTGCCTTTACTTGTCGCTCTTGAAAGTGGAGGTTATGATTGTCCTAAAATGTATAGTTAATGTCTCTTAGCAGGAAAAGCTTGCTATGCATAAGACGTTGTGTAAGGAGATGTCGTTTATAGGATGGAGGGGCCGTATCAGCACCTTTCCTTACCATCTAAGAAAATGTTGTCCATGGTCACGTGACAACTTTATAAAACTGAAAGAACTCTTTGCTCCTTCCTTCCGAGACTCCCATAGCCCCTAACATCATTTTCCATCACCGTCTTTAGGAAAGAAACCGTTCGCCTATGCATGTGACAATCACAATCGCTGACCCTCATCCCTCTCCTCCTCTTAGTTCTCACTGTCGCGACCCATGGAGAGAAAATGGATTTAGAAGTAACCAACGGTCCTCAATCAACGTAAGTTGTCCTAGGCTCTTACTTTGCACAATATTGGGAAGTTCACTTCATTTTATTAACCTATCAAAACTGAGTCGCTAGTAGCTACTAAGACCAATTAGGAGCCAAGTGAGATGTAAGAATATACCTCACATTCTACACAATCAAAGATCTAAGTAAGGAGACTTAATTACAATAGTTATCCAATTAATATCATTTTGGTATCTAAACTTGATTATTTGTCAACCAAGTGTCACATGCAAGTTTTTTTTTTTTTTTTTTTTTTTTTTAATATCCAATTATGAATTCTAAAGTTCTTATTTATTAAATGTACATGCAATATTTTTGCATTTATTATGATCGTAAAATGCAATCTAACCATTCAACTTAAATGAGGAAATCACCACATTGAAGCAATATAAAAGAATCATAATCATTTCATCAAAGATAGTAATAAAAGAAAGAGTAGAAGATACCAAAAAAAAAAAAAAAAAAGAGGAAATAAAACAATCCGATGGAAGTTGAGCAAAGAATATAATATGACATTGTTATTGAGTATCAAGACAATAACTCCATGAGTTAAATTCAAAACAAATCCAATTTCTTGAGAAAAGGCGAATCTATCTAAACCCAAGATATCCATTAAAATCCTAAACTATACGTATACCAACTATATGAAACTAAATATAATACTAAAATCTACAACCTAATGAAAGCCTGTTTTTCTAATCATTTTCCAATTTTTTGTTTTAGAAATTTTTTATTTTTTATTTTATTGGGCCGGCCCGTACGCGCAGCTTCGATCTCCAGGGTCGAGTGGGTTAGAATTTAAGAAAACATATAGGTCCTTGTAAGCGAAATGGACTTGCTTGCTAAAGCCCAACCCGCGTATAGCCGAAACAAAGTCCAGATCTGTTAGACCAAATTAGGCTCATATTCACCAAACCAAGCTAAGCCCAATTTCATTAAGCTAATAAAACCCAAAGCTCATTAAGCCTAATTAAGCCTTTTTTTTTTTTTATTCTCTATTTTTCTCTTTTCTTCTCCCTTTTTTCAATTTTATTTTATGCACTATGTCTCCTCACTTTGAATTCAATGCTCTAAGCCAAAGAAGCTGTGGAAATAGCAGTTGCCAAAATGCCGTGACTGCTCAAAATTCGTGATTGGAAATCGCAAACCCACCTGATGAATTGTTCTATAAATGCCGCGTCCCCATATGAGAATGAGACTATTGCAAGGATTAACTACAACAGCCGCATGATAGGCCACTGTCAGAATCTGCAGTTAAAATTCTGATTGGAGGTGCACAATCCTAGTTTTGGGGAGAGATGATAGAATTCGACGAATGAAGAGAATTTCTATGGGGTCTCTTCTCGGCGTCAAGTAGCATCAAAGACTGATGGCCTTACCTTGGAAGCAACGGACTTTAGAAGCGAGTCAGTTATAGTTGGCTTTTTCCCATGCTGACCTCTGCTATCGAGAAGATCGTCAACAGCTTGAAGCTGTGCATCTGAAAGCAGAGCTTGAAGATCCACTTTGCTGAATCCTTCTATCATATGACATGTAGCATCAAAGTCCACATCACTGGCCAAAGGAAGCTGCGCAAGGGCATTAAAGCATACACTTAGCAAAACTTCAACATTGCCTGATGGTTGCCATTTTCGCTGACTGATCATACAGAAACGGAGAAATATAATTAATTGAATCCACCCAATATCTTCCTAATTAGTGAAAAGAAAAGAAAAGAAAAGAAAAGGAGAGGATGGTGATGTCTCAGAAAGGTTATACTAAATGATACCCGAAGGTAAGTCTTAGTCCCGTCTCATGGATTTAGTTATAAAAGCCTTTCTCATTTTTTTTTTTTTTTTCTGAGCATCATGGGTAGATGTTAAAGGTCTGAGGTTGAAAGTGATTTACTACTGAACATCTAAACTTTACCTGAGCCTCACCTGAGCATGTTGCAGATTCAACCCACAACGCCTTTTACAATGTTCTCTTGTAATTGACAATGGGTGATTTGGGGTGCAAGGACTTTTAGAGAACTCCACGGGAGAAGGGGTTTTAACTTTTAACTCAACGTGTTTCACCAAATGTACTCTGTCAGATGCCATAAGTTCTAAACAGGATCTTAGTTGCTTAAATAAACTCTGTTTCTAACTCTTTTTGTTTGCTTTAAGCAATTCTCCATTCATATGTAATCTTTCCGGTGCATCTTTTTGGAAAAAGTAGGATTGCGGTCATATAGTTCTTTAACGAGTAATCCCTAAAATTTCAATAGGTGCAACCTGTTTCAGACCGTGTAAAAGATGAAATGCTAAAAGCAAAAAAAACTGGTAGATGGATGAAAGCTAAGGCACTGTTTGGTAAATTTTGTTTTTGTACCTCGGAATAACTATTTCTATTCTTTTGTTCTAGAGAATGAAAAAGAACAGAAACCCGTTTGCGTCACCGACCCCGGAGACGCTGAGCCATGGCGAGGCTCATCGGCCCGAGTTTTGCTGTGGTTGGGCGAGGTTGGCCTCGCCAGGCCACCTCTAGGATGGTGTCGCTTGGCGGTGGCCCGACAAGGTTGAGCCTCGCCGGTAGCTAGGTGAGTTCGGTCTCACCAAATCTAGACGATGTCTATCTCACCCAGCCAAGGCGAAGCTGAGCCTCGCACAGCCACAATAAGGCTCGGCCTCCCTAGCTAGCGCGAGGCTCGCTTGGCCACCGGCGAAGCTTGGCCTCGCCCAGATCTAGTGAGGCTGAGGCTCACCATGGCCAGGCTGGCCTCCGGTGAGCTTGTCAGACCTCACCTAGGCAATGGCCGGCGACCAACCAAAGAAAAAAAGAAAAAGGAAAAAAATAAGAAAATATAATAAAAGAATTAAAAAATCTAAGAATCATGCCAAACGTATTTCTATACTGAAACTAGAAATTTTGAAAAGTTACCAAACGCGTTCTTTTGATAATAAATTATTCTCGAGATCAGAATAAATAAAAAAATCATTTCTAATAAAAAATTGTTCTCCGGAATATAATTGTTACCAAATGTGCCCTAAATTTCCACCTTCCAGGATAAAAGTTGTGAAAATATCCAGCCTCTCCTGTATTGAAGGAAAATCACAGAACATAAGTTGAGCCAGCCAAGTCTCAAAAGTGCCATCTACTGCTTCTCATCAAATGCAACACATAACTAGACAATGATAAAATAAAGAAAAAGCATCCTTGGAAAGAAAATTGAATTAGAATTATTAGTAGATAGATGAACCCATGAACCCTGAGCAAAACAAGAGAGCACTTCACGCAGCAAATGTCATGATGACTGAGAAATTGCATGTGCTCGATGTAACAAGACTCAAACGATCAAAATCAGTTGATGCCATTATAGAGGCTCAATACCAGCATAATACACATCTTGCAAGCTACTTCAGCAACTAAAAAGTAATTTATGCAATCCCATCATTTGTTACCTACTTTTTGATACATATGTAATTTATCCAATATTGTGCATCCAATGTTAAACAATTCTAAATCAAGGAAAAGTCACGTCTAGCATTTTATTGTCTACCTTGAAGGTTATTACATAGTATCCATACTAAATGCTTCGTAAAAAATGGTTGTCGAAGTGTTCATGATGGCCATGCAATTTGCAGTAGCAATTGATAGTTAGTGTGCTATCGGAAGAGAATACTTTTTGTTATCATATAATACAAAATTATAACTTTTTTTTCCGCCAACACAAACACACCGGTTAAAACTGCAACACCATCTAATTCAGTAAAAAAATGCACCAACGAATAACATACCAGTAGTGACTCATAAAATTAGATAGATTTCACATGACCACCTTATAATTGCTATTGAATGCAAGAAACTAACTTGATTGATGACATGGTCAGTGACCCGTATTATCTATCATGCCCCTCTTTGAAGCAATGGAATCAAATTCATCAAAAAAGAGAAGGCAAGGTGTTGCAAATACTGCCTTCGAGAATATATCAGAACCTGTAGTTTTGTAATTGTCGTTACTCTCAAATATTCAAAATCTCTCCATTTTGCTGACAAAATCTAAGGATCATAATAACACTACATAATTTAACAACCTGAAACTCGTAGAAAAATCGGACCAGTTACAGGAACAGATCAACGTTAAAGATATCTAGACAAAACATCAAACAGGTAACGAAGGACTCTCGGCGAGACCCATTTTTTAACTTCAACTAATCGAGATCAATAAAATCCCGAGTATTCTCCCTTCGACTGAAACGAAACTCACGAACCTGCTTCAGACAGCTTCGCTCTCCTATATCTCGGTTCGAAGGTGGATGGACACAGATCCCGAACGATGGAGCAGAGCGATGAGGAGATTCTGAACACGTAATCGACTCTAAAGGTCGATCGGTATAGAAACGACCTGGCAGGGGTAGAGCCGATTCCTATGCTCCTTGGTTCCCTTCAGCCGAGCTCTTCAATGGCCAAATCCTTTTTCAAGCGAGCGTCCAGCATCCTCTCCTTCTCGCTCTCGGCTGACTCTCTTTCTCCCCCGTGAATCTCTCTTCAGCCTATCTCTCCGCAACTTGCCTCTTCAACGGCCGCCCTCACCGAAAACCAGCGGCGTCTCTCCTCCTCCTGTTATGCGAACAGGATCCTCTTGAGGCGAGCATCCTTTCCGGCGAAGATGTTCCTCGGCGAGCAGCTCCTATCTCATCATTTCCTCTCGGATCAGCACGCTCCCCTCACCTCACCGATCGAATCTTTCTGTTATTTCTCTCGCACGACAGCTAGCGCGGCTCTAGAAGGTGCTGGCTCAGCTCTCGTCACGGCTTGTCGCGCCTCCTTCGCTCACAGACGCACGCGCGCTTGGCCTGTCTTTTCTTCCTTGCGTCACAGACGCTGTGCTGGCTGGGGAAGTTGAGGGGGAAGCGCGTGAGGGAAGAGGGAGGCTGGGGCTGGGCTTTCTTTTTGTTTGGTTATATGATGGGCCAAGGAAATACAAAAGGAGATGGGCTAAAAAGGAAATGAAGAGATGGGCCCAAAGAATTAAAAGAAATGGGTTGGACTAATGGAGGGAGGGGGCTTAGAAGGCTGAAAACTTTGCTAAGGGGCCGGCCCACACGACTTCATTTCGCTTTTTTTATATCCTTTTTTATTTATTTTTTTCTTATTATCTTTTTTTTTTTTTTTTTATAAATTTTCAGATTTTTGTAAAATAAATGGATACCTAAAACGTTGATAAAAATTGAGTATCAACAAGAATGATAAGAAAGCGAGATAATATCGTATTTACCCTCTAATGGAGCTACCTATAGTAGGGTCAAAGGCCAATGTGGCGATGTTAGGTTTCAGATATTTAACTGTTCCCACTTACCTACATATGCTGTGAAAAGGCAATCTCTCATCCTCATTTCTTCGATTTTCTAATGCAAAGGGATCGCCCCCAAAGAATCGCTCCTTTGTTTGAATTTTCGGGGTAAACCGAAAAACCAACCCGAGCATGCCATCTTATTGATTTTGGCCAAGACGAATATTATAGACATGAGGATGAAAATGTTGTTGGCAAGGATTAAGCTGTTTGACATTATTGGACTCACAAAAATTAATGGTCGAATAAACTACGAAGCTGGGTAGACTATACAGAGGAGGTATGCTGATCAATAAAAAAAAAAAAACCGACGTACAAAGATGCGTTATAAGCAACTGTCAAATTCCCCAGTTGAATTTTTTGATTGGAGATGCACAATTTGTAGTTTTGGGTAGAGATGATAGAATTCAAAGAATGAAGAAAACTTTTGTGGAGCCTTCTCTTCTCGGCATCGAGATTGACGAGCTCGCCTTTGAAGCGGCGAACCTCGGTAGAGTCCGTTATAACTGTCTTTCCCGCGCTTGAGAACTCTCTCCGCTTGCAGCTGTGCATCCGGGCGAGCTTGAAGAACCGTTGATTATGATTAGATCAATTAGTGTAGCGTCCAAGTCCACGTCACTGGCCAAAGGAAGCTGCATGAGGGCATTGAAGCAGACAATTAGCAAAACTTCAGCGACGCCCATTGTTGCCATTTTAATTGCCTGATTATGCTGAACTGTTGTAATAGGATTAAATGAATTCGCACAACATGTTCCTAATTAGTCTAAAGAAAAGAAAAAGAGAGGGATGACAATGTCTTTGAAAGGTTTATACAAAATGATACCCAAAGGTAAGTCCTAGTCTGTTTCATAAAAAAAAGCTGTAAAGGCCTTTTCATTTTTACCATTGCACATCTAAACTTACCTAAGCCTCACCCAAGCGGGTTGTAAATCCAACCCACAATGCCTTTTACAACGTTTTCTTTTAAAAGTATTGTGTCGATGCCTCGAGTTCTAAACGGGATCTTCATTTTGCTCAATTTGACTCTGTTTCTAGCTCTCCCTCTTTTTCTTTTTTTAACAATTCTCTGTTCATATGTAATTTTTCCGATGCATCTTCTCAAAAAGTTATGCGGATATGAAGTTCTTTAACAAAGTAATCTCATAAATTTCAATCCGTACAACCTATTTTGAACCATGCCAGAGATGAAATAACCTAAAAGCAAGTGCTGGCAGATGGATGGAAGCTAATTTTTACCTTCCTTGATAAAAATTAAAGGATATCCAGCCTCTCCCGTATTGAAGAAAAATCACGTAACGTAAGTGTTCAAGCCTGCCAAGTCTCAAAAGTGCACCATCAAGTAAGTCTGGTCTACTACTTCACACCAAATGCAACTCGATTAGAACTAAAAGCACATAATTGGACAACTACAAAATAAAGAAACAGGATCCCAAGAAAGGAAAGTGAATTGGAGTTATTATGAGATAGATGAACTCATGACTCCTAAGGAAAACAAAAGACCACCTCATGCCACAAAGATGTCATGACAGACATGAGAAATCGCCCTATGCTTGATGTCACAAGACTATCAAAATCCATTGATGGTGTTGTAGAGGCACAAGTCTAGCTTAATACACTTCTTGCACGCTACTTCAACAACTGAAAATTTATGCACTGCCATCTTTTGTTACCTTCTTTGATACATATGTAGTTTATCCAGTAATGTGTATATGAAGTTAAACAGCTCTAAATCAAGTAAAAGTCAAGTCTAGCATTTTATAGTCCACCTTAAAGGTTAATAACATAGTCTCCATGGTAAATGCTTGGTGGAAAATGTTTGCCAAAGCATTCATAATGGCTGTGCAACTTCAAATAGTAGTTTAAAGGTAGTGTGCTATTGGAAGAGTGTGCTTTTGTTACCATGTAAGATGAAATCATTACCTTGGTTGTGTGAACGGCAATGGACTGGTTAAAACTTCAACACCATCTAATATAGTAAAAAACTGCACCAATGAATAACAAACCATTAGTGAGTCATACCGTTGAATATATGTCACTTGATCACCTTATAAGTGCTATGAATGCAAGAAACTGACTTGATTGATGACATGGTCAGTGAAACCTTATTATTTCTCTTTGGAGCAATGAAATCAATTTCATCAAAATCAATTTCATCGAAAAAGAGAAGGCAAGGAACTGCAGTTGCTGCCTTTGAGAATATATCCAGAACCTGTATTTTCTAATTGCCGTTGCTCTTGAATATTCAAAATTTCTCCCTTTTGCTGACAAAATCAATGCCATCAATATGCAAAATAGAAAATCCAGTGGACATTTGATCACCACTTCCAAATTTTTAGTAGAGAAAACCTCTAAATATTTCACATCTTTAATCTTTCTCTTAATCAAATAGTCATAGACAATCCTCTCATTCATTCATTAGAAACTCATCAACCTTTTTAACTTGGCCTCTTTAGTGGTTATGGGAGGATCCTCATTGCTACTTTTGCTAGTTATCCTATTTCGACTACTAGCATACCTGAAGAGACTCTATTAAATACATACAAAAGCAATAGCAGAAAGCACAAAAATATGAAATGTCCGTAAATAACAAAGTATAATACAAGATTGCACAATGAAACTCAATCAGCATCGGTGCAGTTGAAAATAAGCCTCTTATAGCTTGCTCGGCGGTACCAATATACTTATTCAACAGCTCGAGTCTTTCACGATATGGATTGAAGAGAACAAGCTACTGCTGCAAAGCACCAAAGCAATGTGTGTCTTACCAAAGCCCGAGATATCCATTTAAAAGAACATTTGACCATGGCCTTAGAGGAGCTTGCCCCAAAACATTTTATAAGCAAATATAAGAATGATAGACACGAAGATGAACTAGGTTTATTTAACAAGTTAACAATGACCACATTTTAGCAGAGTGAGATAGAGAGAGAGCAAGATGAGGAAAGGTGTAATGAGTCACTAGAAAGAATAAACAAAAGCTACAACTAAGAAACAACCAATGCAGTTATACAAGCTTTCTTGTACAAAATCCATGCATAATTTAGCTCACTCGCAAGAATGCATCAGGGAAACAATGGTAGGTAGTTAAGCCCCACAATCTCAGGTAATCCCATCATCTTAATGAAGATTCTGTAGAGGATGACCATGAGCTCCCTTCACTAGATTGTCAATCTGCCAAAAGAGGTTTAGACAGCTTATCATCAAAAGATGACTTCGACTTTACATGGAAAGTCAAGCACTTAATGGAAGACAAACACTTGAGAACCTACGCATAGATTAGTATTGCTCATCCAGATACTCGATCAAGAAAGACACTCATAAAGCAATAATAGGATCCTCACATATGTTGAGTATGAGGAACAACTCCTTTTTCTAACAAAATAACAAATTCTTCATCTAGCGAGATAAAGTGAATTAAGCGATCAAATATTATTAAGTATGTGGGAAGCACACTCAAGAATATAGAGGAAGTCACGAACCTTCTAAGTTTTAGTCCCCCAAATGTCTACTACTTGACTGACTTACCAAGGCCTATAAAATAAATTATGTATTTGATTAACCTAATTATGAATACAGAGAATAAGTACTTCGGCAAACAAAAGATATGGTTAATACTTTGTACATTAAGCCATTGAATGCCTAAGCGAAATGGGACTGTTAGCCTAAAAAGTTTGCCTAGCAAACAACTTTAAGTTGCTCATATAGATCCCCACCCTTACACCTGAAAGTTGCTCATATAGATCCCCACCTTTACACCTGAAGACATTTCGGCATGAATAGTTGACTACATTCCAGGAATCTTCATAAATAGATGAAGAAAGCTAATAATTATTGCTGGAGAACCAGAATTTTAACTTTAAGAATGGGAATACTTGAAAATTGCAACTATAACAATTCAAGTCAGATGTGGAGTAAAGTTGATAGTGATCTTTGGTTGTGCAACATTAGATAATTCTAGTTATAACTCTAGAACTACAGGAAACAAAGATTATACAAAAGGGAGCAACCCAGGTTTTGCATATGCCTAATTTAATTCATCTAGGAGTCAGAATCATTAAATTCCCAGACCCAACTAAAATTAGCAAAGGAAAAAGAAAATACATATCATCAGCACAACAAATAAGAATTCAAGAATGTAAATGCCTTATCGGCAAAAAATAAATTTTCCCATGTTTTTCCCCAAATTTAAATTTAGATTAGTTCTTTCTAACACGCATGACCAAGGTGAAATGAGACAAAAAGATAGACCATATATCAACTCAAAACTAACGCACAACATAAAAAGTGAAAACTCAAACCCAAGAGGTTCTCAATAAAAATTGTTTTACATGGCAAGCTTGTTGTAATGCAGTAAATCTCACTAAACCTAACCAAAATCACTTGTCATCTAACCCTTGCAATCACAAGGCAACACATAATTCATTCACCCGGTCGAAATGAGGAGAACAAAGTCTCCAAAAGTACACATTGTGCTACCTTGATTCAAGTTGCAAAACTAAAGAATATTGTCCTACAATAACCTTAGAATTTTTTCAAGTTCACATAAGTTCGATATTACTACCCTCCAAGCTGTCACAAATTAACATGTCTTCCCAATATATAGCCTCAAGCCAGTAACAAAAACCACAGCAACAGTAGTTCAACAACAATGGACCTACCCCCAAACTGACATAGCAAAGAGCTTGAAACAAATAGGGACGTCCAAGTTCCCAAAAAATTCTGACTTACGTGCGTGACCGTTACTTGGTCCTTTAAGAATTGAAGATCAGCAACAAGAACTTCTAAACTTTGCTTTAGCATTTTCTAGGTCCTTTTGTAGAAGAGTTGTGACCTCCAGCATGAATTAATGTAAATAATAAGATACTTGACATCATTAATAGAGATAAAGGCACATTGCTTCAACTCGAGTACCTCTTTGCATGACGACTGTAGCATAACATTTGCTCGAAGCCATAAACATACCGAATCAGTATGTTCGATGTGAGCTCGTGAATATATGCCTTCGGAGACTTCAAAATCAACAAGCAATGCCTGCATCCACAATAAAGAGCCATAAAAATCGGTCGGTTTGGCACCTATTATTATCTTTTGTCTCTTAGAAGTTTTGATGGTCTTAGGTTTTAAAGCCCAATATAATAATCCCACCCCATTTTGCTTTTTAATAGGACCTTCAAACATCAAAGCATTATATTACTGGCAATATTCAGGTGTCCAAATCTAAAACCACCGCACAATTATTGAGATCAACATGGGTTCTTCGAAGCACTAACCAGATTCTTAGGAACATTGCTTCCAGAAGTGCATTTGCGATGGAAAAGACAATCCAATATTCCATATTTAGTCAAGTGCACCAGAAGTAGTTCCTAGTATGGCAAGAATAAGACTACCATATCCTCTACCTGCTTTGTTAAGATAAAAAGGACTGATATGATCGGCTAAGAGAACATCGAGGATTAAGAAGACATTTTAACATTCAAATTTTCTAGCATGATAAGATTAAGAGAAAATTTTAGTTCACATCACACATGAAAGATGATTGATAGAGTGTCAAGGATTCCAAATGAAAAAGAGAACCTGTATAGTAAAAAATTGGTGTTTTAATGACGGTAGAAAAAGAACTTAAAGGGATAAAATGAGAAAGAACTTCACATTGGAAAAACATTCGGTTAAAATACATGCACTTTGAGAAGCTTTCAGCTTGAATTTCAATCTTAAATTCTAGTTTTGAGGCTATGGTTCAATCTTTCAGTAGTATAGATGCATGCTCGTTGCACACACATAATCACATGCTCCATCATAGGTCACTTTGCTATAGTACATCTAACCATTCCTTTGGGGCTCAAAGAAAACTTCAGATCCAACTAGTGAGCTATCGAGTACGAGACTTGCAAATTGGAGAAGTGAATGTCGAAATATGGGAGGGTCACCTTGGTATAAAGCACCTTTTCCAATCAGCCAGTTTGCTTCAGTCATAATGCAGTTCCTAGTTGAGTATCAAATAAACTAGAGCCTAAAAAATAGGACATCTTTGTGGCTGAATGGAGTGGTGAGGTGAAGTAATTGTTGCATCAAGGTGGCCCAATTTCAAATGATTGATCAATTCAAATCCTGGATTTTCGTATTGAGAGAGATAGCACACCTTATTTATGTAATATCAAAGAGTTAAAGGTTGTAGCCTATTTGAGGTAGAAAACCTTAGTGCGAGACAGATGGAGGCATGACATAGTATTATTTGTGCACTTTGTCTGTGTTTTTAGCAGAGAGGCTGAGATGCTTGGCTACCTTGTAGTTGATTTTTTTGAAGGACTAATGGTGTGAAATAAATCTAGCAGATTCTTGTGCACTATAGAGATATGCAAAATTACAGCACGCAAGCGAAACTTTGTTGATGGCGAGAAATCTTGGAATGTGCAATTTACCACTTGCATGGAGACTAGTGACCAAACAAGAACAAGATTGTCAAAAACACAAGTTAGCTGGTGTGAAAGAGACGGGGAATGACTATCCAAAGAAGGCAAGGGCTATTAGCTGCTTACAAGATGAAAACCACATGCGACCATTCGGCACCGTAGGTTTTCCACAGTGATTGCCTTGGGAGTGTTTAAAAGTAGCCGATATACAAAAAGAAAAAAGAAGGATGCATACAAATCGATACTAGCTATATGTTGTCATTAGACTAAATCTCCTTGGGACATGGATCTATCAAAGAGCCAAAGATAAGATGGTGACCACGGAATTGAGTCATATCCAGTCCAAATCTTGACATTTTTGTTAGTTAAGAGATAGAAGTAAGATAGCCTTTCAATCTTGCATTAAGGGAAGATGGTTTTAGACTTCACATTATGATTTACTCTTTATACGATTAATTTCTTGCCTCAACTATGTTGGATTCACTTCGGTTTAAATAATTATGTTAAAAGGTTTGCTCCCACTTGGTGTGTTAGCAATTAAACTATTGCTTTCCAAAGAATATTACAACATCAATGAAGCATTGTCCTATTTGAATGAAGGGACACATGAAAGTTGGTACCACCAACTCTAAGCTCCCTTAAGTGTTCAGTGAAAATTTGAAAACAACCAATATGAAACAATTTTAAAAAGATAAAACAAAAGAACTCTTGAATTAGACACATTTCCTCCTTTCTTTTGTCACTTTTTGAAACAAAAGAACTCCTGAACTCCACAAGAATGCATCTGGGATTCAATGGTAGGCAATTAAACCCCACAATCTCAAGTAATCCCATCATCTCACTGAAATTCTGCAAAGTTTGACCACAAGCTCCCTTCACTACATTGTCAATCTGCAAAAAGGTTTAGACAGCTTACCACCATAGGATGACTTTAATGTTACATGAAAAGTAAAGCACTCGATGGAAAATAGACACTTGGGAACCTACGACAGAGATTAGTATTGCTCATCTAGATACTCAATTAGGAAAGACACTCATAAAACAATAATAGGATCCTCGCATGTGTTGAGTATGAGGAACTACTCCTTTTTTCAACAAAATAATGAATTCCTCATCCACCAAGAAAAAGTGAATTAAGCGATCAAACAACATGAAGTATGTGGGAAGCACACTCGAGAATACAAGAGGAAGTCGCGGATCTTTCAAGTTTTAGTCCCCCAACATGTCCACTACTTAATTGACTTACCAAGATCTATGAAATAAATTATGTACTTTGATTAAGCTAATTATGAGCACTAAAAATACTTCAGCAAACAAAAGCTAAGGTTAATGTTCAATACATTAAGTCATTGAATGCCTAAGTGGAATAAAACTATTAGCCATATAAAGTTTGGCTGGCAAACCACTTTAAGTTGCTCATATAGATCCCCACCGTTACACCGAAAGACATTTCAGCAGGAATAGTTGACTGCATTCCAGGATTTTGCATAAATAGATGAAAAAAGTTAATAATTATGGCTAGTGAAGTAGAACTTCTACAAATTTTACTTTAAGAGTGGGAATGCTTGAAAATTGCAACTATAACCATTGGCATCAGATGTGGAGCAAAGCTAATAGTGATCTTTGATTGTGCAGCATCAGACAATCCCAATTCAATCTATGGAACCGCTAGAAATAAAAATTATACAAAAGGGAGCAACCGGGACTATTGCATTTGCCTTATTTAATTCGGCAATGATTCAGAGTTATCAAATTCCCAGACCCAGCTCAAAACAGCAAAGGATTTAGAAGTCATCGGCACAACAAATAAGAATTCAAGAACGTAAATGCCTTATTAGGCGAATTGCAACATCTTCCTCAATTGTGTTTGGTAATTTAAGATGGGAGGGAATGAACGAATAGCAAACAAATAAACAAACAAAATATAAGTTCATAAGTAACTAGAAAAGCACCTTCAATTCTTCATGAAGGAAGTAACTAAATCACTCCTACTGCACAAAAGGTATCAACAATTCACTCTTTCGCTAACCAGGCGTTAATTCTTTTATTTCATTGCTCACAAATCATGATTGTACTATAGTGAAATTGAAAAAACATTCTATAAGGTATGACCGATACTCTCAACCACCTCTGCCTGTCAACAAAACCTAGCATTTGTTAGCATCTTCAGTGTGCTTACTATCTAAGCAAGTTACGTGCTGCCAAGCATGTCAACCCCAACATTATGCTGAAGCACAACATAAACCAGCAAAGCATCACCACCGTGGAGGCAAGTGAAAGTACCGCATGTTCATGACATACAAAAAAGGAATTTTGCTCAAAGATAAGAGGATGAACAAATACAAGCGGTGGTCCTAGAACTAAGATGAAAGCTTAGCTGAAACAAAACTCACAAAACAGGACGCAACAAAAAACAAACTCTAGTTCTATGGACTTTCCATCATTGACTATCTTTGCCAATCAAATGATACATACATTTCCATCTCTATTGAGCTTCAGGCAGTCATTGATGATGAGTTCACAAGATTTTGGCACACCCAAAACTGAAAGGATCGACATCTGCTGATGATGTTGAAGAGGCTAAAGACTAGTTTAATACACTTCTTGTAAGCTACTTTAGCAACTGAAAAGTAATTCAAGCAATCTTGCCGTTTGTTACCTTCTTTGATACATATGTAGTTTATCCAATACTGTGTATCCAAAGTTAAACAATTCTAAATCAAGGAAAAGTCATGTCTAGCATTTAATAGTCTGCCTTGAAGGTTATTACGTAGTCTCCATATTAAATGCTTCATAGAAATTTTTTTGGCAAAGCATTCATAATGGCCATGCAATTTCCAACAGCATTTTACAGTTAGTGTGCTATGGAAAGAGAGTACTTTTTGTTACCATGTAAGACAAAATTATTACCTTGTCCCCGTTGACACAAACACACCGCTTAAAACTTCAACACCATCTGATTCAATAAAAACTGCACCAATGAATAACATACCATTAGTGAGTCATACCATCAACTATATTTCACATGACCACTTTATAAGTGCCATTGAATGCAAGAAACTAATTGATTGATGACATGGTCAGTGACCCCCGTATTATCATGCCTCCTCTTCAACACAATGGAATCAAATTCATGAAAAAAGGGAAGGCAAGGTGCTACAGCTGCTGCCTTTGAGAATATAACCAAACCTGTTATTTTAAAATTGCCATTACTCTCTAATATTCAAAATTTCTCTAGTTTGTTCACAAAATCAATGCCGTCAATGTGCAGAACAGATGATCCAGTAGACATTTGATCACAAATTTCAAATTTCTAGTAGAAAAAAACTTTAAATATCTTACATCTTAATCTTTCTCTTAATCTTCATAGAGGATTCTCTCATTCATGCGTGAGAAAACTCAAGAACTGTTTTAATCTTTCTCTTAATCTTCATAGAAGGGACCTCTATTAAATGCATACAAAAGCAAAAGAAGAAAGCACAAAATTGTGAAATGTATGGAAATTTCAAAGTTCAATAGAAGATTGCATAATAGAACTCAATAAACATCTGCGTAGTTGAAAAGAAGCCTCTTACAGCTTGCTAAAAAGTACCAATGTACTTATCCGAGCTTGCCCTTTTACTAATATGGATTGAAGAGAACAAGTCGTTGCTGTAGCACCAACAATATGTCTTGCCAAAGCCTAGACATCCATGTAAAAGAACATTTCACTATGGTCTTGGAGGAGCTTGTGCAAAAGCATTTTATCAGCAAATGTAAAAATGATAGACACAAAGATCAACAGGTTTATTTAACAAGTTAGCAGTAACCACATTATTAGCGAAGGAGAGAGAGGAGAGAGAGAGAGAGAGAGAGATGAGGAAAGGTGCAATAAGTTGGCTGAAAGAATAAACAAAATCTAGTCTTCAACAACACAAAGGTGCTCTTTCCTAACACCAAAAATTGCAGAATGCACAATTTGATGTAGCTAAACCTACTCTTCAACGAAATGATGGCTTGACCATATCGATGAGTTTACTTCAATATCAATTGTCTCCCAGCACGAATTTCACGCATAAATGGCTAAATACTAGAATGAAGAAAGATAATTCACAAATCACACCGTGACTCAAGACTTGAAGCTTCTGCACTTCGGTTCAAAAGTAACCAGAAAAACACCTCCAATTCTTCGTGAAGGAAATAACTAAATCACTCATATTGCATAATACGTATCAACGATTCACTCTTTCGCTACCCAAGCATTGATTCCTTTATTTCGGTCCTCACAAATCATGTTGTTCTCTACTGATATTAAAAGCACTCCATAAGGTGAGACCAGTACTCTCAAGTCTGAACCAACTCAGCCTTACAACAAAAACCTAGCATTTGTCAGCATCTTTAGTGTGCTTACTATCTAAAAGTTCCCTTCCACTTTATCCATTTTTTCTAAGCAAAACAGGTGCCACGAAGCATGTCAATCCCGACGTTATGCTGGTGCGCAACACAAACCAGCTAGGTATCACCATCGTCAAGTAGGCAAGTCAAAGTATCACATGTTCATGATACATGAAAGAGGATTTTCCCTCAGAGACAACAGGATGAACGAATGCAAGAGGTGGTTCTAGAACCAAGATAAAAGGTTAGCTGAAGGAAAACTCACAAAATAGGACACAACAAAAAATGAACTCTAGTTCTATGGACTTACCATCATCGATTATCTTTGCCAATCGAATGATACATATCTTATCCATCTCTATTGAACCTCGGGCAATCATGGACCTTGAGTCGACAAGATTTTGGCACACCCAGCACCCTCTCTAATGATTCACATCTATAAAACTTCAAACTTTTCAGATTCTGTAGATTAGAAAGATCAGATTCATTTAACCTTTTGATTGAATTGCAAGACACAATAGACAAATTCCGCAATGATTTCAATTCTCCCAAACCCTGAATCTCAATTAGCTGAGGCAATCGGATCAGGGACAAAAACTGGATCTCCTTTAAACAAGGCAGAATGAGCAACGTCTTGAGCAATGGACAGTCCTCCATACACAATTGATTGAATTTCCGTAGCTTTCCAAGCATCTCGAATCGAATCTCTCCCAGCGAATATCCATAAATAGACAGCTGCAACAAATTCTCCAAGTTGGAAAAGACTGACCAATCTATTGGTGATTGGACATCGTATAACCACAAATCTTGAAGGCCGGATGGGAGCCCAATAAGAGATTGGGGCTCAGCAAAATTTATGCTGAGGCTTTGTAGCTGAGAGAGGGAACTGAAATCGGTTGGAAGCAAGGCCATTCCTCCAACGTGGAGGGTCATTCGTTTCAGAGCAGGTGGTCTCACGATCCCCTCTGTGTTGGGTTCTTCAATTGAATATCCAATTATCCGAAGGTCAACTAAATTGGTTAGGTGTGAGCAGTCGGGGATCATGGTCAGTGAATCCGATACAATGCTTAAAGAAATTAGACTCTTGGGAAGCTCCGGCAATTGTTGGATTGGATCACATAAATGTAACAAAAGTATTTGAAGATTTGTAAGTTGATTGATCGTTGTGGGCAATCCACTAAAGAAACCTTTGGATAAGTCAAGATAATTCAATGAGGATAGTGCCTTGATTTTACTTGGAATTTCCCCCACCAGATGTGTAGATTCGACATATAACTTTTCCAGATTTTCCAACATTCCTATGGTTTTCGGAAGTTCACTTATGTAACTACCATCGAGCTTTAGTACCTTCAACTTTTTGAGATTTCCTATACAATCTGGTAAGCTCCCGATTCTTGAACCGCTCAAATCCAACTCGACCAATGATTGGAGCCTCCCAATCGAGTCCGGTAACTTTTCTAGATAGGAATTCCATATGCGTAAAACTTTTAACCTTTCAAGATTTCCAATAGAATGAGGTAATTCACTAAATTTTAAATATTGGACATCTAGCTCAAGTAGTGACTCCAATTGTCCGATAGAGTCGGGAAGCTTTTGAAGTTCCTTGCATGGCAAGATTAGAGATTTCACCTTTGCTAAATTGCCAATCGAGTGAGGCTTTCTTGAGGGTGTCCAATCTATTTTTAGCACTGTCAAAGATTTTAGACTGCCAATGGATTCCGGTGGCGACTCAATAGCTTCACTCTTTATCTCTAGGTAATCAAGATGTTGTAGATTGCCGATGGACTTGTCAATCTTTCTTAGTCGAACGCATCTAAGAATCAATTTCTCTAGCTGCGAGATTGTGGAGAACTTGGGCATCTTTCTAAGGAATGGACAATCCTCGAGTTGTAGGATTTTCAATTGTTCTGCCACCTATAAAGTAATTGGTTGAAACTCAGAAAAGAGGAAGAGTAAATGTAATGCAAAAGTATGTTGTGAGATCATACCATGATTTGACACCATCCTCCCCAATCTTCAATAATGTTATTCCCAGATAGCATGAGAATCGTTAGGTTCTTCAACCCAAAGTTGGTAGCTCGGAATTTCGAAGGGCAATTGCTCCAAGAGAGCCATGTCAGATTAAAGAAAACATTCTTAAAGTCTCCTTCAAAATTTCCATGGTCCAATTGAAGGAACCTGAGGTTGACCAAGCCCATAAATTGCTTGCGCTTAAATCTGTACATCTTATTTGGGCTAGGTGTACCAAGATTGAGTGCCACTATGTCTTTGGTTCCCTGGAAAACAAAAGTAGCAACCAATGAGTACATATGTCACTTTGACTTGAAATTAGATAGAAAGGTGGTGATGCTAAAGGATGCACTTTGGAAAACATTTAGAGGTCAAGATTACCGTTTTGTTTGCACTACACGGAAGGCATCCTTGGGAGACCACAATCTGCTACCCTTCATATGGATTTCACCACTTTTACGGATGGACAATACTCCTTCCAAGGTCTCTAAGTTGGTCGTGCATCCATAATTTATTATCGATCGATATTTTTATTAGAGACATACGTCTGAGGATATTGACCTCACTTTCGGTCGGATACCCAAAAATCGCATCCCAATATTTAACCGCAGTTGTTTTCTCTTTGTTGAAGCAGAAACATGCAATATCAAGAAAAATTTGCCGTTGATTAATTCCCAATGCTTCGTAGCTTATCATCAGCTTCTTCTTGACATCCTCATTCATCACCTTCTTTAACTTACACAGGGCAACTTCCCATGTTCTTCGGCATTTTCCGCGAAGTGTGGAACCCACAACATCGAGAGCTAACGGAAGTCCTCCTAGTGCATCGACAAGCTTTTCTATGATATCCATGTAACTAGGCGGAGGCTTGGCACATCCCAAGGCACGCTCACAGAAAAGTTGAAGAGCATCATGTGAATTCATCTCCAGCATATTGTAGAATGAAAACTGTCCACTATTAGAGATTGGGAGATTGTCATCCTCACCTTCCTTTATCAGGAATTCAATATTTCTTGTTGTTATGATGATTCTACTACCCCCACCAAACCAGTTGGGCTCGCCTGCAAGCCTCATGATTTGGTCCCCGTTGTCGATGTCATCAAGAACAACGAGGACTTTCTTGCCAAGAAACCTTGTCTTGATCACTTCATCAATGAAGAAGGGGTTTGTGCAACTAAGATTGAGAACATCAAACAACAATTTCTTTTGTAAGCCTATTATATCATGAGTTCGAACATCTTTAAGAAAACAACAATGATTCCGAAATTGAGGGTAGATTTGCCTGAAGACGGCCTCGGCTAGTGTCGTTTTTCCGATGCCACCCATACCATGAATCACAATAAACCGTACATCAAAAGCTCCTACATCTAATAGCTTCATAATGTGATCCATTCGATCCTTAATTCCCACCAAATGATTAGACATGTCCGTCCGTCTTGTCCATAGCAAATTTGAAACCTCTTCCACCATGAGGTTTGTAAGTTTATATAGGCTGCCACATACATAACATGCAATCATCTCAGATAAAAAAAATCACATATGGAATTTATGTCTGCATAACGTGTCACTGGAAGGTTATCATCAAATTCAAAGTAATTGACTTTGAAAGCAACCAGCATGAAATGAGTGATATTCATGCTGCGAGCCGTTTGCCACAAAAAAGGAAAAAAATGAAAAATGAAAGCTGCTACTATCAGGATTCTTTGATCCGGTAAATGGTAGGAAAAAGGTTATTTCATGAAGAAGGTCTAATTGGGCTTTGACTAGAATTCCTCGGTGAACCGATGAGTTTGAAGATTCACATAAAAGAAAAGGATTTTCTCACCAGGCAATTACCTGGAATTTAGGAAAAAAGAATAAAAGCTCAAAAGCATTTTTCTTAATGTACCCGAGTAGTAGGGTAGTAACCGAAAATGAGGAACACTTTCAGAGTATTTATCAGCCTTCATTAGAGTTGCCAACAAACATTTTTCTGAATAAGCTACCAACTGGTTTAACTTAGCAATTTCATCAGTCACATTAAATTTGTTGATAATTTAATCGGACTAAGTTGGTAAGTAACTCAAATTATGCTTGGTATTTTGATAATTGAATTCCTAACCTCAGAATATTTGTGAACTATGCTAATCAAAGCGGGTCCGTTGATAACAAAAGTTTGTTATGAAAGGTGGGAATTTTCAACAAATAAATAAACATTGATAAGTGGCTCACATAGGAATGGGTGACTTAAATTAGTCAGTAACTTAATCAGAGGTTAGCTAGTAGGAAACTCATATTTGAGTCGGTAATTTGTTTCAAGTATTGGTAATTTTGAAATGTGAAGTAAACAATTCAAATAAGAGATGGCAGGTTTTATAAAATTTGTAAATCGGCAAACGATCAAATAAATTTAGTAAATGACTCAAATAAACACCGGTCACCTTAAATTAGTTTGTAAAATAATCGAAAAGTAGTTGGTAAGACACAAATTAAGGTTGGTAGCTTCATATAAAACTTGACAACTTTAAAACTAGGATGGTCACAAGGCTGAGGAAATCCGCACCCTGTGGTACCCAATCTGGGGCCGTGAATAGGTCAAAGCAAGAGAAACGACCAAAGTTTTTAAAAGCATTTTGCTAGCTGAAAAGTGAGCTGCGAAGTTAAAAGAGATTTAAATTTTTACTTTTCACACATATGTTGTCTTACTATTTCATCAACTCTTAGATTTTCATAAAAATATTTTTTTGCATGATTGATTAATTAATTAAGTTGATATATCTTGAGACTATTGCCAAAACTTGGGATAAAAAGTGAAAAGTCAATTTGTGCAAGAAATCTTGCTCCCTGAGCAAAATTCCTGCCTCCCTCACTCCGGCCGATCCAACCATACATCACATAAGATTGGACAACGCCAAACTGAAAGTTCTTATTTTGGAAAACGTATCATAAAATATAATCTCGAAATTGATGAAATGGAAATAAACTTAATGAAAGAAGCTAATAATACCGTAATCTTTTAGATTCCGTCCTTCAATTCTGGCAACTCTCTTAAAGCCCCCTCCCACTACTTTGCCATATCCTTCCCAGAGTCACTGGGTCAATCTCAAAGGGGGTCAGCTCTATCATTTCGTCCTCTTTGCTGTTAAGTTTTAGAAAAGTATCCCAAAGACTTCCTCTATGTTTCCCGCGCATTTTTCGTCTCCCTCGGGTACATCATACACTAACAAGTATGAACTAACTATAACCATTAATAGCTCGGACGCATAAAGAAGCTCCTTACTGAGCTCTCCTATTTTGGGCCAATTCTTCCTCAGCTTTCATTAGTATAACAAAAGGAAAGAAGATATAATATTAAACTCGATCTAATTTTTCAGGCAAACATCATAGGCATAAGGTCAAGAAAATTGTAACAGGTCTTTAACTTTATGTACAGAATGCAATTGAAGTTAAGAAACTTAAATATTTTTATTTTTCACACATATATAGTCATACTATATTAACACATCTTAGATGTTTATGGATATATTGGTTTTTTTTTTTTCCATTATATATTAATTAATCAAGTTGATACACCTTAACATTAATTGTTATCAAAAGTTGGTTTTAAAAATGAAAAGTCAATTTGTGCAAGAAACCTCGCCCTCTGAGCAAACTTGGTTTAAAAAATGACAGATCATTGCGTCAAATCCAACCAAACATTACATAAGTTTGGACAGCAGCAAACCGAATCTAACTATTCTTTGAAGGAATAAGAAATTGAAATTGTCAATAAGAAAATAAAGTCAATGGAGAAGCAAACCATACCCGTAATCTTTTAGTTTCTTTCCACTAATTCTGGTAACATCTCTTAAAGCCTCCTCCCACTGCTTTGTTAAATCCTCCCCAGAGTCATTCTTGTGCTTTTGGAAGGCATCCTTATATAAATTGGTCTTAAGCTTGACATCATCCACGTCCACGTCGTAGAAGATAGGGAGGATCACTTTCTCATCATTATCTCTTGATAACTCCACTATGAGTGCCAGCTCACGGAGGCACCACTTACTTGAAGCATAATCTTTGGAGAAAATCGGGATGTAAATTCTGGAGTCATTGATTGCTTGCAAGAGGCTGCCTTCAATCTTTTTGCCAAATCGGAGCTCTTCATCGTCTTTAAAAGCGCGGATCCCCGCACGGATCAAGTCATTGTAAAGACAATCAACGATGGTTAAGCGGGTGTCAGGTCCTCTGAAGTTCAAGAACACCTCATAAACCTTCCTCGATCCATCATCACGGCTACTACTTGCTGAAGCTGTCAGAGCCGCCTCTTCTCCCTCCCGCTTTCTCTTCATTCTGAGAGGACGATGGAGTGATTGATCCCTGAATTGAGTCCGCCCGGTAACTCGGGAAGTTTGAGCCTGATCCCTGCAACAACTTGACGAAGCAAAGGAGTGAAATCGCTCACTTCCACCGCGTTTCCTGGGAAATCACCTGCGGCTTTCCTCTATAAGCAAACAAAAGCATTCAGGCTAAGTTGAGTAAATAATTGATAGAAGTGGTCGAAGAGGAGGAGGTGGTCTCGGAAGTATAAGTTGTGTGTTAATGAATGGTTGAATGTTGGATGTAGCTGGACAACTTAAAATGAGTTTCACTTGCCATTGCTTTGGTACTACGCGTCGTTTGCCTGGAAGCCACCTGCAGCCTTCCTTCGTAAATAAAAAAAACCCAAAAAGCCATTCATACTCGTAATTAGTCACTTTAGCAATAAAGTTACATGAACCTAAATATTGACCATTATTACAAGTTATGATTGCACTTCGATGTTAGATTGAACGGTAAAAAAGTAAAATTGCTCGCGGATTGAAATTGTACACCAAATAAAATTGCACGCTGATATTTAAATCAAATGTTGATTCTGTCAGGATTTGATTCGTCTCTATCATTTGTTTTTAGTTGATTTAGCATTGGACTCATATCGCTTAATTGGACATTGATCTCTTATGAAAATTTCCAAGAAAATGTGGTCCCTCCTTCACAATAATTCCAATAAAGTTGAGATTCTTCAAACATTTTATTCTCAAAAGTTTGACTTTTATGATTTTTTGATAATATCAACCACAGTTTCCCGATATTTTTTAGGGCCTAAAATTTCAAAATGCTCTTTGCCGATCTTCTAAGTGGGTTGCCAATCTCCAAACGGAACTTGTAAGTATTGACATCTTTGTGTGTACTCGTGTGAATACACGAATTACGAGCCTATTTGCCGTGCAATTTGGCAATGTGTAGACTAGTGCATAACGAGCGAATTGACTAGACAAAACATACTTCTGCGCTTTATCTTTTGCCTTCACACAAGAGGGTCGGACAAAGACTTCAAGATTGACTTCTGTACAATATAAGCAAAGAAAAATGGCAGGTTCAATTTTGTTTCTTAGTTGATCAAAAAAAAAAAAAAAAAAAGTTTCTTAAGGAAGTTCATTTTCTCTCCTAACTCAAATAGGCTTCACTAGATTAGACTTGCTAGTACTCAAGTCCCCATAAATTGGGTCTATCAAATCCATTAGCTATATAAATTAAAAAAATCAATGGATGTGATTGCATTGATCCATAGATTATGTAGCTAAGTCCTCACCATCACCAAGATTTGTTCTATATCTCACAATTCATCTAGGCCAAAGTTTTCATAATATATTGGAAGCAGAACTCCGAACTCGTTCATATTCAATTTTGGATCCAACACAGTACAGACTAAAAGAACAAGTCGAATGTCTTTGTAGAACTCCAGAAAATTTTATTTCGGCAATAACGAATGGACCGAAAAAAGGGTCACCCTATTTGTTGGCTAACTCCATCGAATAAGGAACAGAAATGGCAAAGCTCGATTGCTCGACAAATAATCACTTGTGGACAGAGCCTCCATTGCATCATTGAACACATTCGAAAGGTCCCTAAAGACTCAAGCGACCTTTCAGTGCCATAGCAAAGTTGACCGAGAGTCAAACTTCATTAAAAGTGCAGTCGAAGGTTGTAAACAGGTGTGCTCGTCAAAAGCTTTCTAAAGATACCCAATCTGCCCAATTCGGACAGCCAGATCTCAATATATCAAGTTTTTCTAAGCACGGCTGTACGATCTTGAGGTGTCGGAAACTTTATGATTTTATCTGATAGATTAGTTCCACCATAAAGATTAAATCATAAGCTTTCCAACACCATCAAAATCACAAAGATCGGAATTTTTATGACAAAAACATCAGAACTTTTTGCCAAGTTCAAACTGGCCTGACCGCCCAAAATCCGCAATCTGAGTGAACCGCGTTTTAGCTAAATTGAAGTCACCAGCTTTCCATGGGGGAAAAATCGGTTCATTGTACCTTGTACGAAAAGTTATGCTTGACCAAATTCGGTCAAATTTAGGTAAAATATGGGTAACATTATTTTTCGAGTTTTTCGAAGAAAAAATGTCGATGCTCCGTGGAAGAAGACAATTACCGCAATATGTACTACTTATTTATAAGACACATTTCTATACTATTTGTTGTTTAATTCAATTATTTCGGCTAAGTTTAAATTAATTGTTTTGCCAAAGCCTACCTCTAGATAAAATCATTTTTTCCGTATTTGAAGATGTTAAATGTTGACTTTATCTATAAATAGCACTGGAAAATAACACATTGCATAGGATGATATGTAAATAATTTGTAAGGTCATTGGGCTACATGGCAACACAATGCCAAGCGTCATGTCACGTCATAAGAAAAAAGCCATAGAGAAGTGTCTCGTGAACGATATAGGAGTGACCGGTCTCTCAACTTCAGTTTAACTCTACATAATAGATCGGGCAATTTTAGTTGGCTGACCTTCTTCAAAGTCTATGTACTTCGATTTCACCTAATGGTTCAGAAAATTGAAAGATATTGGTTAAAGTTTTCTATATTCTTTAATTTTAGGTCCATGATAATGTTAATCTTTTATGTAATTTGAGTTTCACTTTGCAAACTACATGTACAAAATTTTATGCAATTTGAGTTTCACTTTGCAAACTACGTGTACAAAATAGATCCCTTTTGTCGAGCTAAAAGGGATCTAAGCGGGAGACTTTAGCTGATTCTTTTGTGGAAATTGTGAAGAAAATACAAGTCCTCCTCCACAAGGAGATCAACAAAGTTGAGATTTTCGAAACATTTTTAATCTTGAATGAGGGTCTTTATGCTTTTTGATGATATCAACCTGAGTTTCTTGGTATTTTCCAAGTCCTGGTCCTCAAATTGCAAAACACGTTGTGCGTGTGTGAACACACGAACAAACAAGCCTGTTTGATGTGGAATTTGGCTATGTGCAAACGAATTGACTAGACAAACATACTTCAGTGCTTTTGCTTTTGCGTTTGCTTTTGCTTTTGCGTTCACAAGAGTGCTTTCACAAGAGGGTATGACAAAGACTTGAGGATAGACTCGCGTTTATTTTAAGCAAAGAGAACTTAAGTTCATCTTTGTTTCTTAAGGGAGTTCACTCTCTCTCTCAACTCATATAGACTTCATTGGGTTAAGACTTGCCAGTACTCTAATCCACATATATCAGGTCCATCAAAAAATCGTTATCACATAAATTATACATGGATCACCTAAACATCAATGGATGTGATCACATTTGGTCTGCAAATCATGATCCGTGCAACTATTTCCATTTTATGATTAGTCGATGGATCGATACACGTAATAATGCAAACTGTAGCAATTTGTAAAATCTTGAAAAAGCTTTGTTTTCATAGTGGAGATCCATTATTTTGTGATTTAACAATTGCAGGCCCTCCTAGAATGCTTTTTGGAAAGATCGTAGAAACATCCAAGTAACGACCAAAGGGTTTTATTTCATTTTTTCAATTTTTGTGAGCAAAATTTTCTTTCTTGTAAGTGCCAAGCCCAAAATTTTAACTTAATCATGGTTAAACATGGTTAAATCAACTACTTTTTGCTAATAATCGATGATGGCGTCTCTAATGAATCGAAGGCGTTGAACCTTTCTCTAGTTCCATTGAATGTGGTCTAGATTTACTCTCCATTTCTGCAGATTATTCACATAGGCACATACACAAAATGTGATCAGGTCCTACATGTTATTATGTCCTTTTTAAGGTGGGCACCAAGTTTGAAATCTAATATTATGCGATTGTATAGAGACTCACTTCACATATGAGCACGCAGAAATTTAAAATGTTTTATCGAAATTGACGATTAATTTCACATAAAAATTAAGCTACTCATACAGGCACCTAAATTTGAGAAACAAAAAGTGAGGGAATACGCTCGCAAATAATTTAGAATTGCATCTGATTTTTGTTATCACATATTTGTATTTTAATTTAAATTATGCATTTCAATCGTTGCACAAATCATGGGATCCCAGTCTAGACGCTTGTCTTAATGCTTTTATCCTTCTAGACATATATAGAATATTGATAACATAAGATGATGTAAGTGGTCTGGCTCCATAAACAGACGATTTGGCGTGACCTCTGAGGAAGCATGATGGATGCCCTTTAATCCTTTTGTCCGTTTTGTTTTTGGTGACAAATCTCGTCCTCGATTTCTAGTCTAGAAAAAAGCATATTGTAATTGTTTTTGTTCAGCTCCTTAACTTAAAAAGGGTTAGCTTTTCTCGGTCGGAGCCAAGCTTCCATTATGCTTTTGCTAAGCCAAATGATGAATGTTGCCTTTATTCCATTGACTACCCTTTTTCTTGTCATTGCAAAATTGTGAATGTCAAATCAGCACAGAGTCGCTTTCCGCCCTCGAGAGTCGTAGATCCACCATAACGTGTGATACACCGTTAAAAGCCAATTGTTGGTGAAATCACACGGAATTTTTCTAAATCTAGTGATGACCTCTGCACTTTACCATCTTGGTATATTCATGATGAAGGAATAAATAGTGTGCATAAGAGCTAACATTCTTTCTATATGGAAAATAAAATATTATCTCATTGTAACTTTAATTTCCCCATTAAATTTTGGATACCGCTAGATCAAATCCACCACATTTACACTAAAAAGACTAAACTGCCTTTAATCGTTCAATTGCAATTTAAAGTGACAATCACATTGTTTCTTTTCCTACTTTTTCTAGTTACCATAATTACACATTCCACGCGTTTTATTTTATTAGTGTACTAAAGAATTTTTTTTAGTGTATCCTTAAATATTACTATAATGTATTACATGCTCCATATAAAGGCCACTAGTAAGCAAAAAAAAAAAACACAAATTATTTGATATAGTCAAAACCTTGAAAGTATCTTCTCATCATTGCCCTAATAAAAACTAATTTATTCTTTCTCCCTCTTATTTCAAAAGCTCACTTTCTTGGTGAATTATTTATTTTTTCATTTCATTAATCTAAAATATATACCAAGTCTCTTTAAAGAACTTACCATTTACACTTACTATCAGCGAGATGCTTTTACATAGATGTTAGGCATTGTGGAATATCTAGGAATATACTAAAACGGTTGTGCATAATGAAGCATCAAGATATTTTTTCATACATACTTTGTCAATGATATTAATTTTTGTAAATCAAAATAATGAGATGTCATCAACATCTTAAAAAAAATTTTATATTTTGTGCAATTTTTAATTTAATTAAATTTCATCTTTAAAGTTTTCTATTGGAAAATGTAATTGTGATCTTATTTTGGAAAATCTTCAAACCCTAAAGAGTTCTTTATCTGATCATCCGATTATGTGTGGTAGAAGAGAACCCATAAGAAGGAATTTTCTTTGGTCGAACGATAAGGTGTTTGATGGTGATATGCACAACAAAAGTGAAAATTTGTAAACAAGTGATTGTGTTAAAAAAATCTATATGATAATTTTTTTTTTTTTAAGATTCTACCTAACAATTTATCCTTAGATTTGCTTGACAACATTGAAAAGAACTAGGATTCTTGGAAATTTCTTTTTGCAACAAAACTATGTTTTATGGAAGAAAAATCTAACAGAGAAAAAAGAAATGGTGTTTTCAATTTATTTGAAATACCTACAATAAAATTTTTTTAAAAAAGTAGACATGTGAAATTTTTAATTATGGTAATTGAATCCTACATTAAAATAGAAAAACTTAAAAAAAAAAAAAAAGTCAATGAATTTGGGGCTACCAATTATATTGCAATTGAATGATTTGGTGCACTTTGATCTTTTTAGTGAAAATTGGGTGAATTTAGTTATACATGAAATGGATTTCTCCATCAACTTTTTGCCATAAGCCCGGAGAGGCTTGATCATCATGACTCATCAAGAACATGTGTGTAACCCGGGAAATAAATAAATGTAGGCCTTTATGGTAAGAATGCATAAATTGCGGGAGGGGAAATAAACTTTGAAGATACAAACTTCCGAAGAATTAGTCAGGAATTGGTTAAACAACCGAAATGCCCAAATCACCACAAGATCACAAACAATAGTAGTCGGATCATCAAATGCATCATTCTTGCAACAAAAATCTCTTGCAGCAAGCCACATTGCTGCTGCACAATTATCGCATGAATATGTTGCAGTAATGAAGAAAATCATTTTCGAAATTAAGGGGTCCACCAACAGTGAAAAGCTGGCTCCCATCAATCACATCGTAACGGAGACACAAAAGAAGATGACTGGAATGGGGTCCACCTGTTAGAAGAAGAACAAAATCACCAAGGGAAGATACCCGCTAGAAATTGTAGCAGCATGTGCAATAATACTGGTCACCGTCCAATCACTACAGTTGTGACATCCCGATTTTCCAATTCTGGTTTCAATTAAATAAGTCGGGCATTTCATCTTCGCGTCTATAGCTTTCTTCTCTGAGTTGGCCACTCACGAGATAACTAGTCATCGAGGTGAAGTCGTTAAGGAATCTAAACGCAATAGACTTGAGAATTCGACCATGAATCGGCTACTCGACCGTACTAATCTGCAAGGGTCATTACGGCACAGACCGATTAGAGAATGGAGATAGGTCGATTCAACATAATCATGTAATTCAGTGTGGGTGATTTCACCTAATTGCACAATTCTTGTTGATCGGCACTAGACCGATTTCTCTATCGTTTTGGTACCCGTGTCCGTATTTGAAACCTCGAGATTTCTACGACAATCGAGAGTCGCCAATGTGTCGAAGATGCACTTTGTGGCTTGAAAATAATCAACCACGGGTCAATTGCATTGAAAATTCCTAAAAGCTACCCGGTAGATTAGGACGCGCTAAAGTCGCGCAGATTGAATTTAACCGTGAAATTGAACCCGATTACAGAAATTGGAAGTTTTGTCAAGTCACAATTCATTTTAGGAATGTCGACTCATCTCCAGAAGATTTTTCTACAAACCGAGATTTTTGGCAGAAAAGCAAAGTAAGGCCGTTTTTGTTCGAGATTGTCAGAGGGCCGTTTTTAATTGAATCTTCGGGATGCAAGTTGGATCATTTGACGGGGAAATGTCATGAGAAGGCCGAGGACACATGGGTTGATTTAATTGAGCTTCAATTGGATGGAATTGAGTGAGAATTGATAGAATTTGATGCACAAATGTCTAAAATTCGTATGCCATGGGGCTAGGGACATTTTGCACCCATTAACAAGCTTGTGGAGGAAGCTTGAGGAGAGAGAGTGGCTGAGGTCATGTGATGTCATGGTGGGGGCAAAGCCAATGAGAGAATGGCAAGTGTTGAGCTCTAAAGAGCCCAAGGAGACCCCCTTGCTAAGCAGCCTTCTTCTCCCTTAATTTGTGGCTTTTTCCATTATTGTTGAAGGAGAGAAGCTCAGCAAAAACCAGAGAAACCGAGCAGCAACAGCCCTCCACCGTCGCATGCCCATCGGACTCCATTTCTTCCTCTGTTTTCTCCTCGTTCCAGTTTCTGCTCCAGCCGACCTTTCACCAAAGATCCGAGTAAAAAGTTAACTTCCCGGTTGAATCAGTGAACGAGCCACCCATCTCCGCGAAGAAGACATCCAGCCCGTTCCGGAGCATCTCACCGCTCGCCGGAACGATTCTCCGGTCGTCCCGAAATCCTGAGAGAAGATGCCGCTCGCCGGACCGTCTGGACTCGCCCGGTTCCGCCTGTTTCGCGTTTTCTTGCTGTTTCGCCCCTTTCCGACCCTTCCTTTGCCCATCCCAACCTCCTATAAGATCCCCAAGACCCCCGGGAGCCGCTGGTTGCCAACCACCCGCTCGCCGGAGCTCCGATCGGCCCGTTTTCGCCGTTGAAGTTGCTGGTTTCTTCTCTGCAGTTCAGTCCAGATCAGAAGCAGAAGACAGCAAGGTTTTGGAGACTTCGTGGCCCATTTTCGAGCCCTTCCCGGCCTCCGTTGGTGTCGCCGCTTTAGGGTTTATCGACCGCCTTGATGTCGGGGTCGCCGTGAATTCACCGGCGCGCAAAACCGGTGAGTTTATCCTCTAATTCTTGCTTAGTGAGTTAATGACGCTTAAGGGGTGTTTAAATTAGTCTAATTAGGTTTATGTGGTTAAATTAGATTATTTTAATGTAAATTAGATTAGTTGTATGATTAGTTTAATGGATGTTTAATTAGGGCTAATTGTATGATTAAATTAGTGTAATCTAGTTTAAGCCCTAATTAATTATTTTTAATTAAATAATTATTTCGAATTTATAAATATTATTTTATTAAATTATATTATTATAAAATAATATTTAATTATTTAATTTTCGGAATTAAATTTAATTATTTAATAATTTCGAAAATTATGCCAGGATGGCCGGTCGTTAGAATTTCACGCGATCGCGAGCGGTGCGGTCGGTTTTGTGTTAATTGTATGTTTAAATTGAGAAATTGAGTAATTGATGATTATAGTTAATTATTCCAAAAGTATGGAATTGAGTGATATTGATGAAGTTGTGGTATTTAACTTGAAAATACCCGGTGTTGGCTTTTAGCACCGTAATTGGTTGGTAGGACCAGTTTGAATCTATTGATTGATTGGATGGAGGATTGGTTTGGGTTATTGTTGAATTGATAGCTTTGGCGAGCAGTTGTTTATATATGTATCAGCTTGGTCGAGCATATATTATATACATATACGCTACAGCTTTTGTGAGCTATCTATATGCTACAGCTTCAGTGAGCTATTATATGAGCTACAGCTTTTGAGAGCTATTATATCAGCTACAGCTTTGGCGAGCTATCATATTATCTATCAGCTACAGCTTTGGCGAGCTATCATATTATCTATCAGCTACAGCTTTGGCGAGCTATTATACTATCTATCTATACAGCTTGAGCAAGCTACCGTCTATATATTGCAGCTTCGGAGAGCATGTGTCGTATTAACGACTGGTTTGATAGACGGTATTGAATGATAGATAGTAATGGTTGATAGATAGTACGGATTGAAATGGAAAGATAGATAGTATGATGGAATTGAATCATTGCGAATGATTGGATTGATTGAGTTGATAGACCGATATAAGTATCGGTAATTTCAGCTTGTACGAGTATTGCTTGAATATGAATTGTGCTGACGTGCAGGAAAGGGACTGAGGCGAGGTAAGTCCTCTATCCTATTTGTGTGGCTAGAGCGCCCTGAGGCGTATTTTCTTCCTAATTGAGTTTTAGAGGGTAGGACTCGCTGAGACATTGTCTCATCCCAGTTTGGGGAAAAATATTTCAGGTCCCTAGATGACGGTCATGGAAGACCGGAAGTCCTGGAGTTCGGAAGGTGGAGGCTGAAGAATCGGCGAACGTGTCTGACAAGTTGGTCATAGGACAGTTCCTAGTTGTTGAGCTGTCTATTTTGTAGACAATCCAGTGTTGTATATAAACCTATGTGTTTATAGAAAGCTTGTTTGGTTGTGATTGATTGCCTGCTTTTCTATCCCAAGTTAAATGTTGTCAGGGGATTTGTTTCGCTTCCGCATGCATAATAAAAATGAATGGGTCGGCGACGTGTCAGGAAGTCGCATTTGTATCGACCAGAGTGGGATGTTCGCGCGCTCGGAGGATCGGGGCGTGACAACAGTAGAATTGTTGCTTACTTTCACTATGCCAGCGGGCCTTCGGTACTAGCAGACAAGATACTATTCACCATCAAATTATTGCAGCAAAATTATTACTTACTTTCACTATAGAACTTTTACTGTACAATCACGCACAATTGCTTCTGTTTTGCTCATTCAATTCAGAAGGATTAGCTTTTGTCAATTGGAGCCAAAATTCCATTCTACTTTCGCTAAGCCCAAAAAGCAGATCTCCTTATATTTAATCCAATGTCGCACTACGTGGCATGATCAATTTGTCCTTCATCAGATTGAACAATAATTTTATATGTGATAAGTATTGTATTGAAATGTAATGCACTATTAAAATCCTTGTTGGTCCTTCTTGATTGATAACAAAAATTTAAAGGCCCTTTTGATAATCTATCTAAATTTGTTAGATAAATTCAAGATTTTGATCTAACATTTTGAATCTTTATTTTGAAATAAGCTCAAAATCTTTGCTAGTCCTTCTTGATTTATCCGATCATCCCATTATACATACATACATGCATGCATGCATGCATGCATGCATGCATGTATGTATGTATGTATGTATGTATAGAGGATTAGATCAATTTCCACGCATGCATGCATGTATGTATGTATGTATAGAAGAGAACTGATAAGAGGGAATTTTATTTGGTCAAATGATAAAAGAAGGAGTTTGATAGTGATATGCACAACAAAATTGAAAATTTGTAAACAAGTGTTTGTGTCAAAAAATTATTTATATAATAATTTTTTTCTAGATTCATCCTTAAATTTGCTTGACATACTAGGTTTCTTGGAAATTACCTTCTTAGACAAAACTAAATTTTATGGAAGAAAAATCTAACAGTGAAAAAAAGAAATGGTGTTTTAAATATATTTGAAATACCTATTATAAAGAAAAACTAGACATGTGAAATTCTTAATTATGGTAACGAAATCCTACATTGAAATAGAAAAACTTTTTTTTTTTTTAATGAATTTGGGGCTATCAATTAAATTGCGATTGAATGATTTGAAGCAATTTTGTCTTTTTAGTGAAAATTGGGTGAATTTAGTTATTTACAATATAGATTTCTCCATCAACTTTTTGTCATGGCTAGGTGAGGCTTGGTCATCACTCATCAAGAAAATGTGTGTAACTTGGGAAATAAATGCAGGCTTTTATGGTAAGAATGCATAAATTGCGGGAGTAGGGATAAACTTTGCTATATGCGCCCTTTGATGATACAAACTTCTAAAGAATCAGTCCAAAATTGGTTAAACAACCGTTACGCCCAAATCACCACAAGATCACAAACGACATTAGACGGATCATTAAATGCATCATTCTTGCAACAAAAATCTCTTGCAGTAGCCCTACCTTGCTGTTGCGCAATCACCACATGGATATGTTTCAATAAAGGAGAAAATCATTTCTGAAATTAAGGAGCCCACCAACTGTGAAAAGCTAGCTCCTACTAATCACACCGTAGCGGAGATACAATAGAAGATGACTGTCGTGGGGTCGACTTGTTAGAAGAAGAACAAAATCACCAAGAGAAGATAGCCATCGGAAACTGTAGCAACATGTGCAATAATACTGTTCACCATCCAATCACTACAGAAAAATTATTGCTTATCTACACTAGGCTATCAAGTCTCCAGTACTAGCAAACAAGATACTATTCACCCCAAGATCATTGCAACAAAATTATTGCTTACTTTCATGGTGGAACTTTTACTATACAACCACTCACAATTGTTTTTGTTTTGCTCATTAAATTCAGAAGGAATTCAACCACAAAAAATCATGAGGATTAGCTTTTCCTCAGCTGGAGCCGAAGTTTTATTTTGCTTTTGCTAAGCTCAACAAAGCAGATCTTCTAATATTCAATCCATATTCGCACTAATTTGCTTGATCAATTGATACTTGCCTTTATTCCACTTACTAATCTTTTATCTTGTGCCATGAAAAAGTTGTGAAATGTGAATTCGGCTCCAAGTCGCCTTTTGCTTTCAAGAGTTGTAGATTGATTTTAATGCATGATGTAACATTAATAGACTGTTTGAGAAAACAAACAAATTTTCCCAAATTCACTAATGGCCTTTTGCATTCCATCATCTTGGTATATTCATGATAAGAGGAATAATTAGTGTACATAATAAATATACATTCTTTCTACATGGAAAAAAAATATTGTCCCACTGTGATTTTTAATTGCCTCCATTGAATTGTGATCATATACTTTTTCCCATCAACTTCTCTAGAAATTCGTGTTCATTCAGAGGTCATAACTCTTCGGGGAGATGTGCGAGACCCTCCTACCAGGGAAGGGCTTGCATCACATAATGTGGAATTCAACCTCGGAAATACTATTTGGCCCATGAAAGTCCCCATACATATATTGGACTTTGCGAGCCTAGCAATAGGGTTGAAGTTGAGTCCAACTTAGGACTAATTCAAGCTCGACTTAATAATTAGTTGAAATCAACTAGTCTAGTTTGGAGTCAAGCTTAGACTAATTGAAGCTTGACTTAATAATTAATTGAAATCGACTGGTCTAGTTTGGAGTCGAGCTTAGACTGGAGTTACACCAAGAATTTTCATCGAGTCAAGATCAACCTCAAGAGAATCACAATTCCAATCCAATTTCTATTATTTTGTTCAGAAAATAATTGATAATCACGAAAATAGAGGGGAAGACATTTGCAAATTGTAGTATACTTAAAGCACATAAATGTAGACGATAATATTTCAAGTTAATGAGCTTGAGCTCAAGCCCATCCTTTGATTTGATTGTTTCGAGTCGACTTGATCTTGAATATCTCGATTCTAGTTTGGTGAGGCTCAAGCCAAACTTTTAATACTCCATGATTTGAGGGGAGTTCGAGCATCGAATATCTAAGAGGAGTTGAACTCAGAGCTTGGCACTACTGTATTGGCTCGAATTGAAAATTTGACTTAGTAATGTACTTACATTAAAAACTTAAAAGTTGCAAAAAGTTGATTTTAGTGATATATATATACAAATTGTCATGGCATGGACTTTCTACCCAGACTGTACCTACATTGCTCTAATATAATGGAAATCTTCAAGATCTGACAACAAGAGACCAACCAAATTACAGCATTAAGTCACTTGATCCAAAAACACTCCTGCTGACGCTTATTCCTCAGGGGACCCCAGGCAGGCCCATGTTTCTCCCCCGAATTCAAATTTAAATCGGTTCTTACTAAACATACATAGTCAAGGTGAAATGACGAAACATTGATGGATCCAACATCAACTCAAAACTAGCACACTGCACACGGTAAGTGAAAACTCAAGCTCAAGAGGTTCTCAAGAAATCATTTACATGACAAGCTATGTGTAATGCAGTAAATCTAACTCAACCTAACCAAAATCACCCATAGTCAGGCTTAACCATTGCGATCACAAAGTGGTACATAATTCATTCACCTAATCGAAAATGGGGAGATCAAAGTCATACTCTCATTCAGGAGTACGCATTCTCCTACCATGATCCGAGTTGAAAAGACTCCTTTAAGAGTCTTTGGCAGGAACACCAGCTTGATGGATTCTCTTTTGGTGAACATCCCAATTATACACACGAGCAATCGTAACCTGCCAAATAAAAATTCACCTCTCAAGGGCTGTTTCAAACCAACCCCCCCCCCCCACAAAAAAAAAAAAAAAAAGTGAGAAAAGTTTCCCAGGGCCACCAACCTAATTGCCATGATAAACTAAAGGATATGGTCCTACAACAAGCTTTGAATTTTTTCAAGTTGACATTCGTGCAAACCTACCACACTCCAACTTATCACCAATTAACATGTCTTCCCAATTTATAGCCTCACGCCAGTTAGAAAATTCAGAACAACGGTAGTTCGACCCCAATAAACCTAGCCAAAACTGACATAGTAAACGGCTTGAAATAAACAAGGACCTCCAAGTTCCAAATAATTCTTACTTATCCGTGTGATTGTTACTTGCTCCCTTAAGAATTGTAGATCAGCAACAAGAACTTCTAAACTTGCTTTAGCATCTTCTAAGTTCTTTTGTAGACAGGTTGTGGCCTACAACATAAATTTATGCAATAAATAAGATACTTGACATCATTATTGGAGAGAAAGGACATTGCTTAAACTCGAGTACAACCTCTTCACATGAATACTCCAACATAACATTTGCTCCCAGCCATAGACATACTGAATCAGTATCTTCAATGCGAGCTCGAGAATATATGCCTTCAGAGATTTCAAAATCAGCAAGGAGTGCCTGTATACAAAATAAAGAGTCATGAAAACCAGTCAGCTTGGCGCCTATTATCTTTGTGCCATATAAGTTTTGATAGTAATCCCAAGACAGTAATCCCACCCCATGTCAGTTCTAATTGGACCTTCAGACACCAAAGCAACTAGCTAAATATTACTGGTGATATTCAGAAGTTCAAATCTAAAACCAAACCATTATTGAGATCAGCATGGGCTCTTCAAAGCACTAACCTAGATTATTAGGAATATTGCTTCCAGAAGTGCATATACAAAGGAGAAACGACAATTGGATATTTCACATCATGTCAACCGTACCAAAATTAGTTCCTAGTATGGCAAGAAATTAACTAGCCTATCCTCCATTTGCTTTGTAAAGATAGAAAGGGGTAATATGATCGGCTAAGAGAGCATCGAGGAGCAAGAATTTTTTTTTAAGATAATATTTTTTTTGCACAACAAGATTATGAGAAAAATTTAGTTCACATCATAAATAAGAGATGACAGAAAGATTGTCGAGGATTCCAGATGAAAAACAGAAACTCTAAAGGAAAAAATTAGTGGATTCTAAGACAATACAAAGAACTCTGGTGGATATAATGAGAAAAAACTCCGGATTGAAAAAATATGATCTGGTTATGCAACATCAAGTTTACTTTGTGAAAAGCCTCAACATCAGCAGCATGAGCCTGACAGATACCCATTAAGTATCCTCAGTTAAAATACATGCATCGAAAAGTGTTCAGCTTGAATTTCAAACTTAAATTCCAGTTCTGAGGCCATGATTCAATCTTACTGTAATAGAAACTCAAGCTCATTGTGCACGTATATAATGGCATCCTCAATCACAGGTCACTTTGCTATAGCAAATAAGCCAGTTTGCTTCAGTCATTATGCAGGTATACATATCAAATAATTAAGAGAGGAGACAAGAGCATAACATTGTGGTGGAATGGAGTGGTGAACTAATTGTTGCATCAAGGTGCCCCAATTTGAAATTATTGACCAATTCAAATCCAGGATTTTTGTATTGAGAGAAATACCACACCTTTGTTTATGTACGGTCAGCACAGTCATAGCCTATTTAATGAAGTAAACCTCAGTGCAAAGAAAGATTGAGGCAGCTCATAGTAGTACTTGTGTTTGTCCGTGTTTGCGCGCGCGTGCGTGTGTGTGTGTGTGAGAGAGAGAGAGAGAGAGAGAGAGAGAGAGAGATGGGTCTTGGCAGAGGGGCCAAGTGCCTGGCGACCCATAGTTGATGCTAAGGACTAATTGTGCGGGACAAATCTCACAGGTTCTTGTCCACTGCAGAGATATGGCTATTATAGCACATGAGCAGGAAACTTTGTTGATGGCAGAAGGTATTGGTAGGATTCACCATTTATGCAGAGACTGGTAACCAGTAGAGAATGAGATGGCCAAATTTTAAGTTCTCTTACTCAATATAGCTGGTAACAAAGAGACAGGGAAGGACTCTGTCCAAAGAAGGCAGGGGGTATTAGCTGCTTAGATGAAAACCATATGGAACTATTCGGCATCACAAGTTTTCGAAATGTGTGATTGCCCTGGGAGGGTTTCCAAATAGCCAACATACAAAAAGAAACCAAAAACAAGAGGAAGGGTGCATACAAACAGATACTATCTATGGCAAAGTCAATGAGAATCCTCAGATCACCCACCAATGTGTTGCCCTCAGACTAGATCTCCTCTGGACATGGATATGCTGGAAAAGATGCAGATAAGATGAGGTGACCATGGAATTGAATCCCAATCCAAATCTTAGCCTTTTTCAAAGTCAAGAGATAGAAATAAGAGAGCCTTTAAATCTTGCATTAAGGAAAAGGATGGCTTTTTAGACTTCACACGCGGTTAACAAGAGGTTTGCTCTAATAACTATTGCTTTGTTTGATTCACTCTCATGTAAATAACTCTACTAAGAGGTTTGCTCTAATAACTATTGCTTTCTGAAGAATATTCAATCAGCAAGAAAGCATTCTCATATTTAAATGAAGGGGCACATGAAACAAATGAATTGTTTATTTTGTTCTATACACAAGACACCAATACCAGCTCTGAGCTTCATTAAAGCTTCAGCCAAAAAAAGAACAACCCATGTGAAACAGTTCAAAAAAAAAGGAAAAAAAGGAAAGAACTCCAGAATTAGATACATCTCCACCTTTCTTTTGTCAGTTTTCGCAATACCATTAACCAGGCTCTGAACTGGAATAACATGCAAAACAATATCTCTTCCTATACTCTTGCGCTTTCTCAAAGGACGAGAAAGATCCGCTGAAGTGATTCCTTTTTAAATAGAACCTAAATGCAGATAATTCCTACTCATTTTAAGATAATCAATTGAAAGCCTCTAATGCACAACATGAGAAATAATACCGACGTTTTTCAATGACAAACCATTTTATGTGATAAAGTATAAGGAAGATTTATAAGGTATAACATGCAAGATGCAACACCTAATCAGCACGTTCCCAGTACCTTTAAATGAGAAAATTTCCTAACGTGGAGAGCATAAACAAGGCTTACTATTTAGTGATGTGCATCGACATTCTTCATTTCCATAAATGGGCCAAGCAAGCATTTTAGAAGGAGAGTATCTTTCTCATTCTAATTACATGTGAACATCTTGATCTAATTTGCTTACTATTTAGCGATGAACATCTTGATCTAATTTGCTCAGAGGTAAGTAACTGCAATCGTTTCAAGATTCAAAGGCTCGCAATTTCAACGCAAGGTCGTCAATCAATTGGGCACCGATCAACTAAATTACCGAAATCCACAGCTTGTTAAAAAGCAAAAAACCACCACTTCCCTATCAACTTGTGGAAATAAATGGAAATTCACTCAAAATCTTGTTCACATAGTCAGAAGTATGAGTTGCGTGAGACAACGAACCTCACCAGAACCCTTCTTGGCCTGTAGAGTGGCGACTATGTGTAAACACTTCTCAATATCAGGAATTTTTGCCTGGCATTTAATATAGACATTGAATTAACAACCCAGTAAAAAGCAAATGAACAAGTTTCATGCTGACAGAGTAACAATAAAATACTAACAAAGTCATCAAGTTCTGTGGGAACAAAAAAACACGTGCACTCAGATCTATCTGGTCAATGTAAAGAGAAATTCACTGTGAGATGTCAAAGAGGTGCTGACCATCTGGATTTGTTTTAACTTTTTATTCTAGATTAGATCACAATAATTGCAACAGTAAGCCAACTTCTCATCCTTTTTTAGGGAAAAAGTAAAACTCACTCGAATTTGAGAAGAGGTTTAAGTTGAACTAGAAAAACAGAAACTAGATAAAAGAAATAAGGAGAAAGAAAACTGCAAGAGAGAGTAGCAACCTTCATAATTGAGGACATGCCCATTTCATTAATGAAAAATGTAAGATACTAAATAAACAATGCACTATGAAAGGCAGAACTCAGAGCCGACAAGCTTCTTGTTGTGTTACTTGTTTGTCTCAACCCAGTACATTTCTTTTTCCTGAAACTAAATATTCATCGTGATTAAGCCTTTGGTATCAATATCTCTGATCATGTCTTTATACTTCTTTATAATCAAGAAAAAGGTTGCCCACTCAAATGCTTCAAAGTTCTTGAGAAAAGTTCTAACCACACATGCACGTACGCCCACCTCCATGTTAACCATTGCATAACATTTCAACACTGCGTTGGTTACGCTATATTGAAAAAGCCGAAGAAAAAGAAGAAAAAGAAACAAGGTCTAGAGCTAGCACAAGGGCCGACAGGAGGGATAGTGTCTATGGTATTCAACAGTACATTTGAATATGGGTCTTTGTTTGTGATCACATGAAGAAAATGAACAACGAAATGTAACTCAACAGCGAATTCAATAGCAGATATAACGACACAAAAGAATCAGTCGATGAGAATTATACACAAACATCTAAAGGGATGTCGATAATAACAAATCCCAGCTGCCGTCGCCGTCTCTTCTCCCTCCCTCTTTCTCTTCATTCTGGAAGGACGATGCAGAGATGGATCTCCGAATTGGGCCTGCCCGATGGCTTGGGAAGTCCGAGTCTGATCTTTGTAGCAACTTGATAAAGCAACGGAGAGAGATCTCTCTCACTTTCGCTGCGTTTGCCTGGAAGTTACACGCGGCCTTCCTTCATAAGTGAAAAAGCCGTTCAGATTGACAAAATAATTGCTTCGAAGAGGAAACACCGGGGGAAGAGAGAGAGAGATGGTGGCTTGGCCGACGACGAGTGGTGATGGCACAGGAAGGAAATACGACGTCGACGGCGACGGCGACGCAGCGGCGAGGTGGCGGAGGCTTGCGGTGACCGATTGGCGGAGTGGAGAGACAGAGGGAACAGTAGGGGATTTTTCGTAAGTCCGGATATTTTTTTAAGGAAATTCGTCAAAAAAGTGAGGGCAGTTGGGTCATTTAGGAGGGTAACCGCACCGTGTGCACGCGGCGGGTGAACAGATTTACCAGAGTCGCGTGTTTGGAGTGCTTTGCGATAAGAAAGGATTAAAACTAAAACTAGTTACTTTGCCCAAAGCTTTACGCGAACATATGTTAATAAATGTACTTCAAATATGTTTATTTTCATTTTTATTTTCATTAATGTCAATAATTTTGGATTGTGTATAACACTATTCGTTATCCATTAGGCATAAAATTACAAAGTAAAACAATTTGTCAAATCAAACATGGAAAATACACATGGAAGTTTCAAGTCAAATTTAACTTTTCATATAGGTATAATAAAAAAATTAAAAAAAATTGAATATTTCTACTTTCTATACCAATTGGATTCTTATTTCAATTTAGAATATGTGGATTTTTTTATTCAGTACCATATCTCCAAAGGACATTTTAATTCGACCTCAATAGTTGAGTTAAACCTCAAGACTATCTCAACTTGTTCCTTGTATAAAATTTCCCATGTGACATCCAAGATTGAAAGGAAAACTCATTAGAATAAGTCAATTTGGGATGGTTGATCGTCAAGACTAAAAAGCATCTAGCATTGGGTCTTTATCCCATGCTTTACATCTATTATTTTGCTATTAAGGGTGCGTTTGGTTCAGCTTTTGGGAAAAGCCTTTGGATTAATGCAAAGGCCTTTAGCCTAAAGAAATTTGGTGAAATGCAAAGAGCGTTTGGTAAACTATAATTAAAAAGTGCATTGAAAAACAATTTTAGAGAAATGCTATTTGATAAACATATATTTGAAAAGTCCTTTTAGTGTGATCAATTTAATTTTTTTTATTTTAATTTGTTTAAAATTGACAAAAAAAATGATTGTAATTTTATATTTTTGTTAAGAATAATGTATTAAAGACACATTAACAAATTTATAAACCAAAAATATATCAAGGTGGATCATTCTTAATTAAAAAGAGAGTAATTTCATTAAAATAAGCATGGTCATATATGTTCTAAGGAAAGAAATATGTTATCCTTAAATATTACATGAACATTATTGGACAACATCCAAAGAGGCCAAAGTGATCATGAAGAACAAGAACAAGAACAAGACCAAATGTTGCCATCCCAAATTCTGAGTTGAAGTTCTTGCCATCCCAAACTTTAGCTCCAGGAGAGTCAAGACCAGTAATTGTCTCAGCTTCGTCATCGTCATAAGCATATGAACTGCTCCCTAGTTCAGCCTCCTCCAAACGCATGACACTTTGGTCATCATCTTCTTCAGTTACAGACATCAGTAGAGTGCACCTCTACTGCAGAAGAGGTGCCACCTCCAGGTGAGAGAGCTATGTTTCATTGGGCAAGTGCGCGAGTGAAGAGAGGTGAAGGAAGAAGCGCGACAAATCTAAAGGGTTTCTTCGTTAGAAAAGGGGGTAATGTGGAATTATGATTAATGAGTGAGGGTAAGATTGGAAATTCAAAAAATTCATTAATTGGGGTACTGTTGCATGCCGAGAATGCTAGAAAGCCAAGGCAAGGGAGAGGCAGCCTTGAGCTCAATGCCTTTACAAGGCCTTGGAAATGCTAGCATTTGGGAAATGTACTCCCAAAAATAAATGCCAAACACACTTGCATTTGCCCAAGGGCCTTTAGAGGTCCAAAGGGCTCTGTAAAGTTGTTCTCAAACGCAACCTAAGTGCTTGTTTTGTAAAAAAGAAAAAAGAAAGGGTAAAAGTCATCTAAAAACCTAAATAATATTTACAATGATACATTTACCCAAACTTTTTTTTGTAACACCAGGAACTCCAAACTTATATCTATGAGACATATTTATCCCAATTTTGTATGGTGAGGCATATTTATCCTAAATTTCTTTTCTGATATCAAAAATCCTAAATTTGTATTCGTGTGACACATTTACCTTTGAAATTTAGCACCACAGAAAAGATTTTGGGGACTTTGATGTTACAGAAAAAAAAATTGAGGAAAATATGTTATATAGATATAAATTTGGGATTTTTTGTATCGCAAAAAAAGTTAGTAGCAAATGTATTACACGGGTAAAGTTTCGGCTTTTTTGTGACTTTCTACCTTTTATTTATTCTTTCTTCTCTACATGGGCTAAAGAGCGTAGACCTTCATACGTTGACAAGTAGTGATTCACCTTTGCTCTCACCAGGATGGAAAGGGTTTCTTTCATTTGCTTAGCACCGACTTATATGGAGCACAAGCTCCTGGTTCAGTCCTGTCTTACACACTTTAATCAATGTTTCTTAAGCATATTATGATTTCCGCTGGCGTTGTTCTTTAGCTGTAGAAAATCGGCAGGATGGAGACCAAGGATTTAGAGCGACGATTCTCGTTCTTTGACTTTGGATGCCTCCATCATTCCAAGGATATTAAACATGAGAAGTGATGAGATAATGTCGCGATTTTCTAGCATCAGCAGCCCTTCTTCCCCACCCCAAGAAAACACTACCGGTAGCCCTTCGTCTCCAGAAAATGACTGATTAACTACATAAATTCCCAGTCCTTTCCATGATATTTCTCTCTAAGCGTGGCGTAGGTATAGGGATTTGTCTTTTGATCATCAAGTAAATAGATTCTAATGAGAAATTGTTGTTTAAGTTAAATTGTTTTCTTTCACGCGGGGTCTGATTGCTCCCGTAATTCAGAATGCTGATAAGATGAATTTTGCTGATATCGAAAAAGAAATCAACGGTGTTGTGACGAAGGCAAATGAATGATGGTTCCATCTCCTATCATCCACCCTCGTCAAGTTTGCGACCTTATCATCTCAAGTTGAAATCCCATGATGTAACTTTTTCTCTCCAATTTTTGCGATTGGGTTTGCTCTGTAATTGGTGCATGTCTAGAAATATAATTTCCTCTTTTTTTAACTTGAAGTCTTCTGGCATTTTGTTGAAATCTGACATAAATTTTCCTTTTGAACAGCCTGCGATATTAGGCATACCCTGAGAAAACCAGTATCACGAATTCATTCTTATTCCTAACTTAGAACAGTATTCATTTCCAGGTATACTTGAGAAAACCATGGAATGATAAAGCAGTTGATGTTCCATTTCATTTCTTCTCCTTCGGCGAGTCCTTCTAGTTGCGGCCATTGCAGATTGCCATTGAACCGACATTTTATTGGAATATGAACTTAAAGTCTATCTCGAGGGGATCGAGTTGCATATTGTTACATAGCCATGCATGTGCAGATAACATTCTATACTAGCGAAGACTAGTAGCTATTTCATTCTTATGCTGAATTACATCCCCTACATGTAGTTATCACATGATTGTGAGAGGATGTTGCAATAAATCACACTCATCTTTCGGTGCGAGTTTCACGAGCCTATTATGAGGATACTAGCTTTGGGTATTCAACACGACTTATGAAAGCTTAATTTTAGAGTTGATGCTTCAAAAATAATGCGGCAAGATGTTGTCATGACCTGTCTGAAAGAAGAAAGAGCATGTCCACTGTATATCTTTTCATATCTTGTCTCTTGATTCTCAAGCCAATTGAACTGAGAATTCCGTCAATAAGTAAACAATACCGTGTGATTGCGGACTGGGCTTCATTTGATAATGAGCTGTGCTTTTGACTCCAAACCACATTACATGGTAGAAGTGGACATTTTTGTGATCAGACATAAGAAGAATTAAATTCGAGAGAGGTATTATATTTAAATGAAACGTTCCATTAAAATTTTTGAATTCTTTTTATAAACTGTCTAAATTTACTAGATATACTCAAGATTTTGATCTTGCACTCTAAATTCGTGCAACACACATGTTTATCTTCACTGACACACAAAATTTATGATGTTATTTGTCATGAGCAATGTCATTGCTAAGGTGGGCACCATGTTTGAAATCCAACATTATGGGATTGTATAGGTATAGATCGGACAACATATGCATTTTAACTTTTCTGACTAGAGAGTTGTATTTAATCCAAATTACGAAATTCAATCATTGGGTGGAGCTAGGGATCCAAACGAGATGCTTTTCTAGTGCGTTTCCACTTAGAAATATGAAATTCCATGGTAAAAGCCCAAGCAGACTCGATTTCAATTGGGTTTCCCACCCTTCGTGGAAATAAATGTAGGCTTTTGCAGTGAGCGTGCACAGTTGGGACAAACTTCCTAATTACTTGGCCTATTTTTGCTCCTTGAAGATGCGCGCACTCCGAAAATCCACAATTCTCATACTAATTTTGCGAAGCGATTAACTTTTCAGGAGTTACAAAATGAGTATATAATCATATCAAAGCACGTAGATCCTATTTTTATGACGACCCGTATGAATTATGAGGTAGCTATTCCTTAAAATGGATCAATTCCATTATGGGGCTCATGTAATAACTAGCATAATCATCTCTGATTGGAAGATATGAATCAAATTCCATGCCTCTTGTAAAGGGAAGAAAAAAAATGAAAGAAAGAGTTAACGTGCTAAAAGAAACTGAAAGGCTAAGCCTATATGAAATTTTCGGTTTGACTATATTTACCATCAGAAGTGCTATAGATCTAATTAGGGCCATCCATATTTATATGCAACTTTTCCTCTTTGACCTTGTCTTTTCACTTGTGTTGCGTTTTTAGGTGATATTCTGTTTAGTTTAAAATATACTAGGTTCATTTCGCTTTCTGATATATATGTTACCCTCCTAGAATTAGGAGATGTGTACATATGCAGTGAAAATCTTATTTAGAGTCGCATCCTAAAATTATGTCAAGACATAAACAGTCGTATCTTTGGGCCATTTCATGATACAAAATGTTTTACCATTGGTGCTTTGAAATTTTTTCATGCATTAATTTTTCAGGGTATCCGGAATTTCCACGTATGATTCTAGGAAAAGCATTCAATTCCTCTATGTTCTTTTATATATAGATCAAGGCTCAGTGCAATATCTCATAGAAATTGCCCAACATCTAGCGTGACCAAAGCATAATGGATCCCCTTTTATCTTTTTGTCTGTTTTTTTGTTTGTTTGTTTGTTTGTTTGTTTGTTTGTTTGTTTTTTTTTTTTTTTTTTTTTTTTGAGAAATCTCTTCCTTTATCTTTAGGCTAGAAATATCAGATATTAAATGCTTTTGTTTTGCTCACCATATTAAAAAACATTAGTTTTTCTAATCAGCCTACTAACAATTGATAAGTGGCAACTCCTGAATAGATAAGATTTTGCATGTTAAAATAATTAACCTCCAAAGTTGCTCTGGATAGAGTTTCGGAGAGTTAGCGTTAAGTTTTCGAACTTTTGTTTCGGAGATTAGCTTTTGTTCAAATATTGCAATTATTTAGAAATTATTGTAGGTTTTAATTTATGTCCTATGAAAATAAGATAATAAAAGAAATTAAACTTTGATTATATATCATCAATGGGTATTATGGGTATTCTTTACTATTCTTGACTTATTCTCCCAGCTATAATGGTAAAACAAACAAGAGAATAGTTTTGAATCCACTCTACAAACCAAACTACAAATTAGCTATTCCATTTCTAATCCTACTCTCTTCCACTTTTATGGAATAACTATTCCATTTTTATCTTATTATATCTTGTAATCAAAACATTAGATGACACATCTGAGATAACTTTTTCTAGTGAAGTCACCTCACCATGAGATTAGATCTCTCACTATCATACCTGAAGAAACATAAAAATGTTATCCCAACCGTCTAACTTTTTCACTTGATATAGAGGTTACTCATTCTTGTAGTAAAAAGATCTTATGATTGGAACAAATATCTTTCGCCTAGCGGAAGCAAAAGCCCTAAACAAACTCAGGAACACATCGTAACCCCTCCCTGATCCGCCATCACGGCTGCTGCCTGTCCCAGCTGCCGTCGCTGTCTCTTTTTCCTCCCTCCTTCTCTTCATTCTGGAAGGACGATGCTGAGATGGATCTCCGAATTGGGTCAGCCCGGTGACTTGGGAAGTCCGAGTCTGATCCTCGTAGCAACTTGATAAAGCCACGAAGAGATCTCTCACTTTCGCTGCGTTCGCCTGGAAGTTACCTGCGGCCTTTCTTCATAAGTGAAGGGGATACGACAGTCGCCGGAGACGGCAACGCAGCGACGGGGTGGTGGAGGCTTGCGGTGACCGATTGGTGGAGGGGAGAGACTGAGGGAAGAGTACTGGATTTTTCAGAGACCGGATACTTTTTTTATGGAAATTCGTCGAGAAGTGAGGGCAGTTTGGTCATTTAAGAGGGGTAACCGCACCATGGGGTAAAAAGAAATTACCGGAGTCGCGCGTTTGAAAAGCTTTGCGATAAGAAAGGATTAAAACTAAAAGGAAACGGAGTGACGATCAGCTAAGGACTGTACATCTAAGATAGAAATTGGTTGACTTTTTTGACGGATTTCCATCGTTTACCTAATTTCTTCTTTTTTCTAATTTTTATCTTTTCTTAATCACTCTGTCAAAGATGAAGTAAAGGTCAAGCTTTACGTGGACATATATTGATCAATGTACTTTAATTATGTTTGTTTTCATTTTTATTTTTATTAATGTCATTAATTTGGGATTGTTTATAACACTCCGTTTGTTATCCATTAGGTATAAAATTACCAAGTAAAACCATTTGTCAAATCAAACATGAAAAATATGTTCTATAGTTAAGGGGTAATTTACATCTTAAATTTTCTTCCAAGAGCAGTTGATACCATATTTAACATGTTAATAATGTCATAATGTCCTTAACATATTATCATGTCATATTCAAAGTGGGTACCAAATTTGAGAATCTAACATTGTGAGATTGTATAAATGTAAAACAAACATATGTGAAATATTTTATCAATATTGATGATTAACTTCACATAAAAAAATTGGCTTCTCATACATGCGCCTCAAGTCGGGAAACAAGAAGGGAGAAGGAAGAGGCAAAGGAATCCATTGGGATTGTATTTAATTTTTTGGCACATATTTGCATTGAATTAAATTATGCAAATCAATCATTGCGTGAATCATGGGATTCCAATCTCAACCCTTTTCCTAGTGCCTCCCAAAAAAAAAAAAAAATTTGGTACGTTAAATAATATGAACAGCCACATCATCTAATGGCAAAGGCAGAGTAAGCCCACATGCCCCAGATGCATATTAGACCTTGCTCCTTTCTACACGCGCAAACTCCCCAGATGATGCCTGGAAGAGAAAACGAAAGACCCACGTGATCATTCACCGGAGTTTATAATTCTACTTACATCAATCATATTTGCTCGTGAGCCTATTTTATTTCTAAATGAAGAAATAGTGACTCCTTATAGCCAATAGAAATAATAGGCCGGTTGTTAAGGCCACTAGCGAGCATACGTCATGGACCACGCGAAGGCAATGGCTGAAAAATTCACAAAAGAGATTATATTATTTGGCGCCTTAGCTCCACACAAAGCCCAATCGGACTCAATTGCAATTTGGGCTCCCGCCATGCGCGGAAATGATTGTAGGCTTTTATCATAAATAAAACATACATTCGAAAGGTTGCAATTATTTACATAGGAGATGAAAAAGATCTACAGCCCTCACATTAATCTTGCGATGCGATTATTTTCATACATCACATAAGCGGTAAAATGAGTCTACACAATCATGCCAAAATACACAGGTACATTTTTCAACAATATGTATGAGTTCACAGTTTGTTATAGGTTTGTTATGTTTAAAAAGAAAAAGAAGGGCTATTAACTCGATTCAGTTACAACTAGCAAAATTTTAGGCGGCTAAACATTCAAAAAGGCAAAATGCCAAATAAAGCACCTTTGACTTCAGCTTTTTGGCTCTTCATTATCATATCATCTCGCAAATTTCTTCGCGCTCTCTGCCTCCATTATTGAACTCCGTCCGGTGAAAGCTGAGAAAATTTAGGAGAGCATACACCAAAGGATGTTTTCTTCGAGAAAAGCAAACGTCATGTCATTATCAACAAAGCTTGACTTGAATAACTACTACTGCCAATCCAACAGCCCTTTTCATCATCATATGATGTCTAAAAAAAAAAAAATTACAGATACATGGGGCATCAATTCATGTATTAGAATCCGCTTGTTTTGTGAAAAAAAATTTATTTGAAAAATATTTTTTTAAACATAATTATTTACAAAAATGAACGAACGAAATACATGATGAAAATATTTGAACATTAATTATTGTCAATAGCAAAGATATTTTATATGGACTAATTATTTTAAGCAAGTCAAGCTATTATTTGCTTCAAGCATTTTGTAATATTTTGTTTATCCTCCATAAATTCAACATCATACAGATATATTGTTTCTCCTTTTTTTTTTTTTTTTTTTTTTTTTTTTTTTTTTTTTTTTTTTTTTTTTTTTTTTTTTGCCTCTCCTCCTTTTGCTCCCCAATTTAAGGTAATACACTAAGGCAATAGTACAGTTTTTTTTTTTTTTTTTGGGTCGAAAAAGCAAGAGTATAGTTTGACATCAAATAGTTGACGCGTTATATAACAATTTACATATCTTAATTTATTTGGGCCAAACTTACTTTATTTAGTCGGCCCATAAGCTTTGTGGGATATTGGACCTCACTAAATTTGTTAATGGGTTTAAGGTTTCGGCTTTAACTGACATACCTTCATAGAAATAGTGATTAAGTGGCCAAGTTATCCCTTCGGTTCAATTTCTTCTAGTGCATTGAGCACCAATGAAATCTACACTAATTGACCAGTTAAAAGAAATGGACCACTTTTCCCAATTATAAAAGATTAATTCGATGAAATCAATAAAAAGGTGGTCTCTCCATTTCACGATACCTCATTTTTAAGTCGGTCACCCATGCTCTTGTGCCTTGAAATATTCATGATTTATTTGAATTACTTCAATTAGACAACAGTTTCATAAAGACTCTTTCAAGCCAAGAACAAGGAAAAAAAAAAAAAAAGCATGTTCACATAAAGACTCACTATGACAATACTCATGAATTGCGCCTTGAAATATCATATCAACAGCGAACAAAGTAGCGTTATAGTGCAGATGATTACATTAGAATTTTTCTGATATGAAGTTTTTCGAAGATAGATGGTGCACCACGCCATTGACCCACCGAAGAGATTGTTCTACCCGGCTAGGAGTACTCAGGCTCATGTCCCTCGTCAACGCCAAGATCTTGAGTCCACGATTTGTTACGCTTTTTGGTTTCTCAAATGAACAACATTTGGGTAGAAGCAGCAGCTTATTACGATCAGAGATGAAAGATACAAAGATGGGGTTCCACAGCTAAGTGGTAAAAATTGTCTCCTCACTTTGAATGCGATGCTCAAAGCCAAAGAAGCCGTGGAAATAGCAGCTGCTGTGAAAAGGCAATCTTTTCATCCTCATTTCTTCGATTTTCTAATGCAAAGGGATCGCCCCAGCAACTGCTCACTGTTTGAATTTTCAGACTGTAAACTGAAAAACCAACCTGAACATGCCATCTTATTGATTAACTGGCCAAGACGAATATCCTAGACATGAGGATGAAAATGTTGTTGGCAAGGATTAAGCTGTTTGACATTATTGGACTCACAAAAATTAGTAGTCGTATAAACTACGAGGCTGGGCAGACTTTTCAGAGGAGGTATACTGATGAATGATCTACTGACGTCCAAAGATGCGTTATAAGCAACTGTCAAATTCCCCAGTTGAATTTTTTGATTGGAGATGCACAATTGGTAGTTGTGGGTAGAGATGATAGAATTGAAAGAATAAAAAGAACTTTTGTGGAGTCTTCTCTTCTCGGCATCTGAGATTGACTAGCTCGCCTTTGAAGCAGCGAACTTCAGAAGAGAGTCCGTTATTACTGTCTTTCCCGCGCTTGAGAACTCTCTCCGCTTGTAGCTGCACATCTGGAAGCAGAGCTTGAAGAACCGTTGATTATGATTAGATCGATTAGTGTAGCGTCCAAGTCCACGTCACTGGCCAAAGGAAGCTGCATGAGGGCATTGAAGCAGACAATTAGCAAAACTTCAGCGGCGCGCATTGTTGCCATTTTAACGGCCTGATTATGCTGAACTGGTGTAATAGGATTAATTGAATTCGCACAACATCTTCCTAATTAGTCTCAAGAAAAGAAAAAGAGAGGGATGGCAATGTCTTTGAAAGGTTTATACGAAATGATACCCAAAGGTAAGTCCCAGTCCTGTTTCATGGAATCAGCTGTAAAGGCCTTTTCATTTTTTTCTGAGCAACATCAGTAGGTGTCAAATCTATCAGTTTCAAGGTCCGAGGCTGAAAGTGATTTACCATTGCACATCTAAACTTACCTAAGCCTCACCAAAGTGGGTTGTAGATCCAACCCACAATGCCTTTTACGACGTTTTCTTCTAAAAGTATTGTGCCATATGCTCGCGTTCTAAACAGGATCTTCAGCTGCTCATATAGATTCTGTTTCTAGCTCTCCCTATTTTTCTTTTTTTAACAATTCTTTGTTCATATGTAATCTTTCCGATGCATCTTCTCGAAAAGTAATGCAGATATGAAGTTCTTTAACAAAGTAATCTCACAAATTTCAATCTGTACAACCTATTTCGAACCATGTCAGAGATGAAATAAACTAAAAGCAAGTGCTGGCAGATGGATGGAAGCTAATTTTTTACCTTCCTTGATAAAACTTCAAGGATATCCAGCCTCTCCTGTATTGAAGAAAAATCACAGAACAGAAGTGTTCAAGCCTGCCAAGTCTCAGAAGTGCGTTATCAAGTAAGTCCCGGTCTACTACTTCACACCAAAAGCAACTCGATTAGAACTAAAAGCACATAACTGGACAACTAAAAAAATAAGGAAACAGGATCCCAAGAAAGGAAAGCGAATTGGAGTTATTAAGAGATAGATGAACTCATGACTCCTAAGGAAAACAAAAGACCACCTCATGCCACAAAGATGTCATGATAGATATGAGAAATCGCCCTATGCTTGACATCACAAGACTATCAAAATCCATTGATGGTGTTGTAGAGGCACAAGTCTAGCCTAATACACTTCTCGCACGCTACTTCAGCAACTGAAAATTTATGTAATCCCATCTTTTGTTACCTTCTTTGATACATATGTGGTTTATCCAATACCGTGTATCTGAAGTTAAACAGCTCTAAATCAAGTAAAAGTCAAGTCTAGCATTTTATAGTCCGCCTTAAAGGTTAATAACATAGTCTCCATGGTAAATGCTTGGTGGAAAATGTTTGTCAAAGCATTCATAATGGCTATGCAACTTCAAATAGTAGTTTACAGGTAGTGTGCTATTGGAAGAGTGTACTTTTTGTTACCATGTAAGATGAAATCATTACCTTGGTTGCGTGAACAATAATGGACCAGTTAAAACTTCAACACCATCTAATATAGTAAAAAACTGCACCAATCAATAACAAACCATTAGTGAGTCATACCATTGAATATATTTCACTTGACCACCTTATAAGTGCTATGAATGCAAGAAACTGACTTGATTGATGACATGGTTGGTGAAACCCTTATTATCCCTCTTTGGAGCAATGGATTCAATTTCATCAAAAAAGAGAAGGCAAGGAACTACAGCTGCTGCATTCAAGGATATATCCAGAACCTGTATTTTCTAATTGTCGTTACTCTCGAATATTCAAAATTTCTCCCTTTGGCTGACAAAATCAATTCCATCAATGTGCAAAATAGAGATTCCAGTAGACATTTGATCACCAATTCCAAATTTTTAGTAGAAAAAACCTCAAAATATTTCACATCTTTAATCTTTCTCTTAATCAAATGGTCATAGACGATCCTCTCATTCATGCATTAGAAACTTACAACCATTTTAACTCGGCCTCTTTAGTGGTTATGGGAGGATCCTCATTACTACTGCTAGTTATCCTATTTCGACTGCTAGCATACCTGAAGAGACTCTATTAAATACATACAAAAGCAGCAGAAGAAAGCAAAAAAATGTGAAATGTCCAGAAATAACAATGTATAATACAAGATTGCACAATGGAATTCAATCAGCATCAGTGCAGTTGAAAAGGAGCCTCTTATAGCTTGCTTAGCAATACCAATATACTTATTCAACAGCTCAACCTTTCACTGATATGGATTGAAGAGAACAAGCTGCTGCTGCAACGCTAGCAATGTGTGTCTTGCCAAAGCCCACATATCCATTTAAAATAACATTTGGACATGGCCTTAGAAGAGCTTGCCCAAAAACATTTTATCAACAAATATAAGAATGATCGACACGAAGATGAAATAGGTTTATTTAACAAGTTAACAATGACCACATTTTAGCAGAGTGAGATAGAGACAGAGCAAGATGAGGAAAGGTGTAATGAGTCACCGGAAAGAATAAACAAAAGCTACAGCTTAGACACAACCAATGCAGTTATACAAGCTTTCTTGAACAAAATCCATGCATAATTTAGCTCACTCACAAGAATGCATCGGGGAAACAATGTTAGGTAGTTAAGCCCCACAATCTCAAGTAATCCCATCATCTCAGTGAAGATTTTTTAGAGCCTGACCATGAGCTCCCTTCACTAGATTGTCAATCTACCAAAAGAGGTTTAGACAGCTTATCATCAAAAGATGACTTTGACGTTACACGGAAAGTCAAGCACTTAATGGAAAATAGACACTTGAGAACCAACACATAGATTAGTATTGCTCATCCAGATACTCGATCAGGAAAGACACTCATAAAACAATAATAAGATCCTCGCACACGTTGAGTATGAGGAACAACTCCTTTTTCTAACAAAATAACAAATTCCTCATTCAACAAGATAAAATGGATTAAGCGATCAACTAGCATTAAGTATGTGGGAAGCACACTCAAGAATATAGAGGAAGTCACGGACCTCATAAGTTTCAGTCCCCCAAATGTCTACTACTTGATTGACTTACCAAGGTCTATAAAATAAATTATGTACTTTGATTTGTTAGGGAAATCCCTTATAATGTTTTGAAGATGACAAAATAAATCAAAGGTTACTAACGTGTTTAATGGTTGAGTAATAGACTATGCAGATGATAGAATGTATAAAGGATATTGTCAAAGTTTGTCTTCTGGTTCTTCCAAGTATAAACTTGGAAGAACCAGAAGACAGACTTTATACTGGAATTGAACTTATTCAGACTAACATTCAGATTGTAAAGTTTATTGCACTCAGATTCTACTTTAGACAGAACACCCTTAGACTTTATGTTCAGAACGAAACAACTTGACAGAACATAACACAAGCCCCAAACATATAACGGCTAGTGATCTAGTTTGGATTCTACATCAAGATTGATTTGATTGACTCAATCTAATTGATTGACAATTGGATCTTGAAGACAAGAACTTTCTATACAAAGAAGCTCTATTTATAGAAACCAAGATTCTGTTTGTATGGACGATCAGAATCAATTTGGGATTCTACTTCTATCACTCAACGGTTACTAAATCTTCTAGATACAAATTTGTCCAATGGGTAGTTTGGAAGACGATCCTCTAGATACTGTCCAACGATTAGTTTGGAAGTGGAGGAGTATTTAAGGAGATCAAGAACCGATGAGCAAGTAAGAGACAGAGCGTATAATTTATAATTTCAAAGTCTGAGCGACCTTTGTTGATACACTTGTTTTTTGTGAGCTTAAACGTTTGTGATCATGAGAGAAATACTAAAAGAGTGACTTAGTGAGATAGTGTGATTTACTACTAAGTGTTTGTACTCAAAGTTGTAATCTCTTATTGATTACATAGTGGAATCTAGCTAGAAGACTGTTAGCGTGAGAGAGTGGATGTAGGTTTGATCTAAGCCGAACCACTATAAATTATGTGTTCTTATTCTCTTCCCTGAACTCCTTTATTTTGTTCATATTTCTTATTAACTGCTAAAATCTGAACTCGCTCAAAATCTGTTGTACTTCAAACTCAGTTTCAAAAGAAAAATATTTCTACTGTTCTTTTGTGAAAATTTGTCTTCACAACTATTCACACCCCCTCTAGGTGTTCATACTAGCACTTTCAATTGGTATCAGAGCTAAGTGCTCGGTTTATAAAAATATTTTTACTTTTGAGTTAAAGATCTTCTATGGCTAGTATCTTAGCACCAAGACTTATGAAAGGGCAAAGTAACACCAAGCCACCATATTTTGATAGAAAGGAATACAATGTGTGGAAGAACAAAATGAAAGCATTTCTAAGATCTAGAGATCCCTTGCAATGGGATTTTGTGGAAAAATGAATCAATCCCACTATTGCGTCTACATCAAATAAGAATGGCAAAGACAAAGAAACCAAACCCCTGCTCCTATGTCTCGGATGGAGATGTCTAAAAGAGAAGCTCTTGATGCAAAAGCCATTTATTCTTTATATTACGCTTTGTCTCTGCTGAATATAACAGAATCTCTTCATGTGAAACGGTAAAAGAAGTTTAGGATAGACTTCATGTTATATATGAAGGGACTAATCGTGTAAAAGAGACAAAAGTAAACTTCTTGCTCAGCAAATATAAATCCTTCAAGATGAAACAAGGAGAGTCGATTGGAGATATGTTAAGCCGTTTTATAGAAATTGTAAATTGTTTAACATATCAAGGTCAGCCAATTTCTACCCCAATGAAGGTCAACAAACTTTTGCAAGGTCTCTCAAAAGATTGTAACCATATCAAGACCTCAATCCGGGAGGCTCAAAGGATTATGCCACTCTCTGTTGATGAATTGATTGGTACTCTTCAATCCTACGAAGTAGAACAAATCAATGACGAAGATCCCGAAGGTAAGAAGTCCATCGCTTTAAAATCTAACGCTGATTCTGATGATACAGACTCAGAAAATGATATGGACGACGAAGAACTTACCTTTATAATCAAGAAATTCACAAAATTGAGTACAAAAGGAAGGAAATCCGGTGGAAGAAGACAACACAAGCAGAATGGGCAGAAAAGAATAATGAAAGAAGATGATGAGAAATGATATATATGCTTGATGGGACATTTAGAATCTGAATATGACTCAAACACAGACTCAGAATCAAAGTCTGCATCAAACACAGACTCAAAATCCGATGAGGAAATCGAGCTAAATCATTCAAAAATTCCTACTAAAATTCTTAAGTATATAAATGGGCTTTACTTAAATCTCAAATTTTCTCTTAAAAAGATCTCCGAACTAAAAAAAGGAGAATTCATGGCTTAGGCAACAGGATCTTTCTCGAAAAGAAAATTTTGAAATTTTGCAAAAAGATTTTCTACAAACAAAAGAAAGTCGAGATTTACTTGTCAAAGAAAATGATTCTTAAAAAATGAATTTTCAAATATTTCAACAAAATTTTCAAATAGCTCAAAAACATTAGAGCATATTCTTTCCATACAAGTACCTTACTATAACAAGTCGGGACTTGGTTTTAATAAGGAAATTGATTCTCTTATAGATTTTCCTAAAGTCAATGACAGACTTAGACAAAGACCTCTTAGACTTTTGTACAAGAAGCATTTTCAAAGGGTTTTTACAAAACATGTTGGTTGAAATGCCTTCAAGTGTTCAAATTGTGGAAATTCAGAACACTTTGAAAAAGAATGTCATAAAGTCTAGAGACCTATTAAGAAAGATTGGGTAAAAACAACAAATTTTACTAACTCTCATGGACCCAAGAAAATCTAGGTACCAAAGAAAAGGTGAGTTGTTTTTGCAGGAAATAAAAGAAAAGAAGAAAGAGAATTTGGTAAGGAATGCATTTTTTTTTTTTTTTGAGTACACAATTTAAAATTTCTCATTATACTTGATATTCGATATATCCTTGGTTGATTCGGATTTTATAATAATCATATTCTTTGATTTGTTTTTTTCTTTTTGAAGAATGAATCGTGTGATTTATTTTTGTGATTCATGAGTTGAGATTTGATATAATACATGTGATTATTTTTTGATATTTTGCTTAGAGACAAATGAATTTATTTGATTTGATTTTATACTCTCAGATTTTATCATATTTTGCCAAATAAAAATCTGTTTTACGTGATATTAATTTATTATGCAAGATATTCCTAGATACTCAATGATTTCATTCTCCCTGATTTTATTGTGCTTTGACTAAGTGAAAATTTCTTTTTCAAGATATTATTGTGCATAATATCGTTTCCTTAAATAACATGTTATGATGAGTTAAGAAAGAATATTTGATTATCTATGAAGATATACTATTTTACTCTAACGAAATGGAAGGATCCAAATTGATGGATACCAAAAAGGAAATGAGTTGATTGTAGGAAATTCAATAAGGGAATAATGATTGTGAATCTATGCAAATCATGGTGCAATCGGAAAAGTATCTCATGTGAAGATGGCAAGTTTGATTCGTAAAATCAGAGGAAGGAAGCTCAAAAACTCTCTTCCTTGTGCAAAGTTTTTGCAAATTATTGAGGAAATCCCTTATTTGTCGTACGAAAGGAGGAGAAAGTGAATCCAAAAGGAAAGAAAAGGATTCGTGATCACCTCAAAAAAGGCAATAAATTGAGGGGGAGCTTTGATCAATTATGGAAAAATCTTTTTGAATCAATCATGATTGTCATCTTATTATAGAAGGAAGGAAAAGGTAAATGCAACAAAACTTGTTAAGTTCTAAAAAAATCCGGTCGGTGCATCTTTTATAATCTTTTGTCATTAACAAATCTTATATTGATATTATCATTTTATTATGACAAAATGGGTCAAGTGAATTTTATAATGCATCCGTGGTTTTTATTGGATATTTGCTGATATATATGATCGAAGTGAACTATATTACATACCTTTGATATTCGATTTACTTTGTAAAAATTGAATTTTTTTTTTTGGAAATTGTGTTTCATGCAAAATATATTTATTATTGTTTTATATTCTCTACGTGATATTTTTTTTTATTATTATTGCTTTTTGATTATGACAAAAAAGGGAAGAGAATATAAATATGCATATGTGTTGATTGGTTGATATTGTTTTTTGCATAATATTGAGCTGCAATTATTTTTCTATATATTCTTATGCTCAATCTCTTTGTTATCTTATGTTATCTTTTGATTTGAATTACATTATTCTTTAAGATTACCATGATTTATTATTATCTTTAAAAGCATGATTACACATCTGCATATTTAGATATTGTTTTATCATTATGATGTTTTGAATATGACAAAATAAATCAAAGGCTACTAATAGACTATGCAGATGATAGAACGTATAAATGATATTGTCAAAGTCTATACTTGGAAGAACTAGAAGACAGACTTTATGCTGAAGCTGAACTTATTCAGACTGACGTTTAGATTGTAAAGTCTATTGCACTCAGACTCTACTTCAGACAGAACACCCTCAGACTTTACTTCCAGAACGAAACAACTTAACAGAACCTAACATAAGCCCCAAACATATAACGGCTAGTGATCTGGTTTGAATTCTACATCAAGATTGATTTGATTGACATAATCTAATTGATTGACAATTGTGAGCCGACGACGCCCCGGGAGTGTCGGGATGCCGGAGGTGAGTGCTGGATGCCCGGAGGTGTGTGCCGGATGTCCTTGGGAGTTTCGAAATGCCCGAAGTGTGTGTGCCGAATGGCCGGAGGTGTGTGCCGGAGGTTCCTCGCGATGCCAGGTTGGGTGCGAGCGATAGAAATGTGGGATGCAATTATTGGTCCCGAAAAGAAAAAAATGTGGCGATCCAATTGAAAAACAAGAGCTGAAATTGAATCATGCATAGTGTGGTGACATGTATGCATGCATGTAATATGTATAATGATGGTGTAATATGTATAAGTGCATGGTGGTATGTGCACATGGTATGGTGACATGTAGGCATGGTTGTTTTGATGTAATATGCATGACTGAAAGGTGAGATATGTTTGACATGTATGAACTATATGTACTCTATGATGCCATGGTTGTTCTGTTTGATGCATTGAGTAGTTTAATGGATCTTTTACCTGCTGAGTGGTCGTACTCACCCATTTGGGGACCAACATTTCATATTAGAAAGATGCCTCTCCCTTTGGTTACGCGCGGTACCTTTTACCGCCTTCCATTTGACGTGAAGGTCAAGTGTATGGAGCATAATTGTGTCACTATCCCTGGTTTGGTGTTCATACGGGTTCGTGTGCTGGTGATGTGTGACGTGGGCCTGGCTGGGGGCCCGGTCATCTAAGAGTTTATATCTGTCCATGTTAGACGCCATGGAGTTATGTTAGGGATGTTACCGCCACCGCCACCCGATGCACTGGATTGGGTATGATGGCGCGTATAGCTGTTGGGAGCTGACACTTTTTAGAGATAGCCAACGCTCGTAGATGGGGGGGTGGTACATGATCGATGTAGAATTGAGTCCTTTCGGCATTATCTTTTCTTATGGTGCGTAGTTGGTGTGTATTGCATTATGATTATTGGAGGGAGAGATGGTGAGACTTGTTTATGCTTCCACTAATAAGTTGCGCTGGGGCCGCTTTTCAAAAAAAAAAAAAAATTCCCTAGTCAAAAGGGTATCGGTCAAGTGAAGTTATATGAGATCGAGTAATTAAGAAAGATAACCTGTGGTGACCTCAGGTGAGTCGGGGGTGCCATAGCGCCCGGTATTGGTATCAGAGCGATGGTTATAGATTGGAGTGATAAGGAGCCTCAGTTGGAAATTGAGGAACATGATGACAATGCACACCATATGATATTAAATGGAATAATTGGTTAACCTTGAATAACGGGTGATGAGTATTCATTCGTAGATCCCTAGTAGTTTATTATGAGTTGCTTTTAGGTACCAGTAACATGTATATGTTACTTATGTAGTAATAGTTGCTTTGAATAGAGATAGTGAATCTCAGATTTTCCTGAGGCAATGCTTGGAAATTGCAGGAAAGTTATGGTGTGAGCTAGAAGTAATCATCCATCCAGGGCTGAAGCCTCTGTTGCAAAGGCTGAACCTCGAATGGAATATATCCTGCAGACATTGGCCAATATTGGAAATCTGATGGAGAGGCAAGCGCAACAACAGCCTGGAATGGAACGTCGCCCTCAAGGACTGGTGGAACAATTTCTGAAGTTGAAACCACTTAAGTTTAGTGGAATAGGAAGTCCTGAGGAGGTGGAACATTGGATTGATGGAATGGAGTGAATTTTCAGGTTGTTGGATTGCGGTGATGCTGAGAAAATAGTTTTGGCAGAGTACCAACTGGAGGGAAATGCAAAGTTTTGGTGGAGAGTTTCGAGGGATACAATCTTTCCACAAGATACTGATGTGAACTGGGAAAGTTTGTTAGAGCTTTCAATAGGAAGCATTTCTCTGACTGTGCTAAGGATAAGAAGATCATTGAATTTGTTCAGTTGGAACAAAGGGAGCTAGAACAAAGGGAGCTGACAGTGGATCAGTATGAGGCAAAATTTTCTGAATTGTTTAGGTATGCTCCCAAATTGATTGAGGATCGTGAGGAGAAAACTAAGAGATTTCTGAAAGGATTGAGGACTGATATTAGGAAACAACTGGTGCCTTTGAGTATAAGGGATTATCATGAGATTTATGAAAGGACATAGTTAATGGAGCAAGAGCTAGTGAGAAAGCGATCAGAGTTTAAGAGACAGCCGAACTTTAGTGATGTGAGAAAGGGTGAGAGACCCTATCCTGGTCAAGGTCAAACTTGGAATGCGAAGAAAAAGAGCAATTTTGGAAATTTTGGAAGAGCACCTTATCGAAATGAAGAATGTCGAAGGTGTGATGGGCAACATGGCACCTTGCAATGGACGACTGAGATGTTATGGTTGTGGACAAGTGGGACACCTTAAGAGAGATTGCCCACAAGAAAGGTCGCAAATGAGTGTTGGCTCGGTGCAACAGGCACAGCAGAGTGCTGTTAGACCAAACCTACCAAGGAATCCTCAGAGGCCACCAGCACAAGGAAGGGTGCATGCGGTCACCCAAGAGGAAGCGGAAGCTTCTAGAATGTTATATTAGGTACGATTTTTATAAATGGCATGAAGGCATATGCATTGTTTGACACGGGTACTACGCATTCATTTATATCTGAAAGATATAGGCATTTGAGTGAAATAGAAGTTACGCCTCTTGAGACGCCTTTTTGTGTTTCCATGCCTTTAAGGAATATGGTATTGTCTACGATGATGTGTGCAAAATGTAAGATAACTATAGAAGAGCGAGATATGGAAATAGACTTAGTCGTAATGGCTATGTATGACTTTGATGTTATCATAGGGATGGACTGGCTTCATAAGCATAGGGCTAAGGTGGATTACTATAGGAAAGTAATCCAGTTCATGTTGCTTGATCAGTTTAGTTTCAAATTTTCCGGAGGATGGATAAGCCCCTCTATAGCCATTATTTCGATGGTAGAAGCTTGTGAACTACTTGACGGAGGATGTCAAGGATACCTAGTAGTGGTAAGAGACCTTACTAAGAAAGAGGCTGAAATTGGTGAGATTCAAGTGGTCAGGGAATTTCATGATGTGTTTTCTAAGGAGTTGCCTGGATTACCACCAGAGTGAGAAATTGAATTAGAAATTGAACTAATGCCTGGAACAGGAACAGGAACAGGACCAATATCGAAAACCCCGTATAAGATGGCCTTAATGGAACTGAAGGAGTTGAAAGTGCTACAAGAGTTGCTTAATAAATGATTCATTAGGCCAAGTGCTTCACCTTAGGCAATTGAATCAAGTGACCATTAAAAATAAATATCCTTTGCCTAGAATTGATGACCTATTTGACCAACTCTAGGGAAGTTCGGTCTTCTCTAAGATTGACTTAAGGTCGGGATACCATCAGCTAAAAATTAAGAAAGGATACCATCAGCTAAAAATTAAGAAAGGAGACATTCCTAAGACTGCGTTTAGGACTCATTATGGACACTACGAGTTCCTTGTCATGCCATTTGGATTGACAAATGCACCAACTGCATTCATGGATTTAATGAATAGGATATTTAAGCCTTATTTGGATCAATTTGTGATTGTTTTCATTGATGATATCCTGGTATATTCTAGAGGACCTGAAGAGCATGAGTAACACTTGAGTATAGTTTTGCAAATTTTGAGAGATCATAAGTTGTATGCTAAATTCAGCAACTGTGAATTTTGGTTGGACCGGATAGCATTCTTGGGACACGTGGTGTCAGGAGGAGGAATTTCAATGGACTCGACGAAAGTTGAGATGGTTATAAATTGGCCGAGACCGATGACACCCACTAAGATACGGAGTTTCTTAGGATTGGCTAGTTATTATAGAAGGTTTATTGAAGGGTTTTCACGATTGGCAGGTCCTTTAACAAAATTGACTCGAAAGAACGCGAAGTTCGAATGGAATGGGGAATGTGAAGGGAGCTTTCAGGAACTTAAAAGAAAATTGACTTAAGCTCCAATCCTGACTATACCGTCTGGATCTGATGGTTTTACGGTGTATAGTGATGCATCTCACAAAGGACTGGGATGTGTTTTGATGCAGCGTGGCAAGGTCATAGCCTATGCATTGAGGCAATTGAAACCTCATGAGCTAAATTACCCAACGCATGATTTAGAATTGGTAACTATAGTGTTTGCTTTGAAGATATGGAGACACTATCTGTATGGAGAAAAGTTTGAAATCTATACAGATCACAAGAGCTTAAAGTATCTATTTTCACAAAAGGAATTGAACATGAGACAAAGGAGGTGGATGGAGTTGTTGAAAGATTATGACTGTGAGATACGATACCATCCAGGAAAGGCAAATAAAGTGGCAGATGCCCTTAGTCAAAAGTTGGCTATGGACATGGCTAGTCTAAGAATAACATAGTGGAATCTATTAAAGTCTATTGTGGATTCAAACTTTAAATTGGAAATGGATTGCCTTACTGGTATGCTTACTACATTAAGGATTGAACCCAAAATTATTCAGAAAGTTAAGATCTTGCAAGAATATGACCCGGAGATTATGAAAGTAAAAGATGCAGTGTCTTTAGGGAAAAGACCAGAATTTCAAGTCTCTAAAGATGGTGTGATAAGATGCCAAGGACGACTTTGTGTTCCCGACAAGGAAGAAGTGAAGAAGGAAATTTTGTCGGAGGCACATAGGAGTAATTATAGTATTCATCCAAGAAGTACAAAGATGTATAGGAATCCGCGTCAGCAATTTTGGTGGAATGGCATGAAGAAGGATATAGCTAAGCATGTGTCTTAATGTTTAACGTGTCAGCAAGTAAAGGCGAAACACCGCAAACCCGCAGGACTGTTGAGATCATTGGATATACCAGAGTGGAAGTGGGAACGTGTAACGATGGACTTTGTGCAAGGACTGCTAAGGACATCAAATGGTCTCGACTCTATTTGGGTAATAGTGGATCGTTTGACAAAGTCTACTCATTTCCTAACTGTCCGTGTAGACTACTCGATGAGTAAACTTGCTGAGATGTATGTAAGCCAGGTAATACGCTTGCATGGTATTCCTGTAATGATCACTTCTGATCAAGACTCTAGGTTTACTTCAAATTTTTGGCGAACTCTTCAAGATGCCTTAGGGACAAAGCTTCAATTTAGTACTGCCTTTCATCCTCAAACAGATGGACAAACAAAAAGAGTGATTCAGACTCTAGAAGATATGCTAAGAGCATGTGTCATTGACTTTAAAGGAAATTAGGATGAGAATTTACACCTAATAGAGTTCGCCTATAACAATAGAGTTCGCATGAGGCATTATATATAACAATTAGTTTTTGAAAGAAAATTGACAGGACCCGAAATGTATAGGCATGACTCCGTATGAGGCATTATATGGAAGAAGTTTAATGTGGAGACCCCATATTTCTTGGATAATGAAGTAGGTAAAAGAAAATTGGACCTTTTGAGACCTAAGATGTACAAGTTACTAAATTGGGAAATTTGCATGATGATAATGGAGGAAAAGACTTAAGACATGAAGCCATCAAAGTGGATGAGAAAGTTATGTTGATGGATCAAAAGGGCAAGTTCTTAGGACTAAGAAGCCTTTGGTTAAGATTTATGGCAACATCATGATGTGGAGGAAGTCACATGGGAGAGTGAAAACGAGATGAGGGAAAGATTTGTTCACATAGGTAATGTCTAATTTTGAGGACGAAATTCTCTAAGGAGGGGAGAATTGTGGCATCCTAAAACTCCGTGGCAACCTCTAGATGCCTTACAACCTTTGGAAGGGCGATGGACACATCATTGATCTATGTTATGGTCTTTAGACGAAAGAAGTGTAATAGAATTAATGGCCGAGCACCTAATGGGTGAATATTTTGTTGGAAACATGTTCCATGCCCATTTGAGATCCAGATTTATTTGATGAGGAAATTATGTTTTTGGCCATGAATTTTATAAGTTGGACTTTATTAATCTATGTTACAAAGTATTATAGCCATTTAAATTTGTAATTTAAGTACTTTGATTTGATAGGGATTTAGTTAGTTTTTAAAAGGGTCAATTCTGGATTTATTTAAGCTTGGGTCTTAGGCCCAAGAGTGTTGGGCCTAAGATGGGCCTTAATGGCCGGCCCATAAAGCCATGAAGGGTTGTTGTTGCACGAAGGAGAGGGGGGGGGGAGTACGGTTTGCATGCCTCCCCCATTTGTCCCATGGTGATGGCCAAGTGTCACCCCATGCAAAAGGTGATGATGGCTAATGATGAAGGGAAGAAAATTAGGGGGAAAAGGGTGGCTGGTTTAAGCGAGAGAGAGGGAGAGAGAGAGGAGAGAAAGAGAAGGAAGAAAGGAAGAAAGAAAGAAATAAAGAGAGGAAGGAGGAGGGCCGTCCGTCGATCATCCGCCTTGCTCACCGTCGTCCGTCGCTGCCGTGTCTCGCCATTGTGCTCATTGTTTGCTCGGTCTAGAGGCAAGTGGTATCCTTTGATCTACTCTTGCATGCTGTGCTTAGTGTGTGCGATTGAATGGTAACAATTTCGGATGTATAGAATGTGAAAAATTGAAGTTATAAGAGTGGTGCTCTCTAGTCTAGTGTACTGTTCTTGAGAAAAACAGCTCGACCTTGGATGTTCTAGTGACTTGCATGTGATGTTCTTGTTAAATTTTGACTTTGATCTCTAAACAAAAGTTGTAAAGGACTTCTTGAAGTATAACATACTCAAATTTGGGACAAAAAAAATAAATATAAGTGGGTGAAATCCTTATTCTTTGGAAAGACTGGATCTGGAGATTTTGGTACCCACCCGTGATGAATGCATGGACTGTAAGGCAATCTTTTTGTTGAAATTTCACTTAAATTTCTTTAAAAAAGATGTAAAGGACATCATGAGGTTTAACATATTCAAATTTCGTAATTTCTGATGTTCATTTGCCTATTTAACCAAAAATGTTTCAAAAATTGTGCAAGTAGAACGGACAGAATTAGTAGTGCTGTGATGCGTGGTCTGTATTGAACTATATGGGGATCTTTTGGTGTAGTGTTCTTTATGAAGTATCTGCCCTTATGTCTTGACTATCACATGTTCGAATTTCATAGTTTTTTAATGTCATTTGGGTATTTAATGAAAATGTTTTCTAAAACTGTACTAGCTAGATTGTGCAAATTTCAAAAGCTGTGATGTATGGACTATCCTGTTTTGTATGAAATTCTGGTGGTGTTGTGTTCTTCATGAGATAAATGCCCCTAGAGTTTGTCTATGATGTACTAAATTCTTAGAAATTATTAGAGACAATTACTAAATTTTAGGAAATGTAAATTAAAAAGAATGTATTATGTTTTCTAAAATAATAGTAATTGATCTTGCTGCATATGTGATGATATATGGCATTACATATAAAATCAAAAGCTGAAATTGACTTTGTTGCCATCACGTCATGTACCATGTTAATATTGAGACATAATTGTGAACATGAATTGTAATAAATGAGGATGCCGCCGGAGATGTGAGCCAATGACGCCCCGGGAGTGTCGGGATGCCGGAGGTGAGTGCCGGATGCCCGGAGGTGTGTGCCGGATGTCCTCGGGAGTTTTGAAATGCCCGGAGTGTGTGTGCCGAATGGCCGAAGGTGTGTGCCGGAGGTTCCTTGCGATGCCAGGTTGGGTGCGAGCGATAGAAATGTGGGATGCAATTATTGGTCTCGGAAAGAAAAAAATGTGGCGATCCAATTGAAAAACAAGAGCTGAAATTGAATCATGCATAGTGTGGTGACATGTATGCATGGCTGTATGATGTAATATGTATAAGTGCATGGTGGTATGTGCACATGGTATGGTGACATGTAGGCATGGTTGTTTTGATGTAATATGCATGACTGAAAGGTGAGATATGTTTGACATGTATGAACTATATGTACTCTATGATGCCATGGTTGTTCTGTTTGATGCATTGAGTAGTTTAATGGATCTTTTACCTGCTGAGTGGTTGTACTCACCCCTTTGGGGACCAACATTTCAAATTAAAAAGATGCCTCTCTTTCTGGTTACGCGCGGTACCTTTTACCGCCTTCCATCTGACGTGGAGGTCGAGTGCATGGAGCATAATTGTGTCACCATCCCTGGTTTGGTGTTCATACGGGTTCGTGTGCTGGTGATGTATGACATGGGCCTAGCTGGGGGCCCGGTCATCCAAGAGTTTATATCTGTCCATGTTAGACGCCATGAAATTATGTTAGGGATGTTACCGCCGCCGCCACCCGATGCACCGGATTGGGTATGATGGCGCGTATAGCTGTTGGGAGCTAACACTTTTTGGAGATAGCCGACGCTCATAGATGGGGGGGTGGTACATGATCGATGTAGAATTGAGTCCTTTTGGGATGGTAGCCGAGTATAGTTAAAATCTTGGCTTTTTGTTGTATCGACCTTCATGTCCATCACAAAAATATAAATAAGAGTGAATCGGCATTATCTTTTCTTATGGTGCGTAGTTGGTGTGTATTGCATTATGGTTATTGGAGGGAGAGATGGTGAGACTTGTTTATGCTTTCGCTAATAAGTTGCGCTGAGACCGCTTTTCAAAAAAAAAAAAAATCCCTAGTCAAAGGGATATCGGTCAAGTGAAGTTATATGAGATTGAGTAATTAAGAAAGATCACCTGTGGCAACCTCAGGCGAGTCGGGGGGTGACACATGACGGGACTTTCAAGTTCTGAAATTAAGTTAAATTTCGCAGTTAATTTTAGTCTGACACAATTTTAGCGTGACTTAACCTACCGGGTAGCTTTTATGAATTTTTAGTGCAATTGACCCGTTGTCGATTATTTTCGGGCCACAACGTACATTTTCGACATATTGGCTACTCTCGGTTGTTGTGAAAATCTTGAGGTTTCAAATATAGACATAAGGTACCAAAACGACAGAAAAATTGGTTTATTGCCGTTCGAAGAGAATTTTGCAATTAGGTAGAATCACCCACACTCCATCACATGACTCAGTCGAATCGACCTATCTCCGGTCTCTAATCGATTTTTAACTGTGCCGTAAGGGTCCTTGCAGATTAACACGGTCGGGCAGTCGATTCTTGGTCAAATTCACAAGTCTATTGTGTTTAAATTCCTTAACGGCTTCACCTGATAGACTAGTTATCTCGTGAGTGGTCAACTCAAAGAAAAGCACTATAGGCACATCGATGAAAAGTCCAACTTATTCAATAAAAAACGGAGCCTAAAATTCAGGATGTCACAGGTTGAGACGCCTGGCTACCTCATAGTTGATTTTTTTGAAGGACTAATGGTGGAGAATAAATCTAGCAGATTCTTGTGCACTATAGAGATATGCAAAATAACATCACGCAAGCAGGAAACTTTGTTGATAGCAAAAAGTACTAGAATGTACGATTTACCACTTGCATGGAGACTGGCAACCATACGAGAACAAGATTGTCAAACACACAAGTAAGCTGGTGTGAAAGAGACGGGGAAGGACAATCCAAAGAAGGCAAAGGCTATTAGCTACTTACAAGATGAAAACCACATGGGACCATTCAACACCGTAGGTTTTCCATGAGTGATTGCCCTGGAGTGTTTAAAAGTAGCCGATATACAAAAAGAAAAAAGAATGATGCATACAAATTGATACTAGCTATAGCAAAGTCAATGAGAATCCACGGGTCACTTTTTATTATGTTGTCATTGGACTAAATCTCCTCAGGATTGGATCTGTCAAAGAGCCGAAGATAAGATGGTATAACGGAATTGAGTCATATCCAATCCAAATCTCAACATTTTTGTTAGTTGTGAGATAGAAGTAAGAAAGCCTTTCAATCTTGCATCGAGGGAAGATGTCTTTAGACTTCACATTATGATTTCCCCTTTGTACGATTAGTTTCTTACCTCGACTTTGTTAGATTCACTCTGGTTTAAATAACTCGGCTAAAAGGTATGCTTCCACTTGGTGTGTTAGCAATTAAACTATTGCTTTCCAAAGAATATTACGACAGCAAGAAAGCATTGTCTTATTCGAATGAGGGGACACATGAAAGTTGGTACTACCAGCTCTGAGCTCCCCTAAGTGTTCGGCAAAAAATTGAAATCAACCAATATGAAACAGTTTTAAAAAAGAAAAAACAAAAGAACTCCTGAATTAGACACATTTCCACCTTTCTTTTGTCACTTCTTTGAAACAAAAGAACTTTTGAACTCCACAAGAATGCATAAGGGAAACAATGGTAGGCAGTTAAACCCCACAATCTCAAGTAATCCCATCATCTCACCACCATAAGATGACTCCGATGTTACATGAAAAGTAAAGAACTCAATGGAAAACATACATTTAGGAACCTATGACAGAGATTAGTATTGCTCATCAAGATACTCAATTAGGAAAGACACTCATAAAACAATAATAAGATCCTTGCACGTGTTGAGTATGAGGAACTACTCCTTTTTCCAACAAAATAATGAATTCCTCATCCACCAAGAAAAAGTGAATTAAGTGATCAAACAGCATGAAGTATGTGGGAAGTACACTCGAGAATACGAGAGGAAGTTGCAGATCTTTCAAGGTTTAGTCCCCCAAGTTGTCCACTACTTGACTGACTTACCAAGATCTATGAAATAAATTATGTCCTTTGATTAAGCTAATTATGAATACTAAAAAATATTTCAGCAAACAAAAGCTAAGGTTAATGCTCAATAAATTTAGCCATTGAATGCCTAAGCGGAATAGGACTTATAAAGTTTGGCCGGCAAACAACTTTAAGTTGCTTGTATAGATCCTCACCGTCACACCCAAAGACATTTCAGCAGGAATAGTTGACTGCATTCCAGGACTCTGTATAAATAGATGAAAAAAGTTAATAATTATGGCTAGAGAGGCTGAACTTCTACTTTAAGAATGGGAATGCTTGAAAATTGCAACTATAACCATTGGCATCAGATGTGGAGCAAAGTTGACGGTGATCTTTGATTGTGCAGCATCAAACAATCCCAATTCAATCTATGGAACCGCAGGAAACAAAAATCATACAAAAGACAGCCCCGGCAAATTCTCCAAGTTGGAAAAGACTGACCAATCTATCGGTGACTGGACATCCTTTAACCTCAACTCTCGAAGGCTGGATGGGAGCCCGATAAGAGATTGGGGCTCGGCACAACTTATGTTGAGGTGTTGTAGCTGAGAGAGGGAACTGAAATCGGTTGGAGGCAAGGCCATTTTTCCAATGAATAGGGTCATTCGTCTTAGAGCAGGTAGTCTCACAATCCCCTCTATGTTGGGTTCTTGCATTGAATTTCCATTTATCTCAAGGTCAACTAAATTGGTTAGGTTTGAGCAGTCGGGGATCGTGGTCAGTGAATCCGATGAAAGGGCTAAAGACGTTAGGCTCTTGGGAAGCTCCGGCAACTGTTGGATCAAATCACAGCCCCATAAATTAAGTTCTTGGAGATTTGTAAGCTGATTGATGGTTGTCGGCAATCCACTAAAGCGGCCACGGGATAAGTCTAGAATTTTCAAAGAGGATAGTGCCCCGATTTCACTTGGAATTTCCCCCACCAAATGTTCAGAGCGGGCACGTAACTCTTCTAGATTTTCCAACATTCCTATGGTTTTTGGAAATTCACTTATGCTGCTATCATTAAGATTTAGTACCTTCAACTTTTTTAAATATCCAATACAATCGGATAAGATCCTGATTCTTGACTTGCTCAAATCCAACTTGACCAATGATTGTAGCCTCCCAATCGAGTCTGGTAGCTTTTCTAGGGGGCAATGTGAGATACGTAAAACTTTCAACCTTTCAAGATTTCCAATAGAATGAGGCAATTCACTAATTTTTAAAAATTGGACATCTAGCTCAAGTAGTGACTCCAATTGTCCGATAGAGTTGGGAAGCTTTTGAAGTTCCCTATGTGGCAAGATTAGAGACTTCACCTTTGCTAAATTACCAATCGAGTGAGGCATCATTGAGAGTGTCCAATCTATTCTTAGCACTGTCAAAGATTTTAGACCGCCGATAGACTCCGGTAGTGACTCAATAGCTTCACTCTTTATCTCTAGGTAATCAAGATGTTTTAGATTGCCGATGGACTTGTCAATCTTCCTTAGTCGAAGGCATCTAAGAATCAATTTCTCCAATTGCGAGATTGCAAAGAACTTGGGCGTCTTTCTAAGGAATGGACAATCCTTGAGCTGTAGGATTTTCAATTGTTTTGCTACCTATAAAGTAATTGAGTAGACACTTAGAAAAGAGGAAGAGTAAATATAATGCAAAAGGATGTCGTGAGATCATACCATGATTTGACACCACCCTCCCCAATCTTCAGTAATGTTATTCCCAGATAGCATGAGAATTGTTAAATTCTTCAGCCCAAAGTTACTAGCTTGGAATTTTGAAGGGCAATTGCTCCAAGAGAGCCATCTCAAATCAAAGAAAACATTCTTAAAGTCTCCTTCAAAGTCTCCATGGTCCAATTGAAGGAACCTAAGGTTGACCAAGCCCACAAATTGCTTGTGCTTAAATCTATACGTCTTAATGGGGTCGGGTGTACCAAGATTGAGTGCCACTATGTCTTTGGTTCCCTGGAAAACAAAAGTAGCAACCAATGAGTACATATGTCACTTTGACTTGAAATTAGATAAAAAGGTGGTGACACTAATGGATGCACTGGAAAACATTTAGAGGTAAAGATTACCGTTTTTGTCTGCACTACACGAAAGGCATCCTTGGGAGACCACAATCTGCTACCCTTCATATGGATTTCGCCACTTTCTAGATGGACGATACTCCTTCCAAGGTCTCTAAGTTGGTCGTGCATCCATAGTTTATTATCATTCGATATTTTTATCAGAGACATACGTTTGAGGCTATTGACCTCAATTTCGGTCGGATACCCAAAAATCGCATCCCAATATTTAACTGCAGTTGTTTTCTCTTTATTGAAGCAGAAACATGCGATATCAAGAAAAATTTGCCGTTGATTAGTTCCCAATGCTTCGTAGCTTATCATCAACTTCTTCTTGACATCTTCATTCATCACCTTCTTTAACTTACATAGGATGTCTTCCCATGTTCTTCGGCATTTTCCAAAGAGCGTGGAACCTACGACATTGAGAGCCAATGGAAGTCCTCCTAGTGCATTGATTAGCTTTTTTGTGATATCCATGCAACTAGGCAGAGGCTTGGCATGTCCCAAGGCACGCGCACAGAAAAGTTGAAGAGCATCATGTGAATTCATTTCCGGCATATCGTAGAATGAAAATTGTCCGCTATTAGAGATTGGGAGATTGTCATCCTCATCTTCCTTTACCAGGAATTCAATATTCCTTGTTGTTATGATGATTCTACTACCCCCACCAAACCAGTTGGGCTCACCTGCAAGTCTCATGATTTGGTCCCAGTTGTCGATGTCATCAAGAACAACGAGGACTTTCTTGCCAAGAAACCTTGTCTTGATCACTTCATCAATGAAGAAGGGGTTTGTGCAACTAAGATTGAGAATGTCAAATAGCAATTTCTTTTGTAAGCCTATTATATCATGAGTTCGAACATCTTTAAGAAAACAACAATGATCCTGAAATTGAGGGTAGATTTGCTTGAAGACGGCCTCGGCTAGTGTTGTTTTTCCGATGCCACCCATACCATGAATCACAATAAATCGTACATCAAAAGCTCCTACATCTAATAGCTTCATAATGTGATCCATTCGATCTTTAATTCCCACCAAATGATTAGGCATGTCCCTCCGTCTTGTCCATAGCAAATTTGAAACCTCTTCCACCATGAGGTTTGTAAGTTTATATAGGCTGCCACATACATAACATGCAATCATGTCAGATTAAAAAAATCACATATAGAATCTATGCCTGCATAACGTGCCACTAGATGGTTATCATCAAATTCAAAGTAATTGACTTTGAAAGCAACCAGTATGAAATGAGTGATCATTCCTGCTACGAGCCGTTTGCCACCAAAAAAGAAAAAAAGAGAAAGAACGCTGCTACTGTCAGGATTCTTTGGTGCGGTAAATGGTAAGAAAAAGGTTATTTCATGACGAAGGTCTAATTGGGCTTTGACTAGAATTCCTCGGTGAACCCGGTCTTTTTTATCTCTTTAGCCACTAAGGATGAGTTTGAAGATTGACATAAAAGAAAAAGATTTTCTCACCAGGCAGTTACCTGGAATTTAAAAAACAAGAATAAAAGCTCAAAAGCACTTTTCTTAATGTACCCGAGTACTAGGGTAGTAACCGAAAATATGAGGAACACTTTCAGAGTATTTATCAGCCTTCATTTGAGTTGCTAACAATCATTTTTCTGAATAAGCTACCAACTGGTTTAACTTAGCAATTTCATCAGTTACATTAAATTTGTTGGTAATTTAATCAGAATAAGTTGGTAAGTAACTCAAATTACATGCTTGGTAATTTGATAATTGAGTTCCTAACCTCAGAATGTTTGTGAACTATGCTAATAAAAGTGGGTCCGTTGATAAACAAAAAATAAATATTGATAAGTGGTTCACATAGGAATGGGTAACTTGAATTAGGTAGTAACTTAATCAGAGATTCATTAGTACGAAACTCATTAGGGTAATTAATTTGTTTCAAGCATTGGTAATTTCGAAATGTGAAGTAAACAATTCAAATAAGAGATGGTAGGTTCTATAAAATATGTAAATTGGCAAACAATCAATTAAACTTAGTAAATGACTCAAATAAATGCTGGTAATCAAAAATTAGTTTGAAAAATAATCGAAAAGAAGTTGGTAAGACACAAATTAAGGTTAGTACTTTCATATAAAAGTTGACAATTTTAAAACTAGGATGGTCACAAGGCAAAGGAAATCCGCACCCTGTGGTACCCTAAATACGATCTGGGGCTGTGAATAGGCCAAAGCAAGAGAAATGACCAAAGTTTTTTTAAAAGCATTTTGCTAGCCGAAAAGTGAGCTGCAAAGTTAAAAAAATTTCACACATATGTTGTCTTATTATTTCATCAACTCTTAGATTTCCATAAATATATTTTTTTTTGCATTAATGATTAATTAATTAAGTTGACATATCTTGAGACTATTGTTATCAAAACTTGGGATTAAAAGTGAAAAGTGAATTTATGCAAGAAACCTTGCTCCCTGAGCAAAATTTCTGCCTCCCTCACTGCGGCCGATCCAACCATACATCACATAAGATTAGACAGCAGCAAACTGAAAGTTATTATTCTGGCAAAAGTATCATAGACTATAATCTCGAAATTGACGAAATGAAAATAAACTGAACAGAAGAAGCTAACAATACCCATAATCTTTTAGATTCCATCCTTTAATTCTGGCAACCTCTCTTAAAGCCTCCTCCCATTGCTTTGCCATATCCTTCCCAGAGTCACTCTCGTGATTTTGGAGGGCTGTCCTATATAACTCGGTCTTGAGCTTAACATCATCCACATCCACGTCGTAGAATATAGGGAGTATCACTTTCTCAGTGTCGTCTCTCGATAACTTCACTATGTGTGCGAGCTCACGAAGGCACCACTTACTTGAAGCGTAATTTTTGGAGAAAATCAGGATATAAATTCTGGATTCATTGATCGCTTGCATAAGACTGCCTTCAATCTCTTTACTGACTCGGAGCTCTTCGTCGTCTTTGAAAACACGGATCGCTGCACGTTCAATGGCTTTGTAGAGAGAATCCACAATGGTTAAACGGGCGTCAAGCCCTCTAAAACTCAGGAATACCTCATGGGTCCTCCCCAATCTGCCATCATGGCTATTGCTCGTCAGAGCTGCTGTCGCCACCGCCATCAGCCCCCTCTCCGATCCACCATCATGACTGCCGCTTGCCGGAGCTGCTGTTGCCACCTCCATCGCTGTCGCCGTGGGTGCCGCCGTCTCTTCTGCCTCACTATTTCTGTTCATTCCGAGAGGACGATGGAGTTATTGATCTCAGAATCGAGTCTGCGGGGTGACTCGGGAAGTCTTGAGTATTGAGTCTGATCCTTGAAACAACTTGATAAAGCTGTGGACGTCTTGATCAAATTTCTAGAAACTGCTAGACTTCTGTAAGATTCAAGTCTCTAGTTGGTAGTTGTAGCTGGCGATCTCTAGCTTAATTTGTGATAGTTAAAAATAATGGCTAATAAAATGTTCAGCATGCAAAAAGAACAAGCAGAGACAATGTTCAGAGAAATTAACTGAAGAACGGCAGTCGAAACGAGCCTACAAATAGGCAAGTCTCTTTGGTCTTGGAAACAACAGTCCAACTAAAAAATGAAGCTCTTCCCCACGCAAACATCTAATGAAACTTTCCTTACCTTTTTCCGTTTGCTCCTTGGCCTAAAAGCCCCCACGCAAACAGAGTGAGATCGCTCAGTTGAGGAAATACTCCTTTGTTTGGAAGTCACTTGCAGCCTTCCTTCATAAGCTTAAAAGAAGGGCCACACGGATCGCACTAAATAGGAAAGAATTGATGGAAGTCGTCGTCCTTGGACGTGGTCTCAGAAATATATTTTATTATTACATTGTGACTAAGCTCTATTTCCTGGAAGTCACCTGCGGCCTTCCTTCATGTATATAAAAAAAAGGGAAAAAAAATTTCAGATTCGCACCGACTAGTTGAAGAAATAATTAATGAAAGTCTTGGCAGGAAAAGTCACGTGCTACTCTCGCCATTACTTTGTTACTATGTCCAGAACACTAATTCAAGTTGTTTGACATAAAATAAGTAATTTATTGGATTGGATTTTTGTACAACTAGTTGTAGTTGTGTAAGCCTCCCCTCAATTAGACTTCCAAAATCCCCTATAATGATGTTATGAACACTTGTCTTGAAAATTTTGGGCTACTATAAAATCACATGCTGACTAGAGATTGCATGGTAACTTCGAAATTATTCACTATTGCCATAAAGTTACATGAAACTAAATGTAGACTAAGATTGTATGTTATGATTGCACTACAATACTAGATTGAATGATGACAAAATAAAATTCATTGCCGATTGAAATTACTCACTAAATAAAATTGCATGTTGATACTAAAATCAAATGTAGATTTTGTTAGGATTTGATTCATCTTTGTCATTTGTTTAATAATTTATCTTGCATTGGATTCATGTCCACTTAATTGGATGTTATATATGGAAATTGCAAAGAAAATGTGGCTCCTCTTTCACAATGATTCCAACAAAGTTGAAATTTTTCGAACATTTTAATTTTAAAGGTGTGACTTTTTGGATTTTTTGATAATATCAACCTAAGCTTCTTGGTATTATCTGGGGGCAAAATTTCTAAACACGCTTGGCCATTCTTGCTAGTGGGTTGCCATTCTCCAAATATGTTTCATGAAAAGCATACTTCCGATATTATATATTCCTCATTATTCGGCATTTAGATTAATAAGGAAAATGAGTCAACGAACACAAGAGTCTACTTGACATGGAATTTGGCTATATGTAGACCAACACATACTAAGCAAATTGATGATATAAACATACTATAGTGCTTTTTCTTTGCCTTAACAAGAAAGTCGGACAAAGACTTGACGGGGGACTTGCGTATGTTCTAAACAAAGACAAATTGTTTCTAATTCAAACTATGCAATTCAATCATGGCGTGAATCATGGGATGCCAATTAAGATGCTTTTCCTAGTGAATTTCCAGTTTGTCACGCCCCGATCCACCGAGCATGTGCCCATCCCACACCGGTCGATTAAATAGCGATGTCCCAGGACGCGTCGCCAACCCATTCTTTTTAATGCGCATGCGGAAGCAAATATATAATCCCCAGACAACAACAAAATGGGATAGAAAAGTAGGGCCACAATTTTCAAATCAACACATTATTAAAAACCACAAACTTGTTTACAAACAGAGGCCAACTCTAGGGTCTAACTATAGGAAGTCTATCTCCAAAAAGAACTTCAGAGCCATCCATGCTCCTGACCCTTCCGCCTCAAGCTCCAGGATTCTTTACCCTAGAGACCTGAAAATGTTATCCCACAATGGGGTAAGACAATGTCTTAGTAAGTTCACCCCCTAAGCCCCGACTAGGAAGAAAATATGCTCCAAGGGTTGCCTAAGCACAAGCAAAAGTCAGAGGACTTACCTTTGCCTCAAATCCTTCCTGCAAGTCACTACAATTCATATAATCATCCAATCATTTCAATTCAATTAAATCAAATCGAGTCATCGATCAATCGATCCAATCGACTCCATACCATCAAGACCATCTCTCGGTCAATCCATTCAACCATCAATTAGTCGACTCATTCGACTCCATATCATCGATGCTATCTATAAACTCTATCGATTCGAACACTGCTTACCTAAGCTGAATTAGATGGTCTAGCTCACCGAAGCTGATAGAAATATTCATATATCATTACTCACCAAAGTTGATGTCTAAATTGCTCACCGAAACTGCTAGATAATCTTTAATGCTCATCGAAGCTGATTTCTATAGTGCTCACCGAAGCTGCTAAAGTATTATTGCTCACCAAAGCTGCTATAGATCTATATTACTCACCTAAGTTATCAATGCTCACCTAAGTTGAACAACGATAAATTACTCCTAGCCAAAGATCTTGTGCTTTGCACATCAATTCCTCAATTAAATATCCATCTTGCCCTAATTTCATCGTGTTAAAACATACCCGATAAAAATAATCGTATGTGGATACACAGTCGGCCTAAGCCAAAAATATAATATATTTATTTTAGAAAATCCCACTATTTATACAATGTCTGAAAACATTTTTTTGGTGTTGTAAACCGACGGCCCGGTAATTTCTAATTAATTACTGAAATTATTCAATTTTGGGATAATTACACAAAATTACAAACAACACTCAATTTGCAAAACCTAGCATTCAATTAAATAAACCAATCACATCATTGCAATCAGCACGAAATTTCAATTACCGGCTATCCCGGTGTAATTTCTGGAAAATAATAATTAATTAAATAATTACGAAAAATAATTAATAATTACCAATAATGCACACTTAGGCCGGAAACACCTAATTAAATACTGATTGGGGTTCGGAAAATTGCCGAACCTATCTAAATAAATACTACGGCCTATCTACTTGCTAATTGCACTAATCTAACCACCTAACATGCATAAACGATTAATTAAATCACTAATCCATTCTAACTAACCACTTAATCCCTAATTAACTTAACTAATCAACCCTTAAGCGTCTAGCTCCCTAAGCAAAGATTAGTGAGTAAACTCACTAGATTTGCGCGAAAACCAGTTCACGACAACGGCGACGTGACAACGGACAACAACCTCCAAAGCGGTGGCACCAAGTGGGGCCAGGACGAGCCTGAAAACAGGCATTGATGCCCACAAACCCTTGCTGGTTTTGGTTTCGGATCTTGGGCCAAAGGAGCTACAACGGCATCTAGTTTGGGCACAGCTTGGGGCTAGACTCGGCGGCAGCGGGTGGTGGTGCGGCTCAGCTTGACGGGCTGAGTTGCGGCTGCTGGGCTCGCTGGAAATGGACGGGCAAACGTTGCTGCTGGGCTGTGACGATGGGCCACGATGGAGGATCAATTGCGAGAGGCTTGCTGGAAATTTTGACTAGAGAAGACAGCAGATGGTGGAGCCGCAGGAAATGGGACCATCGAAGCAGCAAGCTTCGATGAAAGAGAAGCCCGTGCGAAGAAGAACAAAAGGAGGAGAGACCGAAGGGATTCGGTGGGGCAGAGAACATGTAGTGGAAATGAACAAAATGAAAGAGGAACGGCCAGGGAAAGGAGATAAGGGAATAGAGGCGTTTGTCGGCCAGGAGGGAACGTGCCTAAATTAAAGAGAGAGAGGGAGAGATACGTAAATGGATAAGGAGGAGGGGGACCCAATGGTCAAAGAGGAAGAACAAATCTGAAGGCTGCTGCAAGAGAGGTCGTCGGCCGAAGGAGGGGCGTGCGTAAATAGAGGGACCGAAGGAAGGGGGAAAAAGAAAATTAAAAAGAAACATCCTATACTCAAAACTCTTGGTCCCACAAGCTCTCATCAATCCAATTTGGTCCCCAAAAATCCCCATGCTAAAATACTTGATCCTTACTTGCTTTCTTGCACCAAATTTCCTCCAAATAACAAGTCTTGGGTAACAAAAATAGCCATTTCCCTCAATTCCAAATTCTATTTCCTTTTTCTCGAAATCCAATTTCTTAACAAACTTCTCCGATTGAAGCCCCATTTATTTAAGGAAAAAGCCCACACAATTTCCTTTCACCAAGTAGCTTACACAAGAAGCCAAAAATCCCTTCAAATTGGCCAATCCGAATTTCCGTTCGTTTTCCGAATCATTGGAATCGATTTTCCGTAAAAATCCCAAACTCACTGAAAATTCCTCGAAAGATGGGTCGACGTCCCTAAAATGACTCGTGATATGACAGGGCTTTCAATTTCTAAAATCAGGTTCAAATTCGTGGTTAATTATAATCAGGCGTGATTTTAGCGTGACCTAACATACCATGCAACTTTTAGAAATTTTTGGTGTAATTGACCCGTGGTCGATTTTCTTCAAGCCACAACGTACATCTTCGACACATTGGTGACTTTCGATGATCGTGAAAATCTCGAGGTTTCAAATACGGACATAGGATACCCAAAACAACATAAAATCGATCTAATGCCGATCGACGAAAATTTTGCAATCATGCGGAATCACCCACACTTTGATCACCCATCTTAATCGAATCGACCTACCCCAGTCTCTAATCAATTTTTAATTGTGCCGTAATGACCCTTGTAGACTAACACTGTCGAGCGATCAAATTCTCCAGTCTATTGCATTAAAATCCCTTAACAGCTTCACCTAATAGGCCAATTATCTCATGAGTGGCCATCTCAGAGAACAGCACTATAGGCGTGTCGATGAAAAGCCCGAATCCAATTAAAATCAGAAACTGAAAATCGGGATGTCACAGCTCTTCTCCTCTTATAAAAATTTCATCCTCAAAATTTAAACCTTTACCAACCTTAAACAAAAGGTGGGGGTTATTGTCGTCTCATCGAGTCTTCACTTTCCTCGATTACTTCTTCAGTTCCATGGTGTTGTCAGACCACTTTGACCAAGGAGACCATCTCGGTATACATAATATGCTCTTTCTAATCCACAAGTTGAACTAGACTTTCCACGTACGTCACTCTGTCGTTCACGTCTAATTCTTCAAGATTTACTACGTGAGTCGGGTCAAGCTCATATGTCCTCAACCTCCACACTTGAAAGACATCATACACTTGCGCCAACCTTGGCGACAATGCAAGACGATACGCTAGGATCCCGATTCTTTCTAGAATCTCAAAGGGACCTACATACCTCAAACTCAGCTTTCCCTTCTTGTCGAAGCATGAAGTACCTCTCATTGGTGATACCTTCAGATAGATACAATCACCAACTTGGAATTCCTATCTTTGACGCTTAACAAGACAACTTTCCTAGCGACTCTGAGTGGTCTTTAATCTATCTCTAGTCACGGCAACTACAATCACTAACTGCTAAACTGACTCTGAGCCTGTGATCTTTCTTTCCCCAACTTCATCTTAACAACTGAAGTTATGCATACTTTGCTATGGAATGTTTCAAAAGGAACCATCTGATTGTTCTGCTGAAACTGGGAACCTTTAGTCTAGATCTGATATAACTCAGTCACTGGCACTCTATGTAGACGAACTATTTGATGCACATACAACTCTGCAGTTCTACCCAAATCAGGATCCTTTCGTACAACAATGAAGTGAGTCGATTTCATCCATCTGTCGACCACTATCCCAATTGGAATCACTACCCCTCTGGTTTCTTGATAAGCTCGTCACAATGTTCACTATGATGTGTTCCCATTTCCACTTGGGAATCTCAAGAGATTACAAGAGTCCTCTTGGCTTACAAAGTTGTGCCTTCACTCGCTAACACGTCAGGCACTTAGCGACATGATTGGTGATATCCGTCCTCATACCGGACCACCAATAGCATTGACACAAATTCTGATACACCTTCGTACTGCCAGGATGAATTCTGCAGCTGCTATGATGAGCTTCTAACAAGATCTCTTTCTTGAGTGCTACATCGTCAGGTACACGCAATCATCCTCGGAACTTCGGTGTTCCACCTTCAAAAATCTGAAAGTCGGCTTTTCTCTCATCGATGTCTCTTGCAGGATTTTCTGAATCTTTAGGTCTGTCAACTAAGGTGCCTTGATTCTAACCTGAACATCCGACTCAATTCTGAGGGTAGCCATAAGATTTGGAAGGTAGCCTACCTCAAATTTGAAAACCGAATCTCGAGCTTTCACAAGTAAAGTCCATTCCTTGACCACCATCAGCGCAACTGAAGACTCCTGACTCCTGACTCCGTGCATCTGTGACTTTATTCATCCTTTTAGGGTCATACAAGTTATTACAATCACTATCCTTCCAAAGTTCTAATTCACAACACTGTCTTATAGTCAACTCCTTCTGAGAGAATAAATACTTGAGACTTTGATGATCAGTAAAGATTTCGAATCTTCCTCTACACAAATAATGTCTCCAAATCATGCATTAGGTAATTCAGCTCGTGAGATCTCAACTGACGGGACGCGTATGTAACAATCCTACCATGTTGCATCAGTACGTGACCCAGTCCCCTAAACGACGCATCACTATAGATCTCATATTCTCTAGGACCAGATGGAATGGTCAGCACAGGTGCGGTAATCAACTGCTACTTAAACTCTTGGAAACTACGCTCGCACTTGTTTGTCCACACGAACTTTTCTTCTTTCTTCAAGAGTTGAGTCAACGGCGACACCGATGCTAAATATCCTTCCACGAACCTTCTGTAGTAATATGTACAACCCAAACGACTTCTGATCTCTAATACTATTGTCAGTCTTGGTCCACTGACAACTGCTTCGATCTTGGTTGGGTCCACGGAGATTTCTTTACCTAAAATCACGTGGCCTAAGAACGCAACATGAGTCAGCCAAAACTCACATTTGCTTAACTTAGCACACTATCCATGCATTCTCAGGGTTTGAAGTACCATCCTCAGATGACTCTCGTGCTCCTCAGCACTCCTTGAGTACACCGAGATATCATTGATAGACACAATCACGAACTGATTCAAAGATTCTTTAAACACTCGGTTTGTCAAATCCATGACAGCAGCTGAAGTGTTCATCAAACCAAACGGAATTACAGTACTCTCATAAAGGCCATCTCGAGTACTAAACACTAAATTCAATATGTCCTTCTTTCTGATCCTCAACTGATGATGCCTTGTTCCCAAGTTGACCTTTGAAAATATCGACACTCTTTGTAACTAATCACACAATTCGTCGATCTTCGGCAATAAACACTTGTTCTTGATCGTCACCTGATTGAGTTGACGATAGTCGATGCACAAACGCAAGGAACCGTCTTTCTTTTTCACAAACAGAACTGGTGCTTCCCAAGGTGATGCACTGTATGTATGAATCCCTTATTCAACAATTCTTGCATCTGCACCATCAGTTCTTTCATCTCAGACAATGACATCTGGTAAGAAGCCTTAGAGAGTGGCTCTGTCTTGAGTACTAACTCGATCATGAATTCTATCTTTTTCTCTAACAACAGGCCTGACAATTCCTATGGAAATACATCTAAAAATTCTTGGACTACTGAGATGTCCTCAATCTTCAGTTCTTCAATCTGTCTTATCTATGACAACCGCCAAGTAACCTTGGCAACCTCCGTCTAACAAACGAGTTGCCTTCAAGCGACGAGATTAATGAAATCGAGGGTCCTTCTCGACTCCCAATAAACTCAACACTTCCACATGCTAATGGATTAAGCAAGATTACTCCACGACAATAATTCATTACCACAAGATGCTCCATGAGCCCACTCTATTCATATGTGACGTCAAAGTTATACCTCAACAACTAGTCGAGCACAACTATAGCCAGTAATTCTCCTTTCTTCAGCTTTATTTCAACAAATTGAAGTTCCCCAAACTTAACCAAAACTCTACTGCGCTACTCTGATAAAATCTCTCCAAAAACATTCTTCCTTCGATCGATGCATGATCGGTTTCATTCCTATCCCTTTCGCCGTCCTAGTGGCGACCTATCTGCGGTAGCGGTGTTTGTGTTCCGTTGGACTCTCACTGATAGTTCCTCACCTAATAGCCGTGCTGGCCATATCTATAGCACGCTCCAAATATACCAAGACACTAGATTGATCCACGCTTCCTTCTACAAACTTGGCACACATCTAGAGAGTCCTCTATCTCCTGTCAGGTGATAGCATGCACTCTTTCTTGCATCGGAGGCCTGCTCCAAATACCCCACGATGTGTTTTGCGGCGTATTCCCTCCGTTCTGTCCCATCGGCCTTTTGGTACAATTTCTAACTAGGTGATCCTGTTGGCCACGCTTAAAACAAGCACCCGTCCTAAAATGGCACGGGGCGTAACCGTGTTGTCTCCCACAAGAACAACCTACTCTACTTTGATTCAGTGCTGAGTTGTCTATCCCACCCTTCTTGTTGGACGGAATAGAATACTTTTCTCCGGTCATAGGCTCCTTCCCAAACTGGTTTCCATCTCTACTGGATCTGTACCTCGACTCGATTGCACGGCTTGCTCCCAGATCACATCTCCATGTTAGACCTCAGCAGGTTCGGCAACAATAGCGGTTACGGCATTGGTAGCGGTAGTGACAGCGACAACAATGGCGGCTCAGTCCTGAGCTTGCTGACCCAACAAATTCCCAAGGAACACTAGCGCCTAAATGATCCCGTCGAACCTACGATCGCTCAGTGTTGCTATACTAGTACCAACCTGCGGCAGTACTCTTATACTCATGTTGGCCCGAGTTTGCACTCTACCTCGAGTACCGACCCATGTTAGCGCTCTACCCTGAGTCACAGAGGCTACCGTCCTCTTACTAGGAGTCCTCAGCTCCTAATCACTCATACTACAGGCTACTATAGACACTTGTTTTCCGATTCAAATACTAGATTAGAATTCAAGTAATCCACACCAAACAAACAATTCTACCAATCAACTATCACAGACATACACCAACATGAAATAAAGGTCATTCTTACTAACTATCCCATGACTCATCGCACATTATCACTCCAAACACAAACCTACTATGATACCACTTAAACAGGGATGTCATGCCCCAATCCATCGAGTGCATGCCCATCCCACACTGGTCGATTAAATAGTGACGTCCCAGGACGCGTCGCCGACCCATTCTTTTTAATGCGCATGCGAAAGCAAATAAATAATCCTCAGACAACAACAAGATGTGATAGAAAAGTAGGGCCACAATTTTCAAATCAACACGTTATTAAAAACCATAAACTGGTTTACAAACAGAGGCCAACTCTAGGGTTTAAGTATAGAAAGTCTATCTCCAAAAAGAACTTCTGAGCCATCTATACTCCTGACCCTTCCACCTCAAGCTCTAAGATTCTTCACCCTAGGGACCTGAAAATGCTATCCCACAACGGGGTGAGACAATGTCTCAGCAAATTCACCCCCTAAGCCCTGACTAGGAAGGAAATACGCCCCAAGGGCTGCCTAAGCATAAGCACAAGTTAGAGGATTTACCTTTGCCTCAAATCCTACCTGCAAGTCAATATAATTCATATAATCATCTAATCATTTCAATTTAATTCAATCAAATCAAATCGAGTCATCAATCAATCGATCCAATCAACTCCATACCATCAAGACCATCTCTCAGTCAATCCATTCAACCATCAATCAGTCAACTCATTCGACTCCATACCATCGATGCCATCTATAAACTCTATCGATTCGAACACTGCTCACCTAAGCCAAATTAGATGGTCTAGCTCACCGAAGCTAATAGATAAATTCATATATCATTGCTCACCAAAGTTGATGTCTAAATTGCTCATCAAAGCTGCTATATCAATTATTGCTCACCGAAGCTACTATAGATCTATATTGTTCACCTAAGCTGATCAATGCTCACCTAAGCTAAACGACGATAAATTACTCCTGGCCAAGGAGCTTGTGCTTTGCACATCAATTCCTCAATTAAATATCCATCTTGTCCTAATTTCATCATGTTAAAATGTACCCGATAAAAATAATCGCGTGTGGGTACACAGTCGACCTAAGCCAAAAATATAATATCTTTATTTTAGAAAATCCCACTATTTCTACATTGTCTGAAAACATTTTTTTGGCATTGTAAACCGAAATCCCGATAATTTCTAATTAATTACTGAAATTATTCAATTTTGGGATAATTACCCAAAATTACAAACAACACTCAATTTATACAATCTAGCATTCAATTAAATAAATCAATCACACCATTGCAATCAGCACGAAATTCCAATCACCGGCTATCCCAATGTAATTTCCGGAAAATAATAATTAATTAAATAATTACGAAAAATAATTAATAATTACCAATAATGCACACTTAGGCCGGAAACGCCTAATTAAATACTAATTCAGGTTCGGAAAATTTCTGAACCTATCTAAATAAATACTACGGCCTATCTACTTGCTAATTACACTATTTTAACCACCTAACATGCATAAACGATTAATTAAATTAGTAATCCATTCTAACTATCCACATAATCCCTAATTAACTTAACTATTCAATTCTTAAGCGTCATTAGCTCCCTAAGCAAAGATTAGTGAGTAAACTCACTGGATTTGCGTGAAAACCGGTTCACAGTGATGGCGGACAACAACCTCCAAAGCGGCGGCACCAAGCGGGGCCAGGACGAGCCTGAAAACAGGCCTTGATGCCCACAAACCCTTGCTGGTATTGGTTTCAGACCTTAGGCCAAAGGAGCTGCAACGATGGCTGGTTTGGGCACGGCTTGGGGCTAGACTCGGTGGCCGCGGGTGGTCGTGCGGCTCAGCTTGACGGGCTGAGCTGAGGCTGCTAGGCTCATTGGAAATAGACAGGCGAACGTTGCTGCTGGGCTGTGATGATGGGCCATGATGGAGGGTCAACCGCGAGAGGCTTGTAGGAAATTTTGACCAGAGAAGACAGCATATGGTGGAGCCGCAAGGAAATGGGACCATCAAAGCAGCAAGCTTCGGTGAAAGAGAAGCCCGTGCGAAGAAAAACAAAAGGAGGAGAGACCGAAGGGATTCGGTGGGGCAGCGAACATGTATATTAACAAAATGAAAGAGGAACGGCCAAGGAAAGGAGATAAGGGAGCAGGGGGTTTGTCGGGCAGGAGGGAACATGCATATTTGAAAGAGAGAGAGAGAGAGAGATACATAAATGGATAAGGAGGAGGGGGACCCAGCGGTCAAAGAAGAAGAAGAAATCTGAAGGCTGCTGCAAGGGAGGTCGTCGACCGAAGGGGGGCGTGCGAAAATAGAGGGACCGAAGGAAGGGGGAAAAAGAAAATTAAAAAGAAACATCCTATACTCAAAACTCTGAGTCCCACAAGCTCTCATCAATCCAATTTGGTCTTCAAAAATCCCCATGCTAAAATACTTGATCCACTTACTTTAAAATAAATTTCCCCAATAACAAGTCTTGGGTAGCAAAAATGGCCATTTCCCTCAATTCTGAATTCTATTTCCATTTTCTCGGAATCCGATTTCTTAACAAACTTCTCCGATTGATGTCCCAATTTATTGAGGAAAAAGCCGACACAATTTCAATTGAAACCTTGATGGGTTGATATCTTCCTCTTTCAACCCTAATCACATCCGCCAGCATATCCACATCAACCACAAAATCCTGGTCTCGGACACTGAAAAATATTCTATTCGCATCCAAGAAACTGAGATTTGAATAGAAATATGCAGTTAATTGAGCATAGGCTTCTGTGGTATCGGAGCAAAATTGCTCAAGTTGAAGCAGACCGAACTTTTCTCTCAAGTTCACATTCACAGCATCCAGGAAGTCGAAATCCACACTCCTAGGGTTTATCACCCCGCGTTTCAACAATTTGGAGTATAGATCCTTCTGTTCCTTTGATCTAAACAACTCCGTTCTTTTTCCTCGAACTTTCGCTGCAACACCCATCCTAGGTTGAAATTCGCAAAACAATTTATCATCATCATTTCCATCTGTCGGATTAAATCCCGTGACACGCGGATCACTCGGAATATTTGCAAGAGCTTCCTCTGCCTTCCCCTTGGGAGCAATTCCCAAATTCTCCATTTTTCGCAAAAGGATATACTCATTTCCATATCCCTTGTCCTTAACAAAATCATCTACGTAGTTCAACGGAGTACCAGTGCTTTTCAAAGCACGGTAAAGCTTCTAAATAAAAGAGGGCTTTTGAACTCTTACAGGATCTACGTCCTCAATGATTTCTTCCTCCGGTTGATGACCCACACCCTGTGGAGTAGATGGTGGAGAATGACGCTGTTGAGAATGTTGCAGGCTCTGTTGCTGACTCGGTAACTCCTCTTCCTCGGTGAGATCGAAATGAGTAGGCCCCTCACTCATTCTCTGTGGTCCCCTGCTTGCGATCCTTGAGGACTTTCTGGAAGACGACATCTTTCTTTGTCTTTGAAAGATTCCTTGCCTCACTTTCCCAAGAAAAACGACAACTTTTTCGAAGATTGATCAAGAAATCGAGACGGGAGTGGAAGGAGAGTGCTTTTTAGGGTTTTTGGAGTTAAGCGAATAAAAAACCGACTGTATATAGCCCAGTCAAAAGAGAGGAAAAAAACCAAACGTCACAAAGGAAAGTGAAAAGACGCCTTTTTTTTTTTTTTAACAATAACTGCCTTTTTAAATAAATAACTGCCATTTTAAATAGAGGTTAACTCTTTTGAAAAGGAAAGATTGCGTTTTTCACGGAAATTGAAGATAACATAAATCAATTATGAATGGTCGTACCTTTTCGAGATTTAATATAAGAGAAAATAAAATAACTTACAGTCAAGAGCCATGAATGTCTGAGTCTGAGAGTCTCTAGACTTTAACTTCTTCAAGCTTCAAAATGTTGAGTCTAGAACGGATGATATCAAATTGATTTTTCTCCAAAGGCTTTGTAAATATATCCGCCAGATTGGTTCTTTGAATCAACAAATTGAATCGAAATTTCTCCATTTTGAACATGATCTCTAATGAAGTGATGTCGAATCTCTATATGCTTTGCTCTTGAGTGAAGAATTGGATTTTTGGTAAGATTGATTGCATTGGTGTTGTCACAGTTAATCTCCGTGCATGAATCTTCAATTCCAAAGTCTCTTAGCTGTTGTTTTATCCACAGAATTTGTAAACAACAATTTCCGAGAGCTACATACTCTGCCTCTGTTGTAGAGAGAGCTACTGTATTTTGCTTCCTTGAAAACCAAGACATTGTCCTGCTTCAAAGTAACTGGCAGGTTCCCGAGGTGCTCTTTCTATCAACTCTGCAACCGGCTAGATCTGCGTCTGAGTATCCAAGAAGAGTAAAGTCTCCCTTCTTAGGATACCAAAGACCGATGCTTGAAGATGAAGCAATGTATTTAATAATACGCTTCGCAGCACTTAGATGAGATTTTCTATGATCTGCTTGAAATCTAGCACAGATGCAAACACTCAACAATATGTCAGGTCTAGAAGTAATAAGATAAAGAAGTGAACCGATGATACTCCTGTATAGCTTCTGGTCAACTTTCTTCCCTCCTTCATCTTTGTCTATCTTCAAGGAACTTGACATAGGTATATCAGTCTTTTTGCACTTTTCCAGTCAAACTTTTTGACAAGATCATTAGCATATTTTTCTTGATGAATAAAAGTCCCTTCCTTCAATTGTTTCACTTGAAGACCGAGAAAGAAGGTTAATTCTCCCATCATACTCATTTCAAATTCATCCTGCATAGACTTAGAGAATTTCTTGCACAAACTTTCATTAGAGGATCCAAAAATAATATCATCAACATATATTTGAACAAGTAAAAAAAATTTGCTTTCCTTTTTGATAAATAGAGTAGTATCTACTTTACCTTTGACAAAACCATTTTGTATTAAAAACTTACTTAATCTGTCGTACCAAGCTCGAGGTGCTTGCTTTAAACCATACAAGGCATTTTTCAGTCTGAATACTAAGTCTGGCTTCCTTGGGTCTTCAAACCCAGGTGGTTGTTCCACATAAACTTCCTCATGGATAAATCCATTTAGGAAAGCACTTTTGACGTCCATTTGGAATAACCTGAAATTCTTATAACAAGCAAAAGCAAGTAATAATCGAATTGCTTCTAACCTTGCTACTGGTGCGTAAGTCTCATCATAGTTTATCCCTTCTTCTTGCGTATATCCCTTGGCCACGAGTCTTGCTTTGTTTCTTACGACTTTTCCTTTCTCATTCATCTTGTTCCTGAAAACCCATTTACCTTTTGGTTTAGATGTCAATTCCCAGACATCATTAATGCTGAACTATCTGAGCTCTTCTTGCATAGCTTCAATCCAGCTTTCATCAGATAAAGCTTCTTCTATGCTTTTTGGTTCTACTTCAGAAATAAGAGCCACAGCACTAGACTCTTCGCGCCTTTTGGATCTTCTGCGAATTCCTTCATTAATGTCGCCAATAATGAGATCTTTGGGATGGCTGGACTTATGCTTCTAGTTACTGGTTGATTTGTCGGGTTGATGATCACTTCCTTCATTTGAATCTTCAATAACCACTTGATGCTGGTCTTCCAGAGTCTGAGTTGCTTCTTGAGTTGTAAGCTTTGAAGAGTCTGGAGCAGGTTCAGATTCTTCAAGATGAATCTGACTAGATTCATTTTGCATAGAATCTTGGAATTTGACATTCATTGATTCCTCCACAGATTGACTCTTCTTGTTATAGACTCTGTAGGCTTTGCTTGAGGTAGAATATCCAAGGAAGATGCATTCGTCTGATTTTTCTTCAAACTTACCAACTCGATCTTTTGCATTTTTCAATATAAAGCATTTGCATCCGAACACATGAAAATATGAAACAATAGGCTTCTTTCCTTTGAATAACTCATAAGGGGTTTTTTCTAGAATAGGCCTTAGAAAAACTCTATTGATAATATAACATGCTGTTGACACTGCTTCAGCCCAAAATCGTGAAGAGATTTTACTTTCAATTAAAAGAGTTCTAGCCATTTCTTGAAGAGATCTATTCTTTCTTTTCACAACTCCATTTTGCTCTGGAGTATATGGAGAGGAGAACACATGCTGAAAGCCAGATTCATCACAAAATTTTGTAAAATCTTGATTTTCAAATTCACCTCCATGGTCTGTTCTTATACTTGAGATAACACATCCCTTTTCATTTTGAACCTTTTTAGCAAATTTTTCAAAATACGAGAAGGTTTCAGACTTACTTGCTAGGAAATATACCCAAGTAAATTGTGAGTAGTCATCCACAATTACTAGGCAATATTTCTTACCTCCAATGCTCTGAGTTCTGGTTGGTCCGAAGAGATCCATATGCAGGAGAAGCAATACATGATTAGTGGAAACTTGATTTATTGGCTTAAATGAATTTCTTACCTGCTTTCCCAATATGCATGGTGTGCATAGATCAGACTTTTGGTATGATAAATTGGGTAGACCACGAACAAGCTTCTTTGTTGAGATTTTGGCTATTTGCTTCATATTGATGTGACCAAGCTTTCTATGCCATAAGCTTGCTTCGTCTTGAATTGAGATTAGACATTGCGATTCATCTGGTTTCACATCCAAGAGGTAGATATTTCCATGTCTTCGACCCATGAATGACTGAGTAGAGTCTTTACTGATTCCAGAACATATTCCCTCTTGAAAGTAGATTTTAAAACCAGTATCACACAGCTGGCTGATACTGAGCAGATTGTAATTGAGTCCCTCCACTAGGGAAACATTGCTTATTGAGAGGTTTCCAATTTTCACAGTTCCAAAACCCACAATTCTCCCTTTGCTGTTTCCTCCAAATGAGACTTTTACACCATTTACTTGAACGAGCTTTATGAAGCAATTTGAATCTCCTGTCATATGTCTTGAGCATCCACTGTCCATATACCACTTTACCTTTTTCTTGATAGAGACCTGCATTTAAAAAAGAGACTCAAGCTTTCTTTGGTACCCATATTTTCTTGGGTCCATTGGTGTTAGTATAATAAGCAGTATTAGCCCATATTTTCTTAACAGGTTTCCAAACCATAGGACATTCTTTTTCAAAATGATCTGCACTATTGCACTTTGAACATCTGAGAGCATTTCGACCTACTGGTTTTATAAAAACTTTTTGAAATGATTTTTGTAAGCATCTCTTGTGGGTCTTTGCTTAATTCTTTCTTTTACTTTAGGAAAATCAATTAATGGAATAGTTTCTGCTGTCATTCCCAAACTAGATTTATTGAAATAGGATCTTTGAGCTGAAAGAATTTTCTCAAGTTTCTCAGATCCCATTGAAAATTTCTTTGAAATATTTGATGAGTCAATTTTTAAAAAAACAATTTCTTTTAAAAGATTATCTTCGCTTTCTTTAAGAGTGGAAACATTCATGTCTAAACATTTAACTCTTTCTTTCAAAACGTTTTCCTGTTGTTTTAGTGCAGAGTTTTCTTTTTTAAGTTCGGAAATCCTTTTAAGAAAAGTCTTAAGACTAAAACACAGCTCATCAATGTACTTAGAAACTTTGACAGGGATTTTAAAATTACTTACCTCAAATTCACTGTCTGAGTCTGTTTCAGAGTTTGAGTCTGAGTCTGATTGTGCCATCAGACATATATTGGCATAATCATCATCACTTTCTTCACACTCTGTATCCCTCCAAGTTTCAGCTTTGAGAGCCTTTCGAGACTTTTCAGCTTTTCCTTTCTTCTTCCTTAGAAGAGGACAGTTGGGTCTGATGTGTCCATTTTTCTTACATTCAAAGCAAACTACATCTTTGTTTGATTCATCATCATCAACAGACTTGGTCTGTTGCCTTTGAAAACATTGTTTCTTTGGATTGAACATTCTTCCTTTTCTGTTCAGCTTTCTAAATCTTCTTATCATGAGAGCAAGCTCCTCATCATCCATATCGTCTTCAGAATCTTCATGGGATCAGAAATTGGTTGACCTTGATTTTCAAGACCATTCACGATTTCTGTAAAACGGCTAAACATGTCAGTTATAGATTCTCCTGATTTCATTTTGAAGGCTTCATATTGACCGAGAAGAATGTTGATTCTGGTCTCTTTCACTCGATCAGTTCTTTCATAGGTGATATGTAACCTATCCCAGACTTCTTTTGCTGTAACACAAGAAGATATTCTGTTATATTCAGTAGGTGACAAGGCACAATATAAAGAATAAATAGCTTTTGCATCAAGAGCTTGTCTCTTGATTATCTCTTCCTGAGTCATTCCACTTGACTCAATAGTTTTTTTTCCTCTTTCTGAGACAGATGCAACTTTAGGAGTAATTCATTTTTCTACAACGTCCCATTCCAGAGGATCCTTTGATCGAAGGAACGCTTTCATTTTGTTTTTCCAGATATTGTAATCATTTCTATCAAAGTAAGGAGGTCTGGTATTGCTTTGCCCTTCCACCAGCCCTGGAGCTAGCATACTAGCCATGGATCTTTAACTCTGAAGTAAAACACTTCAAACAAAGTGAGTACACATGCTCTGATACCAATTGATATGACTAGTATAAGTACCTAGAGGGGGGTGAATAGGTATAAAAATAATTTCTCGAGATATAAGCGCAATACTAAGAAGACAATAGAAAGGAGACACTTCTTTCGTTAGCAAACGATGATCAAAGTAAAACAGAGAGTAGGGAAGAGAAAATTGAACACAAGGATTATAGTGGTTCGGCTTATTTCAAGCCTACGTCCACTCTTCTGCACTGACAGCCCACTGGCTGGATTTCACTATGAACAAAAGAGATGTTACAGCAATGCTTTCCCTTGATTCCACAGTGTAGATGTTCTACCACACTTCCTCAAGGTATCACTAAATATAGACCCTCTTTTGTGTATAAGATTTCGCTCAATAAACGAATTGACTGAAAATCAAAGAGCTTCAGACTCTGGAATTTTTCTATTGTGCACGCACTCGAACAATTGGAACGTCTTCCTTTTATACTCCTTTATGCCATCATACCCGTTGGCATTTACCAAAGGAATTCTTCCAATCTTCCCGTTGGACAGAATCAATTAAGAAGATCATTCGAGCTATTAAAGGAACATGTCGATAGCCCATCAATCATACTCGCCCATACAATCAGGATCTTGGTTTCCAAAAGTAGAACCTTCCAAGAATATCTCATCAATCATCGGATCTTCAAACGATCTTGATTTCGAATAAAAGAATCCGTTATATCATATCCGGCCATGAGATCTTCTTCAGTCGATAAGGCTAAATCCTCAACCAAGCACTTAGTTCTGGATAGCCTTCTTCAACAGATTAGAAACTGTCAATGAGAATAGTCTTGAGTCTTGAGTCTTGAGTCTGGCAGTCCGCAGGTCTTCAGACTTTAAATAGAAGGGTCTGCAAAACTTCAGACTAGACTGATAGAAACATTTTGTCAGCTTCAAAATATTCTAGAAAGATTTCTCCAACACTATGATCCTGATCAAAATGGTGATCGATCTGGAGGGCCCTTTAGGGATAGTGGTACTTGAGGAGGATCAGGAAATGCTCCTATAATCAGGACCGTTCTGGTCCCTATTAACATTGTGGTACAGGGAACTTCCGTCTGGGGTAGAAAGAATACTCCTGATAGCTATGCACACAAATTTTTTCCAGTTATAGTAAAGCAGTTGATTCTGTGCTGATTGGAAAATATCTTGTGCTTGTAGCAGAGCAATTGGAGGTACTGCTGTTACTTTTAGGAGGTGTCAAAGTCCCTTCTATTGATCTCTTCTTTATTATCTGCTTGATCAATCTTTTCATGTGGGAACTTTGGCTAAAAGATTCAACTGTTTAATATCTGTGAATGCTTGTTTGATGTTATGGTCTGATGCCATTGCTTGCTTGACCTAAACAATCAAATTTGGGCTTAAGCTTTCAAAAATATGATGGGTACTGAATTCTCTTTCGCTTACATGCTTTGGCAATTGCAAATGCATCTGAGATCAATCTTGGTTGACTTCTTTATTGGCATTTGTGACTGTGGAGTGCAGACAGCTTCTTGGTTTCTAGATGGCTCTTTTGAGGATAGGGCAAGAGATTCACCTGTGGAAGTAATGCGTTTTTTCTATGCAAAAGAGAAGCTGCCTTAGAAATGAATGCTCTTTTTGCTACAAGTTTTCAGATGTCTTTCTTTTTTAAAAGGACTTAAGTGGCTAAGCTCTTTGTTTTCTTATATGCATTTAGTTAGCATTCTATTAATACTGCTAAGCTCCTAGCAGGATTCTTGGCTGTTTGTGGTGTTTTGATACACGGTCATGTTGCTTTCATGTCATATGACATGACTGTAGTCTTAAAAATGCTGAAAAGTCCTTTTGGCCTCAAGAAGCTATTCCTTTATGCAATTAACTCTGCAAAATCCTGTCTCAAGTTCCCCCACATGATTGCTGGCCCGTGTCTCCTTCATGTGCACAGTGCTGCTATCGTCTTAGGTTTCCTTGATAAATTTCCCTTTCAGGTGTAATGACGTCTCTTCCTAAGTATCGGCAATGTCATAATAAACACATGGTTCTTTTCACTTTGGCGGCTTTGCGTGCATGGACTTGCATTTCTGCATTAATGAGCATGTATCTTCCCCTAATTCTTTTAGAAGTTGTGCTTGCTCCATCTGAAATCAATACTAGGTTTGTGACTCCTAGATGAGGTACACTCTTGGCATACGCAAAAACTGGATATGATCATTTCCTTTTCGGATTTTCTCTGTAGTTACTTGGTTAAGGTTATTGTGCATACTTAACTATGGCTCTGTAAATGTTTCAAGTCATTTTAAGTTGAAGAAATCTCCCCAGCACCCCCAAAAACTTTTTTGTTCTGGTTGGTACACAAAATTGTGGATTGCTGTTTCGCACGTCTCGTAATCCGAGTAATATCGTCATTTCTTGCCCATTGTTCACTACAAGCCTCATTCACATCCCCAGCAGAGGCAGTTCTTGAACAGAGCAAGCCTTGCCTCCGTTTCACATTCTTGAATGACCCGGGAAGGGAATTTCGAGCAACTGCGCTTCATGAGATGCAGACCTTAAAATGACTCAAAGGGGATGATACGCGGCTTCGATTTCTCCCTTACCAGTTCAATAAAGATGCCAGGATTTCGTTCTAGTGAGCTCATTGACCGCGAAATCTGGTTAATCGTATCGGGATGCGTTGTCCACGTGAGTCCCGTTCTCTCTGGGCCTGAGCGTTTTGTCACTTAGGACGTGCATGATAAAATTTCTATTTCTCAATTTCTCTGTTTCTCTGTTCCCCGGAACAAGTTTGGAATAGAAATCCGTTTGGTAACGCAATTTGATTTCTCTATTTCTGAAACAGATTTATATTCCAGAAATAGAGAAATTAAAGAAATCAGAAGGTGAAATTTTTAACTCCTCAGTTTCTAAAATAGAAATCAGAAGCTGAAATCAAACCATATAAAAGAACATTGCGCTTTCTTGCTAACTTAATTCACTCATAATCACAACTTCACAAATTATTGCTCGTGTTTTTTTTTCATTTTTTTTCATTTTTTTTTTTGTTTGATAACTTCCTCTTTAGGATGAAAGGCAATCGAATGGGTTCCCAACTTTCAAAAACGACCAAAGTTCTTAAATGCTTACTTAAAAACAATGGGGCTCTTTCCTCCTAGAAAGGGTGCGCGAATGGCCAGTTGAAGAAAAAGTTCTTACGTAATAGATGAATAAAAAACATGCCTAGAAATTTAACCTTGTTTCTTTATGGATTCAAAATTCTTGCAAAATCAAAATAATTAGATTGTTACACAATCTTGAATTAATTCGAAGGCAAGAGATTCAAGAGAATCTCTCTGTTTGCTATGCAAGGGCCATTATAGGTTCATTGAGCAACAATAAAGAAATTAGGGATGAGCAACTGGATTGATTCAATTCGAGAATCAAAATAAACCGACCTTCCCCCGATTAGTTCCTAACCATAAACATTACTTCAAGGTAAAATTCTCATATATTCTTTTACACCATCAATTTTATTTTGTTGATAATCTTGTATAATACTAGTCTTTGATAAAATGACAGGGCTGTATAGGTGCCATCAATGACACCTACGCAATACTTGTCTGAACCTACGCAAGATAAACTTGCAAACGATATATTGACCGATGAGGAAAACCAAATAAATATGCTTAGGAAAACCATTGCCAATAAAATGGCAATGGATAATAATATGACGGAAATTCCATGAAATTGTATTTTCAACTTTTGTAATGTATTAGTATTATTTTGACTATTATTTTGTATTTGAGGATTTCCTATGTTGTTTTAGTATTATTTCGACTATTATTTTGTATTTGAGGATTTTCTATGTTGATAACTAATCAATTTCTATTCCTAGAAATAGAAATTTTATTCTGTTATCAAACGGATGTCTGTTTCAGAAATAGAAATTTTGAGTGGTTATCAAACAGGTTTCTTTGCTCAGAAACTTGTCCAGGGAATAGAAATTGAGAAATTGATTTCTGGCCAGAAATCAATTTCTGTTTTAGAAATTTTGTCATGCGCAGCCTTACACCTCCATATACGACAAGCAGGGACAGCACATCTGAAGCGAACACTTTCAGGGTGTCGCTAGGATGAGCACATTCTAGCAACATGATGTTGTGAGTACCCCAAGCTTTGACTCTTCCTATATATGAAAAGCTCGAGGCAGGAGACCCACCACACCCTAAATTCGCACAGATCCTAGAAAGGGAGGCATCTCCGATGGGTGATCTTGGCAACACAGGCGCTCTTCCTTTGCGTGTATTCAGTATTCATTCATACGATTTGCACTATTATACCAGCGCCTGTGTTTTCAGGTCACCCCTTTAAGATGATCACATTCTTTCCCTTCCACATACCGATAATAGGCCTCCCAAATCAATCTTTGAAGGGTAAATGTGAGTTGTCAAGAGTGGTGGGTTCCCATGACTCTATCTCGTCGAGTTCAGGTGACTCACTTTGAGGGTTCAATGCTGTGATTGAGGTGCTCCAAATATTCATTTTCGTGGTTGTACTTAGCTTCTTTTTCTATATTTATAATAGGAACCACTATGCCGTTTCTTCATCCCTATTATTGCTAGGGAAGTATACTACAATTAATATATAGGCTACTTATTATCATTGAGATTTTTCGACCCTTTTTGATGGTTGCTTTCGTCGCTTCCTCTGGTCATGCTGAGTTGAGATTAAAGTGCTTCGTTGGTGACATTTGGTGCTCACGTTTTGTCGAGTCATTTTAGCTTCGTTAGCGATTCACCACAACAGAGCGCAAGTAAGGTCATAATAGCCTCTTGGACCAGAGGTGGTCTAGGAAAAGTAATTCTCTCTAATTCCTCATCGTCATGTGGATGATCTTGCATAGGATGCTAGTCTGATGCGGCGCAATTTTGGCTGAAAACTCGATGCACAAGCGATGAATATGAAGAAATGGCTTTCACGTTTGAGATGTATGCCGACCCTCGCCTCCATATGGGAGGGGATGGGCACGCAACCCCTTGACCAGATCTGGGCGAGTGCCATGATGCTAGGCAAGGGTGCCGTGACCCTCGCCTGATCCAAGCAAGCAAGTAGCGAGGCTTTCGGGGCCCTCGCCTAGACTATGCAAGGGCCGGCCAGCGACCTTCGCCGGCCCCAATTGGAGGGGAAAAAATCTAAAGAAAAGACAGAAATATTATAGAATATCACTAGTTGTGTGTCAAAGTGTCGTAGAGGTAATACAAGAAAATTATCCCGAGCAACTTGAGAAACATATATATCTAATTGTAGTTCAAGTATGACACTCTAATAAAATATCATCTCCCACAACTATTATAATTTAATTTTCTCATCCCACACACAAAACACTTAAGCAAACTAGCTTATATGAAGACTCGCGCAAATCTTTTATTTTTCTCTCCCTTACGGACGGGCAAGTTTCTTTCTCTCTCCTAACTGTGAAGCTGTGGTCATTGCGGCTTTTGTGTGGCTTTCTCTAAAGCTCATTGTTTTGTGGCTTGCCAAACGAATGCTTCTGATGGTCTTGTTTATAGCTGGGATAAATATCAAATTAGTTTTAAATCTACTGGATATATGCCAATTTAATTATAAACTTTTCAATTTTCTTAATGTAGTCTTAAAAATTTGCGTGAAATTTTAATGTAAATTTTTTAGTCGATTAATTGCTGATGTGACGTTCAACCATCCTCCATGGCACTAGACAACTTTACTTGAAATAACATTCTATGGATCGCTACGTCGATGATTTCCCTCGGTAAAAAATTCAGCCGCCGTGTTAAGTTGCTTTTGAAACTCTTCAACTACCTTATCATTCCTTTAGCCTTCAATTGTACGCCACCATCCAAAGAAGACGAGTAGGGTTGACCAGGCTTGAATCCTCGCAATTCTTCAATTAAGCGCATTTGCCAATTGCAGCTTGTTTACTCTTCTAGCTACCTATATATCCGCCGAGTTCAATACAATACCTAGGTTTATTTACAATCACATAGTCATAATATGATAATGTGGACTCCATTGTCATTAATCAATGATTCGTCTGGAACTATTCAAGATGTAAAATTTACTTTCCGTGTTAATATGGGTGTGAAAGTAAAATTTTTGAAGTAAATTCTCCTTCACCATGGTAGACTTTGCTCTCTTTTCAGTCTAGGAACTATTCAAATTTTAAAATGAAAAGCTATATTAAAATGCATAATGTGCCACATTACATACGACACTTTTAGCTAGAACAATCTACAAGATCTGGTAGGTGCAATAGGGATAGTGGTACTCAAGGAGGATCAGGAAATGACACTTTAATCGGTTCCGTTCTTGTCCCTATGAACATCGTGGTACAAGAATGACGCAAAGGAAGTAACGCTTGGAAAGAATTCCAAAAGATAGTGTTTATTTTGAATAAAGAGGTGCGGATTACAATATCTTAGACGTCTATTTATAAGGAGGTCGCCATCTAGATAATAACCAAATAAATGAAATCTAATAACAAAATTGAAAAGATATTGATAAACTAGAAAATGTGAAATCTAATAATAAATTAAGGAAAAGATATATTGTAACCCATTTGTAATCTTAAAGATCACGCAAGATCACGCAATCCTCTTTGATTTGTAATCTTGAAGATCACGCAAGATCACGCAATCCTCTTTGATTTATGGGACCGCTCGCTTTTATGACGCTCCATTATTTCCATAAAGGCATTTGCATATTGTTCTGCATCAGTCTCCTCCACTTCAGAAGAACTCGACCCCGAGTTATGATTAGGATAAAGAGGAGTATCTGGAGGACGATACTCAAATAGGTCCGCTACATTGAATGTTGGAGAGATGTTGAGGTCACCAGGAAGATCAACAACATAGGCATTGTCATTGATTTTCTTCACAATTCGACAAGGAACAACTTTCTTGTGCTTCAGTTTGTTATATGTACCAACAGGAAAGCGTTCCTTGCGAAGGTAGACCATCACTTCATCACCCTCAGCAAATACCTTGAGTCGACGATATTTATTTGCAGCAACTTTGTAAATAGTAGTGGAAGCTTCTAGCTATTGCTTCACACCCTCTTGTATCTCTTGTAATTTTGTTGCTAAGTGTTCAGCCGCAACACTATATCCTAGGACTTTGGGCAAAGGCACGAGATCTAGTGTATGTTGTGGCATTCACTCGTAGATAACCTCAAATGGAGACTTGCTCGTGGAACGGTTGACAGTGTTGTTAAAAGCAAACTCAGCAGGAGCAAGATACCAATACCATTGCTTTGGCATGTCACTACAAAGACACCAAATAATATCCGCCATAGTACGATTGACAACTTCAGTTTGCCCATCGGTTTGAGGATGAAAGGAGCTGCTATACTGCAAATTTGTCCCAAATAAACGCCATAGGGTCCTCCAAAAATGAATAAGGAATTTGGTATCACAATCAGAGGTGATAGTTTTTGGAACACCATGCAAACAAACTCCTTCTCGAAAAAATAAACTCGCTACATGAGAAGCATCAGAAGTCTTCTTGCAAGGGATAAAGTGCGCCATCTTTGTAAACTTGTCCACTACCACAAAAACAGAATCCATACCTCGTTGGGTTCGGGGAAGCCCCAACACGAAATCCATTGAAATGTCTATCCAAGGTCCAAAAGGAATAGGTAGAGGGGTGTAAAGTCCAGTGTTTTGAGAATGGCCTTTCGTAGTTTGACAAATGTAGCACTTTTTCACAAATCGCCCAACGTCCTGTTTCAATTGAGGCCAATAATACCGCTCCTCAACTAAGGCAACAGTTTTATCTTGCCCACAATGTCCTCCAAGGGAGCCACCATGTAACTCTCAAATAAGTTGTTCCCGCAAAGAACTTTTTGGAATGCACAACTTGTTGCCAAAGAATAAAAATTTGTCCTGAACAATCATGTCGCCGTGAGAACCTGTCTCAGAACATTTTTCCCAAATTTCCTAAAAATCTTCATCATCAGCATAAAGAGCACGGAGGTGGTCAAAGCCCACAACGTCAGTGCGCATGGTGACGAGTGTTGCAGCACGACGGCTAAGTGCATCGACGACTTTGTCAGAAGCACGAAATTGAATTGCTCCAAAAAGGAGACCCAACGTCCATGCATTCGATTTAGATGTCTTTGGCTCTTAATATATTTGAGTGCCTGATGGTCAGTGTTAAGGACAAACTCATGTTGATAAAGATAGGGCTGCTAATGCTTGATAGCTCATACTACAGCAAAGTACTTCTGCTCATAAGTAGACCATCGCTTGCGAACATCATTAAGTTTCTCGCTAAAATAAGCAATAGGCTCCTTCCGGGAAAGAACAGCACCAATTCCTACACTAGAAGCATCACAGTCTAGTTCGAATACATTTTCAAAATTCAGGAGCATCAGTATTGGTGCCGTGGAAAGTTTTTCCTTAATGAGAGCAAAGCTGGCTTCTGCTTCGTCACCCCAATGAAATTTTCCTTTCTTCAAGCACTCAGTGATCGGAGCCATAATAGAACTGAAATTTTGAATAAAGCGTCGGTAGAATGTCGCAAGTCCGTGGAAGCTACGCGCCTCCCCAATGGTCTAGGGAGTCAGCCAGTCGCGGATGGCAGCTACCTTTTCTGCATCAACTTGAAGGCCTTCTGCTCCGACAACACACCCCAAGAAGCGGAGTCGATCAGTCATGAAGCTACACTTCTTCAAATTAATGTACAATTGGTTTGTCTGCAAGGCCGATAAGACGTCCCTTAGATACTCCATATGTTGTTGGTCATCTGGACTATATATGAGAATGTCATCGAAGTAGACCACCACAAATTTTCCAATAAAACCTTTAAGAACTTGAGTCATCAAACGCATGAAGGTGCTAGGCGTGTTCATGAGGCCAAACGGCATGACAAGCCATTCGTACAAACCTTCACTTGTTTTAAAGGCCGTTTTCCATTCATCGCCAGGGCGGATGCGTACTTGGTGATATGTGCTACGTAGATCAATCTTTATAAAGATCTTTGATCCCGCAAGTCGGTCGAGCATGTCATCCAAGCGAGGGATTGGGAATCGGTACTTGACAATAATCTGATTAATTGCCCGGCTATCAACACACATACGCATGCTTCCGTCTTTCTTCAGAGTGAGGAGTGCGGGTACTACACAAGGGCTCATGCTTTCGCGCAAGAAGCCTTTTCGAAGAAGTTCTCCTACTTGGTCTTGCAAAATCTGGTTCTCCTTCGGATTCATCCGGTAGTGCGGCAAATTAGGGAGGCTCGCTCTTGGAAGAAAATCAATCTCATGTTGAATATCCCTCAATGGTGGTAATCCAACAGGTAGATCCTCCGGAATAACATCGCTGAATGCCCTCAATAAGGGTTGAAGAGCCGCCGGAATTGGAATAATGGCTTCTTGATTGCCTTTCTTCACAATCATATACATGCCCTCACGTTTACGGATGTTTAGCATAATCCCTGCACTTTACTTCTTTGGGGCCTGGGGAGTGTTACTCATTAGCTTCAAAATAATCTTCGTCTTTTTCCACACAAAAGAATATGTGTTCTCACAAGCCCTGTGAGTGATATCAACATCGTATTGCCCCCAGTAGGACATGGCATGCATCCATCTCCACTACATCACAAATTACGGTGTCCTTATAGGACTTTCCAATTGAAATAGGTAAATGACATGCCTGCATCACCTTGAGTTCGACCCCTTTACGAATCCACCCAATTGTATAAGGGGAGGGATGTAACTCTGTCTTTAGTTGTAGATGGTCCACCAAAGCCTTAGACACTATGTTCTCACAACTTCCGCTATCGATGATGACATCGCAAACTTTGCCGTTGACGGTACAACGGGCACGAAAAAGACTATTCCGATGTGTGTCTTCTCTTCGCGGAGCGAGCAATAGTCTCCTAACAACACAATCGACATGCTCGCCCTCCTCATCCTCCACTTCTTCCTCATCAATTCAGTCATCTTCATATATGTCATCATCGTGCTCGACAGCATTGGTCATCTTCCGCCGTGGACAATCACTCGAACGATGTCCCAATTCGTTACACTTGTAGCATTTGATTGGTGGTGGCTTAGTGTATGGATTCTGGGCATTCTGATTGGCGTTACGGTTGTTTGCAATGACCGGTTCCTTGCGCACCCCAATACTACTTCCCGGAGTTTGGTTCATAGCATTGGTTTGCTGGTTGGAGGATTCTAAAACATCTAGTTGTCTCCCCTTTCTAGATGATCCTCGAGAGGAATAATTGTTAGCCCGATTAATGGGGCTAGTTCTCTCTAATTGCATCTCAACCTTTCAGGCCATCTCTTGAGCATCCTCAACGAAGAACAAACGATGTAGTGAAACACGGTCTTGAATATTAAGTCGCAAACCATTAATATACCTAGCGGTCTGTTGTGCCTCCGACTCAGTCAGGTTGTTACGGGCAAAAAGTCAGAGAAACTCCTCCATGTAAGCTTGGACTGATCGGCTTAGCTGCTTACAATTCTGAAATTATCGAAATAATAATTGTTCATAATTGGTTGGGAGGAACGGAACCTTCAACATTTCCCTCATCCGATTCCATGTTCGGATGGGAGCTTTTCCTTGTCGATGTCGGGTCAGTTGCGTTTGCTCCCACCATGCTGAGGCACCGCCCTTGAATTTGTATGCCACCAATTTTACTTGGTGATCCTCTTCAATCTCCATGGCATCAAAGAATTTCTCAACTTCCCAAAGCCAATCCAAAAAGTCTTCAATATGTAAATTGCCATTAAAGGTCGGAAGGTCAACCTTAAGTTGATAATGCTCGGGCTCTCGTCGATATCCCCTATTCTAGTGGCCTCCACGAATAGGCCGATCCAGGAACTCTTCTTCTCCTTCAAAGTCCTCGACATAGGCTTGTCGCCTCTGTCGGGGATTTGCCCCACGTTCCATAGCTGCTTCCGGGTCGCGAGCTGCCTGAGCATGTTCAACCGGAAGAACACCAGGTATGGGGTTGGTAGACAAATGCTGGATGGCAACAAGTAATTCTTGAAATCTCCATTCGGTTTGCTCCGTAAATTGGTTGAACTCATCCCGTGTAATAGGCTCGTTTCTGCGGCCTTCACCTACGGGGAGATTGACATTAACGTTATTAGCCATCGTCACAGGAGAAACCTACTCTAATACCAAATGACGTAGAGGAAGTAATGCTTGGAAAGAATTCCAAAAAATAGTGTTTATTTTGATTAAAGAAGTGCAGATTACAATATCTTATACGTCTATTTATAGGTAGAAAGAATACTCCTGAGAGGTATGCACACAATTGTTTTCAGTTATAGTATAGCAATTGATTATTTGCTAATTGAAAAATAATGTGCGTGTAGCAGGGCAATTGGAGGTGCTGGAGGTGTCAAGGTCTCTTCTGTCGCATCTCTTCTTCGTGGTTGTCTGGGTGGACAAATTTGCTTGGTTAGTCTTTCGATGTGTGAACTATGGCTAATAGATTCAACTGTTTGATGTCCGTGAATGCTCGTTTTGATGTTTTGGTCTGATGACATTGCTTGCTTGACTTCTAAAGTCAAATTTGGCCTAACTCTCAATTCTTTGATGGGTACTGTTGAAGATACTATTACCGATGCCGATTGATCTTGATTAAGGGAATATTTTATGGGAATATTTTATGGGAATATTATGTATATCTTTGGGATATTCTGTATATTTTTATTCCTTAATTTTTTAGACACTTTGTATTATAAATAGATTGTAATTACATACTGAAGGAATAGAATAGAAAGCAATACAATTCTCCCAAACCTCAAGCTTTCTACTTTTCTGACATGGTATCAGAGCCTCCCGCCTTGGCCTAGCTTCCACAACGCCTTTTTTTCTTTTTTCTTTTTTTAGGGAGGAACCATGTCGAAGATTGAGGATTTAACTTCCGGTGTTTCTGAGGGAAATCCATAGTCTCTCAACAATCAAAGAGGAGACGTCGTCCCTACAAAACAACAGACGAATCCATCAGAAAGTCAAACGGGCCTCATGCAGCCCAACACATAATTTAACCCTGGAAATCCCTTTGCAAGGCCATACATTCAGTGGGTACTTGTACCAATTCAGCCAAATCAAGGAGGTCCAACTCAGAACTCACCTCAAATCACGTCTGGAAGGATTGGTGGGCCGGAAGAAAGCCCATCGCACATACCTGGAGTGAGTCCTGGATAAGGGACAAGCTGGACTTTCCCAGGTCACAGTGGTTCGGGTCCTTGATATTGGGCAAGCAATCCCTACTCGACCTACGGACCCGGATTCTTTCCTTCTGCTAGAGTCGGCGGCCAGCCGGAACTTGGAGACCCGCTGTACATCGCCACTACTGACGGACCGGAGCTATGCCTGATCTCCCAGCAGTTGTCGGGACTAGAGAATTACTCCCTGTGGTCTCGCGAGCTCCGGCGAGCGCTCTTGACCAAGGACAAAGATAGTTTTTTGGACGGCACCGTCCCGATATCGTCTGACGAGCAACTTGCACGACAAAGGCAGAAGTGCAACTAGCTTGTTCGGACCTGGATAGGAAATTGCCTCACGGTGGAAGTCGCCGCTAGGGTACCATCGACCGAGGATGCCCAAAAATTTTGGGAAAATTTACAAGAGATGTATGGTAAGCTAGATAGAGCAAAAATTTTCACACTAACACAAGCTTTATCAGATCTCAAGAAGGGAAATTTGTCGATCTCAGCCATCTACAATAAACTCTATGCCCTATGGAATGAAATCGAAATGACAGAGGAGAAATTAGATGGACCCGAGGCAACCTTGGCTCAATACCGGGCCATGAAAGATCGTGAGAAGGTTACAAGGTTCTTGCTCGTGTTGAATGAGACCTACTTACTGTTTCATAGCCAGATCTTGGCCATGGATCCGGTTCCCCCACTTGGCCGCATATACCAGATTGCCGTTCAAGAAGAATCCTAGAGGCTAGCGTCGTCTGAGTATACAAAGACAGGCGACCGCGTCATGCTTGCGGCCAAGGCTTTGTCGGAGCACCTACTAGTGTCTTCAAGATCCGGCCATGGAGGTTTGTAGAAGAAAACGGGGATGCTAGGGTTATGGGAGGAAGAAGAAGAGGCCTTCTTCAAGACCTTGGTGCACTAATAAAAGAGCCCACTGTCCTATTTTGTGATAATGATGCTGCACTTAAGCTAGTAATGAACCCAGTATTCCACGAAAGGACAAAGCATATAGAGATTGATTGTCACTTCATCCAAGACAAGATCCAGAGTGCGGTGATTAGAACAAGAGGGATAAGAACGGCAAAGCAACCCACGGACATTTTTACCAAGGCCTTATGTCAAAGGCAACATCCGTATCTACTAAACAAGCTAGACGTCTTCCATGTGTATAGACCACCAAGCTTGAGGGGGAGTGTTGAAGATATTGTTGCCAATGCCGATTGACCTTGATTAAGGGAATATTTTATGGGAATATTATGTATATCTTTGGGATATTATGTATATTTTTATTCCTTAGTTATTTAGACACTTTGTATTATAAATAGATTGTAATTACATACTGAAGGAATAGAATAGAAAGCAATACAATTCTCCCAAACCCCAAGCTTTCTACTTTTCTGATAGGTACTGGATTCTCTTTCGGTTATATGCTTTAGCGATAGCAAATGCATCTGAGATCATTCTTGATTGGTCGACTTCTTCATTGGCATTTGCAATGGCATAGTGCAAACAGCTTTTTGGTGTCGAGACGGTTCTTTTGTGGAAGTAATGCCTTTTCTCTTTGCAAAAGATATAGTAATTTTCATATTTTCTAGTAGTTGAAGTACCATGCATGCAAACTTTATATTACACTCATGGCCCAAGATTCAAAGTTCTATGAAATCAAGAATATTCTGATCACATTATTAGGAAAGTTGCAACCCTCGCGAAGGCTATAAGATGTCCCGAGGAGGTTTGACGGATTACTAAGCAGGCACAAATGGTCCCTCTTGCCCGTTGGTGCTAGCACTTGATATAGCCCTCCCAAACCCTACTAATCTCAACTTGGTTTTCTTATTTGATTTACCCCGTTTTACTCCTATGACCAAGAGATTCGCGAGTGTGGGTACTTGATTGCGCTAGATTAACTTAATGCACTTTTACGACCTTTTTCTCTTTTAAAGAGGATTTTTTCTTGCAATATTTTCTAATTTTACTACTTAACGTGCCTCTAGATGTCCATGCACAAATACTTAAGCAAATTAATCAATAATAAAGCATATAAAATATGGAAAGCAAAATAGCTGGAGCTGTATCGGACAAAATTAATGAAAAACCTTGCAAGACCACCGTGAGCGGTAAATGGAAAGTATAATCAGTTTTTTTTTTTTATCCTTCAAATTTATTTAATGATAAAAGCCAATCAAAACCTACGAATAAACTAAATGCTGACCAATCTTGTAATACGATTCCAAATCTTACAAAATTTAGCACCGATGACTAAATGACATTCATTTGGACTTTTAACTTCATGTTTCCTGCAGGAACGGAGTTAGCACACGCCGAAACAGGACGTAACACAATGATGAAAATCAAGACGAAAACTTAATTAAACCTGATGTAAGGATGGAGGACACAAATATGCGCGAGTAAACAGTGTTGCCAAAGTAGTCATTAGAAGCAAAGAAAGCACCTATTGGCATGACACGTTTTGCACATATTTTCGAAAATCATACCCACGAGAGATGAAACCTTGAAAATAAAAGAGATTAGTGATCCAGAAAATCCAATATGAATCATGATCCGTATAATTGAAGACAGGAAGATGAAGCTGGTGTAGATAGTGGACGATGATGAAGAGGCCTCAGAAAATAAAAATAAAGCGTGAGATGGATGGTGTTGGTAGTGGATGATAATGGCCGAATTCCTTTGATCTGCTCCCCTCTTGTTCTCTTGTTTCGTTTCCCAGTCACATTTGTTTTCCTCTAGTCCCCCTCCTACTCAAATTCGATGCCGACATGACATTCTTAAATAAAATATGTCCCTTATTTCTAAATGTGGAAGAATAATATAAAGAATGAAATTGGAACGATGCATAGTATGGATTTTTTTGTTTAGGGATAATATTATGTCATGATCGACAAGTTCGATCCATAATTTCTACAAAATGAATGATGAGTATGCTAGTGAAAATTTAGGTGTGAACAAGGAAGATCAGAGGAAAACTTGGATTGAATGGCACTGAAGGTGAAGATTAATTTTATCCCAAAGTAGAAAAAAAATCCACTACTAAAAGGCACAGGCAAAGTGGATTATAAGATGAGGGCACAAGTGATACTGAACCAAACTAGGCCTCATGATGTTCCAGATTTCATTAACTGACTTGATCATTAATAGTTTCCTTGCAACTCGCAGCCTCACCCTTTCCCCTCAACTTGAGAGGCCCACGATATCTCTGTCATCGACATGCCTTAGTATAGAAGAGCCCATTGATGTATTTAAAATTGTTTCAAAACACCTAAAGAGACTCGAGGGCTTTACTACAAATCCTCATGGACCTTCCGGATAGAGATCGAGTATTATCCGAGTCATTCTCATGCTTAACTACCATCATTCTTCCGTTGGGGAGTGTCGTAGCTTTGGTAGAAGCCAAGGGGATGAGACTGAACGGCTAGCTCTATTGGATTTCAAGACTCTAATAGCTTTTTTCTGGTGGGGTTTTAAGCTCGTCGCATGATAATAGCCGCATCTACAGAGGGTACTAGTGCTATATGTGGTTGTAGACACCACAAAGTCACCATATTGGACCTCACCACCGAGAACCTAGCCGGGGGAGGTCAATCTGCAGAACAAAGGTTTTGGCTCCAATATTCCTATGTAATTCGATTGCTTGTTTCGGTTGCAAAAGTTGTTCCCTATAACTTAATTACTATTTCTCTTCTTACAAATTCTACAATTTAGGTGTGATGTATACAACTCTATAGAATGAGTTGTAGGAATCTCATCCAAATAAAATTTAAACTTGTTGACGAATACTTTGCTTAAAGAATGCATAGTTAGTACAAAGGATGCAAAGTAATTTTACAGTTCCCTCTTTGTCCCATGTCACCCAGTCACATTGCTTTCTCATGCCATTCTTGTTTGATTTCCCTTGGTTAAGAAAGGATCGTATCATTCAACAAGAATCTCAACTATTTCCCAATTACAGTCTTATTCCCATGATGGTTAATGTTCATTTTTTGTTTGTCTAGTTCTAATGGTCTTAGGTGATTGCTAAATAAATAAATTCTTTTTATTTATGTCGCATAAAAAATATTTGATGACCCTGAAACTATTTTTTCATTTATTTTCTTTTTTGCATGGATGTCACAATTAATTAAAGAATAATTTAAAGTTAATTAAAGAAAATAATCTAATTACGATCTAATGGGCCTATACGTGGTGGAAATTTGGTTAGTGGAAGAGGTAAACTTGGCTTGCCGTGCACTTTGAGATGATGCGCCTAAGTCACTTTCTTACACGTGAACAACTTTGAATTCCAATCTTCTTTTTATGGTCTTTTTCTCTATTTTTGCTTTCGGAAAGTATAACACTGACCACCCTCCCCTGGATTTTAAATATCAAAGAATCATCTTCGCCCATTAGGCACGGGCATGTAACTGGTCAGATCAAGTAAAGACAGGTGGTGTGTGTATAATAATTAGCTAAATCCGGTATTATGACTTTCCGCAATTCGGTTTTTCTTTTAATTCCTTGTTACCGAGTCAAAGAGCAAATGAAAGGTTGGACGGATTCGTTCGCAAGACCTTTCCCATTTTCCCATGTCAAAGAGCAAGTAAAAGGTCGGACAGATGAAACACGTTCCTACGACTTTTCCCATTTTCGTATGTTAACAGAGGAAACTAAAGGTTGAACGGATTGATGTGTTTCTCATTTTCCCATGTCAAAGAGCAAACAGAAGGTTAGACAGATGAAACACGTTCCTACAACTTTTCCCATTTTCCCATGTTAACAGAGTAGACGAAAGATTGAACGGATGAATGTGCTTCCCCATTTTCCCATGTCAAAGAGCAAACAAAAGGTTAGACAGATGAAACACGTTCCTACGACTTTTCCCATTTTCCCATGTTAACAGAGTAGACGAAAGGTTGAACGGATGAATGTGTTTCCCCATTTTCCCATGTCAAAGAGCAAACAAAAGGTTAGATAGATGAAACACGTTCCTACGACTTTTCCCATTTTCCCATGTTAACAGAGTAAACGAAAGGTTGAACGGATGAATGTGTTTCCCCATTTTCCCATGTCAAAGAGCAAACAAAAGGTAGACAGATGAAACACGTTCCTACGACTTTTCCCATTTTCCCATGTTAACAGAGTAGACGAAAGGTTGAACGGATGAATGTGTTTCCCCATTTTCCCATGTCAAAGAGCAAACAAAAGGTTAGACAGATGAAACACGTTCCTACGACTTTTCCCATTTTCCCATGTTAACAGAGTAAACGAAAGGTTGAACGGATGAATGTGTTTCCCCATTTTCCCATGTCAAAGAGCGAAGGAAGGTTTGGACAGATGAAACACGTTCCTTTGGCTTATCCCATGTGAACTGTCAAAAGAGGAAGGAGAAGAAGGATCCTTGACTTGACTTGACTTGACTTGAACTCTCAAACTTCTTCAATTAAATATGATCTACCCACTGCGACTTTTTTCTTCTTCTAACTAGCTGTATACCTCGGGGATTATTTTCATACATAGTCTATGATAATTCCAACACTTTGAAAAATTAATGCAGACAATATTAAAATGTTAAATATCATAATATAATAGAGTGGACTTTGTTATAACAAGTCAATAATAAAGCATATAGAGTAAGGAAAGCAAAATAGCTTGAGCCGGACAAAATTAACACAAAACCTTGTTAGTACACCCTGGGACAAGAATCCCGCGAGCAATAAATGGAAAGTGCAATCAATAAGGAATCTTGACCCTAGTTGTGTTAAGTTGCCTCTAGAGCCCCTAAAGCCCATTTATAAAGTCCAACCAAAGGCAATCTTAATTATCAACGTTAAAATCTACAAGAATTCAAAAAACAAAACATGAAAAGTTTGTTTAGCTTTTTCTTTCTATCGCTTTTTATCCTTTTCATTTATTTAATGACAAAAGCTAAACAAAACCCAAAAATAAACTGAATGCTGCCCAATCTTGTAATACGATTCCAAATCTTACAAAAAATTAGCGCCAACGAATAACCGACATTCATTTGGACTTGCAACTTCAAAAGTCTCTTGCAAGAACAGAGTAAGTACACGTCGAAACAGGATGTTACGCAATGGTGGAAACAAAGACGAAAAGCTTAGGTAAACGTGACGTAAGGATGGAGAACATAAATACGTGCAAGTAAGCAGTGTTGCCAAATTAGTCATTAGAAGCAAAGAAAGAACCTATTGGCATGACACGTTTTGCACATATTTTTGAAAATCATCTCCACAAGAGATGCAACCTTGAAAACAAACAGATTGGTGCTCCAGAAAATCCAATATGAATCGTGATCAGTGTAATTGAAGATAGGAAGATGAAGTTGGTGTTGATAGTGGATGATGCTTAAGAGTCCTCAGAAAATTAAATGATAAGGGTGAGATGGATGGTGTTGATAGTGTGGATGATATTGGCCGAATCCCTTTGATCTGCTTCCCGCTTGTTCTTTTATTTTCTTTCCCACTCACATTTATTTTTTCTCAAGTACCCCTCTTACTTAACTTCGATACGGACATGCCATTCTTAAATAAAAGATGTCCTAATTTCTAAATGCGGAAGAATGTATTAAAGAACGAATATGCAACAATGCACAGTTTGGATCTTATTTTAGGGATAAAATTATGTTGTTATCGATGAGTTCAGTCCATAATTTCTATAAACTGAATGATGAGTCTGCTAGCGAAAATTAAGGTGTTAAGAGATCAAATGGAAATAGGGGATTGAATGGCATTGATTGATTTTATCCCTAAACAGAAAAAATCCACTACTAAAATGGCACGGGCAAAGTGGATTAAAAGATGAGGACACAAGTGATAATGAGCCAAACTAGGCCCCATGATGTTGTAATTTTCATTGACAGACTTGATCGTCAATTGTTTCCTTGCAATTCGCAGCCTCATTGTTTTTTTCAACTTGAGAGGCCCACGAAATCTCTGTCATCGACATGCCCTGGTATTGAAATTTTTTTTTGCCGGTTGATGTATTTCGCAAATTGTTTCAAAACATGGAGACTCGAGCTAAGGACAATATTACAAATCCTCATGGACATTCCCCACAGAGATTGGGTTTCGTCCGGGTAAATCTCATACTTAACTACCCTCATTCATTTGTTAAAAAGTGTCTTAGCTTTGGCAGAAGCCGGCGGGGACGAGACTGATCGGCTGGCTCTGCTGGAATTTAAGACGTAAATAGCTGATCCTGGTGGGTTTTTGAGCTTGTGCATGATTTTAGCCACATCTGTGAATGGTACAGTGTCACATGTGGTCGTAAAAATCATAGTCACCGTAATAGACCTTGGCTCTGAAAACCTGGCCTGGGACGTGCCACCCCATTTTGGTACCCTGATCTTTATGAGGGAATTCAATCCGCAAAACTAGTAGTTTCCCCACCAAAATTTCCCCGCAATTCAGCCGCTTTTTTCGGTTGCAGAAGTTGGTCCTTTTAACTTAATTAGTAGTTCTCTTCCTACAAATTTGATGGTGTAGGTGTGATGTGCACAACTCTATATAATGAGTTGCAAGAATCTAATCCAATATAAAATTTGAATTTGTTTATGAAGACTTCGCTTAAAGAAGGCGTATTTAGGACAAAGGACATGAAGTAATTCCACATATCCCTCCTTGCCCCATGTCACCCAATCACATTGCTTTCTCATGCCATTCTTGTTTGATTTCCCTTGGATAAGGATCATGCCGTGCGCCAAGAATCTTAATAATTTCCTAGTTCCAGCCTTAATCCCAAGGTGGTTAATGCTCATTTTTTGTCTGTCTAGTTTTGATTCGTCTTATGTGATTGCTTAAAAAAATTAACCCTTTTTAGTTATATCACACCAAAATGATTTGATGACCCTAAAACTATTTTTCATTTTTTTGCATGGACATTATAAGTAACTAAAGGATAATTTGGAGTTAATTAAAGGAAGTAAATCCAATTACGATCGAATAGGTCTATACATGGAGGAAATTCAGGGATTGAATGATGGATTATAGGATAAAGGACACAGCTGATAAATAATGAAGAAAACTGGGCCCCATGGTGTTTCACCTTTCATAGACTGACTTGATAATCAATAATTGCCTTGCTTGCAGGGCCTCGTTATTTTCTCAACTTGTGTGGATGGCTGAAATGCTTGTGTGGTTCCATCCATGTTTTAAGTTGTGTGCTTGTCTGTGATGGAAGTGGAGGAGGGAGGTTGGCTTATAAACTCCACAAGGAATTGCTCATATATGTAGGAAATATTGGAGGTTTGAAAATCAGTGAAAAAAAAATATCAAATGTCCCCTTAATGACGTGCAGGACAGAGTCAACTATAATATACCAAAATTTAGTAAAACTTATGTTTCTCAGTTGGTTCCAATATGAATCACATTATCTCTTGATAGTTGATTGGCATAATCTATCAGAGGAATTTTACCAAAGTGTAAAAAATTTTCAAGTAAAGCTTGACAGTACATTTTATCAATTTTCCGTCAATCTATGCGACTTTATTTATATAGTTATTTTCTTTAATCTCACCACTAGTCACATACATAACTTGATTTCTAATGTCAAGGATCTTCTTAAATATATTTTTCATAATTCCAAAATCATTTTGGAATCCAAAAAAGAATATTGAATATCCTTTGAATGACTCAATGATTTAGTTGGATTCAATATGAATCACGTTATCTCTTAATATGTGATTGGCATAACATATCATATTAACTCTATATAACAACTTTCTCAAGCAATGTTAATCATTTTTCTTTTTTTGCACTTTAGGGGGAAGTACATTGAACATGGTAACCTATAACATTACCTAGTATATAACATGCAAAAGAAGAGTGACTAATGCAATTCACTGAATACAACTTTCTACATGCATGAAGTGGTCTTGGAAAATCATGCTAATCTCTCTGTCTGTTTGTTCTTCGAGTTCATGCTTGTGCATGTTATTGGCAAATTAGTGTGATCTCGGTCTATCCCCGTAATTTAAATTTGTTTCACGATGTCTCCTTATTTGAAGGGTAAGTCCACTTGTCTCATATTCCGCATATGATTAATCAAAATGATAAAACTATACTTTTGATCCCTAAGTTTGAGGCTTTTTTTTTTTTTCGATGAAATCCTCAAAATTTTGAGTTTTGTCTCATCAAACCATTGAATTTGTATAGCTTTTTCTAATTAAAATTTCTTTAGCTCCAAGTGTAACTAATTGAAACTGACATACCTTATTCATTAACTTTTGCATTTTTCACTATTCTATTTTCATCACCTACGTATTCGTTCTACCCTCAATTTTTTTGGCATACCATTTAATTATCACAAACACACCAATAAAATTTTAGCATATTACACTTAATTAGTATATCTCTTTTTACAAATTCTACGGTCTGGGTAATGTCTACGACTTTATACAATGACTTGCAGGAATCTAATCCATTTTAAATTTCAAATTTGTTGATGAAAGACTTCTCTTAAAGAATGCATAGTAAAAAGGACATAAAGTAATCCCGATTGTCTCTCTTTGTCTCACATGATCCAATCACATTTTCTTCTCATGCCATTCTTGTTTGATTCCCCTTTGATAAAGATCATTTGGTGCGACACGAATCTTCATTATTTCCTAATTACAATCCTATTCCCATGATGGTCAATGTTCGTTTCTTTATTTGTCAAGTTCTAATTATTCTAAGGTGATTGCTATAAAAGAAAAAACAAATTCCTTTTGGTTACATCGCATCATAAAGATTTGACGATCCTAAAACTATTTTTTTTCATTTTTTTGGCGTGGATATTGTGACTAATTAAATGATAATTTGGAGTTAATTAAAGGAGGTAAATCCAACTACGATCAAATGGGCCCATACATGGAGGAAATTTGGTGTGGGCGGCAAAGTAGACTTGCCGTGCACTTTGAGGCGATGTGCCTAAGTCACTCTCTTACGTGCAAACAGCTTTCAATTCCCATCTTCATTTTATGGTCTTTTTCTCTACTTTTTCTTTTGGAAAGTATAACATTGAACACCCATTTTCGAATTTTTAATACCAAAGGATCATCTTCACCCATCAAGCACGGACACATAACCAGTCAAATCAAGTAAGGACACGTTGTGTGTGTCTAATAATTAGCTAAAATCTGGTATTTTGACTTTTATAGTTGGGTTTCTTGTTTATAATTCCTTGATTTTAGGGAAATAAAAGCAAACGAAAGGTTGGACAGATTAAACACGTTCCCCTAATTTTTACTGTTTTCCCATGTCAAAGGACAAATGAAAAGTTAGACGGATGAAACACATTCCTTTGGCTTCTCCCATGTGAGCTGTCAATAGAAGAAGAAGGAGATAAAGGATCGCTGACTTCACTGGACTTTAACTATCGCACTTTTTCAATTTAATTTCATCTGCCAACTACTATTTGTTTACTTTTTGACTAGCTATATATACCTTTAGGAGTAAATACATTACTTAGTTTTTTAAAATTCCAATAATGTTTTCAATACTATATTGAAATGTTAAAAATCATAATAGAATAGCGTGGACTCTGTCATTACTAATTAGTAATTCATCTATTAGTGTTCAAGATGCAAAATTCAATTTGCATATCAATATAACAAGTTTAATGCCAGTACAACATGGATCTAATAGGCGGTAGTTTGAAATAAATTCTTCACCAAAGTAGAGATTTTGCTATCTTTTATTTATGAGCATTATTTTCAATGTTAATAATAATAGATGATATTTCGACCGCATAAAAGAGGACATTACAAATGTATAATTCATAGAGAAGATATATATATATATATATATATATATTATAATTGACAAATGGAAGTAAAGGTGATTTTAAATTGTGAAATAGACCTACACGGTTTATAGTGTTCTGCCTTTGAGGACCCAAAACTCAAGATTTTATATGTTTGTGAAATAGACCTACACTGGCTGGGGGTTTGCACCAGTGAGCGACGACCCTTGGCCTGGCTAGGCAAGGGCCGCTGACCCTCGTCGAATCTAGGGGAGGGCCTCGACCCTCACACCAAATCCGGCAACCCTAGCCTACCTTCACCCCACTGTCGTCGGCCCTCCCAAACGACGATAGGAGGCAACGACGAGGCCTTGCACAACCCCTGCCATTCTAAAATCTCTTCCCCTTCTCTTAATATTTAGTTTTAAATTAAATTAAATTAAAATTTACATTAAATTTCAAATTCATGATAAAACGACATTGTTTTTTACTTATCTAGCCAAGTCAGTATGCAAAATGACGTCATTTTCAGTTTATCTAACCATGTTAGTGTGCAAAACAATGTTGTTTTGCACTTGTCTCGCAGGAAAAATACCACGTCGGTATTTTGGCTAGATTTTCTCATCGTTGGCACTTAACTAATCAATTTTACTTTGATTTTAGTATTTATGCGTACCTTTTCGAACTTTTGACACTTACATATCTTCCCGTGTCAAGTTTTGACACTTCAGATATTCATATCCCTTCCTGTCTACAATCCCACATGGGTTTAAAAAGTAATATATCCAAATAAATTCTTTGTTGCCATAGTAGAGAGTTTGCTCTCTCTTAGTTTTAAATTTAATAATAACAAATGATATTCTAACCAAATATAATGGGACATCATAAGTGTATAATTCAGAGCAAAAATATACATTATTATTGACAAATGGAAGTAAAGGTAATTATAAATTGTGAAATAGTCCTACTTCAATGTACGGTCAATAGTGTCTGGTTATGAGAATTGGAAAGTCAGGATTTTAGATGTGCGGAAAAGACTGAAGTCGTCCATTCTACTAACCGACCCGATAATTCAGGGATTGGAAAGACACAATTGACAATGAACAAACCAAGGGCCCCACGACATTTCAGCTTTCATTGACTGACTATCGATAGTTACCTAGCTTGTCGCGGCCTTGTAATTTTTTAAACTAAAGAGGACCGCAAAAAGATATGTCATACTATTCTTGCATTGATGACATCAACATGTCCTAGTATGGGAATATATGTTGCCCCCAATTATATATCGGAAATACTTCGAAACCACATCGCAAGAAAACCAAAAAGTAGGCCCCCATGGTGTTTTCAGCTTTCATGGCAGAAGAACAGCCCAAGTGCCATAACTTGGCACGGGGGGACACTTAAGTGCCATAACTTCAAAACAAGTGCCACTTTTTTTTTCTAGTGGGACACTTAAGTGCCACCTCCGGCGACCCTTGCCGGAAATCCTACGTGGCAATATTTTATTATTATTTTTTGCCTACGTGGCTCGCCGAAGAGCTGAGTCGGCTCTAACTCACCGGAAACGACGTCGTCTGCATAATAAAAGCCCCAAATCTTCCAAAAACGACGTCATCTCCCAAAATGCCCCAAATCTAAAACCCTAAATCGGCCAAAATCCCTATTGAAGTGCTCGAATTCAAGTCTCGAATCCTAATTTTCATTTGCCCAAAATTCCTTCGTCGAATCTTGGAAATGGAGAGCAGGACTCGCAGCAGCGCCTCAATTTCCTCTCACCGAAGCGAAGGAGAAGGCCAGCGTTTCTGTTTTTGTGGGTTACCGAGTCCAAGAAGAACATCGTGGACTCAAATCAATCCTGGGAGAAGATTTTATGGATGCGCCCAATATAAAGAAGCATCGAAGTACAAATACTTCAAATGGATCGATGCAAAGTTCTCTGACCGAGCCATAGAGGTGATATTGGATCTACTTCATAAAAGACAGCAATCTCCATCTATGTTCGTGGACGACTTGGACGATGTTGACTCAATGCAAGTTCAAGCGTCTTCAGTTAAACTTTTCAAGAATGAAGTCTCAATGCACGCTCAAGCATCTTCAACTAAACCTTTCAAGAATGAAGCTTCAATGATGAAAATTGAACGAAAGTGTTACCAAGCGTGTATTACGGTGTTGTTTTGTTGTCTATTGTACTTTATGATGAAATGTAAAGTACTTGAAAATGAGAAAAAGTTTCTCCGACTGCCATAGTTAAAAATGGTGTTGTTCTGGATTAAACGTAGGCTTTTTTCTTTTTGAAAGATGCGAAGAAGTTTGTGTTGTTCCACAAGATCATTGTGGCTTTGTTGTTGTTTGTGCTGTCGTATGGAGTTGCCATAAGTTTACCATCATCTTCTCTGTTTTGATGCAGAATCGTCTTCTCTGTTTTGATGCAGACCAACATATACATAAGACAAATATGAGTGATTACCCGAGTGCCATAAATTGTATTTAGTAATCACGTAAGTGCTAGTCGCGATGAAAAAAGGATCACTTAAGTGTCAAGTTATTATTAAAGTGATCGGTTAAGTGTCACTTGTAGTTAAAAGTGAACAGTTAAGTGCCAAGTTTTTTAGAATATGATCAGTTAAGTGCCAAATTTTTTGTGGGTTTTCTCTAAAAATTGCGCCAGCCACCAGCACCGGCTGCACCACCAACCATCACCACTAGCCACACTACACACTAGGCGCTCCAGTCACCACCATGCTGGTGGTGTTGCTACACAAGGTACTAGTGCAAGCTGAGCCTTGCACTAGCTTGCACCAGTACACATGGTGTAAGATGTGCAAACTGCACACTTGTACCAGGTGTAGGTGCAACTGCTTAAGCCTATAACCCCCACCACAAACCCATAATCACCAGGCATCACCACCAGCCACACCAGCACCCCAGCCACCACATTAGCACCCCAACAACAAACTGACCACCACCAAACATCACCATCCACCATCACCAGATACACTAGCACTCCAGCTATCACCACAGAACACCAACCAACAGCAGCAGCAACAAGTAAAAGCAGAATCCATGATAAACAACATAAATTGACAAGCAGCGCAAGATCATTTCATTGATATTGAAATTAAGTCTGACAACATCAATGAATGACAAACTAAAGAAAAAAAAAACAACATCAATGAATGACAAACTAAAAAAAAAAAAAAAAGATAACCATCCATAGCAAGTCTGACAACATCAACGTTTACATAACTGTTTTGACTCCTAAGCTCCACAAATCCTATCACATCTCATCTCATCAATCAATATGCACGACACCCCCTGTTCGTGCTCCTTTCGATGGGCCTTTCACTTGATTCATAATTCTGGCACTCTTTCTAACTGGACGTGCAACTTCTTCTTCAACCTTCTCAGTATCCACTGACTCAGATGGAGCTGCAAATGTCCTAGGCCGAATTGAATCAGAAGGAGCTGGAGCTGGAGCTAGAGCTGGGTTCTTTCTCTTCTTTTTTGTTGGCACAATTGATGTTTTCTTTTTTGTTTTTGTTGGTGCAGCCGTTGATTCTTGAGTTGGGCCTGAGATAAGAACCTCTGAACTTCTCCCAGGCTACAAAAAAATAATAAATTGTTAGCAAAAATCTACAGCATAAATTAAATTAAATGCAGCCAATAAAACTTACATTAAGAATAACTGTTCCAGTACGCTCATTTGTATAAAGGCCATAGCCATATTGTCTTAACCTCTTCCCAAGTGCCCCTCTTGTTTGAATAGGGGTGTCACTTTCAGGAACTTGTGATTTGTTGCCCCTTTTTCCTGCTTTCTTGGGCCCTTCAGCTATAGCTGGGGCTTCTTCGACCAATTCTTCAGCTGGGCGTCTTCTAGATGGCCTTTGTGTAGTTGCTCCTTCACCTGGCCTTGTTCTCGTTGTCCTTCTGTGTAGCCCTTCAACTTCAGTGACACCTCCTTCTGTTGGGCCTTCTAGTGGTACTGGTGGTGGTACTTGTGGTGCCCCTTGCAGTGATTCTTCTGGTGGCCCCTGTGATGATCCTTGAGGTAACTCTTGTGATGGCCCTTCAGTTGGCAGTTAAGTTCCAACTTGCTTTCTTCGAACCTGAGAAAGAGGCCAAAATATACCATAAGTATAATATCGAGAAAATGAAAAACTGAATACAAATGGTTGGATTTACCACTGGGTATTTCTTTATTTCGCTGAAGAACGATCGACCGCACCGGCCGTGATGCTGCTTGGGCTAATCCTTCAGCTGGCCCTGATGCTGCTTGGGTCAATCCTTCAGCTGGCCGTGATGCTGCTTGGGCCAATCCTTCACCTGGCTGTCTTCTACCTTGCCTTCTTCGAACAGGCTGTTCAGTTTCATGACTTACTGAGGTTTTTCTTGTGACCTAACATACACATTACAGACAAGGCCAAATAGGATATTATGTACATTTTTATGATAAACGACAAGAAAGCAACATAAACATAAAATAAATTTCATGACTTACCGGGGTTCTACTTGTTGATCGAAGAACAGTCGACTCACTTGGCCCCATTTGTATGCATTTCTCCAACTGTCTCTTCACTAGGCCCTTCACCTTGCCTCAACGGTTGTTGTTGCTTCCTCAATTGACAACCTTTAATATTGTGGCCTGCTAGGCGACAATAAGAGCATGTTATCTTTGCACCATGTCTGCTCATTCTTTGCTGACCCGAGACCTCTCCCTCCGCCATTCTTCGTCTTCATTTTGTCCTTCCAATTTTCTTCTTCAGTGGCAAAGGTTGAGGTGCTTCATGATCCGTGGGCTCCCAAAACTTGCTACTTCTAATTGGCTGCATCATGAACGATAGGAAGCAAGATATTTTGATTTATGGTACCAATCATCGATGTAATCATCTGTATTGTCGCCCTTCAACTGGATGGCACATATGGCATATGCACATGGAATTCCACTTACTTGCCATGCTCTACATGAACACTTCTTACTTCCTAGATTGACAACATACTTATCTGCACCCTTCATTATCTCATATCCGTCATCTCCATTCCAAATGGGATGACAATGCCTACTTGCAGCCAAGTTCTCATCCAATTTCTTGGCAATCCTAGGACCATATTGTCTTGTCCACTTTGCAGCCTCATCTCTTTGTTTCTGTAGCCTCATCTCAATGCTTGAAGATAACCGCAACTCGTATATCTTCAAGCATTGAGATGACTGGTTTGCATCTGGCATCTATTATCTTCGAATTAAATACTTCACAAATGTTGTTGTCGACGTTATCGCACTTGAACTCCTCACTGAAGAATGCCCTGCACCAATGCTTTGGTTCTAGTTGAAATAGGGTAGCACAACCTTTCTTTGTCAACTGAAGCAATCCTTCTTTGGCTATTCTAAAGTCAGTCATGTTTGCACTCTTTGCTAATTGCCAAAATTGCAATTGCAGCTTATCCCCTTTATAGGTCTTTGCCCAATTTCCGTATATGTGCCGCGCACACATTCGATGTTTAGCATGGGGCAACAACTCGGCTACTGCCGGAACCAATCCCTGCAATAATTCAAAGTAAGAAATACTAGAGCAAATTACATGTTCATATTACAAAGCAAACTATTGACTAAATTTTTCAAAAAGCAATCATTACCTTTTGTTGGTCGCTCATGAATGCCCACCCTTCCCCGTTTGTTATCTCCAAGTCAGCCAGCAAATTTTTCAAGAACCAGGACCAATTGTCCTTGTTCTCAATCTTTACAATAGCCCAAGCTAGTGGGAACATTTGGTTATTCGCATCTCTTCCAATCGCTGCCAACAATTCTCCCTTGCACAAGCCCTTCAAGAAACAGCCGTCCAATCCTATAATCCGTCTACAGCCAGCTAAAAATCCGCGTATGCATGCATCAAAGCACACATAGAACTTATCGAACTTGGTCCCATGATAAGGAAGCGGTCTCTCAATCACCTCTACATACACTCTACTTGTAGGGTTTTGCAGCCTACACTCCCAAGCATACCCCCACACCTGCCCATATTCCTTAGCATACTGACCAATAAGTATCTTTATCACCTTTTGCTTTGCTCTTTTGCACTCATTCCTAGATACATTGATGCCTACACACTCCTTCACCAGCATCCTAAAGTTAGTAATTTTCATCTCGGGCATCAGCTTGATCAGATCGAAGAAGTGCTTGGACAACCATGCACTTGTTACCCTTTTGTTTTGAAAATTAATGGAACAAGTGTGTTCCTCTTGGTACGCTCTAATCTGGAAAGACCCACTCTTCTTAACAAACGCACCATAAATCTTCCATGGACAGTTTTGCTGCGAACACCTAGCTCTTACAAATTTCTTGGTATTTCTAATGAAATCAATATTTCTTTGTGCAGCAATGGAGTTCTTCAAGTATAGCTTCCCTAAATTGTATCGCATCATGGAATTTCATACCTACTGACAAAGTAGGAGAGGCAACAGATGGATCATAGGAAGGAAACTTACTTTTCCTTCTACGCACAGCTCATTGATCTTCTTCAACTTTGTCCTAGGAAGTTGCGGTGTCGATGCTTTCTTCATAATCTGTCTCCAGGACCTGGCCAGCAACACCAACATCTGCAGGGCCTTCGTCTCTGTTTGGATGTTCATCAGCTACATGCAAAGTTGCAAATCTATCTGACAAAAAGTCCCTTTGTTTTTTCCTTGACTATGTAAGCTCCTCATCGTCGGCGTCACTTAAGGTTAATAAATTTTCAGCTTCAGCAGCCAACCCTTCATCATCATCGTCCTCATCACTGTCACTGGATTCAGTTACTTCCCAATCTAATTCAGTGATGGTGACATCACCCATGTCACAATCGCTCTAGTGAATAGCATCTGCGCCCCTCTCCTCCCCATCCTGTCCATCATGCCCTACTTCATTCCTAACCTCAGTACTAGCTTGAATACCATCTCCTCCTTCTCCTACTTGGGTGTTATCTCTGTCATCATCTTCGTCCTCACTATCACTATTGTTTTCAACAAACACTTTCGCCTCTTTGCCATGAAGATAATGATATAAGACATCCCTAAAACCATTATTATCTTCCAAAACTCTCAAACCATCTCTCAAGCCTTTCCCAGGAACACAGTACAGTAACTTTTGTACTCTACAAGGCAAAAATGTCACTATATCCCTAACAAATCCAATATAAGATGCCTTCTTTATATCTACAAAGATAGTACCCTCATTCCCCCCCTCATACTCCCACTCATCCTCCCCAATCACAAAATCTCCCCCGTAGTAAACGATGATAGCAACATAGTCTTTATGCGCCATTTCTGCAACAAAAGAGGACAAATATACAATTAACTTTTGGGACCACATTCATAAAGGACAGACAATTGCAAGTGGAGGTCCCTACACTCTTTATTAAAGAAAAGAAAAGAAGAAAGAGAGAGGGAAGATGCGGTCAGACGACAGCTACAGCTTGAAAACAAGAGGCCTCAGGACAAGGACAAATAAAAATAAAGATGGGACCCGACAACTGCTTTGATTATGCCGTCGCATTCCTTTAAAATATGGAGAGATTCCTCAGCATGGGTCCTCAACAATGCAATTTATTAAAAAAAAATCCAAAAGTCCCCATCCCCACAACCTTCGATTCGAACATGTCCAAAGTCCAATACTCTGAACCCTAACAATCACAAATCACCATCGCACATTTCACATCCGACCACTACAAATTACTTTCGCACATCACAATTCAACACCCTGAATGAATCACACATAACAGTGGATGAGGCGACGTCGAGCCCTATACCAAGCCCTAATTTTCCCCCGCCGAGCCCTACACCAAGCCTACATTTCAAGGCCGCTCCTAATCTGTCAATTCGAACCCCCCTATAGGATTGTAGCACCACATCTGAGCCATAAATCTCACACCAAGCCTGAGCTTTCCCAGCCAACCCCCAAATTTCAAGTCCGAGCCCTAATAAACGAGTCGGAGCCCTAATTTCACCACAGGGGAGAGGAAGAAGAGAAAAAACCTGAGCAAATCGACGACGGCGAGCGGCGATGGCGAGCGATCACCTACGAATGGCGAGCTGTGAACGGCGATGGATGGAGAGGACGTCAGACCTGGTGTGAACTAACGAAAGGTTAAAATCCAAATAAGCAAAACGACGTCGTTTAACACTAAGGAAAAACGACGTCGTTTAGTTTGGCCAAATGCACAGTGGATGGGGTGACGTCGTTTTCCTCCTCCACGTGTGCTTTTTTTTTTTTAAATTGCCACGTCGGTTAAGCATGTCACCGGAAAGTGCCACGTCGGCATTTTGGCCGGTTTTTGGCCGGATTGGCACTTAAGTGTCCCATTTTACTCCGATAATGGCACTTAAGTGTACCATTTTAAAGTTATGGCACTTAAGTGTCCCTCCGTGCCAAGTTATGGCACTCCAGGTGTCCCAAACTCCAGCTTTCATTGACCGACCTTATCACCGGCTATTAACTTGCATGTCACGGCCTTGTAATTTTCTCATTTTGAGAGGAGGATAAAAATTTCTGTCATGACTATTCTTGCATTTGATGATATCATCATGTCTTAGTATGGTAGAACATATTGCCCGCTAGTATATATTCACGAATCGTTTCAAAACAACGTCAAGAGAGAACCAAAAAGACTCGAGTTGAGAGTGTTTTGCTACAAATCCTCGTGGACCTTGCCTATAGATATTAGCTTTTGCCCATGTCATTCTCATGCCTAACAACCATCATTCTTCTATTAGGGAGTGTCCTAGCTTTAGCAAAAGATGGCCAGGACGAGATTGATCGATTGGCTTTATTAGATTTCAAGGCTTGAATAGCTGATCCTAGTGGGGTTTTGAGCTCATGGAATGATTCTAGCCACTTTTGCAATTGGGATGGTGTCACTTGCGGTCGCAAACACCGAAGAGTCACCATACTAGACCTTGGCTCCAAGAACTTATCTGGGGTCGTGCCGCCCCATATCGGTAATCTGAGCTTTTTGAGGGGCATCAATTTGGAGAACAACAGTTTTCATGCCAAAATTCCCCCACATTTTGGCCGCTTGCTTAGGTTGCAGGAGTTGTCCCTTAATAACAACTCGTTCAGCGGTGAAATCCCTTCAAATCTCTCCTATTGCTCTAATCTGCTCATTCTTGACTTAAGCTTCAACTTGCTCAAAGGAAATTTACCAACAGAACTGGGCTCATTGTCCAAGCTCAAAGGACTTGTTCTTGAAGTCAACAGCTTGATGGGAAACATCCCGCCATCTATTGGAAACTTATCATCTCTTCAAATGTTCGCAATATTGAAGAATAACTTCAGTGGTACGATCCCAGAGACTCTTGGCCAGCTAAGAAATCTAAAGTTCCTCACTCTCACCGCAAATAAATTTGTCGGTACAATTCCTATCTCAATCTTCAATATATCCGCTCTACAATTGCTTGATGTAAGTGAAAACCAATTAGAAGGGGGTTTACCTGGCAACTTAGGCTTCACTCTTCCGAATATCGAGAACATCGGTATGTTGGACAACCACCTCACTAGACCCATTCTCGAGTCAATATCCAATGCCTCTAACCTCGAGGTAATCCAATTCAGCCACAACAATTTTACTGGGAAAGTTCCTTCTTTTTCAAAGATAAGAGGACTCTATTGGATTAATATTGTCCTCAACAACTTAGGAGGTGAGCAATCTACTGATTTGGACTTCCTCTGTTCTTTAACCAATTCCATAAAATTGAAACTTTTGGTGATAGCGGAAAATGCTTTTCGAGGACTAATACCTAACTGTATCAGTAACCTCTCAACCACCCTTTCCATTTTTGCGTTAGCATACAACCATATTTCTGGAACCTTACCCTACGGGATCGGAAGTCTCATTAATTTGGAGGTCCTGGAAATACGGGGCAATAACATCTTGGGAAACATTCCTTCCGAGATCGGAAATCTGAACAAACTAAAGTATTTGGATCTTGGCCACAATGAACTCTCGGGGAAAATACCGGAATCTTTTGCGAATTTAAGCATGTTACTCAAATTGTACTTGGAAAGCAATAATTTCCGGGGCTCAATACCATCATCTCTAAAAAATTGCCAAAATCTACTTATCTTGAACCTTTCGACCAACAACCTCAGTGGTTACATACCCCCAGAGATTATGGGCCTCTCATCTTTGTCAATTTACCTCGACTTGTCTCAAAATAGTCTTACCGGCTCCCTTCCAAAGGAAGTTGGAAAATTGCAAAATCTTGGCGAATTACGTCTTGATGGGAACAGATTTTCGCAACAGATTCCAAGCAGTATAGGCAGTTGTATAAGCATGGAATGCCTATATGTACAAGATAACTTCTTTGAAGGGCCCCTACCATCAACTGTGAGTTCCATGAGAGGCCTCCAAGTTTTGAATGTTTCCAACAACCAATTGTTCGGCCAAGTCCCGAAATTTCTAGAGTCGCTAAATCTGACGAATTTGAGCCTATCTTACAACGATTTCGAGGGTACATTGCCTACAGGAGGAGTTTTCAGAAGTGCCATTTCAACTTCAGTCTTGGACCTCAGCTCCCAGAACTTGCTCGGGTCCATACCGCCCCACATTGGTAACTTGAGCTTTCTTAGGGAAGTCCATTTGCAAAACAATAGTTTCCACTCCGAAATTCCCCTGCAAATTGGTCACTTATTTCGGTTGCAGAAGCTGTTCCTCAATAACAACTCTTTTAGCGGACAAATTCCTTCGAATATCTCCCATTGCTCTAATTTGCTCGTTCTTGACTTAAGCTACAACATGCTTGAAGGAAATTTGCCTACAGAACTCAGCTTCTTGTCCAAGCTCCAAAAACTTGTGCTTCGCAAAAATGGCTTGATGGGAAACATTTCTCCGTTGGTTGGAAACTTATCCTCTCTTCAAAGATTCTCAGTATTGTCAAATAACCTCACTGGTACCATTCCGGAGATTCTCGGCCAATTGAGAAATCTAAATTATCTCTCTCTCAGCTGGAATAATTTTGTTGGTATGATTCCTATCTCAATTTTTAATATATCCACCATGATAACGTTTGGCGTGGCTGCGAACCAATTAGAAGGGCGCTTACCCAGTGATTTAGGCTTCACTCTTCCGAATCTTGAGAGAATCTATTTGGATGTCAACCACTTCACCGGACTCATTCCTGAGTCAATATCCAATGCCTCTAATCTCAGTCTATTCCAAATCAATTTGAACAACTTTACCGGGAAAGTTCCTTCTTTCTCAAAGATGGGAAGACTCAATTGGTTTATGATTGACGAAAACAACTTTGGAAGTGGGCAATCTGCTTATTTGGACTTTCTCTGCTCTTTAACTAACTCCACAAACTTAAAACATTTGGGTATAGCGGTCAATGCTTTTAGAGGACCAATCCCCAATTGTATTGGTAACCTCTCTATAACCCTTTCACAGTTTTGGTTAGATTTCAATCATATTTCAGGACCCTTACCTTCTGGAATTGGAAATCTCATCAATTTGGAGGCCCTGATAGTCTGGCACAATAACATCTCTGAGAACATTCCTTTTGAGATAGGAAATTTGAAGAAAATGAAGGTTATGATTTTCTCTGAAAATAATTTCTCAGGGCAAATACCAGAGTCTATTGGAAATTTAAGGATGTTAATCAAATTGAGATTGGACGACAATAATCTCCGAGGCTCGATACCATCATCTCTAGGAAATTGCCAGAATCTACTTCTCTTGGACCTTTCGATCAATGACCTCAGTGGTAATATTTCCCCAGAAATTATGGGTCTCTCATCTTTGTCAATTTTTCTTGACTTGTCTCAAAATAATCTTACTGGCTCCCTTCCTATAGAAGTTGGAAACTTGAAAAATCTCGGCTTACTATATCTTCATAAGAACAGATTATCTCAACAAATTCCAAGCAGTATCGGCAGTTGTACATCCATGGAACTCCTTTATATACAAGATAACTTTTTTGAAGGGCCCCTACCATCGACTATGAGTTCCATGAAAGGCCTTCAAGTTTTAAATCTTTCCAACAATCGATTATCTGGCCAAGTCCCAAAATATCTAGAGTCGCTGAATTTGACAAATCTAAGCTTGTCTTACAATAATTTCAAGGGTGCATTGCCTACGAGAGGAGTTTTTGGAAGTTCCATTTCAACTTCAGTTGTTGGAAACAAAAAGCTTTGTGGGGGTCTGCTAGATTTTCAACTACCCAAATGCAACTACAAAGAGTCAAAACAGACAAGAAGAAGTAGAACTGCGAAAATCATGATATCCACATTCTCTGCTTTGGTAGGTGTAGTCTGCATACTCACTTTGTCATGCTTCTTTTGGTTTGGATACAATAAGAAAGCATTGGCTTCAAGCCCTTCTAAAGATGGGCTTTTGCATGTTTCTTATCACAGTCTATTGAAAGCAACGGATGGATTCTCCTCCACCAATTTTCTTGGCATGGGCAGCTTTGGGTCTGTGTATAGAGGGCTTCTTGATCAAACTCAGTCAATTGTGGCCATCAAGATTCTCGACCTTTCACGTCATGGAGCTTCCAAAAGCTTTATAGCCGAGTGTCAGGCCTTGAGAAGAATTCGGCACCGTAATCTTGTGAGGGTACTCACGGCATGTTCTGGGTTTGATTTTAATGGAAATGATTTCAAGGCACTGGTCTATGAATTCATGTCAAATGGAAGCTTGGATGGATGGTTGCACCCAATTGCATCACAATATACGAAGAGAAGCAAGTTGAGTCTACTCGACGGAGTGAATATTGCCATCGATGTTGCTTGTGCACTAGAATATCTCCATCATCACTGTGAAACACCAATAGTTCATTGTGATCTAAAACTGAGCAATGTCCTTCTTGATGATGAAATGACTGGACATGTAGGCGATTTCGGGCTTGCCAGATTCCTCCCAAAAGCAACTCATAAGTTACTAGCTGATCAATCAAGCTCCATCAAATTGAAAGGATCTTTTGGCTACATAGCCCCAGGTAATGATGTAGCAGTTAGGTCTTTCAGTTTATTTCTTGGTATCAAACACGCAATTAGAGACCTAGCCTTGGAAAAAAAGTTCTAGACATGAAACATCAAATCTCAATTATTCATTATGCATCACTATTCTCCATTGATTGTTGTAGAGTATGGCTCGATAATTACGGCATCCACAAAAGGAGATGTGTATAGCTTTGGAGTCCTCATCTTGGAGATGTTCATAGGCAAGAGGCCGACTGATGACATGTTTGAAATTGGGATGAACCTTCATCACTTCGCAAAGGCGGTTCTGGTAGACCAAGTGGAAAAGGCAATTGATCCTATTCTACTTGAGGAAATCGAGGAGTCAAAGAAAAAACGAACTGTCCCTTCGGATGGCAAGAACAAAAGCAGGTTTAGTACTTTGGAGTGTTTGGTTTTGATAATCGAAATAGGAGTCACTTGCTCGTCTGAATCTCTAGGGGAACGAATGGACATTGGCGATGCATTGACTAAACTCCAAGGAATCAGAAAGGAACTTCTTGAGTTCATTGCCATTGCCTAGTTGAGGTAAAATCTGAATTTCATATGGAGTCATGTGGTCTTCTTGGTCATTGCTTTGTCTGGAATAGGATGTGGAATTTTGGCCACTTGACAAACAATTTGAATTCGGCAATGGCAAAACCACAAGAGATGGAGACTAACGACTTAGCAATCAAAGGACGATCAGAATAGTTTATGTTGTCTTCAACGAAAGATCATTATCCTTCAGCTATGTGAAAAATAAATGTACTTTGTTGCGCTTTAGCTCAAAAGATAGAAAATGTAACCTGTTTGAGAGTTGCACCAAGAAAATGTAATAAAAGGAAAAATCAAAAAAGCATGGCTCCTAATATAAGTACCTCCAGACATCTAGTATTATAGATTTTTGTCTTTCTCTCTTGCAAACTGGGCATATTTGTTTTGGCCTTTAAAGCAAAACAAAACTATAACTAAATGACTTTCCTCTAAAAGTTAAATAATGTAAAAAAATTTAAAAGCTTATGAAAAAGAATATGTGATCACATGTGACACTTCAGTATGCCACTTCTAAGAATCGTCTTAGTCTCTTTGATATTATCACACAAGCGAAAGACATCAATATAATATAAGCATTTATAACATGAATTATGCATACATGAATCTAAGAAGACTAACAACAAAGGGGAGTCATGCTTTCAATTCTTAGTGATGGACTACATACCAAAAGGAAAAGCCTAAAATGGGAGGAATCAAAAAGGTACTTGTCTCCCTAGCACCCCTTCTAGCGGACACCCTCACCATTGTCCATCCGTCCACCCCACCCGATCGCATGATTCTACGCCCAAAAAGTTGTGAGCATCCAAAACCAAATGCAATCTCCCTTCATGCTACACCACCTCCAGCTTCAACTCCTCCCTATTGTTTCCATCACCACCGTTGTGGTCATCGGGGTACGAAATCGGTCCTTTGAGGTTCCCATCTACTAGAATATAGATGGCGACGAAATGGTACAATATAAGACTCTCTGGCACACCTATGTCCACCTTAAGAACATTGTGTATCTCACAAATCACACCCAGAATAGCCGGATTTGTGAACTCATGCATTTTGCCCTCAAGTGTAATGGGCGCACCATATCGGGCAATAGGGGACACAGGGATTTCGAGCAACCGCACTTCATGTGATGCAGACCTTAAAATGACTTGAAGGGGATGATACACGGCTTCGATTTCTCCCTTACCAATTCAAGAAAGATGCCAGGATTTTCGTTCTCATTGACCGCAAGATCTGATTGATCGGATTGGGATGCATTGTATGTTGGAAAAAGTTTAGAATACATAAAAAATAATAATAACTGTTAATACATTGCGAAGGATTAGAAAATAGAAAAACAAATGTCTGAGGCGTGCAAGCACTGTCCTTAAGGATAATTCCGCCCCTCGGAGTGCGAAACTCGGTGCGTAAGGCTTCAACAGCTATCCTCCCAAGATACAACAGACTTTCCTCTATACTCCGCACTGAATATTAGAAGGAAACAGAACAACTTTTGTGTATAACCCAGCTGAAAGAAAAGGAAAGATATATGAGAACATATTGTGTCTTATGAGATCTTATTTTTATATTCAAACAAAATAGAGCCGTTAAAAGAGCCGTTGTAAAATAATGGAGGATTTATTTGAGAAATAAATTAAACGTTACAAAACGATTTAAAAAGTCATTATATGACCGTTAAGAAACCGTCATGTGACCGTTAAAAATAATGATGGTCTTCAATGCGGTCATAACTTTTATCGAAGTTATTATTGTAAATATTTCAAAACTGCTAAAATATCCAACAATCCCCCACATATTTCAGAAAGTTTTGACAAGAAAATAGAATAATGCTGGGTTATTGGAGAGTAATGCATTGGAATTGGTGCTTGTTAGGCTATGAACCAACCCTAGAAAGAATGAAATATAATTCACGAAATCATTGGTGAAGTTTGAAACTTCTATGAACCAAAAATTTCTTTTGTGAATTATAATTTTCAGCAATCATATTGCACTCCCACAAACTTTGTTGTTCAACGCGGTTTTGCGCTAATAGGCCATACGCATGCTTGGTTTATTCATAAGTGCTTTAGAGATTTTCGCCAAAAAATCTCATAGGAGCGGCCCCACTCCACACTTATATAGGTGATTCCGTCAAGTGTATTTTGCAGTTTAATACATCACCAATAATGGCTATAGAATTTCATTAAGAGCTTAGTTCAACCTCTTTTTCCTTGCAATTTTGCACTATTTTCACCTTAAAAGGGACAATAAATTTTAATAGTGCACTAGATGGACAAATGACTTGTTATTACCCATATGAACCTAATTCATGGGATCGCCAATCACATAGGTTGGGTTACCATCACTGTTGATTTTTTTCAATTGGCTTGTCCTATTCCCCTCGATGTATAGTCAAAGGATTGGCCAAAATCATTTCTGACTTAACATAATCGATCGATATAAATCCCTTTTATAAGAAATTATTTTACCACATCACGTCTCAACCAAACGTCTCTTTTTGCCATTGAAAGTTTCATTCTTTGCAATAGCTATTGCCTTTTGGCAATCATAATGCCTAGACATAAGTGTCATTTCATTTCCATAGGAACATACAGTAAGAAATTTCTCAACTACTCAGCCTCAATTTTAATATGAGTTTGAGAAATTTTTCTTTTTCCCAAGAACTTGAGTAGTTCTTCAATCATCAAGATAAATTTTTTCTTCTCCTTCCTTACTAGAGGTTAGGAGGATAAAGTATTATGTTTTTAACATATATGCTTGGTAGTGCCTGAGTCTACCTCCAATTCTTTTGCATTTGCCAAAATATTGGCTTGGAAAATGACTAAAAAAATTACATCATCAGATCATCTACTTCAACCAAGTCAAATTTTGGTTGAGCAGGATTGTCATTTTCCCCACAATTTCATTCGACTCCTTTTTATGTTGCGACACCTCCACAAGGTGGACACATATTCATTAGTGGATTTTGTCTCATATGAATCCGAGATCCACTTAACATCACTGTATTATTCTAATACAACGGAAAATCCACTATGTAAAATGTCATAGTTTATATTCACATGGCTGCAAAATCCACAAAAATTCTATTGTTGCGAAAATTGATCTCACCTAAGGCGTTCATTGGTTGTCATGGAGTCTTTGACTTCTATCTCTTCACGCTGATCTCTACTCAAATCAGCCAGACATACAAGTTTGTTGATGATGGCATTTTCATTCAAAGAAAATTTTGCACTAGGAGCTGCTCTTATTCTAATAAAAAGAAGCTTGAAGAAGAGTATTTGTAAGGACAAATTTGGCCTCCACCAAACTCAATACCAGACACTCGTCAACACTAAATGGTATATCAGCGATAGAAAATTTGTTGCTTTGCTAAACATTTATGAAAGCAGCATCATGAAATCATCATAAATCCCATTTGAAAGTGTTGTATCCTAATCAGCAGTTTTACATACACATGTGGGAGCACAAAAACCCTAATTAACACTCAATTCTAAATCCTACCACAAAAAGTCCCGTCTTAAGATTAACAGCAATATGATTATCACTCCCAACACAAGTGAAACTATTCACGCTAAAAAAATGAATAATATAGTTCGCATTCTAGAAAGGAACATTAGCTACAATCCTTAAATTGGCTATGCATTTAAAGTTATTTATTGTGTTTGACCCACATATCAGATAACGGAAAGTAAGCAGTATGCACTGGGTCAAATGAATATATCAAGGTAAAGGATTTCTAAAGTTATTATAAGATATACAAATACCTTGGTCTTGCACTACCACAAGGAGAGTGATAGCTCTTTAATAAGAATATCATAAAATCTTCTATTTCAGTTTACTTTTTCACCTACAGCTTCTAGAAGGTAACAAAATAAGGTGACAATAAGTTTTAACAAATCTTGAATGACACTGATAGTGTCCTATCTCCTAGATAAATTCTCATCATGCTCTGTTAAAGAGGCAATAAAATGTCACAAATTGAAATGATACATGAAAACACCGCCACTTTCACTTTACAAGCACCAGACTAAAAATGAACCGGCTAAATCTCTTCCACTGGCACTCAGAGTTTATTCAAAATCTCCAACTGAGAAAGAAACAACTACCGGCATGCATCCAGCAATGGTGCTCATCCAATATCCCTTAAAATATAAAGCAGGGCAAAGACAAAACACAAAAATATATATAGCTTGATTTCGTATGTTATACCTCCTCTATTTTTAATGAGCATAAAGAAGGCCAATATGAGACTCATAATTTTCAACTTGCATTATTAACAATTGCACCCGGACAAAAAGGTCAAAGCCAAGCAATACTCAAAGTAAAACCTGCTAATATAACAGTTGAGAGTTAAATCAAATACACCACCCGATCACAATCACTACTTCTCTCTCCTAATGGAAGAACAACTGACACCTTAATGAATTTTCCAAAAAAATAAACAACAAGAAGAACATGATTCTACTAACAACAACATCATTACGGTGGTTCTCAAGCTTGGAGACATACTTCTTGTCCTATCGACACAAAAATTCCTTGACGAACACTAGAAGTCGTTGACATTCAAATGGTAAGAATTTGAAACCATTTTGTAAAGTAAAATTTACTCACAAAAATCCAATGTTTCTATTTTTTTTTTTTCATTTCTAAAATATGAAATGGGTCATTTCAGAATGGTTAATATCAAGCAGTCAACCAATTAAAACAATAGGAGCAATGAAGTCACAATGAACAAACAATTTCTAATCCTAAAATTACAACTTCCGGGTCAAGAATAGAATAGGAAACCCCAATGTGGATTGAAGCTTATGAAAATAATCACGAACTTGAGATAATTACAAACACCCAACTTCCTCTCGAAACAGATTTAGGTATTAAAGCTTCAAAGTACGATTTTACCTGATATTCAATAACCTTACCAAAACGACCAAGAAACCTTTGGCGATGCTCAGTAATTTCCCACGACATCCGCCCATGAATATGTGATACTTGTCCTTCACCATCTCGATCATTCTTTCAATTCCAATTGTAGTGGCAGCGACAGCAACAACTTCAACTTGGAAATCCATAGGACTTATCCTTAAGATTGTTGGAAAAAGTTTAGAATACATAAAAAAATAATAATAATTGTTAATACATTGCGAAGGATTAGAAAATAGAAAAACAAATGTCTGAGGCGTGCAAGCACTGTCCTTAAAGATAATTCTACCCCTCAGAGTACGAAACTCGGTGCGTAAGGCTTTAGCAGCTATCCTCCCAAGATACAACAGACCTTCCTCTATACTCCGCACTGAATATTAGAAGGAAACAAAACAACTTTTGTGTATAACCCAGCTGAAAGAAAAGGAAAGATATATGAGAACATATTGTGTCTTATGAGATCTTATTTTTATATTCAGACAAAATAGAGCCGTTAAAAGAGCCGTTGTAAAATAATGGAGGATTTATTTGAAAAATAAATTAAACGTTACAAAACGATTTAAAAAGTCATTATATGACCGTTAAGAAACCGTTATGTGACCGTTAAAAATAATGATGGTCTTCAATGCGGTCATAACTTTTATCGAAGCTATTATTGTAAATATTTCAAAACTGCTGAAATATCCAACATTGTACACGTGGGTCCTGCTCTTTCTAGGGCAGAGTATTTTTGTCACTTACGCCTCCATATACGACAAGCAGGGACAGCACATCTGAAGGCAACAGTTTCAGGGTGTCGCTAAGATGAGCACATTCTAGCGACATGATGTTGTGAGTACCGCCGAGCTTTGACTCTTCCTACATAAGAAAAGCTCGAGGCAAGAGACCCACCACCCTAAATTCGCACGGACCCAAGAAAGGGAGGTATCTCCAATGGATGATCTTGGCAACACAGGTGCTGTTCCTTTGCGTGTATTCGGTATATGGTCACACGACTTGCACTATTATATCATCGCCTGTGTTTTCAGGTCACCCCTTTGAGATAATCGCGTTCTTTTCCTTCCACATATCGATAATGATCCTCCCAAATCAATCGGTACGGCTTCTCTGTCTCGTTGAGGTTAGGTGACTCGTTTATAGGGTTCAACGTGGTGATTGAGGTGCTTTAGGAATTCATTTTTGTGGTTGTACTTAGCTTCTTTTTCCATATTTGTAAAAAGAATCTCTGTGCCGTTTCTTCGTCCCCGTTATTTTTAGGGAAGTATACTACAATTATGTAAAACTACTCATTGTTATTGAGATTTGTCTACCCTTTTTGATGGTCGCTCTCACCGCTTCCTCTGGTCTCACCGAGTTGAGATTAAAGTGCTGCATTAGCGATTCACCACAGTAGAGCATGCGTGAGGTCATAATAGCCTCTTGGACCAGAGGTGGCTTAGGAGAAGTAAAGTCTCTCTAATTCCTCGTCGTGGTGTGGATGATCTTGCACAGGTTGACAGTCTGATGCGGTGCAATTTTGTGCCAAAAACTCAAGGTACAAGCGGTGAATATGAAGAAATGGCTTTATGTCTGAAATGTATGCCGACCCTCACCGGCCGCAAGTGAGGGTGTGGGCACCCGTCTCCTTGCCTAGATCTAGCGAGGGCCGCAATGCCCTTGCCAGATCTGGCCAAGCAAGGGCATTGCAGCCCTCACTCGATTTGGGCCCACCTAGTGTTAGTGAGGGTCAGCCAGTGACCATCGCCACCCTAAATGGAGGGAAAAAAAAAACTAAAGAAAGGGAAAGAAAGAAAAAGAAAAAAAAAATCATAAATATCATTTGTTGGGTGTAGAAGCATCGTAGAGATATATGAGAAAATTGTACCCGGCAACTTGAGAAACATTTATACCTAATTACAGTACAAAAAAAAAAAAAAAAAAAAACACTCCAATAAAATATTGTCTCCCACAACTATTACAATTTAATTTTCTCACACCCCACACAAAAAACTGAAAGCAAACTAGCTTATATGAAGACTCACCCGCAACTCTTTTATTTTTCTCTCTAATCGTGAAGCTGTGGCCGTTGCGGCTTTTGTGTGGCTTTCACCAAGGCTCATCGTTTTGTGGCTTGCCAAACGAATGCTTTTGATGGCCTTATTCATAGTCGGGATAAATACCAAACTAGTCTTAAATCTATTGTACGTATGTCAATTCAGTCCTAAACTTTTCAATTTTCTTAATGTAGCCACCTTTACGTGAAATTCTAATGTAATTTTTTTGGTTGATTACCATCGAGAAAATTGCTAACGTGACGTTTAATCATTGCCTGCTGTCCTACATGGCACTGAATAACTTTACTCGAAATAACATTTTATACATCGCTACATGGACGGTTTGCTTTGGTAAAAAATTCAGTGGCCATGTTAAGTTGCTTTTGGAACTCTTCAACTGCCTTTATCGGCTTCTTCCTTTAACCACTTCAATTTTATGCCACTATCGAAAGAAGACGAATAGGGTTAACTATACTTGAATTCTCACTTCTTCATTTAAGCGCATTTGCCAATTGCAGCTTGTTTACTTTTCTAGCTAGCTATGTATCCGCGGGGTTCTATACAATACCTAAGTTTATTTACAATCGCATAGTTATAATATGAGAATGTGGACTCTGTTATTAATTAATGATTCATCTAGAACTATTGAAGATGTAAAATTTACTTTCCATATTAAAATGGGTCTAAAAAGTAATATTTTTTTAAGTAAATTCTCTTTCACCATGGTAGATAATGCTCTCTTTTCAGTGCAAGAACTATTTCAAATTTCAAAATGAAAAACCATATTCAACCACATAATAGGCCACATTACATACGACACTTTTAGCTACAACAATCCACAAGGGAAGTAGGATTTAAATTCCTTTGGTCCTTCTCACTTTTGTTTTTTTATTAATGAAAGACAGATAGCAATGTTTTCAGGGGAAGGTAAGCTAGAGACAATGTAACAAGATGGGGCAAGGCACCCATCCTTCAAGGAAATGCTCACTTTGCAGGTCATATTCCTTCCCACCAAATCTGTGCAAAAAGGTGGTTTGTGGTCGCCAGTCATGCACGTTCCCCATAAACCGAGCATAATCACCTCCGAATCTACATTAGAAGCAAACTCCACTTTTTTTTTTTTTTTTTGTGCCGGAGGAACCGCTTTAGCCGACAGCCACCACGTAAATCCCCAGGTGACGCTAGCCCAGGACCCACCACCAGGGCGCCACACGTAATACGCCTAATGGTCTGCCAGCCTCCCTGCAACTGCGTTGAGGGGCTTCGAACACCTAACCTTTCCTTTCAAAGGCAGGAGCCTACCCAGCAAACTGCACTTTTAAATTCCATTTGTCTAAAGAAAAACTGTTTTTGAAAAGTTATTTTCTGACCGGCGGCATTTGTATGATATAAAATTAACCGATCTAGCGAAAACGTTTTCCAAAAACTGAAAACAACAATTTTAGATAGGAGGAAAAGGATTTCTCCTTCTGATAAGATGGAAATCACTTTCCCCAAACGACTAAACAAATGAAAATTAACTATTTTCCATGAAAATGATTTTAAAAAAAAAATATTTTTCTTTATCATAAAATGAAACAAATACATCCTTAATGTCAACCCATGACACGGTTTAGATTTTCCTCCATCCCCTATCCATCATGTTCCACTAGTTCCCCATTGAATCACCACGATTTTCAGAGATCTCTCACATGTTCTACTGGCACATATCAACTACCGTTCTACTTAGCCACTACCGTCAGAGAGAGTACAAGCACAATGACATACTTAAATGTCCCATCACCTAATCAGCTCTCACGGGTTGTTCTAGAACACAGTTGTCCTCCATGAATTTCATTTTAGAAATTTTCACGAGAAAATGTTATAATCTTCTTAATATCGTGTGGAGAAACAAACTATATTTATCATGACATCGTAATTTATGGAAAAGGCATTATAATTGATATCTGGAAGTAAAGTTGATTATCAGACTTTTTAAATAAATGTACTTGCTTAAATTGTGAAATGGACCTACTTAAGTATAAATTGGCTATGATTGTTTTCTCTGCTTGCAAAGAAAATTAAAGAATTATTATTCCTTAATTGTACAAAAATTAGCTTACCATCAAAAAGTTATTATGCGAAGAAAATTTGATCCAAATAAGAAGTTTCCTAATTTGAATAAGTTTTCTATTTTGGATCATATTCTTTAATATATATATATATAAGAAGTGGGTCTTCTGTTGTGAAGAGTATGAAGGAGATGGCTTTTTCATGAATTACACCATCAAGCAATCTAAGATTGTTGAAGCTAATTAATTCTGGTGGATAAAATTAGTGAATTCCTTTATGAGATTAAAATATTATTTTGTGAGTTATTTAATATAATTAGAGGCTGGAAATAGTTAGAATACTTGATTGACTCAAGTGTTATTGTAATTTCTATTTTATTGCTTGATCTACACCTGTGCTGCTCTCATCCTAGAGTAAATCTAGTGTACGAGTTATTTCTTAATTCTATTTATCTTATTATTTGATCGCTTATTTTTAGCAACCATCGTTGTATCTAAATGCTTATTTCTTCCAAATTAGCGACCAAAGCCAAAATCGATCAAGCCCATCATCACTCAGATTCATAAGGCCCAGAAATATGGGAACAAAATAATGTCAAGAAGCAGTGAATTCACGACCATACTCGCGCAATCATCATTCCTAGTATAAACAAATGAAAGTTGAATAAATAACTATTCAATAGAGATGTGCAAAAGAACCGGGACCCGCTCGGACTGCCTGGAACCAAACTGAAATCACTCGGAATCGGTGGTTCTTAAGGGAACCGATCCGGTTCCTAGTTACAATTTATGGGAACTGGTAGGTACCAGTCCGGTTCTTGGTTCTATAGGCGGATCCGCCCACTTGCCCACCCGGACCGGACCGGTTATATTATATAATATATTAATTTTTAATATTAAAAAATTTTGAAATTAGCAAATGTAAATTTTATGGCTCAAATCACCATCTTGTCTCAATTCACTACTCTCCTACTTCATCTCGTCTCTCTCAGTTCAAAATCTCCCCGAGCTCGCTCTTCCTCTCCGATTCACCTCCAGATCTACTCATCTCCCTTTTAGTTCTAATTTGAACTTGGCAAAACAGTAAGTTAATTCTCTTTTCCTCCCTCAAACTTGAACTTTCTCCCCACATCGTTGCCACCTCCACATTCGCTATCACTATCGTCCTCTTCGTTGTTAGGCTCAACCCGCTTCTACCTCCCCTCTTCCTCCTCCCCCTCCTCAAGCTTCTCCCCATCATCCTCATCTTCGGGGACAGCTGAACTCTAGGTCTAAGAACGGCTCATTGTCCCCATTATGCTCCTCATTGTCGGTCTCGAGGGAGAAGTGGGAGACGACGGAGGCAGTGGCTAAGATGGTGGTGGTGGCTAAGACGGAAGCGGAGTGAGGGTCACAACCAGTTGAAGGCGAAAAGGGGAAGGCGTGAAGGTTGGACTAGTTCTATAGATCCACCTGAGAATTGGATCGGACCGGCGGTTCAGTTCCCGGGTGGATCCATGCAACTAGCGGACGGTTCCTGGCTCCAACTTTTCGGAACCAGTTATTAGCGGGCGATTCTCGGTCTAGGTCGGGAACCGCCCGTCCAAACCATGCACACCCCTACTATTCAATTGATGTAGTAGCACTTAATCCAAAGTTATAATGTACATATCTTCTAGTAGTTGAGTAAGATGCATGCAAACTTATAATACACTCATAGCCCAAGATTCAAAGTTCTATAAAATCAAGAATATTTTGTGCACATTGTTCGGAAGTTTGGAACCCTCCCGAAGGCTATAAGATGCCCTAAGGAGGTTTGACGGATCACTAAGCAGTAAAGCACACACAAAGGCTCCCCTTGCGAGGTGGTATTAGCACTTGCCATAGGCTTCCCGAGTCCTACTAATTTCAACTTGATTTTCTCATTTGATTATTGAATTTGATTTACTCTAGAGTAGCCGATAACTTTTTTTGGGCCGGTTAATAGCTTTGGAGTCCATCTTACTCTTTTGAATACAGATTTTCACAAGTTTCAGTACTTGGTTATGCTAGAATAATCTAATGCCTTTTTGCTTGCTAGCTTTTCTTTTTTACGTAACAGGTTATGTAATATTTTCATTTTACTCCTTAACATGGTTCTAGATGTCCATGCACAAATACTCAAGCAAATTAATCGATAATTGTCGCAACCTATTTTTCGGGTGCACCACCTAAAACTAGGTTAATGGACTACTAAGTTTTTAAACTTAGCTCGGACTCTCCCAAGCCCATACCAATTCGCGACTTAAATCCAATTTTTTAAATATGCAAGATTATTAACTAGGAGTCGCCACTAATCGGTTTATGGTAGGTCGATTAGACACCTAAATAAAATAAAGGGAGATTTATTTTACTCCTACGAACCAAAGACTATGGGTACGGGGACTTGGTTACATTAGACTTCTCTAATGCCCTTTCGGTACCATTTCTTTTTAATTTTTCAAAATTGTTTTTGCATGCGGCTGATTTATTTTAACATAAATTACTATCATGCAAATGTGGTGACCACACAAGTACTCATCCATTGTTAAAACATTCAAATAAATAAATTGCATCACACAAAGCAAGCAATCATTTTTTTTTTTTTTTTTTGGATTTTCTTAAAAATTAGAATTCTTTTATAAAATGCATTTTAACACTAAATGACTTAATCTTATTAATGTGGAAATTCTAATTAAATGGGTCTATTATGCAAACTAGTTATTATGCACCTTATGACCTAACTTTACTAATAAATTCTAATTAAATGATCATATTATGCGAACTAATTAACATGCACCTAGATTTTTGTATTTTTGTATTTTTTTATTGAAATTCAAAACTAATAAAAACCCTAATTGAGCTATCTAAAGTAATTTTCTAATCCATTTTTGGGATTAATTTGACTTAAACCCTATTTTGTCTTAGAAAACTATTTTTATTTTTTTTATTTTAAAAAGAGGATGAGAATATGAAAATGTGCCAATTATATCTAAGACTCTAAAAAGGCTATTTAAGTCTAATCCTAACTTATTTCTTTTAAAATATCTAAAAATGCAGTCCTAAAAATATTATCTAAAAATCCAATCCTAGAAATATAATCCTAAAAATTTGATTAATTAAACCTACGTGTCTATTATATTAAACCCTAATGTCCTATATGCTTATGCAATTTTTTTTGAATATTTTGATTTTTGATTTTTTAGTTTCTTTTTAGTTTTTTTTTAGGTTGAATAATTGTTAAATTAGGGTTAAATCTAAACAATTAATATAATCACTAAATAAAGGATCAAAATAATTGAAAAAATAGCATGTCGTCTCACAGGTTAAATTACAATTATTCTAACCCTAATCATCACAAAAACTCAAAATAATTAAAAAATATAGTCCGAAGTCTTACAGACCAAATTAAATAATTATTATAATTTAACAATTGAGATTCTACCAAAAAGCCCAAAAATTAAAAATAATTAGAAAAATGATCCGATGTCTCTCGGATAAAATTAATAATTATATTAATTTCGGACAAAATCCCTACGGATAATGCATACTAAATTCACAAATATTAACATCAAATATTACAACTTAAATAGATAAACTAAAATGAGATAAAATAGAACAAAATAAATAAAAGAAAAAGCTAAACCACCTAAAGAAAGAGGGGCTTGCTGCAGCGTTGATGGGCGCCGGACGGACGGTGGCCGGCGTCGAATGCTGCACCGCAGGTCAACGACGGCAAGGTGGCGCGGGAGGTGCGAGGCACGGGCGTCGGGTCGAGCAGCGAGAGGGCTCGCGGGCGTTGCGGGTCGCAGTTGCTGCACAGCGATGCTCGCGGGTGCTGGTGCGCGGAGCGGGGCGGATGTCGAGGCGAGACCGGCGGAGGGCGATTTGCGAGAGGTGGGTCGCGTACGGATCGGGACCTGCTGTCTTCGGGGGCGCGGCGTCGAGAACGGCGAGAACGGGGAGATCGGCGAGCAGCGGGGTCGCGGGTCGCAGCGGTGGTGGTGAGCAGTGGCGTCGGGCGAGCTCGCGGGTGCGGAGGCGCGGCGGCGTCGGTTGCTGCGAGGCGGAGTCGCGCTGGCTGAGGCGCGGCGAGTGCCGGGCAGTCTGAGACCCGGTCGTCGGATTGCTGGCGTTGGGTCCGCAGATCGCGGTGGTGCTCGTGCGGAGGTGCGGTGGGCTTCGGAGCGAGGCTGTTCTGGTGCGGCGGCCGGTGCAGCTCAGTGGATGGCGCGGACGGGCGAAGGTCGCGGAGGGGAAGATGAACAGTTGCTGTGTTTTGCTTTTTTTTTTTTTTTCCTTCTTTTTTACTGCTCCCTCACGTCACTTCCCACGCCCCTTCTCTCTGTTTCACTGTTGCTGCTGCACTTGCTTCTTTCTTTTTCTTTGCCTTGTCAGAGGAAAGAAAAGAGAAAATGGCCTTTTTCTCTTAATCGAAAATGGACGAAGGTTCCTTTCCCTCTCTTCTTTTTCACTCTCTCTCTTGCACGAGTTCTTTTCTCTTCCTCGCACGAATTTTTTTGCTCTGAAATTTTTTCGAAAAAACCCCCCCGCATTTCTCACAAACTGTAGCCCTTTTATAGTGAAAACCTCTATTGATCTTTAGAAAGTTGTGCTTCCTTGATTGCGGGAATTACAGAATTTCAGCCCCGATTTGCCATTGCAAATTTGCATTTCGGTTTTTCACTCATGTTACCAAAAACACATCCAAGTTCGTTTTGATTTTTGCAAACAGCTCACCTGATGAGTATAATTTTTTATACTTTCCTTTTGATTTATCAATCTGATCATTATCCTTATCGATTTTGGGTTTGGCTTCCATTTTATTAAAATCATTGCTCTTAATTCGCTTGATTTTTCAATTGTTTCTACGTTTATCAAAATCTGAATGCTCATCAGAATTTCAAACTTTCATGCATAATCAATCAAATCAATTTTCCCCCTTTTTTAATTTTTTTTTAAAATGTAATTTTATTTTTTCAAAATTATGTGTCAACAATAATAAAGCATATAAAGTATGGAAAGCAAAATAGCCCGAGCCACATCGGGCAAAATTAATACAATACCTCGTTAATACACCCTGGAATGGACTCCCGTGAGTGGTAAATGAAAGTATAATCGATGAGGAATCCAAACCATGGATGTCTTAAGTTGCCTGTAGGCCCCCGCATATACTCAACCCCTTCGTCTTCCGCCTCAACCGCTACGTCTCCCGGTCGCTGCATCGCCGATGCCTCCCCTCTCGGCTCATCGCCCACAGGCTCCGCTGCATCTACGCCGATCGCATCCGCTCCCTGAGCCTCGCTGAGCCGTCTCCGTTTCCCCCGGCTCCCGAGAGGTTCCGCTTGCGGGGCGTTTCGCTTCTCTCGGCGCCTTCGGCGGACGCAGCGGCGGCGGAGGAGGCGGAGTCGACGGTGAGGATTGGAAGGTGAAATCGGTGGTGGATGGAGCCGAGGAAGCCTCTGGTGCCTCCTCTGATGTGATAATTCTCTACGTCGGAGTAAGCCCCTCTCTCTATGTGAATGTACGAGCTAAAGCTTCGGTTTTGTCAATGCTTGTCCAACTTTCCCTGCATTATAATGCTGAAGATGTTATTACGCGGTGCCTATCATGTTTCTTTTTTTCAGTGTGCGGCCACTTGAGTGGCTCTATTTCATCTCTGCAGGGAATGACTTGTGGGGGATGTGCAGCGGGTATGAAGAGAATTTTGGAAAATCAAGTGAGTTTGCCACTCGCTTTTGTCTTTCTTGTAAGCCATCTTTCGTATGAAAAGAATCGTCATCGACTTGAATTAAACCAAGTGTGAGAACTGTCATTTTCTGAATGTGATTTGAACCCAGCGTGTTTTCTCTTTTTTTCTGCTCTAGCATCGGACAGCCTCAAGTATCTGATGCCAGCGTAAATCTTCTACTGGGACATCTATTGTATGGCCTGTATCTGAAGCCAAGCTATATGCCTAATTGGCAAAAAGAGTTGGGAGAAACACTAGCAAAACACTTGACAAATTGTGGCTTTAAGTCTAACCCTTGACGTAAGTGGTTTTATTCACCATCTGCCTGTTGCAGTTGAATGGGGTTTGGCTGACATTCGTGGATATCATTGCCGCATATAATGTACCTTTTATCACAGATTTTCTGTGTCGAAGACTCCATCTACTAGTTGGAAGTACAAGCTTTTATATCTGTAATTTTCCCTGTCATATAATACAAACTAACTTTGAGAAGAATACTTTTAATGCTTTGGGGGTGGTTGACAAGTTCTCTCGAACACTCTCATGGATTTGGTTTTGTGATTTCGATGAGAAGCAAGCAATGGGTGAGGCTATTGAGGCTATGAATGGGATGGACTTGGATGGGAGAAATATCACTGGGGAAAAAGCTTGGCCTCAAGGTTCAGGTAGAGACCAAGATGGTGATCGCAGTTCGATCGTGGCCCTAATAGGGATAGTGGTACTCAAGGAGGATCAGGAAATGACTACTAAATCGGGACCGTTCTGTTCCCTATGAACATCGTGGTACAGAAACTTCCCTTCGGGTTAGAAAGAATATTCCGATAGGTATGCACACAGGTTTTTTTCAGATATATTAAAGCAGTTGATCTTTGTGCTGATTGAAAAATATTTTGTGCTTGTAGCAGCGCAATTGGAGGTACTCTTTGTTACTTGCCGGAGCCAAAGATTCAACTGTTTGATCAGTCTTTTGATCAAATCTGCTTGATCAGTCTTTTGATGTGCGAACTTTGGCTAAAAGATTCAACTGTTTGATGTCCGTGAATGCTCGTTTTGATATTTTGGTCTGATGACATTCCTTGCTTGACTTAAACAATCAAATTTGGCCTTACTCGTCAAGGCTACGATGGGTAGTGGATTCTCTTTTGCTTACAAGCTTTAGCAATTGCAAATGCATCGAGATTGATCTTGGTTGACTTCTTCATTGGCATTTGCGACTGTGGAGTGTGGACAGCTCTCGGTATCTAGATGGCTCTTTTGAGGAGAGGGCAAGAGATTCACTGTGGAAATAATGTGTTCTCTCTTTGCAAAAGAGAAGTTGCCTTAGAAATGAATGCCTCTTTTGGCTACGATTTTTCAAAAGTCTTACTTTTTGAAGAGGAGTTAAGTGGGTAACTGCTATCTTTTTTTATACACATTTAGTATGTGAGCTTCCTGTCCATAGTCGCACTATATTAACTCGCTAAGCTTTCGGCAGTATTCTTGGTTGTTTGTGATGTTTTGATACACGGTCCTGTTACTTTCATGTCATAGGACGAGGTATTAGTCTTAAAAATTCTGAAAAGTCCTTATGGCCTCAAGAAGCTATTCCAATATGCAATTAACTCGGTAAAATTCCGTCTCACCTTCCATACACTGTACTGATGGAGAAGTTCCTTTCTCGGTAAAACGTGGAGATCTTTTGGAAGCTTTGGTGAGCATGACAATTTGATTTGCATTGTCTTCTTCCTAGCGATCTCTGGTATTGTATCACCACCTTCAGTGGAAGATTGCTGGTCGCTGTCTCCTCCATGTGCATGGTGCTGCTATCGTGTTAGGTTTCCTGGATAAGTTTCTCCTTCAGGTGTAATGACAGCTCTCCCTTTGAATCGGCATATTTTGGTTGATACACATGATTCTTTTTGCTTGGCCAGCTGTGCATGCATCGACTTGCATTTCTGCATATTAATGATCATCGCCGTGCACTTTCAGCCAGTCATCTGTGATTGCTCGTATTTTCCTTTAATTCTGTTAGAAGTTGTGCTTGCTCCAATCTGAGATTGGCTCTGGGTTCGTGGCTCCTAGGGTTTACTCTTGGCGTAAGCCAAAACTGGACATGATCATCTCCTTTTCAGTGGGCATTCTTTTTTTCTGTAGTGATTTGGTTAAGTTTATTGTGCATTCTAAACATTGGCTCTGTGAATGAATATTTTCTTATCCTGCTGTGATTGTTGAAAAATTTGGAGATCAAATATGCAATTTGATCCATGCGCTCAGCAGGAATTTCACCAAATTATTGAGAAATTTTCAAGTAGAGCTTGATAGTACATTCTATCAATTTTCTGTTATCCTATGCGACTTTCTCTACTGTTGTTTCTTTAGTCTTAGAGCTGGTCACGTACATAACTTGATCCTCACATGTTAAGAATCTTGAATAGATTCTTCATGATGTCAAAATCATTTCATAATTTTGTAAAAGTGAAAACGGTAGCTAAAATAGGAAACCCAGGGATCACGATGAAATAGTGCAAATGTCTGAATTATCAAATTGCGAATGATGTAATTGAGAACACTGTGACCTAATCACCAAATGTGTTATGATAACTACACATGAAATGATAACAACCCTAACAAACCACGAACTTGAAATTTAAGAAAATTCAAGAAGCGGAATTAAATTACGTAGGGTACACCTTGGAGTGAAAGGCCTGGGCTCACATCGTTAGTTTGATGGAGGAGGAGACCATACTAAGCAAGCATGGACTGCATTTTCATCTGGTGCGGAAAGCTTCATCATAAGTGCTGTATCTTCAGTCTCATCTCCTCCATCATACTCCGATGCTTCCACTGCTTCAGGCTCCACACAGCCCAAGTACGTGCGGTAATCGTTAGCCCGAGCAATGGTAGGGCCAGCAACCCTGGCGATGCTTCCCAGCACTGTTGCTGGTCAGGCTCCGCTCTTGAGTTAGGAATAATACCATGCGGGAGGGTGCTCGTGGTCCTCACGCTTCACCGTTGCCGCCAAGTCGGCACACCCGTGGTGGAGGTCGTCATGGCAGATCAAGCGGTGGTAGGAGGATGTGCCCCCATCGATCAAGGGGAAGTGCATTAAACATGGCAATTTATGACATTACTGAGTATATAATTATTTGCACCAAAATTTGAATTCAATTCGAGCCAAACAATAATATGCACAAAGAACTTACTCAAAGATTGAAAAAAGTGGTTGATATATGCATTAGATACAATTTACTCAAAGATTGTCCTGTGTTCAGTTATTTTTTAACTAATAGTAGTACAAAAAATAAAGAAATATACAAGTCATTAACATAATAATTAATTGTTTCTCTCAGAAACAAAAAATTTAGCTTTTTTTTTTTTTTTTTTTTTTTTTGGGTCCGTGCACAATATTTAGTTAGCTATCTACCAAATAAACTAGTTTTTGGAAAAGAGATACACCAACTTAGTTCCAAATAGAGAAAGAAAAGGAAAAAACCAAAAAAATAAAAAAATAAAAAAAGATTGGACCCTATAGTTAATCTTAATAAATGTTGTTTGAATGAAATATGGGTAGTTTCGCCTTTAGAAAAGATAAGAAATCATCTTAAAATAAGAGCAAGACCACAAAAGATGATATAGTTAATTCAATGTAACATAGTGTCAAAAGCCAACAAAGAGATGGAAATAATGCGAGCCTATTAAAATAATAAAACTACTTTTGGTCCTTGAATTTGAGCATTTTTTTTCCAATCAATTGAACTTCCATAACTTTTTTAATTGAGTCTCTTCAACTCTAGATCTAATTAATTGGAACTGAGAAATTTTATTCCTGAACTTTCATATTTTTCTTTGTTCTCTTTTGATCTTTCTATCCTAAAAAATCATTGATATGATGGTCTAATTAGCATTTGCCATCTTACGTGACGTGATTGGTGACAATTTTTTTAAATAAAATGATGTGGTTTTGACTTTTTTAAAAAAATTTAGATTTTTTTCCCCCTAATCTTTCATTATAGTGTTCATCATTTTCCCCGTGCCTGTTGTCGGGGACTTGGAACCCGTAAAGGTCGCGGCTATAGGCAATGGTCGTGATGCCCTTGGGCAGATTTGGGCAGTGGTGTCAGATTGCCATCGGCCGAGTTAGGCGATGGTGTCGCAGCACTTGCCATGCCTTCACAAGCCATCGCTGAGACCTCGACAAACGGCGAAGGGATGAAATGAAAAATAGAAGGAAAGAATAGGACAAAAAAGAGAGAAAAGAAAAAAAAAAAAACTCAATTTTCAAATATGTGGAAATATATCTAATAAGTCTTTTATTCATGTTAAGGGGATAGTTTTTCAAGTACTATTGAACGTGGCAGCCCCAAGCAAAAGTCACACTTAGATCACCTTGAAGCCATGTCATAGAAAAATTATCTGGCATGATATTCTCGTATACTTATAGATGGATTGAAAAGTCATGACTCAAACTCAATATTTCGTAATTAATATGAGATTTGACATTTACCTACGTATTCTTTCTCTCCTCAGTTTTTTTTGGCATTTTAATTATTTAATTACTATGAACAAATTAATAAAATTTTAGCATATTACACTTAATTAGTATTTCTCTTCTTACAAATTCTACAGTTTAGGGGGTGATATCTACAACTCTATATAATGACTCGTAGGAATCTAATTCATTTGAATGCTTATTTGTTTCATGGAAAACAAATGAATCGGAAAACTTATTTTTATGAATGATCGCTTGTATCGCTAAAAGAAACTGTTAATGGAAAATGTTTTCATTATTAACAACAATTATTGTCTAAACATTTTCATGGGCAATGAAAATATTTTTCGTTTACTTAGTTTTGTAAGCGACACAAGCTATTGGTTTTTGGAAAATATTTTTCAAATTATTTATTTTTTATAAAACAAACATAGGCTAAATTTCAAATTTGTCGACCAAGACTTTGCCTAAAGAATGCATAGTACAAAGGACATAAAGTAATCTCACGTCTTTCTTTGTCCTACGTCACCCAATCACATTGCCGTTTCATGCCATTCTTGTTTGATTCCCCTTTGATAAAGATCATGTCGTGTGATGCGAATCTTAATTATTTCCTAATTATAGTCTTATTTCCAACATGTTCATCGTTCATTTTTGGTTTGTCTATTTCTAATTGGTCTTAGGTGATTGCTAAAAAAAATAAATTCTTTTTAGTTACATCGCACCAAAAAGATTTAAAGACCCTAGAACTATTTTTTCATGGTTGTCATGACTAATTAAAGAATAATTGGAAGTTAATTAAAGGAAGTAAGTCCAATTACAATTGAATGGGTCTATACATGGGGAGAATTTGGTCAGCATGGGAGGGAAAGTTGGCTTGCCGTGCACTTTGATGCGATGCGCATAATTGCTTTCTTACATGTGAACAACATCCAATTCCCACCTTCTTTTTATGGCCGTTTTCTATACTTTTGCTTTTGGAAAGTATAATGCCGAACACCCTCCCTCGGATTAGGATCATCTTCCCCCATAGGCACGGGCATGTAACCAATCAAATCAAGTAAGGACATGTGGTGTGTCTCTAATAATTAGCTAAAATCCAATATTATGACTTTACCTGATTGGGTCTCTGTTTATAATTCCGTGACACTAGGGAAATAAGAGCAAACAAAAGATAGGGCAGATAAAATTGATTGATGTTCCCATGACCTTTTCCATGTGAACTATCTTGATTACGCCCTGTCAGATGAAGAAGAAGAAGGAGAAGGAGAAGGACCGTTTACTTGACTTGACTTGAAATATCACACTTATTCAATTTAATATTATTTGCCAATAACAACTTGTTTATTTTTTTGGCTAGCTATATACTTTTAGGATTAGATATATACCGAATTTTTTTTATAATTCCATTTTTTAAAATAACAATGTGACTATATTAAAAAGTTAAAGATCATAATATAATAGCGAGGACTTTGTCTTTATTAATTAGTGATTCACCTATTAGTATTCAAGATGTAAAATACAACTTGCATATCAATATGACAAGTTCAATGCCGATACAACATGGATCTAAAAGGTAGTATTTTGAAATAGATTCTTCTTCACCAAAGTAGACATTTAGCTCTCTTTTATTTTATTTTATTTTTTTGGTAAGGATTAGCTCTCTTTTATTTACACGCATTTCTTTCAATTTTAATAATAAGAAACGATAATTCAACAGGATAAAATGGGACATTACAAATGTATAATTTATAAATAAAAAAAAAAGATATGTATTATAAGTGACAAATGAAAGTAAAGGTGATTATAAATTGTGAAATAGACTTACTTACATGTATAGTTAATAGTGTTCTGTTTTAGAGAACCGAAAATCAAGATTCTAAATGCTCGGAAAAGACTAAAGTCATTGCCCCCACTAAACTGCCCGGCAATTCAGGGATTGAAATATAGGTTATAGGATAAAGGACGCAATTGATAAATAATGAAGAAAACCAAGTAAGGCCCATGCCGTTTCACCTTTCATTGACTGACTGGATCATCAATAATTGCCTTGCTTGTAACGGTCTTGTAATTTTCTCAACTCGTGTGAATGGCTGAAATGCTTATGTGGTTCCATCTATGTTTTAGCTTCTGTGTGCTGTATGTAAGAGAAGTGGCGAAGCGAGGACGGCTTATAAACTCCGCAAGGAATTGCTCATACATGCAGGAAATATTGGAGGTTTGGAAATCAGTGAAAAAAATATCAATTATAATGTACGAAAATTACGTAAAACTTGTGTTTTTTAGTTGGATCCAATGTGAATCACATTATCTCTGGATAGGTGATTGGCATAATTTTCAAGAAGGGCTTTGTAGTATATTCTGTCAATTTTTTTCGTTAATTTATGAGACTTTATTGATATTGCTATTTTTTTTAATCTCAGAGCTAGTCACATACATAACTTGATTTCTAATGTCAAGGGTCTTCTTCAATAGATTTTTTAATATATCAAAATCATTTTGTAATCCAAAATAAAAATAAAAATTGTATGTCTTTTGGATGACTCAATAGATAGAATCAATCATAATATGCAAAAAGCGTGTGAAAAGTTTTTGTTTATCAATTAGATTCAATATGAATCACATTATATCTTAATATGTGATCAGCATAGTACATTGTATTAACTCCATATAACAACTTTCTCAAGCAATATTAATGATTTGTCTTCTTTTGGACTTTAAGGGGAAGTACATTGAACATGGTAACCTATAACATAACCTAGTATATAATGTGCGAAAGAAGAGATACTAATGCAGTTCACTAGATACGGCTTCCTACATGCATGAAGTGGTCTTTGAAATCATGCTAATCTCTCTGTCTCTCTCTTCTTCGAGTTCATGCTCATGCATGTTATTGGCAAAGTAGTGAGATCTCGGTTTTTCCTTATTTGAAGGGTAAGTGAACTTGTATCATATTGCCTGTATGCTTCATTAATATGATAAAACTATACTCTTGATCCCTAAGTTCGAGCTCTTTTTTCCTATCAAATCCTCTAAACTTTGAGTTTTGTCCCATCAGATCCTTGAAATTGTATAGCTTTTTCTAATTAAAATTCCTTTAGCTCCAAATCTAACTTATTGGAACTGACATTTCTTCTTCATTAACATTTTTTTTTTCACTGTTCTATTCTCATCAACTACGTATTCTTTCTATCCTCAAATTTTTTGGCATACCATTTAATTACACGAGCAAACTAATAAAAATTTAGCATATTACACTAAATTAGTATTTCTCTTCTTACCAATTCTATGGTTTAGGGGTGATGTCAACAACTCTATATAATGATTTGTCGCAATCTAATCCATTTAAAAATTCAAAATTGTAGAAGAGTTAAAAAAAATGTATAGTACAAAAGATATAAAGAAATTCCACGTGTCTCTCTTTCTCCCACATTACCCAATCACATTGCCTTCTCATGCCATTCTTGTTTGATTCCCTTTGATAAGGACCGTGTCGTGTAACACAAATCTGAATTATTTCCTAATTACAGTCTTATTCCCACGATGGTCAATGTTCATTTTTTTTGTTTGTCTATTTCTTATTGGTCTAAGGTGATTGCTAAAAAAAAAAAAGATTTGATGACCCTAAAATTATTTCTTTATTTTTTTTTGGGCGTGGAGGTCACGACTAATTAGAGGATAATTTGGAGTTAATTAAAGGATGTAAATCCAATTACAATCGAATGGTCCTGTATGTGGAGAGCATTTGGTCATCATGGGAGGCAAAGTTGACTTGCCGTGCACTTTGATGCAATGCACCTAAGTCGCTTTCTTACATGTGAATAACTTCGAATTCCCGCTTTCTTTGTATAGTCTTTTTCTCTACTTTTGCTTTTGGAAAGTATGATATTGAACACCCTCCGTTGGATTAGGACCATCTTCACCCATCAAGCACAGGCACGTAACCAATCAAATCAAGCAAGGACAAGTGATGTATGTATGATAATTAGCTAAAAATCCGATATTATGACTTTACCTAATTGGGTCTTTGTTTATAATTCCTTGATTCTAGGGATACAAGAGCAAACAAAAGGTTGGACTAATGAAACATATTGATGTTCTCACGACTTTTCTCATGTGAACTGTCTCGAGTACGCTCTGTCAAAAGAAGGAGGAGAAGAAGGATCGTTTACTTGAGTTGACTTGAACAATTGCACTTTTCAGTTCATTATCATCTGCCGGTGACAACTTGTTTCCTTTTGACTAGCTATATACCTTTAGGATTAAATATATGCTTGGTTTTCAATTGTTAGTGATATTATATCGAAGATTCTTAAGATTTTTTTATAGAATATTATCCTATGTTAAAGACAATTATGGCATTACTATTGATTATCTATGTCAATTAAGATTATTAAAAAAACTCGATCGGACGACACAGTTAGTGTGATTAGTGTTGAAACATAGCTATTATGGAAACGACTCGATTAAATGCTTCCTCTGATGAGACTAGTATTATAATTGACAAATGGAAGTAAAGGTCATTATAAATTGTGAAATAGACCTACTTACATGTATGGTTACTAGTGTTCTGTTTCGAGAACTCAAAATCAGGATTTGATATGCGCGGAAACGACTAAAGTCATTGCCCCTACTAAACAGCCCGGCAATTCAGACATTGAAAGATAGATTATAGGATTAAGGACACAATTGACACCCTGGGATTATTTTTTCACTTTTTTGCGTGGTTGTCACAACTAATTAGAGTATAATTTGAAGTTAATTAAAGGAAGTAAATCCAATTACAATCGAATGGGCCTATATGTGGAAAGAATTTGTTCAACGTGGGAGGTAAAGTTGGCTTGCCGTGCACTTTGATGCAATGCGCCTAAATTGCTTTTTCACATGTGAACAGCTCCAAATTCCCACCTTATTTCTTTGGGCCTTTTCTGTACTTTTTCTTTTGGAAAGTATAATATTGAACATCCTCCCTCAGATTAGGATCATCTTCACCAATGGGGCACGAGCAGTAACTAGTCAAATCAAGTAAGGACGCGTGGTGTGTCTAATAATTAGCTAAAATCTGGTATTATGACTTTTCCTAATTGAGTTTTTGTTCGTAATTACTTGATTATTGGAAAATCAAAGCAAATGAAAGGTTGGACAGATGAAACAGATTGACATTCCCATGACTGTTCCCATGTGAACTAGGGGTGAGCATGGTCCGGGTTGGGCCGGTCCACCCACTAACCCTAGTTACGCACAATGTTGGTTCTTAATTTTGAGACCAAGGACCGACCCTATTGAGCTTGGGACCAAGGACCGGACCAACCCAGTGGGTTCGGTCCGGTTCTAGGGTCAACCCGGGACCAACCGATAATTTTTTATTTCATTTTTGTACTCCTTGAAAAAACGATTGACGATCGGACCAACTCAATGGGTTCGGTTCGATTCTAGGGTCAACCTGGACCAACCCAATGGGTTCGGTCCGATTCCAAGGTGAACTCGGACCAACCAATAATTTTTTATTTCATTTTTTGTACTCCTTGAAAGGGCAACCAAGGACCGAACCAACCCAATGGGTTCGATGATAAGTGAGGGCAGTTAAGAAAAGCAAGCAGTGAGGGTCGAGTGGGGTGAGTGTCGAACAGAGTGAACATTAAGTGTCAAGCGGGGAGCAAGCCAAGCAAGCATTGAGCGGCGAGCGCGCACAAATGACCCAAAGCGAGCGAGGCGCGTGTTGAGTGGCAAGTAGAGAAGTTGTTTCTTTCGATTTGGCAAATTGAAGACTAAAAGAACAAATAAGACAAAAGAGAACAAGTACTAGAGGAGGATGCCGTAAGGAACTGTCCAGGAAACTTAGGACCAAGGACCGACCCCAGTCTCCCTGGGAACCGGACCAGGACCGGTAGGGTTGGGCCGGTCCAGGGTCGGTCCAGGGTTGGGCCGGTCCAGGGTCGGTCCAGGGTCGGTCCAGGGTTGACCCTGAATCGATGCTCACCCCTAATGTGAGCTATCTCGATTATGGCATGTCAAAAGAAGAAGAATTGTTCACTTGACTTGACCTGACTTGAACTATCACATTATTTCAGTTTAATATCATCTGCCAGTGACAACTTGTTTACTTTTTGAATAGTTACATACCTTTAGGATTAAATATATGCGTAGTTTTTTTTTTATAATTCCAATAATTTTTTAAATAACAATGTGGCTATATTAAAATGTTAAATATCATAATATAATAGCACGGACTTTGTCATTATTAATTAGTAATTCATCAATTAGTATTCAAGATGCAAAATATAATTTGCATATCAACGTCACAAGTTCAATGCTGGTACAGTATGGATCTAAAAGGTAGTAGTTTGAAATAAATTCTTCTTCACCAAATAGAGATTTTTCCCCCTTTTATTTACATGCATTATTTTCTATTTTAATAATAAGAAATGATATTTCAACCGCATGAAATGGGGCATCACAAATGTTTAATTTATGGAAAAGATATGTATTATAATTGACAAATGGAAGTAAAGGTGATTATAAATTGTGAAATAGACCTACTTACATGTACGGTTCATAGTGTTATGGTTATGAGAACCTGAAAATCAAGATTTTATATTCGTGGAAAAGACTAAAGTCAATGCCCCTACTAAACAGCTCGGCAATTCAGGGATTGAAAGGTAGATTATAGGATAAAGGACATAATTGATAAATAATGAAGAAAACTAAGGCCCCATTGACTGACTTGATCATCAATAATTACCTTGCTTGTAACGGCCTTGTAATTTTCTCAACTTGTGTGGATGGCTGAAATGCTTGTGTGGTTCATTCTATGTTTTAAGTTCTGTGTGCTTGTCTGTAAGAGAAGTGGCTGAAGGAGGTTAGCTTATAAACTCCACAAGGGATTGCTCATATATGTAGGAAATATTGGAGGTTTGGAAATTAGTGAAAAAAATATCGAATGTCCAATTAATGACGTGCTGGACAGAGTCAATTATAACATACAAAAATTATGTAAAACTTTTGTTTTTCAGTTGAATCCAATGTGAGTCATATTAACTCTTAATAAGTTATTCGCATAATCAATCAGAGGAATTTTACCAAAGTATTGGATAATTTTCAAGTAGAGCTTGACAGTACATTCTGTCAATTTTCTATTAATATATGCAACTTTATTTATATAGTTATTTCTTTAGTCCCAGCGTCAGACACATACATAACTTGATTTCTAATGCCAAAGGTCTTCTCAAATAAATTTTTAATAATTTCGAAATCATTTTGGTATTCCAATATATATTGAATAGCCTTTGGATGACTCGATGGACAAAGTCAATCATAATATGCGAAACCGTGCGAAAACTTTTGCTTATTAGTTGGGTCCAATATGAATCGCATTATCTCTCAATATGTGATTGGCATAATATCTCGTATTAACTCAATATAACAACTTTCTCAAGCAATATTAATCATTTTTCTTTTTTTGTGCTTTAAGGGGAAGTACATTGAACATGGCAACCTATATCATTACCTAGTATATGACAAGCGAAGAGAGACTAATGTAGTTCACTGAATACAGCTTCCTACACGCATGAACTGGTCATGGAAATCATGCTGATCTCTCCGTCTCTCTCTTCTCCGAGTTCTTGTGCAAGCATGTTATTGGCAAAGTAGCGTGATCTCGGTTTGTCCCCATAATTCAACTCGTTTCACGATGTGTCCTTATTTGAAGGGTAAGTCCACTTATCTCATACTCCCCTGCATGCTTCATTTATATAATAAAACTATACTTTTGATCCCTAAGTTTGAGCTTTTTTTTCTGATCAAATCCTCTAAATTTTGTCCCATCAAATCATTGAATTTGTATAGCCTTTTCTAATTAAAATTCCTTCAGCTCCAAATCTAACTGGTTGGAACTAACACACCTTATTCAGTAACCTTTTGCATTTTTCCCTACTCTATTCTCATCACCTATGTATTCTTTCAATCTTCAAATTTTTTGGCATACCATTTAATTACTTTGAACACACCAATAAAATTTTAGCATATTACACTTAATTAGTATCTCTTCTTACAAATTCTATGGTCGAGGGTGATGTTTACAATTTTATATTAAGACTTGCAGGAATCTTATCTATTTTACCTTTCAAATTTGTTGATGAACACCTTCCTTAAAGAATGCGTAGTCCAAAGGACATCAAGCAATTCCACGTCTCTCTTTGTCCCACATCACCCAATCAAGTTGCCTTCTCATGCCATTCTTGTTCGATTCCCCTTCGATAAGGATCATGTTGTGCGACACAAATGTTGATTATTTCTCTTATTCCCAAGATGTTTAATGTTTATCTTTGATTCGTCTAGTCCTAATTGGTCTGAGGTGATTGCTAAAAACAATAAATTCTTTTTAGTTCCATCGCACCAAAAAGATTTGACATCCCTAGAACTATTTTTTTTTCCCATGGTTTTCACGATTAATTGGTCTTAGGTGATTCCTGAACTATTTCTTCATTATCTTTTGTGTGGACGTCACGGCTAATTAAAGGACAATTTAGAGTTAATTCATGGAAGTAAATCCAATTACTATTCAATGGGCCTATACGTGTAGGAAATTTGGTCGGCGTGGGAACCAAAGATGGCTTACCGTGCACTTTGAGGCGATGTGCCTAAGTTGCTTTCTTACATGTGAACAGGTTCGAATTCCCCCGTTCTTTTATGGTCTTTTTCTCTACTTTCGCTTTTGGAAAGTATAACGCTGAACACCTTTCCGCGGATTTTCAATACCGACGGCCCAACACAGCACGGCTTTTGATCTGTCAGATCATTTAAGGACACTGCGGTGTGTGTCTAATAATTAGCTACATTGGTGTTATGGCTTTCCATAATTTGGTTTTTGTTTATAATTCCTTGATTTTAGGAAAGTAAGAGCAAACGAAAGGTTGGACAAATGTAACAAATTGACGTTTCCACAACTTTTTCCATGTGAAGTGTCTCGATTACGCCCTATCAAAAGAAGAAAAAGTAGAAGAAAGATCGTTTAATTGACTTGATTGAACCATTGCACTTTTTCAATTAAACATCATATGCCAACTATAACTTGTTTACTTTTTTGACTAGCTATATACCTTTGGGATTAAATATATATGCCTAGTTTTTTTTTAATTGCAATAATTTATTAAATAACAATATGAATAGATTAAAACGTTAAAGGTCATGATATAATAGGGTGGGCTTTGTTACTTTCGATTAATAATTCATCTATAAATACTCAAGAAGCAAAATTCAATTTGCATATCAATATAACAAGTTAAATGCCCGTACCACATTAATCTCAAAGGTAATATTTTGAAATAAATTTTTTTTACCATAACAGAGATTTTACTCTCTTTTATGTATAACCATCATTTTCAATTTAAATAATAATTCCAAAATGTATAATTTATAGAAAAGATATATACTTGAAAGTAAAGTTGATTGCAAATTGTGAAATAGACCTACTTACACATATGGTTAATTGTGTTCTGCTTCCGAGGAAAGTAAAGATTTTATGTGAGCAGAAAAGACTAGAGTTGTCGCCCCTACAATAACGGCCCGTAAATTTAGAGATTGAAAAGACACAATTGACAATGAAAGAAAAAGGAGGTCCCCATAGTGTTATCAGCTTTCATCGACAGACTTGATCATTAATAGTTAACCTTGCATGTCAAGGCCTACATTTGAACTGACTTTTCTCATGTGAACTGACTAAAGAAGGAGGAGAATAAGGATCGTTGACTTGACTTGAACTTTCCCACTTCTTCAATTATATATCATCTGCCAGCTGCAACTTTTTACTTTTCTAACTAGTGGTATACCTTGGAGATTAAATACATACCTTTTTCTTATAATTCCAATAATTTGAATATTAATTGGAACTATATCAAAATGTTAAAGATCATTATTTTGTTGTTATTAATTAATAATCCATCTATAAAGTATTCAAAATGCCAAAAGCAATTTGCATATTGGTATAAGAAGTTAAAGGTCAGTACAACATGGACAGAAAAAGGTAATATTTTGAAATAAATTCTTCACCGTAGAAGAGATTTTGCTCTCTTTTATGTATGAGCACTATTTTCAACTGCATAATAACAAACAATATTCCAAAACATATATTTATAGAAAATATATACTATAATTGACAAGAAAAAAATCTCTTACAATTTCGCCAATTCAATACTAAACCTTTCAATTTTGCCAATTAAGTCCAAAACATTTTTGCATTTTATCGGTTGAGTCCATTCGACCAATTTTGACCAAAATTCACTAACGTGGACGCTGATCATGCCATGTGGCATGACCAAAAATGATGTGGATGTTTTTAAATAAATTTTTGAATTTTAATGGTTTTTTTTCTTTTATATTCCGCATATGATTAATCAAAATGATAAAACTATACTTTTGATCCCTAAGTTTGAGGCTTTTTTTTTCCGATCAAATCCTCTAAATTTTGAGTTTTGTCTCATCAAACCATTGAATTTGTATAGCTTTTTCTAATTAAAATTTATTTAGCTCCAAATGTAACTAATTGAAACTGACATACCTAATTCATTCACTTTTGCATTTTTCACTTTTCTTTTTTCTTCACCTACGTGTTCTTTCTACCCTCAATTTTTTTGGCATACCATTTAATTATCACAAACACACCAATAAAATTTTAGCATATTACACTTAATTAGTATATCTCTTTTTACAAATTCTACGGTCTAGGTAATGTCTACGACTTTATACAACGACTTGCAGGAATCTAATCCATTTTCAATTTCAAATTTGTTGATGAAAGACTTTGCTTAAAGAATGCATAGTAAAAAGGACATAAAGTAATCCCGATTGTCTCTCTTTGTCTCACATGATCCAATTGATAAAGATCATGTGGTTTGACACGAATCTTCATTATTTCCTAATTACAATCCTATTCCCATGATGGTCAATGTTCGTTTCTTTATTTGTCAAGTTCTAATTGGTCTAAGGTGATTGCTATAAAAGAAAAAACAAATTCCTTTTAGTTACATCGCATCATAAAGATTTGACGATCCTAAAATTATTTTTTCGTTTTTTTGGCGTGGATATTGTGACTAATTAAAGGATAATTTAGAGTTAATTAAAGGAGGTAAATCCAACTACGATCAAATGGGCCCATACATGGAGGAAATTTGGTGTGGGCGGCAAAGTAGGCTTGCTGTGCACTTTGAGGCGATGTGCCTAAGTCACTCTCTTACGTGCGAACAGCTTTCAATTCCCATCTTCATTTTATGGTCTTTTTCTCTACTTTTTCTTTTGGAAAGTATAACATTGAACACCCTCTTCCGAATTTTTAATACCAAAGGATAATCTTCACCCATCAAGCACGGACACATAACCAGTCAAATCAAGTAAGGATACGTTGTGTGTGTCTAATAATTAGCTAAAATCTGGTATTTTGACTTTTCATTGTTGGGTTTCTTGTTTATAATTCCTTGATTTTAGGGAAATAAGAGCAAACGAAAGGTTGGACAGATTAAACACGTTCCCCTAACTTTTACTGTTTTCCCATGTCAAAGAACAAATGAAAAATTGGACGGATGAAACACATTCCTTTGGCTTCTCCCATGTGAGATGTCAATAGAAGAAGAAGGAGATCAAGGATCGCTGACTTCACTGGACTTTAACTATCGCACTTTTTCAATTTAATATCATCTGCCAACTACTATTTGTTTATTTTTTGACTAGCTATATACCTTTAGGAGTAAATACATTACTTAGTTTTTTAAAATTCCAATAATGTTTTCAATAACCGTGTGGCTATATTGAAATGTTAAAAATCATTATAGAATAGCGTGGACTCTGTCATTATTAATTAGTAATTCATCTATTAGTGTTCAAGATGCAAAATTCAATTTGCATATCAATATAACAAGTTTAATGCCAGTACAACATGGATCTATTAGGCAGTAGTTTGAAATAAATTCTTCTTCACCAAAGTAGAGATTTTGCTCTCTTTTATTTATGAGCATTATTTTCAATGTTAATAATAATAGATGATATTTCGACCGTGCAAAAGAGGACATTACAAATGTATAATTTATAGAGAAGATATATATATATATATATATATATATATATATATATTATAATTGACAAATGGAAGTAAAGGTGACTATAAATTGTGAAATAGACCTACACGGTTCATAGTGTTCAATATTTTGAAATAAATTCTTCTTCATCATAGTAAAAATTTCGCTCTCTTCTATGTATAAGCACTATTTTCAATTTAAATATTAACAAACAATATTCCAAAATGAATAGTTTATATATAAAGAAAGATATGTATAATAATTGACAAATGAAGGTAAAGTTAATTTTAAATTGTGAAATAGACCTACTTACATGTACGGTTAATACTGTTCCACTTTTGAATACTAGAAAGTCAAAATTTTATATGTATATAAATCCCTACTAGCCGGTCCGGAAATTCAGGGATTGTAAAAGACACAATTGACAATGGAAAAAATAGGCCCCATGGTGTTTTCAGCTTTCATTGACCGACCTTATTGCAATTGTTAACTTGCATGTCACGGCCTTGTAATTTTCTCATTTTGAGAGGAGGATAAAAATTTCTGTCATGACTATTCTTGCATTTGATGATATCATCATGTCTGAGTATGGTCGAACATATTGCCCGCCACTATATATTCACGAATTGTTTCAAAACAATGTCAAGAGAGAACCAAAAAGACTCAAGCTGAGAGCGTTTTGCTGCAAATCCTCATGGACCTTCCCTATAGATATAAGCTTTTGTCCATGTCATTCTCATGCCTAACTACCATCGTTCTTCTATTAGGAAGTGTCCTAGCTTTAGTAAAAGATGGTCGGGATGAGATTGATCGATTGGCTTTATTAGAATTCAAGGCTCGAATAGCCGATCCTAGTGGGGTTTTGAGCTCGTGGAATGATTCTAGCCACTTTTGTGATTGGTACGGTGTCACATGTGGTCGCAAACACCGAAGAGTCACCATACTAGACCTTGGCTCCAAGAAATTATCCGGGGTCGTGCCCCCCCATATTGGCAATCTGAGCTTTCTAAGGGAAGTCAATCTGGAGAACAACAGTTTTCATGCCAAAATTCCCCCGCATTTCGGCCGCTTGTTTCGGTTGCAAAAGTTGTTCCTTAATAACAACTCATTCAGTGGTCAAATCCCCTCGAATCTCTCCTATTGCTCCAATTTGCTCGTTCTTAAATTATACATCAACATGCTCACAGGAAATTTGCCGACAGAACTGGGCTCATTGTCCAAGCTCCAAGTATTTTTACTTCAAATCAACAACTTGATGGGAAACATCCCGCCGTCTATTGGAAACTTATCGTCTCTTCAAAAGTTCGGAGCATCGTATAATAACTTCGGCGGTACGATCCCAGAGACTCTTGGCCAGCTGAGAAATCTATATGCGCTTGTTCTTGCTGCAAATAAATTTGTCGGTACAATTCCTATCTCAATCTTCAATATATCCGCTCTGGCATGGCTTAATGTAGGTATAAACCAATTAGAAGGGGGTTTACCTGGCGACTTAGGTTTCACTCTTCCGAATATCAAGATTATCAATATGTGGCACAACCACCTCATTGGACCCATTCCTGAGTCAATATCCAATGCCTCTAACCTTGAGGTAATCCAAATCGACGAGAACAGTTTCTTTGGGAAAGTTCCTTCTTTTCAAAGATAAGAGGAGTCTATTGGTTTAATATTTACCTCAACAACTTAGGAGGTGAGCAATCTGATTTGGACTTCCTCTGTTCTTTAACCAATTCCACAAAATTGAAACATTTGGCTATATCGCAAAATGCTTTTCGAGGACAAATACCCAACTGTATCAGTAACCTCTCGACCACCCTTTACAATTTTAGGTTTGATAACAACCATATTTCGGAACCTTACCTTCGGGATCGGAAGTCTCATCAATTTGGAGCTCTTGGACATGCGGGGCAATAACATCTCGGAAACATTCCTTTTGAGATTGGAAATCTGAACAAAGCGAAGATTTTAGATCTCGGCCAAAATAAATTATCGGGGCAAATACCGGAATCTTTTGCGAATTTAAGGATGTTAATCCAATTGTACTTGGACAGCAATAATTTTCGGGGCTCGATACCATCATCTCTGAAAAATTGCCAAAATCTACTTCTCTTGGACCTTTCGACCAATAACCTCAGCGGTTACATACCCCTAGAGATTATGGGCCTCTCATCTTTGTCGATTTACCTCAACTTGTCTCGAAATAGTCTTACCGGCTCCCTTCCAGTAGAAGTTGGAAAATTGCAAAATCTCGGCGAACTATGTCTTGATGGGAACAGATTATCTCAACAGATTCCAAGCAGTATAGGCAGTTGTATGAGCATGGAACGCCTATATGTACAGGATAACTTCTTTGAAGGGCCCCTACCGTCAATTATGAGTTCCATGAGAGGCCTTCAGGTTTTGAATGTTTCCAACAACCAATTGTCCGGCCAAATCCCGAAATTTTTGGAGTTGTTAAATCTAACGAATTTGAGTCTATCTTACAACAATTTCGAGGGTGCATTGCCTACAGGAGGAGTTTTCAGAAGTGCCATTTCAACTTCGGTCGTTGGAAACAAGAAGCTTTGTGGGGGTCTCCCAGATTTTCAACTACCGAAATGCTACTACAAAGAGTCAAAACGGACGAGAATAAGCAGAATTGCAAAAATTCTTATATCTACAGTCTCTGCTCTTGTTGGAGTAGCTTGCATACTGTCTTTGTTATATTTCTTCTGGTTTGGACACAATAAGAACGCATCAGCTTCAAGCTCTTCTGAAGATGGGTTTTTGCATGTTTCTTATCACAATCTACTAAAAGCGACAGGTGGATTCTCCTCCACCAATTTGCTTGGTGTGGGAAGTTTTGGGTCAGTGTACAGAGGGCTGCTTGATCAAACTCAGTCGGTTGTGGCCATCAAGGTTCTCGACCTTACATGTGATGGAGCTTCCAAGAGCTTCATAGCTGAGTGCGAGGTCTTGAGAAGAATCCGACACCGTAATCTCGTGAAGGTGCTCACGGCATGTTCTGGGTTTGATTTTAATGGAAATGATTTCAAGGCACCTTTGGTCTACGAATTCATGTCAAACGGAAGCTTGGATGAGTGGCTGCACCCAATTGCATCACAATATACAGAGAGAAAGAAGTTGAGTCTACTTGAGAGAGTGAATGTTGCAATCGATGTTGCTTGTGCACTAGATTATCTCCATCATCACTATGAATTGCCAATAGTTCATTGTGATATAAAGCCAAGTAATGTCCTTCTTGACGATGAATTGAATGGACATGTAGGCGATTTTGGCCTTGCGAGTTCCTTCCGAAGCAACACATAAGTTGCTAGCGAGATCAATCGAGCTCTATTGGAGTAAAGGGATCTTTTGGCTACGTAGCTCCAGGTAATGAAGCACACCTTGGGTCATTCAGTTTGTTTCTTTGAACACATAATTGTAGACATATCCTTAAAGAAAAAGGCATAGACATAAAACGTCACCAAGAATATATTTCAAACTTAATCATTCACCTTGCATCCATACATTGTTGATTGTTGTAGAGTATGGCGTGGGAAGTGCGGTATCTACAGAAGGAGATGTGTATAGCTTCGGAGTCCTTGTTTTGGAGATGTTCACAGGCAAAAGGCCGATTGACGACATGTTTGAAAATGGGTTGGACCTTCATGGCTTCACAAAGGCAGCTTTGGCAGACCGAGTGGAGAAGGCAATTGATCCCATTTTGCTTCAGGAAATCGAGGAGTTGGAGAAGAGACGAACAATTGCTCCAGAGGGCAAGAACAAGAGCTGGTGTAGTTTGAAGGATTGTTTGGTTTTGATCATCGAAGTAGGAATCACTTGCTCTTTTGAGTCTTCGAATGAGCGAATGGACATCTATGATGCATTGACTAAACTCCAAGGAATGAGAAAGAAACTTCTTGAGTTCATTGTCACTTTGTCTAGTTGATGTCAAATATGAACTTCATATGGAGTCATGTGATCTTCATGGTCCTTGCTTTTGGTTTTTCTTCCTTTGTAATTCAACCATTCTCTAGATGTTACATTTTGTCTTTCAACAATTTGGTCTTCATGGTGGGTATGCACTACTTGTACCTATAATTTTAGTAAATGTTAATTTTGTTGCATCATGCGGACCAATAAGCTAGGCTACTGAAACCTAGTACTTCATTCTTTCTTTGGTTCTTGTTTGTGTGTGTGGCTGCTATTAATGGTGCCTTTAGCTCTGCATAAACAAAAGTGGTACACCCTTAGTTGTTCGATTGGCTTCCACCTGAAGTATCCTTGGTCAAAGAAGCTCTAAAAAAATCTGCCCTTGACTCTTGATAATCTTGTCATTGTAAAACAAAGTATCCAGGCATGGGAGCCCCTCTACAAGTTTCTTCTATTGTGATGAGGATTCTTTCACAGCCATGGAAGAAACCAATTCTTTGTTGTTAATCATTGTGTAGCGCATATTGAAATGGGCAGGATGGTGACTGGCTCTAATGATCTCCGTCCTCCCTCGACCCCCTCGTCCCCCTCGTCCCCCTTGTCTTCTGCCTCCATTGCTACGTCACCCGGTCACTGCATCGCCGATGCCTCCCGTCTCGGCTCATTGCCCACAGGCTTCGCTACATCTACGCCGACCGCATCCGCAGCCCGAGCCTCGCTCCAGCCCCGTCTCTGTCTCCCACGGTTCCCGCGAGGTTCCGCTTGCGGTGCATTCCAAGCTCCGCTGCTCCTCTCGGCGCATTCAGCGGATGTGGCGGTGGCGGCGGAGTCGACGGTGAGGATGGGAAGGCAAAATCGGTCGGGGATGGAGCCGAGGAGCCCTCAGGGGTGTTACCTCCGATGTCATAATTCTCGACGTCAGAGTAAGCCCCCCCCCCTCTCTCTCTATATCTCTCGCACTTTATGTGGATGTACGAGCTAAAGCTTCGATTTCTTTTTCTTTTTCTTTTTTTGGTGTTCGGCCACTTGAGAGTCTCTGTTTCGTCTCTGCAGAGAATAACTCGTGGGGGATGTGCAGCGAGTGTGAAGAGATGTGACAGAATAGTCATCCCCTGGGTTACGCTTTTTGTCCTCTCGTAAATGTGAAGAGAAATAAGGTTTTAAATGATGTTATGTGGGGTCAAAGAATGGTAGGAGAAATGGCTTTCATCAGTTTTCTTGCTAAGATTTGAACTGTGTGTGTTTTTTTCTTTTTTTCTGCTCTAACATGGAACGGCCGCAAATACGTGCCGCCAATGTCAATCTTACAGCCGAGAACAGCAGTTATATGGCCTCTATTTGAAGCCGAGGCCGTACATAACTGGCACAAAATGTTGGGACAAACAGTTGCAAAACACTTGACAAATTATGGATTTAAGTCTAACCCTCAAGGGATCATCTGCTTGTTGCAGTAGAATGAGGTTTGGCTGTCATTTGGGAATATCAGTGCTGCATAAAACGTGCCCTTTATCACAAATTTTCTGTGCCGATTACTCCATCTACTAGTTTAAAGTATGAACTTCTATATCTCTTTTGCTTGTCACAGGTACATATCAAGAGTTGGGTTTTACTCGCTTAAGATGCACTTCCTTGTCATCAGAAGAAAACAAAGGCCAAAGGTTACGTAACAAGGAAAGCTATTGGGCACTACTGTAAAAGGTTTTCTTTCTTGAGTACGGAGAATCTCAGTCACATTTGTAATCAAACAGTTAGAGTTGTCCCCAGTACAGAAATGTTGCCAGCCCTTGAGTTGCTACATTAGTCCAACATGGTGCTTGCAATAACTATATAGTTTTTATGTCATCGTCATTGGTCAGCCTTGGCTTCATGAATCTTTGTTGCTCATTGGGATTAGTCCAGAAATTCTTACTTCAACCGAGCTCAACGTGGAGTTGAAATCTCTGTTGCTCATTGAGATTTTGGGGTTTAACAAGCCACACAATGTGCAAATACTGTACTTATATTAGTGTTGAAATTTGGCAATCACAATGCATGACAGGAGAGGACAACCAAATAAAACTTCATAGTTCTGACTAAACTTATGCAGCATACTGACTTGCAGTTTGAAACCCTGAGAACCTAGCTAGGGAAAAAGGGGCAAACTATGAAGGATAAAACATGTTGCTGTTGCTAGCTTTTCTTGTGGAAAAACCATATTTGTGGCAATGGAGACTGAATTGTGGTCCTTGATTTGACTGAACAATTTAATTTGATAAGTAGTTTTAGACTCTAAGAATCCTCATTTCTTATTCTTTCCGAATGCTAATGTTCATATCGCTGGTTGGATTTGAATGAAAAATCTCTTATTGTACTTTTAGGGGCTTTTAGAATGGATCAGAGTCAATACTTCATGTTCATTGGCTGAACTTGCCAAGTTTTGGATTGGTGCTCTTATCTACAAAATGATTTGTGTCATCTATTAGGACATTGTACACTTTATTAATAGAATAGTTGTGAGCACATCCGGAGACGGAAAATGTGTGCGAAGTTGTATTTCCCATTGTGAGCTAGTGTGGGTCCCCAAAATTTTGTAATTTGATCAGTGTATGGGCAATAACTGCTCTAGCATTGTGATTAGTTTGCATGCTTGAGAAGGTTTTCATTTTTTTGAACATGAGATGTATCTTTGCTAAAATTTCATTTGGTATAGTTACTATCATATTAATGTCATATAGCGTAATTGCAAAAACCATCCTCAATTTTGCTTTTCATATTATATACCCTCCTCATTTCAAAATCTACATCGTGCATCTCCCAACATAAATTGACCTATTTTGCCCTTACGCACGCTTGAGATCTACATCTACACCCAAAAAGTGGAATGCAACATTGAGGATGTGGTAATTCGAGAAATATGTGTGGGTGCGAGATGCAACCTGACTCCACAACAACAACACAAAAAAATGAGAGTGAGTTCTAAAATGTGAGAATAGGGCATTTGATATGTGGAGCAAAGTCCAGGATGAAGTCGACAAAAAGGAATCAATTTTCATCAAAATAGAATTGTTCTATGACTAACTAGTCAGACAAGGACGCTGATTCTTCGGGCTTCACCTTCTAACTCCGGGGCTTCTAGTCCTTCACCAACACCACCTAAAGACCTGAAAATGGTTATACAATAACCCGGTGAGACAATGTCTTAGCGAGTTTTACCCCCTAAGACACGATTAAGAAGCCAATATGCCATAAGGGCTACCTATGCACAACACGGGTCAGAGGACTTACCTTAGCCTCAGATTCCACTTGCAATTCAACACAGTTCGAATAGGCACCCACTCAAACACCACAGATCAAAACATCGATCAATCGACCTAGTCAATTACATATCATCATGACCTTCCCCTGGTCGGTACATTCAATACTATCTATAAGTCCTATCAAATCAGGACCGCTCACCCAAAGCTGAAAATATAGATAGTATAGCTCGCCTAAAGCTGATAGATTAGGGCCCCAAGCCAATTTAGTATACTATATATGCTCGCCTAAAGCTGATAATATATTGCTCGCCCAAAGCTGATAAAAAATTGCTCGCCCAAAGCTGATAATAGATTGCTTGCCCAAAGCTAATAATATGGTATACTATTTATATGCTTGCCTAAAGCTGATAGATTAGGGCCCACAGGCCAAATTTAGTATACCATTCCCACTATACAACCAATTCATTATTTTTATCATACCTGATAAAAATATTCGTGTGTGGGTATACGGTCAGCTTCAGCCAAAATATCATAATTTCACTTTTGATTTTCCCACTTCTTTTAGCAGTCCAAAAATAAATTTTTGACGCTGTAAACCGACGCCCGGTAATTCTCCTATTAATTACAAAAATTAATTAATTTAGGAATAAATCCTAAAATAGCAATTAAATCAATTCAGCACAAATTAAAGCTCGAATAAATAAATAGACCGCATCACGGTAATCAGCATAAAATTCTGGTCGTTGACTATCCCAGTCTAATTTACGAAAAATAATTAATTAATTAATTAATTACGAAAATTAATTATTAAATAGCAATAAATCCAACTTAGGCCTGTAATGCCTAATTGGATGCCAAAACGGACTCGGAAAAATCCTGAGGTTCGTTGAATAAATACTAGAACCTATTTACTTTCTAACTACTACAACTAACCACCTAACATGCATCGGTAAAGCATTAAATTAATTACTTTAATATAATCTATCCACCTAATCACACTTAATTAAATCTAACCAACCCCTAAGCATCATTAGTCTACTAAGCGAGGTTTAGTGAGTAAAACTCACTTGTTTCGAGATCCGATATGATCAAATTGTCGGAGATGCGATGAGGCTTGACTTTCCTCAAAGCGGACCAAGCAACCGAGGTCCAGAACCACCTCAAAACGAGTCTTGAAGCTGTTGGAAACCCATTGCACTTTGCCTCTATTTTGAGCTACAAAAGAGAGAAACAAAGCTGGTTCAGCTTCTGCTTCTGCTTGCTGGACAGAGGAGAACCAACGGCTGAATGGCAAAGAAACTAGTTGATCGGAGCTCTGGCGAGTGGGTGGTCAGCAACCAACAGCACCTAGGGGTCAAGGGGGTCTTTTTGGAGGTTGGGATGGGCAAAGGAAGGGTTGGAATGGGAGAAAAATGAAGAAAAACGTGAAACAGGTGGACCAGCTGGCGAACCGACGGATCAGCGACAGGCGGCTTGCGGCGGCCATACGGGATGTCCGACGGCTCCGTTCTAGGTGAGGTCGGGCTCTTTGGAACGGTCTGGATGTGCTGGTCACGGTGATGGGTGGATCGTTGGCTAATTCGTCCGGGAAGACCACTTTCAACTCAGATCTTTGGCGAAAGGTCAGCTGGAGCAAAAACTGGAATAAAAGAAAATAGAGTAGGAAGACGTCCGATGGGCGTGCCGCTTGGTCGAACAGCAAGGGGACTTGCTTCTCTGGTTTTCTCAAGCTTCTAAGCACCCTCAACAATGGAGAAAGCAAGTGGATTGAGGAAGAAGAAGGCTGCTGTAAGAGGGGGCACTTGCTTGTTTTTCCACTAAATTGTCCCCTTGACTCAACCACAGCCATGTCTGACTTCCTTGGCCACAATGCAGCCACCCATGCTCCCCATATAGAAGCTTGAAATGGTCCAAGAGTTGGGGTGAATGGGGGGCTACGAATTTCCTTTAGTTTCCTCTCAAATGGCCATCAATTCTTCCTTGAATCAACACAAACCGGCCTCAATAAATTCAATCGACACCTCACCGATTCAATTGGTATTTTCCTTACCAATTGATCCCACTTGCTTCCTAATTTCACAATAAAAAACGATCCCCTGCATTTTCTGAACAAAAACGGCCCTAGGACGACATATTCCCAAAAAGTCTCGAGTTGCAGAAAAATCTTCTAAGAATGAGTCGACGCTCCTAGAATTTATTGTGACATGAGAGAATCTTCAATTTCTAAAATCGAACTCAAATTTGCGGTTAATTTCCATTCGGCGCGTTTTTTGCGTGACCTAGGCTACCGGGTAACTTTCAGAAATTTTTCAGTGCAAATGACCCGTGGTTGATTTTCTTCGAGCCACTATGAACCCACTCGACTCAATGGCGACTCTCGGTTGTTGTGAAAATCTCGAGGATTCAAATACGGACACAGGGTACCAAAACAATTAGCAAATTAGTTTAGTGTCGGTCGACGAGAATTTTTCCAATTTAGTGGTGTCACCCACGATTAGCCACACATCTCAGTCGAACCAACCTATCTCTGATCTCAAATCAATTTTTAACTGTGCCGTAATGGCCTCTAAAGATGAGCACGGTCGAGAAGCCGATTCTTGATCGAATTCTCAAGTCTATTGCTTTAAAATTCCCTAATGGTTTCCCCAGATAGTCTAATTATCTCAAGAGTGATTAGCTCTGAGAACAGCCCTATAGGCGTGTTGACACCTAAATTTTGGCGACCTGTTTAGTCATTTATCGCATTAAAAAATTAGAGATTAATTTTTAACCCCTAAAAAAAAATTACTTAGCATATAGATATTAGGGACATATTTCATTTAAGTATACATTTGTCGAGACTTGGAGGGGATGCGGTATGTGCGAACGAGAAGTTTGAAGTTGATGGAGATGCAGACTACCTTGTGACTGCCAAAGATAACGATGGGAACACAATCTCATAACTGGCTGCGGCTTCGAAACATCTCCAGTCCACTGGATGGCAAAATGGGGCCAAGCTCATTGAAAGGCTATGATGACCGCACCCTTTAAATGGCAGATTTTTTAATTCTGTAAAGTGAAAGTTTTGACCCGTTGACCCATGCAAAAATTCTTTTAATATTGGTAGGCAAAAGATCTTCAGCATTTAGAGAAAGGAAGGATGTGGTGGAGACGTCTTTGAGGAAATAAAAGCTGGCAAGGAATAGGAAAGAAAGGGATATGGGCGAGAAGGTTGAAAGAATCAATATATTGGTAGATTTGAAGGAGGAAAGAAAATCTGAAAACCCTAGCTGATCCCTTGTCTATAAAAGGGGTCGTAATGGAGCCGAAAAGTGGGGGGCGGCAATTCAGAATCTCAGAAGGCAAACACATGTGAGAATCGAGACGAGAGAGAGAAAGCATGAAGGATGGTCTTCTTCTTCGGTGCTTGACTCCGCCTCAGCCATGTGATCGTCCAATTTGCTTGCTCGCCACCACTCTACGAAGATACTGGATTCGTAAACGTCCAGGCTTGTTGCACTTCTTCGTTCTTTGTTCCGAGTGCATCAAGACGCGCCACCCTTGCCAACGCCGTGCCATTGCCATATCGTTGCCCGCTGCACCGCACCCGAACCCTTCGTTGTCGACCTGCTGCTGCCGCTTACTATCATGGAGCCCCTGCCCGCGTTGCCTTGACGCCGAGTTCTACCCCCATGAGCCATGGCGATCCTGTTGCAGCTGTAACGTTCCTCCGAATCCGAGCTGTCATTCCCTGACGTGAGCCACATCCATACAGCCTGTTAAGCCATCGCGGAATCCCTAGCAATAACGGCGAGCTGCGTCGAAGCTCGAGCCCGACCATTCCAAACCGAGAAGTTGCGGTACCAGCGAATCACCGCTCTTATGAAGCCCACCAACGAAGAGAAAAAAGGGCCATGCAATTGATACACATGGCCGTTGCTATACATAAAAAAGCCGCAGCTCAAGAGGGGATGAAATTGGCAAAAGGTTCGTGTGGTTCCATGGGGAGAAATTTAAAGTGCTGGTGATGTTTCGTTGGGGCCACAAAATTTTTTTTTTTTGAATATACGGCCATAGTACAGAGAGCCACAATGGAGGAGTAGAGAGAAGAAGGAAAAAGCCCTCTTGGTCGTGAGCTTGTCGCCAATCCACTGAGCCACGGATCCCTGCACAACGTCGAGGCTTGCCATCTTTTACTGCCGCGACATCGTACTCCCGTGGCTAGATACCCCCTGCTCTTGACGTGAGCCCGGTGCTGAATAGAGCTGCTCCTTGTCGCTGTGCCAACGAACGACACTGTCCCTTGACCAAACACCATGACGAATTGCTGTTCCGTTGATCTTTGTCCCGTGATCCCGTTGTTCGTGGCAAAAATTACTCCACGTTGTCTTGGTTGTTGCAGGTATGATTCGTGAGTGACATGAGAAGAAACAAAGAGAGATCGCGGGTGCGAGCCAGAAGAAATAAATATTACAATGCCCTCGAAGATTGAAGATGGTGATCCAGTGGCGTCGTTCGTCAGAGTAGTTAGACAATTTAGTCAATCATCCACTCACGGTCAAATGCAACAGAAGCAAAAATTCTTGAAAGCCACAAGTCAAAACAGACAAGGCTAGAGAGAGGGAGGCGGCAATGTACGAGAGAGGAAATTTTTCACTCCCCGCTGGTTTTTGCTCACACGTCCGGGGACAACACCGCCTCCACCCCTTCATTGGCACCTTTGTCATGTTGTGCGCCTTGTCCCTGTAATTTTATTATTTTCTGCAAATTTTCCACACTAGCCTGGTTCTTCGTCTTCGACCACCATTGCTCCTCGGCATCCTAGCGAGTTCTGGAGCCCACCGCCGTTGACGTTCTAACTCGTTTCCATCGAGACCATGGAGCAATAAGCCATCGTTGATGCCACCATCATCCGTCCGAATTTGGAAGCGTCACTCGCGTGACATCATGAATTAGGTAAGACTCTCGAATAATCTTATTTTCATATATGTCGCTGCCTAATTCGTAATATTGCAATATTTCTTTGAATGTTTGGTCGATATTGCCATATCCAAGAGATCTCTTGATCTCTCATGAATTAGGAAATTTTCCTAATTTCACAACGTGCATACAATTGATAGTCCGATTTCACGCTCGAAATAGACTCGCAATCGCACGGAAAAATCGCCAATCCGATCTCACGCTCGAGATACGATTCGCGATTTTATTTGAAATTGGCCAATCCGATCTCATGCGCGAGATACTATTCGTCAATTTATTTCCAAAATGGACATGGATGATATCTTGCCTGATTTGTTGCCGTGCCGTTCTTGATGTCTTATTTTGATTGCTCCCATAAAAGAAAGGAAAAATCCGAAAAAAATCAGAGTTAAATTAGGTTCGTTTTAGATTATACATCGTTTTAGGGTTATTTTGCATGTTTAGAATAGGAAATTTATTTATTTCGAATTTTTGAAAAAATGAAAAATCCAAAAAAATGCATTCATTTAGGATGTTAGTTTTTTCTTTAATTTAAGTTGCATGTGGCAATTTTTTTAAATTTCGAAATTAATAAAAAAAAACAGCAAAAAAACATCATGCATATGTCATGGAGAATTAGGGCATCTTTTGTACGTCATTACATATTAGGATAAGATTGCATGTTTTATTTTAAGTTTAGATTATTTTTTTAGATAGATTGCATCTTAGGTTAGAGACTGCTAAGTTAAGATAATATCTTAGTTTAAATTAGGGTTTAGCCTGACCTAATCCTTAATATAAGTTAGATAGAATCTTAATCTAGCTAGTTAATTTTCGCATTTTTCTAATTTCGAATTTCATGGAAAATACCAAAAATTGCCTTAGAATAAATCAATTTCATTCATTAGGAGAGATTGCATTTTATTTACGTCATATAGCTAGGTCATGTTACCATATCATGTCATGTCATTTCATGTTAAATTAGTAGCATACATCGCATAAGGCATGATTCTCATTAAATAAGTGAAAAGAAAAAAATTGCGTGTTAATTAGAAATCATATCTAGGACTGTTGGTGTGAATTATGATCTAACAATACAGATGTTTTTGTTGCTATAAGGTAAGTCTTGCAATTTATTTATTGTTTTTCTTAGGTGTTAAATTGATGGTATGCGCACCCGTATGATTACCTCACATGTTAGGAAATAGCTTAAAATCAATCCAAACTGCTTGCCAAACATTTTTCAAAATAAAAAGAAAGGTACCGAAAGGGCGTTAGAGAAATCTAGCGTAATCAAGTCCCCGAACTCATAAGTCTCGGTTCGTAGAAGTAAAGTAAATCTCCCGTTACTTTACTTGGGTTTCTAATTGACCTACCAAAAATAGATTAGTGGCGACTCCTAAATAAAATCCATTTGCATGTTAAGAAACTTAAACTTACGTCGCGAGTTGGTATGGGCTTGGGAGAGTCCGAGTTAAGTTTAGGCTTAACAATCCATTAGCCAAACTCTAGGTGGATCACATTCAAAAAATTGGTCGCGACAAGGCGCATTAATGAAATGCTCGATTTATTCAATAGAAAACAGGATCGAAAATCTAAGATGTCACGAGAGGAGGTAGGTATGCGGGGAGGAATGACAGGTATGGAGGTAGAGGTGGTGGACACTAAGGTCTTGGTCAAAATGGTGGTCGATTTGGCGGGTGCAATAGAGATGGTGGTACTCGAGGAGGATCATGAAATGACTGCTATAATCAGGACTGTTCTGGTCCCTATGGACATGGTGGTACAGGAAACTTTTGTTCAGGGTAGAAAGAATACCCCTGATAGGTATGCACACAATTTTTTCCTTTTATAGTGAAGCAGTTGATTCTGTGCTAATTGAAAAGTGCTTGTAGCAGAGTAGTTGGAGATACTGCTGTTACTTGCTGGAGGTGTCAAAGTCTCTTCTGTTGCGTCTCTTCTTCATGGTTCTTTGCTGATTGAAAAGATTCAACTATTTAATGTTTGTGAACGCTCCTTTTGATGTTTTGGTCTAATGACATTGCTTGCTTGACTTAAACAATCAAATTTGGCCTTACTATTTCAATGCTAGGATGGGTACTTGGATTCTCTTTCGATTACATGCTTTAGCAATTGCAAATGCATCGAGATCAATGGTGGTTGACTTCTTCATTGGCATTTGCAACTATGGAGTGCAGACAGCTATTTGGTGTCTAGTTGTCTTGGTTGAGGATAGGGCAAGAGATTCACCTATGGAAGTAATGCGTTCTCTCTTTGCAAAAGAGAAGCTACCTTAGAAATGGATGCTCCTTATGACTATGATTTTCAGATTGTCTAACTTTTTGAAAAGGAGTTAAGCCGGTAAACGCTATGTTTTCTTATACAAATTTAGTATTTGAACTTCCTGTCTATAGTTTGCACTATATTGACTCTGCTAAGCTTTTGGCAGGAACCTTGGCTGTTTGTGGTGTTTTGATATGGGATCCCGTTACTTTCATGGCATAAGACGTGGTTTTAGTCTTAAAAACTCTGAAATGTCCTTTTGGCCTCAAGAAGCTATGCTATGCCATTAACTCGGTAAATTCCGTCTTACCTTCCACCCATTGTACTGATGGAGGAGTTCCTTTCTCAATTAAATGGGGAGATCTTTTGGAAGCTTTGGTGAGCATGGCAATTCGATTTGCATGACCTTCTTCCTAGCTATCTCTTGTCTCTTATCTTCAGTAGAGGATTGTTGGTCTCTGTCTCACCTGTGTGGATGGTGCTGCTATTGTCCTAGGTTTCCTGGATAAATTTCCCTATCTGGTGTAATGATGGCCCTTCCTATTGGCAATGTTGCTAATAAACACATGGTTATTTTTGCAAGGCCAGTGTGCGTGCATTGACTTGCATTTCTGCATTGATGATCTTTGCCACGCTCTTTCAGCCGTAATTCGTGCTTGATAATGTATCACTTCCTAATTCTTTTAGAAGTGGTGCTAGCTCCATTTGAAATTGATACTGGGTTTGTGAATCCTATATGGGGCATATTCTTGGCATAAGCAAAAAAAGTGGACATGATCATTTCCTATTCAATATTTCTCGGTAGTTACTTGGGTAAGGTAATTGTGCATTCTTAACTATGGCTTTGTAAATGAATATTTTCTTTTCCCGTCATGCTTGTCAAAAAATGTGGAGATCAAATTGGCAATATGTGCTCAGCAGGGAAGACTTATTTATTGTTGTTGGAATCAGGAGGAATTTTACCAAAGTATCAGTTAATTTTCAAGTAGAGCTTGACAGTACAATATGTCAATTTTCTGTTAGTCTATGCGACTTTCTTTAAATAGGTATTTCTTTAATCTCGGAGCTAGACACAAACAAGACTTGATTTCTAATGTCAAGGGTATTCTTAAATAGATTTTTCATAAATTTCAAAATCATTTCGGAATCGAAAAAGAGAAAGAAAAGGAAGCTAAAACAGGAAGCCCAAAGGACCACAATCAATCGGTACAAGGATCTTAATCTTCGATTTACGAAGTACACAAGGAGGCGGCGGGGGGTTCGCATCCAGAGCATTAAATTGGATGGCAAAGCCCTTGTTAGGTTTGACAAAGGATCACGAATGGCTGAAATGCTTGTACGACTCCATCTATGTATCAGGCTGTGCGAAAGAGCGGAGGGAAGGAGGAAGGTTGGCTTTTGTTTTAACTAGGAGCTACTCATATATGTAGGAAACATTGACGGTTCAAGAATCAATAGTAAAAATATTGAATATCTTTTGGATGACCTGACGGATAGAGTCATTTATAATATGCAAAAAACTGTGCAAAAACTTCTGCTTTTGGGTGGGATCCAATATGAATCACATTGTCTCTTAATACGTGATTGGCATGATATATCGTATTAACTCTATAAAACAACTTTCTCAAGCAATATTAATCATTTTTCTTCTTTTGCACTTTAAGGGGAAGTATATTGAATATGGTAACCTATAAGGCTATGTTCAATCGGCCAGATTAGAATTGGGATATGATAGAATAGGATAAAAGGGGATTTGAAATCCTCCATATATCCCGTGGATAGTAGGAATATGTCATCAAATGTTTGGTGCAACCTAAGATAGAATTTGGAATCTTTAAAAATTTCTTGTTTGAAAATCTTTAAATATCCATCTCCAAAGAATCCTCATGTACGTGACCACTCATGTGACATCCTGGATTTTTCAGTTCTACTTTCAATTAAATTAATCGGGCCTTTCATCAACACGCCTATAGGGTTGTTCTCAAAGCTGATCACTCTCGAGATAACTAGATTATCTAAGAAAGTTAATAAGGGATTTTAGTGCAATAGACTTGAGAATTCGATCAGGAATCGGCTACTCAACCGTGCTCATTGTAAAGGTCATTATGATACAATTAAAAATCGATCAGGGATCAGAGATAAGTCAGTTCGACTGAGATGTGTGGCTAAACGTGGGTGATTCCACTAAATTGCAAAATTCTCGTCGATCGGCACTAGACTGATTTTTCTGTCTTTTTCGTACCCCGTGTCCGTATTTGAAATCTCGAGATTTTCACGACCACCGAGAGTCATCAATATGTCAAATGGGTTCACTGTGGCTCGAAGAAAATCGATCACGGGTCATTTGCACTAAAAATTTCTAAAAGCTACCCGGTAGTCTAGGTCACGCTAAAATCGCGCCAGATTGAAATTAACCGTGAATTTGAATCCAATTTTAGAAATTGAAAGTTCTTTCATATCACGAGTCATTTTAGGAACATCATTTTAGGAACATCGACTCAGTCTTCGAAGATTTTTCTGCAAACCAAGTTTTTGGCGGAAAAAGTCGACATAGGGCCGTTTTCGACCGGAAAAATCAGGAGACCATTTTTGGTCGCACATGTGGGATGCAAGTGGGATCAATTGGTGAGGAAAAATACCAATTTGATTATCGACTCGATAACTGAATTTATAGAAGCTGAATTGGATTAATTCAATATGGAATGAAGTCCAAATTGAGGGAAAACATGTGCAATTTCGTGTGCCCCCATGGCCATGACTTGTGGACCATCTCAAGTCTTCTAGAAGGGACATTTTGGTCTACAATTTGTTGAGGAGGCCAGCTGGTGTGGTGAGGTCATCCAAGGGGGACAAGAAGATGAGAAAGAGACCTTGGTGGCCCCCCCTCCTATCCAACCGGTCCCCCTCTCTTCCCCTGCCGTCGAGCACTCCTTCCTCTCCATCCCAACTGCTGTTCGACGCCCAGAAACCACAAAGGAAAGCCAGCAAGCCTCCGAGCAGCCGTTGGACCACTGCTCGCCCCCGTCGCGCCCTCGCAGCCGCTCACAAACCGCACCAGCCCCGCGCGCTCCTCTGCCGTCCCTAGCCTCTGTTTTGCCTCCGCTGTGACCCCAGGGTGTCCCTGGAGCCAATCGTAGCCCTCCCATTGTCGCTAGGGCTGCCGGACAGCCCGCCGAGCCGCTGGGAACCTCATCGCAACCTTCTGCCTCTCTTCTACTTGTTTTCGTCTCAACCGAGCCACCGATCCAGCTTTACTCGACCCAGATTAAAACAGGAATTTTATGATGACTGTAGTGGTGCGATCTGTTTATTTAATTGGTTGTTAATTTGTGCAAATTGAGTGTTGTTTGCAATTTTGGGATTTATCCCAAAATTTATTTAATTTCAGTAATTAATTAGAAAATTACCGGGTGTTGGTTTACATCACCGAAAATGTTTTTAGTGACTATATAAATGGTGGAAATTTGAAAAGATATTACATTTTTGGCCGAGGTCGACCGTGTACCCACACACGATAATTTTTATCGGGTATCCTGGATTCGAGGGAAATATGCCAGGATATTATTTTAATTGGGGAATTTAAGTGTGAAGCACATAGTCCTTGGGTGAGAGTAAGTAATCGTGTGATGGTTATTAGTCCCATCGAAATGACGTATGTTGTGTGTGACAGTGTGGAATAGGGCATGGAAACCGCCGAAGTATGGCTGTGCCCATTGGGCCGTGATTACCGCCTAATGTAGGCTATGCCCACTGGGCCGTGACTTACCGCTGAAATTGGAATCGGCTGTGCCCATTGGACCGTGATTACCACCTGACCTAGGTTGTGCCCGTTGGGCCGTGATTCACCACTGAAGATTTGGTAGGCCATGCCCGAGTGTGGCCGTGATTAATGATTGCAGTGAGTAATTGAATTGACCGTGTGATGGTCCTGTTGACGTGGAATCGACTAGATCGATTAATCGATGATTCGACCCGATGTGATGTTTTGTGTGGTTGACGTAATTCCATGAAATTACCAATCGTATTGACTTGCAGGAAGGAACTGAGGCCAAAGTAAGTCCTCTGACTCGTGTTTGTGCTTCGGCGGCCCTCAGGGTGTATTTTCTTCCTAGTCGAGTTTTAGGGGGTTGAACTTGCTGAGACGTCGTCTCACCCCGTTGTGGGATAGCATTTCAGGTCCATAGATGGCAACTCCTCCCAGTATTTTGGACAATCGAAGAAGATAATATAATGAAGTACTATATTCCGATCCATGGGCATCCCGAGGGGCTAGAGTACGAACTGGTGATGTCCATAGTCTGGGTTAATGCGGGTCTACCAAAAAAGGTACCCCATCAATATAGGGCATGGTATCACCTGTATTGTAATGGACAGAGAGAGGGCCCCATACCAGAATCTGAGATACCTCTGTATGTGATGGAGGTTGCTTTTGGAAAGGGCATTGTAGACCCTCGAGGAGGTTTGGTGGTAGACCCGGTGGACCCGGACCTTGAAGATCCAGGATCTCCCGTGTATTCAGCAAAGTAGGCTCCGGTTGGAGTGTGGAGGGAGATGACGAGGAGGATGAGGACCCATAGTTACTGAAACCCCCCTATTTTGTAAACTTGTGAATAGAGTGATTTGTATTGTATATATAACTCGGTTTGTTATATATATAAGTGTGTTGTGATGTTGGTTTTCAAAATATGGCTCTACTTTTCTATCCCATTGAATTGTTGTCTGGGATCATTTATTCGCTTCCGCATGTGCATTAAAATGAATGGGTCAGCGATGCGTCCCGGGACGTCGCTATTTCATCGACCAAGCCGGGATCGGCACGCGCTCGGAGAATCGGGGCACGACAACTCAAACCCCGTCGACCACTGTCGTCAACCAGGGGAGCTTAACGACTTTCAAAGATCGACCTTGGGAGCGTGACGACTTTCAACAGACATGTCTTCTATTGAACAAAATTCTGAATTGAATGAGAGGAAGATCTCTCTCAGGCGTTCTTCAAGTCGCCTAGTTCAAAGTCAACCAAAAGAAAGATCATGGAACAATGGAGGTCGAGATTGAGTAATCAAATATTAAGTAGAGAAAGGAATTGAGAGATAATTCAATGGTGGTGGAAAAGTTGAAAACCGGCGAGAAAGAGAGGGAGCCACGTATGAGGTGGTGAGCTTGAGCCTTCCAAGTGAGCCTTCTAAGTGAGCCGTGAACCATGGCATTAGCAAGGATACTTGAAGATGCCGAAGCAAGGAACTGTCATGGTGGACGGTTGTCAGAGTGTTGGTGGCGTATCGCCAGTGACAAACGCCAAGGATGGTGAGTCTTGTTAATATGGGATTTTCTTGGTGCATGGGAATTATTAAGTTAATTTCTAAAATTTTATATTCAATCCAGGTTTATCCCACCCCTAGACTAGATTTCTTATCTAGCATTTTGTCCAGATGTATTTAGGTCAATCCAGTCCGAAGAATGTCACCAAACACTAGACGTGATAAATTAATATTCTATTCGGACTCAAACCTAGACCACCATTACCTAGTATATAGCATGTGAAAGAAGAGAGACTAATGTAGTTCACTGAATACAGCTTCCTAATACATGGTCTTGGAACTAATGCCAATCTCTCTGCCTCTCTTCTTTAAGTTCATGCTCATGCATGTTATTGGCAAGGTAGCGTGATCTCGGTTTGTCCCCGTAATTCAACTTGTTTCACAATGTGTCCTTATTTGAAGGGTAAGTCCACTTGTCTCGTATTCTCTATATGCTACATCAATATGATAAAACTATACTTTCGATCCCTAAGTTTCAGCATTTTTTTTCCTATCAAATCCTCTAAACTTTAAGTTTGGTCTAATCAAATATGTATAGCTTTATCTAATTAATATTTCTTCTGCTTCAAATCTAACTAATTGGAACTAGCACACCTTATGCAATAACTTTTGCAATTTTCACCATTATATTCTCATCACTTGTGACATCCTGGATTTTTCAATTCTGCTTTTAATTAAATTAATCGGGCCTTTCATCGATGTGCCTATAATGCTATTCTCAAAACTAATTGGAACTAGCACACCTTATGCAATAACTTTTGCAATTTTCACCATTATATTCTCATCACTTGTGACATCCTTGATTTTTTTATTCTGCTTTTAATTAAATTAATCGAGCCTTTCATCGATGTGCCTATAATGCTATTCTCAAAGCTGATCACTCCTGAGATAACTAGACTATTTGGGGAAGTCAATAAGGGATTTTAATGCAATAGAATTGGGAATTCGACCAAGAATCAATTACTCGACCGTGCACATCTACAGAGATCATTACGACATAGTCAAAAAAATCGATCAGGGATCAGAGATAGGTCAATTCGACTAAGATGTGTGGCTAATGGTGGGTGATTCCACTAAATTGCAAAATTCTCGTTGATCGGCACTAGACTGTTTTTCTGTCTTTTTGATACCCTGTGTCCGTTATCGAAACCTTTAGATTTTCACGACCTCCGAGAGTCGCCAATGTGTCGAAGAGGTTCATTGTGGCTCGAAGAAAATCGACCATAGGTCATTTGCACTAAAAATTTCTAAAAGCTACCCGGTAGCTTAGGTCACGCTAAAATCGCACCAGATTGAAATTAACCACGAATTTGAATCCGATTTCAGAAATTGAAAGTTCTTTCATGTCACGAGTCATTTTAGGAACGTCGACTCAGTCTCCGAAGATTTTTCTGCAAATCAATGTTTTGGCAGAAAAAGTCGATATAGGGCTGTTTTTGACTGGAAAATGCAGAGGACCGTTTTTTATCGTGAAATTGGGATGCAAGTGGGTTCAATTGGTGAGGAAAAATGCCAATTTGATTGAAGATATGATGGTTGAATTTTTTAGGGCCAATTGGTGTTCATTCAAGAAGAATTGAAGTCCAATTTGTGCCAATTGTGTACAAAATTTGTATGCCCCCCATTGCCCATGACTTTTGGACCTCTTCAAGGTTTCTAGAAGGAGTGTTGGCTGCTGAAAATTACTGAGGAAGACAGCAAGAGGGGTGGGGCCAAGTCAAAGGGGACAAGATGATAAGAGAAGACCAAAGGTGGTCCCCCACCCTCCTTCTCCTTCCCTTTTCTCTCTCCGTTGACCCTCTCCCTCCATCCAGTCGTGCGAAGACCTCTAGAAACCCAGAAAAATAGAGCAGCTCACCTTCCCCTTCCGTCGACTGTCAAGCAGCCCAGTCGGACCGCCCCTTGTAGCCGCTCGCTCGCCCGCACGTCATCGCGCCTCGCCTGCTTGCATGCCAACCCCGCACGCCTCTGGCCAACATTCCTCTTCAGTCGTGAGCCCAAGCGACCCCCTAAGCTATTCGCAACACCCCCACCGTCGCCGGAGTTGCTGGACCGCCCGCCTGCTGCTGTGAAGCCCCGCCGAAGCTCCGCCTGCCCGCCGCCAGTCCTTGCTTGCCCAACCAGCCGCCGGTCCAGTCTTTCCCGGCCCCAACCAGAACCAAAGCTTCTGGGTTTGCAAGTTGCTATTTGGGCCATTTTCAGGCCTTTCTTGACCTTGTTTGATGGTCCCACTTTGAAGTTTCTTGACCCTCGCCACGTCCCCGTCATTTTGATCCGACCGGATCATTAAACAAATGAGTTTAACTAACTAATCTCTGCTTAGTAAGGTAATGACGTTTAAGGGTTGATAAATTTAGACTAAGTATGGATTAGGTGGATAGTTAGAGTAGATTAGCAATTTAATTAACCGTTATTGCATGTTAGGTGGTTAGTTTAGTGCAATTAGGGCCTAGACAAGCTCTAGTATTTATCTAGAGTGATTCGGAAATTTTCCGAGCTCGTCTCGGCTTTTATTTAGGCTTTATGGGCCTAAGTGTGATTTATTTACATTTATTAATTAATTTTCATAATTATTTATTTATTTATTTATTTTCCGAAAATTAGAGGGGATAGCCGGTGATCGGAATTTTATGCTGATTGCAATGGTGTGATCTGTTTATTTAATTGACTATATTTTATGCAAATTGAGTGTTGTTTGTAAATTTGGGAATTTATCCCAAATTTAATTAATTTTAGTAATTAATTAGAAAATCACCGGGCGTCAGTTTACAACGCCAAAAATGAATTTGTGGACTGTTGAAATTAGTGGGATTTTAAAGTGAGAAAATATTGTATTTTGGCTAAGGCTGACCATATACCCACACACAATTATTTTTATCAAGAGTGATAAAAATGGTGATTTGTTTAGATGATCAAAATCGGTATATCGGTAGCTTTCGGTGAGCTATACTATCTATTATCGATTAGAGTGAGTAGTCCTGGATTATGATCGGACTTTATAGATAGTATTGATTGAGATGACCGGGAATGGTCTCAATGACATGAAATTGATCGAGTCGATTGATCGATGACTCGATCCGATGTGTTGATTTGATTTGTTGATGTGATTCTATGAATTGCATAATGTATTGACTTGCATGAAGAGACTGAGGTCAAGGTAAGTCCTCTGACTCGTGTTTGTGCTAAGGCAGCCCTAAGGGCATATTTCCTTCCTAGTTAGGTCTTAGGGGGTGAACTCGCTGAAACGTCGTCTCACCCCGTTGTGGAATAACATTTCAAGTCCATAGATGGCAGCCCCTCTCGAGCATTTTGGACAATCGAAGAAAATCACAGAACAGAAGTACTACATTCCGATCCATGGGCACCCTGAGGAATTAGAGTACGAACTTGTAAAGTTCGTGGTCTGGGTTGATGCGGGTCTACCCAAAAAGGTGCCCCATCAATACAGAGCATGGTATCGTCAGGATCGTAATAGACTAAGAAAGGGCCCCATATCGGAATTGGAGATACCTCGTATGTGCTTTGGAGGTTGCGTTTGGGAAAGGTACAACAGATCCTCCGGGAGGCTCAGTGGTGGACGTGGAGCCGGATATGTCAGATCCAAGATCCTCGGTGTATTCCCGTAAGCTCCGGTTGGAGTGTGGATGGAGATGATGAGGAGGATGAGGAGCCATAGTTTGTGAAAACCCCTATTTTGTAAACATTATAAATAGGCGGCTTGTATTGTATGGATATAACTTGGTTTGTCCTATATGTATATAAAAGTGTGATGTTGTTGGTTTTGAAAAATTATGGCCCTACTTTTCTATCCCATTGTGTTATTGTCGGGGATTATTTACCTACTTCCGCATGTGCATTAAAATGAATGGGTCGGCGATGCGTCTTGGGACGCCGCTATTTAATCGACTAAGCCGGGATGGGCACGCACTTGGAGGATCGGGGTGTGACATCCCCATTTAATGGTATCAGAGCGAAGGTTAGTGATTGAAGTGATAAGGTGCAATAGGTCTATAGGATAGTTAGTAGGATTGGCCTTTATTTCATGCTGGTACATGTCGTGATAACCTGTCTTGTAGAAATTGTTTGTTTGTGTGGATCGCTCGACTTCTAATTTTATGTGGAATTGGAATGCGGGTTCGGAGAAACCGAGTCATGAGTGATCAAGAGCGAGAGGACTTCTAGGAAGCGTACGATCGGGCCCGTGACTCGGGGTAGAACGCCGATGAGGGTCGGTACCCAAGGAGACCTAGGTAAAGCGCCAAAGCATAGGCTAGCGCTAGTGGCGTAGCACCACCTCCCGTTGGTGCTGCGGTAGCAGCCCCTTGTGATCTGGGATCAATTGGGATCACGCAAGCGCTGGATGCGATGAGAGAGATGATGGGACAGTAGGCCCAGAATCAAGCTGTCACCTTCACCACCGCCGTTGCAGCTGTCGTTCAAGCTGCCGCAACTGCTAAAGTCGCCGCCATCGCCGCACCGTCGCCGCACTTGTCGAGGTTCCACTGGGAACATAGTTGTGGATAGGGAGAGACCAATCCACAAGTTAGTGGAGCAATTCTTGAAGGCGAGCTGCCGAGGTTCACGGGTAGTGGAGACCCGAGACTACCTCGCTATGGATTCAGGATCTTGATAAGGCGTTTGCACTTCTGAGGTGCAATGAGGAAGAGAAAGTAGTCTTGGCAGTCTATCAACTGCAAGGTAATGCCAATACCTGGTGGAGAGCCGCCAAAGATATAGTATTTTCGGGAGGAGTAGTCCCAGTGTGGAACGCTTTCCTTAGAGCGTTCAATGACAAGTACTTCTCGGGAAGCGCCCGAGAACAGAAAATGGAAGAGTTCCAGCGTCTCCGCCAAGGGACGATGACTGTTGACCAGTATGAGGTCAAATTTGCGGAGCTTTCCCAATATGCTCCGAGGTTGATAGAAGACCTAGAAGAAAAAGCTCGAAGGTTCGAGGTTGGCCTTTGACTGGAGCTGAAACAACCGCTGGTGCCGCTGGATCTGAAGGATTATCGAGAAGTTTACCGTCGAGCCCAGCTGTTAGAGAGAAGTCTGAACGAACAATTAGCCTCGTCGGGATCGAGGTTTGGTTCGCACAGAGAAGGGATCCGACATGGGAAGAGGCCCATGATTGGAGGAAGGTTTCAAGTTCCACCCAATAGGAAGGGTGGAATTGGAAAATCAGAGCCAAGTCAGAATGGCCTGTGTCGCTTCTATGGAAGGCGATATGGTACAGCCCCGTGCCCTCGAAGGACGGGCGTTTGTTATGAGTATGGCCAACGGGGTCACATAGCCGGGATTGTCCTAGACGACCAAGAGGACAACCGCAGCTTGCCGCCACCGTTAGGATAGATCAGAGGATACGCGCCGCAGGGAGGACAGCTCAGACCCCCAGTTCAAGGAACGGTCTATCCACTCACCAGAGGTCAGGCTGAGGACGCACCTACTGTGATTACAGGTATGGTTTCACTGAACGACCATACTGCTTACGCTTTATTCAACCCAAGAGCAACTCATTCTTTTATTACCGAGCAGTATGTTAAATTGATATGATTAAGTCCTATATTACTGGAGTTAGTGGTTAGCATATCTACACCGTTGAAGGATAAGATGTTAGCTACTTTGGGTTGTTTCTATTGCAAGTTAGCGATTGGTGAACGAGAGGGTAAAATAGACTTGTTAGTCGTAGCCATGCATGACTTTGATTTAATAATTGGCATGGACTGGCTCACTAAGCAACGAGCTAAGATGGACTGTTATCGTAAAGCGATTCAATTTGACTTGTTAGAGGGTGAAAGTTTCGAGTTTGTCGGGAATCGAGGAGGACCCTCAATTACCTTGATCTCGTCGCTTGAGGCAACCCATTTGTTAGACGAGGGTTGTCAAGGTTACCTGGCAACTGTCGTGGATACGATAGTTAAGGAGCTGAAGATGGAAAATATCGCAAGTGGTACAAGAATTTTCAGATGTATTTCCAAAGGAATTGCTAGGTTTACCACCGAAGAGAAAGATTCAGTTCGTGATTGAACTAGCACCTGGGACAGAGCCAATTTATAAGGCTTCTTATCGGATGGCGTTATTTGAGTTGAAAGAATTGAAGGTATAGATGCAGGAATTGTTGGATAAAGGATTCATATGTCCCAAAGTGCATTACCTTGGGGAGCACCGTTCGTTTGTGAAAAAGAAGGATGGTTCATTGCGCTGTGCATTGACTATCATCAACTCAATCGGTGACGATCAAGAATAAGTATCCACTCCCGAGGATCGACGATTTGTTTGGTCAGTTACAAGGAGCATCAATATTTTCAAAAATCGACTTGAGGATAGGATATCATCAACTGAGGATCAGGAAGGACATTCCGAAGTCGGCGTTTCGTACTCGATACGACCATTATGAATTTACTGTAATGTTGTTCAGGTTGACAAATGCTCTAGCTGCTTTCATGGATTTAATGAACCGAGTGTTCAAAGAATACCGGATCAGTTCGTGATCGTGTTCATCGATGATATTCGATGTATTCGAGGAGTGAGGAAGAGCATGAAAGTCATCTAAGATTAGTACCGCAGACTCGAGAGTTCATCAATTGTACACCAAGTTTATCAAGTGCGAGTTTTGGCCGACTCGTGTTGCTTTCTTAGGTCACGTGATTTTAGGCGAAAGAATCTCTGTGGACCCAAGCAAGATTGAAGCAGAATTAGCTGGCCAAGACTGACTACAGTGACAGAGATTAGAAGTATTCTAGGTTTGGCAAGTTACTACCGAAGGTTCATAGAAGGGTTCTTAGAATTAGCGTCGCTGTTGACTAGACTCCTGAAGAAGGAAGAAAAATTTGTGTGGATAGACAAGTGCGAGCGTAGTTTCCAAGAGTTGAAGCAAAAGCTAACTACCACACCTGTGCTGACCATTCCATCTGGTCCTAGAGGATTCAAGATCTATAGTGATGCGTCGTTTAGAGGATTGGGTTGCGTACTGATGCAACATGGAAAGGTTGTTGCATACGCCTCCCGTCAGTTGAGACCTCATGAACAGAACTACCCGACATATGACTTAGAACTCACGGCAATTATTTTCGCTTTGAAGATTTGGAGACATTATTTGTGCGGAGAGAGATTCCAGATCTTCACTTACCATCGAAGCCTCAAGTACTTATTCTTTCAGAAGGAGTTGAATATGAGACAGCGCCGTTGGATAGAACTTCTAAAGGACTACGATTGTGATATCTTATATCACCCAGGGAAGGCAAATAGGGTCGCTGACGCCTTGAGTCGGAAGTCTTCAGTCTCTCATATGTTGGTTAAGGAGTGAAATTTAATCAAGAGAGTTCGAGATTCGGTGTTCAAGTTTGAGGTAGGCCACCTTTCAAATCTTATAGCCACCCTCAAAATTGAGTCGGATGTTCGATTAGAATCAAATTACTTCACCGATCGACCCGGATGCTCAGAAGATTTTTCAAAAGGATACTGATAAGAGAAAAGCTGACTTTCAGATTTCTAAGGATAGAACACTGAAGTTCCGAGAACGATTGGTTGTACCTGACGATGTAGAGCTTAGAGAGGATATTTTATCAGAAGTTCATCATAGCAGTTACAGCATTCATCCTGGTAGTACAAAAATGTATTAGAATTTGCGTCAACACTATTGGTGGTCTAGTGTGAAGGCGGACATCGCCAAGCATGTCGCCAAGTGTCTGACGTGTCAGCAAGTAAAGGCTCAGCATTGCAAGCTGGGAGGACTTCTGCAACCTCTTGAGATCCCAGAGTGGAAATGGGAGCACATCACGATGGATTTCGTGACCGGTTTACCGAGGAGTGAGAGAGGGAACGATTCGATTTGGGTAGTGGTTGACAGACTGACAAAGTCGGCTCACTTCATTGCCGTACGGAAGGACCTTAATTTGGATAGGCACGCAGAGCTGTATGTGCGTCAGATAGTTCGTCTGTTTGGAGTGCCGGTAATGATCACCTCAGACCAAGACCCGAGATTCACAGATGCTTTTTGGAAGAGCTTGCAAAGTGCTTTAGATTCGAAGCTGCAGTATGGTATGGCATATCATCCTCAGACGGATGGCCAATCTGAGAGGACGATTCAAACCCTCGAGGACATGCTGCAAGCTTGCGTACTGGATTTCAAGGGAAGTTGGGAATAACAACTTCATCTAGTTGAGTTTGCCTACAACAACAGTTATCAGTAGAATATCCAGATGACTCCTTTTGAAGCGTTGTATGGCAGAGCGTGCAGAACACCGGTTTGTTGGGATGAAGTTAGGGAAAGAAAGATCACAGGCCCAGAGTTGGTTCAGCAGTTAGTGGATGCAGTTGCAGTGATCAGAGGCAGACTAAAGACCACTCAGAGCAGACAGAAAAGTTACATAGATAAGTGCCAGAAGCCATTGGAATTCCAAGTTGGTGAGCACGTTTTTCTTAAGGTGTCACCAATGAGGGGTGCTTCGCGCTTTGGCAAGAAAGGAAAACTGAGTCCGAGGTACATAGGTCCATTTGAGATTCTAGAGAGAATTGGGACCCGGCATATCGTCTTGCATTGCCGCCGAGATCGGCGCAAGTGCACGACGTCTTTCACGTGTCGATGTTAAGGAAGTACGAGTCGACCCGACCCACGTGCTTAATTTTGAAGAATTGGACGTGGACGACCGAGTGTCGTACGTTGAAAGCTCGATTTAGATCGTGGATTGACAAGAGCAAGTTTTGCATACAAAGACCATTCCATTGGTCAAAGTAGTCTAGTAACACCACGGCACCTTTGAAGGAGCAACTTGGGAGGCGAAAAGTCGATGAGACGTTTGTACCCCCACCTTTTTGTTTAAAGTATTGTAATGGTTTAAATTTCAAGGACGAAATTTTTATAAGAGGGGAAGAGTTGTGACATCCTCGATTTTTCAATTCTGCTTTCAATTAAATTAATCGGGCCTTTCATCAACACGCCTATAGTGTTATTCTCAAAGCTAATCACTCCTGAGATAACTAAACTATTTGGGGAAGTCAATAAGAAATTTTAATGCAATAGACTTGGGAATTCAACTAGGAATCGATTACTCGACCGTGCTTATCTGCAAAGATCATTACGGCATAGTTAAAAATCGATCAGGGATCAGAGATAGGTCAGCTCAACTGAGATGTGTGGCTAATGGTGGGTGATTCCACTAAATTACAAAATTCTTGTTGATCGGCACTAGACTGATTTTTCTGTCTTTTTGGTACCCTGTGTCCGTAATCGAAACCTCGAGATTTTCATAACCACCGAGAGTCGCCAATATGTCGAAGAGGTTCATTGTGGCTCGAAGAAAATCGACCGCGGGTCATTTGCACTAAAAATTTCTAAAAGCTACCCGGTAGCTAGGTCACTCTAAAATCGTGCCAAATTGAAATTAACTGCGAATTTGAATCCAATTTCAGAAATTGACAGTTTTGTCATGTCATAAGCCATTTTAGGAACGTCGACTCAGTCTCCGAAGATTTTTCTGCAAACCGAGGTTTTGGCGGAAAAAGTCGATATAGGGCTGTTTTCGACCGGAAAATGCAGAGGACCGTTTTTTATCGCGAAATTGGAATGCAAGTGGGTTCAATTGGCGAGGAAAATTGCCAATTTGATTGATGATATGATGGTTGAATTTTTTAGGGCCAATTGGTGTTGATTGAAGAAGAATTGAAGTCCAATTTGTGCCAATTGTGTACAAAATTCGTATGCCCCCCCTTGCCATGACTTTTGGACCTCTTCAAGGCTTCTAGAAGGTGTGTTGGCTGCTGAAAATTGTTGAGGAAGACAACAAGAGGGGTGGGGCCAAGTCAAAGGGGACAAGATGATAAGAGAAGACCAAATGTGGTCCCCCTCCCTCCTTCTCCTTCTCCTTTCTCTCTCCGTCGACCCTCTCCCTCCATCCGGTTGTGCGAAGACCTCCAAAACCCAGAAAAACATAGCAGCTCACCTTCCCCATCCATCGACCGTCAAGCAGCCCAACCGGATCGCCCCTCCCACAGTTTTGCTCGCTCGCCCGCACGCCGTCGCGCCTCGCCTGCTCGTGCGCCAGCCCCACTCGCCTCTAGCCACTGTTTTGCTTCAGCCATGAGCCTAGGCGACCCCTTGAGCTGTTCGCAACACCCCCGCCATCACCGAAGTCACTGGACCGCCCGCCTGCTGCCGTGAAGCCCCGCCGAAGCTTCACCGCCCACCGCGATCCTTGCTCGCTCGGCCCGGCCGCCGGTCCAATCTTTCTTGGCCCCAACAGAACAGAGCTTCGGGTTTGCAAGTTGTTGTTTGGCCTGTTTTCAAGCCTTTCGACCTGTTTGGCGGTCCCGCTTTGAAGTTTCTCGACCCTTGCCGCGCCCCGTCATTTTGATCCGAGCGGATCATTAAACAAGTGAGTTTAACTCATTAATCCATGCTTAGTAATTTAATGACAATTAAGGGTTGATTAGTTTAGAATAAGTATGGATTAGTTGGATAGTTATAGTAGATTAGAAATTTAATTAACCGGTATTGCATGTTAGGTGGTTAGTTTAGTGCAATTAGGGCCTAGACAAGCTCTAGTATTTATCTAGAGTGGTTCGGAAATTTTCCGAGCTCGTCTCGGCTTTTATTTAGGCTTTATGGGCCTAAGTGTGATTTATTTACATTTATTAATTAATTTTCATAATTATTTATTTATTTATTTATTTTCCGAAAATTAGAGGGGATAGCCGGTGATCGGAATTTTATGCTGATTGCAATGGTGTGATCTGTTTATTTAATTGACTATATTTTATGCAAATTGAGTGTTGTTTGTAAATTTGGGAATTTATCCCAAATTTAATTAATTTTAGTAATTAATTAGAAAATCACTTAGGGCGTCGTTTACAACGCCAAAAATGAATTTGTGGACTGTTGAAATTAGTGGGATTTTAAAGTGAGAAAATATTGTATTTTGGCTAAGGCTGACCATATACCCACACACAATTATTTTTATCAAGAGTGATAAAAATGGTGATTTGTTTAGATGATCAAAATCAGTATATCTGGTAGCTTCTGGTGAGCTATACTATCTATTATCAGATTAGAGTGAGTAGTCCTGGATTATGATCGGACTTTATAGATAGTATTGATTGAGATGACCGGGGAATGGTCTCAATGACATGAAATTGACTGAGTCGATTGATCGATGACTCGATCCGATGTGTTGATTTGATTTGTTGATGTGATTCTATGAATTGCATAATGTATTGACTTGCATGAAGAGGCGAGGTCAAGGTAAGTCCCTCGACTCGTGTTTGTGCTAAGGCAGCCCTAAGGGCATATTTCCTTCCTAGTTAGGTCTTAGGGGGTGAACTCGCTGAAACGTCGTCTCACCCCGTTGTGGAATAACATTTCAAGTCCATAGATGGCAGCCCCTCTCGAGCATTTTGGACAATCGAAGAAAATCACGAACGAAGTACTACATTCCGATCCATGGGCACCCCGAGGAATTAGAGTACGAACTTGTAAAGTTCGTGGTCTGGGTTGATGCGGGTCTACCCAAAAAGGTGCCCCATCAATACAGAGCATGGTATCGTCAGGATCGTAATAGACTAAGAAAGGGCCCCATATCGGAATTGGAGATACCTCTGTATGTGCTGGAGGTTGCGTTTGGGAAAGGTACAACAGATCCTCCAGGAGGCTCAGTGGTGGACGTGGAGCCGGATATGTCAGATCCAAGATCCTCAGTGTATTCCCTTTGTAAGCTCCAGTTGGAGTGTGGATGGAGATGATGAGGAGGATGAGGAGCCGTAGTTTGTGAAAACCCCCTATTTTGTAAACATTATAAATAGACTGGCTTGTATTGTATGGATATAACTTGGTTTGTCCTATATGTATATAAAAGTGTGATGTTGTTGGTTTTGAAAAAATTATGGCCCTACTTTTCTATCCCATTGTGTTATTGTCTGGGGATTATTTACCTACTTCCGCATGTGCATTAAAATGAATGGGTCGGCGATGCGTCTTGGGACGCCGCTATTTAATCGACTAAGCCGGGATGGGCACGCACTTGGAGGATCGGGGTGTGACATCCCCATTTAATGGTATCGAGCGAAGGTTAGTGATTGAAGTGATAAGGTGCAATAGGTCTATAGGATAGTTAGTAGGATTGGCCTTTATTTCATGCTGGTACATGTCTGTGATAACTGTCTTGTAGAAATTGTTTGTTTGTGTGGATCGCTCGACTTCTAATTTTATGTGGAATTGGAATGCAGGTTCAGTAGAAACTGAGTCATGAGTGATCAAGAGCAGAGGACTTCTAGGAAGCGTACGATCGGGCCCGTGACTCGGGGTAGAACGCCGATGAGGGTCGGTACCCAAGGAGACCTAGGTAAAGCGCCAGCATAGGCTAGCGCTAGTGGCGTAGCACCACCTCCCGTTGGTGCTGCGGTAGCAGCCCCTTGTGATCTGGGATCAATTGGGATCACGCAAGCGCTGGATGCGATGAGAGAGATGATGGGACAGTAGGCCCAGAATCAAGCTGTCACCTTCACCACCGCCGTTGCAGCTGTCGTTCAAGCTGCCGCAACTGCTAAAGTCGCCGCCATCGCCGCACCTGTCGCCGCACTTGTCGAGGTTCCAGCTGGGAACATAGTTGTGGATAGGGAGAGACCAATCCACAAGTTAGTGGAGCAATTCTTGAAGCTGAGCCTGCCGAGGTTCACGGGTAGTGGAGACCCGAGACTACCTCGCTATGGATTCAGGATCTTGATAAGGCGTTTGCACTTCGAGGTGCAATGAGGAAGAGAAAGTAGTCTTGGCAGTCTATCAACCGCAAGGTAATGCCAATACGGTGGAGAGCCGCCAAAGATATAGTATTTTCGGGAGGAGTAGTCCCAGTGTGGAACGCTTTCCTTAGAGCGTTCAATGACAAGTACTTCTCGGGAAGCGCCCGAGAACAGAAAATGGAAGAGTTCCAGCGTCTCCGCCAAGGGACGATGACTGTTGACCAGTATGAGGTCAAATTTGCGGAGCTTTCCCAATATGCTCCGAGGTTGATAGAAGACCTAGAAGAAAAAGCTCGAAGGTTCGAGGTTGGCCTTTGACGGAGCTGAAACAACCGCCGGTGCCGCCTGGATCTCGAAGGATTATCGAGAAGTTTACCGTCGAGCCCACTGTTAGAGAGAAGTACGAACGAACAATTAGCCTCGTCGGGATCGAGGTTTGGTTCGCACGAGAGAAGGGATCCGACATGGGAAGAGGCCCATGATTGGAGGAAGGTTTCAAGTTCCACCCAATAGGAAGGGTGGAATTGGAAAATCAGAGCCAAGTCAGAATGGCCTGTGTCGCTTCTATGGAAGGCGATATGGTACAGCCCTGTGCCCTCGAAGGACGGGCGTTTGTTATGAGTATGGCCAACAGGGTCACATAGCCAGGGATTGTCCTAGACGACCAAGAGGACAACCGCAGTTGCCGCCACCGTTAGGATAGATCAGAGGATACGCGCCGCAGGGAGGACAGCTCAGACCCCCAGTTCAAGGAACGGTCTATCCACTCACCAGAGGTCAGGCTGAGGACGCACCTACTGTGATTACAGGTATGGTTTCACTGAACGACCATACTGCTTACGCTTTATTCAACCCAAGAGCAACTCATTCTTTTATTACCGAGCAGTATGTTAAATTGATATGATTAAGTCCTATATTCTTTTGGAGTTAGTGGTTAGCATATCTACACCGTTGAAGGATAAGATGTTAGCTACTTTGGGTTGTTTCTATTGCAAGTTAGCGATTGGTGAACGAGAGGGTAAAATAGACTTGTTAGTCGTAGCCATGCATGACTTTGATTTAATAATTGGCATGGACTGGCTCACTAAGCAACGAGCTAAGATGGACTGTTATCGTAAAGCGATTCAATTTGACTTGTTAGAGGGTGAAAGTTTCGAGTTTGTCGGGAATCGAGGAGGACCCTCAATTACCTTGATCTCGTCGCTTGAGGCAACCCATTTGTTAGACGAGGGTTGTCAAGGTTACCTGGCAACTGTCGTGGATACGATAGTTAAGGAGCTGAAGATGGAAAATATCGCAGTGGTACAAGAATTTTCAGATGTATTTCCAAAGGAATTGCTAGGTTTACCACCGAAGAGAAAGATTCAGTTCGTGATTGAACTAGCACCTGGGACAGAGCCAATTTATAAGGCTTCTTATCGGATGGCGTTATTTGAGTTGAAAGAATTGAAGGTATAGATGCAGGAATTGTTGGATAAAGGATTCATATGTCCCAGTGCATTACCTTGGGGAGCACCAGTTCTGTTTGTGAAAAAGAAGGATGGTTCATTGCGCCTGTGCATTGACTATCATCAACTCAATCAGGTGACGATCAAGAATAAGTATCCACTCCCGAGGATCGACGATTTGTTTGGTCAGTTACAAGGAGCATCAATATTTTCAAAAATCGACTTGAGGATAGGATATCATCAACTGAGGATCAGGAAGGACATTCCGAAGTCGGCGTTTCGTACTCGATACGACCATTATGAATTTACTGTAATGTTGTTCAGGTTGACAAATGCTCTAGCTGCTTTCATGGATTTAATGAACCGAGTGTTCAAAGAATACCTGGATCAGTTCGTGATCGTGTTCATCGATGATATTCTGATGTATTCGAGGAGTGAGGAAGAGCATGAAAGTCATCTAAGATTAGTACTGCAGACTCTGAGAGTTCATCAATTGTACACCAAGTTTATCAAGTGCGAGTTTTGGCTGACTCGTGTTGCTTTCTTAGGTCACGTGATTTTAGGCGAAAGAATCTCTGTGGACCCAAGCAAGATTGAAGCAGTAATTAGCTGGCCAAGACTGACTACAGTGACAGAGATTAGAAGTATTCTAGGTTTGGCAAGTTACTACCGAAGGTTCATAGAAGGGTTCTTAGAATTAGCGTCGCTGTTGACTAGACTCCTGAAGAAGGAAGAAAAATTTGTGTGGATAGACAAGTGCGAGCGTAGTTTCCAAGAGTTGAAGCAAAAGCTAACTACCACACCCGTGCGACCATTCCATCTGGTCCTAGAGGATTCAAGATCTATAGTGATGCGTCGTTTAGAGGATTGGGTTGCATGCATCGATGCAACATGGAAAGGTTGTTGCATACGCCTCCCGTCAGTTGAGACCTCATGAACAGAACTACCCGACATATGACTTAGAACTCACGGCAATTATTTTCGCTTTGAAGATTTGGAGACATTATTTGTGCGGAGAGAGATTCCAGATCTTCACTTACCATCGAAGCCTCAAGTACTTATTCTTTCAGAAGGAGTTGAATATGAGACAGCGCCGTTGGATAGAACTTCTAAAGGACTACGATTGTGATATCTTATATCACCCGGGGGAAGGCAAATAGGGTCGGCGACGCCTTGAGTCGGAAGTCTTCAGTCTCTCATATGTTGGTTAAGGAGTGAAATTTAATCAAGAGAGTTCGAGATTCGGTGTTCAAGTTTGAGGTAGGCCACCTTTCAAATCTTATAGCCACCCTCAAAATTGAGTCGGATGTTCAGATTAGAATCAAATTACTTCAGCCGACTGACCCAGATGCTCAGAAGATTTTTCAAAAGGATACTGATAAGAGAAAAGCTGACTTTCAGATTTCTAAGGATAGAACACTGAAGTTCCGAGAACGATTGGTTGTACCTGACGATGTAGAGCTTAGAGAGGATATTTTATCAGAAGTTCATCATAGCAGTTACAGCATTCATCCTGGTAGTACAAAAATGTATTAGAATTTGCGTCAACACTATTGGTGGTCTAGTATGAAGGCGGACATCGCCAAGCATGTCGCCAAGTGTCTGACGTGTCAGCAAGTAAAGGCTCAGCATTGCAAGCTGGGAGGACTTTCGCAACCTCTTGAGATCCCAGTGGAAATGGGAGCACATCACGATGGATTTCGTGACCGGTTTACCGAGGAGTGAGAGAGGGAACGATTCGATTTGGGTAGTGGTTGACAGGCCGACAAAGTCGGCTCACTTCATTGCCGTACGGAAGGACCTTAATTTGGATAGGCACGCAGAGCTGTATGTGCGTCAGATAGTTCGTCTGTTTGGAGTGCCGGTAATGATCACCTCAGACCAAGACCCGAGATTCACAGATGCTTTTTGGAAGAGCTTGCAAAGTGCTTTAGATTCGAAGCTGCAGTATGGTATGGCATATCATCCTCAGACGGATGGCCAATCTGAGAGGACGATTCAAACCCTCGAGGACACATGCCGCAAGCTTGCGTACTGGATTTCAAGGGAAGTTGGGAATAACAACTTCATCTAGTTGAGTTTGCCTACAACAACAGTTATCAGTAGAATATCCAGATGACTCCTTTTGAAGCGTTGTATGGCAGAGCGTGCAGAATGCCGGTATGTTGGGATGAAGTCGGGGAATGAAAGATCACGAGCCCGAGTTGGTTCAGCAGTTAGTGGATGCAGTTGCAGTGATCAGAGGCAGACTAAAGACCACTCAGAGCAGACAGAAAAGTTACATAGATAAGTGCCAGAAGCCATTGGAATTCCAAGTTGGTGAGCACGTTTTTCTTAAGGTGTCACCAATGAGGGGTGCTTCGCGCTTTGGCAAGAAAGGAAAACTGAGTCCGAGGTACATAGGTCCATTTGAGATTCTAGAGAGAATTGGGACCCTGGCATATCGTCTTGCATTGCCGCTGAGACTGGCGCAAGTGCACGACGTCTTTCACGTGTCGATGTTAAGGAAGTACAAGTCGACCCGACCACGTGCTTAATTTTGAAGAATTGGACGTGGACGACCGAGTGTCGTACGTTGAAAGCTCGATTTAGATCGTGGATTGACAAGAGCAAGTTTTGCATACAAAGACCATTCCATTGGTCAAAGTAGTCTAGTAACACCACGGCACCTTTGAAGGAGCAACTTGGGAGACGAAAAGTCGATGAGACGTTTGTACCCCCACCTTTTTGTTTAAAGTATTGTAATGGTTTAAATTTCAAGGACGAAATTTTTATAAGAGGGGAAGAGTTGTGACATCCTCGATTTTTCAATTCTGCTTTCAATTAAATTAATCGGGCCTTTCATCAACACGCCTATAGTGTTATTCTCAAAGCTAATCACTCCTGAGATAACTAAACTATTTGGGGAAGTCAATAAGAAATTTTAATGCAATAGACTTGGGAATTCAACTAGGAATCGATTACTCGACCGTGCTTATCTGCAAAGATCATTACGGCATAGTTAAAAATCGATCAGGGATCAGAGATAGGTCAGCTCAACTGAGATGTGTGGCTAATGGTGGGTGATTCCACTAAATTACAAAATTCTTGTTGATCGGCACTAGACGATTTTTCTGTCTTTTTGGTACCCCGTGTCCGTAATCGAAACCTCGAGATTTTCATAACCACCGAGAGTCGCCAATATGTCGAAGAGGTTCATTGTGGCTCGAAGAAAATCGACCGCGGGTCATTTGCACTAAAAATTTCTAAAAGCTACCCGGTAGCTAGGTCACTCTAAAATCGTGCCAAATTGAAATTAACTGCGAATTTGAATCCAATTTCAGAAATTGACAGTTTTGTCATGTCATAAGCCATTTTAGGAACGTCGACTCAGTCTCCGAAGATTTTTCTGCAAACCGAGGTTTTGGCGGAAAAAGTCGATATAGGGCTGTTTTCGACCGGAAAATGCGAGAGGACCGTTTTTTATCGCGAAATTGGAATGCAAGTGGGTTCAATTGGCGAGGAAAATTGCCAATTTGATTGATGATATGATGGTTGAATTTTTTAGGGCCAATTGGTGTTGATTGAAGAAGAATTGAAGTCCAATTTGTGCCAATTGTGTACAAAATTCGTATGCCCCCCTTGCCATGACTTTTGGACCTCTTCAAGGCTTCTAGAAGGTGTGTTGGCTGCTGAAAATTGTTGAGGAAGACAACAAGAGGGGTGGGGCCAAGTCAAAGGGGACAAGATGATAAGAGAAGACCAAATGTGGTCCCCCTCCCTCCTTCTCCTTCTCCTTTCTCTCTCCGTCGACCCTCTCCCTCCATCCAGTTGTGCGAAGACCTCCAGAAACCCAGAAAAACATAGCAGCTCACCTTCCCCATCCATCGACCGTCAAGCAGCCCAACCGGATCGCCCCTCACAGCTGCTCGCTCGCCCGCACGCCGTCGCGCCTCGCCTGCTCGTGCGCCGGCCCCACTCGCCTCTAGCCCCTTTGTTTTGCTTCAGCCATGAGCCTAGGCGACCCCTTGAGCTGTTCGCAACACCCCGCCATCACCGAAGTCACCGGACCGCCCTTTCGCTGCCGTGAAGCCCCGCCGAAGCTTCACCTGCCCACTGCCAGTCCTTGCTCGCTCAGCCAGCCGCCGGTCCAATCTTTCTTGGCCCCAACCAGAACCAGAGCTTCTGGGTTTGCAAGTTGTTGTTTGGCCTGTTTTCAAGCCTTTCCTGACCCTGTTTGGCGGTCCCGCTTTGAAGTTTCTCGACCCTTGCCGCGTCCCGTCATTTTGATCCGAGCGGATCATTAAACAAGTGAGTTTAACTCATTAATCCATGCTTAGTAATTTAATGACAATTAAGGGTTGATTAGTTTAGAATAAGTATGGATTAGTTGGATAGTTATAGTAGATTAGAAATTTAATTAACCGGTATTGCATGTTAGGTGGTTAGTTTAGTGCAATTAGGGCCTAGACAAGCTCTAGTATTTATCTAGAGTGGTTCGGAAATTTTCCGGGCCCGTCTCGACTTTTATTTAGGCTTTACGAGCCTAATTATGATTTATTTGCATTTATTAATTAATTTTCCTAATTATTTAATTATTTAATTATTTTCCGAAAATTAGACCGGGATAGCTGGTGACCGGAATTTTATGCTTATTGCAGTGGCGTGATCTGTTTATTTAATTGACTGTTATTTTATGCAAATTGAGTGTTGTTTGTAAATTTGGGAATTTATCCCAAATTTAATTAATTTCAGTAATTAATTAGAAATTCACCGAGCGTCGGTTTACAACGCCAAAAATGAATTTGTGGTTTGTTGAAATTAGTGGGATTTTAAAGTGAGGAAATATTGTATTTTGGCTAAGGCCGACCGTGTACTCACACACGATTATTTTTATCATGAGTGATAAAAATTGTGATTTGTTTAGATGATTAGAATCAGTATATCTGGTAGCTTCTGGTGAGCATATTTAGTATATTATATCAGTATATCTGGCAGCTTCTGGTGAGCATATTTTGTATACTATATCAGTATAACTAGCAATTTCTAGTGAGCTATACTATTTATTTTCGGCTTAGAGTGAGCAGTCCTGGATTATGATCAAACTTCATAGATAGTATTGATTGAGATGATCGGGGAATGGTTTTGACGACATGAAATCGACTGAGTCGATTGATCGATGACTCGATCCGCTGTGTTGATTTGATTTGTTGATGTGATTCTATGAATTACATACTGTATTGACTTGTGGGAAGAGACTGAGGCCAAGGTAAGTCTTCTGACTCGTGTTTGTGCTTAGACAGCCCTCAGGGCGTATTTCCTTCCTAGTCGAGTCTTAGGGGGTGAACTTGCTGAAATGTCGTCTCATCCCGTTGTGGGATAACATTTCAGGTCCATAAATGTCAGCCCCTCCTGAGCATTTTGGACAACCGAAGAAGATCACAGAACAGAAGTACTACATTTCGATCCATGGGCACCCTAAGGGATTAGAGTACGAACTTGTAAAGTTTGTGGTCTGGGTTGATGCGGGTCTACCCAAAAAGGTGCCCCATCAATATAGAGCATGGTATCGTCAGGATCGTAATGGACTAAGAGATGGCCCCATACTGGAATTGAAGATACCTCTGTATGTGCTGGAGGTTGCGTTTGGAAAAGGTACGACAGATCCTCCAGGAGGCTTAGTGGTGGACGTGGAGCCGGATATGTCAAATCCAAGATCCCCGGTGTATTCCGCTGTAGGCTCTAGTTGGAGTGTGGATGGAGATGATGAGGACGATGAGGAACCGTAGTTTGTGAAAAGCCCCCCTGTTTTGTGAACATTATAAATAGACCGGCTTGTATTGTATGGATATAACTTGGTTTGTCCTATATGTATATATAAGTGTGTTGTTGTTGGTTTTGAAAAAATTACGGCCCTACTTTTCTATCCCCTTGTGTTATTGTCTGGGGATTATTTATTTGGTTTCGCATTTGCATTAAAATGAATTGGTCAGCGATGCGTCCTAGGACGTCGCTATTTAATCGACCAAGCCAGGATAGGCTCGCGCTTGGAGGATCGGGGCGTGACATCACCTATGTATTCTTTCTATCCTCGATGTTTTTGGAAAACCATTCAGTTACTACATACACACCAATAAAATTTTGGCATTTTGCACTTAATCAAAATTTCTCCGTATAAATTCCACTTAATCAGAATTTCTCTTCTTATAAATTCCACAGTCTAGGGTGATGCCTACAACTCCATATAACAATTCTTAGGAACCTAATCCGATGTAAAATTTAATTTGTTGATAGAGACTTTGCTTAAAGAATGCATAGTTTGTATAAAGGACACAAAGTGATTTCACATGTCCCTCTTTGTCCCATGTCACTCAATTATATTGCCTTCTCATGCCACTCTTGTTTGATTCCCCTTGGATAAGGATCAGGTCGTGCAACAAGAATCTTAATTATTTCTTGATTACAATCTTATTCCCAATATGGTTAATGTTTATTTCTTGGTTGTCTAGTTCTAATTGGTCTTAGGTGATTCCTATACTATTTATTAATTTTCTTTTGTGTGGACATCACGGCTAATTAAAGGACAATTTAGAGTTAATTCATGGAAGTAAATCCAGTTACTATTCAATGGGCCTATACGTGTAGGAAATGTGGTTGGTGCGGGAACCAAAGATGGCTTACCGTGCACTTTGAGGCAATGTGCCTAAGTTGCTTTCTTGCACATGAACAGGTTCGAATTACCCCTTTCTTTTATGGTCTTTTTCTCTACTTTTGCTTTTGGAAAGTATAACGTTGAAAACCCTCCCTCGGATTTTCAATACCGAATGCACGACATGGCACGGCACTTAATCTATCAAATCAATTAAGGACATTGTGGTGTGTGTCTAATAATTAGCTACATTGATGTTATGACTTTCCATAATTTGATTTTTGTTTATAATCCTTGATTTCAGGGAAGTAAGAGCAAACGAAAGGTTGGACAAATGTAACATATTGACGTTCCCACAACTTTTATCATGTGAACTGTCTCAATTACGCCCTGTCAAAAGAAGAAAAAGCAGAAGAAAGATCGTTTACTTGACTTGACTTGAACCATTGCACTTTTTCAATTAAACATCATATGCCAACTATAACTTGTTTACTTTTTTGACTAGCTATATACCTTTGGGATTAAATATATATACCTAGTCTTTTTAATTTGAAAAAATTATTAAATAACAATATGAATAGATTAAAATGTTAAAGGTCATGATATAATAGCGTGGGCTTTGTTACTTTCAATTAATAATTCATCTATAATTACTCAACAAGCAAAATTCAGTTTGCTTATCAATATAACAAGTTAAATGCCGGTACCAAATTAATCCCAAAGGTAATATTTTGAAATAAATTCTTTTTTACCATAATAGAGATTTTACTCTCTTTTATGTATAACCACCATTTTCAATTTAAATAATAATTCCAAAATGTATAATTTATAGAAAAGATATATACTATAATAAACAAATGAAAGTAAAGTTGATTACAAATTATGAAATAGACTTACTTACATATATGCTTAATTGTGTTATGCTTTTGAGGAAAGTAAAGATTTTATGTGCGCAGAAAAGACTAGAGTTGTTGCCCATACTAAACAGCCCGTAATTTTAGAGATTGGAAAGACACAATTGACAATGAAAGAAAAAGTAGGTCCCCATAGTGTTATCAGCTTTCATCGACAGACTTGATCATTAATAGTTAGCCTTGCATGTCAAGGCCCCCATTCGAACCGACTTTTCTCATGTGAACTGACTAAAGAAGGGGGAGAATAAGGATCGTTGACTTGACTTGAACTCTCCACTTCTTCAATTATATATCATCTGCCAGCTGCAACTTTTTACTTTTCTAACTAGTGGTATACCTTGGAGATTAAATACATACATTTTCTTATAATTCCAATAATTTGAATATTAATTGGAACTATATCAAAATGTTAAAGATCATTATTTTGTTGTTATTAATTAATAATCCATCTATAAAGTATTCAAAGTGCCAAAAGCAATTTGCATATTGGTATAAGAAGTTAAAGGTCGGTACAACATGGACAGAAAAAGGTAATATTTTGAAATAAATTATTCACCATAGAAGAGATTTTGCTCTCTTTTATGTATGAGCACTATTTTCAAATGTATAATAACAAAAAATATTCCAAAACATATATTTATAGAAAATATATACTATAATTGACAAGAAAAAAATCTATTGCAATTTTGCCAATTCAATACTAAACCTTTCAATTTTGCCAATTAAGTCCAAAACATTTTCACATTTTGTCGGTTGAGTCCATTTGACCAATTTTGACCAAAATTCACTAACGTGGATGCCAATCGTGCCATGTGGCATGACCAGCAATGATGTGGATGTTTTTAAATAAATTTTTGAATTTTAATGGTTTTTTTTTTTTTTGGATTTTGGAGAGGGTCAGCGAGGTTGGCTTGCATACCCTCTCCAGCCATAGGTGAGGGCTAGCCAACCCTCGCTGGCTCTAGGCAAGGGCGTTGTGCCGCTCGCCAGCTCTAGGCGAGGGCCACAATGCCCTCGGCCCTCGCCAGCTAAAGTGAGGGCATGCACGCCTTCGCACAAAATCGGTGAGGGCCACGACACCCTTGCTAGATCAGGCTTGGCAATGGCCACAACCTTACTCAGGATTGGTGAGGGTCGCCAAGCCCTTGCCTAGCCAGATCTAACAAGGGCGCGTTGCGACCCTCGCCTAGAGCCAGCGAGGGTGGGCCAGCCCTTGCTTGTGATCAGAGAGGGTCTCGCTGGCCCTCTCCAAACCCCATCCCCCCTAAAAAAAAAAAAAACAAAACAAAGCCAAGGAAAAAAAAACCGTAAAGATTCAAAAAATAATTTCAAAATGTCCACATTAGTGCCGGTCGGGCCACGTGGTGCAACTAACATCCACGTAAGTAAATTCCAAGCAAAATTAATTGAATGGACTCAATTGGCAAAATTGAAATGTTTCGGACTAAATTAGCAAGAGTGCAAAAATTTAGGACTTTTTGGACAATTTTTCCTAATTGACAAATGGAAGTAAAGTTGATTATAAATTGTGAAATAGACATACTTACATGTAAATTCAAAGTACTCAGCTTTGGAGGATTGGAAGGTTATTATTACGCACAGAAAAGACTAGAGTCATCCCCCTGCTAAACGACCCGATAATTCAGGGATTGGAAAGACACAATTGATAATAAACAAACCTAGGGCCCCATGGGAGAAAGGACATAACAAGTGCCATAACTTTTGCACGGCCCTCATATGAGTACCGTAAATTTTTCTTTTTCGATTACTTGAGTGTCATAACTTATGTATGACGTTCATTTGAATGCCATAACTTGTTTAAAACATTCACACAAGTGTTATGTGATGTTGGATTTTTGGCACTTGAGTGAATGATTTAAAAAGAAAAATTGCACTTAAGTGATTGATCGAAAATTATGGTACTCAAGTAAACATGTTTTAGAAGTCATGACATTTAATGTTGCGTTTAGTAACATCTTTGTTGCTGGAAACAATTTTTGTTTAGAGATATATATATATTATTTCTATTCCCTATACGAGTTTTTGAGTCGAAGAATGCGTTTCGTAACTAAAATAAAAAATAAAAATAAAAAATCTATTCCTACAACAAAAAGAAAGAACATAAATGCATTTGGTACGGCCCTAAAAATTTCTATTCCCATTTTTTTCGTTTAATTATAAAAATGTCAATGGAGACTTAACATTCCATATTTGAATAAAAATGGATTTTTGTAATGCTTTAATTGATCAAGATATTCTAAGATGGCCTAAGAAAATCCCATGCAATAGTTAGTTAAAGATGGATGACTAGAAATGGCAGTAGAGAGTCACGCTAGTTTATAGCTTTTTATATGAAAAAGGTTAATAATAAATCTTTGGGTATTACAATAAACAAGTGCATAGATCTTTCAAGCTTTTTAGGCTACAAGAAGAAAAGCAAACATTGCTGGAAGTTGCCAAATGATCGCAACTTAGCATTGTCTCTAAAAGAAAACGGCATTCAAAAATACATATAGTAAAGCCCCAAAAGCTTATTCAATTTTGAAATTAATTTTCATCAAAAGAGTTTCACATTTTTTTTATAATAAACTAATTTTAAACTGGAATTAACACTAAAATCTAGTAAAACACTCAAATTCTAATTTCTAAATTCTTTTCCCAAATTTCTGAATTTTATTATTTTTTATTATTTTTATTTCGAAAAATGGGAAATTGTAACAGATCAAGAGACCAGACCTAGTGTTGATTTTGTGAAGACAAGCATTGGATTACGTTGAGTTTGTTTTTTAAAATGACCTTATTTCTCTTTTTGTTCTCGGAAACGAAAAAGTAAGTTTTTTTCTACATCTTGTTTCTATTCCAAATCTATTCCCTAGCATTGATCTATTTTGGGAAATAGAAAAATTAATTGGTATCATCAAATAAATTTTAGTTCTTTTTCTATTTCGAGAAATAAAAGAACAAAAACATAGAGGAACATAAACGTTACCAATCGTGACCTAATTATTCGAAAAAAATTTATGACAATTAAGTGAGTGCCATGTGAAAGCTATGTCACTTATGATGTCTTTACCCCACCTCATCATGTTTCTGATTTCATTGATTGACTTGATCATCAATAGTTTCATTGACTGACTTGATCATCATGACCTTGTAATTTTCTCAACTTTGAGAGGCCCATGAGAGATATGTCACGACTATTCTTGTATTGATGACATCAATGCGTCTTTACATGGAAGATCATGTTGCCCCCTATTATATATTTTGCAAATTGTTTCGATATAACACCACATAAAAACCAAAAGAAACTCGCTTTGCTAAAAATCCTCATGGACCTTCGCAATAGGGACCGGGTTTTATTCGGATCATTCTCATGCTTAGCTACCATAATTTTTCTATTAGGGAGTGTCCTGGCTTTGGTAGAAGCTGGTGCGGACAAGACTGATCGACTAGCTCTCCTGGAATTTAAGGCACATATAGCTGATCCTGGCGGGGTTTTGAGCTTGTGGAATGATACTAGCCACATCTGCAATTGGTTCGGTATCACATGTGGTCGTAGACACCGTAGAGTCACCATATTGGACCTTGCCTCCAATAACCTGTTCGGGATCGGCCACCCCATATTGGTAATTTGAGCTTCTTGAGAGGAGTCTTTTTGCAGAACAATAGCTTCTACTATGGAATTCCCCCACAATTTGGCCGCTTGTTTCAGTTGTAGACGTTGCTCCTCAATAACAACTCGTTCAGCGGACAAATCCCTTCAAATCTCTCCCATTACTCTAATTTGCTCGATCTTGACTTAGGCTTCAACATGCTCGAAGGAAATTTGCAAGCTCCATTCACTCATTCTTCAACACAACAAGTTGACGGGAAACATGCCCCCGTCATTCGGAAACCTCTCCTCTCTTCACGTCTTCGCAACATCTTTAAATAACCTTGATGGTATGATTCCGGAGACTCTTGGCTGGCTTAGAAATCTGAAAGTGCTCGATCTCAACATGAATAAGTTTGTTGGTATGATTCCTATCTCAATCTTCAATATATCCACTCGACAATTCTTTTTGCAGGTGAAAGCCAATTAGAGGGGGCCTTACCCATTGACTTAGGCTTCACTCTTCCGAATCTCCAAAGAATTGGTTTGTTTGACAATCACCTCATCGGATCCATTCCGAGTCAATATCCAACATATCTAATCTCAGTCAAATCCAACTCAAGTCGAACAACTTTATTGGAAAAGTTCCTTCTTTCTCAAAGATGAGAGGACTATTGGTTTAGCATCAACAAGTAACAACTTTGGAAGTGGGCAATTTGCTAATCTTGACTTCCTCTGCTCTTTAACCAATTCTACAAACTTGAAATATTTTAATGTAGAGAGCAATGCTTTTAGAGGACCAATCCCAAGCTGTATCGGTAACCTCTCTATCTCTCTTTCAAAATTTGGGTTAGGTTACAATTAGGGGTGTGCATGGTTCGGGTGGACGGTTCTCGGCCTAGAACCGGGAACCGCCCGCTAAGGACCGGTTCCAATTTTTTGGAACCGGGAACCACCCGTTAGTTGCATGGATCCACCCGAGAACTGGACCACCGTTCCGGTCCGGTTCCTAGGTGGATCCATGGAACCGGTCTCACCAATAATAATATCGTTTTTCAAATCCCGCTGTGAGTACTCTTTATATCGAGTAATATTTTTCTTTAAATCAAACCAGCTTAATTAGGGGTACCATTTTTCTTAATTTTATTGGAAAACACTACCAAAGAAGAGAAATAGGTTTTTTTCCTATTTTTGAATCATTTCAGTTGAAATCTAAAATATTCTTTAAGTTCAAGGTTGGATGATTGTTATATGTAGATCATCTTTTCCTTTATCCCTAACAGTGCTCAATCTCTTATAACATTTGCTTTACTGAATTCTTTCTGTAGAAACAATTCCGCCGGTACTCCACATATTCTTGAACACAGTATCCTATGTGAGTCCTGGAAGTATCCTTTAAAGGAGCCATTTGTTGAGTTGCTGAAAGGCAGCTTACACACTTTATTAAATTCTTATAAAAACATGGAAATCGTGAGAGGAGATGGAGCCCTAAAATTTAGGTTTTCCAATTAGTAATTTCAAATTTTATTTTAATATTAAAAATTAATATATTATTATAATATAATTGGTCCAGTCCGAGTGGGCGGATCCGCCCATGGAATTGGGAACCGGACCGGTACCCACCAGTTCCCATAAATTGGAACCGGGAACCGAACTGGTTCCCTCAAGAACCGCCGGTTCCGAGTGGTTTCGGTCTAGTTCCGGGCGGTCCGAGCGGATCCCGGTTCTTTTGCACACCCCTAGTTACAATTACATTTATGGAACCTTACCTTCTAGAATCGGAAATCTCATCAATATGGAGCTCCTACAAATAGTAGGCAACAACATCTCAGGAAAAATTCCTCCCGAGATCGGAAATCGATCAAAGCGAAGTATTTGGATCTCGATTCAAATAATTTCTCGGGGCAGATACTAGAATCCATCGGGAATTTAAGGATGTTAACCAAATTGTACTTGGACAACAATAATTTCCAGGGCTCGATACCATCATCTCTAGGAAACTGCCAGAATCTACTTCTCTTGGACCTTTCAACCAATGACCTCAACGGTAATATTCCCCTAAAAATTGTGGGCCTCTCATCTTTGTCGATTTATCTCAACTTGTCACAAAATAGTCTTACCGGCTCCCTTCCCAGAGAAGTTGGAAATTTGCGAAATCTCAATGAATTAAGTCTTAACAAGAAAAATTATCTCAACAAATCCCAAATAGTATCGGCGGTTGTACATCAATGGAGCACCTATATTTACAGGATAACTTTTTTGAAGGGCCCCTACCATCAACTATGACTTCCATGAGAGGCCTCCAAGTTTTGAACGTTTCGAAAAACCGATTGTTAGGCCAAATCCCGAAATATCTAGCATCACTAAATCTAACGAATTTGAGCCTATCCTACAACGATTTTGAGGGTGCATTGCCTACCGGAGGAATTTTCAGAAGCGCCATTTCAACTTCAGTTGTTGGAAACAAGAAGCTTTATAGGGGTTTGCTAGATTTTCAACTACCGAAATGCGACTACGAAGAGTCAAAACAGAGGAGAATAAGCGAACCGCTAAAGTTTCGATATCCATAGTCTCTACTCTTGTAGGAGTAGCTTGCATATTGTCTCTATTATACTTCTTCTGGTTTAGACACAATAAGAAAGCATCTACTTCAAGCTCTTCTAAAGATGGGTTTTTGCATTTTTTTTTTATCATGGTCTACTAAAAGCGACAGGTGGATTCTCTTCCACCAATTTGCTTGGCGTGGGCAATTTTGCGTCCGTGTACAGAGGACTTCTTGATCAAACTCAGTTGATTGTGGCTGTCAAGATTCTCGACCTTACATGTCATGGAGCTTCCAAAAGCTTTGTAGCAGAGTGCGAGGTCTTGAGAAGAATCCGACACCGTAATCTTGTGAAGGTGCTCACCACATGTTCTGGGTTTGATTTTAATGGAAATGATTTCAAGGCACTAGTCTACGAATTCATCTCAAACGGAAGCTTGGATGAATGGTTGCACTAAACTGCATCACAATATACGGAGAGAAGCAAGTTGACTCTACTTGAGAGAGTGAACATTTCCATTGATGCTGCTTGTGCACTAGATTATCTCCATCATCATTGTGAAATGCCAATAGTCCATTGTGATCTAAAGCCAAGCAATATCCTTCTTGATGATGAAAAGACTGGACATTTGGGCGACTTTGGGCTTGCCAGGTTCCTCCCAAAAGCAATGCATAAGTTACTGGCCAATCAATCAAGCTCTATCAAAGTCAAAGGATCTTTCGACTACATAGCTCTAGGTAATGACGCACGTAAGCTAGGTTTTTAAGTTTATCTCTTTATAAGAACATGTGAAAAAAGGCACACGAAACATCATCGACATGATATGTCAACATCAATTATTCACCTTACTTCACTATGCTTTGTTTATTGTTGTAGAGTACGACATGGGAAGTGCGGTATCCACACAAGGAGATGTGTATAGTTTCGGGGTCCTCATTTTGGAGATGTTCACAGGCCAACCAATGACATGTTTGAAAATGGGTTGGACCTTCATCACTTTGCAAAGGCAACTTTGACAGACTGAGTGGAGAAGGCAATTGATCCCGTTCTGCTTCAGGAAATTAAGGAATTGGATAAGAGACAAAGAGTCACTCCAAAGGGCAAGAACAAAAGCTGGAGCAATATTCAGGACTTTTTGGCTTCAATGATCAAAATAGGAGTCGCTTGCTCTTCTAAGTCTCCAAGGGAATGAATGGACATCGGCGATGCATTGACTAAACTCCAAAGAATCAGGAAGAAACTTCTTAATTTCATTGTCATTGCCTAGTTGATGTCAAATCTGAACTTCATATGGAGTCATGTGGTCTTTGTGATCATTGCTTTGTCTGGAACTAGATATGTTGTTTTGTCATTCACGAACAGTTTGAATCTAGCTATGACTTTGCAATTGGAGGAAGGTCAAAATAGTTTATGTTGTCTTAAGCAAAAGAGCACTATCTTTGAGCTGTATGAAAAATTATTGTACTTTATTTTGTTTTAGCCCAAAAGAAAGAAATTACAACCTAATTGAGAGTTGCACCAAAAAAATGTCATAAATATAAAAATCACCAAAGGATAGCTCCTAATGTAAGTATTTCTAGACATCGGGTAATATGGACTTTTGTCTTGCTCTCTTGCAAACTTGGCCTATTTGTTTTACCTTTTAAAGTAGCTTAAACGAAAAAACAAAAAATTACTAAATGACTTTCCTCTAAAAGTTAAATGGTGTTTCAATTTCATACAAGCTTATGAAAAGGAATATGTGATTACACGTGTCAATATTTATTCATCTTATATCTATAGATGAAGCCAACGCTGAGAGAATATGAGCTTCTGTGATTGCCAAGTGGCAAATTTTACCTCTATTATTGCATTGTGCAAACCATATGGCATAATCGTGCCACATGGCCCTTATTCCTCCAATTAGCATCAATTTTATGATTAATCATCCTCAAGTATCTATCATTTATTGTATTCTTTAGTGTATTCGTCAATAAAAAATAAAATAAAATAAAATCTTGAAATACATTTCGATTATCCTTCCTAAAGCTTATCTTCTTTTGGCTTATGTGATTGATTTTATATTTGAAAAGAGAGCAAATAAAGATAAAGTCTCTTTAATTATGCAACTAATCTATTTAATTTGAAATTAATTCAAAAAATAAATATATCATATTAAATGGATAGCTCTCTTAATTTTTGAAGTACAGTTCGGGTTAAATACATGAATAAAATCATCAATTATCCATTTAACTCAAAATTAAATTCAAATAATGTGATTGATAACTAATTTTATTGCTTGAATAAATTTTACTTAATATGCACTAAATTTAAAATATTCTTTCCCAAAATCCACTTAATTTGACAATGAGTTATTTACATTTATGCAATTGAAAATTGAAATAGATTGGATATAACTTTTGTCACGCCCGATCCTCGGGCATGGACACATCCTTCTACTTGGTCGATTTTATAATGCGATATAAGTATCACCGACCCTTTCGTTTGGGACTAAGTATCACCGACCCTTTCGTTTGTTAAGCACATGCGGAAGCAATTATAAATTCCCAGACAATGACACAATGGGATAGAAAAGTAAGGCCATATTTTTCATATTGAAATCTACAACCAAACCTTTATACAGGGTATAACTCAAAGTCTATTAACAAAACTATTCATAACATTATAGTCACACTCTATCTACACAACACAAGGTTCACAAAAGAGGATGGGATCTCAATCCTCATCCGGGTCGTACTCAGGATCATCCTAATTGTTGACACCTCATTTAAATTTAGAAAATAAAAATAGAAGATAATCTTTAATTAGAGGGAAATCCTTTAAAAAAATAATTTTGAATTCAAAAACTCAACCGTGTGATTTTGGAGCCACTTTGTTGTTGAGAAGTTGAGCGAAAATCTCACCGGCGGAAACAAATTCGGATTTTCACTTTATAAATAGGGGGTTTCTCTTAATCTTTTGGGTAGTGGGGGCATCTTTTCGTCAAAAAATTGAAAAGTGAAAAAAGAGAAAACAGAAGGGAGGGCTTCGGTTTTTGAGAGGGGAGAAGAAGAAAAGTCGAAAGAAAAAGTGTACAGAAAGAGAGCAGAGAGAAGTGACGTGAGAGTGACAGGAGAGAGGGAGAAAAAAAAAGAAAAAAAAAGGGGCTACAGTCCGTCTTCTCCGAAGCCGCCGGTGCCTGCTGTTGCCCACCGTGCCTGCGCCACCCGCGCCGCCGCGATTGCACCACCGCACCCCAACCAGCGCCGCGCCCCAGCCAGCGCCGCGCCCGCCGTCTGCCTCGCTCGCAGCTCCGCCGGCATCCGTCCGCGCTTCCCTGTCCTCACCGCGCTCCGCCAGCCCTGCGCCCGAGCACCAGCAACGCCTCAGCTTCGTTTCCGCCCGATCCACGAGCATCGCCGCATCGAAGCCCTGCTGCCACGCCTGCACCAACATCCGAAGCCTACGACACCGTGATCAGCCCACTGCTCACCCCGACGCTCTGCTCCTCCACAGCCAGGTTCCGACCCTGTCTTCTGCGTCAGCCACCATCGCCGCGACGACCCGACGCCGCGCCCTCCTCCCGACGCCGTGCCCTCCTCCGAACCGACGCCTGTGACCTGCCGCGATCTGCAGTGCCCATCACCGCGCGCCTCTGTCCCTTCTGCAGGTCGCCGTGCTGCCCTCCGACCCAGCCGCCGGACGCCTCTACCAACCGGTGACGCCACCCGCGACCTGCTGCTGCCGCCGAACCACTCGCCGCCGATTCACCCATTGCCGATCCTCGCCGGAGATCCGACGACCGTGACCGGTGCCCAACGGTGAGTAGCCACCGCCACGCCCAAGTCTCTTGGGAAGAAAAAGAAGAAAGGAAAAAACAAAAGAAAAAAAAGAAAAAGAAATTAGGTAGTTTTATTTTCTTTTTTCTATTTACTTTATTTTGTTTATTTTTTTTAGTTTAATTATTTGAATTGTAGTATTGTATGTCAATAATTTGTAGACCTTGTAGACATTAGGGGTTTTATCTCAAATTAAGGTAATTATTAATTTGACCCGTAAGACGTCGGGTCATTTTTTTAATTACTTTAATTTTTAGGAATTTTGATAACATTTCAATCATTAAATCATTATAGAGTTAAAATAATTGTTAATTTAATCCGTGAGACAACGGATTATTTTTTCGGTTATTTTAATTCTTATCTTCATTCTTTTAAAATAATTACTTGTTTGGAAAGATTAAAAAAAAAAAAAAAAAAAAAATCAAAAAGTACATAAAAATCTAAATATTGCATTAGAGCATTTAGGTTTAGTAAATTAGAATTGCATTTATAGGATTATAATTTTTAGATTATACTTTTAGATGGGTGATTTTTGTTAGGGCTAATTTTAAATAATGTTGGCATGTCTTGATTTTTATATAGCTTTTAGGATAAAATATAGTTTAAGTTAAATTGATTCCTAAAATAAATTAGAATATCATTCACTTTAGTTAGTCTAATTAGTTTTAGATTAAGTCAATTTTCATTTAGTAAAACAAAAGAGGAACAAAAAAAATGTTATGCATGCCATATGAGCTATAGTTTAATTGTTTTTTTTTTAATAAAAAGGAAAATGCTAAAAGATGATCATTGCACCTTAAATTACTTTCTTTTCAATAAAAAAACATTATGTCATTAAAAAAGAAAAAAAAAGAAAAAGATCATTTCCTTGGTTAGTTAATAGGTTAATTTATAATTAATCTCATTTCATATCATCATTATTTAGCATAGGTTGCATACATGCATTAAAAATGAATCATCATAAAAAATCATAAAAAAAGCATGCATGTAGAAATACTATGTCATTCATTCCATATCACATAGCACATGCATATTTAAGATTATATAAATTAGATTGCATACATATAGTGATAAGTTTAAGCCATACCATATGAATTGCATCTCGCGTGTCATTAAAATAAATTCATGCATATTAAGTTAGATTAAGATTGCATATAATTAACATTTTAAAAAAAGAAAAAAAGAAAAATTAGGTGTCGTGTCATTTAGAAATCATGTTTAGGGCATGCATTTTTATTAGCATTTGAATGTTATTTTATTGATTGTGCATCCGCATGACCACCATTTGCATGTTAGTAGCTTAAGTTTAAATTAATCAATATTGCCTCCAAAATATTTTTAAAATTAAAATAAAAGGTACCGAAAGGGCGTTAGACTAATCTAGCGTAACCATGTCCCCCGGACCTATTGAATCTCTGCAGTTCGCAATAGTAAAGTATTCTCCCATACTTTACTTGGGTTTCTAACCAGCCCTAATTGGTTAGTGGCGGCTCCAAATTGAGTATAATTGCATGTTTAAATGAGTTAATTTCTTAAGTTGCGATTGGTAGGACTTGGGAGAGTCCATGCCAAGTCTTCGGACTTAGTAATCCATTAGCCTTCTTTAGGTAATTCACCTTCAAAAAATTCGGGAAGGTCGCGACACTAATCCTCTTCTGACTCTTCTTCACTAAGCTCACATTCTTCAAGCTCTTCATCTTTTACCGGCTCATCGTCCTCTTCTGGTTCCTTCTTCACAGGCTCATCTACGGGCCTGAAATGTTGTCCCACAACCGGGATGAGACTATGTCTCAGCAAGTTCTACCCTACTAAGACTCGATTAGGAAACCAATACGCTAACCGGGCTGCCTATACACACAAGGGTCAGAGGACTTACCTTGGCCTCAGATTCCACCTACATATTAGCACAATTCAATAGGCACCCTAGTAATCACATCACGCTTCGATATCTCGATCAATCGACCTAGTCGATTTCATATCAATCGGACCATTCACCAGTCATTTACATTAAATCAATCAATTCACAACATCATATCAAAGCAATGATCAATCGACCTAGTCGATTACATACCAACAAGACTACTTCCGGTCATTTCAATTATTCCAACTCAATTTCCAAATATGAATCACGGTCCTTAGAACACAACTTATTTATAGGTGGTAATCACGGCCCCACCAAGCAACTTTCTTAGATTTAGTGACTTTACGGTCCCACCCAACCTTCTCAAGATTCAATGGCTTTATGGTCCCACCCGACATTTTCAAGATTTAATGGCTTTACGGTCCCACCCGATCCTCTCAAGATCTAGTGGCTTTATGATCCCACCCGACCCTTTCAAGATCTAGTGGCATTATGGTCCCACCCGACCCTTTTTACGATGCCATACTCGTCACCGAGCCACGTGCATTCTCCGGGAAGACATACCGAGTCTCCGAGCCACATGCATTCTCTAAGGCTGCCTTTTCGCCAAGGTGACATATCCAATCATCGAGCCACATGTCCTTCCCAGGTGATACTCCAATTCACCGGGTCATGTGCATTCTCCAAGTGATTTACCAACTCACTTTCGATACTGACAACCGATACTCGACCAATCCTCAATCACATAGCCAAAATTGCATTATTTAAGAACATAACTTAAAAATGCATCATTAAATCAATTTGACACAAATTAAAGCTCAAATAAATAAATGGACTGCTCCACGACAATCAGCACGAAATTCCGGTCACCGGCCATCCCGGTTGAATTTTCGGAAAATAAATAATTAAATAATTAATTTCGAAAATTAATATTTAATTCCTAAAAATTCCATTTAGGCCCGAATTGCCTAATTAACACCCGATAAGGGTCGGGAAAAATCCCAAGAAGTATCCAATAAATACTATAGGCAATTCTCTATCTAAGTACACTAACCAAACAACTAATATGCAATGTAATTAACTAATAATCACTAATCCATTCTAATCTAACCACCTAATTGCAATTAATTAAATCTAATCAATCCTTAAGCATAATTAGTCTACTAAGCAAGGATTAGTGAAGATTACTCACTTGATTAAAAGCGGAGACCGGGACACCGCGACGGCGGCGCTATGGCGGCCGAAACCCGAACTTTCGGCATCAACAACGGACACTCGGGCCGGGCCTACAAGCCTTGCAAGCCCACAGAAAATTCTGGGCTTGGGCTGAACTTGCGGTTGGGATTGGCTTCACGGGCTTGGGCTCGGAATTGGGCTCCCAATGGGCTGCTGTACTTGCATTTGGGGGCTGATCTTGGCTATAAAATGAGGCCTCCAAATGACGTGGGCTAAGCTGTTCAATTGAAGATGGGCTGATTTTGGCCAAGTTGAGGGTTTCGAATGGACGTGGGCTGAGCTTCAAATGGGCCAAACTGAAGAGGAAAGTGGGCTGACTTAGTTGTTGAATTCGGTGGCCCAAAGGAGGAAACTTGGACGCTGGACTTCGGGGCTGGCTTCACTGCTCGAATTCATGGGATGTGCGGCTGAAGAAGCACGGCAGCAACTTCGGTGGTGGCGCAGCTTCGAAGGAGGGAACAACTGTCGTGGAGAGCTGCCGCGTGACGTCACCGCATGAAGAGGATTCAACGAACCAGCAAGAGACCGAAGTTGGTGGGCTTGAACGCGTGGGCGGCTGCTGGCGGTGGAATGGGCTGCACGAAGTGGAAGCAAGCTGGCGGAGAAGTCGGTGAAGCTGAGGTAAACGTGGACTGCTCGAAGAGGGTGAATTCGGTGGAGATGTACGCTGATGGAGCACGCGGCAGGTGGCTGAAGTTGCTGGATGTGGCCGCGTGGTGACGAAGCTACTTCGGTTGATGCGGTGGCAGCAAACGTTGGCAAACCGAGGCAGAGATGGAGAGGATTCGGAGCTGCTGGAGTCCACGTTTGTGGAATTTGCTGAGGAGAGATCCACTGGGGTTGACTGGTGGACGCGCGGCAAAGCTGGGGAATCGGTGAGATGTGGGTTGCTTCGGTGGCCAACCTAAAAGAATGGGCTGAAGAGGAAATTGAGAAGAAGACAAAGCTGCTGGCGGTGGAGATTTCGTTCAGTGGGGCTGTGGCGTGCCAAGGAGACGGGACAAGAGGAAATGAAAAATAGAAGCGTGGGAGAATGGAACGCTCGAAGGGACTGAACACACGGATGAGAAAGACCGAAGGAGAGAGAGAGGCAAAAATCTAGTAAAATATGTCAATTTTCATCATGAGATGGGTTCAAGAAGTCTTCCATCTTATCCTATGGTGTCCCCTAAAAACTCACACGCTTATCCTCTTTGGTATCCCAATTATTTTCTTGCAAATTAATCCACAATCAGCTCAAATGGTGCCAAAATTCCAGCCTTGATATTAGCATCCGAATTTCACAATTTAAGCTTCGATTTCTTCTCCGATTTCCCTAATTGGAGGTCTAATTTCGTCGAAGAAAAGTCCCGAACAATTTTCTATAAATCTCCGACACTCATAGGCTCAGTTTAGAAGTCCCAATTTCCATCAATTGAGTCTATCTAATTTTTCCGTTAATTTTCCGCAACGTCCTAATCGATTTTCCGTAAACATCTCGGAATCTCCGAAAAATCTTCTGAGACTGATTCGACGTTCCTAGAATTTATTGTGACATGACAGGACTTTCAATTTCTGAAATCGGACTCGAATTCACAGTTAATTTCCATTCGATGCGTTTTTAGCGTGACCTAGGCTACCGGGTAACTTTCAAGCATTTTTAGTGCAAATGACATGTGGTCGATTTTCTTCGAGCCACAATGAACCCACTCGACTCATTGACGACTCTCGATTGTTGTGAAAATCCCGAAGATCCAAATACGAACATAGGATACCAAAACAATAAGAAAATCAGTCTAGTGCCGATCGACGAGAATTTTCCAATTTAGTGGTGTCACCCACGATTGGCCACACATCTCTGTCGACTCAGCGTATCTCTAATTTCAAATCGATTTTATACTGTGCCGCAATGGTCTCTAAAGATAGACACGGTCGATAAGTCGATTCCTAGTCGAATTCTCAAGTCTATTTGCCTAAAAATCCTTATTGGTTTCCCCAGCTAACCTAGTTATCTCAAGAGTGATCAGCTCTGAGAAAAGCCCTATAGGCGCGTCAATGAAATGCCCGATTTATTCAGTGGAAAACAGAGTTGAAAATCTGAGATGTCACAACTTTTAATTCCATATTATGAATGGAAAACCCTAAATTTGTCAACTCAAGTACGAGGATAGAGAGTACTTTCCTTTTTGTGAATGGGGCTGTCCATTTATTTCAATACCTGTGATAGATGAAGAAATACTGAAAATTTATCGAATTGTTCTTTCTTGGATATAGCATATTTCACACAAACACGAAGCTCTACTGGATTCAAGGTCATCGGGACCTAAGGATTTGAAATTTTTGAGTTATTTGAGATTAAGCCATGAAGGCCCTCAATTTTTCAATGCTTATATTTATCAATGTTGAAAATGAAAATAAAATATGCTTCATAATAACTAAATATTGAATACCAAATAATACTTTGGTAAAATGTTTAGCAAGATTCTTATTGCAAATAACTATCTTTTTTTCTATCGAATGATTAAGTGGCCTTTCCTTACCTAGCAAATTTGTGGTTTTGTGACTTAATTAAACCTTTTAAGTTTATTCTTATTCTGATAACTGAATGTGTTTAATTTTACTGAGTGCTAAATATTTAAGTTTTCAAGACTCAATTGAGTTATCAAATAACCTACAAATTTCAAAACTACTCTCGGATTTATTCTTAGTAAACACCATTTTAATGTATTGTAGCATAGATGTGAATTTTGCAACTATACATAAAATTTAAATGCAAACTGGTAAGTTACTGATTACCTTGTTGTTGAAATTCAAATATTATATATTTTATGTAGACTTTGGGAACTTTAAATATGAGATAGTAATTTCTTGGGAAAATTTCAAATAGAGACTTGAAATATTCTCACTTTCTCAAATAAGGGCTTGAAGTGAATCTAGTATGTCAAATAAGGGTAAGAATTGGTCATGTCAATCTTAAATAAGAACCTAAAGTAGCTATGATCAAATAAGCTTGATCTTGCCGATCGCCGGCCTGCTAGATATTCTATCCGATCAAGGGCATTTTCATCAAAAATAATTTTAATTTTAAATTCTTTTTTTATTTTATCTTTTTTTTTTCTTTCCAATAAGTGCCGATGAGGGCCCGACAACCCTTGTTGACCACTGGGCGAGGGCTTGCAAGCCCTTGTCGATTGCTAGCGAGGGCTATGACCCTTGCCCATATTTGGTGAGGGCTTGCCTCACTTAAGGCCGGCGAGGCCGTCCCTTGTTTATGGCTAGGGCATCGGTAGTGGCTGGCCATCACTCTAGACTAGCCACTGGCAAAGAATAAAGGGAAAACCAAAAAAAGAAAAAAGAAAGAAAAAATTCAAAAGAAGATAAAGGATGAAAGTGCCTTCGAGCGACTGCAAAGTCAAGTTTTTTTTTTTAAACTTACATTACCACTTGAAGCTCTTATTTGAAACCAAATCTACTTTAAGTTCTTATTTGAAATAAGGTCAATTTTAAGTCATTATTTAAGAAAATGAGAGTATTTCAGACCGTTATTTAGAATTTTTCTTAATTTCTTTTATCAATAAAAAAAGTGGAAATAAGCAATCCAGAGTTACTCTCTGGATGTTAGGTCTCATTATCATTGCAGAATATTAGATTTTAACCATGACTTTTCAATGCAATCGAAAGTATACAAGCACGTTGAGCCAGAATTTCTTTTCATGACATTGCTTGATTGTGATTAACTCTTTTATATCCGACTGCCTTGTTGGGTGATATACAAGAAAGTATCTCGTTAATATGAAAAATCTGACTTATGAAATGTTTTCTCACATATTTTTTATAAAATAAATACCATATATATTGGACAATGCCAAATCCCAGATAATTATCATGTATTGAATATTTGCATTTTTTATAATTAATGTTTTCGACGCCGTCAGTTTCCGACCATGTTCATCTCCTCCCTTCCGTCCGGTGGCTCTCCTCAAACCGAGAGGCTTGCAGAGTGTTTAGAGAGAGAGGGAAGACGAGCTTCGATGGAGTCAACCATATCCAAGACTCTCTCTCTCTATCCTCATCTCCCTCCTCCGTCAATCCCTTCGTCTCCTCCGGCTCTCGCGAGGTTCCGCTTGCGGTGCGTTCCGAGCTTCGCTGCGGCTGACACGGCGGCGGCAGCGGCGGCGGATTGACGGTGAGGATGGGAAGGCGAAATCGACAGTGGATGGAGCCGAGGAAGCCTCAGCCGTCTGCTCGGATTTCATAATTCTCGACGTCGGAGTAAGCCCCTCTCTCTTTATATATTTCTCTCGCAGTTTATGTGAATGTACGAGCTAAAGATGTTACTCCACGGTATTGCTGAAGATCTTACTCCACGGTGCATATCAATTTTTTTTTTTTTCCTTTTCTTTTGTGCGGTCACTTGAGTGGCTCTGTTTTGTCTCTGCAGGGAATGACTTGTGGGGGATGTGCAGCGAGCTTGAAGAGAATTCTGGAAAATCAAGTGTGTTCACCATCTGCTTTTGTCTCTCATGTAATTCGTGAAGAGTGTTTGCTATTATATTCTCTAAAGTAACTAGGATCGTCCATTTTTCATATGAAGATAAATCGTCATCAACTTGAATTGAACTTAGTGTGACAGGATATTCATCTAGTGGGTTAAGTGAAATAAGGTTCCAAATTATCCCTTATGTGGGTGGAAAGAATTGAAGGAGAAATGGCTTTCATCAATTTTTGTGCTAAGATTTGAACCCTGTGTGTTTTTTATTTTTCTGCTCTAACTTTGGACAGCCACAGGTATCTGCCGCGAGCATCAATCTCACAACTGAGACAGCAATTGTCTGGCCTGTTTCTGAAGCCAAGGCTATACCTAATTGGCAAAAGGAGTTGGGGATAAACACTTGCAAAACCCTCAGACAAATTGTGGCTTAAGTCTAAGTGAGTTTACCATTGCTTTTCTCTTTCTCGTAACTCGTGAAGAATCATCCATTTTTCTTCATGAAAAGAATTGCCATTGACGTCAATTAAACTTAGTGTGAGAAATGTCATTTTCTGGGTGTGATTTGAACCGGGCATGGTTTTCTCTTTTTTCTGCTCTAAACATTGGACAGCCACAAGTATCTGCCACAAGTGTCAAGCTGACAACCAGGATAGCAGTTGTATGGCCAGTATCTGAAGCCAACGATGGCAAAAAGAGTTGGGAGAAACACTTGCAGAAGACTTGACAAATTTTGCCTTTATGTCTAACCCTCGAGGTAAGTAGTTTTATTCACCATCTGCTTGTTGCTTTTGAATGAGGTTTGGCTGACATTTGTGAATATCGTTGCCACATATAACGTACAGTTATCACAGATTTTCTGTGTTGATGACTCCATCTAAAAGTCGGAAGTACAAGCTCTTATATCTGTAATTATCCCTGTCATATAATGCAAACTAACTTGGGGAAGAATATTTTTAATGCAGGGGGTGGTTGACAAGTTCTCTGGATGCTCTCGTGGATTTGGTTATGAGAAGCAAGCAATGGATGAGGCTATTGAGGAAATGAATGGACTTGGACGGGAGAAATATCATTGAGGAAAAAGCTCAGCCTTGAGGTTCAGGTAGAGACTGAGATGGTGATTGCAGTTGTGATTGTGGTCATAATTGTGGCCTCAGTTGGGACTCTGGTGGTGGACATGGAGGTGGAGGTTCAGAGTGCTTTAAGTGTGACAAGCCTGGGCATTTGCAAGGGAGTGTCCTCGTGAAGGGGGCTGGGGAGGTAGGTATGGGGGGAGGGATGACAGGTATGGAGTGGGTGGTGGTGGGCACTATGGTCCTGATCGAAATGGTGATCGATCTGGAGGGCGCAATAGGGATAGTGGTACTCAAGGAGGATCAGGAAATGCTCCTATAATCAGGACCCTTCTGGTCCCTATGAACATTATGGTACAGGGAACTTCCGTCCGGGGTAGAAAGAATACTACTGATAGCTATGCACATAATTTTTTCCAGTTATAGTAAAGCAGTTGACTGTGCTGGTTGAAAAATATTTGGTCCTTGTAGCAGAGCAATTGGAGGTACTGCTGTTACTTTCTGGAGGTGTCAAAGTCCCTTCTGCTGAATCTCTTCTTTATTATTCTCTGGGTGGACAAATCTGCTTGATCAGTCTTTTGATGTGCGAACTTTGGCTAAAAAATTCAACTGTTTAATATCCGTGAATGCTTATTTTGATGTTATGGTCTGACGGCATTGGTTGCTTGACTTAAACAATCAAATTTAGCCTTAAGCTTTCAATGATATGATCGGTACTGGATTCTCTTTCGATTACATGCTTTAGCAATTGCAAATGCATCTGAGATCAATCTTGGTCGACTTCTTCATTGGCATTTGTGACTGTGGAGTGCAGACAGCTTTTTGGTGTCTAGATGGCTCTTTTGAGGATAGGGCAAGAGATTCACCTGTGGAAGTAATGCGTTTTTTCTATGCAAAAGAGAAGCTGCCTTAGAAATGAATGCCCATTTTGGCTACAAATTTTCAGATGTCTTTCTTTTTGAAAAGGACTTAAGCGGCTAAGCTCTATGTTTTCTTATAGACATTTAGTTAGCACTCTATTAATACTGCTAAGCTCCTGGCAGGATTCTTTGGCTATTTGTGGTGTTTTGATACACGGTCACGTTGCTTTCATGTCATTGAACATGACTGTAGTCGTAAAAATGCTGAAAAGTCCTTTTGGCCTCAAGAAGCTATTCCTTTATGCAACTAACTCTGTAAAATCCCGTCTCACGTTCCCCACATGATTGCTGGTCTCTGTCTCCTCCATGTGCACGGTGCTGCTATCGTCTTAGGTTTCCTTGATAAATTTCCCTTCCAGGTGTAATGACGTCTCTTCCTACGAATCGGCAATGTTGTAATAAACACATGGTTCTTTTCACTTCGGCGGCTTTGCATGCATGGACTTGCATTTCTGCATTAATGATCATGTATCTTCCCCTAATTCTTTTAGAAGTTGTGCTTGCTCCATCTGAAATCGATACTGGGTTTGTGACTCCTAGATGAGGTACGCTCTTGGCATAAGCAAAAACTGGATATGATCATTTCCTTTTCGAATTTTCTCTGTAGTTAACTATGGCTCTGTAAATGTTTCAAGTCATTTTAAGTTGAAGAAATCTCCTCAGCGCCCCCAAAAACTTTTTTGTTCTGGTTGGTATACAAAATTGTGGATTGCTGTTTCGCACGTCTCGTAATCCGAGTAATATCGCCATTTCTTGCCCATTGTTCACTTGCGAGCCTCGTTCGCATATCCAGCAGAGGCGGTTCTTGAACAGAGCAAGCCTTGCCTCCGTTTCACATTCTTGAATGACCCGGGAAGGGAATTTTGAGCGACCGTTCTTCATGAGATGCAGACCTTAAAATGACTCAAATGGGATGATACGCGGCTTCGATTTCTCCCTTACCAGTTCAAGAAAGATGCCAGGATTTCGTTCGAGTGAGCTCATTGACCGCGAAATCTGGTTAATCGTATCGGGATGCGTTGTCCACGTGGGTCCCGTTCTCTCTGGGACTGATCGTTTTTGTCACTTACACCTCCATATACGACAAGCAGGGACAGCACATCTGAAGCGAACACTTTCAGGGTGTCGCTAGGATGAGCACATTCTAGCGACATGATGTTGTGAGTACCCCAAGCTTTGACTCTTCCTATATATGAAAAGCTCGAGGCAGGAGACCCACCACACCCTAAATTCGCACAGATCCTAGAAAGGGAGGCATCTCCGATGGGTGATCTTGGCAACACAGGCGCTTTTCCTTTGCGTGTATTCAGTATTCGTTCATACGATTTGCGCTATTATATCAGCGCCTGTGTTTTCAGGTCACCCCTTTGAGATGATCACATTCTTTCCCTTCCACATACCGATAATAGCCCTCCCAAATCAATCTTTGAAGGGTAAATGTGAGTTGCCAAGAGTGGTGGGTTCCCATGACTCTGTCTCGTCGAGTTCAGATGACTCACTTTGAGGGTTCAATGCTGTGATTGAGGTGCTCCAAATATTCATTTTCGTGGTTGTACTTAGCTTCTTTTTCTATATTTATAATAGGAACCACTGTGCCGTTTCTTCGTCCCCATTATTGCTAGGGAAGTATACTACAATTAATATATAGGCTACTTATTATCATTGAGATTTTTCGACCCTTTTTGATGGTTGCTTTCGTCGCTTCCTCTGGTCATGCTGAGTTGAGATTAAAGTGCTTCGTTGGTGACATTTGGTGCTCACGTTTTGTCGAGTCATTTTAGCTTCGTTAGCGATTCACCACAGCAGAGCGCGAGTAAGGTCATAATAGCCTCTTGGACCAAAGGTGGTCTAGGAAAAGTAATTCTCTCTAATTCCTCATTGTCATGTGGATGATCCTGCACAGGATGCCAGTCTGATGTAGTGCAATTTTGGCTGAAAACTCAAGGCACAAGCGATGAATATGAAGAAATGGCTTTCATGTTTGAGATGTATGCCGACCCTCGCCGGCCATATGGGAGGGGATGGGCGCGCAACCCCTTGACCAGATCTGGGCGAGCGCCATGATGCCCTCTCCAGATCTAGCTAGGCAAGGGTGCCGCAACCCTCGCCTGATCCAAGCGAGCAAGTAGCTAGGCTGTCGGGGCCCCTGCCTAGACTATGTGAGGGCCGGCCGGCGACCTTCACCGGCCCAATTGGAGGGGAAAAAAAACTAAAGAAAAGACAGAAAAATTATAGAATATCACTAGTTGTGTGTAGAAGTGTCGTAGAGGTAATACAAGAAAATTATCCCAAGCAACTTGAGAAACATATATATCTAATTGTAGTACAAGTATGACACTCTCATAAAATATCATCTCCCACAACTATTACAATTTAATTTTCTCACCCCACACACAAAACACTTAAGCAAACTAGCTTATATGAAGACTCGCGCAAATCTTTTATTTTTCTCTCCCTTACGGACGGCCAAGTTTCTTTCTCTCTCCTAACTGTGAAGCTGTGGCCGTTGCGGCTTTTGTGTGGCTTTCTCTAAAGCTCATCGTTTTGTGGCTTGCCAAACGAATGCTTCTGATGGTCTTGTTTATAGCTGGGATAAATATCAAATTAGTTTTAAATATACTGTATATTTGCCAATTTAGTTCTAAACTTTTCAACTTTCTTAATGTAGTCTTAAACATTTACGTGAAATTTTAGTGTAAATTTTTTGGTTGATTAATTGCTGACGTGACGTTCAGCTGTCCTACATGGCACTAGACAACTTTACTTGAAATAACATTCTATGGATCGCTACGTCGACGATTTCCCTTGGTAAAAAATTCAGCCGCCATGTTAAGTTGCTTTTGAAACTCTTCACCTGCCTTACCGGCTTATTCCTTTAGCCACTTCAATTGTACGCCACCATCCAAAGAAGACGAGTAGGGTTGACCAGACTTGAATCCTCGCACTTCTTCAATTAAGCGCATTTGCCAATTGCAGCTTGTTTACTTTTCTAGCTACCTATATATCCGCGGAGTTCAATACAATACCTAGATTTATTTACAATCACATAGTCATAATAATGTGGACTTTGTTGTCATTAATCAATGATTCGTCTGGAACTATTTAAGATGTAAAATTTACTTTCCGTGTTAATATGGGTGTAAAAGTAAAATTTTTGAAGTAAATTATCCTTCACCATGGTAGACTTTGCTCTCTTTTCAGTCTAGGAACTATTCAAATTTTAAAATGAAAAACTATATTCAAACGCATAATGTGCCACATTACATACGATACTTTTAGCTAGAACAATCTACAAGATCTGGCAGGTGCAATAGGGATAGTGGTACTCGAGGAGGATCAGGAAATGACGCTTTAATCGGTTCCGATCTTGTCCCTATGAACGTCGCAGTACAGGAAACTTCCGTTCGGGTAGAAAGAATACTCCTGAGAGGTATGCACCCAATTGTTTTCAGTTATAGTAGAGCAATTGATCATTTGCTGATTGAAAAATAATTTGTGCTTGTAGCAGGGCAATTGGAGGTGCTGGAGGTGTCAAGGTCTCTTCTGTCGCATCTCTTCTTCGTGGTTGTCTGGGTGGACAACTCTGCTTGGTCAGTCTTTCGATGTGCGAACTATGGCTAATAGATTCAACTGTTTGATGTTCGTGAATGCTCATTTTGATGTTTTGGTCTGATGATATTGCTTGCTTGACTTCTAAAGTCAAATTTGGCCTTACTCTCAATTCTTTGATGGGTACTGGATTCTCTTTCGGTTATATGCTTTAGCGATTGCAAATGCATCTGAGATCATTCTTGGTTGGTCGACTTCTTCATTGGCATTTGCGACTGCATAGTGCAGACAGCTTTTTGGTGTCTAGAAGGTTCTTTTGAGGATAGGGCGAGAGATTCACCTGTGGAAGTAATGCCTTTTGTCTTTGCAAAAGATATAGTAATTTTCATATTTTCTAATAGTTGAAGTACCATGCATGCAAACTTTATATTACACTCATGGCCCAAGATTCAAAATTCTATGAAATCAAGAATATTCTAATCACATTATTAGGAAAGTCGCAACCCTCACGAAGGCTATAAGATGTCCCAAGGAGGTTTGACGGATTACTGAGCGGGCACAAATGGTCCCTCTTGCCTATTGGTGCTAGCACTTGGTACAGGCCTCCCAAACCCTACTAATCTCAACTTGGTTTTCTTATTTGATTTACTTTGGAGTCATCGTTAACCCATTATGGGTTGGTTAGAAGCTCAAGCAAGACATAGGAGCCCGTTTTACTCCTATGATCAAGAGATTCGTGAGTGTGGGTACTTGATTGCGCTAGATTAACTTAATGCACTTTTACTACCTTTTCTCTTTTAAAGAGGATTTTTTCTTGCAATATTTTCTAATTTTACTCCTTAACGTGCCTCTAGATGTCCATGCACAGATACTCAAGCAAATTAATCAATAATAAAGCATATAAAATATGGAAAGCAAAATAGCTGGAGCTGTGTCGGACAAAATTAATGAAAAACCTTGCAAGACCCCCGTGAGCGGTAAATGGAAAGTATAATCAATAGGTAATCTAAACCCTGTGGATGTCTTAAGCTACCTTTAAAGCCCCAAAGCTCATTTGCAAAGTTTAATCTTTTTCTTTTTATCAGTTTTTATCCTTCACATTTATTTAATGATAAAAACCAATCAAAACCTAAGAATAAACTAAATGCTGACCAATCTTGTAATACGATTCCAAATCTTACAAAATTTAGCACCAATGACTAACTGACATTCATTTGGACTTTTAACTTTAAGTTTCCTGCAGGAACGGAGTTAGCACACGTCGAAACAGGACATAACGCAATGATGAAAATCAAGACGAAAACTTAATTAAACGTGATGTAAGGATGGAGGACACAAATATGCGCAAGTAAACAGTGTTGCCAAATTAGTCATTAGAAGCAAAGAAAGCACCGATTGGCATGACACGTTTTGCACATATTTTCGAAAATCATACCCACGAGAGATGAAACCTTGAAAATAAAACAGATTTAGTGATCCAGAAAATCCAATATGAATCACGATCCGTATAATTGAAGACAGGAAGATGAAGCTGGTGTAGATAGCGGACGATGATGAAGAGGCCTCAGAAAATAAAAATAAAGCGTGAGATGGATGGTGTTGGTAGTGGATGATAATGGCCGAATTCCTTTGATCTGCTCCCCTCTTGTTTTTTTGTTTCGTTTCCCACTCACATTGGTTTTTCTCTAGTCCCCCTCTTAGTCCACTTCGATGCCGACATGACATTCTTAAATAAAAGATGTCCTTTATTTCTAAATGTGGAAGAATAATGTAAAGAACGAAATTGGAACGATGCATAGTATGGATTTTTTTGTTTAGGGATAATATTATGTCATCATTGACAAGTTCGATCCATAATTTCTATAAAATGAATGATGAGTATGCTAGTGAAAATTTAGGTGTGAAGAAGGAAGATCAGAGGAAAAATTGGATTGAATGGCACTGAAGGTGAAGATTAATTTTATCCCAAAGTAGAAAAAAATCCACTACTAAAAGGCACAGGCAAAGTGGATTATAAGATGAGGGCACAAGTGATACTAAACCAAACTAGGCCTCATGATGTTTCAGATTTCATTAACTGACTTGATCATTAATAGTTTCCTTGCAACTCGCAGCCTCACTCTTTCCCCTCAACTTGAGAGGCCCACGATATCTCTGTCATCGACATGCCTTAGTATAGAAGAGCCCATTGATGTATTTCAAATTGGTTCAAAACACCTAAAGAGACTCGAGCTGAGAGGGCTTTACTACAAATCCTCATGGACCTTCCGGATAGAGATCGAGTATTATCCGAGTCATTCTCATGCTTAACTACCATCATTCTTTCGTTGGGGAGTGTCGTAGCTTTGGTAGAAGCCAAGGGGATGAGACTGAATGGCTAGCTCTATTGGATTTCAAGACTCTAATAGCTTTTCCTGGTGGAGTTTTAAGCTCGTGGCATGATAATAGCCGCATCTACAGAGGGTACTAGTGCCATATGTGGTTGTAGACACCACAAAGTCACCATATTGGACCTCACCACCAAGAACCTAGCCGGAGGAGGTCAAATTGCAGAACAAAGGTTTTGGCTCCGATATTCCTATGTAATTCGATTGCTTGTTTCGATTGCAAAAGTTGTTCCCTATAACTTAATTACTATTTCTCTTCTTACAAATTCTACGGTTTAGGTGTGATGTATACAACTCTAAAGAATGAGTTGTAGGAATCTCATCCAAATAAAATTTAAACTTGTAGACGAATACTTTGCTTAAAGACTGCATAGTTAGTACAAAGGATGCAAAGTAATTCCACAGTTCCCTCTTTGTCCCATGTCACCCAGTCACATTGCTTTCTCATGCCATTCTTGTTTGATTTCCCTTGGTTAAGAAAGGATCGTATCATTCAACAAGAATCTCAATTATTTCCCAATTACAGTCTTATTCCCATGATGGTTAATGTTCATTTTTTGTTTGTCTAGTTCTAATGGTCTTAGGTGATTGCTAAAAAAATAAATTCTTTTTATTTATGTCGCATAAAAAATATTTGATGACCCTGAAACTATTTTTTCATTTTTTTTTGCATGGACGTCACAATTAATTAAAGAATAATTTAAAGTTAATTAAAGAAAATAATCTAATTACGATCTAATGGGCCTATACGTGGTGGAAATTTGGTTAGTGGAAGAGGTAAACTCGGCTTGCCATGCACTTTGAGATGATGCGCCTAAGTCGCTTTCTTACACGTGAAGAGCTTTGAATTCCAACCTTCTTTTTATGGTCTTTTTCTCTATTTTTGCTTTTGGAAAGTATAACACTGAACACCCTCCCCTGGATTTTAAATGTCAAAGAATCATCTTCACTCATCAGGCACGGGCATGTAACTGGTCAGATCAAGTAAAGACAGGTAGTGTGTGTCTAATAATTAGCTAAATCCGGTATTATGACTTTCCGCAATTCAGTTTTTCTTTTAATTCCTTGTTACCGAGTCAAAGAGCAAATGAAAGGTTGGACGGATTCGTTCGCAGGACCTTTCCCATTTTCCCATGTCAAAGAGCAAATAAAAGGTCGGACAGATGAAACACGTTCCTACGACTTTTCCCATTTTCGTATGTTAACAGAGCAAATGAAAGGTTGGACGAATTCGTTCGCAGGACCTTTCCCATTTTCCCATGTCAAAGAGGAAATAAAAGGTCGGACAGATGAAACACGTTCCTACGACTTTTCCCATTTTCGTATATTAATAGAGTAAATGCAAGGTTGAATGGATTAATGTGTTTCCCATTTTCCCATGTCAAAGAGCAAACAAAAGGTTAGACAGATGAAACACGTTCCTAAGACTTTTCCCATTTTCCCATGTTAACAGAGTAGACGAAAGGTTGAATGGATGAATGTGTTTCTCCATTTTCCCATGTCAAAGAGCAAACAAAAGGTTAAATAGATGAAACACGTTCTTACGACTTTTTCCATTTTCCCATGTTAACAGAGTAAACGAAAGGTTGAATGGATGAATGTGTTTCCCCATTTTCCCATGTCAAAGAGCAAACAAAAGGTTAGACAGATGAAACACGTTCCTATGACTTTTCCCATTTTCCCATGTTAACAGAGTAAACGGAAGATTGAACGGATGAACGTGTTTCCCCATTTTCCCATGTCAAAGAGCAAACAAAAGGTTAACAGAGTAAACGAAAGGTTGAGCGGATGAATGCGTTTCCCCATTTTCCCATGTCAAAGAGCAAACAAAAGGTTAGACAGATGAAACACGTTCCTACGACTTTTCCCATTTTCCCATGTTAACAGAGTAGACGAAAGGTTGAATGGATGAATGTGTTTCTCCATTTTCCCATGTCAAAGAGCAAACAAAAGGTTAAATAGATGAAACACGTTCTTACGACTTTTTCCATTTTCCCATGTTAATAGAGTAAACGAAAGGTTGAATGGATGAATGTGTTTCCCCATTTTCCCATGTCAAAGAGCAAACAAAAGGTTAACAGATGAAACACGTTCCTATGACTTTTCCCATTTTCCCATGTTAACAGAGTAAACGGAAGATTGAACGGATGAACGTGTTTCCCCATTTTCCCATGTCAAAGAGCAAACAAAAGGTTAACAGAGTAAACGAAAGGTTGAGCGGATGAATGCGTTTCCCCATTTTCCCATGTCAAAGAGCAAACAAAAGGTTAGACAAATGAAACGCGTTCCTACGACTTTTCCCATTTTCCCATGTTAACAGAGTAAACGAAAGGTTGAACGGATGAATGTGTTTCCCCATTTTCCCATGTCAAAGAGCAAACAAAAGGTTAGACAGATGAAACACGTTCCTACGACTTTTCCCATTTTCCCATGTTAACATAGTAAACGAAAGGTTGAACGGATGAACGTGTTTCCCCATTTTCCCATGTCAAAGAGCAAACAAAAGGTTAGACAGATGAAACACGTTCCTACGACTTTTCCCATTTTCCCATGTTAACAGAGTAAACGAAAGGTTGAACGGATGAATGTGTTTCCCCATTTTCCCATGTCAAATAGCAAACAAAAGGTTAGACAGATGAAATACGTTCCTACGACTTCTCCCATTTTCCCATGTCAAAGAGCGAAGGAAGGTTTGGACAGATGAAACACATTCCTTTGGCTTATCCCATGTGAACTGTCAAAAGAAGAAGGAGAAGAGGGATCCTTGACTTGATTTGACTTGAACTCTCAAACTTCTTCAATTAAATATGATCTACCCACTGCGACTTTTTTCTTCTTCTAACTAGCTGTATACCTTGGGGATTATTTTCATACCTAGTCTATGATAATTCCAACACTTTGAAAAATTAATGCAGACAATATTAAAATGTTAAATATCATAATATAATAGAGTGGACTTTGTTATAACAAATCAATAATAAAGCATATAGAGTAAGGAAAGCAAAATAGCTTGAGCCGGACAAAATTAACACAAAACCTTGTTAGTACACCCTGGGACAAGAATCCCGCGAGCAATAAATGGAAAGTACAATCAATAAGGAATCTTGACCCTAGTTGTCTTAAGTTGCCTCTAGAGCCCCTAAAGCCCATTTATAAGTCCAACCAAAGGCAATCTTAATTATCAACGTTAAAATCTACAAGAATTCAAAAAACAAAACATGAAAAGTTTGTTTAGCTTTTTCTTTCTGTCGCTTTTTATCCTTATCAATTATTTAATGACAAAAGCTAAACAAAACCCAAAAATAAACTGAATGCTGCCCAATCTTGTAATACGATTCCAAATCTTACAAAAAATTAGCGCCAATGAATAACCGACATTCATTTGGACTTGCAACTTTAAAAGTTTCTTGCAAGAACAGAGTAAGTACACGTCGAAACAGGATGTTACGCAATGGTGGAAACAAAGACGAAAAGCTTAACTAAAAGTGACGTAAGGATGGAGAACATAAATACGTGCAAGTAAGCAGTGTTGCCAAATTAGTCATTAGAAGCAAAGAAAGAACCTATCGGCTTGACACGTTTTGCACATATTTTTGAAAATCATCTCCACAAGAGATGCAACCTTGAAAACAAACAGATTGGTGCTCCAGAAAATCCAATATGAATCGTGATCAGTGTAATTGAAGATAGGAAGATGAAGCTGGTGTTGATAGTGGATGATGCTGACGAGTCCTCAGAAAATTAAATGATAAGGGTGAGATGGATGGTGTTGATAGTGTGGATGATATTGGCCGAATCCCTTTGATCTGCTTCCCGCTTGTTCTTTTATTTTGTTTCCCACTCACATTTATTTTTCCTCAAGTACCCCTCTTACTTAACTTCGATACGGACATGCCATTCTTAAATAAAAGATGTCCTAATTTCTAAATGCGGGAGAATGTATTAAAGAACGAATATGCAACAATGCACAGTTTGGATCTTTTTTTAGGGATAAAATTATGTTGTTATCGATGAGTTCAGTCCATAATTTCTATAAACTGAATGATGAGTCTGCTAGCGAAAATTAAGGTGTTAACAAGGGAGATCAAATGGAAAAAGGGGATTGAATGGCATTGAGATTTTATCCCTAAACAGAAAAAATCCACTACTAAAAAGGCACAGGCAAAGTGGAATAAAAGATGAGGACACAAGTGATAATGAGCGAAACTAGGCCCCATGATGTTTTAATTTTATTGACTGACTTGATCGTCAATTGTTTCCTTGCAACTCGCAGCCTCATTGGTTTTTTTCAACTTGAGAGGCCCACGAAATCTCTGTCATCGACATGCCCTGGTATTGAAATTTTTTTTGCCGGTTGAATTTCGCAAATTGTTTCAAAACATGGAGACTCGAGCTAAGGACACTCTATTACACATCCCCATGGACATTCCCCACATAGATTGGGTTTCATCCGGGTAAATCTCATACTTAACTACCCTCATTCATTTGTTAAAAAGTGTCTTAGCTTTGGCAGAAGCCGGCGGGGACGAGACTGATCGGCTGGCTCTGCTGGAATTTAAGACCTAAATAGCTGATCCTGGTGGGTTTTTTAGGTTGTGCATGATTTTAGCCACATCTGTAATTGGTACAGTGTCACACGTGGTCGTAAAAATCACAGTCACTGTAATAGACCTCGGCTCTGAAAACCTGGCCAGGGACGTGCCACCCCATTTTAGTACCCTGATCTTTATGAGGGAATTCAATCCGCAAAACAAGTAGTTTCCCCACCAAAATTTCCCCACAATTCAGCCGCTATTTTCGGGTGCAGAAGTTGTTCCTTTTAACTTAATTAGTATTTCTCTTCCTACAAATTTTATGGTCTAGGTGTGATGTGTACAACTCTATATAATGAGTTGCAGGAATCTAATCCAATATAAAATTTAAATTTGTTTATGAAGACTTCGCTTAAAGAACGCGTATTTAGTGCAAAGGACATGAAGTAATTCCACATATCCCTCCTTGTCCCATGTCACCCAATCACATTGCTTTCTCATGCCATTCTTGTATGATTTCCCTTGGATAAGGATCATGTCGTGCGCCAAGAATCTTAATAATTTTCTAGTTCCAGTCTTAATCCCAAGTGGTTAATGTTCATTTTTTGTTTGTCTAGTTTTGATTGGTCTTATGTGATTGCTTAAAAAAAAAAAAAACCCTTTTTAGTTATATCACACCAAAAAGATTTGATGACCCTAAAACTATTTTTTCATTGTTTTGCGTGGACATTATAAGTAACTAAAGGATTATTTGGAGTTAATTAAAGGAAGTAAATCCAATTACGATCGAATAGGTCTATACATGGAGGAAATTCAGGGATTGAAAAATGGATTATAGGATAAAGGACACAACTGATAAATAATGAAGAAAACTAGGTCCTATGGTGTTTCACCTTTCATTGACTGACTTGATCATCAATAATTGCCTTGCTTGCAGGGCCTCCTTATTTTCTCAACTTGTGTGGATGGCTGAAATGCTTGTGTGGTTCCATCCATGATTTAAGTTGTGTGCTTGTCTGTGATGGAAGTGGAGGAAGGAGGTTGGCTTATAAACTCCACAAGGAATTGCTCATATATGTAGGAAATATTGGAGGTTTGAAAATCAGTGAAAAAAATATCAAATGTCCCCTTAATGACCTGCAGGACAAAGTCAACTATAATATACCAAAATTATGTAAAACTTATGCTTTTCAGTTGGATTCAATATGAATCACATTATCTCTTGATAGTTGATTGGCATAATCTATCAGAGGAATTTTACCAAAGTGTGGATAATTTTCAAGTAAAGCTTGACAGTACATTCTATCAATTTTCCGTCAATCTATGCAACTTTATTTATATAGTTATTTTCTTTAATCTCACAGCTAGTCACATACATAACTTGATCTCTAATGTCTAGGATCTTCTTAAATATATTTTTCATAATTCCAAAATCATTTTGGAATCCAAAAAAGAATATTGAATATCCTTTGAATGACTCAATGATTCAGTTGGATTCAATATGAATCACATTATCTCTTAATATGTGATTGGCATAACATACCATATTAACTCTATATAACAACTTTCTCAAGCAATGTTAATCTTTTTTCTTTTTTTGCACTTTAGGGGGAAGTAAATTGAACATGGTAACCTATAACATTACCTAGTATAACATGCAAAAGAAGAGTGATTGATGCAATTCACTGAATACAACTTTCTACATGCATGAAGTGTCTTGGAAAATCATGCTAATCTCTCTATCTGTTTGTTCTTCGAGTTCATGCTTGTGCATGTTATTGGCAAATTAGTGTGATCTCGGTCTGTCTCCGTAATTTAAATTTGTTTCATGATGTCTCCTTATTTGAAGGGTAAACCCACTTGTCTGGTCTCATATTCCGCATATGATTAATTAAAATGATAAAACTATACTTTTGATCCTAAGTTTGAGCTCTTTTTTTTTTTTTTTCTGATCAAATCCTCTAAATTTTGAGTTTTGTCTCATCAAACCATTGAATTTGTATAGCTTTTTCTAATTAAAATTTCTTTAGGTCCAAATGTAACTAATTGAAACTGACATACCTTATTCATTAACTTTTGCATTTTTCACTATTCTATTTTCATCACCTATGTATTCTCTCTACCCTCAATTTTTTTAGCATACCATTTAATTATCACAAACACACCAATAAAATTTTAGCATATTACACTTAATTAGTATATCTCTTTTTACAAATTCTACGGTCTGGGTAATGTCTACGACTTTATACAACGACTTGCAGGAATCTAATCCATTTTAAATTTCAATTTTGTTGATGAAAGACTTCGCTTAAAGAATGCATAGTAAAAAGGACATAAAGTAATCCCAATTGTCTCTCTTTGTCTCACATGATCCAATCATTTGGTGCGACACGAATCTTCATTATTTCCTAATTACAATCCTATTCCCATGATGGTCAATGTTCGTTTCTTTATTTGTCAAGTTCTAATTGGTCTAAGGTGATTGCTATAAAAGAAAAAACAAATTCCTTTTAGTTACATCGCATCATAAAGATTTGACGATCCTAAAACTATTTTTTTCATTTTTTTGGCGTGGATATTGTGACTAATTAAATGATAATTTGGAGTTAATTAAAGGAGGTAAATCCAACTACGATCAAATGGGCCCATACATGGAGGAAATTGGGTGTGGGCGGCAAAGTAGACTTGCCGTGCACTTTGAGGCGATATGCCTAAGTCACTCTCTTACGTGCAAACAGCTTTCAATTCCCATCTTCATTTTATGGTCTTTTTCTCTACTTTTTCTTTTGGAAAGTATAACATTGAACACCCTTTTCCGAATTTTTAATACCAAAGGATCATCTTCACCCATCAAGCACGGACACATAACCAGTCAAATCAAGTAAGGACACGTTGTGTGTGTCTAATAATTAGCTAAAATCTGGTATTTTGACTTTTATAGTTGGGTTTCTTGTTTATAATTCCTTGATTATAGGGAAATAAGAGCAAACGAAAGGTTGGACAAATTAAACACGTTCCCCTAACTTTTACTGTTTTCCCATGTCAAAGAACAAATGAAAAGTTAGACGGATGAAACACGTTCCTTTGGCTTCTCCCATGTGAGCTGTCAATAGAAGAAGAAGGAGATAAAGGATCGCTGACTTCACTGGACTTTAACTATCGCACTTTTTCAATTTAATATCATCTGCCAACTATATTTGTTTACTTTTTGAATAGCTATATACCTTTAGGAGTAAATACATAACTCAGTTTTTTAAAATTCCAATAATGTTTTCAATAACCGTGTGACTATATTGAAATGTTAAAAATCATAATAGAATAGCGTGGACTCTGTCATTATTAATTAGTAATTCATCTATTAGTGTTCAAGATGCAAAATTCAATTTGCATATCAATATAACAAGTTTAATGCCAGTACAACATGGATCTAATAGGCAGTAGTTTGAAATAAATTCTTCTTCGCCAAAGTAGAGATTTTGCTCTCTTTTATTTATGAGCATTATTTTCAATGTTAATAATAATAGATGATATTTCAGCCGCATAAAAGAGGACATTACAAATGTATAATTTATAGAGAAGATATATATATATATATTATGATTGACAAATGGAAGTAAAGGTGATTATAAATTGTGAAATAGACCTACACGGTTCATAGTGTTCTGCCGTTGAGAACCCAAAAGTCAAGATTTTATATGTTTGTGAAATAGACCTACACTGGTTGGGGGTTTGCGCCAGCGAGCGATGACCCTTGGCTTGGCTAGGCGAGGGCCACTAACCCTCGTCGAATCTAGGAGAGGGCCTCGATCCTTGCACTAGATCCAGCGACCCTAGCCTACCTTCATCCCACCATCATCGGTCCTTCCCAACGACGATAGGAGGCGACAACGAGGGCTTGCGTAGCCCTTACCATTCTACAATCTCTTCCCCTTCTCTTAATATTTAGGTTTAAATTAAATTAAATTAATATTTACATTAAAGTTCAAATTCGAGATAAAACTACGTCGTTTTTTACTTATCTAGCCACGTCAGTATGCAAAACAACGTTGTTTTCAGTTTATCTAACTACGTCAGCGTGCAAAATAACGTTGTCTTGCACTTGTTTCGCCAGAAAAATACCACGTCAGTATTTTGGCTAGATTTTCTCGCCGTTGGCACTTTACTAATCAATTTTACTTCGATTTTAGTACTTATGTGTACCTTTCCGAACTTTTGGCACTTACGTATCTCTCTGTGTCAAGTTTTGACACTTTAGGTATTTGTATCCCTTCTTGTCTACAATCCCACACGGGTTTAAATAGTAATATATCAAAATGAATTATCTGTCGCCATAGTAGAGAGTTTGCTCTCTCTTAGTTTTAAATTTAATAATAACAAATGATATTCTAACCAAATATAATGGGACATCATGAATGTATAATTCAGAGCAAAAATATACATTATTATTGACAAATGGAAGTAAAGGTATTTATAAATTGTGAAATAGTCCTACTTCAATGTACGGTCAATAGTATCTGGTTATGTGAATCGGAAAGTCAGGATTTTAGATGTGCGGAAAAGACTGAAGTCGTCCATTCTACTAACCGACCCGATAATTCAGGGATTGGAAAGAGACAATTGACAATGAACAAAACAAGGGCCCCACGACGTTTCAGCTTTCATTGACTGACTATTGATAGTTGCGTAGCTTGTCACGGCCTTGTAATTTTTTAAACTAAAGAGGACCGCAAAAAGATCTCTCATACTATTCTTGCATTGATGACATCAACATGTCTTAGTATGGGAATATATGTTGCCCCCAATTATATATTCGGAATTACTTCGAAACAACATCGCAAGAAAACCAAAAAGTAGGCCCCCATGGTGTTTTCAGCTTTCATTGACCGACCTTATCACCAATTGTTAACTTGCATGTCACGGACTTGTAATTTTCTAATTTTGAGAGGAGGATAAAAATTTCTGTCATGACTATTCTTGCATTTGATGATATCATCATGTCTTACTATGATCGAATATATTGCCCGCTAGTATATATTCACAAATTGTTTCGAAACAATGTCAAGAGAGAACCAAAAAGACTCGAGCTGAGAGCGTTTCGGTACAAATCCTCATGGACCTTGCCTATAGATATCAGCTTTTGCCCATGTCATTCTCATGCCTAACTACAATCATTCTTCTATTAGGGAGTGTCCTAGCTTTAGTAAAAGATGGCCGGGACGAGATTGATCAATTGGCTTTATTAGAATTCAAGGCTCAAATAGTTGATCCTAGTGGGGTTTTGAGCTCGTGGAATGATTCTAGCCACTTTTGCGATTGGGATGGTGTCACTTGCGGTCGCAAACACCGAAGAGTCACCATACTAGACCTTCGCTCCAAGAACTTATTTGGGGTCATGCCCCCCCATATTAGTAATCTGAGCTTTCTGAGGGGCGTCCATTTGGAGAACAACAGTTTTCATGCCAAAATTCCCCCGCATTTTGGCCGCTTGTTTCGATTGCAGAAATTGTTCCTTAATCACAACTTGTTCAGTGGTCAGATCCCTTTGAATCTCTCCTATTGCTCTAATCTGCTCGTTCTCAACTTAGGCTACAACATGCTCAAAGGAAATTTGCCGACAGAACTGGGCTCGTTGTCCAAGCTCCAAAAACTTGTGCTTCATGTCAACAGCTTGATGGGAAACATCCCGCCGTCTATTGGAAACTCATCATCTCTTCAATTATTCACAATATTGTCGAATAACTTCGGTGGTATGATCCCAGAGACTCTTGGCCAGCTGAGAAATCTAGAGTTACTCCTTCTCTCCGAAAATAAATTTGTCGGTACAATTCCTATCTCAATCTTCAATATATCCGGTGTGACATTGCTTGATGTAGGTGAAACCAATTAGAAGGGGGTTTACCTGGTGACTTAGGCTTCACTCTTCCGAATATCGAGACTATCAATATGTGGCAGAACCACCTCACTGGACCCAGTCCTGAGTCAATATCCAACGCCTCTAACCTCAAGCTAATCCAAATCGACGAGAACCATTTTACTAGGAAAGTTCCTTCCTTTTCAAAGATAAGAGGACTCTATCGGTTTAATATTGGCTCCAACAACTTAGGAGGTGAGCAATCTACTGATTTGGACTTCCTCTGCTCTTTAACCAATTCCACAAAATTGAAATATTTGGCTATATCAGAAAATGTTTTTCGAGGACTAATACCCAACTGTATTAGTAACCTCTCGACCGCCCTTTCCATGTTTTGGTTAGGAAACAACTATATTTCTGGAACCTTACCTTCCAAAATCGGAAATCTCATCAATTTAGAGCTCTTGGAAATGGTGGGCAATAACATCTCAGGAAACATTCCTTTGGAGATTGGAAATATGAACAAACTGAAGTATTTGGATCTCGGCTACAATGAACTCTCGGGGCAAATACCGGAAACTTTTGGGAATTTAAGGATGTTAACCCAATTGTACTTGAATAGCAATAATTTCCGAGGCTCGATACCATCGTCTTTGAAAAATTGCCAAAATCTACTTCTCTTGGACCTTTCGACCAACAACCTCAGTGGTCATGTACCCCCAGAAATTATGGGCATCTCATCTTTGTCGATTTACCTTGACTTGTCTCAAAATAATCTTACCGGCTCCCTCCCATAAGAAGTTGGAAAATTGCAAAATCTTGTCGAACTACGTCTTTATGGGAACAGATTATCTCAACAGATTCCAAGCAGTATAGGCAGTTGTATAAGCATGGAATACCTATATGTACAGGATAACTTCTTTAAAGGGCCCCTACCATCAATTATGAGTTCCATGAGAGGCCTTCAGGTTTTGAATGTTTCCAACAACCAATTGTCTGGCCAAATCCCGAAATTTCTAGAGTCGCTAAATTTGAAGAATTTGAGCCTATCTTACAACGATTTCGAGGGTGCATTGCCTACAGGAGGTGTTTTCAAAAGTGTCATTTCAACTTCGGTCGTTGGAAACAAGAAGCTTTGCGGGGGTCTCCCAGATTTTCAACTACCGAAATGCTACTACAAAGAGTCAAACCGGACGAGAATAAGTGGAATTGCAAAAATTCTTATATCTACAGTCTCTGCTCTTGTTGGAGTAGCTTGCACACTGTCTTTGTTATACTTCTTCTGGTTTGGACACAATAAGAATGCATCAGCTTCAAGCTCTTCTGAAGATGGGTTTTTGCATGTTTCTTATCACAATCTACTAAAAGCGATAGGTGGATTCTCCTCCACAAATCTGCTTGGCATGGGAAGTTTTGGGTCCGTGTACAAAGGGCTACTTGATCAAACTCAGTCGGTTGTGGCCATCAAGATTCTCGACCTTACATGTGATGGAGCTTCCAACAGCTTCATAGCCGAGTGCGAGGTCTTGAGAAGAATCCGACACCGTAATCTCGTGAAGGTACTCACAGCATGTTCTGGGTTTGATTTTAATGGAAATGATTTCAAGGCACTGGTCTACGAATTCATGTCAAATGGAAGCTTGGATGAGTGGTTGCACCCAACTGCATCACAATTTACGGAGAGAAACAAGTTGAGTCTACTTGAGAGAGTGAATATTGCAATCGATGTTGCTTGTGCACTAGATTATCTCCATCATCACTATGAAATGCCAATAGTTCATTGTGATCTAAAGCCAAGTAATGTCCTTCTTGACGATGAAATGAATGGACATGTAGGCGATTTTGGGCTTGCCAGGTTCCTTCCAAAAGCAACACATAAGTTGCTAGTAGATCAATCGAGCTCTGTCGGAGTAAAAAGGATCTTTTGGCTACGTAGCTCCAGGTAATGAAGCACACCTTGGGTCATTCAGTTTGTCTTTTTGAACACATAATCGTAGATAGATCCTTAAAGAAAAAGGCATAGACATAAAACGTCACCGAGAATATATTTCAAACTTAATCATTGACCTTGCATCAATACATTGTTGATTGTTGTAGAGTATGGCATGGGAACTGCGGTATCTACAGAAGGAGATGTGTATAGCTTCGGAGTCCTCGTTTTGGAGATGTTCACAGGCAAGAGGCCGATTGATGACATATTTGAAAATGGGTTGGACCTTCATCGCTTCACAAAGGCAGCTTTGGCAGACCGTGTGGAGAAGGCAATTGATCCCATTTTGCTTCAGGAAATCAAGGAGTTGGAGAAGAGACGAACAATTGCTCCAGAGGGCAAGAACAAGAGCTGGTGTAGTATCAAGGATTGTTTGGTTTTGATCATCGAAGTAGAAATCACCTGCTCTTTTGAATCTTCGAAGGAGCGAATGGACATCTGCGATGCATTGACTAAACTCCAAGGAATGAGGAAGAAACTTCTTGAGTTCATTGTCACTGTCTAGTTGATGTCAAATTTGAACTTCATATGGAGTCATGTGGTCTTCATGGTCATTGCTTTTTGGTTTTTCTTCCTTTGTAATTCAACCATTCTCTAGATGTTACGTTTTGTCTTTCAACAATTTGGTCTTCATGGTGGGTATGCGCTACTTGTACCTATAATTTTAGTAAATGTTAATTTTGTTGCGTCATGCGGACCAATAAGCTGGGCTACTGAAACCCAGTACTTCATTCTTTCTTTGGTTCTTGCTTGTGTGTGGCTGCTATTAATGGTGCCTTTGGCTCTGCATGCACAAAAGTGGTACACCCTTAGTTGTTCGATTGGCTTCCACCTGAAGTATCCTTTGGTCAAAGAAGCTCTCAAAAAAGCTGCTCCAGTGACTCCTGATACTGTCATTGTAAAACAAAGTATCCAGGCATGGGAGCCCCTCTGCAAGTTTCTTCTATTGTGATGAGGATTCTTTCACAGCCATGGAAGAAACCAATTCTTTGCTATTAATCATTGTGTAGCGCATGTTGAAATGGGCAGGATGGTGACTGGCTCTAATGTAGTGGTGGAAACACATCGGTAATTGCCTGTAGTGAGGGAAGGCATCGGATTTTGGAGACAATGTGATATTGCTGCTGCAAACTGCTTAGACAGATTTGCTAGAATCTTGACACTATCCAACAATTCGAGCCTTGGATACGTCATGGAGCAGGTATGTCACTAGAAGTGCCTGTGAAGATCTCTACTTTGTCCACGTGCCCTTGACTTTGTCTTAAAACTGTTCTTATTTGCACTTCACTTTATTTTAACTAATTGATTTATTTTTTATCCTTCTATAAGTAAAAAGGAGGATATAAGGATCTCATCTCAACATGAAAGTTGTGGGAAACGAACAATTTTTTTCACAAATGCGAGAGCAAGAGGACTAACGCTATCAAGAAAACCAGCAACACATTTTTCGTTGATGTGCAAATGTCGCTCTCTATTTTGTTGTTGCTTCTTGCAAGAGTGATATGAACTGATGATGTCAAACGTGGATACGGATTAATGTTTATCAATTTCAGTACCATGATGTTTCAATGATGTGCAAATGTAGCTTTCTCTTGTATTTATTTCCCGTAGAGAATAATACGAGAATGTTGTTTCACAGAGTGTTTTGGCAAAAATGGTAACTAGTTTTAGCTTTGATAGTTAAGAACTCTATGTATGTTCATAGCAGATGCAGACGTTCATCATCAACTCATCATTAAACACTTGAATTCATTGAATTTTAATATTCTCATTACAAAAAGAGACAACAACAGTTACAACTTTAATATGTGCTCAAAGCACGCACAACACTATAAGAAAGAGAAGATAACGGATGAGTTTATAATATAGTTAGACCTCCCACTGATCACGTGCAACCTACAACAGCCAATCAAAGTCCTGTCACATCTTGCTACATTATTATCCATGAAATTAACAAACATCCAATAGAATCCTCTCTTTTCTCTTCGTTGAAGGTCAACTTCAATCGTTTTTCACAAGAGGCCTAAAATGATTTGCTGGAAGTGATTATCACCGATGGGGAATCAATCCACTGGAACCATCTGAGGGGTTTCTGTGAGTTCTTGAAATGGAATGATGCCGAAAAAAATTTGAAGTAATTGCAATTTCCTTGCTACAATATTAAGAGGAAAGAGCATTGTCAGTACACTCTGTATTTCCACATCAAGCAATAAAAAACTGCATATAAAGGAGAATTGTAAAAGTTATATCTAAAAAATGCGGCAAGATTCAATGAGCTAAAACCAACATAGCAAAGAAGCTCAACCAGACTACAAACCTAGAACATCTGAAAGGCCGTGAATCAGAAATGAGAGACTTGCTCCAATGATTGGAAGCACATGGAAAATTTCAAAGTTGAATGATTAGCTTAGCTCAGCAAAACATGCTTCTGTAGTTTGATTATGTTCAAACTAGTCAAAACACATTTATAACTTTCACAATGCAATGTAAGGAAGGTAAACAACCCATGCATGCACAGGAGCTATATACCCGATGCATTGGAAACATTTGGTGGACCAGTGAACCTGCCTGTTTGTCATGATTCTGATCCAGCAGTCAAATACGCATCAACGTATATGCAAACAACATTATATGATACAACCTCTTGGTTGGAGTGATTCGTGTAGAACCAGATTATACCCTCCACATTCTCGCTTTGTTCTTGTTTGTAATGCCTAGCATGGCAATCATGAAAATGGTAACTGCACTCCCACCAAACGTCAAAACTGTGGACACCGTTCAGGAGAAGCGAATCCAAGAAAAGTAAAACTGCCATACTATTCCATTTGAACCAGAAAAGACAAGATATGAAATTTAAAGGATAATATATTACTGAAGCACTCCATCAATCTATTTCCAGCCTACACTCTAAAAGCCACAGACTGAGATGTTCAATCAAAATCCACTTACAATAAGCAACTAAAAGAAATGGAATGGATCTAGCATCAATCGAAAGTGAATCGACAAACGTCAAATTCCTAGACCTCATATTCGCCTTAGAAGTTGCTAAGAAACCCTACAGGAAGAGGAAGGGGGAGGAGTGGATCTAGCATCAATCGAAAGTGAATCAACAAACGTCAAATTCCAATACCTCATGTGACATCCCAGATTTTCAACTCTATTTTCTACTGAATGAATTAGACATTTCATTGACGCGCCTATAGGGTTATTCTCAGAGTTGATCACTCTCAAGATAACTAGATTATCTAGGGAAACCATTAAGGAATTTTAAGGTAATAGACTTGAGAATTCAACAAGGAATCGACTTTTCAACCGTGTCCATCTTTAGAGATTATTACAGCATATTATAAAATTGATTTGAAATTAGAGATAGACTGGTTCGACAGAGATATGTGGCTAGTCGTGAGTGATACCACTAAATTGCAAAATTCTAGTCGGCGGGCACTAGATTGATTTTCTTATTATTTTGGTACCCTGTGTCCGTATTTGGATCCTAGAAATTTTCACGACAACCGAAAATTGCCAATGAGTCGAGTGGGTTCAATGTGGCTTGAAGAAAATCGACCACGGGTCATTTGCACTTAAAAATTTCTGAAAGTTACCTGGTAGCCCAGGTCACGCTAAAAACGCGCCAAATGGAAATTAACAGCGAATTCGAGTCTGATTTTAGAAATTAAAGTTTCTGTCATGTCACAATAAATTCTAGAAGTGTCGACTCCGTCTTAGAAGACTTTTCTGCAACCCGAGACTTTTTGGGAAAAAGTTGTCGCAGGGCCGTTTTTGTTCAAAAAATACCGGAGATTGTTTGTGGTCGCAAAATTGGGATGCGAGATGGATCCATTAGTGAGGAAAGTTATCAATTTGATAATTGAGGTATCATTTGAATTTGTAAAGGCCATATGGGATTGAATGGAAGAGGAAATCATGACCAATTGAAGCCATTTCCTTCAAAATCCGTATGCCTCCTTGGCCTAGCCCAAAATGGACCATTTCAAGGTTGTAAAGGTGAGCATTGGTGGCTCATTGAGGGCCAAGGAAGATGGATTGGTTGAGGATGAGGTCAAGGGGACCATTTGGTGGAAATTAAGCTTGGTAGGCCCCCTTTGTTCCCCCTCTTGTCTCTACCAAGCAACCAGCTAGCATTTCTCTCCTCTTTCCTCCATTTTTGGCCACCACCAGCAACAAGAAGCCAGCAGCGTTGCCAGGGACAGCGGGAGAAGCTGGTGCCGTAGTCGCCGCCTTACGTCATTGTTCGGACCGCCGAACTGCTCACTGTCCATGCGCGCACCACCACCCGCGCTATCCGCCCCTCTCGTCCCCTCACGCAATTCCAAAGCTGTTTCAGGTCTGTTGGACCTCATCTGGAGCTATCCCGGTCTCGTTCAACCCTCGTGAGTGTCCGTCAAGGCCCGATATGGCCTATTCACCCTTTCCTGAGCAATTCCCGTGCTAACCGTGCTTGTTTCCCTTCCGTTTTAATAAGGACAGAACATAAATTTAGTGGGTTTTACAGCGGCTTCTAGGCCCGTTTTGAGGACTTTTCGAGCCTCGAAACCTAGGCCCGCTTTGAGGAAAATCGGTCCCCGTCACGTTCCCGATGTTTTGTACCGAACCATTCGTCGAACGGGTGAGTTTAACTCACTAATCCTTGCTTAGTTTTCTAATGATGCTTAGGGGTTGATTAGATTTAATTAAGTGCAATTAGGTGGATAATTAGATTAGAAGAATTAAATTAGGGATTTACCTATGTATGTTAGGCAAATGGTTAGTGTAATTAGCAAGGGAATAGGCTCTAATATTTATTGCACGGACCTTAGAAATTTTCCGGGTCCGTTTCGGCGTCCAATTAGGCATTACGGGCCTAAATTAGATTTATTGCTATTTAATAATTAATTTTCGTAATTATTTATTTATTTATTTATTTTTCGAAAATTAGACCAGGATAGCTATACTATCTATTTATCAACTTAGGGTGAGCAGTCCTAGACTATGGTCGAACTTATAGATAATATTAAATGTATCGACCGGAGGGAGGTCGTGGTGACATGTAATCGACTAAGTTGATTGATCAATGATTGATCTATTGTGATGATTGGGTGCTTATTCGAAATGTGCTGACTTGCTGGTGAAATTTGAGACTAAGGTAAGTCATCTTACCTATGTTGTGCTTAGGCAGCCCTTATGACGTATTGGCCTACTAATCGAGTCTTAGGAGGGTAGAACTTGCTGAGACATAGTCTCCAAGTTGTGGGATAACATTTCAGGTCCCTAGATGGCAATACCTCCACCTCCTCGTCCTCCTATGCATTTTGGTATTCCTCAGGAGATGACTGAGACAGAGTATCACTTCCCAATACACTCGCACCTAGAAGGGCTAGAGTATGTGTTGATAGAGTCCAAGGTCTGGGTTGATGTGAATAGAGACGACCTGGTACCCCATGAGTATCGATCACAGTATCATCATTACCATGATGGGAGAAGAGAGGGTCCCATCCCCGAAGGTGATTTGCCTCTGTATGATCTAGAAGCAGCATTCGGGTTGGGGATAGCAGACCATAAGGATGGGTCGGTAGTGGATGCCAAGGATGCCAAGCTCGAGGGCGATCCTGAGTTGCTAGTATACTCAATCGGGGGTGCTAATTGGAGTGAAGAGGAATGGGAGATAGCCGAGCAAGAGGAAGGACCAGAGGAGGATCGGGAGTGGGAATGGCCAGAGGAGGAACCTGCAGAGGATGAGCCTGAGGATGAACTTGAAGAGGAAGACCCTGAAGAAGACCCTGAAGATGAAGAGGAGGAGGATGATCCCGAGGAGGATTCAGAGTATGACCTAGATGAGGACTAAGACCTCACCCTGTTTTGTAAACCTCGGATTTTGAGCTGTTGTATGATAGATCAAACTTTTGTGAATAGTATTGTATTATATACTATGAGATTTGCTTTGTATAAAAGTATGGTTGTGGTTTTTCATGATGGAAAAATATGGCCCTACTTTTCTATCCCATTGTTTTATTGTGTGGGAATTGTTTAACTGCTTCCGCATGTGTATATAAAATGAACTTGTCAGCGATGCGTCCTGGGACGTCGCTATTTAATCAACCATGCAAGGATGGGCGCGTGCCCGAGAACCGAGGCGTGACATCCCCCTTTTGCGGTATCAAAGCAAGTTTAAGTATTGAAGTGATAAGGTGCAATGACCTATGAGATAGTAGTAGGATGGCCTTTAAATTCATGTCTGGTGCATGTCGATGGTAGTTGATTGGTAAATTTGTTAGTCGTGTATGAATTGCTCATCTTCTAATCTAGTGTGGATTTGGAAGACAGGTGTCAGTAAAAGACTGAGCCACGAGTGACTAGGAGCCAAGAACTCCTGCCAAGAGGGCCAATAGGGCCGTGACTAGGGGTAAAGCGCCGACTAGGGTCGGTATCCGAGGAGGTAGAGGTAAAGCGCTAGCATAAGCTAGTGTTAGTGGCGTAGCACCACCTTTTGTCGGTGCTGGGTTAGCAGCCCCGGGTGATTAGGGAAACATGGGGATCACCCAAGCCTTAGATGCCATGCGAGAAATGATGGGGCAACAGTCCCGAGATCAAGTTGCCGCCTTTACCGCTGCTATTGAAGTTGCTACCACTGCCGCTACCAATGCCGCCGTACCTGCCGCCGCACCTGTTGCTGCACCTACCGATGTTCCAGCGGGAAACATAGACTTGGGCAGAGATAGACCGATCCACAAGTTAGTGGAGCAATTTCTGAAACTAAACCCGCCGAGGTTTACAGGTATTAAAGACCCCGAGACCGCCTCACTGTGGATACAGGATCTGGAGAAGGCCTTTGCACTCCTGATGTGCACGGAGACAAATAAGGTAACCCTGGCAATATATTAGTTGGAGGGCAATGCCAACACCTGGTGGAGAGCCGCCAGAGAGACTGTATTTCTAGGAGATGTAGTCCCACGGTGGAATACTTTCCTTAGGGCGTTCAACAAACAGTATTTCTCGAGGAGTGCCAGGGAACAGAAATTGGAAGAATTTCAGCGTCTTCATCAGGGGACGATGACCGTTGACCAGTATGGGGTCAAGTTTGCGAAGCTATCTCAGTACGCTCCAAGGCTGATTGAGGACCCTGAAGAGAAAGCTCGGAGGTTCAAAAATGGCATTCGACAAGAATTGAGACAGCCATTAGTACCATTTGTCGAACACAACTACTCGAAAGGAGTCTGAACGAACAAGTTCCCTCGTTTGGATCGAGGTTTAATGCTCATCAAAAAGGGATCCGCTAGGGAAAGAGACCCATGCCTAGAGGTAGTTTCCAAGTCCCATCCAACAGGAAAGGTGGAGATGGAAAGTCAAGATCGAGCCAAAACGTCGCATGTCATCTGTGTGGAAGACGGCATGGTCCAAATCAATGCCTTAGAAGGACGGGCGCCTACTTTAAATATGGTATATAGGGCCACCTGGCAAGGAATTGTCCTCGAAGGCCAAGAGAACAACCACAATTACCGCCGCCGCCACAGATGGGACAAATAAGAGGGTGTGCCCCTCAGAACATGCCGCAGGGAGGACAGCTGAGACCTCCAGTTCAGGGAACAATGTATGCTATTATGTAGGGTTAGGCAGAAGCTGCGCTGACGTGATCACAGGTATGGTTTCTCTAAACAACCATCCTGCGTACGTTTTGTTTGATCCAGGAGCGACCCACTCCCTCATTACCGAACAATATGTTAAGTTGATAGGAGTCAGTCTTATATTATTGGAGTCAGCAATTTGCATATTTACACCCTTGAAAGATAAAGTCATTGCTGCATTAGGTTGTTCGAGGTGCAAGTTAGAGATTTGTGAGCGAGTGGGGAAAATTGATCAGTTAGTCCTAACCATGTATGATTTCGATTTAATAATTGGCATGGACTGGCTCACCAAGCAATGAGCTAAAATGGACTGCTATCGCAAAGCGATTCAGTTTGACCTGATAAAGGGTGAGAGCTTCGAGTTTGTCGGAAGTCGAGGAGGACCCTCGATTGTCTTGACCTTGTCACCAGAGGCAACTCGTCTGTTAGACGAGGGTTGTCAAGGGTACCTGGCAACTCTCGTATTGAGGAACTGAAAATGGAAGATATTTCAATCGTACAAGAATTTTCAGATGTCTTTCCTAAGGAATTGTCAGGATTACCGCTTGAGAGAGAAATTAAGTTCATGATCAAACTAGCACCCGGGACAGAGCTAATTTCTAAGGCTCCTTACCGGATGGGCGTTATCTAAGTTGAAAGAACTGAAGGTGCAGATGCAAGAGTTACTGGATAAAGGATTTATTCGTCCTAATGCATCACCTTGGGGAGCACCAGTTTTGTTTGTAAAGAAGAAAGATGATTTGTTGCGTCTGTGCATCAATTATTGACAAATCAATTAGATAATGATCAAGAATAAGTATCCACTCCCAAGGATAGATGACATGTTTGATTAGTTGCAAGGAGCGTCGATATTTTCAAAGATCAACTTAAGGATGGGATATCATCAGCTAAAAATTAGGAAGGAGGATATTCCTAAGTCAGCATTTCGTACTTGGTATGGTCACTATGAATTCACAGTGATGCCATTCGAGTTGACGAATGCTCCAGCTGCCTTCATGGATTTGATGAACAGAGTATTCAAAGAATATCTAGATCAGTTTGTGATCGTGTTCATCGATGATATCCTGGTTTATTCAAGAAGTGATGAAGAACATGAGAATCATCTGAGGTTGGTACTTCAGAAGTTAAGAGTCCATTAGTTATACGCTAAGTTTAGCAAGTGCAAGTTTTGGTTGACTCGTGTTGCTTTCTTAGGACATGTTATCTCTGGTGAAGGAATTTCAGTGGACCCGAGCAAGATAGAAGCAGTGATCAATTGGCCAAGACCGACTACAGTGACCGAAATCAGAAGTTTTCTGGGTTTGGTAGGTTATTACAGACGGTTTGTGGAAAGGTTCTCATCTTTAGCATTGCCTCTAACAAGACTCCTAAAGAAAGACGAGAAATTTGTTTGGACAAACAAGTGCGAGCGTAAATTTCAAGAGCTGAAGGAAAAGCTGACTACCGTACCTGTGCTAACCATTCCATCTGGTCCTGGAGAATTCGAGATCTACAGTGATGCGTCATTTAGAGGGTTAGGTTGCGTGCTGATGCAACATGGTAGAGTTGTTGCATACGCCTCCCGCCGGTTGAGAACCCATGAACAAAATTACCTGACGCGTGACTTAGAGCTCGCGGCGATTATATTTGCCCTGAAGATGTGGGGAAAAATTCCAGATCTTCACGAACCATCAAAGTCTCAAGTATTTGTTCTCTCATAAGAAGCTGAACATGAGACAACACTGATGGATGGAATTGCTGAAAGACTATGACTGTGATATCCTATATCACCCGGGAAAGAAGAATAAGGTTGCCAATGCTTTGAGTCGAAAGTCTTCAGTTGTGCACATACTGATAAAGGAGTGGAACCTAATCGAGAGAGCTCGAGATTCGGTATTCAAGTTTGAGGTAGGCCACCTCGCAAGTCTTATGGCTATCCTCAAGATTGAACCGAATGTTCAGATCAGAATCAAGCTACTCCAACAGACAGATCTAGATGTACAGAAAATTTTTCAAGAGGACACTGAGAAAAGAAAGGCTGACTTTCAGATTTCTGATGGTGGAACACTAAGGTTCCGAGGACGCTTAGTTGTTTCTGACGATGTGGAGCTTAGAGAAAATATTTTATCTGAAGCCCATCGTAGCAGTTACAGCATTCATCCTAGAAGTACTAAAATGTATCAGTATCTGCGTCAACACTATTGGTGGTCAGGTATGAAGGCGGACATCGCCAAGCATGTCGCCAAGTGTTTGACATGTCAGCAGGTAAAAGCTCAGCATTGCAAGCCGAAAGGACTTTTACAACCTCTCGCGATCCCAGAATGGAAATGAGAGTATATCATGATGGATTTCGTGACCGGACTACTAAGGAGTCAAAAAGGAAATGATTCGATTTAGGTAGTAGTCGACCGACTGACAAAGTTGGCTCACTTTATTGCAGTTCGAAAAGACCTCAATCTAGATAGACACGCAGATTTATATGTGCGTCAGGTGGTTCGAATGCATAGAGTGCCGGTTACGATAACGTCAGATAGAGACCTGAGATTTACTATCACTTTTTGGGTGCTCTAGGTACAAAACTTCAATACAGTACGGTATATCATCCTCAGACGAATGGCCAGTCTAAGAGGACGATTCAGACCCTCGAGGACATGCTAAGAGCTTGTGTACTAAACTTCAAAGGAAGTTGGGAAGATCAGCTTCACCTGGTGGAATTTGCCTACAACAACAGTTATCAACATAGCATTCAGATGGCTCCATTCGAAGCGTTATATAGCAGAGTGTGCAGGACACCGGTGTGTTGGGATGAAGTTAGGGCAAGGAAGATCACCGGCCCAGAGTTGGTCTGGCAGTCAGTGGATGCCATGGCATTAATCATAGGCAGATTAAAGACCGCACAGAGTAGATAGAAAAGTTATGCAAATAAGCGCCGGAGATTATTGGAATTCCAAGTTGGTGATCACGTTTTTCTGAAAGTGTCACCAATGAGGGGAACTTCGCGCTTCAGAAAGAAAGGAAAACTGAGTCCGAGGTACAGAGGTCCATTCGAGATTTTAGCACATCGTCTTGCGTTGCCGCCAAGATTGGCGAAAGTGCACGACGTCTTTCACGTGTCGATGTTAAGGAAATATGAGCCTGACCCAACTCACGTGCTCAATTTTGAGGAATTTGACGTGGATGACCGAGTATCATATGTTGCAAGCCCGATTCAAATTGTGGACATGAAAGAACAAGTACTGCGTACAAAGACCATCCCATTGGTCAAAGTGGTTTTGCAACACCACGGTACTGAAGGAGCGACATGGGAGACTGAAGAGTCGATGAGAGAATTGTACCCCCACCTTTTTGTTTAAGTTATGTAATGGTTTAAATTTCGAGGATGAAATTTTTATAAAAGGGGAAGAGTTGTGACATCCGAGATTTTCAACCCTGTTTTCTACTAAATGAATCAGACATTTCATTGACGCGCCTATAAGGCTATTCTCAGAGCTGATCACTCTCGAGATAACTAGACTATCTGAGGAAATCATTAAGGAATTTTAAGGCAATAGACTTCTTGACCATGTCCATCTTTAGAGGTCATTACGACACAGTATAAAATCGATTTGAAATCAAAGATAGGTTGGTTCGACGGATATATGCGGCTAATCGTAGGTGACACCACTAAATTGAAAAATTATTGTCGACCGGCACTAGACTGATTTTCTTATTATTTTGGTACCTTGTGTCCGTATTTAGATCCTCGAGATTTTCACGACAATTGAGAGTCGCCAATGAGCGAGTGGGTTCAATATGGCTCGAAAAAAATTGACAACGGGTCATTTGCACTTAAAAATTTCTGAAAGTTACCCAGTAGCTTAGGTCACGCTAAAAACGCACCAAATGAAAATTAATCGCGAATTTGAGTCCGATTTTAGAAATTGAAGTTTCTATCATGTCACAATAAATTCGTATGCCCCCTTGGCCTAGCCCAAAATGGACCATCTTAAGGTTGTAAAGGTGAGCATTGGTGGCTCATTGAGGGCCAAGGAAGATGGCTTGGCTGAGGATGAGGTCAAGGGGACCATTTGGTGGAAATTAAGTTTGGTAGGCCCCCTTTGTTCCCCTTCTCTTCTCTACCAAGCAACCAGCTAGCATTTCCCTCCTCTTTCCTCCATTTTTGGCCACCACCAGCAACCAAGAAGCCAGTAGCATTGCCAGAGACAACAGGAGAAGCCGGTGCCGTCGTCGCCGCCTCACGCCGTCGTTCGGACCGCCGGACCGCTCACCGTCCACGTGCGCGCCACCGCCCATGCTGTCCGCTCCTCTCGCCTCCTCACGCAATTCTGGTAGCTGTTTCAGGTCTGTTGGAGCTCATCTGGAGCTTTCCCGGTCCCGTTCGACCCTCGTGAGTGTCCATCAAGGCCTGGTATGGCCTATTCACCCTTTCCCGAGCAATTCCCGTGCTAACCGAGCTTGTTTCCCTTCTGTTTCAACAAGGAGAGAACAAAAACTTTGTGGGCTTTACAGCGGCATCTAGGCCCGTTTTGAGGACTTTACGAGCCTCGAAACCTAGGCCCGCTGTGAGGAGAATCAGTCCCCGTCGCGTTCCCGACGTTTTACACCAAACCGTTCATCGAACGGGTGAGTTTAACTCACTAATCCTTGCTTAGTTTGCTAATGATGCTTAGAAGTTGATTAGATTTAATTAAGTGCAATTAGGTGGATAGATTAGATTAGAATAATTAAATTAGGGATTTACCTATGCATGTTAGGCAAATGGTTAGTGAAATTAGCAAGGAAATAGGCTCTAATATTTATTGCACGAACCTTGGAAATTTTCTGGGTCCGTTTCGGCGTCCAATTAGGCATTACGTGCCTAAATTAGATTTATTTCTATTTAATAATTAATTTTCGTATTTATTTATTTATTTATTTTTCGAAAATTAGACCGAGATAGCCGGCAACCGAAATTTTATGCTAGTTATGGTGGTACTCTCTGTTTATTTAACCGAGCCTTGGTTTGTGCAAAATTGAATTAATAATGATTTTAGGATTTATTCCTAAATTAATCAATTTTTGGTAATTAATTGGAAAAAAAATCGAGTGTCGGTTGACAGCACCAAAAATATTTTGATGGACTACAGAAAATGGTGGGATTTGTGGAAAAGAAATCTTGTATTTTGGCTAAGGCCGGTGGTGTACCCACGCATGTGTATTTTATCGAGAATGATAAAAATGTTGAATTGATTTAATGGTTAGGTGTGGTATACTATATCAGCCTATAGGCGATATGTCAACTTAGATTGCAAGCAGTATACCTTATCAACTTAAGGAGAGCATTGACAGTATACTTTATCAACTTAGGGAAAGCATTATTAGTGTACTATATTAACCCAAGGGTTCGATATGTCAGCTTAGTTTGAGAGCAGTACACTATTTATCAGCTTAGTGCGAGCTATACTATCTATTTATCAACTTAAGGTGAGCAGTCTTGGATTATGGTCAGACTTATAAATAGTATTAAATGTACCAATCGGAGGGAGGTCGTGGTGACATGTAATCGACTAAGTCGATTGATCAATGATTGATTTATTGTGATAATTGGGTGCCTATTCGAAATGTGTTGACTGATAGGTGGAATCTGAGGCCAAGGTAAGTTATATGACCTGTGTTGTGCTTAGGCAGCCCTTATGGCGTATTGGCCTACTAATCGAGTCTTAGGAGGGTAGAACTCGCTGAGACGTAGTCTCACACAGTTGTGGGATAACATTTCAGGTCCCTATATGACAGTACCTCCACCTCCTCGTCCTCCTATGCATTTTGGTATTCCTCAGGAGATGACTGAGATAGAGTATCACTTCCCAATACACCCCCACCAAGAAGGGCTAGAGTATGTGTTGATAGAGTCCAAGGTCTAGGTTGATGTGAATAGAGACGACCTGGTACCCCATGAGTATCAATCACGGTATCGTCATTACCATGATGGGAGAAGAGAGGGTCTCATCCCGGAAGGTGATGTGCCTCTGTACGTTCTAGAAGCAGCATTCGGGTTGGGGACGGCAGACCCTAAAGATGGGTCGGTAGTGGATGCCAAGGATCCCAAGCTCGAGGGCGATCCTGAGTCACCAGTATACTCAGTCAGGGGTGCTAATTGGAGTGAAGAGGAATGGGAGATAGTCAAGCAAGAGGAAGGACCGGAGGAGGATCAAGAGTGGGAATGGCCAGAGGAGGAACCTGCAGAGGATGAGCCTGAGGATGAACTTGAAGAGGAAGACCCTGAAGAAGACCCTGAAGATGAAGAGGAGGAGGATGATCCCGAGGAGGTTCCAGAGTATGACCCAGATGAGGACCGAGACCTCACCCTATTTTGTAAACCTCGGGTCTTGAGCTGTTGTATGATAAATCAAACTTCTGTGAATAGTATTGTATTATGTACTATGAGATTTGCTTTGTACAAAAGTGTGGTTGTGGTTTTTCATGATGGAAAAATATGGCCCTACTTTTCTATCACATTGTTTTATTGTCAGGGGATTGTTTAACTGCTTCCGCATGCGTATATAAAATAAACGGGTTGGTGATGCATCCTGGGACGTCGCTATTTAATCGACCATGCAGGGATGGGCGCGCGTCTGAGGATCGGTGTGTGACACCTCATATTCGCCATAAAAGTTCCAGGTTCCACTGCTCTTCTCGGCACATTTGGTAAACACGGTGGCGGCAGCGGCATTGGAGTCGACAGTGAGGATGGGAAGGCTAAATCGATCGTGGATGGAGCCGAGGAGGCCTCAGGGGTGTCACCTCCGATGTCATAATTCTCGATGTTGGAGTAAGCCCCCCTCTCTATATGTGGCACCCCTTTTCACGGCCCCCGATCCGTTAGGGTTGCCACAGTCAACTTGTCTCTCACTTGTTCTGATAAAATAAATCATTCTAATACCATAGAGTTTTAAAATAGATCCATAAGTCCTGGGGGTTTATAATTTTGAACGGTCCCTGCGCAGCATATGAAAGTATAGTGGAAGCGACATCACATCTATCTATTCCGAAAGCTGAAATGAGGCACACTTACTAGACAATCTTTATAAAATAAGCCGGACACTTTTATTTACATAAGTCTGATAGATAACATCGGTCAGTACAACAAAAGAAACTGCCATGGACTTTCTAAACCCGGCTATACATCATAAGATAACCTGACCTCCCTTTGGCGTTCCTTTCCATTCAACCCAAAACAAAAGTCTATCAGACAGTGCCGGTGGTTCAAAAAGTGTCACCTGCTACCCGTCACACACACAATCACACCCAGCCCGGTCCATCGGCTGGTGGCGGTGACAACATCCCCAACATCACTCCATCACGTCGGATGTGCACCGACAAAAACTCCTGGACTACTGGGCCATCAGGTAACCCAACATCATGCAGGACTAAAACTCGAACTCGGATGAAGACTAGTCCTCGAACCTTGACATGAGTATGCTCAGAACATATACACTCCACATCAACGGGGATACTGTAAAAAGTACCGCGAGTGACAAATGACAGAGGCATCTTTTAATCTGAAATGTTAGTCCCCAAACGGGGTGAGTATAAACACTCAGCAGTAAAAGATTCATCAAACTATATAATGCAGTACAATCAATATCTAGATTCATGCCAGGTAGATCAAGAACAGGTAATCGAAGAATAGGTATGCATCAAGATCACAATGCTCTTTAATGTAATGACAAATACAATTTCAAAACTATCAAGATGCATCATGTCTAGTTACACAAGTCCCGATCATAGGGCCAAATTGAAATGACATGTCCCATTCCATGCCATACAACTTAGTTCTATAACCAGACCACACACACACTTAGTGGAATCATCATTTATCATTCAAAAGGTTTCATCCCCCAAAGGACCAATGTTTGCATCCCTCCGGGCATTCGCATCCACCTTGGCATCGCGAAAGCCTCTGGCATTCAGCCACTTGGGACCACCGGGCATCTGGAGCATATCATGCCTCTAGGCATCTCGTACCCCACCTGGCATCACGAGGAAAATGGTTATCCCGGCCCTCCGGATTTACGTACCGACTAGCATACAACCGGGCATCCCGAAGCTCTCGAGGAAAAACCTCCGGCATTCAGCCACTTAGGCCATCAGGCATCCACAAGGCATCGACTCATTCGATCCTCTGGGCATCCCGACTCCCGGGGCATCGTTGACCCAAGGGTTCAACGGTAACAATTTAGCATTTTAATTTACAAAAACACTTTCAAATGCTAAAACAAGACGTCTCATGGACCCTCTAACACATCTCAATATTGCACAAATATCCACAGCCAATACCATCATATCACATAGCCATTCGGAACACATTCACCTTCGGACACTTTGTGAAAAATTCGAGAACAGAATAGCCCGATTTTTACAATGTACAGTTCTGGTAAAAAATTTCGAAATAAATACTAAATGGACTCAGAAAATTATGAAATGTTAACATGTTATCAAGGAGACCTAAAGAAAGATGTTTCATGAAGAACACCAAGTCAAATTCCTTACGTATCGAGAGTAAAAATTTCGGTATTCCTTGCTAAAGTTTCTGTAAAATTTCCAGATTTAGCATTTTCATAGAAAAATCATTTCATCAATCAAATCTTGTCCATTTACCCTAAATTTTTTATATGTTATACCTACAGATGTACTCTCCAACTTTCATTAGAATTTGAAGTTAAATTTTGGCTAGAAAATTACAGAAAAATCAAGAAGTCACCGAAGGTCATACTGTCCTTTACAAAAACAGTCCACTAATCTAAAGAGAATTTTTTTCTACTCCTTGAATTTCGACATCTAATGTCCACAATCAAATGTATACAAGTGTATCACACTACAACACAGCCTTATCACTTCCAAAAATCCTCCATAGTCAGATCTTTAAATTCTTGTTCCACTTCAAAATTCGAATCCACAACGCATGCCCTGTTTTTACTTAGTTTTCTTGATCTAGCTTCATCTTACATGTCCAAAAACCAACATGCAGCTCTAAATTCCACCTTTCTCACATCTACCAACTCTTCACTAGATAATAACAGCAAGCAAAACATAGATTGAAGAACTTCTACTTGCCTCAAGTCTTCCTATTCGGTTGCTAACCAAAAACGGGGGTTCGGGTGGGCCTCGGCTTGGCTCAAACGGCGACGGGGATCGGCGGCGTCGACGGCGGCAGCACGGACACGGCGGAAGGCGATCCTCCTCTTCCTCCCTCGCAGCTCACGCCCGCATGCCCGCTCACTCGCTCGAACTCTCTCTCTTTCTCTCGCTCGGACCGCTCGCTCAAGCTCTCAGTTTCCCTCTCTCTCTCTCCTTAGTTCCGAATTCTTTTGTTTCCTATCATTAGTTTACTAATTAAATCTTGCATGCAGGTGACAAATGGCTTCAAGAAGGAGACAAGTGGCTTCAAGAAAGTAACAAGTGGAGAGGGTGGCGTGGCCTTCTCTCCCCTCCCTTGTCCGGTTCTCTCCTTCCCCCCTTTTTCTTTTGGTCAATGGCTATAGGGCCCTCATGGGCTGCTTGGGCCCAAAATTTTTTAGGCCAAAAGATCCAACTAAAAATGGCCCATAAATTTTAAAATATAAGCCCATTGTTTGTACCATTATAAAGCACTTTGTTTTTCCAAAAAAAAAATCAATTTATAATCCATAACCCAAAGGCTTCATGTACAATTGCATAACCAAAGTTCTTGCATGGAAAAAGAATTCGATCAAGCGACAAGATTTCTTTTCCTTACTTGTCGAATCGCACAAAGAAGAGACTTACATGATCCTCAAGCAAAAACCGAATTCCATCCCTTCGGTTCTAAAAATATTATTCACTTATAGTCCAAAGTTTTTCTCTTGTTACACGGTTGATCGGTCCATTGCTAAATATATCACATCAATCCAATAAACAAATACGAGTTAAAGCCCGCAAATAATAACAATGCCACAGTACGACGATACTTCTATCGATTGACCATGACCGTTACCTATCCGAGGATCGTCTAAATTTTTGGATGCCACACTATATATATTTATATCTCTCGCACTTTATGTAAATGTACGAGTGAAAGCTTCGATTTTATTTTTTATTTTTTATTTTGGGGTGTGCGGCCACTTGAGAGTCTCGTTTCGTCTCTGCGGGGAATGACTCGTGGGGGATGTGCAGTGAGTGTGAAGAGAATTTTGGAAAATCAAGTGAGTTTGCCATTGCTTTCGTTTTGCTATTATACTCTCTAAGGTAACTGGGATCGTCCATTTTTCATAATAAAAAAAATGGTCATCAACTTAAATTAAACTTAGTGTGACGGAACAGTCATCCCCTGGGTTATGCTTTTTGTCCTCTCGTAAATGTGAAGAGAAATGGGATTTTAAATGATCTTATGTGGGGTCAAAGAATGGCAGGAGAAATGGCTTTCATCATTTTTTTGTGGTAAGATTTGAACTCTGTGTTTTTTCTTTTTCTGCTCTAACATGGAACAGCCACAAATACCGCCGCCGGTGTCAATCTTACAGCCGAGACAGCAATTATATGGCCTCTAATTGTAGCCGAGGCTGTACATAACTCGGCAAAAAGAGTTGGGAGAAACAGTTGCGAAACTCTTGGACAAATTGTGGATTTAAGTCTAACCCTTGAGGGATCATCTCGCTTGCAAAAGTAGAATGAGGTTTGGCTGTCATTTGGGAATATCAGTTCTGCATAAAACGTGCCCTTTATCACAGATTTTCTGTGTCGATTACTCCATATACTAGTTTAAAGTATGAACTCCTATATCTCTTTGGCTTGTCACAGGTACATATTGAAGAGTTGGGTTTTACTCGCTTAAGATGCACTTCCTTGTCATCAGAAGAAAACAAAGGCCAAAGGTTACGTAACAAGGAAAGCTGTTGGGCGTGACTGTAAAAGGTTTCTTTTGAAATATTGAACTGGCCACTTTAGGAATCTTTCTTTAGTATGGAGAATCTCAGTCACAATTATAATCAAATAGTTAGAGTTGTCGCCAATACATAAATGTTTCCAGCCCTTGAGTTGCTACATTAGTTCAACATGGTGCTTGCAATAAGCGTACCTTTGTTGAGTCATTGTCATTGGTCAGCCTTGGCTTCATGAATCTTTGTTGCTCATTAGATTAGTTCGGAAATTCTTACTTCAACCGAGCTCAACATGGAGTTGGAATCTCTGTTGCTCATTGAGAGTTGGTGCACTTATTTTAGCGTGGAAATTCAGCAGTCACAATGCATGACAGGAGAGGACAACCAAATAAAACTTCATAGTTCTGACTAAACTTTATGCAGCATATTCACTTGCAGTTTGAAAGCCTGAGAACCTAGCTAGCGAAAAAGGGGCAAACTATGAAGGATAAAACATGTTGCTTTTGCTAGCTTTTCTTGTGGAAAAACCATATTCGGGGCAATGGAGACTGAATTGTGGTCCCTGATTTGACTGAACAATTTAATTTGATAAGTAGTTTTAGACTCTAAGAATCCTCATTTCTTATTCTTTCCGAATGCTTAGGTTTCCTCCTCTTCCTCCTTCGCGGCTCACGCCCGCATGCCCGCTCACTCGCTCGAACTCTCTTTCTCTCTTGCTCGGACCGCTCGCTCGAGCTCTCGGTTTCCCTCTCTCTCTCTCCTTAGTTCCGAATGCTTCTTTGTTTTCTTTCATTAGTTTACTAATTAAATCTTGCATGCAGGTGACAAGTGGCTCCAAGAAGAAGACAAGTGGCTTCAAGAAAATAACAAGTGGAGAGGGTGGCGTGGCCTTCTCTCCCCTCCCTTGTCCGGTTCTCTCCTTCCCCCCTTTTTCTTTTGGTCAATGGCTATAGGGCCCTCATGGGCTGCTTGGGCCCAAAATTTTTTAGGCCAAAAGATCCAACTAAAAATGGCCCATAAATTTTAAAATATAAGCCCATTGTTTGTACCATTATAAAGCACTTTGTTTTTCCAAAAAAAAAAAAAATCAATTTATAATCCATAACCCAAAGGCTTCATGTACAATTGCATAACCAAAGTTCTTGCATGGAAAAAGAATTCGATCAAGCGACAAGATTTCTTTTCCTTACTTGTCGAATCGCACAAAGAAGAGACTTACATGATCCTCAAGCAAAAACCGAATTCCATCCCTTCGGTTCTAAAAATATTATTCACTTATAGTCCAAAGTTTTTCTCTTGTTACACGGTTGATCGGTCCATTGCTAAATATATCACATCAATCCAATAAACAAATACGAGTTAAAGCCCGCAAATAATAACAATGCCACAGTACGACGATACTTCTATCGATTGACCATGACCGTTACCTATCCGAGGATCGTCTAAATTTTTGGATGCCACACTATATATATTTATATCTCTCGCACTTTATGTAAATGTACGAGTGAAAGCTTCGATTTTATTTTTTATTTTTTATTTTGGGGTGTGCGGCCACTTGAGAGTCTCTGTTTCGTCTCTGCAGGGAATGACTCGTGGGGGATGTGCAGTGAGTGTGAAGAGAATTTTGGAAAATCAAGTGAGTTTGCCATTGCTTTCGTTTTGCTATTATACTCTCTAAGGTAACTGGGATCGTCCATTTTTCATAATAAAAAAAATGGTCATCAACTTAAATTAAACTTAGTGTGACGGAACAGTCATCCCCTGGGTTATGCTTTTTGTCCTCTCGTAAATGTGAAGAGAAATGGGATTTTAAATGATCTTATGTGGGGTCAAAGAATGGCAGGAGAAATGGCTTTCATCATTTTTTTGTGGTAAGATTTGAACTCTGTGTTTTTTCTTTTTTCTGCTCTAACATGGAACAGCCACAAATACCTGCCGCCAGTGTCAATCTTACAGCCGAGACAGCAATTATATGGCCTCTAATTGTAGCCGAGGCTGTACATAACTGGCAAAAAGAGTTGGGAGAAACAGTTGCGAAACACTGGACAAATTGTGGATTTAAGTCTAACCCTTGAGGGATCATCTGCTTGTTGCAGTAGAATGAGGTTTGGCTGTCATTTGGGAATATCAGTTCTGCATAAAACGTGCCCTTTATCACAGATTTTCTGTGTCGATTACTCCATATACTAGTTTAAAGTATGAACTCCTATATCTCTTTGGCTTGTCACAGGTACATATTGAAGAGTTGGGTTTTACTCGCTTAAGATGCACTTCCTTGTCATCAGAAGAAAACAAAGGCCAAAGGTTACGTAACAAGGAAAGCTGTTGGGCGTGGATCAGTAAAAGGTTTCTTTTGAAATATTGAACTGGCCACTTTAGGAATCTTTCTTTAGTATGGAGAATCTCAGTCACAATTATAATCAAATAGTTAGAGTTGTCGCCAATACATAAATGTTTCCAGCCCTTGAGTTGCTACATTAGTTCAACATGGTGCTTGCAATAACTGTACCTTTGTTGAGTCATTGTCATTGGTCAGCCTTGGCTTCATGAATCTTTGTTGCTCATTGAGATTAGTTCGGAAATTCTTACTTCAACTGAGCTCAACATGGAGTTGGAATCTCTGTTGCTCATTGAGAGTTGGTGCACTTATTTTAGCGTGGAAATTCAGCAGTCACAATGCATGACAGGAGAGGACAACCAAATAAAACTTCATAGTTCTGACTAAACTTTATGCAGCATATTCACTTGCAGTTTGAAAGCCTGAGAACCTAGCTAGCGAAAAAGGGGCAAACTATGAAGGATAAAACATGTTGCTTTTGCTAGCTTTTCTTGTGGAAAAACCATATTCGGGGCAATGGAGACTGAATTGTGGTCCCTGATTTGACTGAACAATTTAATTTGATAAGTAGTTTTAGACTCTAAGAATCCTCATTTCTTATTCTTTCCGAATGCTTAGGTTCAGATCACTGGTTGGATTCGAATGAAAAATCTCTTATTGTACTTTTAGGGGCTAGTCGTATTGCTTTTAGAATGGATCAAAGTCGATATTGGCTGAACTTGCCAAGTTTTGGATTGTCGCTCTTATCTACAAAATGCTTTTGTGTCATAAAAAAAAATTGTAGACTCTTTTAATAGAACAGTTGACAGAACATATCTGGTGAAAAAAAAGGGGTTATTGTGTATGCTTAGGATCAATTAACTCTAGAAACCTAAGGTTCTCAGTTTTTGGAATATGAGATGCATCTTTGCAAAATTTGATTTGGTATAGTTTTTATCCTCGATATGATTATGTAGTGATGAAGTAAGCATATTAATATTACATAGCGTAATTGCAAAAACTATCCTCAATTTTACTTTTCATATCAAATACCCTCCTCACATTTCAAAATCCTATTGTGCATCTCCCAACCTAAATTAACTTATTTTCCCTTATGCACGCATGAGATACACACCTAGAAAGTAGAATGCAACATTGAGGATGGGGTAATTCGAGAAATATGTGTGGGTGCGAGATGCAACCTGAAATCCAAAACAAAAAATAAAATAAAATAAAATGGAGAGTGATGATTGGATGTCTGAAATATGAGAATAGCGTGTTTGATATGAGTAGCAAATTCTAGGATGATATCTGTAATTTTCCATGTCATATAATACAAACTAACTCCAGGATGAATATTTCTAAAGCAGGTGGTGGTTGACAAGTTCTCTGCCTCGAGGTTCAGGTAGTGACCAACATTGTGATTGCAGTCGTGACTGTGGTCGTGATCGTGGCCCTAATCAGGCCTGTGGTCGCGGATGTAGAGGTGGAGATGGAGAGTGCTTGCGGAAAGCCTGGGCATTATTAGTGAAGAGGGCAGAGGAGGTAGTTATGCGGGGAGCAATGACAGGTATGGAGGTGGAGGTGGTGGACACTATGGTCCTGATCGAAATGGTGGTCGACCTGGCGGGTGCAATAGATATAGTGGTACTCAAGGAGGATCATGAAATGACTGCTATAATTAGGACCATTCTGGTCCCTATGGATGTCGTCGTACAGGAAACTTCTGTTCAGGGTAGAAAGAATTCTCCTGCTAGGTATGCACACAGGTTTTTCCTTTTATAGTGAAGTAGTTGATCTTGTGCTGATTGAAAAGTGTTTGTAACAGAGCAATTGAAGATACTGCTGTTACTTGCTGGAGGTGTCAAAGTCTCTTCTGTTGCATCTCTTCTTCATGGTTCTCCAGGTGGACAAATCTGCTTGATCAAACTGTTGATGTGCAATCTTTGGCTAAAAGATTCAACTGTTTAATGTCTGTGAATGCTCGTTTTGATGTTTTGGATCCAATGACATTGCTTGCTTTACTTAAACAATCAAATTTGGCCTTACTATTTCAATGCTATGATGAGTACTGGATTCTCTTTTGCTTACATGCTTTAGCAATTGCAAATGCATCTGAGATCGATCTTGGTTGACTTCTTCATTGGCATTTGTGACTATGGAGTGTGGACAGCTTTTTGGTGTCTAGATGGCTCTTTTGAGGATAGGACGAGATTCACCTAAGGAAGTAATGCGTTTTCTCTTCACAAAAGAGAAGTTGCCTTAGAAATGAATGCCTGTTTTGGCTACGATTTTTCAAATGTTTAACTTTTTGAAAAGGAGTAAAGCGGGTAAACTCTATGTTTTCTTCTACACATTTAGTATGTGAGCTTTCTGTCTATAGTTTGCACTATATTAACTCTGCTAAGCTTTTGGCAGGATTCTATGCTGTTTGTGGTGTTTTGATGCGCAGTTCCGTTACTCTTATATCATGACACGTGGGTTTAGTCTTAAAAACTCTGAAAAGTCCTTTTGGTCTCAAGAAGCTTTTCTGTGCAATTAACTCGGTAAATTTCGTCTCACCTTCCACACATTGTACTGATGGAGGAGTTCCTCTCTCAGTAAAATGTGGAGATATTTTGGAAGCTTTAGTGAGCATGGCAATTTGATTTTCACGATCTTCTTCCTAGCCATCTGCTGTCTCTTATTGCCATCTTCAGTGGAGAATTGCTGGTCTCTGTCTCACCCGTGTACATGATGCTGCTATTGTCTTAGGTTTCCTGGATAAATTTCCCTTTCAGGGGTAATGCGGCTCTTTTTATGAATCGGCTATGTTGCTAATAAACACACGGTTCTTTTCGCTTCTGCATTAATGATCTTCGCCATGCTCTTGCAGCCAGTCATTTGCGATTGATAATGTATCTTCCCTGAATTCTTTCAGAAGTCGTGCTAGCTCCATTTGAAATTGATATTGGCTTTGTGACTCCTAGATGTGGTATATTCTCGGCACAAGCAAAAAAAGCGGATATGATCATTTCCTTTTCCGCTCTCTCTCTGTAATTACTTGGTTAAGGTTATTGGGCATTCTTAACTATGGCTTTGTAAGTGAATATTTTCTTTTCCCGTTATGCTTGTCAACAAATTTGGAGATCAAATTGGCAATACGTGCTCAGCAGGAAAGAGTTATCTATTCTTGTTTGAAATTGAAAGGAATTTTACCGAAGTACTGGCTAATTCTCAAGTAGAGCTTAATAGTACATTGTATCAATTTTCTGTTAATCCTTGCGATTTTCTCTATATACTTATTTCTTTAATGTCAGAGCTAGTCACATACTTAAATTGATCCCTATCTTAAATAGATTTTTCATAATTGCAAAATCATTTCAGAATCCAAAAGAAAAAAAAAAAGGAAGCTGAAACAGGAAACCAAAAGGACCACAATCAAACAATACAATGATCTTAATCATCAATATACAAAGTACACTGGGAGGAGGCCGGGGGTTTGCATCCAGAGCATTGAATTGGATGGTGAAGCTCTTGTTGAAGGTTTGACAAAAGACCACGCTGTGTGGATGGCTGAAATGCTTGTGTGACTTCATCTCGTATTAGGCTGCGCGCGTGCTTATGTGTGTGAAAGAGCGAAGGGAGGGAGGAAGGTTGGCTTTTGTTTTAACTAGGAACTGCTCGTGTATGTAGGAAACAGCGAAGGTTCAAGAATCAATGTTTAAAATATCGAATATCCTTTGGATGATTTGATGAATAAAGTCAAACATAATATACGGAACTGTGTGAAATCTTTCTTTTTCTTTTTTTTTTCACTTGGATTCAACATGAATCCCATTATCTCTTAATATGCGATTGGCATAATATATTGTATTAATTCTATATAACAACTTTTTTAAGCAATGTAATCATTTTTCTTCTTTTGCGCTTTAAAGGGAAGTACATTGAACATGTCTATATGCGAAAGAAGAAAGACTGATGTAGCTCATTGAATACAGCTTCCTACATAAATGAAGTGGTCTTGGAAATCATGCGGATCTCCCCGCCTCTCTCTCGTCTTTCGAGTTCATGCTTGTGCATGTTATTGGCAAAGTAGTGTGATCTCGATCTGGCCCGTGATTCAAACTTGTTTCGCGATATGTCCTTATTTGAAGGGTAAGTCCACTTGTCTCATATTCCCCATTACTTCATCAAATGATAAAACTATACTTTTAATCCATAAGTTTGAGCATTCTTTTCCGTTCAAATCCTCTAAGCTTTGAGTTTTGTCTATGGCTTCAATATATGATTTCATTCTTTGCTTCCAATAGCCACCGTTGCTTCCATCAAAGTAAGGCGGCTTGTTAGGAGCTTGAGCATCATTGATAAAGAAGCCGCCAAAATTAGTCATGATAAATGATCTTTGTATTCAGAAGAAATACACTTCAGATAAAGAGCAATAGAGCTCCGATACCGATTGTTGAGGTTAACAATACAACCTAGAGGGAGTGAATATGCTTGTTTTCAAACTTTGATGATCTTTTGCGGAAATCAGCTAATAGCTAAGTAAAGATCACCATGACCTAATATTTCACCAAACTCACACTAACTGTTTGCCAATATGAATGAGAAGATGAAAACAACGGGACATAGAGAGTTATGGTGGTTTGGCTTTATTCTCAAGCCTATGTCCACTCTTTAGATTAATAGCCTCAAAATGAGCTGGATTCCACTAACAATATGCTTGGAAAGTTATAATCGGTAGCATTGATCTTTTATGTGATAGATCACACTATATGGACTCAGTTACTACTCTTACACTTGTACATTTAATCTGTAGCACAATTGCTAAATAGCATGACAAGCAAGACAATAAAACAGAGAGTTTAATGAGAATAATAGTACGTAAGCTACTTGATCTTTTATGTGCCGCACTCTCTTGGTTCCTCAAAGCCTTCTCTTTTATAATCTTTCTCAAACTATTAGTTGAGGTTGATTTAGAGAGATAGGTGATCATTGAAGAGTTTCCATTGAACTGTTGTCCAAAAAGATACTACCCATACAGTTTCTTTTCTAGGATTCCTGCAGACTGACAAAAAATGACAACTGTTGTTGTCTTCTTATTGCAGTTTCTAACTTATCAGACACTCTAGCTACTCTGCTACATGCTTTATTTCGATTATGCTGCTTTAAGAATCCAGATCTTGCAATGGCTCTTTAGCTAATCCAACGAACATCAACTAATATTGCCGGTTGTTACATCACCGTCAACCTGATCTTTATTGCTCTAATATAAATATCATAAGTACCTAATCTTTTTGGTTGACTAGTGTTGTTTGTAATAACAGGAGAATCGCAAACTTTTTTCCAATTGGTCACACCATGGATGTTGCATGGTCCTTTGGTCCAAACATCTGCAAACAACATAGTACATAATATATTAAGGATAGTTTGAGTATAATCAAAATCTTTTGAAGATGTTTTGTCCAATAAATACTACTTTCCTTTTTATGGATGGGGGCTATCCATTTATTTCAATACCTTTGATAGATGAAGAAATACCAAAAATTTATTGAATTGTTCTTTCTTGGATACAGCATATTTCACCCAAAAATGAAGCTCTGCTGAATTCAAGGTCGTCAGGACCTAAGGATTCAAAATTTTGTTTTGAGTGATTTGAGATTAGGCCATGAAGGCCCTCAATTTTTCAATACTTGTATTTATCAATGTTGAAATGAAAATAAAATATGCTTCATAATAACTGAATATTGAATACCAAACAATATCAGTTTGTTAACTAAGCATGAGCACCTTTAATAAGTTTTTTGCAAAATATTTAGCAAGATTCTGTTGCCAACAAGTATCTTTTTCAATTGAATGAATAAGTGGCCTTCCCTTGCCTAGCGAATTAGTGATTTTTTTGACTTAATTAAACCTTTTAAGCTTATTTTTATTATGATAACAGAATGTGTTTAATTTTAGTGAGTGCTAAATATTTAAGTTTTGAAGATTTAACCGAGTTATCAAATAGCCTACAAATTTCGAAACTACTCTCCTCAGATTTACTCTTAGTAAACACCGTTTTAATGTATTGTAGCATGGATGTAAATTTTGGTGACTATACATAAAATTTAGGATGCAAACCAGTAAATTATTAATCACCTCAACAATGAAATTCAAATATTAGATGTTTTATGTTGACTTTAGGAAATTAAAAAAGAGATAGTAATTTCTTTTACCAATAAAGAAAGGTGAAAGTAGGCGATCAACATTTACCCTCTAAATGTTAGGTCTCACTGTCATCGGGGAATATATGATTTTAACCATGACTTTTCAATGCAACGGTAAATATACAAAAACATGGATCTGAGATTTTTTTTTCATAACATTGCTTGATTGTGATAAATTCTTTTATATTGGGCTACCACACTAGGTGATATATGATATAGTATCTCGTTAATATGAAAAATCTGAATTATGAAATGTTTTCTCACATAGTTTATAAGACGAATACCATATATATTGGACAATACCAATCCTAGATAATTATCGTGTATTTTTTTTTTTTATAATTAATGTTTTCGACGCCATCAGTTTCTGACCACGTTCATCTCCTCCCTCCCGTCCGGCGGCCCTGCTCAAACCGAGAGGCTTACAGAGTTTAGAGAGAGAGAGAGAAGACGAGCTTCGATGGAGTCAACCATATCCAATTCTCTCTCTCTCTCTCTCTATCCTCATCTCCCTCCTCTCCCAACCCCTTAGTCTTCCGCCTCCACCGCTACTTCCGCCGGTCGCTGCATCGCCATGCCTCCCCTCTCGGCTCATCGCCCACAGGCTCCGCTGCATATATGCCGACCGCATCCGCTCCCCGAGCCTCGCTCAGCCGTCTCCGTCTCCCCCGGCTCCCGAGAGGTTCCGCTTGCGGGGCGTTTCGCTTCTCTCGGAGCCTTCGGCGGACGCGGCGGCGGCGGCGGTAGTGGCAGCGGAGGAGGAGGCGGAGTCGACGGTGAGGATTGGAAGGTGAAATCGGTGGTGGATGGAGCCGAGGAAGCCTCTGGTGTCTCCTCTGATGTGATAATTCTCGACGTCGGAGTAAGCCCCTCTCTCTATGTGAATGCACGAGCTAAAGCTTCGATTTTGTCGATGCTTGTCCAACTTTCCCTGCATTATAATGCTAAAGATGTTATTACGCGTGCGTATCGTGTTTCTTTTTTTAGTGTGCGGCCACTTGAGTGTCTCTGTTTCGTCTCTGCAGGGAATGACTTGTGGGGGATGTGCAGCGGGTATGAAGAGAATTTTGGAAAATCAAGTGAGTTTGCCACTCTGCTTTTGTCTTTCTTGTAAGCCATCTTTCGTATGAAAAGAATCGTCATCGACTTTAATTAAACCAAGTGTGAGAACTGTCATTTTCTGAATGTGATTTGAACCCAGCGTGTTTTTTCTTTTTTTTTCTGCTCTAGCATTGGACAGCCTCAAGTATCTGCTGCCAGCGTAAATCTTACAACCGGGACATCTATTGTATGGCCTGTATCTGAAGCCAAGGCTATGCCTTATTGGCAAAAAGAGTTGGGAGAAACACTAGCAAAACACTCGACAAATTGTGGCTTTAAATCTAACCCTTGAGGTAAGTGGTTTTATTCACCATCTGCCTATTGCAGTTGAATGGGGTTTGGCTGACGTCCGTGGATATCATTGCCGCATATAATGTACCTTTTATCACAGATTTTCTGTGTCGAAGACTCCATCTACTAGTTGAAAGTACAAGCTTTTATATCTGTAATTTTCCCTGTCATATAATACAAACTAACTCCTAGAAGAATATTTTTAATGCTGGGGGTGGTTGACAAGTTCCCTGAACGCTCTCATGGATTTGGTTTTGTGACTTTTGATGAGAAGCAAGCAATGGATGAGGCTATTGAGGCTATGAATGGGATGGACTTGGATGTGAGAAATATCATTGAGGAAAAGGCTCAGCCTCAATGTTCAGGTGGAGACCAAGATGTTGATTGCAGTTGTAAATGTGGCCCTCATGGAGATAGTGGTACTCAAGGAGGATCAGGAAATGACTGCTAAATCAGGACCGTTCTGGTCCCTATGAACATTGTGGTACAGGAAACTTCCGTTCAGGGTAGAAAGAATATTCCGATAGGTATGTACACAATTTTTTTCAGATATATTAAAGCAGTTGATCTTTGTGCCGATTGAAAAATACTTTGTGCTTGTAGCGAGCAATCGGAGGTACTTCTTTGTTACTTGCTGGAGCCAAAGTCCCTTCGTTGCATCTCTTCTTTATTGTTCTTTGGGTGGACGAATTGACTTGATCGAGTCTTTGATGTGCAAACTATGGCTGAAACATTCGAATGTTTAAAGTCCGTGAATGCTTGTTTTGATGTTTTGGTCTGATGACAATGCTTGCTTGACTTCAAAAATCAAATTTGGTCTTACTCTATCAATGCTATAATGGGTCCTGGATTCTCTTTGGGTTACATACTTTAGCACTTGCAAATCCATCTGAGATCAATCTTGGTTGACTTCTACATTGGCATTTGCGACTGCGGAGTGCAGACAGCTTTTCGGTGTCTTGATGGCTCTTTTGAGGATAGGGCGAGAGATTGACCTGTGGAAGTATTGCCTTTTCTCTTTGCAAAAGGGAAGCTGCCTTAGAAATGAATGTCCGTTTTGGCTACGATTTTTCAAATGTCTTAACTTTTTGAAAAGGAGTTAAGCGGGTAAACTCTATGTTTTTATACACATCCGTTATGTGAGCTTTCTGTCTATAGTTTGCACTATATTAACTCGCTAAGCTTTTGGCAGGATTCTTGGCTGTTTGTGGTGTTTTGATACACGGTGCCGTTACTTTCGTGTCGTAGGACGTGGTATTAGTCTTAAAAATTCTGAAAAGTCCTTATGGTCTCAAGAAGCTATTCATATATGCAATTAACTTGGTAAAATTCCGTCTCACCCTTCACACACCGTATCGATGGAGGAGTTCCTTTCTTGGTAAAACACGGAGATCTTTTGGAAGCGTTAGCGTTGGTGAGCATGGCAATTTGATTTGCATTGTCTTCTTCCTAGCGATCTCGGGTATTGTATCACCATCTTCAGGAAGATTGCTGGTCTCTGTCTCCTCTGTTTGCATTGATCTTCGCTACACTCATTCAGCCAATCATTTGTGATTGATCATGTATCTTCCCCCTTATTTTTTTAGAAGTTGTGCTTGCTCCATCTAAAATTCGTACTGGGTTTGATACTCTTGGAATAAGAAAAACCGGATATGATCATCTCCTTTTCAGTTTTTCTCTGCAGTTACTTGGTTAAGGTTATCGTGCATTCTTAAATATGGCTCCGTAAATGAATATTTTCTTTTCCGTTGCTTGTCAAAATATTTGGAGATCAAATTGACAATATGTGCTCGGCAGGGAAGAGTACACTTCTTCCTTGTTAGAATCAGAGATGAATTTTGACAAAGTATTGGTTAATTTTCAAGTAGAGTTTGACAGTAGATTCTATCAATTTTCTGTTAATCTATGCGACTTTCTTTATATAGTTACTTCTTCAATATCTGAACTAGTCACATGCATAACTTGATCCCTAATGTCAAGGACTTTCTTAATAGATTTTTCATAATTTCGAAGTCATCCCGAGTCCAAAAAAAAAAAAAGAAAAAGAAAAGGAAGCTGAAATAGGAAACCCAAAGGATCTTAATCATTATATTGCAAAGTACAAAAATGTCCATTGGAACGCGGTGACCGAATCACCATATGAGTTATAATAACCCCACACTGGGAAATAAAAACCATAGCGGACCACGAAGTCACCTTTATGGAAATTCAAGACAATGAATTTAATTACGTAGAGTACATCTTGGGGAAAAGCTTGTGCGCGCGATGGTAGCGAAGTCTAGTTCTGTTGATGGACGAGGAGACCATAATAGCAAGCATGGACTGCATTTTAATCTTGTGGTGAAATTTCATCATCATAAGCCCTATGTCTTCAGTCTCATCTCCTCCATTATCCACCGATGCTTCCATTGCTTCAGCCTCTGCACAGTCCAAGTGCGTGCCATAATCGCAGTCTGTGCAATAGTAGCACCAGCATCCCTTGGCGATGCTCTCCCGGCACGTCGATCAGGCTCTATTCTTGCGTCTGGGAATAGCACAATGTGAGGGTGCTCGTGGTCCTTGCGCTTTGCCCTTGTCACCAAGTCGGTGCACTCCGCATAGAGATCGTATTGGTGGATCGAGCGGTTGTAGGAGGATGTGTCCCCATCGTCCCCACATGCATTACATGTGAACTCTCTCCCCTCGTAAGGTGGCGAGAGGAGGAAATGAAGTGGGTGCTCGGGGTGCAACTCATGATGAAAAGTTCTTATCGGTTGTCGCTGTCCACCACTGCATCCGGTAATGCCGTTGATACTTTGATAGACCCATGTTATTGGGTTCTTTGGGACAACGGTGCCCTGAAGGTTGGTGTAGGGAAGTTGGTAGCGGGGATTGGTGCTCTTCGATAGCCTCCACATTTCGTTGCTTTGCCAACATCCCGAAGCATGGCTCGGCGATGTCCCGAGCCGGTGATCGGTGCTCGAGGTAGGAGGAGAAGAGTGAGGCTGTATAGCTCACGTGTGGGAGAATGATCTCCCGAGGCGGGAGAGGGTTGTTGGTACAATGGACATGGAGGCCGAAGTTGCATGGTGCACAAGAGTAAGAGACGCCGGTGCAAGGGTGGCAAGGGCAGTAGAGGAAGGAGGCGAGAGGGGTAGGTTGGGGAGGACATTAGGGTGAGGGGTGTGGAAATGGTGGTGGACGGGCGCTTCGCATGGAAGCAGTGCAAATGAAGGAAGTAGCCGCACTAGATGCAGGCGAAGACGTCCAATGGCGCTTCAACCTGGGATTCGCATTCGAAGCATTGAATCGGATGGTCAAGCCCTTATTGAAAGGGTTGGCAAAGGATCAGGTTGTGTGGATGGCTGAAATGCTTGTGCGACTCCATCCATGAATTAGGCTATGTGTGTGTGAAAGAGCGAAGGGAGGGAGGAAGGTTGGCTTATGAATTCCACTGGGAACTGCTCATATAGGCAGGAAATACTGGACGTCCAGAATCAATGGAAAAACATTCAATATGCTCTAAATGATTACAATATACAAAACTTATGTAAAAACATGTGTTTTTCAGTTGAATCCAATGTGATTTTTATTATATCTTGATATGTGATTGGCACAATATATTACACTAACCCCATATAATACCCTCGGGAAATTATTTAAAAAGTCCTAAATCTATTAGATGGCGGTCAATTGTGTTATAAATCATTCAATTTTACCAATTCAGTCATAAGTATTTTGACAATTTGCAATGAAGTTTTTCCAACCAAATATGACTAGAAAATCAATAAGGTGAACGCCAGCTATCCCAAGTGACATGACTGGTATTGACGTGGACAACTTTTATAAATTTTTTTTTTAAATGTTTTGAATTTTGTTTTTCTTTTGTTGGGATTCTGGCTAGTAGGGGTGATGCCCTTGCCGGCCACAAGCAAGTGCCTGCGTGCCCTCACTAGCCACAAGTGAGTGCCTTTGGGCCCTTATTGATTACAAGTGATGGAGTCACATCCCTCCCCTATGGCCAGTGAGGGTCAACTGGTAGCTTCACCAGCTCAAAGTTGGAAACAAAAAAAGAAAAAAAAGAAAAGAAAAGAAGAGAACATAAAAGAAAAAAAATTAAAAAAGCTATTCACATCAGCACCAACTATACCACATAAAATAGCCAGCGTCTACGTCAGCAATTTCCAGTCAATTTATTAGGGAAAAGTGCCAAAAAAAGTCCTAAACCTTTTGGCTTTGTGCCAATTTAGTCCTAAACCTTTTTTTGGTGCCGATTTAGTCCTAAACCTTTTTACGTTGTGCCAATTCAGTCCTTTCCGGCCAATTTTGACCGGATTTTTTTGCTGGCCGGACGCCGGCCGGCGACGTGGGCTCGCTCGGTGCCGACGTGTACAACTTTTAATAGTATTTTAATATTTTTGAATTTTTTTATTTTTATTTTTATTCTTTTTATTCTTTTTTTTTTTTTTTTTTTCTGCTCATCTTCTTCCTCCAGCCGGTCGCCGGAGCTCGGCGACCGGCCGAGGCAACGGCCGGCGAGGTCTCGACCTCGCCGGCCACCTCGCCAGTGGCCCGAGGGCGGCCTCTCGCCGGGCAGGCGAGGCTCGCCCTCGCCGGATCTGGCGAGGGTCGAGCCTCGCCCACGGCCGGCGAGGCTCGACCTCGCCAGATCCGGCGCGAGGAGGAGCTAGCGGGGCTCGCCCTCGCCGCCTAGGCCTCGAGGGCGGCCTCGCGCCGGGCGGGCGAGGCTCGCCCTCGCCGGATCGGCGAGGGTCGACCCTCGCCCAAGGCCGGCGAGGCTCGACCTCGCCAGATCCGGCGCGAGGAGGAGCTGGCGGGGCTCGCCCTCGCCGGCCATGGGCAAGGCTCGACCCTCGCCGGATCCGGCGAGGGCGAGCCTCGCCGCCCAGTCTCGAGGGCGGCCTCCCGCCGGGCGGGCGAGGCTCGCCCTCGCCGGATCCGGCGAGGCTCGCCCTCGCCGGATCCGGCGAGGCTCGACCTCGCCAGCTCCGGCGTGAAGAGGAGCTGGCGGGGCTTGCCCTCGCCGCCCAGGCCTCGAGGGCGGCCTCGCGGCCACTGGCGAGGTGGCCGGTCGCCGAGCTCCGGCGACCGGCTGGAGGAAGAAGATGAGCAGAAAAAAAGAAAAAAAAAAAAGAAAAGAATAAAAAAAAAAGAAAAAAATTAAAAATTTTGAAAATATTTAAAAATATTAAAATATTATTAAAAATTGTACACGTCAGCGCCGAGTAGGCCACGTCAGCCGGCCGGCATCCAGTCAGCAAAATCCGGTCAAAATTGGCCGGAAAGGACTGAATTGGCACAACGTAAAAAGGTTTAGGACTAAATCGGCACCAAAAAAAGGTTTAGGACTAAATCGGCACAAAGCCAAAAGGTTTATGACTTTTTTGGCACTTTTCCCATTTATTAGTAATCATCATGTTTAGAACTAAATTGGCCAAGTAATGTTAATCGTATTCCTTTTTTGGCACATTAAAGGGAAGTGCATCCAACATGGTAACCTATTGCATTACCCAAGTATATAACATCCTCAAAGAAGAGAGAAAGTTGGTCAATCATATCTCTCTCTCTCTCTCTCTCTCTCTCTCGGGTGAGGTTCACTAATTCAGATCATTGTATACAGCTTCTCACCGCATGAAGTGGTCGTGGAAATCATAGCCCATGCTGATCTCTCTCTCTCTTCTTCAAGTTCATGCTCATGCATGTCATTGGCAGAGTAGGGTGATCCTTCCGTTTAATCGACTTGGTTATTCCTTGTAATCACGCTACACCTACAAATTCATAAAAATCGTCCATTTATTTTTTTGCATCATGTGCCCTTATGTAAAGGGCAAGTCAAGTTGTTTCTTCTTCCACGTATGCTTTACTAAAATGGTTAAACTATACTTTTGATCCCTGAACTTGAGAGCAATTTTTTTTCTCCAATCAAATGCTCCTCAACTTTTAGCTTGTTTCATCAAGTTATGAACTTGATGAGCTTTTCTAATCAAGTCTCTTCAGCTTCAAATATAGTTAATCAGATCTGACACATCTTTTTCCATAAACTATCACATCTTTCTCTTGTCTATTTTCATCACCTCCGTATTCTTTCTATTCTCAATCTTTCTTTGACACGCTGTTAGGTTTAACCGTCTCATTTTTGGTACAATTGCAGATGAGTTGAACCATCAGGAGGAATCTATTGAATTTTGCTAAATAAAGGAACCATTCATTGAATAGTCTCACACCCTAGTATTCCTTTGTCTCTTTATAACAATGAGATGTCTGGGGCGGGGCACTCGAATAATTATTACTGAGTATTGTGGTCCTTCATTCTCCACACATCATGGGTAATCACCGAAAATACAAGGATCTGTGCTCCTAGTGGCTCAAGAGAAAAGTGCAAGTGTGATAATTTGAACTCATGTCATGAGTGAAAAAGAGACACAAATTTACCTCTTAAGCAACCCCTAGGATTTAAATCTGGAGATTATTCTAAATTGAATGAATATGAGACATGGCAAAGTCTAAAACGGTTATCATTGCATGTGAGACATATGAATACACGGACAAAATTTTAGCATAATATTTAGTTGGTGCTTTTCATCGTTCTGATTCTACAATATAGGAGTGATTTTTACAACTCTATATAATGAGTCGTGTGAATCTAATTCTAGTATAAACTATATATATATATTTACTTATAGGTCTTGTTTATAAATGTAATTATAGCCTCCTATAGGGAAGTTTTTTACTTCCTATTGGTGGACAAGTCGGTCTTGAGGAATATGCCGGAACTCCGGTCTGCACACACGAACACGGGTTGAAAGCGTTCGAATATTTTATCTAGATTGGCGCTCCGATATTTAAGTTAGGTTGGGAAGAAAATGTGCAGATACTGTGCTTAAAAGGAAGATGATAAGCTAAATACTATAAACTTTACTTGAGTCCCTTGGCAGTATTTATAGACAAGCTTACCCTGTCGGGTGAATGGTCGCTAACATAGGTGATGGCTTGCTTGGACACGTGAGGACTTTGACATGCCAGGTGGGTCACTTACAATTTTACAAATGGGTGGAAATTAGTCTATATTTGAGCCCAACTCTTTATGGGGTCTATATGGATTTGCACAAGACCTATATTCAACCTATTTAGTTTATCAGCTCCAACCCATAATTTGAGACGACGAAACTTCTTCGGCTGCAAGAAGAGCACACTTGGCTATTATATCCAACGTCACGAACACTTCTGACTCTTGCAAGTTAAGTCTTAAAAGAGTTGATAATTGGAAAATATAATTTAAAGGACGAAACAAAAAAGTTTAATGTACGTTATTCACAAGATAAAAGGGAAAACAATAGTGTTATACTTAAGTGAACCTTAAACCTTAAAAGGTCATGTTAGCATCGAATCAAAGCTTGAACATGATTCATAATTTATGAAAGGACTTTTACCACTACCTCCATACCTCCGTCCATAACTGACACTCAAGCTCCCTCACTAACTCGATGAGCCAGTCCATGGAACCGCCCATTCTTCGAATGGAACAATTTTAAAAAAAAAATTATTAAAAATAGATCATGATCGGGTTGGGCACAGGTTGTCGAATATATACTTTATGTAAATTAGTCAATTTTGGCTGAATATTTTCGACTTAACCCAAAAAACCCGTTTGACGGGTGTACATAGACCAATGGGCACTGGAATTTTGAGTAGCCGACAAACCATTGCTCCCGCTAGTGGATTTATGCAAGGTGGTGGTCTTGTTGAGGGACGACCCGTCAAGTGCGATGGACGCGCCTCATTATCAAAGGCTCACCTTAACCCGTTGGACAAGGCATGTAACATGTTGGATCAGGTAAGGACATGTAGTGTGGGTCCGATAATGAGCTAAATCCGGAATTGGGTTTTTTTTTTTTTTTTTTTTTTTAATTATCCCACATCATGTGTGATCAGGAAATAAGAGCAAGTTGAATAGATGAAACGGATCGACGCTCCTACGACTTTTCACATGTGAGCTGTCTCGCTCATGCCACTGTCAAAAGAAGAAGCAGGATCATTGACTTGACTGAAACTCTCGCACTTCTTCAATGAAATGCATCTGCCAACTCCCCATTGTTTACATTTCTAACTAGCTATATACCTGCGGATTTAAATACGTACCGAGTCTTTTTACAATTACAAAGAATCTTTTACATAAAAATGTGCTTGTGTTAATATAATAGTGTGGACTTTTTTATCATCATTAACTAGTGTGAAAATTCAAGAGAGATAGATTTCAGCATAATATTGCCTTGAGGAAAGTTTTATTATATTGAGAGCTATATAAATCTTTGTACAAAAGAACCAATATATAATACGGAGAATAATTAATAAAAAGAAATAGCATATTTTCGTAATCTAGGTGTATCAATTCTAATCCTAGATTGATTCATTTATCACTGTGAAGATTCAAGAGAGACATCTCTTGGATGATCTTCCTTGGAGAGGAAAGTGATTCTTGGGTGATTCATTATTCCTCTTAGCCGACAATGTTTCCTTTGACAGTTAGTATCATCCATAAGCATTTAAGGTGTAAAATATAATTTTCATATTAATATAATAAGTTGGTCCGACATCGATCTAGAAAGTAGTATTTTTGAAAAGGATCCTTCTTCTCCATAGCGGAGATTTTCCTCTTTTTTTTCGGTATAAGCACTATTTCGAACTTTAAAATAACAAACAATATTATGACCGCATAAGGTAGGACATTACAGATGTATGAATTTCATTTTGCAATATTCTACGATTTCTTAAATATTGTGCGGAGAAATGGACTGTCTCATTGTAACATTGTAAATTATAGAAACGATCGTCTCAAATACTTGACTCCTCTCTCCTCTTGCAACTTTGACCTTTCCCTATGTTTATCATTTCACACTCTCCGCAACAAAATGCTGACATAACAATTTCATCGAGCCTGGACTTTGTTAATTTTAGTCTCAATGTGATCGGGAAGAAGATATTTTCTCGAAACTCATGCTAGTTATGTTCCATTTACCGGAAAGTCAAAGATTTTATATTCACGGAAAAGACTAAAGTCCTCGCCCTTACTAGACGGCACGGTTCAATTAGAGATTCAAAGGTAGATTGTAGCCTTGGAGGATAAGGACACAAATGATAATGAACAAAAGTAGGCCAGATGGTGTTCTGGCTTTCATTGATTGACTTTATCGTCAATAGTTTCCTTGCAAAGTGCAACTCACAGCCTTGTAATGTTCTCAACGTGAGAGGTCTATAAAAGATATGTCATGACTATTCTTGCATTGACGACATCCACATGTCTTCATATCAAAGATCATGTTGCCTGTTGATATATTTTGCCAATTGTCTCTAAACAACGTTGCACGCATACCTTAAGAGACTCAAGTTGGGAATGCTTTTACTAATCCTCATGGACCTTTTCTATAGAGATAAGTTACATTTGGTTGTTTGGATTTCTAATTAGAATAGGATTGAATATGATAAAATATGAAATCTAGGGTTTTTGCTATATCATATCCACTGTGTAGAAATTTCAGTAATAAAATCAGATATATTAACATCATATCATACATATTATTTGGTATAAACGGTACATTAGTATAAATAGACCTAAACATAACTAGAGATAGTAAAAATATCTCACGACACTTTTTCTTACTTTATTTTTATTTATTTTTATTTTATTTCCCTCTCTTTTTTAATTAATTTTTTCCCTTCCATCATTCTTTAATACGGTTTTATTGAATAATAAACTGAACTAATATATCTAAAATACTAAAATTCCTAAAATATTTCAAAATGTATAATTTGTAGTAAAGATATATATTATAATTGACAAATGAGAGTAAAGTTGATTATAAATTTTGAAAAAAGACCTACTTACATGTACGGTCTACAATATAGACCTACTTACATGTATGGTCTATACTTTGTTCTGTTTATGAGTATTGGAAAGTCAAAATGATATACATGTGGAAAAGACTGAAGGCATCACCCCTACTGAACGGCCCGTTAATTTAGGAATTGGAAAGACCCAATTGACATGAACAAAAGTAGGTGCCCATGGTGCTTCAGCTTTCATTGACTGACTTGATCATCAATAGTCACCTTGCTTATCACGGCCTTGCAATTTTCTCAACTTGATAGGACCATAACAAGATTTTTAATGACGATTCTTGCATTGATGACATCAACATGTCTTACTACGGAAGATCCTATTGCCCGCTATTATATATTCGTGAATTGTTTCGAAACAACGTCCTAAGGAAACCGAAAGAGAGCTGAGAGCACTTTGCTACAAATCCTCATGGACCTTCCCAATATAGATAAGGTTTTGTCCAGGTCATTCTCATGCTTGACTACCATCATTCTTCTGTTAGGGAGTGCCCTAACTTTAGTAGAAGCTGGAGGGAACGAGGCGATTGGCTGGCTTTGTTGGAATCTAAGGCCCAAATAACTGATCCCAACGGGGTTTTGAGCTCGTGGAATGATTCTAGCCACTTCTGCAAGTGGTACGGTGTCACATGCGGTCGTAGACACCAAAAAGTCTCCATGTTGGACCTCCGCTCCAAGAACTTGGCTGGGTTCTTGTCGCCTCATATTGGTAACCTGAGCTTTCTGAGGGAAGTTTATCTACAAAACAATAGTTTTCATGCCAAAATTCCCCCGCATTTTGGCCGATTGTTTCGATTGCCGAAATTGTGCCTTAACAACAACTTGTTTAGCGGTCAAATCCCTTCGAATCTCTCCTATTACTCTAATATGCTCGTTCTTGACTTAGGCATCAACATGCTCAAAGGAAATTTGCCGACAGAATTGGGCTCATTGTCCAAGCTCCAAGAACTTATACTTCAAGTCAACAGCTTGATGGGAAATATCCCGCCGTCTATTGGAAACTTATCATCTCTTCAAAGTTTTGGAATATTGCAGAATAACTTCAGTGGTATGATCCCAGAGACTCTTGGCCAGTTGAGAAATCTAGAGATCCTCAGTCTCTCCACAAATAAATTTGTCGGTACAATTCCTATCTCAATCTTCAATATATCCGCTCTAGCATGGCTTGATGTAAGTGAAAACCAATTAGAAGGGGGGTTACCTAGCGACTTAGGCTTCACTCTTCCGAATATTGAGATTATTAGTATGTGGCGAGAACCACTTCTTGGACCCATTCCCGAGTCAATATCCAACGCCTCTAACCTTGAGCAAATCCAAATCGACAAGAACAATTTTACTGGGAAAGTTCCTTCTTTTTCAAAGATAAGAGGACTCAATTGGTTTACTATTTACTACAACAACTTAGGAGGTGAGCAATCTACTGATTTGGACTTCCTCTGTTCTTTAACCAATTCCACAAAATTGGAATTTTTGGACATAGAAAGAAATGCTTTTCGAGGACTAATACCCGACTGTATCAGTAACCTCTCGATCACCCTTTCCTAGTTTGGCTTAGCATACAACCATATTTTTGGAACCTTACCTTACGAGATCGGAAGTCTCATTAATTTGGAGGTTTTGCTAATCCAGGAAAATAACATCTCGGGAAACATTCCTTCGGAGATTGGAAATCTGAACAAAGGCGAAGGTTTTGAATCTCGGCCAAAATAAATTATCGGGGCAATTACCGGAATCTTTTGAGAATTTAAGGAAGTTAATCCTATTGGACTTGAATAGCAATAATTTCCAAGGTTCGATACCATCATCTCTAAAAAATTGCCAAAATCTACTTCTCTTGGACCTTTCGACCAACAACCTTAGCGGTCATGTACCCCCGGAAATTATGGGCATCTCATCTTTGTCGATTTACCTTGACTTGTCTCGAAATAGTCTTACTGGCCCCATTCCAGAGGAAGTTGGAAAATTGCAACATCTTGGCGAATTACGTCTTGACGGGAACAGATTATCGCAACAAATTCCAAGCACTATAGGCAGTTGTATAAGCATGGAACGCTTATATGTACAGGATAACTTCTTTGAAGGGCCCCTATCATCCATTATGAGTTCCATGAGAGGCCTTCAGGTTTTGAATGTTTCCAACAACCAATTGTCCGGCCAAATCCCGAAATTTCTAGAGTCGCTAAATCGACAAATTTGAGCCTATCTTACAATGATTTCGAGGGTGCATTGCCTACGGGAGGAGTTTTCAGAAGTGTCATTTCAACTTCGGTCGTTGGAAACAAGAAGCTTTGCGGGGTCTCCCAGATTTTCAACTACCCAAATGCTACTACAAAGAGTCAAAACGGACGAGAATAAGTGGAATTGCAAAAATTCTTATATCCACCGTCTCTGCTCTTGTTGGAGTAGCTTGCATACTGTCTTTGTTATACTTCTTTTGGTTTAGACACAATAAGAATGCATCAGCTTCAAGCTCTTCTGAAGATGGGCTTTTGCATGTTTCTTATCACAATCTACTAAAAGCGACGGGTGGATTCTCCTCCACCAATCTGTTTGGCGTGGGCAGTTTTGGGTCCGTGTACAAAGGGCTGCTTGATCAAACTCGAGTCGATTGTGGCCATCAAGATTCTCGACCTTACATGTGATGAAGCTTCCAAGAGCTTCATAGCCGAGTGCGAGGTCTTGAGAAGAATCCGACACCGTAATCTTGTGAAGGTACTCACGGCATGTTCTGGGTTTGACTTTAATGGAAATGATTTCAAGGCACTTGTCTATGAGTTCATGTCAAACGGAAGCTTGGATGAGTGGCTGCACCCAACTACATCACAATATACGGAGAGAAACAAGTTGAGTCTACTTGAGAGAGTGAATATTGCAATCGATGTTGCTTGTGCACTAGATTATCTCCATCATCACTATGAAATGCCAATAGTTCATTGTGATCTAAAGCCAAGTAATGTCCTTCTTGACGATGAAATGAATGGACATGTAGGCGATTTTGGGCTTGCCAGGTTCCTTCCAAAAGCAACGCATAAGTTGCTAGCAGATCAATCGAGCTCTGTCGGAGTAAAAGGATCTTTTGGCTACGTAGCTCCAGGTAATGAAGCATACCTTGGGTCATTCGGTTTGTTTCTTTGAACGCATAATTGTAGACAGATCCTTAAAGAAAAAGGCATAGACATAAAACGTCACTGAGAATATATTTCAAACTTAATCATTCACCTTCCATCAATACATTGTTGATTGTTGTAGAGTATGGCATGGAAAGTGCGGTATCTACAGAAGGAGATGTGTACAGCTTCGGAGTCCTCGTTTTGGAGATGTTCACAGGCAAGAGGCCGATTGATGACATGTTTGAAAATGGGTTGGACCTTCATCGCTTCACGAAGGCAGCTTTGGCCGACCGAGTGGAGAAGGCAATTGATCCCATTTTGCTTCAGGAAATCGAGGAGTTGGAGAAGAGACGAACGATTGCTCCAGAGGGCAAGAACAAGAGCTGGTGTAGTATCAAGGATTGTTTGGTTTTGATCATCGAAGTAGGAATCACTTGCTCTTTTGAGTCTTCGAAGGAGCGAATGGACATCTACGATGCATTGACTAAACTCCAAGGAATGAGGAAGAAACTTCTTGAGTTCATTGTCACTGTCTAGTTGATGTCAAATTTGAACTTCACATGGAGTCATGTGGTCTTCATGGTCCTTGCTTTTTGGTTTTTCTTCCTTTGTAATTCAACCAATCTCTAGATGTTACATTTTGTCTTTCAATGATTTGTTCTTCATGGTGGGTATGCACTACTTGTACCTATAATTTTAGTAAATGTTAATTTTGTTGCGTCATGGGGACTAATAAACTAGGCTACTGAAAACTCGGTACTTCATTCTTTCTTTGGTTCTTGTTTGTGTGTGTAGCTGCTATTAATGGTGCCTTTAGCTTTGCATAAACTTTCGGACCCACCACGGCACCGTGGCGTTGCGGTGGTGGGTCCGAAAGTTTTCAGCTCAACCTTCAAAGACTGAGGCAAAATGGCCTCAAAAGATTGCATAACGCTCCTTCAGCGGTTTTAAAATCAACTAAAAACGAATTACGGTGGCAAGGAAGGGACAACAACAATTTCGCTTCAGCAGTAGGCAAAGGAGGAAGCAAACGGTAGAAATCTAATTCATGCATTTTTTAAAGCAATTGCAAATTTTGTACAAGAATTTCAGTTTGTCGGAAGAAGTCGGCTAATAAAGATTTGATCGGCCGGCAAACTCAGCCCCTTAATTGAGATTATCTTAATCACTTAGTTGAAGGATGGGGTCGGAGATCTGGAGCTCGGGCGGCTCCTCCTCCTCCGCCTTCCGGCGGGAGGGCTTGCGGAGGCGGTCGCGGTTCTTGACGAAGAGGTCGATGAGGGAGGTGGGGAAGCCGGTCTCGACGACGAGGGAGCGCCGCGGCGCGGGAGGACTGGAGGTCGGCGACGAGGCGGGAGATGCGGGTGACCCTCGACTTCTTCCATGGCAGGGGCATGATCCCCCCCTTCTGCGACACCCGCAGAGCAAGGTCGAGATGGTGGAGGGAGGAGGTTGAAGGGGAATAATGAAGAAGAAGAAGAAGGAAAAAAAGGAAAGATCGATGAAATGGTTCGGTGAAGTGGAGGGGGAAATGAAATTTCCACGGTGGGATTCAACGTTTGTTTTTCACTTCTTATTTTCCTCGCTGTTTCTCCCTCTCTCTCTCTCTCTCCGAGGATGTTTTTGACGTGACTCGAATAGGGGAGAGTGGTTCAAAAAAAAAAAAAATAGGGGAGAGTGGGGGGAAATCGCGCCGTTCTCCGCGCCCACGCGAGCCCCGCTCGATCTCGTCCGTCGAATTTCGGTTTTCGTGTCCGTTTCTTCCGTTCACGCATTTCTTGGGCTTCCATTCATCTATGCTTTCGGTTCCGCTCCGTTTTGACAGGGGTTCCGCCTCCATCGCTACGTCGCCCGGTCACTGCATCGCCGATGCATCCCGTCTCGCCTCATCGCCCATGGGCTCCTCTGCATCTACGCCGACCGCATCCGCACCCCGAGCCGAGCTCCCGAGGTTCCGCGTGCGGTGCGTTCCGAGCTCCGCTGCTCCTCTCGGCGCATTCGGTGGAGGCGGCGGCGGGGGCGGAGGAGTCGACGGTGAGGATGGGAAGGCGAAATCGGTTGTGGATGGAGCTGAGGAGGCCTCAATTATGTTGTTGTAGGACCCTTTTTTTTTTCATTTTTTTTTAAAAGCTATTTTGGTTTATGAAATGAAAACTCTTTTTATTTTTGGATAATTACACAAATAATTTGTAAAAATTGATCGAATGTGTAATATCGTGCATGGACTTTTAATCTATTCAATATAATTTTTTAAACTTTAACTCAATGTATAAAGTCATAATTTAGTCCATATACCCCATTCTTTTACCTTGATAAGAATTAAGTAGCACTAGTATCAATACGCGACACAATACAACAACACGTAATTTCTTAAAAATTTTGGATTCGTTTTATTTGTTTTTATTGTTTAGATTACAATTTGCATCTATTTGTGAGAAAATACAAGGGTAAATTTTGTCACGCGATATTGGTGTTATAGGAAAAAGAGGATCTGTGTTCATTTTACTAATAAGTTAGAGCTTGTAAAATTTTTAAATTATCCTCTCTTTTTTTCTGGCTAATTTTAAATTTAGTGGATCATAGATAAAATAATTTTTATTTTTATTTTGATCTCAATGAACTCTTTTAAATGATTTCAGATACACTTAAAGAAAAGAAATCCAAACGTAAAAAGTAAAAAAAGTAAAAAAAAAGTGCAAAAATTGTACGGGCATTTTACATGCAATTTTCCGTGCCTTAGCCATGAGCATTTTTCTTCCCAAATTATTGAAACATAATCTAAATTTCCTCAGTTTAACCCTAACCACCAAATCTCCAAAATTTTCAAATTGAATATTAGGTTTATTTATTTATATAAGAAAAGGGGCATTCACTTTATCTAATAAGCCCCATCTCTTACCAACTCCATATCTTTCAATCCGCAATTCCGGATCACATTCTCATCTAACAAACTAGCCTCTATCTATGAGAAAATGCATGAGTAACCTTAGTCCCACGATGACCATTTGGTGTTGCAGAAAAACAATTGAGATTAAGCCATAAAGGCCCTCAATTTTTCAGTACTTATATTTATCAATGTTGAAAATGAAAGTAAAATATGCTCCATAATAACTGAATATTGAATACCAAATAATACCTGTTTGTTAACTAAGCATGAGCACCTTTAATAAGTTTTTTGCAAAATATTTAGCAAGATTCTTATTTTCAGTAAGTATCTCTTTTCTATTGAATGAATAAGTGGCCTTCCCTTGCCTAGCAATTTGGTGATTTTCTGACTTAATTAAACTTTTTAAGCTTATTTTTATTATGATAACAAAATGTGTTTAATTTTACTAATTGCTAAATATTTAAGTTTTCAAGACTTAATCAAGTTATCAAATAACCTGCAAATTTGGAAACTACTCTCCTCGGATTTACTCTTAGTAAACACCATTTTAATGTATTGTAGCATAGATGTAAATTTGTTGACTATACATAAAATTTAGATGCAAACCAGTAAGTTACTGATCACCTTGACATTGAGATTCAAATATTAGATATTTTATGTTGACTTTAGTAAATTTAAATATGAAGTAATAATTTCTTTTACAAGTAAAAAAAAAGGTGAAAATAGGCTATCGGTATTTACTCTCTATACGTTAGGTCTCATTGTCATCGTGAAATATTAGATTTTAACCATGACTTTTCAATGCAATAGTAAGTATACAAACACGTCGAGTCAGGATTTTCTTCATAACATTGCTTGACTGTGATTAACTCTTTTATATTGGGCTACCTCGTTGGGTGATACACAAGAAACATTAAATTTTTTACATATTTACAAATTAAACTAAACATACATCAAAACTCCATTAAACAACATTGAATAGATTAAAATCCAAAGAAAACATCACATATTGAATTAAAGTTCAGCTCATATTAAATAAATTAAAGTTTACGGACCATGTTGTACACTATGCCTAAGTTCAAAAATCATTCCGAAGCCCTAGGCTTATCATTGCACAACCCAAGACAAACTCATCAACTGAGTCCACTCTGCGCAGCCCATTCTCTTCAACCCCATCAGAATTGAATTCACCAGGTCCACCCATTAATCTCAGTCAAGGCTTTGAAACTCACCTGTAACTGACTTCACGTTTAGGCCAAGAGGTTGAGAGGGAAACGGCGATTTTTTCGATTACGGTTACTGAAGGAGTTGGAGTCGCTTTTCCTCGCCGATTTAAACTCCACGCCATCACTACGAGAGGACTTCCTCGTCGCCCTCCCCACGCCTTCGGTCATCTTGTCGCCGCTGTTTCTCGCCATTCCGAAGCCGTGCGCACCCCCTTGTTTCCGAGACGACCGGGATCCCGAGGTGCGCTGACATCTAGTTTGAAGCTCTTCTGCATGTATATTGGACATAGGTGGAAAACGAGTATTATAAATGTAGGTAAATATCAATGACCGGGCATGACGAACGAATTAATAGAATGTAATTTTGGCTAGAGGAAGCTCGAGATGCTCTAATGGCTTTGGTTTTCAATATATAATATAGATAGAAATATAATTTAATAGATTGAAATTCATAATTGATTCCTCAAATCTACGCACCGAAACGAACATATGATAAGTTCTATAATAGCTAGATTGGTCTAACAACAAAAAGTAGTTTTTACGTTTTTTTTTTTTTTTTTTTTTTCAGGTCAATCTGTCAAGTAACAATAATACGACAATTTAAATTTGGAGACAACATTAAATATTTTTATATAATTCATAGATTAAATTGAATATATATTAAAAATATAGGGACCTCATTGTACAATAAATTAGAATTTAGAGACCATATGGAATAAATTTAAAGTTAATGGATGTATTCTGCAATTTTATCTAATAAAGGTAGCTTTGAGGAGGGAAGCGCAGGGATTTTAAAGCCGTCTCTTTCGGGGATCCGGAGGTGGTCTTCATCCGCGAAAACCGTCCGGAGCGTCGGTTTTCATCACGGCATCTCAAGTTAATCGTTAACCGCAGCGGTTTTCTTCTTCGGAGGCGCCGTTTTAAGAGAGAGAAACGGATACCGTATGCAGAGAGTCAAAGAGGCTTCGAGAGAGTGAAAAATCGATCTGTTTCTCCCCTGGCCGAGAAGTCTGATTGATCCCGGTCTCCATTGAAGCTTCGCCACGCGGCCTGTATCTTCGTCGGCGACGAGTTTCCATGGCTGTCTTGCGGTTTCGCTTGATCGTCAATCGTGATTAGAACTCCGTTGCATTGAGGCGTTTCTCGGTCGTCGACAGTGCTGGTCTGTGGTCGTGAGAAGTGGCCCGGAGTTTGTGTAACGCTTCGACAATGGTGACCGGAGGTGAGCTTTTCTCAATCTTTTTCTCCTTTTTCTATTTTCATCGTGCTGTTCCTGTGTTGAATTATTATCTGTGACGCTGTGTGTTCGAAGATCTTCGAACGATCAGTGGCGGTCGATGGCGGTGTTGTAGTAATGGATGGTGTTCGGAGGCGACAGCCATGGCAGCGATGGTTTTCGGTAAGATTTGAACCCTGCGTGTTATTTTCATTTTTCTGCTTTAACATTGAACAGCCACAAATACCTGCCGCCAGTGTCAATCTTACAGCCGAGACAGCAGTTATACGCCCTCTATTTGAAGCCAAGACTGTACATAACCCTCGAGGTAAGCAATTTTATTCACCATATGCTTGTTACAGTAGAATGAGGTTTGGCTGTCATTTGGGAATATCATTGCTGCATATAACGTGCCTTTTATCACAGATTTTTTGTGTCGATTACTCCATCTACTAGGTTGAAGTGTAAGCTTTTATATCTCTTTGGCTTGTCACAGATACGTATCAAGAGTTGGGTTTTACTCGCTTACGATGCACTTCCTTGTTAGATGGAAAAAAAAGGCCAAAGGTTACATAACAAGGAAAGCTGTTGGGCACGATTGTAAAAGGTTTTCTTTTGAAATATTGAACTGGCCACTTTAGGAATCTTTCTTTAGTATAGAGAATCTCAGTCACGATTATAATCAAATAGTTAGAGTTGTCACCAATACAGAAATGTGCCAGCCCTTGAGTTGCTACATTTGTCCAACATGGTGCTTGCAATAACTATACATTTTTTTATGTCATCGTCATTGGTTAGCCTTGGCTTCATAATCTTTGTTGCTCATTGAGAGTAGTCCAGAAATTCTTACTTCAACCAAGCTCAACGTGGAGGTGAAATCTCTGTTGCTCATTGAGATTTGGTGTACTTATTCTAGCGTGGAAATTCGGTAGTCACAATGCATGACAGGAGAGGACAACCAAATAAAACTTCATTGTTCTGACTAAACTTATGCATTATATTGATTTATCAATTTCAAACCTTGAGAACCTAGCTAGGGAAAAAGGGGCAAATTATGAAGGATAAAATATGTTGCTTTTGCTAGCCTTTCTTGTGGAAAAACCATATTCGTGGCAATGGAGACTGAATTGTGGTCCCTGATTTAACTGAACAATCTAATTTGATAGCTAATTTTAGACTCTAAAATCCTCATTACTTATTCTTGCTGAACACTTGGATGCAGGTTGGTGGTTGGATTTGAAAGAAAAATCTCTTGTTGTAGTTTTAGAGGCTAGTCGTATTACTTTTTAAATGGATCAGAGTCGACACTCCATGTTTTGGATTGGTACTCCTATCTACGAAATGGTTTTGTGTCATCCATTAAAAAATTGTACTTTTCAATAGAACAGTTGATAGAACAAATCTAGTATGGAAAATGTAGGGAAGTTGTATTTCCCATTATGAGCTAGTGTGGGTCTCTCAGAATTTTGTAAGTTGATTGGTCAAGTCTAGTTTAGTGAGTGTGGGCAATAACTGCTCTAGCATTGTATTTAGTTTGTATGCTACGGATCAATTAACTCTAGAAACCTAAGGTTCTCATTTTTTGGAACATGAGATGTAAAAATTTCATTTGGTATATTTACTATCTTTGATATGATTATGTGGTGATGAAGTAAGCATATTAGGTGGCCATGTTCATCTCCTCACTCCCGTCCCGTGGCTCTACTCAAACTGCGAGGCTTAAAGGGAGAGTTTAGAGAGGGAAAGCGAGCTTCGATGGAGTCAACCATATCCAAGACTCTCTCTCCATCCTCATCTCCGTCCTCCCTCAACCCCTTCGTCTTCCACCTTTACCACTATGTTACCCGATCGCTGCATCGCCGATGCAAGTGGGTGTTTGGCACCAATGATGGCATCACCTTCGGCATAACCCCCGGAGGGTTGAGTGAAGCCTGATAGGACTTCGGCATAACCCCCAAGGGTTGAGTGAAGCTTGGTACGAATTTCGTGGCTAGCAAAGTGTTGACCACTATAAGAATTTCTTCCTTATATTGAGTTAACCTTAAACTTTGTGAATTCGCAAAGTTCAAGGTCCCGAGGACACAATATAAGGAAGAAATTGTTATAGTGGTCAGCACTTTGCTAGCCACTAACTCTTATCAGGCTTCACTCAAACCTCCGGGGTTATCCATCATTGGTGCCAAACACCCATCTCGGCTAATCGCCCATAGGCTCTGCTGCATCTACGCCGACCGCATCCGCACCCCGAGCCTCGCTCCGGCCTCGTCTGTCTCCCCCGGTTCCCACAAGGTTCCGCTTACGGTGCATTCCGAGCTCCGCTGCTCCTCTCGGCGGATGCGGCGGCAACAGCGGAGTCGACGGTGAGGATGGAAAGGAGAAATCGATCTTGGATGGAGCCGAGGCGGCCTCAGGGGTGTTACCTCCGATGTCATAATTCTCGACGTTGGAGTAATCCCCCCTCTCTCTCTCTATACATATATATCTTGCACTTTATGTGAATGCACGAGCTAAAGGTTCGATTTTTTTATTTTTTTTGGTGTGCGGCCACTTGAGTGTCTCTGTTTCGTCTCTACAGGGAATGACTCGTGGGGATGTGCAGCGAGTGTGAAGAGAATTTTGGAAAATCAAGTGAGTTTGCCATTGCTTTCGTTTTGCTATTATAATCTCTAAGGTAACTGGGATCGTCCATTTTTCATAATAAAAAATTATTCATCAACTTAAATTAAACTTTAGTGTGACAGAACAGTCATCCCCCGGGTTACGCTTTTTGTCCTCTCATATATGTGAAGAGAAATAAGGTTTTAAATGATCTTACGTGGGGTCAAATAATGGCAGGAGAAATGGCTTTTATCAATTTTTGTGCTAAGATTTGAACCCTGTGTGTTTTTTTTTTTTTTTCTGCTCTAACTTTGGACAGCCACAGGTATCCGCCGCAAGGGTCAATCTTACAACCGAGACAGCAATTGTATGGCATGTTTGAAGCCAAGGCTATACCTAATTGGCAAAAGGAGTTGGGGATAAACACTTGCAAATCACTCAGACAAATTGTGGCTTAAGTCTAAGTGAGTTTATCATTGCTTTTCTCTTTCTCGTAACTTGTGAAGAATCATCCATTTTTCCTCATGAAAAGAATCGCCATTGACTTCAATTAAAATTAGTGTGAGAAATGTCATTTTCTGGGTGTGATTTGAACCGGGCATGGTTTTCTCTTTTTCTGCTCTAAACATTGGACAGCCACAAGTATACGCCACCGGCGTCAATCGACAACCGGGATAGCAGTTGTATGGCCGATATCGAAGCCAAGGATGGCAAAAAGTGTTGGGAGAAACACTTGCAGAAGACTTGACAAATTTTGCCTTTATGTCTAACCCTCGACATAAGTAGTTTTATTCACCATCCGCTTGTTGCATCTGAATGAGGTTTGGCTGACATTTGTGAATATCATTGCCACATATAACGTACATTTTATCACAGATTTTCTGTGTTGATGACTCCATCTAAAAGTTGGAAGTACAAGCTCTTATATCGTAATTATCCCCTGTCATATAATACAAACTACCTCGGATAAGAATATTTTTAATGCAGGGGGTGGTTGACAAGTTCTCTGGATGCTCTCGTGGATTTGGTTATGAGAAGCAAGCAATGGATGAGGCTATTGAGGAAATGAATGCACTTATCATTGAGGAAAAGTACAGCCTCAAGGTTCGGTAGTAGAGACTGAGATGGTGATCGCAGTCGTGATTGTGGTCATGATTGTGGCCCTAGTCGGGACTCTGGTGGTGGACATGGAGGTGGAGGTGGAGAGTGCTTTAAGTGTGACAAGACTGGGCATTGTGGAAGGGAGTGTCCTCGTGGAGGGGGCTGGGGAGGTAGGTATGGGGGGAGGGATGACAGGTATGGAGTTGGTGGTGGTGGGCACTATGGTCCTGACCGAAATGGTGATTGATCTGGAGTGTGCAATAGGGATAGTGGTACTCAAGGAGGATCAGGAAATGCTCCTATAATCAGGACCGTTCTGGTCCCTATGAACGTTGTGGTACAGGGAACTTTTGACCGGGGTAGAAAGCATACTACTGATAGCTATGCACATAATTTTTTCCAGTTATAGTAAAGCAGTTGATTCAGCGCTGATTTTGTGCTTGTAGCGAGCTATTGGAGGTACCGCTTCTTTGTTACTCTCGGAGGTGTCAAAGTCCCTTCGCTGAATCTCTTCTTTATTATTCTCTCGGGTGGACAAATCGCTTGATCAGTTATTCTCTGGGTGGACAAATCTGCTTGATCAGTCTTTTGTTGTGCGAACTTTGGCTAAAAGATTCAACTGTTTAATATCCGTGAATGCTTGTTTTGATGTTATGGTCTGACGGCATTGGTTGCTTGACTTAAACAACCCAATTTGGCCTTAAGCTTTCATGATGATATTCTCTTTGGCCTTAATTTCAATGATATGATCTTGGATTCTCTTTCACTTACATGCTTTAGCAATTGCAAATGCGTCTGAGATCAATCTTGGTCGACTTCTTCATTGGCATTTGTGACTGTGGAGTGCGGACAGCTTTTTGGTGTCTATATGGCTCTTTTGAGGATAGGGCAAGAAATTCACCTGTGGATGTAATGCGTTTTTTCTATGCAAAAGAGAAGCTGCCTTAGAAATGGATGCCCGTTTTGGCTACAAATTTTCAGATGTCTTACTTTTTGAAAAGGAGTTAAGCGGGTAAGCTCTATGTTTTTTATACACATTTGGTTAGCACTCTATTAATCCTGCTAAGTTTCGGCGGGATTATTGGCTGTTTTGATGCATGGTCATGTTGCTTTCATGTCATAGGACATGGCTGTAGTCTTAAAAATTCTGAAAAGTCCTTTTGGCCTCAAGAAGCTATTCCTTTATGCAATTAACTCCGTAAAATCCAGTAGCACCTTCCCCACATGATTGCTGGTCTCTGTCTCCTCCATGTGCATGGTGCTGCTATTGTCTTAGGTTTCCTTGATAAATTTCCCTTTCAGGTGTAATGACGTCTCTTCCTATGAATCGGCAATGTTGTTATAAACACACGGTTCTTTTCACTTCAGCGGCTTTGCGTGCATTGACTTGCATTTCTGCATTAATAATCATGTATCTTCCCCTTATTCTTTTAAAAGTCGTGGTTGCTCCATCTCGAAATCGATCTTTGGGTTTGTAACTCCTAGATGAGATACACTCTTAGCATTAGCAAAAACTGGATATGATCATTTCCTTTTCAGATTTTCTCTGTAGTTACTTGGTTAAGGTTATTGTGCATTCTTAAGTACGGCTCTGTAAATGTTTCGAGTCATTTTAAGTTGGAGAAATCTCTCCAGCACCCCCTAAACTTTTTTGTTCTAGTTGGTATACAAAATTGTGGATTGTTGTTTCGCACGTCTCAAAGTCCGAGTAATATGACCATTTCTTGCCCATTGTTCACTTGCAAGCCTCATTCACGTACCCAGCAGAGGCGGTTCTTGAACAGAGCAAGCCTTGCCTCCGTTTCACATTCTTGAATGACCCGGCAAGGGTATTTTGAGCAACCGCGCTTCATGAGATGCAGACCTTAAAATGATTCAAAGGGGATGATACACCGCTTCGATTCCCTCTTTACCAATTCAAGAAAGATGACAGGATTTCGTTCTAGCGACCTCAACGACTGCAAAATTTGATTGATCAGAACAGGGTGCGTTGTGCACGCGGGTCCCGTTCTTTCTGGGGCGGAGTGTTTTTGTCTCTTACGCCTCCATATACGACAAGCAGGGACAGCACATCTCGAAGATAATGGTACAGTCTCGGGGTGTCGCCAGGATGAGCACATCCTAGCGACATGATGCTGTGAGTGCCCCAAGCTTTGACTCTTCCTATATAAGAAAAGCTGGAGGCAGGAGACCCACCACAACCCATGTTGACACCTAAAATTCTGATTAGGTTATTAGACCTTAATTTCTTTTATATTTCCTTTTTTTTAGATAATAAATAATAACAAAAAAAAATCAATAAAAACAAAAGAAAACAAAAAAATTGGCAGCCAGGCCCAGCCCCCTCCTTTTTCTCCCTTTCGCGGGCCCAAGCCCAGCCTCCTTCTCCTCCAGCCCGGCCCCCTCTCCCTTCTCTTCTTCTTCTTCCTTCTTCTCCCTTCTTCTCCCTACGCCTCCGCAACTCACGCGCTCGAAGACAACCTATGGCCGAGGAGGGTAGGCCGACGTCGGCCGGAGATGACGGATCTCAGGCGCCATTAATGGCTACCTTCAATGCCGAGCACGCTTTGTCGGAGGAGCGAGGATGGGACGCCGGTTCGGCCGCGGGCGTCCATTCGGCGTGCGAAGACCGGCGGTCGAATCCCCGTCGACCGCCGCCCCCTCGCCTATAAATAGCGAGGCACCACCTCCGTCGAAGGACACGGCGAACTCGGAGATCTTCCCTTGAGAGACTTCGGGGAGAATCAACGAGCGAGCACGCGAGAAATCGGGTCGCGGCTCGATCGACCTCCCTCCGAGAGACTTCGGGGGAGGCCGGCGGCAAGCGAGCCCGAAGGGGAGAGATCCGAGCGTGTGGAGGTTGAGTGAGAGAGAAATCGGAGAGGAGGGCCAGATCCGGAGAAGCCGAGGGCGTAGAAAGTCGAAGCCGGAGAGAGGAGGTTCCGGAGGAGGATCCGAGAAGCCGACCCCCCCGCCGAGCCGCGTCGCGATCGATCCGCCGACGCCACGCCAGATCTAGGAGCTACGGGGCCGACGTCGCTACCTCCCGTCACCGCCACCGTTCGCCACCTCGTCACGAGACATGGTAACGGTAACCATCACCACCGCCGGTCGTGTCGCCGCCGTCGCATCTTCCCCCTTTTCGAACCGTGCCGCCACCGAAACCCCCATCACGAGACCCATTATCGGTCGTCCCTCGCTGTCCTCATGAGCGGATCGCCGTCGTCGTCTCCACCGTCGTCGCCGTCGTCTCCATCGTCGTCGCCGTCCGTCGCCGCCATCATCGCCGTCTAGTAGTCCGCGCCGCCGCCGCCGCCTCGCCGGTGACGCCTCGGTCCCTCTCACCGGCGCCGCGAGCAAACGAAGGAGAGAGGAGGCCGGGAACCGGGTCGGTTCGCGGGTCCTTTCGACCCGGTTCCTCCGTTTCGGGTAGGGTTTCCTCGGGTCGGACCGCACTCGTCGGGCCGGTTTCGAACTCGGGCCGGGCATCCTTTTTAATAGGCCCAATTCCGTGTGTGTGTGGGCTGAAGTTTTTAAGAAAAAAAGCAAAAAATCCGAGTTTTCGGACCCAACCCGCGGATCCAACCCGGGTCGGTCGGCTTTTATATTATTTTATATAATATTTTAATAAAAAATAAAAAAATAAAAAATAATTTATTTTCGAAAAAATATTTAAAAATATTTTAATTTCCAAAAAAAAAAAAAACCAAAAAAATATTGAAAAATATTAAAAATATTTTATTTTCCAAAAAATGCCAAAAATCCAAAAAAGCCAAAAATTCATGAAAAAGCCAAAAAAATTCAGAAAAAGCCAAAAAGACTTGTATTTTTCCAAAAAAAACCAAAAAACATCCCAAAAAAAATCCCTTTTGTGTCCAAAAAATTAGAAAAAGACTCAAAAAATGTTTTTCCTCCCAAAAATGCATGGAAAATCCCTTGAACATCCAAAAAACCTCAGGGTTTAAACAAGATTAGGTACCGAAAGGGCATTAGTGATTAACTAGTGTAATCAAGTCCCCGATCCTAATTTCTCTGGTTGCGCAGGAGCGAGTATTCCTCCCGATACTTCGCTTGGGTTTCTAATCGACCCACCCCAAACCGATTAGTGGCGACTCCGTTTTAAAATTAATTTACAGGTTAAAAATTTATACTATTTAAGTCGTGAATTGGTGGACTTGGGAGAGTCCGGGGCCTACTAAATCCAGCCGAGCCATTAGCCTCCCTTAGGCGCTCGTACCCGATCGCGGGCGCCGAAAAAAAAGAGAGGTCGCGACAGCTTGGCGACTCCGCTGGGGACGATTTGAGGACTTAGGCCGTTTTATCTTGTTTAAGCACTTTTCGACTTGTTTTGTTTTTTTCTTTATGCGGGGTAAGTAGCTTAAATGTTTATTTTACTTTTGCTTTAAAATAAATTATCTTGTGATTATAAACTGTTGTGCATGCTTTCTTGTTTTAAGCACTACACGTGGCACACACAACCCGGCCGCCGGACACAGGCCGCCATAGGATTTCTAGGATGGTGTTAAGAAAGATACGACCTCGAACGCGAGACTGCGATGTAGAGGTTGCCTTTCTTTTCCCGAATTTCTTAGCCGAGGTTAGGAGGGTATGCTGCTAACGCGAGACTACGACGGGCGGATATCCTTTTAATCTCAACAAACCTTCTGAGTTAGAAATCGAGCCGCACGTCTCATGCGCATGTCTTTGTGCTTGCCATTTTTTTAAAAAAGCAAAGTAATTTATTTATACTCAGTCTTTCTGGCTCATGGCAAAATAGGGTCAGGTTGTCTTATATGCGATGGGAAGAATTGATATCCAGTTCATTCCTACCCCCAAGGGAGAGCTTCTCAAATGGTGGAAGCAGTTAGATCAGCTTGGCCAAGAGCGGTCAAAGTAAGAATCGGTCATCTCCTCCCATTGCTCCAAATCAATATCCACTCCGGAGTCATACAGGCACTACCACATTTTTGGTGTCTGAAACATCTACTTTTGTGTTTGGAAAATTTGAACTAACTCCAACATTGGAAGAGTACAGTCTCGCCATAGGAATGCCCTTGGGAAGGGAGCTTGCTAAACCACCATTTGGCATCGACCTCGTGGTCAGTCTATCACGCTTTTTAAAAAATCATTCGGTAAGAGAAATTGTTGAAGCCAACAACAATGCTTTTCCACTATCATCCTTAACTGAATGTTTTGAAAAACAATCAATGACCCAAAAAACCAAGATCTTCCTATTGGCCTTATTTGGATTTATCATCTTCCCATATAGAAAGAATGCCATAAATCCTTCAATCGCATGGGTAGTAAATCAAGTCACTTTCGGAGCAGGATATGTAAACATGGTTTTAGCTGAAACCTTTTTATCCCTTAATCGTTTCAAGGACCAAAAAGAAAAAATCATGAGGGCCGCTCCAGAAATTTTACAAATGTGGTTCTTTTCCCATGTCAAAGGATTTGGGCACCTCATGCAAATATTTGAAATCAACGAGTTTAAACACCCATTACGAAGTTTCAAACCTTGGAAAAATATTCTCCCAATGAAGAGTATTCTCGGTGGATTAACTTGCTAAAAACCCGGTCCCCGAGACATTCCTATGGCGAGCTAAGTGGTTCATTGCGGGAGAGGCGCGCTTTGCGCTTAATTATTACAACCCCATCCCGTTCTTTGGGCCTCTCCGGAGCTACCTCATATTATCCATATAGGGTGGCTCGTCAGTACAGGGTCCTCCAAGAAATCCCACCACCGTTCAAATCAGGATTGTTCCGAATCCTTTTCACCCGTACAGACTACAACTACTTGGAGGAGATTCGCATAATTCAGAACGCATGGAGTAGATGTCACACCGAGAAGATCATCGTACCCCAGAAGGTTAAAGGGACAAGAAAAAGCTCATCATGCATCCACATTTTACATCCTCAATCATATAATTCCCGAGGAGCTGCGAGCCCGGTAATCCCCGATGTAGTTGATAAACTTACCCTGCAAGGGCGAATTGAATCTCTTGAAAAGAGTTTGGAGACAAGCAAGAGGCATGTATCAAAGCTAGTACGAAGGAGCAAGCGGCTTCACAAGACTGGAACTTCCCATCGCATATAAAAATGGGCAGCGGGACTTTTGATGTGAATATTTCCAATGTGAATATCTAGGGTCGTTCTGACTTGTGTAAAAAGCCCTTTTGGCATTGTATAAATCTCCTGTAAATAAATAAGAATGACTCAACCCTTGCCATGAGTCAGTTTTTCATGTGTTTCCCTCGTTTACGTTTTCTCCATTTTCTGTGCTGACAAGTAATCACATCATAGTCGTATTCGCCAAAAAGCTAGAATGGCTGAAGAAAATGTACCAAGCCGTGTTGAGATTATGGAAATTGAAATGAAGCAAGTCTTCAATGTGCTTCAACAACTCTCAAAGCAGATAGATTCCATCCAAGGCAAATTGGCTCCCGCCCCAGCCTCAATCGAAGTACTGTTACCGCAATCGTCTACCCGAGGTGATCAAGGAAGAGATACCGATGATAACATGCCCGAATTGGAGGATGATACGCACCAAATCGTAGTCGAGAAAGCAAAGCCCAACAGTTTGTCTAAGATCGAACATGACAAACGCCTTGAGAAACTTGAAGAGAGGCTAAAACAATTGCAGGGCCTTCAAGATCCTACTCCAACAGATCTCTCCATCTACTCTAAGGTCAAAATGCCGGAAAAATTCAAAATGCCTGAGTTCGAAAAATACGATGGCACGACCTGCCCAAGAGCTCACTTGCAGATGTATTTGGTTCGAATGACCCAGTACGTTAATAATGAACCTTTAATGATCCAGTTGTTCCAGTCAAGCCTAGTAGGTCCCGCCCTGAGGTGGTACATCAAAAAGAACATAAACCTCATCGAGACATGGAGTGAAGCAAGTGAAGCATTCCTCAAGCAGTACAAATTCATAATGGACATTACTCCTTCTCGTGAGGATCTCGATCGCACGGAAAAGAAAAAGCAGGAATCTTTCAAAGAATATGCTATTAGATGGAGGAACCTCGCCGCCCGGATCAGTCCCGAGCCAACCGACTTTGAATTGAGAAAATGTTCATCAAAACCCTCCCTTTCGAATACCGCAATCGGATGGTGACTACGATCGCTGAATCATTCAATCAACTCATTCCAAAGTGGGAGAGCAGATTGAGACGGGTTTAAGGGACGGGCTGGTTCACGAGCCCGCACTGTCGGCGAAGGCTCAACATGAAAAAAGATAAAGAATCCTTGATTGATGTCAATGCCACCTACACTGCAAACACCGGTCATCTCCCGACTGTTCAAACAAGCACAGGCCAACAACAGACTAATAGCCGTCCACCCCAGCGCTACAACAACCGAAGACAATTCACTCCGCTTCCGGATCTCCCTCCCGGGTTTTGGCAATCCTCCGAAACAAGAGCCTCCTTTCAACCGAGCCAAGACGACCCAATGCTGAAAACTTCTCCAGCTATGACCCGTCAAAAAAATGTGACTATCACATGGGAGAAGTAGGCCATTCAACCGATGAGTGTTTCGTCCTTAAGCATCGGATCCGAACTTGCTGGATACTAAGGCCTTCTCATTCAAACGCAAAGCCAAATGTCCAAAGCAATCCGCTCCCGATCATGCCGACAAAGTAAACATGATATTCGGTTACGAAGCAGTCAAATTAGAAATGTCAATGCACATATGGTGACATCTATCGAGGGCTAGTAGAAACCGGGTATTATCCAGATGATGAAATACCACCCTTTGCAATAATGGAGGAAAGGGTATTAAGAATGATAGAGGCCGGAATTATCGTGTACACTAGTCACACCGGCATGGTCTCTACCATATCGCAAGTCGTCATCAATTGGGATGAAGAATTTGCCACACTAAACGCAAAGAGGGAGAAGAAGGATTCCACCCCACCTGAGGGCATCTTTGAAGGGAAAGGAGCCATAGTTCAAGCATCGACAGCAGAAGCAGCTATAGTCATTGAGATCCCCCAGCCCTACAAATACGAAGGCAACAATGCAGTACCGTGGTCCTACAACCTCGATGTTGGCTTAGTCACGAGATCTGGGCGAACCTATGCTCAAGCCAATACGCAGCCTGCCAAACCCGTCGCCGACGAAGAAGCCAAGGAGTTTTTGGCCGTAGTTAAAGCCAGCGAGTACAACGTGGTGGAACAATTACGGAAATCACCAGCACAAATCTCTTTGCTAGAATTACTTCAGACATCTGTCAAGCACCAGAAATCTCTCATGAAAGTACTAAGTGAAGTACATGTTCCTGAAACGATTGAGCATGACAAACTCGAGGAGTTTGTCAGTACCATCCTTCTAAAAGATCAAATGGCATTTTTCGATGAAGAGATCCCCGAGGAGGGTAGAGGACACACCAAGGGTCTCTACATATCAGTCAAGTGCAACGCATCTCACGTCGCTCGAGTACTGATTGACAATGGATCTGCTCTTAACATATGTCCACTAGCGACACTCTGTCGTCTTAAAATAGAGACATCACGAATCCGGACACCCAAGACTTTGTTCGAGCATTCGATGGAACAAAGAAGGAAAAAAGTGGGAGAGATCGAGCTCGACATTCAAATTGGCCCAACCATATTCAAAATTTTGTTCCAGGTGATGGATATCCCCACTGCATTCAATTTCCTCTTAGGGCGCCCATGGATACACGTCGCAGGAGCAGTACCTTCGAGCCTCCACCAAAATGTAAAGTTCGTGATTGGGGGAAAAGCGATCACGGTCCGTGGAGAAGAAGATCACCGTATCTACCATGAGACGGCCATCCCTTATGTTGAACCTAGTGACAAAAATGAATCCAGCTATCAATCGTTCGAGCTTGTGTCTACTATACACGAAACTCGAGGAACTCTACCCCTTGTCCCCGAAATATCAAGCACTTTGCAATCATGGTAGGGAAAATCATGACTGGATACGGTTTTATCCCGGGTCAAGGGCTCGGCAGGGGAAACCAAGGCATGCGCGAGCCTATCAAAGCCTTGAGGAGACCTCACACCATTGGTTTAGGATATCAGGAGCAATACTGGGAAGGAAAGACAAAAAAGAAGACCAGCCTTGTATACCCGCGCCTTGAGGAAACATTCCCAGGCCCTGCGAAGATGATGCATTAGGAAAAAGAAATGATCGGCATTCCAAAGCAATTCAACCATGAAAGCTTGAAGTTTCCCATTTACTTAGGCATGGGTCAGAAGAGCATAACTCAGCCCGTATTTACAAAGAAAGAAGGGCCAGACGATATGACCACCATGTTTGGAGACCTTTTCGTAGGTGCCATTGAGGAGGAACATATAGAAGAAACAGGCGATAACTTTTCGTTCACCCAGCTTCAACGTCAAGTTGATGAACTACGCGAGACGATATATCACTTGACAGAAAATTTCGCACAAGCTACCCGTGCATTCTGCTCTCGTCACAATGAGGAATTAACAGCCAAAATAAATGAAGAAGGCCCTACTGACACAATCTGGCAAGGGGCTCGGCTACCCCAGTCCTCAAGAAACACGCGGCCATATTCGCCTCTTCCTAAATCGATGGTTACTATCTTCCCCATCCTCTTAGAGCAAGGAATAATCTCTAGGGAACTGAGGCGTCCTACTCCCAAGTACTTCCTTGATTATGATCCATCCAAGTACTTGTGATTATCATTAAGGGGAAGTAGGACACTCACTAGATGACTGTGTACGTCCCGAGAGACAAGATTCAAGATCTTTTGGATCTTTGGGGTATTCACGTTCCGCTCCCCGTGGCTATGTTATGGCAAAGATGACCTCCTCGTGGTACCTAGCACCCATACCATACTCCCTGAGCATGCTAAGGAAGCACATAGAGGAAAGGCATTCATGGACACTTTGGGCCATCCAAGTGGCAAATTCGACTATTATGTCAACTATTCAATTCCCGAGGTTTCTATGACCATCATCGAGCATCGTCCCCGATGGATGGGGAGGCGTGGACGATCTGAAATTCACAAAGCCGGGAGCACAAGGAGGCATGACTGGTGACTGGTATGAAGACTTCTTCGTGGGCGCTATCAACGAAGGACCGTCAAGGGAAATGGGTGCAGGCCCGCTCGAGTAGAACCCTTTTTAATTCCCTTAAATACTCCCCTACGTGGGAGCCTGTACATATTTCTTAAAGTCGGCTTGTTTTCAACATCGGTTCCACTCAAGGAACTCTTTTTGAAATCACCTTGTAAATCCGTCTACTAATAAATAAAGTTGAAAACATTTTGAGGGCATGAGGAGACACACCAAACCGGCCCGTTGATGATAGCCAGCCGTCAAATGAAAGAAGAAATCTGAGGCCCGGGTCTCCTCATGTTTCCTTGTGCTAAATCTTCAAGAGCAATTTATCACCTTTTCAAAAGAAAGAAGCATGCATGCTACTAACCTTATTTATCTACTCTATGACACAGGAATAATCTAGCGGCAAGCGAGGGTATGGGAACGGTCCAAACCAACACCGTAAGTAGCCATGATAGCAATTCTGATGACTCGGATGATGATTTTGATAATTCCGACGAAATTCAACGGAATTGGGAGCGCCACGAAGAAGCAAGGCCCCCTACTACTGAAGACACCGTCATTGTCAATTTAGGCAGCACAGAAGGTCCACGGGAGATAAAGATCGGCGCGAACCTTCCTAAAGAAGAAGCTGCAAGCTTAATTGCCCTCCTAAAGAAATATCAAGACGTATTTGCATGGTCATATGCCGATATGCCAGGCCTCGATCCAATGATCGTGGAGCATAGCTTGCCAACCAACCCTGATGTAGCCCCCAAGAAGCAACGACTAAGAAGAACCAAGCCGGAATTGTCAAAAAAGATTGAAGAAGAGGTAATGAAGCTCCTCGAAGTAGGTTTCCTCGAAGTCTCACGATACCCTAGTTGGGTAGCAAACGTTGTACCAGTAAAGAAGAAGGATGGTCAAATTCGGGTTTGTGTTGACTACCGCGACTTGAACAAAGCAAGTCCAAAAGATGATTTCCCGCTACCCCACATAGACGTTCTTGTGGATAGTACTGCTGGATTCAAACTTTTCTCTTTCATGGATGGATTCTCAGGATACAACCAAATAAGGATGAAAGAAGAAGACAAAGAAAAAACGGCATTCATCACTCCATGGGGAACCTTCCACTACAAGGTCATGCCTTTTGGCCTGAAAAATGCAGGGGCAACTTACCAACGTGCCATGGTCACCCTTTTCCATGACATGATGCACAAAGAAATTGAAGTATATGTCGATGACATGATCGCCAAAACCAGACATGGAGAAGACCATGTGAAGACCCTAGAGAAATTATTCGATCGGCTTCGTCAGTTCAAGTTGCGCTTGAACCCGGCAAAATGTGTGTTCGGGGCAACTTCTGGCAAATTACTTGGGTTCATTGTGAGCTGTGAAGGGATAGAAGTAGACCCGTCAAAAACCAAGGCGATATTTGAGATGCCTCCTCCCTCGACTGTAAAAGAAGTCCGGAGCCTCCGGGAAGATTAAATTACATTGCGCGATTCATTTCCCAACTTTCGAAACCGCAAAACCTTTCTTTAAGCTTCTCAAGAAGGATGCACAAATCAAATGGGATGACGACTGCTGGCTGGCGTTCGAAAATCTAAAGCAAGCACCGATGAAACCCCGGTTTTAGTACCCCGTCTCAGGACACCCTTTGACTCTCTACCTTACCATCAACAGTGAATCCCTAGGTGCAATGTTGGCACAGAAGGGCCCCCATGATGGGAAGGAGCGAGCCATTTACTATTTGAGTAAAAAGTTCACCACGTCGGAGCAAAACTACTCCAAATCAGAAAAAACATGCGCTGCATTGGTATGGGTGCTGCACAGACTCCGGCAGTATACCTTACATTACCAAACATTCCTTGTAACTGAGAGTGACCCGATCAAGTATTTGCTCGGTCGCCCGGCCTTGGTGGGAAAATTGGCCAAATGGCAAATCCCGATCTCGAATTCGACATCCCAGGTGATGTCGCAAAAATCAGTTAAAGGTCGGGTAATTGCCGATATGTTAGCAGATTGCCCTAAGGAAATACGCGAGGATAATTCCCCAGACGACCGAATTTCAACAGTAGAAGAGGACACATGGACTATGTTCTTCGACGGAGCTGTAAATTTGTCAGGTTCCGGCACCGGGGCGGTCTTGATATCCCCAAATGGGCAACATTATCCTGTGGCTGCAAAATTGATGTTTCCATGCATCAACAATATAGCCGAATATGAAGCATGCATCCTCGGCCTGCAGGCGGCTATTGGAATGGAAATAGCAAAACTAAAAGTGTTCGGTGACTCCGCCTTAATTATTCTCCAGACTGTGGGCGAGTGGAAGACAAGAGACGCCAAACTTGTGCCTTATCACGAATACTTGGAAGAATTGGTGGGAGAATTCCAGGACGTCTCGTTTGAATACCTACCTAGAGTTCATAATCAGTTCGCTGATGCGCTAGCAACGTTATCATCTATGTTACAAGTAACATAAGGGTTAGAAGTGGAGCCTTTGAAGATTGAAGTCTGGCAAGACAAGCTCATTGCATGACTATAATCGAAGAACCCGACGGGAAACCCCGGTATTATGATATTATGATCAGTTCGCTGATGCGCTAGCAACGTTATCATCTATGTTACAAGTATCTATGAAGGGTTAGAAGTGGAGCCTTTGAAGATTGAAGTCCTGGCAAGACAAGCTCATTGCATGACTATAACTGAAGAACCCGACGGGAAACCCTGGTATTATGATATTATGAAATACGTCCAGAAGCAGGAATTCCCTAAAGAAAGCACTCCCTCTGATCGAAAATACCTAATGAAAATGGCTTCGAGGTTCTTCGTCAGCGGTGAAAATTTGTACAAAAGATCATATGACTCGTCCCCGCTAAGGTGTGTGGATGCAAATGAAGCCGCACAAATAATGCAAGAAATACATGAGGGAGTATGTGGCCCTCACATGAATGGACGTATGTTGGCCAAGAAAATAATGAGATTGGGTTATTATTGGCTCCCCTTAGAGGGCGATTGTGCCCAAAGCATGTGCGAAGCTGTCATCGTTGTCAGATTCACGGGGACAAGATAAATGTCCCTCCAACTGAATTGCATCAGTTATCTGAGCCGTGGCCATTTTCAATGTGGGGCATCGATGTAATTGGCCCAATCAATCCGAAGGCATCAAACGGGCACCGGTTCATTTTGGTCGCAATCGATTACTTCTCAAAATGGATCGAGGCCGCATCCTATGCAAGTGTAATCGCACGAAACGTTATGAAGTTCATCAAACGTGACATAATCGCCCGTTATGGCGTACCGAAGCTATCGTCACCGACAATGGGTCAAACCCGAACAACAAGTTGATTGATCAATTGTTTTCGAGTTCAAAATCCAACATCCGAACTCGTCCCCTTATCGTCCACAAATGAATGGAGCCGTGGAAGCCGCCAACAAGAACATCAAGAGAATCCTATCCAAGACAGCTGAAAACTACCGCGCGGCATGAGAGGTTACCCTTCGCACTAACAGCATATCGAACTTCGATTCGAACTTCCATTGGGGCAACGCCTTTTTCCCTGGTTTACGGCATGGAGGCGGTTTTGCCCGTGGAAGTAGAAATCCCTTCCCTGCGAATTTTATCCCAAGCAGGATTGTCCAAGGAAGAATGGACACAACAAAGGCTTGAGCAACTGAATATGATCGACGAAAAATGACTGAAAGCCCTCTGTCATGGTCAGTGTTACCAGCAGAGGGTAGCTCGATCGTTCAATCAAAAGGTGCGACCCAAGCACTTTGAGGTAAACGAGCTAGTCTTGAGAAAGATACGCCAATCTTTCCGAGCCCGGAGGCAAGTTCGCCCCAAATTACAAGGGTCCTTATGTAATAAAGAAGATACTCCCGGAGGAGCCTTGATCCTAACCGAGATGGATGGGCGAGAATTCTCTAAACCAGTTAATTCCGATCTTTGTGAAAAAGTACTACCCTTGAAAAATGTTCATTGTCTGGCATTGCCAAGCACTTCTCTATCAGAATGAAAATGCCTATGCACCTTTATATATGAGTGATGTATTTCCACCATCATAAAAAATGTGTGTTTGGTTGACTCAATGAAGAAAATGAATGATAATCACCAGCATTTAAAGAAGTGTCGAAAATCAAATAGCAAATTCGATGGCATAACTTGAGCAAATCGACATTACCCAGGCAGACTCGTAAGAGTAATCCATGTCAATTTCGCCCAACTCGGTGTAAAGGACGCGTCATTCAAGAGCCGGTCTGGTTAGAAGGAACCTTCTGTCCCAGTCAACAATCTTAGAATCGGAAGCTTCACTTTTTGTTCCGACGCGAGGCTCTCGCAAGAAGTAATTGCCATCAGAGAAATTAGAGGTTTTGGTTGTCCATATCAGATTCCATAGAAGCTTGAGGTACATGACTTTGCCCAATGGTCATATGGTCAAAGACAGAATTCCACAGAAGGAAGGCGTTGCAAATCATCAATCATGTACACAAGGCCACAAATGAGGACGGCCAATCAAAAGAGACATTGAACTGTGTCGAAAACAAAAGGCCGTCATTGACATTCAAATATCCCCAGGAGTCAGCAAATATAAACTCTGGAGAAGAGTAATTTGGTATCGTTTCCAATACTCCTAGTATCTGAACTCACTTTTGACATATTTTCTCCTATTGACGGGAAGCATAGGATTCAAGAAGCAAGCTTAATGATTAATTTGGACAAATCAAATGACCCATACCTAACTTGGTATGAAAGGACGTGACGTCCAAGAACCGAGTCGGATAAATGAAAAAAACAGCGCCTTACGAACACCGTCGGTGCCTTTAGCCGAGTGGTATCCGGGAAGAAGCGAAATGGTCCGAAGTCGGGGGTTCGAATCCCCAACGCGGCAGTTAGCCGCTTAGTAGAAAAAATAAAAAAAAAAATTTTGCTTCTCTTGCGCTTGCAAATTACGAGAAAGCAGGTGATCTAACGAAGCAAAAGACATAGGACTTCATGTCCCACTCGCATTTCAGGTCCATCCAATCCAGTGAAGGGTAATGATGTATCACTTCCAAGTTATTCGACTCTTGAAAGAGTTTCTGACTAACATGATCCCTTTTATCTGTTATAGGATCACTTGACCGTAAAAAAATGCGGATAACAAATCAAGGAAAGACATGTCAAACTCTGATAAGCTCTCCTAAGCGAAATGGCATCCTGAGGGCAAAAACAGAGATGCCGGATCAGATCCCCAACCCCGGCTGATCCTTCATGTGTCATATCCCTAATCAATAGGGACAATCATAGACACCCATTTGCGAATAACCCTTTTGATGTTCAAAATTTAGCATATTTGGAAACACCTTTATGTTAACCCCTAAAGTTATCAATAGGGTCTTCTTTGAATCAAAACCATTCACTTGTTTTGAGAGTACAAACTTTCTCATGTTTAAAATGTTGCATGCATTTTCCAAATGGATTTTTGCATGATGATTTTGTCTATCTAGATCACTGATTCCGCTGAGAATTGTTAGAATAGACAGCTAAGTGAAGAATACAAGATTAATCGAGCATGCTTTGGATGAGGCGCGTCAGGATGATGAAAGGCAAGCCATATCCTACACACAATCCCCCATCTATACACTTGTGAGATGAGTGCAGAAGATTCCATGGCTGCAGGGTAAAGAGTTCTCTCGTGAATGGTACGATAACCAAAATAGTGAGAAGCATTCCATCGCTCGTCCCATTGAGCCCCATGCACTGATGAAATTTTTGTCATACCCCCGTCAAGAACCACCCCACACTTTGGGGCGGAGCGGAGGTAAAGCAGCACCACAAGGTGAGAAAAGAGATAGAAATTTTCTTGCTCGCACTTGCATCAATCTTCAGGTGTCTTTATTGCATATGAACACTCGCGTTAATTTAAGTGCCCTAGAATGACGAAGAGCAATTCTTTCTCTACGCACTTGTATTCATTGTACAACTCAAGTGAGTCTGTAATTTTACCATCACATTGAGACAAAACAGAAGTTACTACCATTTAAACAGCATAGCTCGGAGCGCTAACTGAAGACGAAGACTCAAGAGTCTAATAACAGTGTCGTGATTGAACTTGCCTAGGCTAGTTCCTCTAACGACAAGAATGAAAAAACATGGGCATAAAAAAGCAGTGTACCTGGTAAGAGCAAGGTCAATGCCCATAAATGAAAAACTGGAATAAAAAATAGGGGCATGAAAAAAGCAGTGTGCCTGGTAAAAGCAAGGCCAATGCCCCCCAGTCAAAAATACAGCCAAGAAAAAGTTGCTGTTGTGGTCCATAGAGCCTCCATCTGACAGTGAGAAGAAAGACCGGTGACAAATGCCAAGGCAATCACCAGCTCTCGCCCTTTTACACATGAGTCAAGCCTACATTGCATCCCATTGTAAAAGTCTCTTCGGACTAGGGGCACTTCAATTAACGCGGGATTTCATATGTTTATAAACATCGCTCGAAGAAGTACGAGCAAGATTACTCTATCTCTTTTCGTAGGACTCTTGACTTGCAAACCTGGAGATGATCGTGCGACACTTCGTTCATGAGCCTTGACCTCGACGGTCCCATTTGATGAGCTATTGACCAAGTCTTCATCACAATTTCAACAAAGACCTCTCACATTGGTAAAGTCGTACTACTTGCGAGAATACTCAGACCCCTGCTGACATGATGACAGTGAGAAGTGTGGTCCTTATAAATCCTGCATCAATGGTCAGGATAGCCTTTTCCATGAGAGAGAGTGGAAAGTCCTTTCAGACTGAAAGTCCCTCATCTGGCATGTTCAAGACATCTACATTCTAAATGAAGGTTGTCTTTCAAAATCTTCCCCAGTGGAAATCGAGATGATGCAAAACTGACAAAATTATCATGCATGAATCTCATTTGAACTCATGAATTTACAGCATATACAATCATGTGTGCATATTGTGCAAATAGCGGACATACTCTCAAAGATTAGAGGTATTGCTAGGTAAGCATATCCCTATCCCCATTTGTCTTAAAGTACCTACCACTGTCCGGTACTCTCTTCTTGACACTCGACTTATTCGAATCGTCCCTTGAGTTTGGATGCTTGTGATTGTCCAAGTATCCTCTTGTCTTTGAGTACCGGCCACCGTTCGGATACTCCCTTTTCCTGACACTCGACCTGTTCGAGTTGTCCCCAGAGTATTGATACTTGTGACTGACCAAGTATCCCTTTATTGTTGAATACCTACTGCTGTCTAGGTATCCCCATATCGTCAAGTACCCACCGTTATCTAGATACTTCCTTTTCATGACACTCAACCTGCCTGAGTTGTCCCCAAATAATATAGCAGATGTTTAAGCATTCCATTGCTTTACTTGACACCGCCGTCCAGGTATGCTTTCTAGCAGGTATGCGTTCTAGCACTTGGACCAGCCTGAGTGGTCCCAAATCATATCATTAAATACTTGTGTTCATCCAAGTATTCCAGTACTTTGTACACCTGTGGCTACCCAGGTGTTCTAGCCCTTTTGAGTGCTTGCGGCCATCCAGGTAAGCCTCGTGCTACATTCAAGTTTATGTTACCAGGAGGTGGAAGACCTTCACGAATATGTGAGGCACGCCCTCGATATTCCCAATTACCAGGAGGTGAGAGACCTTCATGACTATCCAAGGTACATCCTCGATATTCCAACTACCAGGAGGTGAGAGACCTTCACGTATATGCGAGACCCATCCTCGATATTTCCACACGAATATCTCAGGTATGCCATTGATTCTTCCCTCAGAGTTTGTACCTGTGATCGTCCAGGTACCCCTTCGATACTTGTGATCATCCAGGTATCCCCCAAGAGTTTGTACCTGTGATCATCCAGGTATCCTCCAAGAGTTTGTACCTGTGATCGTCTAGGTACCCCTTCGATACTTGTGATCATCCAGGTATCCCCCAAGAGTTTGTACCTGTGATCATCCAGATATCTCCAAAGAATTTGTACCTGTGATCGTCCAGGTACCCCTTCGATACTTGTGATCATCCAGGTATCTCCAAAAAGTTTGTACCTGTGATTGTCCAGGTACCCCTTCGATACTTGTGATCATCTAGGTATCCTCCAAGAGTTTGTACTTGTGATCATCCAAGTACAATCTCCCAACAAATGAGATGCCCTGAGAAAGGTCGGTGCATCCTCCCGAGAAAGGTCGGGTTCCAACCAAAGTGTCTTTTGAAGTCGACACCCCAACAAATATGATGCCCTAAGAAAGGTCGGCGCATCTCCCGAGAAAAGTCGGGTACCAACTGGTGTCCTTGATACAAATCAGGCACCCACAAATGAGATGCCCTGAGAAAGGTCGGTGCATCTCCCGTCACGGCGACCGAAGAAAGGTTCGGGTCCGAGACAAACCAACTTATTGCTCTAACAGGCGACCGAAGAAAGGTTCGGGTCCTGGAAAAGCAATTCCCCGTCAAGGCGACCGAAGAAAGGTTCGAGTCCTAGACAAACCAACTTATTGCTCTAACAGCGACCGAAGAAAGGTTTGGGTCCTGGAAAAGCGATTCCCCGTCAAGGCGACCGAAGAAAGGTTCGGGTCCCGACAAACCACTTATTGCTCCAATAGGCGACCGAAGAATGGTTCGGGTCCTAGAGAAGCAACCTCATCATATCACCAGGTAAGATGACGCCTTGATACTTGCCAAAACTCGGGGTTCACACCCTATCTCACTCACTCCCGGTAAGTAACTACAGGTATCTTCTTATCTGTCTTAGTATATGTAATGTTATATTGCTCATTTTCTGCATAGGACAATAGGTGCCAAATAAAATATAATCTATTGCATATGTATAGACAAAATTTAGGTATCAGGTTTGTCTTTGAATGCAACCTCTGCGAACTCACCTTCAAAGAGGGGCATCTGTTGACACCTAAAATTCTGATTAGGTTATTAGACCTTAATTTCTTTTATATTTCCTTTTTTTTTAGATAATAAATAATAACAAAAAAAATCAATAAAAACAAAAGAAAACAAAAAAATTGGCAGCCAGGCCCAGCCCCCTCCTTTTTCTCCCTTTCGCGGGCCCAAGCCCAGCCTCCTTCTCCTCCAGCCCGGCCCCCTCTCCCTTCTCTTCTTCTTCTTCCTTCTTCTCCCTTCTTCTCCCTACGCCTCTGCAACTCACGCGCTCGAAGACAACCTATGGCCGAGGAGGGTAGGCCGACGTCGGCCGGAGATGACGGATCTCGGGCGCCATTAATGGCTACCTTCAATGCCGAGCACGCTTTGTTGGAGGAGCGAGGATGGGACGCCGGTTCGGCCGCGGGCATCCATTTGGCGTGCGAAGACCGGCGGTTGAAGCCCCGTCGACCGGCCGCCCCTCGCCTATAAATAGCGAGGCACCACCTCCGTCGAAGGACACGGCGAACTCGGAGATCTTCCCTTTAGAGACTTCAGGGAGAATCAACGAGCGAGCACGCGAGAAATCGGGTCGCGAAGCTCGATCGACCTCCCTCCGAGAGACTTCGGGGGAGGCCGGCGGCAAGCGAGCCCGAAGGGGAGAGATCCGAGCGTGTGGAGGTTGAGTGAGAGAGAAATCGGAGAGGAGGGCCAGATCCGGAGAAGCTGAGGCTGTAGAAAGTCGAAGCCGGAGAGAGGAGGTTCCGGAGGACCAGATCTGAGAAGCCGAGACCCCCCGCCGAGCCGCGTCGCGATCGATCCGCCGACGCCACGCCAGATCTAGGAGCTACGGGGCCGACGTCGCTACCCTCCCGTCACCGCCACCGTTCGCCACCTCGTCACGAGACATGTAACGGTAACCATCACCACCGCCGGTCGTGTCGCCGCCGTCGCATCTTCCCCCTTTTCGAACCGTGCCGCCACCGAAACCCCCATCACGAGACCCATTATCGGTCGTCCTCGCTGTCCTCATGAGCGGATCGCCGTCGTCGTCTCCACCGTCGTCGCCGTCGTCTCCATCGTCGTCGCCGTCGCCGTCGCCGCCATCATCGCCGTCTAGTCCGCCGTCGCCGCCGTCTGCCCGGTGACGCCTCGGTCCCTCTCACCAGCGCCGCGAGCAAACGAAGGAGAGAGGAGGCCGGGAACCGGGTCAGTTCGCGGGTCCTTTCGACCCGGTTCCTCCGTTTTCGGGTAGGGTTTCCTCGGGTCGGACTCCGCACTCGTCGGGCCGGTTTGAACTCGGGCGGGCATCCTTTTTAATAGGCCCAATTCCGTGTGTGTGTGGGCTGAGTTTTTAAGAAAAAAAGCAAAAAAAATCCGAGTCGGACCCAACCCGCGGATCCGACCCGGTCGGGTCCGTTTTTTTTATATTATTTTATATAATATTTTAATAAAAAATAAAAAAATAAAAAATAATTTATTTTCGAAAAAATATTTAAAAATATTTTAATTTAAAAAAAAAAAACCAAAAAAATATTGAAAAATATTAAAAATATTTTATTTTCCAAAAAATGCCAAAAATCCAAAAAAAGCCAAAAATTCATGAAAAAGCCAAAAAAAATTCAGAAAAAGCCAAAAAGACTTGTATTTTTCCAAAAAAAACCAAAAAACATCCCAAAAAAAATCCCTTTTGTGTCCAAAAATTAGAAAAAGACTCAAAAATGTTTTTCCTCCCAAAAATGCATGGAAAATCCCTTGAACATCCAAAAAACCTCAGGGTTTAAACAAGATTAGGTACCGAAAGGGCATTAGTGATTAACTAGTGTAATCAAGTCCCCGATCCTAATTTCTCTGGTTGCGCAGGAGCGAGTATTCCTCCCGATACTTCGCTTGGGTTTCTAATCGACCCACCCCAAACCGATTAGTGGCGACTCCGTTTTAAAATTAATTTACAGGTTAAAAATTTATACTATTTAAGTCGTGAATTGGTGGACTTGGGAGAGTCCGGGGCCTACTAAATCCAGCCGAGCCATTAGCCTCCCTTAGGCGCTCGTACCCGATCGCGGGCGCCGAAAAAAAAGAGAGGTCGCGACAGCTTGGCGACTCCGCTGGGGACGATTTGAGGACTTAGGCCGTTTTATCTTGTTTAAGCACTTTACTGACTTGTTTTGTTTTTTTCTTTATGCAGGTCAGTAGCTTAAATGTTTATTTTACTTTTGCTTTAAAATAAATTATCTTGTGATTATAAACTGTTGTGCATGCTTTACTGTTTTAAGCACTACACGTGGCACACACAACCCGGCCGCCGGACCTGGGCCGCCATAGGATTTCTAGGATGGTGTTAAGAAAGATACGACCTCGAACGCGAGACTGCGATGTAGAGGTTGCCTTTCTTTTCCCCGAATTTCTTAGCCGAGGTTAGGAGGGTATGCTGCTAACGCGAGACTACGACGGGCGGATATCCTTTTAATCTCAACAAACCTTCTGAGTTAGAAATCGAGCCGCACGTCTCATGCGCATGTCTTTGTGCTTGCCAGTTTTTTAAAAAAGCAAAGTAATTTATTTATACTCAGTCTTTCTGGCTCATGGCAAAATAGGGTCAGGTTGTCTTATATGCGATGGGAAGAATTGATATCCAGTTCATTCCTACCCCCAAGGGAGAGCTTCTCAAATGGTGGAAGCAAAGTTAGATCGGCTTGGCCAAGAGCGGTCAAAGTAAGAATCGGTCATCTCCTCCCATTGCTCCAAATCAATATCCACTCCGGAGTCATACAGGCACTACCACATTTTTGGTGTCTGAAACATCTACTTTTGTGTTTGGAAAATTTGAACTAACTCCAACATTGGAAGAGTACAGTCTCGCCATAGGAATGCCCTTGGGAAGGGAGCTTGCTAAACCACCATTTGGCATCGACCTCGTGGTCAGTCTATCACGCTTTTTAAAAAATCATTCGGTAAGAGAAATTGTTGAAGCCAACAACAATGCTTTTCCACTATCATCCTTAACTTAATGTTTTGAAAAACAATCAATGACCCAAAAAACCAAGATCTTCCTATTGGCCTTATTTGGATTTATCATCTTCCCATATAGAAAGAATGCCATAAATCCTTCAATCGCATGGGTAGTAAATCAAGTCACTTTCGGAGCAGGATATGTAAACATGGTTTTAGCTGAAACCTTTTTATCCCTTAATCGTTTCAAGGACCAAAAAGAAAAAATCATGAGGGCCGCTCCAGAAATTTTACAAATGTGGTTCTTTTCCCATGTCAAAGGATTTGGGCACCTCATGCAAATATTTGAAATCAACGAGTTTAAACACCCATTACAGAAGTTTCAAACCTTGGAAAAATATTCTCCCAATGAAGAGTATTCTCGGTGGATTAACTTGCTAAAAAACCCGGTCCCTGAGACATTCCTATGGCGAGCTAAGTGGTTCATTGCAGGAGAGGCGCGCTTTGCGCTTAATTATTACAACCCCATCCCGTTGCTGGGCCTCTCCGGAGCTACCTCATATTATCCATATAGGGTGGCTCGTCAGTACAGGGTCCTCCAAGAAATCCCACCACCGCTCAAATCAGGATTGTTCCGAATCCTTTTCACCCGTACAGACTACAACTACTTGGAGGAGATTCGCATAATTCAGAACGCATGGAGTAGATGTCACACCGAGAAGATCATCGTACCCAGAAGGTTAAAGGGACAAGAAAAAGCTCATCATGCATCCACATTTTACATCCTCAATCATATAATTCCCGAGGAGCTGCAGCCAGTAATCCCCGATGTAGTTGATAAACTTACCCTGCAAGGGCGAATTGAATCTCTTGAAAAGAGTTTGGAGACAAGCAAGAGGCATGTATCAAAGCTAGTACGAAGGAGCAAGCGGCTTCACAAGACTGGAACTTCCCATCGCATATAAAAATGGGCAGCGGGACTTTTGATGTGAATATTTCCAATGTGAATATCTAGGGTCGTTCTGACTTGTGTAAAAAGCCCTTTTGGCATTGTATAAATCTCCTGTAAATAAATAAGAATGACTCAACCCTTGCCATGAGTCAGTTTTCCATGTGTTTCCCTCGTTTACGTTTTCTCCATTTTCTGTGCTGACAGGTAATCACATCATAGTCGTATTCGCCAAAAAGCTAGAATGGCTGAAGAAAATGTACCAAGCCGTGTTGAGATTATGGAAATTGAAATGAAGCAAGTCTTCAATGTGCTTCAACAACTCTCAAAGCAGATAGATTCCATCCAAGGCAAATTGGCTCCCGCCCCTGACCTCAATCGAAGTATTGTTACCGCAATCGTCTACCCGAGGTGATCAAGGAAGAGATACCGATGATAACATGCCCGAATTGGAGGATGATACGCACCAAATCGTAGTCGAGAAAGCAAAGCCCAACAGTTTGTCTAAGACTGAACATGACAAACGCCTTGAGAAACTTGAAGAGAGGCTAAAACAATTGCAGGGCCTTCAAGATCCTACTCCAACAGATCTCTCCATCTACTCTAAGGTCAAAATGCCGGAAAAATTCAAAATGCCTGAGTTCGAAAAATACGATGGCACGACCGCCCAAGAGCTCACTTGCGGATGTATTTGGTTCGAATGACCCAGTACGTTAATAATGAACCTTTAATGATCCAGTTGTTCCAGTCAAGCCTAGTAGGTCCCGCCCTGAGGTGGTACATCAAAAAGAACATAAACCTCATCGAGACATGGAGTGAAGCAAGTGAAGCATTCCTCAAGCAGTACAAATTCATAATGGACATTACTCCTTCTCGTGAGGATCTCGATCGCACGGAAAAGAAAAAGCAGGAATCTTTCAAAGAATATGCTATTAGATGGAGGAACCTCGCCGCCCAGATCAGTCCTGAGCCAACTGACTTTGAATTGAGAAAAATGTTCATCAAAACCCTCCCTTTCGAATACCGCAATCGGATGGTGACTACGATCGCTGAATCATTCAATCAACTCATTCCAGTGGGAGAGCAGATTGAGACAGGTTTAAGGGACGGCTGGTTCACTGAGCCTGCACCTGTCAGCAGAAGGCTCAACATGAAAAAAGATAAAGAATCCTTGATTGATGTCAATGCCACCTACACTGCAAACACCGGTCATCTCCCGACTGTTCAAACAAGCACCGGCCAACAACGGACTAATAGCCGTCCACCCCGGCGCTACAACAACCGAAGACAATTCACTCCGCTTCCGGATCTCCCTCCCGGGTTTTGGCAATCCTCCGAAACAAGAGCCTCCTTTCAAGCGAGCCAAGACGACCCAATGCTGAAAACTTCTCCAGCTATGACCCGTCAAAAAAATGTGACTATCACATGGGAGAAGTAGGCCATTCAAGCGATGAGTGTTTCGTCCTTAAGCATCGGATCCGAACTTGCTTGGATACTAAGGCCTTCTCATTCGAAACTGCAAAGCCAAATGTCCAAAGCAATCCGCTCCCTGATCATGCTGACAAAGTAAACATGATATTCAGTTCTGAAGCCAGTCAAATTAGAAATGTCAATGCACATATGGCTGACATCTATCGAGGGCTAGTAGAAACCGGGTATTATCCAGATGATGAAATACCACCCTTTGCAATAATGGAGGAAAGGGTATTAAGAATGATAGAGGCCGGAATTATCGTGTACACCAGTCACACCGGCATGGTCTCTACCATATCGCAAGTCGTCATCAATTGGGATGAAGAATTTGCCACACTAAACGCAAAGAGGGAGAAGAAGGATTCCACCCCACCTGAGGGCATCTTTGAAGGGAAAGGAGCCATAGTTCAAGCATCGACAGCGAAGCGGCTATAGTCATTGAGATCCCCTGACCCTACAAATACGAAGGCAACAATGCAAGCACCGTGGTCCTACAACCTCGATGTTGGCTTAGTCACGAGATCCGGGCGAACCTATGCTCAAGCCAATACGCAGCCTCGCCAAACCCGTCACCGACGAAGAAGCCAAGGAGTTTTTGGCCGTAGTTAAAGCCAGCGAGTACAACGTGGTGGAACAATTACGGAAATCACCAGCACAAATCTCTTTGCTAGAATTACTTGGACATCTGTCAAGCACCAGAAATCTCTCATGAAAGTACTAAGTGAAGTACATGTTCCTGAAACGATTGAGCATGACAAACTCGAGGAGTTTGTCAGTACCATCCTTCTAAAAGATCAAATGGCATTTTCTGATGAAGAGATCCCCGAGGAGGGTAGAGGACACACCAAGGGTCTCTACATATCAGTCAAGTGCAACGCATCTCACGTCGCTCGAGTACTGATTGACAATGGATCTGCTCTTAACATATGTCCACTAGCGACACTCTGTCGTCTTAAAATAGAGACATCACGAATCCAGACACCCAAGACTTCTGTTCGAGCATTCGATGGAACAAAGAAGGAAACAGTGGGAGAGATCGAGCTCGACATTCAAATTGGCCCAACCATATTCAAAATTTTGTTCCAGGTGATGGATATCCCCACTGCATTCAATTTCCTCTTAGGGCGCCCATGGATACACGTCGCAGGAGCAGTACCTTCGAGCCTCCACCAAAATGTAAAGTTCGTGATTGGGGGAAAACTGATCACGGTCCGTGGAGAAGAAGATCACCGTATCTACCATGAGACGGCCATCCCTTATGTTGAACCTAGTGACAAAAATGAATCCAGCTATCAATCGTTCGAGCTTGTGTCTACTATACACGAAACTCGAGGAACTCTACCCCTTGTCCCCGAAATATCAAGCACTGCAATCATGGTAGGGAAAATCATGACTGGATACGGTTTTATCCGGGTCAAGGGCTCGGCGGGGAAACCAAGGCATGCGCGAGCCTATCAAAGCCTTGAGGAGACCTCACACCATTGGTTTAGGATATCAGGAGCAATACTGGGAAGGAAAGACAAAAAAGAAGACCAGCCTTGTATACCCGCGCCTTGAGGAAACATTCCCAGGCCCTGCGAAGATGATGCATTAGGAAAAAGAAATGATCGGCATTCCAAAGCAATTCAACCATGAAAGCTTGAAGTTTCCCATTTACTTAGGCATGGGTCAGAAGAGCATAACTCAGCCCGTATTTACAAAGAAAGAAGGGCCAGACGATATGACCACCATGTTTGGAGACCTTTTCGTAGGTGCCATTGAGGAGGAACATATAGAAGAAACAGGCGATAACTTTTCGTTCACCCAGCTTCAACGTCAAGTTGATGAACTACGCGAGACGATATATCACTTGACAGAAAATTTCGCACAAGCTACCCGTGCATTCTGCTCTCGTCACAATGAGGAATTAACAGCCAAAATAAATGAAGAAGGCCCTACTGACACAATCTGGCAAGGGGCTCGGCTACCCCAGTCCTCAAGAAACACGCGGCCATATTCGCCTCTTCCTAAATCGATGGTTACTATCTTCCCCATCCTCTTAGAGCAAGGAATAATCTCTAGGGAACTGAGGCGTCCTACTCCCAAGTACTTCCTTGATTATGATCCATCCAAGTACTGTGATTATCATTAAGGGGAAGTAGGACACTCACTAGATGACTGTACCGTCCTGAGAGACAAGATTCAAGATCTTTTGGATGCTGGGGTATTCACGTTCCGCTCCCCGTGGCTATGTTATGGCAAAGATGACCTCCTCGTGGTACCTAGCACCCATACCATACTCCCTGAGCATGCTAAGGAAGCACATAGAGGAAAGGCATTCATGGACACTTTGGGCCATCCAAGTGGCAAATTCGACTATTATGTCAACTATTCAATTCCCGAGGTTTCTATGACCATCATCGAGCATCGTCCCCGATGGATGGGGAGGCGTGGACGATCTGAAATTCACAAAGCCGGGAGCACAAGGAGGCATGATCGGTGACTCGGTATGAAGACTTCTTCGTGGGCGCTATCAACGAAGGACCGTCAAGGGAAATGGGTGCAGGCCCGCTCGAGTAGAACCCTTTTTAATTCCCTTAAATACTCCCCTACGTGGGAGCCTGTACATATTTCTTAAAGTCTGGCTTGTTTTCAACATCAGTTCCACTCAAGGAACTCTTTTTTGAAATCACCTTGTAAATCCGTCTACTAATAAATAAAGTTGAAAACATTTTGAGGGCATGAGGAGACACACCAAACCGGCCCGTTGATGATAGCCAGCCGTCAAATGAAAGAAGAAATCGAGGCCGGGTCTCCTCATGTTTCCTTGTGCTAAATCTTCAAGAGCAATTTATCACCTTTTCAAAAGAAAGAAGCATGCATGCTACTAACCTTATTTATCTACTCTATGACACGGGAATAATCTAGCGGCAAGCGAGGGTATGGGAACGGTCCAAACCAACACCGTAAGTAGCCATGATAGCAATTCGATGACTCGGATGATGATTTTGATAATTCCGACGAAATTCAACGGAATTGGGAGCGCCACGAAGAAGCAAGGCCCCTACACTACTGAAGACACCGTCATTGTCAATTTAGGCAGCACAGAAGGTCCACGGGAGATAAAGATCGGCGCGAACCTTCCTAAAGAAGAAGCTGCAAGCTTAATTGCCCTCCTAAAGAAATATCAAGACGTATTTGCATGGTCATATGCCGATATGCCAGGCCTCGATCCAATGATCGTGGAGCATAGCTTGCCAACCAACCCTGATGTAGCCCCCAAGAAGCAACGACTAAGAAGAACCAAGCCGGAATTGTCAAAAAGATTGAAGAAGAGGTAATGAAGCTCCTCGAAGTAGGTTTCCTCGAAGTCTCACGATACCCTAGTTGGGTAGCAAACGTTGTACCCGTAAAGAAGAAGGATGGTCAAATTCGGGTTTGTGTTGACTACCGCGACTTGAACAAAGCAAGTCCAAAAGATGATTTCCCGCTACCCCACATAGACGTTCTTGTGGATAGTACTGCTGGATTCAAACTTTTCTCTTTCATGGATGGATTCTCAGGATACAACCAAATAAGGATGAAAGAAGAAGACAAAGAAAAAACGGCATTCATCACTCCATGGGGAACCTTCCACTACAAGGTCATGCCTTTTGGCCTGAAAAATGCAGGGGCAACTTACCAACGTGCCATGGTCACCCTTTTCCATGACATGATGCACAAAGAAATTGAAGTATATGTCGATGACATGATCGCCAAAACCAGACATGGAGAAGACCATGTGAAGACCCTAGAGAAATTATTCGATCGGCTTCGTCAGTTCAAGTTGCGCTTGAACCCGGCAAAATGTGTGTTCGGGGCAACTTCTGGCAAATTACTTGGGTTCATTGTGAGCTGTGAAGGGATAGAAGTAGACCCGTCAAAAACCAAGGCGATATTTGAGATGCCTCCTCCCTCGACTGTAAAAGAAGTCCGGAGCCTCCTGGGAAGATTAAATTACATTGCGCGATTCATTTCCCAACTTTCTGAAACTGCAAAACCTTTCTTTAAGCTTCTCAAGAAGGATGCACAAATCAAATGGGATGACGACTGCCGGCTGGCGTTCGAAAATCTAAAGCAGTACCTGATGAAACCCCCGGTTTTAGTACCCCCGTCTCCAGGACACCCTTTGACTCTCTACCTTACCATCAACAGTGAATCCCTAGGTGCAATGTTGGCACAGAAGGGCCCCCATGATGGGAAGGAGCGAGCCATTTACTATTTGAGTAAAAAGTTCACCACGTCGGAGCAAAACTACTCCAAATCGAAAAAACATGCGCTGCATTGGTATGGGTGTTGCACGAGACTCCGGCAAGTATACCTTACATTACCAAACATTCCTTGTACCGAGAGTGACCCGATCAAGTATTTGCTCGGTCGCCCGGCCTTGGTGGGAAAATTGGCCAAATGGCAAATCCCGATCTCGAATTCGACATCCAGGTGATGTCGCAAAAATCGATTAAAGGTCGGGTAATTGCCGATATGTTAGCAGATTGCCCTAAGGAAATACGCGAGGATAATTCCCCAGACGACCGAATTTCAACAGTAGAAGAGGACACATGGACTATGTTCTTCGACGGAGCTGTAAATTTGTCAGGTTCCGGCACCGGGGCGGTCTTGATATCCCCAAATGGGCAACATTATCCTGTGGCTGCAAAATTGATGTTTCCATGCATCAACAATATAGCCGAATATGAAGCATGCATCCTCGGCCTGCAGGCGGCTATTGGAATGGAAATAGCAAAACTAAAAGTGTTCGGTGACTCCGCCTTAATTATTCTCCGATCGTGGGCGAGTGGAAGACAAGAGACGCCAAACTTGTGCCTTATCACGAATACTTGGAAGAATTGGTGGGAGAATTCCAGGACGTCTCGTTTGAATACCTACCTAGAGTTCATAATCAGTTCGCTGATGCGCTAGCAACGTTATCATCTATGTTACAAGTAACATAAGGGTTAGAAGTGGAGCCTTTGAAGATTGAAGTCCTGGCAAGACAAGCTCATTGCATGACTATAACTGAAGAACCCGACGGGAAACCCTGGTATTATGATATTATGATCAGTTCGCTGATGCGCTAGCAACGTTATCATCTATGTTACAAGTAACAGAAGGGTTAGAAGTGGAGCCTTTGAAGATTGAAGTCCTGGCAAGACAAGCTCATTGCATGACTATAACTGAAGAACCCGACGGGAAACCCTGGTATTATGATATTATGAAATACGTCCAGAAGCAGGAATTCCCTAAAGAAAGCACTCCCTCTGATCGAAAATACCTAATGAAAATGGCTTCGAGGTTCTTCGTCAGCGGTGAAAATTTGTACAAAAGATCATATGACTCAGTCCTGCTAAGGTGTGTGGATGCAAATGAAGCCGCACAAATAATGCAAGAAATACATGAGGGAGTATGTGGCCCTCACATGAATGGACGTATGTTGGCCAAGAAAATAATGAGATTGGGTTATTATTGGCTCCCCTTAGAGGGCGATTGTGCCCAAAGCATGTGCGAAGCTGTCATCGTTGTCAGATTCACGGGGACAAGATAAATGTCCCTCCAACTGAATTGCATCAGTTATCTGAGCCGTGGCCATTTTCAATGTGGGGCATCGATGTAATTGGCCCAATCAATCTGAAGGCATCAAACGGGCACCGGTTCATTTTGGTCGCAATCGATTACTTCTCAAAATGGATCGAGGCCGCATCCTATGCAAGTGTAACGCACGAAACGTTATGAAGTTCATCAAACGTGACATAATCGCCCGTTATGGCGTACCAGAAGCTATCGTCACCGACAATGGGTCAAACCTGAACAACAAGTTGATTGATCAATTGTTTTCTGAGTTCAAAATCCAACATATGAACTCGTCCCCTTATCGTCCACAAATGAATGGAGCCGTGGAAGCCGCCAACAAGAACATCAAGAGAATCCTATCCAAGACAGCTGAAAACTACCGCGGCGGCATGAGAGGTTACCCTTCGCACTAACAGCATATCGAACTTCGATTCGAACTTCCATTGGGGCAACGCCTTTTTCCCTGGTTTACGGCATGGAGGCGGTTTTGCCCGTGGAAGTAGAAATCCCTTCCCTGCGAATTTTATCCCAAGCAGGATTGTCCAAGGAAGAATGGACACAACAAAGGCTTGAGCAACTGAATATGATCGACGAAAAATGACTGAAAGCCCTCTGTCATGGTCAGTGTTACCAGCAGAGGGTAGCTCGATCGTTCAATCAAAAGGTGCGACCCAAGCACTTTGAGGTAAACGAGCTAGTCTTGAGAAAGATACTGCCAATCTTTCCAGAGCCCGGAGGCAAGTTCGCCCCAAATTACAAGGGTCCTTATGTAATAAAGAAGATACTCCCCGGAGGAGCCTTGATCCTAACCGAGATGGATGGGCGAGAATTCTCTAAACCAGTTAATTCCGATCTTTGTGAAAAAGTACTACCCTTGAAAAATGTTCATTGTCTGGCATTGCCAAGCACTTCTCTATCAGAATGAAAATGCCTATGCACCTTTATATATGAGTGATGTATTTCCACCATCATAAAAAATGTGTGTTTGGTTGACTCAATGAAGAAAATGAATGATAATCACCAGCATTTAAAGAAGTGTCGAAAATCAAATAGCAAATTCGATGGCATAACTTGAGCAAATCGACATTACCCAGCGGACTCGTAAGAGTAATCCATGTCAATTTCGCCCAACTCGGTGTAAAGGACGCGTCATTCAAGAGCCGGTCTGGTTAGAAGGAACCTTCTGTCCCAGTCAACAATCTTAGAATCTGGAAGCTTCACTTTTTGTTCCAGACGCAGGCTCTCGCAAGAAGTAATTGCCATCAGAGAAATTAGAGGTTTTGGTTGTCCATATCAGATTCCATAGAAGCTTGAGGTACATGACTTTGCCCAATGGTCATATGGTCAAAGACAGAATTCCACAGAAGGAAGGCGTTGCAAATCATCAATCATGTACACAAGGCCACAAATGAGGACGGCCAATCAAAAGAGACATTGAACGTGTCGAAAACAAAAGGCCGTCATTGACATTCAAATATCCCCAGGAGTCAGCAAATATAAACTCTGGAGAAGAGTAATTTGGTATCGTTTCCAATACTCCTAGTATCTGAACTCACTTTTGACATATTTTCTCCTATTGACGGGAAGCATAGGATTCAAGAAGCAAGCTTAATGATTAATTTGGACAAATCAAATGACCCATACCTAACTTGGTATGAAAGGACGTGACGTCCAAGAACCGAGTCGGATAAATGAAAAAAAACAGCGCCTTACGAACACCGTCGGTGCCTTTAGCCGAGTGGTATCCGGGAAGAAGCGAAATGGTCCGAAGTCGGGGTTCGAATCCCCAACGCGGCAGTTAGCCGCTTAGTAGAAAAAAAAAAAAAAAAAATTTTGCTTCTCTTGCGCTTGCAAATTACGAAAGCAGGTGATCTAACGAAGCAAAAGACATAGGACTTCATGTCCCACTCGCATTTCAGGTCCATCCAATCCAGTGAAGGGTAATGATGTATCGCTTCCAAGTTATTCGACTCTTGAAAGAGTTTCTGACTAACATGATCCCTTTTATCTGTTATAGGATCACTTGACCGTAAAAAAATGCGGATAACAAATCAAGGAAAGACATGTCAAACTCTGATAAGCTCTCCTAAGCGAAATGGCATCCTGAGGGCAAAAACAGAGATGCCCGATCAGATCCCCAACCTTGGCCGATCCTTCATGTGTCATATCCCTAATCAATAGGGACAATCATAGACACCCATTTGCGAATAACCCTTTTGATGTTCAAAATTTAGCATATTTGGAAACACCTTTATGTTAACCCCTAAAGTTATCAATAGGGTCTTCTTTGAATCAAAACCATTCACTTGTTTTGAGAGTACAAACTTTCTCATGTTTAAAATGTTGCATGCATTTTCCAAATGGATTTTTGCATGATGATTTTGTCTATCTAGATCACTGATTCCGCTGAGAATTGTTAGAATAGACAGCTAAGTGAAGAATACAAGATTAATCGAGCATCTTTGGATGAGGCGCGTCAGGATGATGAAAGGCAAGCCATATCCTACACACAATCCCCCATCTATACACTTGTGAGATGAGTGCAGAAGATTCCATGGCTGCAGGGTAAAGAGTTCTCTCGTGAATGGTACGATAACCAAAATAGTGAGAAGCATTCCATCGCTCGTCCCATTGAGCCCCATGCACTGATGAAATTTTTGTCATACCCCCGTCAAGAACCACCCCACACTGGGGCAGAGCGGAGGTAAAGCAGCACCACAAGGTGAGAAAAGAGATAGAAATTTTCTTGCTCGCACTTGCATCAATCTTCAGGTGTCTTTATTGCATATGAACACTCGCGTTAATTTAAGTGCCCTAGAATGACGAAGAGCAATTCTTTCTCTACGCACTTGTATTCATTGTACAACTCAAGTGAGTCTGTAATTTTACCATCACATTGAGACAAAACAGAAGTTACTACCATTTAAACAGCATAGCTCGGAGCGCTAACTGAAGACGAAGACTCAAGAGTCTAATAACAGTGTCGTGATTGAACTTGCCTAGGCTAGTTCCTCTAACGACAAGAATGAAAAAAAACATGGGCATAAAAAAGCAAAGTGTACTGGTAAGAGCAAGGTCAATGCCCATAAATGAAAAACTGGAATAAAAAATAGGGGCATGAAAAAAGCAGTGTGCCTGGTAAAAGCAAGGCCAATGCCCCCCAGTCAAAAATACAGCCAAGAAAAAGTTGCTGTTGTGGTCCATAGAGCCTCCATCTGACAGTGAGAAGAAAGACCGGTGACAAATGCCAAGGCAATCACCAGCTCTCGCCCTTTTACACATGAGTCAAGCCTACATTGCATCCCATTGTAAAAGTCTCTTCAGACTAGGGGCACTTCAATTAACGCGGGATTTCATATGTTTATAAACATCGCTCGAAGAAGTACGAGCAAGATTACTCTATCTCTTTTCGTAGGACTCTTGACTTGCAAACCTGGAGATGATCGTGCGACACTTCGTTCATGAGCCTTGACCTCGACGGTCCCATTTGATGAGCTATTGACCAAGTCTTCATCACAATTTCAACAAAGACCTCTCACATTGGTAAAGTCGTACTACTTGCGAGAATACTCAGACCCCGACATGATGACAAAGTGAGAAGTGTGGTCCTTATAAATCCCTGCATCAATGGTCAGGATAGCCTTTTCCATGAGAGAGAGTGGAAAGTCCTTTCAGACTGAAAGTCCCTCATCTGGCATGTTCAAGACATCTACATTCTAAATGAAGGTTGTCTTTCAAAATCTTCCCCAGTGGAAATCAGATGATGCAAAACTGACAAAATTATCATGCATGAATCTCATTTGAACTCATGAATTTACAGCATATACAATCATGTGTGCATATTGTGCAAATAGCGGACATACTCTCAAAGATTAGAGGTATTGCTAGGTAAGCATATCCCTATCCCCATTTGTCTTAAAGTACCTACCACTGTCCGGTACTCTCTTCTTGACACTCGACTTATTCGAATCGTCCCTTGAGTTTGGATGCTTGTGATTGTCCAAGTATCCTCTTGTCTTTGAGTACCGGCCACCGTTCGGATACTCCCTTTTCCTGACACTCGACCTGTTCGAGTTGTCCCCAGTATTGATACTTGTGGTGACCAAGTATCCCTTTATTGTTGAATACCCGCTGTCTAGGTATCCCCATATCGTCAAGTACCCACCGTTATCTAGATACTTCCTTTTCATGACACTCAACCTGCCTGAGTTGTCCCCAAATAATATAGCAGATGTTTAAGCATTCCATTGCTTTACTTGACACCGCCGTCCAGGTATGCTTTCTAGCAGGTATGCGTTCTAGCACTTGGACCAGCCTGAGTGGTCCCAAATCATATCATTAAATACTTGTGTTCATCCAAGTATTCCAAGTTTTTTTGTACACCCGTGGCTACCGGTGTTCTAGCCCTTTTGAGTGCTTGCGGCCATCCAGGTAAGCCTCGTGCTACATTCAAGTTTATGTTACCAGGAGGTGGAAGACCTTCACGAATATGTGAGGCACGCCCTCGATATTCCCAATTACCAGGAGGTGAGAGACCTTCATGACTATCCAAGGTACATCCTCGATATTCCAACTACCAGGAGGTGAGAGACCTTCACGTATATGCGAGACCCATCCTCGATATATCCACACGAATATCTCAGGTATGCCTTTGATTCTTCCCTCAGAGTTTGTACTTGTGATCGTCCAGGTACCCCTTCGATACTTGTGATCATCCAGGTATCCCCCAAGAGTTTGTACCTGTGATCATCCAGGTATCCTCCAAGAGTTTGTACCTGTGATCGTCTAGGTACCCCTTCGATACTTGTGATCATCCAGGTATCCCCCAAGAGTTTGTACCTGTGATCATCCAGATATCTCCAAAGAATTTGTACCTGTGATCGTCCAGGTACCCCTTCGATACTTGTGATCATCCGGGTATCTCCAAAAGTTTGTACCTGTGATTGTCCAGGTACCCCTTCGATACTTGTGATCATCTAGGTATCCTCCAAGAGTTTGTACTTGTGATCATCCAAGTACAATCTCCCAACAAATGAGATGCCCTGAGAAAGGTCGGTGCATCCTCCCGAGAAAGGTCGGGTTCCAACCAGTGTCTTTGACAGAAGTCAGACACCCCAACAAATATGATGCCCTAAGAAAGGTCGGCGCATCTCCCGAGAAAAGTCGGGTACCAACTGGTGTCCTTGATACAAATCAGGCACCCACAAATGAGATGCCCTGAGAAAGGTCGGTGCATCTCCCGTCACGGCGACCGAAGAAAGGTTCGGGTCCGAGACAAACCAACTTATTGCTCTAACAGGCGACCGAAGAAAGGTTCGGGTCCTGGAAAAGCAATTCCCCGTCAAGGCGACCGAAGAAAGGTTCGAGTCCTAGACAAACCAACTTATTGCTCTAACAGGCGACCGAAGAAAGGTTTGGGTCCTGGAAAAGCGATTCCCCGTCAAGGCGACCGAAGAAAGGTTCGGGTCCCAGACAAACCACTTATTGCTCCAATAGGCGACCGAAGAATGGTTCGGGTCCTAGAGAAGCAACCTCATCATATCACCAGGTAAGATGACGCCTTGATACTTGCCAAAACTCGGGGTTCACACCCTATCTCACTCACTCCCGGTAAGTAACTACAGGTATCTTCTTATCTGTCTTAGTATATGTAATGTTATATTGCTCATTTTCTGCATAGGACAATAGGTGCCAAATAAAATATAATCTATTGCATATGTATAGACAAAATTTAGGTATCAGGTTTGTCTTTGAATGCAACCTCTGCGAACTCACCTTCAAAGAGGGGCAGCTGTTGACACCTAAAATTCTGATTAGGTTATTAGACCTTAATTTCTTTTATATTTCCTTTTTTTTTAGATAATAAATAATAACAAAAAAAATCAATAAAAACAAAAGAAAACAAAAAAATTGGCAGCCAGGCCCAGCCCCCTCCTTTTTCTCCCTTTCGCGGGCCCAAGCCCAGCCTCCTTCTCCTCCAGCCCGGCCCCCTCTCCCTTCTCTTCTTCTTCTTCCTTCTTCTCCCTTCTTCTCCCTACGCCCGCAACTCACGCGCTCGAAGACAACCTATGGCCGAGGAGGGTAGGCCGACGTCGGCCGGAGATGACGGATCTCAGGCGCCATTAATGGCTACCTTCAATGCCGAGCACGCTTTGTCGGAGGAGCGAGGATGGGACGCCGGTTCGGCCGCGGGCGTCCATTCGGCGTGCGAAGACCGGCGGTCGAATCCCCGTCGACCGGCCGCCCCCTCGCCTATAAATAGCGAGGCACCACCTCCGTCGAAGGACACGGCGAACTCGGAGATCTTCCCTTGAGAGACTTCAGGGAGAATCAACGAGCGAGCACGCGAGAAATCGGGTCGCGGCTCGATCGACCTCCCTCCGAGAGACTTCGGGGGAGGCCGGCGGCAAGCGAGCCCGAAGGGGAGAGATCCGAGCGTGTGGAGGTTGAGTGAGAGAGAAATCGGAGAGGAGGGCCGGATCCGGAGAAGCCGAGGGTAGAAAGTCGAAGCCGGAGAGAGGAGGTTCCGGAGGACCAGATCCGAGAAGCCGAGACCCCGCCGAGCCGCGTCGCGATCGATCCGCCGACGCCACGCCGGATCTAGGAGCTACGGGGCCGACGTCGCTACCTCCCGTCACCGCCACCGTTCGCCACCTCGTCACGCATGTGTAACGGTAACCATCACCACCGCCGGTCGTGTCGCCGCCGTCGCATCTTCCCCCTTTTCGAACCGTGCCGCCACTGAAACCCCCATCACAGACCCATTATCGGTCGTCCTCGCTGTCCTCATGAGCGGATCGCCGTCGTCGTCTCCACCGTCGTCGCCGTCGTCTCCATCGTCGTCGCCGTCGCCGTCGCCGCCATCATCGCCGTCTAGTCCGCCGTCGCCGCCGTCTGCCCGGTGACGCCTCGGTCCCTCTCACCAGCGCCGCGAGCAAACGAAGGAGAGAGGAGGCCGGGAACCGGGTCAGTTCGCGGGTCCTTTCGACCCGGTTCCTCCGTTTTCGGGTAGGGTTTCCTCGGGTCGGACCTGCACTCGTCGGGCCGGTTTCTGAACTCGGGCCGGGCATCCTTTTTTAATAGGCCCAATTCCGTGTGTGTGTGGGCTGAGTTTTTAAGAAAAAAAGCAAAAAATCCGAGTCGGACCCAACCCGCGGATCCGACCCGGGTCGGCTTTTATATTATTTTATATAATATTTTAATAAAAAATAAAAAAATAAAAAATAATTTATTTTCAAAAAAAAAATATTTAAAAATATTTTAATTTAAAAAAAAAAAACCAAAAAAATATTGAAAAATATTAAAAATATTTTATTTTCCAAAAAATGCCAAAAATCCAAAAAAAGCCAAAAATTCATGAAAAAGCCAAAAAAATTCAGAAAAAGCCAAAAAGACTTGTATTTTTCCAAAAAAAAAAACCAAAAAACATCCCAAAAAAATCCCTTTTGTGTCCAAAAATTAGAAAAAGACTCAAAAATGTTTTTCCTCCCAAAAATGCATGGAAAATCCCTTGAACATCCAAAAACCTCGGGGTTTAAACAAGATTAGGTACCGAAAGGGCATTAGTGATTAACTAGTGTAATCAAGTCCCCGATCCTAATTTCTCTGGTTGCGCAGGAGCGAGTATTCCTCCCGATACTTCGCTTGGGTTTCTAATCGACCCACCCCAAACCGATTAGTGGCGACTCCATTTTTAAAATTAATTTACGGGTTAAAAATTTATACTATTTAAGTCGTGAATTGGTGGACTTGGGAGAGTCCGGGGCCTACTAAATCCAGCCGAGCCATTAGCCTCCCTTAGGCGCTCGTACCCGATCGCGGGCGCCGAAAAAAAAAGAGAGGTCGCGACAACATTATCTTGTGATTATAAACTGTTGTGCATGCTTTACTGTTTTAAGCACTACACGTGGCACACACAACCCGGCCGCCGGACCTGGGCCGCCATAGGATTTCTAGGATGGTGTTAAGAAAGATACGACCTCGAACGCGAGACTGCGATGTAGAGGTTGCCTTTCTTTTCCCCGAATTTCTTAGCCGAGGTTAGGAGGGTATGCTGCTAACGCGAGACTACGACGGGCGGATATCCTTTTAATCTCAACAAACCTTCTGAGTTAGAAATCGAGCCGCACGTCTCATGCGCATGTCTTTGTGCTTGCCAGTTTTTTAAAAAAGCAAAGTAATTTATTTATACTCAGTCTTTCTGGCTCATGGCAAAATAGGGTCAGGTTGTCTTATATGCGATGGGAAGAATTGATATCCAGTTCATTCCTACCCCCAAGGGAGAGCTTCTCAAATGGTGGAAGCAGTTAGATCAGCTTGGCCAAGAGCGGTCAAAGTAAGAATCGGTCATCTCCTCCCATTGCTCCAAATCAATATCCACTCCGGAGTCATACAGGCACTACCACATTTTTGGTGTCCTGAAACATCTACTTTTGTGTTTGGAAAATTTGAACTAACTCCAACATTGGAAGAGTACAGTCTCGCCATAGGAATGCCCTTGGGAAGGGAGCTTGCTAAACCACCATTTGGCATCGACCTCGTGGTCAGTCTATCACGCTTTTAAAAATCATTCGGTAAGAGAAATTGTTGAAGCCAACAACAATGCTTTTCCACTATCATCCTTAACTTAATGTTTTGAAAAACAATCAATGACCCAAAAACCAAGATCTTCCTATTGGCCTTATTTGGATTTATCATCTTCCCATATAGAAAGAATGCCATAAATCCTTCAATCGCATGGGTAGTAAATCAAGTCACTTTCGGAGCAGGATATGTAAACATGGTTTTAGCTGAAACCTTTTTATCCCTTAATCGTTTCAAGGACCAAAAAGAAAAAATCATGAGGGCCGCTCCAGAAATTTTACAAATGTGGTTCTTTTCCCATGTCAAAGGATTTGGGCACCTCATGCAAATATTTGAAATCAACGAGTTTAAACACCCATTACAGAAGTTTCAAACCTTGGAAAAATATTCTCCCAATGAAGAGTATTCTCGGTGGATTAACTTGCTAAAAAACCCGGTCCCTGAGACATTCCTATGGCGAGCTAAGTGGTTCATTGCGGGAGAGGCGCGCTTTGCGCTTAATTATTACAACCCCATCCCGTTCTTTGGGCCTCTCCGGAGCTACCTCATATTATCCATATAGGGTGGCTCGTCAAGCATGGGGTCCTCCAAGAAATCCCACCACCGCTCAAATCGGGATTGTTCCGAATCCTTTTCACCCGTAGACTACAACTACTTGGAGGAGATTCGCATAATTCAGAACGCATGGAGTAGATGTCACACCGAGAAGATCATCGTACCTGGAAGGTTAAAGGGACAAGAAAAAGCTCATCATGCATCCACATTTTACATCCTCAATCATATAATTCCCGAGGAGCTGCAGCCAGTAATCCCCGATGTAGTTGATAAACTTACCCTGCAAGGGCGAATTGAATCTCTTGAAAAGAGTTTGGAGACAAGCAAGAGGCATGTATCAAAGCTAGTACGAAGGAGCAAGCGGCTTCACAAGGCGGAACTTCCCATCGCATATAAAAATGGGCAGCGGGACTTTTGATGTGAATATTTCCAATGTGAATATCTAGGGTCGTTCGACTTGTGTAAAAAGCCCTTTTGGCATTGTATAAATCTCCTGTAAATAAATAAAATGACTCAACCCTTGCCATGAGTCGTTTTCCATGTGTTTCCCTCGTTTACGTTTTCTCCATTTTCTGTGCTGACAGGTAATCACATCATAGTCGTATTCGCCAAAAAGCTAGAATGGCTGAAGAAAATGTACCAAGCCGTGTTGAGATTATGGAAATTGAAATGAAGCAAGTCTTCAATGTGCTTCAACAACTCTCAAAGCGAGATAGATTCCATCCAAGGCAAATTGGCTCCCGCCCCCGGCCTCAATCGAAGTACTGTTACCGCAATCGTCTACCCGAGGTGATCAAGGAAGAGATACCGATGATAACATGCCCGAATTGGAGGATGATACGCACCAAATCGTAGTCGAGAAAGCAAAGCCCAACAGTTTGTCTAAGACTGAACATGACAAACGCCTTGAGAAACTTGAAGAGAGGCTAAAACAATTGCAGGGCCTTCAAGATCCTACTCCAACAGATCTCTCCATCTACTCTAAGGTCAAAATGCCGGAAAAATTCAAAATGCCTGAGTTCGAAAAATACGATGGCACGACCCGCCCAAGAGCTCACTTGCGAGATGTATTTGGTTCGAATGACCCAGTACGTTAATAATGAACCTTTAATGATCCAGTTGTTCCAGTCAAGCCTAGTAGGTCCCGCCCTGAGGTGGTACATCAAAAAGAACATAAACCTCATCGAGACATGGAGTGAAGCAAGTGAAGCATTCCTCAAGCGTACAAATTCATAATGGACATTACTCCTTCTCGTGAGGATCTCGATCGCACGGAAAAGAAAAAGCAGGAATCTTTCAAAGAATATGCTATTAGATGGAGGAACCTCGCCGCCCGGATCAGTCCCGAGCCAACCGACTTTGAATTGAGAAAATGTTCATCAAAACCCTCCCTTTCGAATACCGCAATCGGATGGTGACTACGATCGCTGAATCATTCAATCAACTCATTCCAGTGGGAGAGCAGATTGAGATAGGATTAAGGGACGGCTGGTTCACTGAGCCTGCACCTGTCAGCAGAAGGCTCAACATGAAAAAAGATAAAGAATCCTTGATTGATGTCAATGCCACCTACACTGCAAACACCGGTCATCTCCCGACTGTTCAAACAAGCACAGGCCAACAACAGACTAATAGCCGTCCACCCCAGCGCTACAACAACCGAAGACAATTCACTCCGCTTCCTGGATCTCCCTCCCAGGTTTTGGCAATCCTCCGAAACAAGAGCCTCCTTTCAACTGAGCCAAGACGACCCAATGCTGAAAACTTCTCCAGCTATGACCCGTCAAAAAAATGTGACTATCACATGGGAGAAGTAGGCCATTCAACTGATGAGTGTTTCGTCCTTAAGCATCGGATCCAGAACTTGCTGGATACTAAGGCCTTCTCATTCGAAACTGCAAAGCCAAATGTCCAAAGCAATCCGCTCCCTGATCATGCTGACAAAGTAAACATGATATTCGGCCCGAAGCAGTCAAATCAGAAATGTCAATGCACATATGGCTGACATCTATCGAGGGCTAGTAGAAACCGGGTATTATCCAGATGATGAAATACCACCCTTTGCAATAATGGAGGAAAGGGTATCAAGAATGATAGAGGCCGGAATAATTGTGTACACTGGCCACACCGGCATGGTCTCTACCATATCGCAAGTCGTCATCAATTGGGATGAAGAATTTGCCACACTAAACGCAAAGAGAGAGAAGAAGGATTCCACCCCACTTGAGGGCATCTTTGAAGGGAAAGGAGCCATAGTTCAAGCATCGACAGCGAAGCGGCTATAGTCATTGAGATCCCCCCTGACCCTACAAATACGAAGGCAACAATGCGCACCGTGGTCCTACAACCTCGATGTTGGCTTAGTCACGAGATCCGGGCGAACCTATGCTCAAGCCAATACGCAGCCTCGCCAAACCCGTCACCGACGAAGAAGCCAAGGAGTTTTTGGCCGTAGTTAAAGCCAGCGAGTACAACGTGGTGGAACAATTACGGAAATCACCAGCACAAATCTCTTTGCTAGAATTACTTCAGACATCTGTCAAGCACCAGAAATCTCTCATGAAAGTACTAAGTGAAGTACATGTTCCTGAAACGATTGAGCATGACAAACTCGAGGAGTTTGTCGCACCATCCTTCTAAAAGATCAAATGGTATTTTCTGATGAAGAGATCCCCGAGGAGGGTAGAGGACACACGAAGGGTCTCTACATATCATTCAAGTGCAACGCATCTCACGTTGCTCGAGTACTGATTGACAATGGATCTGCTCTTAACATATGTCCACTAGCGACACTCGTCGTCTTAAAATAGAGACATCACGAATCCAGACACCCAAGACTTCTGTTCGAGCATTCGATGGAACAAAGAAGGAAACAGTGGGAGAGATCGAGCTCGACATTCAAATTGGCCCAACCATATTCAAAATTTTGTTCCAGGTGATGGATATCCCCACTGCATTCAATTTCCTCTTAGGGCGCCCATGGATACACGTCGCGGAGAGCGGTACCTTCGAGCCTCCACCAAAATGTAAAGTTCGTGATTGGGGAAAACCGATCACGGTCCGTGGAGAAGAAGATCACCGTATCTACCATGAGACGGCCATCCCTTATGTTGAACCTAGTGACAAAAATGAATCCAGCTATCAATCGTTCGAGCTTGTGTCTACTATACACGAAACTCGAGGAACTCTACCCCTTGTCCCCGAAATATCAAGCACTGCAATCATGGTAGGGAAAATCATGACTGGATACGGTTTTATCCCGGGTCAAGGGCTCGGCAGGGGAAACCAAGGCATGCGCGAGCCTATCAAAGCCTTGAGGAGACCTCACACCATTGGTTTAGGATATCAGGAGCAATACTGGGAAGGAAAGACAAAAAAGAAGACCAGCCTTGTATACCCGCGCCTTGAGGAAACATTCCCAGGCCCTGCGAAGATGATGCATGAGGAAAAAGAAATGATCGGCATTCCAAAGCAATTCAACCATGAAAGCTTGAAGTTTCCCATTTACTTAGGCATGGGTCAGAAGAGCATAACTCAGCCCGTATTTACAAAGAAAGAAGGGCCAGACGATATGACCACCATGTTTGGAGACCTTTTCGTAGGTGCCATTGAGGAGGAACATATAGAAGAAACAGGGCGATAACTTTTCGTTCACCCAGCTTCAACGTCAAGTTGATGAACTACGCGAGACGATATATCACTTGACAGAAAATTTCGCACAAGCTACCCGTGCATTCTGCTCTCGTCACAATGAGGAATTAACAGCCAAAATAAATGAAGAAGGCCCTACTGACACAATCTGGCAAGGGGCTCGGCTACCCTGATCCTCAAGAAACACGCGGCCATATTCGCCTCTTCCTAAATCGATGGTTACTATCTTCCCCATCCTCTTAGAGCAAGGAATAATCTCTAGGGAACTGAGGCGTCCTACTCCCAAGTACTTCCTTGATTATGATCCATCCAAGTACTGTGATTATCATTAAGGGGAAGTAGGACACTCACTAGATGACTGTACCATCCTGAGAGACAAGATTCAAGATCTTTTGGATGCTGGGGTATTCACGTTCCGCTCCCCGTGGCTATGTTATGGCAAAGATGACCTCCTCGTGGTACCTAGCACCCATACCATACTCCCTGAGCATGCTAAGGAAGCACATAGAGGAAAGGCATTCATGGACACTTTGGGCCATCCAAGTGGCAAATTCGACTATTATGTCAACTATTCAATTCCCCGAGGTTTCTATGACCATCATCAGAGCATCGTCCCTGATGGATGGGGAGGCGTGGACGATCTGAAATTCACAAAGCTGGGAGCACAAGGAGGCATGACTGGTGACTGGTATGAAGACTTCTTCGTGGGCGCTATCAACGAAGGACCGTCAAGGGAAATGGGTGCAGGCCCGCTCGAGTAGAACCCTTTTTAATTCCCTTAAATACTCCCCTACGTGGGAGCCTGTACATATTTCTTAAAGTCTGGCTTGTTTTCAACATCAGTTCCACTCAAGGAACTCTTTTTTGAAATCACCTTGTAAATCCGTCTACTAATAAATAAAGTTGAAAACATTTTGAGGGCATGAGGAGACACACCAAACCGGCCCGTTGATGATAGCCAGCCGTCAAATGAAAGAAGAAATCTGAGGCCCGGGTCTCCTCATGTTTCCTTGTGCTAAATCTTCAAGAGCAATTTATCACCTTTTCAAAAGAAAGAAGCATGCATGCTACTAACCTTATTTATCTACTCTATGACACAGAATAATCTAGCGGCAAGCGAGGGTATGGGAACGGTCCAAACCAACACCGTAAGTAGCCATGATAGCAATTCTGATGACTCGGATGATGATTTTGATAATTCCGACGAAATTCAACGGAATTGGGAGCGCCACGAAGAAGCAAGGCCCCCTACTACTGAAGACACCGTCATTGTCAATTTAGGCAGCACACGAAGGTCCACGGGAGATAAAGATCGGCGCGAACCTTCCTAAAGAAGAAGCTGCAAGCTTAATTGCCCTCCTAAAGAAATATCAAGACGTATTTGCATGGTCATATGCCGATATGCCAGGCCTCGATCCAATGATCGTGGAGCATAGCTTGCCAACCAACCCTGATGTAGCCCCCAAGAAGCAACGACTAAGAAGAACCAAGCCGGAATTGTCAAAAAAGATTGAAGAAGAGGTAATGAAGCTCCTCGAAGTAGGTTTCCTCGAAGTCTCACGATACCCTAGTTGGGTAGCAAACGTTGTACCAGTAAAGAAGAAGGATGGTCAAATTCGGGTTTGTGTTGACTACCGCGACTTGAACAAAGCAAGTCCAAAAGATGATTTCCGCTACCCCACATAGACGTTCTTGTGGATAGTACCGCTGGATTCAAACTTTTCTCTTTCATGGATGGATTCTCAGGATACAACCAAATAAGGATGAAAGAAGAAGACAAAGAAAAAACGGCATTCATCACTCCATGGGGAACCTTCCACTACAAGGTCATGCCTTTTGGCCTGAAAAATGCAGGGGCAACTTACCAACGTGCCATGGTCACCCTTTTCCATGACATGATGCACAAAGAAATTGAAGTATATGTCGATGACATGATCGCCAAAACCAGACATGGAGAAGACCATGTGAAGACCCTAGAGAAATTATTCGATCGGCTTCGTCAGTTCAAGTTGCGCTTGAACCCGGCAAAATGTGTGTTCGGGGCAACTTCTGGCAAATTACTTGGGTTCATTGTGAGCTGTGAAGGGATAGAAGTAGACCCGTCAAAAACCAAGGCGATATTTGAGATGCCTCCTCCCTCGACTGTAAAAGAAGTCCGGAGCCTCCTGGGAAGATTAAATTACATTGCGCGATTCATTTCCCAACTTTCGAAACTGCAAAACCTTTCTTTAAGCTTCTCAAGAAGGATGCACAAATCAAATGGGATGACGACCGCCGGCGGCGTTCGAAAATCTAAAGACTCGATGAAACCCCGGTTTTAGTACCCCCGTCTCAGGACACCCTTTGACTCTCTACCTTACCATCAACGGTGAATCCCTAGGTGCAATGTTGGCATGAAAGGGCCCCCATGATGGGAAGGAGCGAGCCATTTACTATTTGAGTAAAAAGTTCACCACGTCGGAGCAAAACTACTCCAAATCAGAAAAAACATGCGCTGCATTGGTATGGGTGCTGCACAGACTCCGGCAGTATACCTTACATTACCAAACATTCCTTGTAACTGAGAGTGACCCGATCAAGTATTTGCTCGGTCGCCCGGCCTTGGTGGGAAAATTGGCCAAATGGCAAATCCTGATCTCAGAATTCGACATCCAGGTGATGTCGCAAAAATCAGTTAAAGGTCGGGTAATTGCCGATATGTTAGCAGATTGCCCTAAGGAAATACGCGAGGATAATTCCCCAGACGACCGAATTTCAACAGTAGAAGAGGACACATGGACTATGTTCTTCGACGGAGCTGTAAATTTGTCAGGTTCCGGCACCGGGGCGGTCTTGATATCCCCAAATGGGCAACATTATCCTGTGGCTGCAAAATTGATGTTTCCATGCATCAACAATATAGCCGAATATGAAGCATGCATCCTCGGCCTGCAGGCGGCTATTGGAATGGAAATAGCAAAACTAAAAGTGTTCGGTGACTCCGCCTTAATTATTCTCCAGGAGCGTGGGCGAGTGGAAGACAAGAGACGCCAAACTTGTGCCTTATCACGAATACTTGGAAGAATTGGTGGGAGAATTCCAGGACGTCTCGTTTGAATACCTACCTAGAGTTCATAATCGGTTCGATGCGCTAGCAACGTTATCATCTATGTTACAAGTAACATAAGGGTTAGAAGTGGAGCCTTTGAAGATTGAAGTCCTGGCAAGACAAGCTCATTGCATGACTATAACTGAAGAACCCGACGGGAAACCCTGGTATTATGATATTATGATCAGTTATGCGCTAGCAACGTTATCATCTATGTTACAAGTAACAGAAGGGTTAGAAGTGGAGCCTTTGAAGATTGAAGTCCCTGGCAAGACAAGCTCATTGCATGACTATAATCGAAGAACCCGACGGGAAACCCCGGTATTATGATATTATGAAATACGTCCGAAGCGGGAATTCCCTAAAGAAAGCACTCCCTCGATCGAAAATACCTAATGAAAATGGCTTCGAGGTTCTTCGTCGGCGGTGAAAATTTGTACAAAAGATCATATGACTCGATCCCCCGCTAAGGTGTGTGGATGCAAATGAAGCCGCACAAATAATGCAAGAAATACATGAGGGAGTATGTGGCCCTCACATGAATGGACGTATGTTGGCCAAGAAAATAATGAGATTGGGTTATTATTGGCTCCCCTTAGAGGGCGATTGTGCCCAGCATGTGCGAAGCTGTCATCGTTGTCAGATTCACGGGGACAAGATAAATGTCCCTCCAACTGAATTGCATCAGTTATCTGAGCCGTGGCCATTTTCAATGTGGGGCATCGATGTAATTGGCCCAATCAATCTGAAGGCATCAAACGGGCACCGGTTCATTTTGGTCGCAATCGATTACTTCTCAAAATGGATCGAGGCCGCATCCTATGCAAGTGTAACTGCACGAAACGTTATGAAGTTCATCAAACGTGACATAATCGCCCGTTATGGCGTACCAGAAGCTATCGTCACCGACAATGGGTCAAACCTGAACAACAAGTTGATTGATCAATTGTTTTCTGAGTTCAAAATCCAACATATGAACTCGTCCCCTTATCGTCCACAAATGAATGGAGCCGTGGAAGCCGCCAACAAGAACATCAAGAGAATCCTATCCAAGACAGCTGAAAACTACCGCGACTGGCATGAGAGGTTACCCTTCGCACTAACAGCATATCGAACTTCGATTCGAACTTCCATTGGGGCAACGCCTTTTTCCCTGGTTTACGGCATGGAGGCGGTTTTGCCCGTGGAAGTAGAAATCCCTTCCCTGCGAATTTTATCCCAAGCGGGATTGTCCAAGGAAGAATGGACACAACAAAGGCTTGAGCAACTGAATATGATCGACGAAAAATGGCGAAAGCCCTCTGTCATGGTCAGTGTTACCAGCAGAGGGTAGCTCGATCGTTCAATCAAAAGGTGCGACCCAAGCACTTTGAGGTAAACGAGCTAGTCTTGAGAAAGATACTGCCAATCTTTCCAGAGCCCGGAGGCAAGTTCGCCCCAAATTACAAGGGTCCTTATGTAATAAAGAAGATACTCCCCGGAGGAGCCTTGATCCTAACTGAGATGGATGGGCGAGAATTCTCTAAACCAGTTAATTCCGATGCTGTGAAAAAGTACTACCCTTGAAAAATGTTCATTGTCTGGCATTGCCAAGCACTTCTCTATCAGAATGAAAATGCCTATGCACCTTTATATATGAGTGATGTATTTCCACCATCATAAAAAATGTGTGTTTGGTTGACTCAATGAAGAAAATGAATGATAATCACCAGCATTTAAAGAAGTGTCGAAAATCAAATAGCAAATTCGATGGCATAACTTGAGCAAATCGACATTACCCAGGCAGACTCGTAAGAGTAATCCATGTCAATTTCGCCCAACTCGGTGTAAAGGACGCGTCATTCAAGAGCCGGTCTGGTTAGAAGGAACCTTCTGTCCCAGTCAACAATCTTAGAATCTGGAAGCTTCACTTTTTGTTCCAGACGCAGGCTCTCGCAAGAAGTAATTGCCATCAGAGAAATTAGAGGTTTTGGTTGTCCATATCTTAGATTCCATAGAAGCTTGAGGTACATGACTTTGCCCAATGGTCATATGGTCAAAGACAGAATTCCACAGAAGGAAGGCGTTGCAAATCATCAATCATGTACACAAGGCCACAAATGAGGACGGCCAATCAAAAGAGACATTGAACGTGTCAAAAACAAAAGGCCGTCATTGACATTCAAATATCCCCAGGAGTCAGCAAATATAAACTCTGGAGAAGAGTAATTTGGTATCGTTTCCAATACTCCTAGTATCTGAACTCACTTTTGACATATTTTCTCCTATTGACAGGAAGCATAGGATTCAAGAAGCAAGCTTAATGATTAATTTGGACAAATCAAATGACCCATACCTAACTTGGTATGAAAGGACGTGACGTCCAAGAACCGAGTCGGATAAATGAAAAAAACAGCGCCTTACGAACACCGTCGGTGCCTTTAGCCGAGTGGTATCCGGGAAGAAGCGAAATGGTCCGAAGTCGGGGGTTCGAATCCCCAACGCGGCAGTTAGCCGCTTAGTAAAAAAATAATAAAAAAATTTTGCTTCTCTTGCGCTTGCAAATTACGAGAAAACAGGTGATCTAACGAAGCAAAAGACATAGGACTTCATGTCCCACTCGCATTTCCAGTCCATCCAATCCAAAGTGAAGGGTAATGATGTATCGCTTCCAAGTTATTCGACTCTTGAAAGAGTTTCGACTAACATGATCCCTTTTATCTTTTATAGGATCACTTGACCGTAAAAAAATGCGGATAACAAATCAAGGAAAGACATGTCAAACTCTGATAAGCTCTCCTAAGCGAAATGGCATCCTGAGGGCAAAAACAGAGATGCCCGATCAGATCCCCAACCCCGGCTGATCCTTCATGTGTCATATCCCTAATCAATAGGGACAACCATAGACACCCATTTGCGAATAACCCTTTTGATGTTCAAAATTTAGCATATTTGGAAACACCTTTATGTTAACCCCTAAAGTTATCAATAGGGTCTTCTTTGAATCAAAACCATTCACTTGTTTTGAGAGTACAAACTTTCTCATGTTTAAAATGTTGCATGCATTTTCCAAATGGATTTTTGCATGATGATTTTGTCTATCTAGATCACTGATTCCGCTGAGAATTGTTAGAATAGACAGCTAAGTGAAGAATACAAGATTAATCGAGCATGCTGGATGAGGCGCGTCAGGATGATGAAAGGCAAGCCATATCCTACACACAATCCCCCATCTATACACTTGTGAGATGAGTGCAGAAGATTCCATGGCTGCAGGGTAAAGAGTTCTCTCGTGAATGGTACGATAACCAAAATAGTGAGAGGCATTCCATCGCTCGTCCCATTGAGCCCCATGCACTGATGAAATTTTTGTCATACCCCCGTCAAGAACCACCCCACACTGGGGCAGAGCGGAGGTAAAGCAGCACCACAAGGTGAGAAAAGAGATAGAAATTTTCTTGCTCGCACTTGCATCAATCTTCAGGTGTCTTTATTGCATATGAACACTCGCGTTAATTTAAGTGCCCTAGAATGACGAAGAGCAATTCTTTCTCTACGCACTTGTATTCATTGTACAACTCAAGTGAGTCCGTAATTTTACCATCACATTGAGACAAAACAGAAGTTACTACCATTTAAACAAAGCATAGCTCGGAGCGCTAATCGAAGACGAAGACTCAAGAGTCTAATAACAAGGTGTCGTGATTGAACTTGCCTAGGCTAGTTCCTCTAACGACAAGAATGAAAAAACATGGGCATAAAAAAGCAAAGTGTACCTGCCGGTAAGAGCAAGGTCAATGCCCATAAATGAAAAACTGGAATAAAAAATAGGGGCATGAAAAAAGCAATGTGCCTGGTAAAAGCAAGGCCAATGCCCCCTAGTCAAAAATACAGCCAAGAAAAAGTTGCTGTTGTGGTCCATAGAGCCTCCATCGACAAGAGAAGAAAGACTAGTGACAAATGCCAAGGCAATCACCAGCTCTCGCCCTTTTACACATGAGTCAAGCCTACATTGCATCCCATTGTAAAAGTCTTCTTCAGACTAGGGGCACTTCAATTAACGTAGGATTTCATATGTTTATAAACATCGCTCGAAGAAGTACGAGCAAGATTACTCTATCTCTTTTCGTAGGACTCTTGACTTGCAAACCTGGAGATGATCGTGCGACACTTCGTTCATGAGCCTTGACCTCGACGGTCCCATTTGATGAGCTATTGACCAAGTCTTCATCACAATTTCAACAAAGACCTCTCACATTGGTAAAGTCGTACTACTTGCGAGAATACTGGACCCCGCCGACATGATGACAGTGAGAAGTGTGGTCCTTATAAATCCTGCATCAATGGTCAGGATAGCCTTTTCCATGAGAGAGAGTGGAAAGTCCTTTCAGACTGAAAGTCCCTCATCTGGCATGTTCAAGACATCTACATTCTAAATGAAGGTTGTCTTTCAAAATCTTCCCCAGTGGAATTTGGATGATGCAAAACTGACAAAATTATCATGCATGAATCTCATTTGAACTCATGAATTTACAGCATATACAATCATGTGTGCATATTGTGCAAATAGCGGACATACTCTCAAAGATTAGAGGTATTGCTAGGTAAGCATATCCCTATCCCCATTTGTCTTAAAGTACCTACCACTGTCCAGGTACTCTCTTCTTGACACTCGACTTATTCGAATCGTCCCTTGAGTTTGGATGCTTGTGATTGTCCAAGTATCCTCTTGTCTTTGAGTACCGGCCACCGTTCGGATACTCCCTTTTCCTGACACTCGACCTGTTCGAGTTGTCCCCAGAGTATTGATACTTGTTGACCAAGTATCCCTTTATTGTTGAATACCTACCGCTGTCTAGGTATCCCCATATCGTCAAGTACCCACCGTTATCTAGATACTTCCTTTCATGACACTCAACCCGCCCGAGTTGTCCCCAAATAATATAGCAGATGTTTAAGCATTCCATTGCTTTACTTGACATGTATGCTTTCTTGGTATGCGTTTCTAGCACTTGGTTCGAGTGGTCCCAAATCATATCATTAAATACTTGTGTTCATCCAAGTATTCCAGTACTTTGTACACCTGTGGCTACCCAGGTGTTCTAGCCCTTTTGAGTGCTTGCGGCCATCCAGGTAAGCCTCGTGCTACATTCAAGTTTATGTTACCAGGAGGTGGAAGACCTTCACGAATATGTGAGGCACGCCCTCGATATTCCCAATTCAGAGGTGAGAGACCTTCATGACTATCCAAGGTACATCCTCGATATTCCAACTACCAGGAGGTGAGAGACCTTCACGTATATGCGAGACCCATCCTCGATATATCCACACGAATATCTTGTATGCCTTTGATTCTTCCCCTCGAGTTTGTACTTGTGATCATCCAGGTACCCCTTCGATACTTGTGATCATCCGTGTATCCCCAAGAGTTTGTACTTGTGATCATCCGTATCCTCCAAGAGTTTGTACCGTGATCGTCTAGGTACCCCTTCGATACTTGTGATCATCCGTGTATCCCCCAAGAGTTTGTACCTGTGATCATCCTTTTGATATATCTCCAAAGAATTTGTACCTGTGATCGTCCAGGTACCCCTTCGATACTTGTGATCATCCAGGTATCTCCAAAAAGTTTGTACCTGTGATTGTCCAGGTACCCCTTCGATACTTGTGATCATCTAGGTATCCTCCAAGAGTTTGTACTTGTGATCATCCAAGTACAATCTCCCAACAAATGAGATGCCCTGAGAAAGGTCGGTGCATCCTCCCGAGAAAGGTCGGGTTCCAAGAAAGTGTCTTTGGAAGTCGACACCCCAACAAATATGATGCCCTAAGAAAGGTCGGCGCATCTCCCGAGAAAAGTCGGGTACCAACCGGTGTCCTTGATACAAATCAGCACCCACAAATGAGATGCCCTGAGAAAGGTCGGTGCATCTCCCGTCACGGCGACCGAAGAAAGGTTCGGGTCCGAGACAAACCAACTTATTGCTCTAACAGCGACCGAAGAAAGGTTCGGGTCCTGAAAAGCAATTCCCCGTCAAGGCGACCGAAGAAAGGTTCGAGTCCTAGACAAACCAACTTATTGCTCTAACAGCGACCGAAGAAAGGTTTGGGTCCCGGAAAGCGATTCCCCGTCAAGGCGACCGAAGAAAGGTTCGGGTCCTAGACAAACCACTTATTGCTCCAATAGGCGACCGAAGAATGGTTCGGGTCCTAGAGAAGCAACCTCATCATATCACCAGGTAAGATGACGCCTTGATACTTGCCAAAACTCGGGGTTCACACCCTATCTCACTCACTCCCGGTAAGTAACTACAGGTATCTTCTTATCTGTCTTAGTATATGTAATGTTATATTGCTCATTTTCTGCATAGGACAATAGGTGCCAAATAAAATATAATCTATTGCATATGTATAGACAAAATTTAGGTATCGTGTTTGTCTTTGAATGCAACCTCTCGCGAACTCACCTTCAAAGAGGGGCAGCTGTTGACACCTAAAATTCTGATTAGGTTATTAGACCTTAATTTTCTTTTATATTTTTCCTTTTTAGATAATAAATAATAAAAAAAAACAAAAAAAACAATAAAAAAAAAAAGAAAACAAAAAAATTGGCAGCCGCGCCCAGCCCCTCCTTTTTCTCCCTTTCGCGGGCCCAAGCCCAGCCTCCTTTCTCCCCAAAGCCCGGCCCCCTCTCCCTTCTCTTCTTCTTCTTCCTTCTTCTCCCTTCTTCTCCCTACGCCCGCAACTCACGCGCTCGAAGACAACCTATGGCCGAGGAGGGTAGGCCGACGTCGGCCGGAGATGACGGATCTCAGGCGCCATTAATGGCTACCTTCAATGCCGAGCACGCTTTGTCGGAGGAGCGAGGATGGGACGCCGGTTCGGCCGCGGGCGTCCATTCGGCGTGCGAAGACCGGCGGTCGAATCCCCGTCGACCGGCCGCCCTCGCCTATAAATAGCGAGGCACCACCTCCGTCGAAGGACACGGCGAACTCGGAGATCTTCCCTTGAGAGACTTCGTGGAGAATCAACGAGCGAGCACGCGAGAAATCGGGTGTGAGCTCGATCGACCTCCCTCCGAGAGACTTCGGGGGAGGCCGGCGGCAAGCGAGCCCGAAGGGGAGAGATCCGAGCGTGTGGAGGTTGAGTGAGAGAGAATCGGAGAGGAGGGCCGAGATCCGGAGAAGCGAGTATTTTTGCCGCCGTAGAAAGTCGAAGCCGAGAGAGGAGGTTCCGGAGGACCAGATCCGAGAAGCCGAGACCCCGCCGAGCCGCGCCGCGATCGATCCGCCGACGCCACGCCGGATCTAGGAGCTACGGGGCCGACGTCGCTACCTCCCCGTCATTGTCACCGCCACCGTTCGCCACCTCGTCACGCATGTGTAACGGTAACCATCACCACCGCCGGTCGTGTCGCCGCCGTCGCATCTTCCCCTTTTCGAACCGTGCCGCCACCGAAACCCCCATCACGACCCATTATCGGTCGCCTCGCCTGTCCTCATGAGCGGATCGCCGCCGCCGTCTCCACCGCCGTCCTTCCCCGCCGGCGTCTCCATCGTCGTCGCCGTCGCCGCCGCCGCCGCCATCATCGCCGTCCTAGTCCGCCGCCGCCGCCGCCTCCCCGGTGACGCCTCGGCCCCTCTCACCGGCGCCGCGAGCAAACGAAGGAGAGAGGAGGCCGGGAACCGGGCCGGTTCAAGGGTCCTTTCGACCCGGTTCCTCCGTTTCCGGGTAGGGTTTCCTCGGGTCGGACTCGCACTCGTCGGGCCGGTTTTCGAACTCGGGCCGGGCATCCTTTTTAATAGGCCCAATTCCGTGTGTGTGTGTGGGCTGAGTTTTTAAGAAAAAGCAAAAAATCCGAGTCGGACCCAACCCGCGGATCCGACCGGGTCGGCTTTTATATTATTTTATATAATATTTTAATAAAAAATAAAAAAATAAAAATAATTTATTTTTAAAAAATATTTAAAAATATTTTAATTTAGAAAACCGAAAAAAAAAAACCAAAAAATATTGAAAAATATTAAAAATATTTTATTTTCCAAAAATGCCAAAAATCCAAAAAAAGCCAAAAATTCATGAAAAAGCCAAAAAAATTCAGAAAAAGCCAAAAAGACTTGTATTTTTCCAAAAAAAACCAAAAAAATCCCAAAAAAATCCCTTTTGTGTCCAAAAATTAGAAAAAGACTCAAAAATGTTTTTCCTCCCAAAAATGCATGGAAAATCCCTTGAACATCCAAAAACCTCGGGAGTTTAAACAAGATTAGGTACCGAAAGGGCATTAGTGATTAACTAGTGTAATCAAGTCCCCGATCCTAATTTCTCAATTCCAATAATTTGAATATTAATTGGAACTATATCAAAATGTTAAAGATCATTATTTTGTTGTTATTAATTAATAATCCATCTATAAAGTATTCAAAATGCCAAAAGCAATTTGCATATTGGTATAAGAAGTTAAAGGTCGGTACAACATGGATAGAAAAAGGTAATATTTTCAAATAAATTCTTCACCATAGAAGAGATTTTGCTCTTTATGTATGAGCACCATTTTCAACTGTATAATAACAAACAATATTCCAAAACATATATTTATAGAAAATATATACTATAATTGACAAGAAAAATATATTGCAATTTTGTCAAGTCAATACTAAACCTTTCAATTTGCCAATTAAGTCCAAAACATTTTCACATTTTGTCGGTTGAGTCCATCCGGCCAATTTAGACCAAAATTCACTAACGTGGACACCGATCATACCATGTGGCATGACCAACAATGATGTGGACGTTTTGAAATAGTTTTTTGAATTTTAATGGTTTTTTTTTTCCTTTTCTTTTTGGGTTTTGGAGAGGGTCAACGAGGTTGGCCTGCATACCCTCTCCGGCCATAGGTGAGGGCTAGCCACCCTCGATGGCTCTAGGCAAGGGCGTTGCACCGCTCACTAGCTCTAGGCGAGGGCCACAATGCCCTTGCCAGCTAAAGCAAGGGCGTGCACGCCTTCACGTAGAATCGGTGAGGGCCACAATGCCCTTGCTCGACCTGGCTTGGCAATGGCCGTGACCTTACTCGGGATTGGTGAGGGTTGCCAAGCCCTTGCCTGGCCAGATCTAACAAGGGCATCGCGACCCTTGCCTAGAGCCAGCAAGGGTGGGCCGGCCTATGCTTGTGATTGGAGAAGGTCTATTAGCCATCCTTGCTGGCCCTCTCCAAAGACCCCGGGAAAAAACAAAGCAAAGGAAAAAAAAACCGTAAAGATTCAAAAATAATTTCAAAATGTCACATTAGTGCCGGCCAGGCCACGTGGCGCAACCAACATCCACGTCAGTAAATTCCCGGCAAAATTAATTGAATAAACTCAATTGGCAAAAGGTGAAAAGTTTTAATACTAAACGGCAAAATGTGAAAATATTTAGAACTCAATTGGCAAAATTGAAATGTTTCGGACTAAATTAGCAAGAGTGCAATAAATTTAGGACTTTTTGGACAATTTTTCCTAATTGACAAATGGAAGTAAAGTTGATTATGAATTGTAAAGTAGACATACTTACATGTAAAGTCAAAGTCCTCAGCTTTGGAGGATTGGAAGGTTATTATTACGCATAGAAAAGACTAGAGTCATCCCCTGCTAAACGACCCGATAATTCAGGGATTGGAAAGACACAATTGATAATGAACAAACCTCGGGTCCATGGGAGAAAGGACTTAACAAGTGCCATAACTTTTGCACGGCCCTCATATGAGTACCGTAAATTTTTCTTTTTCGATTACTCGAGTGTCATAACTTATGTATTACGTTCATTTGAATGCCATAATTTTTTTAAAACATTCACACAAGTGTTATGTGATGTTGGAGTTTTGGCACTTGAGTGAACGATTTAAAAAGAAAAATTGCACTTAAGTGATCGATTGAAAATTATGGTACTCAAGTAAACATGTTTTGGAAGTCATGGCATTTAATGGTATGTTTAGTAACATCTTTGTTCGGGAAACAATTTTTGTTTAGAGATATTTTTTTCTATTTCTATTCCCTAGACGAGTTTTTGAGTCGAAGAATGTGTTTCGTAATTGCAAATAAAATCTATACCTAAAACAAAAAGAAAGAACATATATGCATTTGGTATGACCCTAAAAATTTCTATTCCCATTTTTTTTGTTTAATTATAAAAATGCCAATGGAGACTTAACATTCCATATTTGAATAAAAATGGATTTTCGTAATGCTTTAATTGATCAAGATATTCTAAGATGGCCTAAGAAAATCCATGCAATAGTTAGTTAAAGATGGATGACTAGAAATGGGGATGTCTACATATGACAACAGAGAGTCACGCTAGTTTATAACTCATGATATGAAGAGGTTAATAATATATCTTTGGGCATTACAATAAATAGGTGCATAGACCAAGAAGAAGAGCAAACATTGCTGGAAGTTGCCAAATGATCGCAACTTAGCATGTCTCTAAAAGAAAACGGCATTCAAAATACATAGAGTAAAGCCCAAAAGCTTATTCAATTTTGAAACCAATTTTCATCAAAAGATATTCACATTTTTTATAATAAACTAATTCTAAACTGGAATTAACACTAAAATCTAGTAAAACACTCAAATTCTAATTTCTAAATTCTTTTCCCAAATTTCTGAATTATATTATTTTATTATTATTTTTATTTCGAAAAGTGGGAAATTGGACCAAATCAAGATCAGACCTAGTGTTGATTTTGTGAAGACAAGCATTGGATTACGTTGAGTTTTTTTTTTTTTTCAAAATGACCTTATTTCTCTTTTTGTTCTCGGAAACGAAAATGTAAGTTTTTTTCTACATCTTGTTTCTATTTCAAATCTATTCCCTAGCATTGATCTATTTTAGGAAATAGAAAAATTAATTGGTATTACTGAAATAAATTTTAGTTCTTTTTCCTATTTCGAGAAATAAAAGAACGGAACAATAGAGGAACATAAACGTTACCAAACATGACTTAATTATTCGAAAAAAAAAAATTTATGACAATTAAGTGAGTGCCATGTGAAAGTTATGTCACTTATTATGTCTTTACCCCCACCTCATCATGTTTTTGATTTCATTGATTGACTTGATCATCAATAGTTTCATTGACTGACTTGATCATCATGACATTGTAATTTTCTCAAAACTTGAGAGGCCCATGAAAGATATGTCACCACTATTCTTGTATTGATGACATCAACGCGTCTTTGCATGGAAGATCATGTTGCCCCCTATTATATATTTCGCAAATTGTTTCGATATAACACCACATAAAAACCAAAAGAAACTCGCTTTGCTAAAAATCCTCATGGACCTTCGCAATAGGGATCGGGTTTTATCCGGGTCATTCTCATGCTTAGCTACCATCATTTTTCTATTAGGGAGTGTCCTGGCTTTGGTAGAAGCTGGAGGGGACAAGACTGATCGACCGGCTCTCTTGGAATTTAAGGCGCAGATAGCTGATCCTGGCGGGGTTTTGAGCTCGTGGAATGATACTAGCCACATCTGCAATTGGTTCGGTATCACATGCGGTCGTAGACACCGTAGAGTCACCGTATTGGACCTTGCCTCCAATAACCTGTTCGGGATCGTGCCACCCCATATTGGTAATTTGAGCTTCTTGAGAGGAGTCTTTTTGCAGAACAACAGCTTCTACTCTGGAATTCCCCCACAATTTGGCCGCTTGTTTCGGTTGCGGATGTTGCTCCTCAATAACAACTCGTTCAGCGGACAAATCCCTTCAAATCTCTCCCATTGCTCTAATTTGCTCAATCTTGACTTAAGCTTCAACATGCTCGAAGGAAATTTGCATGCAGAACTTAGCTGCTTGTCCAAGCTCCATTCACTCATTCTTCAACACAACAAGTTGACGGGAAACATACCCCCGTCATTCGGAAACCTCTCCTCTCTTCACGTCTTCGCAACATCTTCGAATAACCTTGACGGTACGATTCCAGAGACTCTTGGCTGGCTTAGAAATCTGAAAGTGCTCGTTCTCAACATGAATAAGTTTGTCGGTATGATTCCTATCTCAATCTTTAATATATCCACTCTGACAATTCTTTTTGCGGGTGAAAACCAATTAGAGGGGGGCTTACCCATTGAATTAGGCTTCAATCTTCCGAATCTCCAAAGAATTGGTTTGTTTGACAATCACCTCACCGGACCCATTCCGAGTCAATATCCAACATATCTAATCTCGGTCAAATCCAACTCAAGTCAAACAACTTTATTGGAAAAGTTCCTTCTTTCTCAAAGATGAGAGGACTCTATTGGTTTAGCATCGCAGTAACAACTTTGGAAGTGGGCAATATGCTAATCTTGACTTCCCGTGCTCTTTAACCAATTCTACAAACTTGAAATATTTTAATGTAGAGAGCAATGCTTTTAGAGGACCAATCCCAGGCTGTATCGGTAACCTCTCTATCTCTCTTAGAAGATTTGGGTTAGGTTACAATTACATTTCTGGAACCTTACCTTCTGGAATCGGAAATCTCATCAATATGGAGCTCCTACAAATAGTAGGCAACAACATCTCGGGAAAAATTCCTCCCGAGATCGGAAATCGATCAAACGAAGTATTTGGATCTCGGTTCAAATAATTTCTCGGGGCAGATACTAGAATCCATCGGGAATTTAAGGATGTTAACCAAATTTTACTTGGACAGCAATAATTTCCAGGGCTTGATACCATCGTCTCTAGGAAATTGCCAAAATCTACTTCTCTTGGACCTTTCAACCAATGACCTCAATGGTAATATTCCCCCAAAAATTGTGGGCCTCTCATCTTTGTCGATTTATCTCAACTTGTCACAAAATAGTCTTACCGGCTCCCTTCCCGGAGAAGTTGGAAATTTGCGAAATCTCAATGAATTAAGTTTTAATGGGAATAAATTATCTCAACAAATCCCAAGCAGTATTGGCAGTTGTACATCCATGGAGCGCCTATATGTACAGATAACTTTTTGAAGGGCCCCTACCATCAACTATGAGTTCCATGAGAGGCCTTCAAGTTTTGAACGTTTCGAAAAACCGATTGTCGGGCCAAATCCCAGAATATCTAGCATCACTAAATCTAATGAATTTGAGCCTATCCTACAACGATTTTGAGGGTGCATTGCCTACGGGAGGAATTTTAGAAGCGCCATTTCAACTTCAGTTGTTGGAAACAAGAAGCTTTGTGGGGGTTTGCTAGATTTTCAACTACCGAAATGCGACTATGAAGAGTCAAAACAAAGGAAAATAAGCGAAACTGCTAAATTTTCGATATCCATAGTCTCTGCTCTTGTAGGAGTAGCCTGCATATTGTCTCTGTTATACTTCTTCCGGTTTAGACACAATGAGAAAGCGTCTACTTCAAGCTCTTATGAAGATGGGTTTTTGCATGTTTCTTATCACAATCTACTAAAAGCGACAGGTGGATTCTCTTCCACCAATTTGCTTGGCATGGGCAATTTTGGGTCCGTGTATAGAGGACTTCTTGATCAAACTCAATTGATTGTGGCCGTCAAGATTCTCGACCTTACATGTCATGGAGCTTCCAATAGCTTTGTAGCAGAGTGCGAGGTCTTGAGAAGAATCCGACACCGTAATCTTGTGAAGGTGCTCACCGTGTGTTCTGGGTTTGATTTTAAAGGAAATGATTTCAAGGCACTGGTCTACGAATTCATGCCAAATGGAAGCTTGGATGAGTGGTTGCACCCAATTGCATCACAATATACAGAGAGAAGCAAGTTGAGTCTACTTGAGAGAGTGAACATTTCCATTGATGTTGCTTGTGCACTAGATTATCTCTATCATCACTATGAAATGCCAATAGTTCATTGTGATCTAAAGCCAAGCAATATCCTTCTTGACGATGAAAAGACTGGACATTTGGGCGATTTCGGGCTTGCTAGGTTCCTCCCAGAAGCAATGCATAAGTTACTGGCCAATCAATCAAGCTCTGTCAAAGTCAAAGGATCTTTTGGCTACATAGCTCCAGGTAATGACACACAAGTTAGGTTTTTTAAGTTTATCTCTTTATAAGAACACACGAAAAGAAGGCACACAAAACATCATCGACATGATATTTCAACATCAATTATTCACCTTGCATCACTATGCTTTGTTTATTGTTGTAGAGTACGGCATGGGAAGTGTGGTATCCACACAAGGAGATGTGTATAGCTTCGGGGTCCTCATTTTGGAGATGTTCACAGGCAAGAGGCCAACCGATGACATGTTTGAAAATGGGTTGGACCTTCATCACTTTGCAAAGGCAACTTTGACGGACCGAGTGGAGAAGGCAATTGATCCCGTTCTGCTTCAGGAAATTGAGGAATTGAATAAAACACAAAGAGTCACTCCGGAGGGCAAGAACAAAAGCTAGAGCAACATTCAGGACTGTTTGGCTTCAATTATCAAAATAGGAGTCGCTTGCTCTTCCAAGTCTCCAAGGGAACGAATGGACATCGGTGATACATTGACTAAACTCCAAGGAATCAAGAAGAACTTCTTAATTTCATTGTCATTGCCCAGTTGATGTCAAATCTAAACTTCATATGGAGTCATGTGATCTCTGTGGTCATTGCTTTGTGTGGAACTAGATATGTTGTTTTGTCATTCACAAACAGTTTGAATCTAGCTATGACTTAGCAATTCAAGGAAGATCAAAATAATTTATGTTGTCTTAAGCGAAAGAGCACTATCTTTGAGTTGGTATGAAAAATTATTGTACTTTATTTTGTTAGGTCTCAGAGAGTTACTCAGAGAGTCTCTGGTGTTAGGTCTCATTGTCATTGCAAAATATTAGATTTTAACTATGACTTTTCAATGCAATCGTAAGTAAATAAGCATATTGAGCTAGAATTTTTTTTCATGACATTGTTTGATTGTGATTAACTCTTTTATGTCTGGCTGCCAAATTGGGTGATATACGAGAAAGTGTATCGTTAATATGAAAAATCTGACTTATGAAATGTTTTCTCGCACACTTTTTATAAAATAAATACCATATATATTGGACATTGCCAATTCCTAGATAATTATCGTGTATTGAATTTTTGCATTTTTTATAATTAATGTTTTCGACGCCGTCAGTTTCCGACCACGTTCATCTCCTCCCTTCCGTCCGGTGGCTCTCCTCAACCGAGAGGCTTGCAGAGAGTTTAGAGAGAGAGGGAAGACGAGCTTCGATGGAGTCAACCATATCCAAGACTCTCTCTCTCTCTCTCTATCCTCATCTCCCTCCTCCGCCAATCCCTTCATCTCCTCCGGCTCTCGCGAGGTTCCGCTTGCGGTGCGTTCGAGCCGCGGGCCGACACGGTGGCGTCGGCGGCAGCGGCGGAGTTGACGGTGAGGATGGGAAGGCGAAATCGGCTGTGGATGGAGCCGATGAAGCCTCAGCCATCTGCTCGGATGCCATAATTCTCGACGTCGGAGTAAGCCCCTCTCTCTTCATATATTTCTCTCGCAGTTTATGTGAATTTACTAGCTATAGCTTCGATTTTGTCTATGCGTGTCCAACTTTCCATGCATTATATTGCTGAAGATGTTACTCCACGGTGCATATCATTTTTTTTTCCTTTTCTTTTGTACGGTCAGTTGAGTGGCTCTGTTTCGTCTTTGCAGGGAATGACTTGTGGGGGATGTGCAGCGAGCTTGAAGAGAATTCTGGAAAATCGAGTGAGTTCGCCATTTGCTTTTGTCTTTCCTCTAATTCGTGAAGAGTGTTTGCTATTATATTCTCTAAAGTAACTAGGAACGTCCATTTTTCATATGAAGATAAATCGTCATCAACTTGAATTGAACTTAGTGTGACATGATATTCATCTAGTGGGTTAAGTGAAATAAGGTTCCAAATTACCCTTATGTGGGTGGAAAGAATTGCAGGAGAAATGGCTTTCATCAATTTTTGTGCTAAGATTTGAACCCGTGTGTTTTTATTTTTCTGCTCTAACTTTGGACAGCCACGGGTATCCGCCGCAAGCGTCAATCTTACAACCGAGACAGCAATTGTATGGCCTGCTTTTCGAAGCCAAGGCTATACCTAATTGGCAAAAGGAGTTGGGGATAAACACTTGCAAAACACTCAGACAAATTGTGGCTTAAGTCAAAGTGAGTTTACCATTGCTTTTCTCTTGCTTGTAACTCGTGAAGAATCATCCATTTTTCTTCATGAAAAGAATCGCCATCAACTTCAATTTAACTTAGTGTGAGAAATGTCATTTTCTGGGCGTGATTTGAACCGGGCATGGTTTTCTCTTTTTTCTGCTCTAAACATTGGACAGCCACAAGTATCTCGCCACCGGCGTCAATCGACAACCGGGATAGCAGTTTTATGGCCAGTATCTGAAGCCAAGGATGGCAAAAAGTGTTGGGAGAAACACTTGCAGAAGACTTGACAAATTTTGCCTTTATGTCTAACCCTCAACGTAAGTAGATTTACTCACCATCTGCTTGTTCCATCTGAATGAGGTTTGGCTGACATTTGTGAATATCATTGCCACATATAACGTACAATTTACCACAGATTTTCTGTGTTGATGACTCCATCTAAAAGTTGGAAGTACAAGCTCTTATATCTGTAATTATCCCTGTCATATAATACAAACTACCTCGGATAAGAATATTTTTAATGAAGGGGGTGGTTGACAAGTTCTCTGGATGCTCTTATGGATTTGGTTATGAGAAGTAAGCAATGGATGAGGCTATTGAGGAAATGAATGCACTTATCATTGAGGAAAAAGTACAGCCTCAAGGTTCAGGTAGAGACTGAGATGGTGATTACAGTCGTGATTGTGGTCATGACTGTGGCCCTAGTCAGGACTCTGGTGGTAAACATGGAGGTGGAGGTGGAGAGTTCTTTAAGTGTGACAAGCCTGGGCATTGTGCAAGGGAGTGTCCTCGTGAAGGGGGCTGGGGAGGCGGTATTGGGGGGGGGATGACAGTTATGGAGTTGGTGGTGGTGGGCACTATGGTCCTGATCGAAATGGTGATCGATCTGGAGGGCGCAATAGGGATAGTGGTACTCAAGGAGGATCAGCAAATGTTCCTATAATCAGGACCGTTCTGGTCCCTATGAACGTTGTGGTACAGGGAACTTCGTCGGGGTAGAAAGAATACTCTTTTGAATCTTTTCCAGTTATAGTAAAGCGATCGATTCTGCGCTGATTGAAAAATATTTTGTGCTTGTAGCGAGCAATTGGAGGTACCGCTGTTACTTTTCGGAGGTGTCAAAGTCCCTTCGCTGAATCTATTCTTTATTATTCTCCGGGTGGACAAATCGCTTGATCAGTCTTTTGTTGTGCGAACTTTGGCTAAAAGATTCTACTGTTTAATATCCGTGAATGCTTGTTTTGATGTTATGGTCTGACGGCATTGGTTGCTTAACTTAAACAATCAAATTTGGCCTTAAGCTTTCAATGATATGATTGGTAATGGATTCTCTTTCACTTACATGCTTTAGCAGTTGCAAATGCATCTGAGATCAATCTTGGTAGTGCAGATAGCTTTTTGGTGTCTAGATGGCTCTTTTGAGGATGGGGCAAGAGATTCACCTGTGGAAGTAATGCGTTTTTTCTATGCAAAAGAGAAGCTGCCTTAGAAATGAATGCTCTTTTTGGCTACAAGTTTTCAGATGTCTTTCTTTTTGAAAAGGACTTAAGTGGCTATGCTCTATGTTTTCTTATTTGCATTTAGTTAGCACTCTATTAATACTGCTAAGCTCCTGGCAGGATTCTTGGCTGTTTGTGGTGTTTTGATACACGGTCACATTGCTTTCATATGACATGACTGTAGTCTTAAAAATGCTGAAAAGTCCTTTTGGCCTCAAGAAGCTATTCCTTTATGCAATTAACTCTGTAAAATCCTGTCTCACGTTCCCCACATGATTGCTGGTATGTGTCTCCTCCATGTGCACGGTGCTGCTATCGTCTTAGGTTTCCTTGATAAATTTCCCTTTCAGGTGTAATGACGTCTTTTCCTAAGTATCGGTAATGTCGTAATAGACACATGGTTCTTTTCACTTCGGCGGCTTTGCGTGAATGGACTTGCATTTCTGCATTAATGATCATGTATCTTCCCCTTATTCTTTTAGAAGTTGCGCTTGCTCCATCTGAAATCGATACTGGGTTTGCGACTCCTAGATGAGGTACACTCTTGGCATAAGCAAAAACTGGATATGATCATTTCCTTTTCGGATTTTCTCTGTAGTTACTTGGTTAAGGTTATTGTGCATACTTAACTATGGCTCTGTAAATGTTTCAAGTCATTTTAAGTTGGAGAAATCTCCCCAGCACCCCCAAAAACCTTTTTGTTCTGGTTGGTATACAAAATTGTGGATTGCTGTTCCGCACGTCTCATAGTCCGAGTAATATCACCATTTCTTGCCCATTGTTCACTACAAGCCTCATTCACATCCCCAGCAGAGGCGGTTCTTGAACAGAGCAAGCCTTGCCTCCGTTTCACATTCTTGAATGACCCGGGAAGGGAATTTCGAGCGACCGTTCTTCATGAGATGCAGACCTTAAAATGACTCAAAGGGGATGATACGCGGCTTCGATTTCTCCCTTACCAGTTCAATAAAGATGCCAGGATTTTGTTCGAGTGAGCTCATTGACCGCGAAATCTGGTTAATCGTATCGGGATGCGTTGTCCACGTGGGTCCCGTTCTCTCTGGGCGAGAGCGTTTTTGTCACTTACACCTCCATATACGACAAGCTTTCAGGGTGTCGTTAGGATGAGCACATTCTAGCGACATGATGTTGTGAGTACCCCAAGCTTTGACTCTTCCTATATAAGAAATGCTCGAGGCAGGAGACCCACCGCCCCAGATTCACGCGGGCCTTAGAAAGGGAGGCATCTCCGATGGGTGATCTTGGCAACACAGGCGTTGTTCCTTTGCGTGTATTCGTATTTGTCCATATGATTCATGCTATTATATCAGCGCCTGTGTTTTCAGGTCACCCCTTTGAGATGATCGCATTCTTTCCCTTCCGCATATCAATAATAGCCCTCCCAAATCAATCTCTAAAGGGTAGATGTGCGTTGCCAAGAGCGGTGGGTTCCAATGACTCTCTGTCTCGTCGAGATCAGGTGACTCACTTTCACGGTTCAATGCTGTGATTGAGGTGCTCCCAATATTCATTTTTGTGGTTGTACTTAGCTTCTTTTTCTATATTTATAATAAGAACCACTGCGCCGTTTCTTCGTCCCATTATTGCTATGGATGTATACTACAATTAGTATATAGGCTACTTATTATCATTGAGATTTTTCGACCCTTTTTGACGGTTGCTTTCGTCGCTTCCTCTGGTCATGCTGAGTTGAGATTAAAATGCTTCGTTGGTAACATTTGGTGCTCGTGTTTTGTCGAGTCATTTTAGCTTCATTAGCGATTCACCACAACAGAGCGCGAGTGAGGTCATAATAGCCTCTTGGACAAAGAGGTGGTCCAGGTAAAGTAAATTCTCTCTAGTTCCTCATCGTCATGTGGATGATCTTGCACAGGATGCCAGTCTAATGTGGTGCAATTTTGGCTGAAAACTCGAGGCACAAGCGATGAATATGAAGAAATGGCTTTCACGTTTGCGATGTATGCCGGCCCTTGCCGCCATATGGGAGGGGATGGGCGCGCAACCCCTTGACCAGATCTGGGCGAGCGCCATGATGCTCTCTCCAAATCTGGCTAGGCAAGGTTGCCGTGACCCTCGCCTGATCCAAGCAAGCAAGTAGCGAGGCTGTCGGGGCCCTCGCCTAGACTATGCGAGGGCCGGCCAGCGACCTTCGCCGGCCCCAATTGGAGAGGAAAAAACCTAAAGAAAAGACAGAAAAATTGTAGAATATCACTGGTTGTGTGTAGAAGTGTCGTAGAGGTAATACAAGAAAATTATCTCAAGCAACTTGAGAAACATGTATATCTAATTGTAGTACAAGTATGACACTCTAATAAAATATCATCTCCCACAACTATTATAATTTAATTTTCTTATCCCACACACAAAACACTTGAGCAAACTAGCTTATATGAAGACTCGCGCAAATCTTTTATTTTTCTCCCTTACGGACGGGCAAGTTTCTTTCTCTATCCTAATTGTGAAGCTGTGGCCGTTGCGGCTTTTGTGTGGCTTTCTCTAAAGCTCATCGTCTTGTGGCTTGCCAAACGAATGCTTCTGATGGTCTTGTTTATAGCTGGGATAAAAAGCAAATTAGTTTTAAATCTACTATGTATATGTCAATTTAGTTCTAAATTTTTCAACTTTCTTAATGTAGTCTTAAACATTTGCGTGAAATTTTAATGTAAATTTTTTGGTTGATTAACTGCTGACGTGATGTTCAGCCGTCCTACGTGGCACTGGACAACTTTACTTGAAATAACATTCTATGGATCCCTAATTCAACGATTTCCCTTGGTAAAAAATTCAGCCGCCGTGTTAAGTTGCTTTTGAAACTCTTCAACTGCCTTATCGGCTTATTCCTTTTAGACAATTCAATTTTACGCCACCATCCAAAGAAGACGAGTAGGGCTGACCAGACTTGAATCCTCGCACTTCTTCAATTAAGCGCATTTGCCAATTGCAGCTTGTTTACTTTTCTAGCAACCTATATATCTGCGGAGTTCAATACAATACCTAGGTTTATTTACAATCGCATAGTCATAATATGATAATGTGGACTCTGTTGTCATTAATCAATGATTCGTCTGGAACTATTCAAGACGTAAAATCTACTTTCCGTGTTAATATGGGTGTAAAAGTAAAATTTTTGAAGTAAATTCTCCTTCACCATTGTAGACTTTGCTCTCTTTTCAGTCTAGGAACTATTCAAACGCATAATTTGCCATGTTACACACGAAACTTTTAGCTAGAACAATCTACAAGATCTGGCAGGTGCAATAGGGATAGTGGTACTCGAGGAGGATCGGGAAATGACGCTTTAATCGGTTCCGTTCTTGTCCCTATGAACGTCGCGGTACAGGAAACTTCTGTTCGGGTAGAAAGAATACTCCTAAGAGGTATGCACACAATTGTTTTCAGTTATAGTAGAGCAATTGATTATTTGCTGATTGAAAAATACTTTGTGCTTGTAGCGGGGGCAATTGGAGGTGCCGGAGGTGTCTAGGTTTCTTCGTCGCATCTCTTCTTCTTGGTTGTCCGGGTGGACAAATCTGCTTGATCTTTCAATGTGCGAACTATGGCTAATAGGTTCAACTGTTTGATGTCCGTGAATGCTCGTTTTGATGTTTTGGTCTGATGACATTGCTTGCTTGACTTCTAAAGTCAAATTTGGCCTTACTCTCAATTCTTTGATGGATACTGGATTCTCTTTCGGTTATATGCTTTAGCGATTGCAAATGCATCTGAGATCATTCTTGGTTGGTCAACTTCTTCATTGACATTTGTGACCGCATAGTGCAGACAGCTTTTTGGTGTCTATAAGGTTCTTTTGAGGATAGGGCGAGAGATTCACCTGTGGAAGTAGTGCCTTTTCTCTTTGCAAAAGATATAGTAATTTTCATATTTTCTAATAGTTGAAGTACCATGCATGCAAACTTTCTATTACACTCATGGCTCAAGATTCAAAGTTCTATGAAATCAAGAATATTCTAATCACATTATTAGGAAAGTCGCAACCCTCGCGAAGGCTATAAGATGTCCCGAGGAGGTTTGACGGATTACTGAGCGGGCACAAATGGTCCCTCTTTCCCATTGGTGCTAGCACTTGGTACAGGCCTCACAAACCCCACTAGGCCCTGTTTGGTTCAGCATTTCCAATGGGCTTTCAGCCCGGAAAGCCCATTATGAAAAAATTTAGGTGTTTGGTTCAGCATTTGAAAGTATCATTGGCCAAATGCTAGCTTTTGAAATGCAAGTCCACCTCTACTATTCATCCGTTGACTTCTTTTTTTTTTTTTTTTTTTAAACCGATCATCTTCCCCACACCCCAACCGCCGTTGATCGGTGATGGAGTTTCATCGAATTTTATTTTTATATTTTTAAAAAATAATAAAAACTCTTTGCAAATGTTGGGTTCGCCTTTTTTTTTTTTGTCATTTTTATCTTTTGACAATCAATAGCCCAGCTTTTTATCAATACACTAGAATGATCATTAATTAACGAAGATGATTAATACTACAATAATTAAAAAAAATTATTCAAAGTTGAAAACAAACCTAAAAGAACCCTAGGCCAAAAGTTGAGTTTTGCATCTAATTTATAATCAAATTCTTTTAATATAATTTTTAAATAAATTTACTAATATATATCTTTTACATTACTCTCAACATGAAAATGTAAAATGCTATATAGTCATTGTTTCTTCTTTGCAATTTTAAAAATACTAAAACTAAAAAACTAAATAGTCTTGCATTTCTCTAAAGCACTTTTCAGTTATAATTTACCAAACAGTTTAGCACTTTGGAAAACCCTTTTACCTCAAAGGTATTTGCATTCTCCCAAGGGCATTTCCGCAAAGCCGAACCAAACGGGCCCACTAATCTCAACTTGGTTTTCTTACGTTAACCCATTATGGGTTGGTTAGAAGCTCAAGTAAGATGTAAGAGCCTGATTTACTCCTATGATCAAGAGATTCGCAAGTCTAGGTACTTGATTGCGCTAGATTAACTTAATGCACTTTTACTACCTTTTCTCTTTTAAAGAGGATTTTTTCTTGCAATATTTACTAATTTTACTCCTTAACATGCCTCTAGATGTCCATGCACAAATACTCAAGCAAATTAATCAATAATAAAGCATATAAATATGGAAAGCAAAATAGCTCGATCTGTATCGGACAAAATTAATGAAAAACCTTGCAAGACCCCCGTTAGCAGTAAATGGAAAGTATAATCAATAAGTAATCTAAACCCTGGATGTCTTAAGCTACCTTAAAGCCCCAAAGCTCATTTGCAAAGTTTAATCTTTTTCTTTTTATCAATTTTTATCCTTCACATTTATTTAATTATAAAAGCCAATCAAAACCTAAGAATAAACTAAATGCTGACCAATCTTATAATATGATTCCAAATCTTACAAAATTTAGCACCAATGACTAACTGACATTCATTTGGACTTTTAACTTTAAGTTTCCTGCAGGAACGTAGTTAGCACACGTCGAAACAGAACGTAACGCAGTGATGAAAATCAAGACGAAAACTTAATTAAACGTGATGTAAGGATGGAGGACACAAATATGCGCAAGTAAACAGTGTTGCCAAATTAGTCATTAGAAGCAAAGAAAGCACCTATTGGCATGACACGTTTTGCACATATTTTCGAAAGTCATACCCACGAGAGATGAAACCTTGAAAATAAAACAGATTAGTGATCCAGAAAATCCAATATGAATCATGATCCGTATAATTGAAGACAGGAAGATGAAGCTGGTGTAGATAGCGGACGATGATGAAGAGGCCTCAGAAAATAAAAATAAAGCGTGAGATGGATGGTGTTGGTAGTAGATGATAATGGCCGAATTCCTTTGATCTGCTCCCCTCTTGTTCTTTTGTTTCGTTTCCCAGTCACATTTGTTTTCCTCTAGTCCCCCTCTTACTCAAATTCGATGCCGACATGACATTCTTAAATAAAATATGTCCCTTATTTCTAAATGTGGAAGAATAATATAAAGAACGAAATTGGAACGATGCATAGTATGGATTTTTTTGTTTAAGGATAATATTATGTCATTATTGACAAGTTCGATCCATAATTTCTACAAAATGAATGATGAGTATGCTAGTGAAAATTTAGATGTGAACAAGGAAGATCAGAGGAAAAATTGGATTGAATGGCACTGAAGGTGAAGATTAATTTTATCCAAAGTAGAAAAAAATCCACTACTAAAAGGCACAGGCAAAGTGGATTATAAGATGAGGGCACAAGTGATACTAAACCAAACTAGGCCTCATAATGTTTCAGATTTCATTAACTGACTTGATCATTAATAGTTTCCTTGCAACTCGCAGCCTCAATCTTTCCCCTCAACTTAAGAGGCCCACGATATCTCTGTCATCGACATGCCTTAGTATAGAAGAGCCCATTGATGTATTTTAAATTGTTTCAAAACACCTAAAGAGACTCGAGCTGAGAGGGCTTTACTACAAATCCTCGTGGACCTTCCGGATAGAGATCGAGTATTATCCAAGTCATTCTCATGCTTAACTACCATCATTCTTCCGTTGGGGAGTGTCGTAGCTTTGGTAGAAGCCAAGTGTGACATCCTGAAATTCGACCCCGTTTCGATAAAGTGAAATGGGCATTTCGTCAACGTGTCTATGGCCCTTTTTCTCTGAGCTGATCACTTACGAGTTAACTAACCTATTGGGTAAAGCCGTTAAGGGATGTATCAGCTGTAAAATCCCTAAAAGCTACCTAATTGGTTGGATTTGGCCAAAATCACGTCTCCGATCGATTTTTAACCACGAAATCAACTCGATTTCGGGAATCGAATTTTAAGCGCGTCATAATTCTTATTTTTGGATCTCGTCTCATCGTCGTCAATTTATGACGAAAGTCCCGAAATTTCAATGAAGAAATTATCGGAAGAAAATGAAGACCAAAATAAAATAAAAAAGAAAAGGAAAATTTGCATATTGGAAGTATGCATTTTATTTTTCTTTTTCTCTCTTTTCTTTCTCTCCCCCTCTCTTTTCTTTTCTTTCCTTTTTCTCTCTTTTCTTTCTCTCTCCTCTCTCCTCTCCCTTTCCCCCTCGTGCGAATTCCCCACCGCCCATTTCCTCTCTCTCTCTCTCTTTCTTTGACCGGTCAATGCATATCCTTCTCTCTCTCTCTCTCTCTCTCTTCTTCTTCTTCCTTCCTCTGCACGCTCGACCGAACCAGCTTCTTTCTTCTCCTTCTTTTCTTCGCGTGCGAACCAGGAGCTCGGAGCAAAAGCAGCGCCGCTCGTTCCGCCGCCCGTGCCGCGCCCGTGCGCCCGCCGCTCGCCGCCGTCCCGCCGTCCGCGCACGCCCAGGCCGCGCGATCCAGCCGCGACCCAGCTCTGTTCGCTCCTGTCCCGGCCATCTCCGGCCACCTTCGGCCACCGCCTAGCCCCGCCGGAGCTCCGCCGCGACCCCCTCGCCCTCCGCCGACTTCCCTTTGCCGCCCTAGCCGCCGGAGCAGCCCCGATCGGCTCCGTCCAGCAAACCCACGAATGGGTTTCCAGCGGCTTTAGGCCCGCTTTTGGGCCGTTTCCGGGCCCCGGATCCGTGAGTCGCTTTGGGAAGAATCGTTCCTCGCGTCGCCGCCGTCGGATTGATCCGATTTGCGCGCGATTTGGTGAGTAATCTCACTAATCCTGGATTAGTTGGCTAATTATGCTTAAGGTTGGTTTAGTTTTAATTAATTATGTTTAGGTTGTTAGATTAGAATAAATTAGCAATTATTAGTCAATTGTGATGCGATTTAGATAAATTGATTGCAATTAACAAGTAGACGTGGTCTACTATTTATTGGAAGTGTCTCGGGATTTTTCCCGACCCTTAGTGGGCTCCAATTAGGTTTTCGGGCCTAAGTGGAATTTTTAGTATTTAAATATTAATTTTTGGAATTAAATTAAATAATTAATTATTTCCGAAAAGTCAACTGAGATGGTCTGGAACCGGAAAATTATGCTGATGATTGTGGTGAAGTTCGTTTATTTAATCGAGAACTTTATTTTTTTAAATTGAATTTTTAATATTAATTATTTAATTTTCGAAATTAATAAATTAATTAATTATTTTTCGGAAATTAAGATTTTGATGGCCGACGACCGAAATCTCGTGCTGATCGTCGTGGCGTAGTCCGTTTATTTATTTGAGCTCCACGTTGTATGGAATTAAATAAATTGTGATATTTTAGAGATTTACTCTAAATTGATTGGAATTGATAGAGACTGAATTATGGATTGGTAAATGGTGTGATTAATTTCTGCAATTGAGTGTTAAATTATGCAAATTGAGTGCTGATTGGATTTTGGTATTTAATTCCAAAATTGTGAATTTCCAATATTTATTCGAAAATCCCAAGTGTTGGGTTTTGACACCGAAAATAGTTTTTAGTACTATATGAAATAGTGGGATTTCAAAAAGGATGAATATCAATTTTCTGGATCAAGTTGACCGTGTACCCACACACGAGTAATTTCATGTGAATTTCTAATACGAAGAAAAAGGCCAGGCTCACCATTTTAATTGAAGCATTTGAGTGCAATGCACGGTGCCCTGGGCCATATTTAAGTGATCGTGTGATGGTTATGAGAAATCGTCCCGGGCTGTTGAGCTGGACGTTATCCCTATGTGGGATACCCCGGACAACGGGAAGCCGGTCAGCGATTGATTCCGGGACCCTATGCTCCTTCGGGAATGCCGTCGACGTAGTGACGAAGCCGTACTCCAAGGGGGGAGACGATGCTCCTTCGGGAATGCCGTCGACGTAATGACGAAGCCGCGCTCCATGGGGGGAGGCGATGCCTGGCAATGCCAGAAGACCGCCGAACTGAGAGTAGGCCGTGCTATATGCCGAGATCAAATCTAAGAATGCATGATTAATTGAGTGTGAGAATCGGGAGTATACTATATCACCTACGGGCGATATATCGATTTAGAGTGAGCAGATCCCGGACTATGGTCGGACTTATAAATAGTATTGAATGTGCCGACCAAGCATGGGTCGTGACGACTTGTAATCGACTGGTCGATTGATCATTGCTTTAATCCGAGGTTATGAATTGATTGATTGAATGGAAATGACCATGGGTGGTCTCGTTGTCGTAATCGACTAGGTCGATTTGATCGATGCTTCGATCGGTGATGTGATTGCTTGGGTGTCTATTTGAACCTGTGCTAATATGCAGGTGGAATCGAGGCCAAGGTACGTCTTCGCCCTATGCGTGTATAGGCAGCCTATAGTATAATGGTTTACTAATCGGGCTTAGTGGGGTAGAACTCGCCGAGACGTAGTCTCATCCTGGGTTGGGGGAAAACATTTCGGGACCCCGTTGAGGAGCCGAGGAGGAGTCTAAGAAGGAGAACTCGGAGGCGAAACTTAAAGAGAATGATTTTTTGGAAGAAGAAGATAATCCCGAGAGGGGCCTTAAGTATGGCCTGGATGGACTGAGAGTCTATCTTCTTTTGAGAATTTCTTTTGAAGTGAATAGTTATGAAGCGGTTTGTGTTTTGTATAAAAGTTTGGTTATAAATTTCAATATGAAAAATATGGCCGTGCTTTCCTATCCCATTGTTTTATTGTCTGGGGATTTATAACTGCTTTCGCATGTGCTTAATAAATGAAAGGGTCGGCGATACATAGTCCTGGGATATCGCATTATAAAATCGACCAAAAGTGTTGAAGGATGTGTGCGTGCCCCAAGATCGGGGCGTGACATCCAGTTTAAGTGGTATCAGAGCGAGGTTGAAGATTGGAGTGATAAGGAGCGTTGACCATGGGATAGTTAGTAGGAAAGGCCTTTAAATTCATGCTGGTGCATGTCTGTGTTAGCTGAGTGCTAAGATTGCTTGTTGTGTGTGGATCGCTCATCTTCTAATCCAGTGTGGATTTGGAAGTCGGGTTTCAGTATAAAGACTGAATCATGAGCGAGCAGGAGCTGAGAACTCCTAGTAAGAGGACAATGTCCTCTCGTGACTCGGGATAATGCACGACAAAGGTCGCACCGAGGTGGTTGTGGCAGAGTGTTGGCTCTGGCCAGTTCGAGTGTAAGAGTACCACTGCAGGTTGGTACTAGTGTAGCAGCGTCGAATGATCCTAAGTTCGATAGGATCGTTCTGATGCTAGTGTTCCTTGGGAACTGGATGAGCCAGCAAGCTCAGGATCAAGCCGCTGTTGTTGTTGCTATTTCTACCGCCGTTGTTGCTGCACCTGCTAAGATCCAGAGTGGAGATGTGATCCGGGAGCGAGTCATTGCATTCAAGCTGAGGTATAAATCCAGTTCAAGCAGAAATGGAAATCGGTCAAGGAAAAGACCGAGGTCGAGAGAAAAGTATTCTATTCCACTCGCGAGGAAGGGTGGGGTAGTCAGTTCAGCACCGAGTCAAATAGATCAGGTTGTTTCTGGACGTGATAATGGAGATCAGTCTTATGTCCTTCTTAGGACGCAAAATTGTTTGGAGTATAGCCAACAGGGATATCTAGTTGGGAGTGGTCCTAGCAGACTGATGTGTGCTGTCACTTGGCAGGAAATAGAAGACTCACCTGATAGGTGTTAGAATTGTAGAAGGAAGCATGGATGAATCCAGTGTCTGAGTATGACTAGAACCTATTGTGATGATGCCCAGCATGGCCATCGAGTGAAGGACTGTCAATGGAAGTCTAAGGTAGCATAGACATCGTTACTGCGGACAGAACGCCGCTAGGATGGCGAAAGGAATGGGAGTAGAATTGATCTTGCACCGATCAGAGAAAAATGTGTTGGAGTTGATCTTATCAGAGTAACGTAGCAAAGTTTGTGCTGAGTTGGTAGAACTTAAATTGTTGAAGTAAAAGTGATAGAGGAAAAATCATTAGCAACAGTTGTGCTTGACTAGTTGCTGAGGTGTGAATTTGATGCCACATGAATAGTGTGGGCTTATGGAGCATCTAGTGATAATGAATCATGGTCTCAGAGTAATCCAGTTTAGTCTATTAGCATGTGAAAATGTCGAGGTTATTGGGAGTCGAAAAGAATCTTCGATTTCATTAATCTCATTGGCTGAAGGCAACTTGTTTGTTAGACGGAGGTTGCCAAGATTGATTTGACAGCTGTGTGGATGTGTCAGTTGAGAAATAGAATGAGAAGAAGGTGGCCGTGATACATAAAATTTCTAAGATGGTTCCAAAGGGATTGCTTGGGTTACCGCCAGAAAGAGATAGAAATTGCGATCGAGCTAGCACCAGGATAGAGCCACTCTCGAAGGCTTCTTATCAGTTGTTGTTGTCTGAATTGGTAGAATTGAAGATGCAGATGTGAAGATTGATGAATGAGGAATTTGTGCATATCAGTGTATCACTTTATGGAAACATCAGTTTTGTTTGTGAGAAGAAGAAAGATGGTTTGTTGCGAGTGTGCATCGACCATCGTTAACTCAATTAGGAGAAGATCAAGGACAAGTGTTCTTTGCCAAAGATCGGCGAATTGGGTGACCGAATATAAAGAGTATTGATGTTTTAAAGGTCGACTTGAGATAATGAAGTCGTCAGTTACGAACCAGGAAGGAGGTTGTACGAAAGACAGCCGTTCGTACTTGATATAATCTTTACGAGAGTAATATAAGATCGTTTGGCCTGGTGAACACTCCAGTTGCTGTCATGGATTTGACAATCAGAATGTGTAAGGAATATCTGGATCAGTTCGTAATCGTGTTCATTGATGACATCTTGGTCTATTCGAGAAGTGATGAAGAGCATGAAAATCATCTGAGAGTAGTACTTTAGACCTTAAGAACTCATCAGCTATATGCTAAGTTTAGCAAATACGAGTTTTGGCTTACTCGTGTTGTGTTCTTAGGTCATGTGATTTCCGGAGAAGGAATCTCCGTCGACCCGAGCAAGATAGAAGCCATGATCAATTGACAGAGACCGACAACAGTGACAGAGATCAGAAGTTTTCTAGGGTTAGCAGGTTATTACAGACGGTTGGTGGAAGGGTTCTCATCGATAGCGTCGCCTCTGACAAAGCTCACGAAGAAAAAATGAGAAATTCATATGGACAGACAAGTGCGAGTGTAGTTTCCAAGAGCTGAAGGAAAAGCTGACTACCGCACCTGTGCTGACGATTCCATCTGGTCCTGGAGGATTTGAGATCTATAGTGATGCGTCATTTAGGGGATTGGGTTGCGTACTGATGCAACATGGCAGAGTTGTTGCATACGCTTCCCGGCAGTTGAGACCTCATGAATTGAATTATCCGACGCATGACTTAGAGCTCGCAGCCATCATATTTGCGTTGAAGATTTGGAGGCACTACTTGTGCAGAGAAAAGTTTCAGATCTTCACAGACCACCAGAGTCTCAAGTATTTGTTCTCTCAGAAGGAGTTGAACATGAGACAACGTCGATGGATGGAATTGTTGAAGGATTACGACTGTGACATTCTATACCACCCAGGAAAGGCGAATAAGGTCGCCGATGCATTGAGTCGGAAGTCTTCAATAGCGCAAATTTTGGTTAAGGAGTAGAATTTAATCGAGAGAGCTCGAGATTCGGAATTCAAATTTGAGGTAGGCCACCTTTCAAGTTTTATGGCCACCCTCAGAATTGAGCCGAATGTTCAAGTCAGAATCAAGCAACTTCAATCGACAGATCCAGACGCGCAGAGAATTCTTCAAGAGGATATTGATAAAAGAAATGCTGATTTTCAAGTTTCTGATGATGGGGTACTGAGGTTTCATGGACGTTTGGTGGTACCTGACGATGTCGAGCTTAGAGAAGAAATTTTATTTGAGGCACATCGTAGCACTTATAGTATTCATCCTGGAAGTACCAAGATGTATCAGAATCTGCGTCAACACTACTGGTGGTCAGGTATGAAGGCGGATATCGCCAAGCATGTTGCAAAGTGTTTGACTTGTTAACAAGTAAAAGCCCAGCATTGCAAGCCGGGAGGACTTCTGCAACCTCTCGCGATCTCAGAATGGAAGTGGGAGCATATTACGATGGACTTCGTGACTGGACTACCAAAGAGTCAGAAGGGGAATGATTCGATTTGGGTAGTAGTCGACAGGCTGGCAAAGTCGGCTCACTTCATTGCAGTTTGAAAGAATCTGAGTCTGGATAGACATGCAGACCTGTATGTGCGTCGGGTGGTTTGTATGCATGGAGTGCCGGTTACGATAACATCTGATAGAGACCCGAGGTTTACTGCTGCTTTTTGGTAGAGCTTGCAGAGTGCTTTAGGTACAAAGCTTCAGTATAGTACGGCATATCATCCTCAGACAGATAGCCAGTCTGAAAGGACAATTCAGACTCTTGAAGACATGTTGAGAGTGTGTGTAATAGACTTCAAAGGAAGTTAGGAGGATCGGCTTCGTCTGGTGGAATTCGCCTACAACAACAGTTATCAGCAGAGCGTCAAGATGGCTCCATTTGAAGCGTTGTATGGCAGAGCATGCAGAACTCCAGTTTGTTGAGATGAAGTCAGAGAAAGGAAGATAACAGGCCCAGAGTTGATTCAGCAATCAGTAGATGTCGTGGCAGTGATCAAAGACAGATTAAAATCAGTGCAGAGCAGGCAGAAAAGTTATGCAGATAAGCGTCGAAGGTCTTTGGAATTCTAAGTTGGTGATTACGTTTTTCTGAAAGTGTCACCAATGAGGGGAACTTCGCGCTTTGGTAAGAAAGGCAAGCTGAGTCCGAGGTACGTAGGTTCGTTTGAGATTCTTGAAAGAATCGGAAACCTAGCGTATCGTCTTGCATTGCCGCCAAGATTGGCGCAAGTGCATGACGTCTTTCACGTGTCGATGTTAAGGAAGTATGAGCCTGACTCGACCCACGTGCTCAATTTCGAGGAATTGGACGTGGATGACCGTGTGTCATACGTGGAAAGCCCGGTTCAGATTGTCGATCGTAAAGAGCAAGTTATGCGTACAAAGACTATTCCGTTGGTCAAAGTGCTCTGGCAACACCACGGTATTGAAGGAGCGACTTGGGAGACAGAAGAATCGATAAGACAGTTGTACCCCCGCCTTTTCGATCAAAGTGTGTAATGGCTTAAATTTCGAGGACGAAATTTTTATAAGAGGGGAAGAGTTGTGACATCCTGAAATTCGACCCCGTTTCGATAAAGTGAAATGGGCATTTCGTCAACGTGTCTATGGCCCTTTTCTCCGAGCGATCACTTACGAGTTAACTAACCTATTGGGTAAAGCCGTTAAGGGATGTATCGGTTGTAAAATCCCTAAAAGCTACCTAATTGGTTGGATTTGGCCAAAATCACGTCTGATCGATTTTTAACCACGAAATTGAACTCGATTTCGGGAATCGAATTTTAAGCGCGTCATAATTCTTATTTTTAGGATCCTGTCTCATCGCTCGTCAATTTATTGACGAGTCCGAAATTTCAATGAAGAAATTATCGGAAGAAAATTGAAGACCAAAATAAAATAAAAAGAGAAAAGGAAAATTTGCATATTGGAAGTATGCATTTTATTTTCTTTTTCTCTCTTTTCTTTCTCTCCCCCTCTTTTCTTTTCTTTCCTTTTTCTCTCTTTTCTTTCTCTCTCCTCTCTCCTCTCCCTTTCCCCCTCGTGCGAATTCCCCACCGCCCATTTCCTCTCTCTCTCTCTTTCTTTGACCGGTCAATGCATATCCTTCTCTCTCTCTCTCTCTCTCTCTCTCTCTCTTTCTTCTTCTTCTTCCTTCCTCCGCACGCTCGACCGAACCAGTTTCTTTCTTCTCCTTCTTTTCTTCGCGTGCGAACCAGGAGCTCGGAGCAAAAGCAGCGCCGCTCGTTCCGCCGCCGCACCGCCGCCCGTGCCGCGCCCGTGCGCCCGCCGCTCGCCGCCGCCCCCGCCGTCCGCGCACGCCCGAGCCGCGCGATCCAGCCGCGACCCGGCTGTTCGCTCCTGTCCGGCCATCTCCGGCCACCTTCGGCCACCGCCTAGCCCCCGCCGGAGCTCCGCCGCGACCCCCTCGCCCTCCGCCGACTTCCCTTTGCCGCCCTAGCCGCCGGAGCAGCCCCGATCGGCTCCTAGGTCCAGCAAACCCACGAATGGGTTTCCAGCGGCTTTAGGCCCGCTTTTGGGCCGTTTAGGGCCCCGGATCCGTGAGTCGCTTTGGGAAGAATCGTTCCTCGCGTCGCCGCCGTCGGATTGATCCGATTTGCGCGCGATTTGGTGAGTAATCTCACTAATCCTGGATTAGTTGGCTAATTATGCTTAAGGTTGGTTTAGTTTTAATTAATTATGTTTAGGTTGTTAGATTAGAATAAATTAGCAATTATTAGTCAATTGTGATGCGATTTAGATAAATTGATTGCGCAATTAACAAGTAGACGTGGTCTACTATTTATTGGAAGTGTCTCGGGATTTTTCCCGACCCTTAGTGGGCTCCAATTAGGTTTTTCGGGCCTAAGTGGAATTTTTAGTATTTAAATATTAATTTTTGGAATTAAATTAAATAATTAATTATTTCCCGAAAAGTCAACTGAGATGGTCTGGAACCGGAAAATTATGCTGATGATTGTGGTGAAGTTCGTTTATTTAATCGGGCTTTATTTTGAGCTAAATTGAATTTTTAATATTAATTATTTAATTTTCGAAATTAATAAATTAATTAATTATTTTTCGGAAATTAAGATTTTGATGGCCGACGACCGAAATCTCGTGCTGATCGTCGTGGCGTAGTCCGTTTATTTATTTGAGCTCCACGTTGTATGGAATTAAATAAATTGTGATATTTTAGAGATTTACTCTAAATTGATTGGAATTGATAGAGACTGAATTATGGATTGGTAAATGGTGTGATTAATTTCTGCAATTGAGTGTTAAATTATGCAAATTGAGTGCTGATTGGATTTTGGTATTTAATTCCAAAAATTGTGAATTTCCAATATTTATTCAAAAAATCCCAAGTGTTGGGTTTTGACACCGAAAATAGTTTTTAGTACTATATGAAATAGTGGGATTTCAAAAAGGATGAATATCAATTTTTGGATCAAGTTGACCGTGTACCCACACACGAGTAATTTCATGTGAATTTCTAATACGAAGAAAAGGCCGGGCTCACCATTTTAATTGAAGCATTTGAGTGCAATGCACGGTGCCCTGGGCCATATTTAAGTGATCGTGTGATGGTTATGAGAAATCGTCCCGGGCTGTTGAGCTGGACGTTATCCCTATGTGGGATACCCCCTGGACAACGGGAAGCCGGTCGCAGTTGATTCTGGACCCTATGCTCCTTCGGGAATGCCGTCGACGTAGTGACGAAGCCGTACTCCAAGGGGGGAGACGATGCTCCTTCGGGAATGCCGTCGACGTAATGACGAAGCCGCGCTCCATGGGGGGGCGTGCACGGCAATGCCAGAAGACCGCCGAACTGAGAGTAGGCCGTGCTATATGCCGAGATCAAATCTAAGAATGCATGATTAATTGAGTGTGAGAATCGGGAGTATACTATATCAGCCTACGGGCGATATATCAGTTTAGAGTGAGCAGTCCTGGACTATGGTCGGACTTATAAATAGTATTGAATGTGCCGACCAAGCATGGGTCGTGACGACTTGTAATCGACTAGGTCGATTGATCATTGCTTTAATCTGAGGTTATGAATTGATTGATTGAATGGAAATGACCATGGGTGGTCTCGTTGTCAGGTAATCGACTAGGTCGATTTGATCGATGCTTCGATCAGTGATGTGATTGCTTGGGTGTCTATTTGAACTGTGCTAATATGCAGGTGGAATCTGAGGCCAAGGTACGTCTTCTGCCCTATGCGTGTATAGGCAGCCTATAGTATAATGGTTTACTAATCGGGCTTAGTGGGGTAGAACTCGCTGAGACGTAGTCTCATCCCAGTTTGGGGAAAACATTTCAGGACCCCGTTGAGGAGCTGAGGAGGAGTCTAAGAAGGAGAACTCGGAGGCGAAACTTAAAGAGAATGATTTTTTGGAAGAAGAAGATAATCCCGAGAGGGGCCTTAAGTATGGCCTGGATGGACTGAGAGTCTATCTTCTTTTGAGAATTTCTTTTGAAGTGAATAGTTATGAAGCGGTTTGTGTTTTGTATAAAAGTTTGGTTATAAATTTCAATATGAAAAATATGGCCGTGCTTTCCTATCCCATTGTTTTATTGTGCAGGGATTTATAATCTTTCGCATGTGCTTAATAAATGAAAGGGTCGGCGATACATAGTCCTGGGATATCGCATTATAAAATCGACCAAAAGTGTTGAAGGATGTGTGCGTGCCCCAGGATCGGGGCGTGACACCAAGGGGATGAGACTAAACGGCTAGCTCTATTGGATTTCAAGACTCTAATAGCTTTTCCTGGTAGGGTTTTATGCTCGTGGCATGATACTAGCCGCATCTACAGAGGGTACTAGTGCTATATGTGGTTGTAGACACCACAAAGTCACCATATTGGACCTCACCACCGAGAACCTAGCCGGGGGAGGTCAATCTGCAGAACAAAGGTTTTGGCTCCGATATTCCTATGTAATTCGATTGCTTGTTTCGGTTGCAAAAGTTGTTCCCTATAACTTAATTACTATTTCTCTTCTTACAAATTCTACGGTTTAGGTGTGATGTATACCACTCTATAGAATGAGTTGTAGGAATCTCATCCGAATAAAATTTAAACTTGTTAACGAATACTTTGCTTAAAGAATGCATAGTTAGTACAAAGGATGCAAAGTAATTCCACAGTTCCCTCTTTGTCCCATGTCACCCAATCACATTGATTTCTCATGCCATTCTTGTTGGATTTCCCTTGGTTAAGAAAGGATCATATCATTCAACAAGAATCTCAATTATTTCCCAATTGAAGTCTTATTCCCATGATGGTTAATGTTCATTTTTTGTTTGTCTAGTTCTAATGGTCTTAGGTGATTGCTAAAAAAATATTTGATGACCCTGAAACTATTTTTTCATTTTTTTTCGTGTGGATGTCACAATTAATCAAAGAATAATTTAAAGTCAATTAAAGAAAATAATCTAATTACGATCTAATGGGCCTATACGTGGTAGAAATTTGGTTAGTGGAAGAGGTATTGGCTTGCCGTGCACTTTGAGACGATGCGCCTAAGTTACTTTCTTACACGTGAACAGCATTGGATTCCAACCTTCTTTTTATAGTCTTTTTTTCTATTTTTGCTTTTGGAAAGTATGACACTCACCCTCCCCTGGATTTTCAATATCAAAGAATCATCTTCGCCCATCAGGCACGGGCATGTAACTGGTCAGATCAAGTAAAGATAGTTAGTGTGCGTCTAATAATTAGCTAAATCAGGTATTATGACTTTCCGCAATTCGGTTTTTCTTTTAATTCCTTGTTTCCAAGTCAAAGAGCAAATGAAAGGTTGGACGGATTCGTTCGCAAGACCTTTCCCATTTTCCCATGTCAAAGAGCAAATGAAAGGTCGAACAGATAAAACACGTTCTTGCGACTTTTCCCATTTTCCCATGTTAACAGAGTAAACGAAAGGTTGAACGGATGAATGTGTTTTCCCCGTTTTCCCATGTCAAAGAGCAAACAAAATGTTACGCAGAGGAAATACTTCCTACGACTTCTCCCATTTTCCCATGTCAAAGAGCAAATAAAAGGTCAGACAGATAAAACCCGTTCCTACGACTTTTCCCATTTTCCCATGTTAACAGAGTAAACGAAAGGTTGAACGGATGAATGTGTTTTCCCCATTTTCCCATGTCAATGAGCAAACGAAAGGTTAGGCGGAGGAAATACGTTACTACGACTTCTCCCATTTTCCCATGTCAAAGAGCAAATAAAAGGTCGGACAGATAAAACACGTTCTTACGACTTTTCCCATTTTCCCATGTTAACAGAGTAAACGAAAGGTTGAACGGATGAATTTGTTTTCCCCATTTTCCCATGTCAAAGAGCAAACGAAAGGTTAGGCAGAGGAAATACGTTCCTACGACTTCTCCCATTTTCCCATGTCAAAGAGCAAATAAAAGGTCGGACAGATAAAACACGTCCCTACGACTTTTCCCATTTTCTCATGTTAATAGAGTAAACGAAATGTTGAACGGATGAATGTGTTTTCCCCATTTTCCCATGTCAAAGAGCAAACAAAAGGGTAGGCATAGGAAATACGTTCCTATGACTTCTCCCATTTTCCCATGTCAAAGAGCAAATAAAAGGTTGGACAGATAAAACACGTTCCTACGACTTTTCCCATTTTCCCATGTCAAAGAGCAAATAAAAGGTTGGACAGATAAAACACATTCCTACGACTTTTCCCATTTTTCCATGTTAACAGAGTAAACGAAAGGTTGAACAAATGAATGTGTTTCCCCCATTTTCTCATGTCAAAGAGCAAATGAAAGGTTAGACAGATGAAATACGTTCCCATGACTTCTCCCATTTTCTCATGTCAAAGAGCAAAGGAAGGTTTGGACAGATGAAACATGTTCCTTTGGCTTATCCCATGTGAACTGTCAAAAGAAGAAGGAGAAGAAGGATCCTTGACGTGACTTGAACTCTCAAACTTCTTCAATTAAATATGATCTACCCACTGCGACTTTTTTCTTCTTCTAACTAGTTGTATACCTTGGGGATTATTTTCATACCTAGTTTATGATAATTCCAACACTTTGAAAAATTAATGCAGACAATATTAAAATGTTAAATATCATAATATAATAGAGCGGACTTTGCTATAACAAATCAATAATAAAGCATATAGAGTAAGGAAAGCAAAATAGCTTGAGCCGGACAAAATTAACACAAAACCTTGTTAGTACACCCTAGGACAAGAATCCCATGAGCAATAAATGGAAAAAGCACGATCAATAAGGAATGTTGACCTTAGTTGTCTTAAGTTGCCTCTAGAGCCCCTAAAGCCCATTTGTAAAGTCCAATCAAAGGCAACCTTAATTATCAACGTTAAAATCTACAAGAATTCAAACAACAAAACATGAAAAGTTTTTTTTAGCTTTTTCTTTCTATCGCTTTTTATCCTTTTGATTTATTTAATGACAAAAGCTAAACAAAACCCAAAAATAAACTGAATGCTGCCCAATCTTGTAATACGATTCCAAATCTTACAAAAAATTAGCGCCAATGAATAACCGACATTCATTTGGACTTGCAAATTTAAAAGTTTCTTGCAAGAACAGAGTAAGTACACGTCGAAACAGGATGTTACGCAATGGTGGAAACAAAGACGAAAAGCTTAACTAAACGTGACGTAAGGATGGAGGACATAAATACGTGCAAGTAAGCAGTGCTGCCAAATTAGTCACTAGAAGCAAAGAAAGAACCTATTGGCTTGACACATTTTGCACATATTTTTGAAAATCATCTCCACAAGAGATGCAACCTTGAAAACAAACTGACTGGTGCTCCAGAAAATCCAATATGAATCGTGATCAGTGTAATTGAAGATAGGAAGATGAAGCTGGTGTTGATAGTGGATGATGCTGAAGAGTCCTCAGAAAATTAAATGATAAGGGTGAGATGGATGGTGTTGATAGTGTGGATGATATTGGCCGAATCCCTTTGATCTGCTTCCCGCTTGTTCTTTTATTTTGTTTCCTACTCACATTTATTTTTTCTCAAGTACCCCTCTTACTTAACTTCGATCCGAACATGCCATTCTTAAATAAAAGATGTCATAATTTCTAAATGCGGAAGAATGTATTAAAGAATGAATATGCAACAATGCACAGTTTGGATCTTTTTTTAGGAATAAAATTATGTCGTTATCGACGAGTTCAGTCCATAATTTCTATAAACTGAATGATGAGTCTGCTAGCGAAAATGAAGGTGTTAACAAGTGAGATCAAATGGAAAAAGGGGATTGAATGGCATTGATTGATTTTATCCCTAAACAGAAAAAATCCACTTCTAAAAAGGCACAGGCAAAGTGGATTAAAAGATGAGGACACAAGTGATAATGAACCAAACTAGGCCCCATGATGTTTTAATTTTCATTGACTGACTTGATCGTCAATTGTTTCCTTGCAACTCGCAGCCTCATTGTTTTTTTCAACTCGAGAGGCCCACGAATTCTCTGTCATCGACATGCCCTGGTATTGAAAATTTGTTTGCCGGTTGATGTATTTCGCAAATTGTTTAAAAACATGGAGGCTCGAGCTAAGGACACTCTATTACAAATCCTCATGGACATTCCCCACAGAGATTGGGTTTCATCCGGGTAAATCTCATACTTAACTACCCTCATTCATTTGTTAAAAAGTGTCTTAGCTTTGGTAGAAGCCAGCGGGGACGAGACTGATCGGCTGGCTCTGCTGGAATTTAAGACCTAAATAGCTGATCCTGGTGGGTTTTTGAGCTTGCGCATGATTTTAGCCACATCTGTGAATGGTATAGTGTCACATGTGGTCGTTAAAATCACAGTCATGGTAATAGACCTCGGCTCTGAAAACCTGGCCAGGGACGTGCCACCCCATTTTGGTACCCTGATCTTTATGAGGGAATTCAATCCGCAAAACAAGCAGTTTCCCCACCAAAATTTCCCCGCAATTCAGCCGCTTTTTTCGGTTGCAGAAGTTGTTCCTTTTAACTTAATTAGTATTTCTCTTCCTACAAATTTTATGGTCTAGGTATGATGTGTACAACTCTATATAATGAGTTGCAAGAATCTAATCCAATATAAAATTTAAATTTGTTTATGAAGACTTCGCTTAAAGAATGCATATTTAGTACAAAGGACATGAAGTAATTCCACATATCCCTCCCTGTCCCATGTCACCCAATCACATTGCTTTCTCATGCCATCTTGTTTGATTTCCCTTGGATAAGGATCATGTCGTGCGCCAAGAATCTTAATAATTTCCTAGTTACAGTCTTAATCCCAAGGTGATTAATGTTCATTTTTTGTTTGTCTAGTTTCGATTGGTCTTATGTGATTGCTTAAAAAAAAAGCCCTTTTTAGTTATATCACACCAAAAAGATTTGATGACCCTAAAACTATTTTTTTCATTTTTTTTTGCATGGACATTATAAGTAACTAAAGGATAATTTGGAATTAATTAAAGGAAGTAAATCCAATTACGATTGAATAGGTCTATACATGGAGGAAATTCAGGGATTGAAAGATAGATTATAGGATAAAGGACACAATTGATAAATAATGAAGAAAACTAGGCCCCATGGTGTTTCACCTTTCATTGACTGACTTGATCATCAATAATTGCCTTGCTTGCGGGGCCTCGTTATTTTCTCAACTTGTGTGGATGGCTGAAATGCTTGTGTGGTTCCATCCATGTTTTAAGTTGTGTGCTTGTCTGTGATGGAAGTGGAGGAGGGAGGTTGGCTTATAAACTCCACAAGGAATTGCTCATATATGTAGGAAATTTTGGAGGTTTGAAAATCAGTGAAAAAAATATCAAATGTCCCCTTAATGACGTGCAGGACAGAGTCAACTGTAATATACCAAAATTATGTAAAACTTATGTTTTTCAGTTGGATCCAATATGAATCACATTATCTCTTGATAGTTGATTGGCATAATCTATTAGAGGAATTTTACCAAAGTGTGGATAATTTTCATATAAAGCTTGACAGTACATTCTATCAATTTTCCGTCAATCTATGCGACTTTATTTATATAGTTATTTTCTTTAATCTCACAGCTAGTCACATACATAACTTGATTTCTAATGTCAAGGATCTTCTTAAATATATTTTTCATAATTCCAAAATCATTTTGGAATCCAAAAATGAATATTGAATATCCTTTGAATGACTCAATGATTCAGTTGGATTCAATAAAAAATCACATTATCTCTTAATATGTGATTGGCATAACATATCATATTAACTCTATATAACAACTTTCTTAAGCAATGTTAATCATTTTTCTTTTTTTGCACTTTAGGGGGAAGTACATTGAACATGGTAACCTATAACATTACCTAGTATATAATGTGCAAAAGAAGAGTGATTGATGCAATTCACTGAATACAACTTCCTAAATGTATGAAGTGGTCTTGAAAAATCATGCTAATCTTTCTGTCTGTTTGTTCTTCAAGTTCATGCTCGTGCATGTTAATGGCAAATTAGTGTGATCTTGGTCTGTCCCCGTAATTTAAATTTGTTTCACGATGTGTCCTTATTTGAAGGGTAAGTCCACGTGTCTCATATTCTGCATATGATTAATCAAAATGATAAAACTATACTTTTAATCCCTAAGTTTGAGCCTTTTTTTTTCCTGATCAAATCCTCTAAATTTTGAGTTTTGTCTCATCAAACGATTGAATTTGTCTAGCTTTTTCTAATTAAAATTTCTTTAGCTCCAAATTTAAATAATTGAAATTGACATACCTTATTCATTCACTTTTACATATTTCACTATTCTATTTTCATCACATACGTATTTTTTCTACCCTCAATTTTTTTTGGCATACCATTTAATTATCACAAACACGCCAATAAAATTTTAGCATATTACACTCTATTAGTATATCCCGTTTTACAAATTCTACGGTCTGGGTAATGTCTACGACTTTATACAACGACTTGAAGGAATCTAATCCATTTTTAATTTCAATGTAGTTGATGAAAGACTTCGCTTAAAGAATTTATAGTAAAAAGGACATAAAGTAATCCCGATTGTCTCTCTATCTCACATGATCCAATCACATTGCCTTCTCATGCCATTTTTTATTCCCCTTTGATAAAGATCATGTGGTGCGACACGAATCTTCATTATTTCCTAATTACAATCCTATTCCCATGATGGTCAATGTTCGTTTCTTTATTTGTCAAGTTCTAATTGGTCTAAGGTGATTTCTATAAAAGAAAAAACAAATTCCTTTTAGTTGCATCGCATCATAAAGATTTGACGATCCTAAAACTATTTTTTCATTTTTTTGGCGTGGATATTGTGACTAATTAAAGGATAATTTGGAGTTAATTAAAGGAGGTAAATCCAACTAGGATCAAATGGGCCCATACATGGAGGAAATTTGGTGTGGCCGGCAAAGTAGGCTTGCCGTGCACTTTGAGGCGATGTGCCTAAGTCACTCTCTTACATGCGAACAGCTTTCAATTCCCATCTTCATTTTATGGTATTTTTCTCTACTTTTTTCTTTTGGAAAGTATAACATTGAACACCCTCTTCCGAATTTTTAATACCAAAGGATCATCTTCACCCGTCAAGCACGGACACATAACCAGTCAAATCAAGTAAGGACACGTTGTGTGTCTAATAATTAGCTAAAATCTGGTATTTTGACTTTTTATAGTTGGGTTTCTTGTTTATAATTCCTTGATTTTAGGGAAATAAGAGCAAACAAAAGGTTGGACAGATTAAACACGATCCCCAAACATTTACTGTTTTCCCATGTCAAAGAACAAATGAAAAGTTGGACGGATGAAACACATTCCTTTGGCTTCTCCCATGTGAGATGTCAATAAAAGAAGAAGGAGATAAAGGATCGCTGACTTCACTGGACTTTAACTATCGCACTTTTTCAATTTAATATCATCTGCCAACTACTATTTGTTTATTTTTTGACTAGCTATTACCTTTAGGAGTAAATACATACTTAGTTTTTTAAAATTCCAATAATGTTTTCAGTAACCGTGTGACTATATTGAAATGTTAAAGATCATAATAGAATAGCGTGGACTCTGTCATTATTAATTAGTAATTCATCTATTAGTGTTCAAGATGCAAAATTCAATTTGCATATCAATATAACATGTTTAATGCCAGTACACCATGGATCTAAAAGGCAGTAGTTTGAAATAAATTCTTCTTCGCCAAAGTAGAGATTTTGCTCTCTTTTATTTATGAGTGTTATTTTCAATGTTAATAATAATAGATGATATTTTGACCACATAAAAGAGGACGTTACAAATGTATAATTTATAGAGAAAAATATATATATATATATATATATATATATATATATATATTATAATTGACAAATGGAAGTAAAGGTGATTATAAATTGTGAAATAGACCTACACAGTTCATAGTGTTCTGTCTTTGAGAACCCAAAAGTCAAGATTTTATATGATTGTGAAATAGACCTACACTGGCTGGGGGTTTGCGCCAGTGAGCGACGACCCTTGGCCTGGCTAAGCGAGGGCCACTGACCCTCGTCGAATCTAGGGGAGGGTCTCAACCGTCGCACCAAATCCGATGACCCTAGCCTACCTTCACCCCACCGTCATCGGCCCTTCCCAACGACTATAGGAAGCAACGATGAGGGCTTGCACAGCTCTTGCCACTATGCAATCTCTTCCCCTTCTCTTAATATTTAGTTTTAAATTAAATTAATATTTACATGAAAGATCAAATTCGAGATAGAATGACGTCATTTTTTTACTTTTCTAGCCACGTCAATATGCAAAATGATGTTGTTTTCAGTTTATCTAACCACGTCAGCGTGTAAAATAATGTCGTTTTGCACTTGTTTCGCTGGAAAAATACCACGTCAATATTTTGGCTATATTTTCTCGCCGTTGACACTTAACTAATCAATTTTACTTTGATTTTAGTACTTATGCATACCTTTCCGAACTTTTGACACTTACGTATCTCCCCTTGTCAAGTTTCGACACTCCAGGTATTCATGTCCCTTCTTGTCTACTCCCACATGGGTTTAAAAAGTAATATATCCAAATAAATTCTTTGTTGCCATAGTAGAGAGTTTGCTCTCTGTTATGTATAAAACTATATTCAAATTTAATAATAACAAATGATATTCCAACCAAATATAATGGGACATCATAAATGTATAATTTAGATAAAAATATATACATTATTATTGACAAATGGGAGTAAAGGTAATTATAAATTGTGAAATAGTCCTACTTCAATGTACAGTCAATAGTGTCTGGTTATGAGTATCGGAAAGTCAGGATTTTTTTTTTTTTTTGTCGGTCCTATTCTATTCCTAGTCTAACTCTCACTCTTAGACATTTGTCCTACCTCCTTGCAAGGCGCAGGAGTCGAAACCCACACCTGAATTTAAATCGTCCCCACCCCAACCCCCTCTAAGAAGGTGGAGATTCGAACCCCCCACCTCTCCCTTCCATGTTGAAAGGGTAGCCACTGGCGCAAACCCCAGTGATTGGAAAGTTAGGATTTTAGATGTGCGGAAAAGACTAAAGTCGTCCATTCTACTAACCGACCCGATAATTCAGGGATTGGAAAGACACAATTGATGATGAACAAAACAAGGGCCCCACGACATTTCAGCTTTCATTGACTGACTATCGATAGTTACCGCAAAATGATCTGTCATACTATTCTTGCATTGATGACATCAGCATGTCTTAGTATGGGAAAGTACATTGCCCCCAATTATATATTCGGAATTACTTCAAAACAACATCGCAAGAAAACCAAAAAAGACTTGAGCTGAGAACGCTTTGTTACAAATCCTCATGGACCTTCCCCATGGAGATCGAGTTTTACCCAGGTCATTCTCATGCTTAACTACTATCATTCTTCTATTAGGGAGTGTCTCACCTTTGTTAGAAGCCGACGGGCACGAGATTGATCGGCTGGCTCTGTTGGAATTCAAGACCCAAATAGCTGATCCTGGCCGGGTTTTGAGTTCGTGGAATGATACTAGCCACATTTGCGAATGGTACGGTGTCACATGTGGCCATAGACACCGCAAAGTCACCATATTGGACCTCAGTTCCCAAAACTTGCTCGGGTTCGTGCCGCCCCACATTGGTAACTTGAGCTTTCTTAGGGAAGTCCATTTGCAAAACAATAGTTTCCACTCCGAAATTCCCCCGCAAATCGGTCGCTTATTTCGGTTGCAGAAGTTGTTCCTCAATAACAACTCTTTTAGTGGACAAATTCCTTCGAATATCTCCCATTGCTCTAATTTGCTCGTTCTTGACTTAAGCTACAACATGCTTGAAGGAAATTTGCCTACAGAATTCAGCTTCTTGTCCAAGCTCCAAGAACTTGTGCTTCGCGATAATAGCTTGATGGGAAACATTTTGCCGTTGGTTGGAAACTTATCCTCTCTTCAAAAATTATCAGTATTGTCAAATAGCCTCAGCGGTACGATTCCAGAGATTCTCGGCCGACTGAGAAATCTATATTATCTCTCTCTCGGCATGAATAAATTTTTTGGTACGATTCCTATCTCAATTTTTAATATATCCACCATGATATTATTTAGCGTGGCTGAGAACCAATTAGAAGGGGGCTTACCTAGCAATTTAGGCTTCACTCTTCCAAATCTCGAGATGATCATTTTGAATGGCAACCACTTCACTGGACTCATTCCTGAGTCATTATCCAACGCCTCTAGCCTCACTTTTATCCAAATCAATCGGAACAACTTTACTGGGAAAGTTCCTTCTTTCTCAAAGATGAGAAGACTCTATTGGTTTATGATTGACAGAAACAACTTTGGAAGTGGACAATATGCTGATTTGGACTTCCTCTGCTCTTTAACCAATTCCACAAACTTAAAAAGAATTGGTTTAACGTCCAATGCTTTTGGAGGACCAATCCCCAACTGTATCGGTAACCTCTCTATCACCCTTTCAGAGTTATGGTTAAGTTTCAATCATATTTCTGGAGCCTTACCTTCTGGAATTGGAAATCTCATCAATTTGGAGATCTTGAATATGGCGCTCAATAATATCTCTGGGAACATTCCTTTCGAGATAGGAAATTTGAACAAAATGAAGGTTCTGGATTTCTCCCAAAACAATTTCTCGGGGCAGATACCAGAATCTATCGGGAATTTAAGGATGTTGATCAAATTGTCCTTATATGGCAATAATCTTTTAGGCTCAATACCTTCGTCTCTAGGAAATTGCCAGAATCTACTTCTCTTGGACCTTTCGATCAATGACCTCAGCGGTACCATACCCCCGGAAATTGTGGGTCTCTCATCTTTATCGATTTCTCTCAATTTGTCTCAAAATAATCTTATAGGCTCCCTTCCAAGAGAAGTTGGAAACTTGAAAAATCTTGGCGAACTATGTCTTAATAGGAATAGATTATCTCAACAGATTCCAAGTAGTATTGACAGTTGTACATCCATGGAACGCCTATATATACAAGACAACTTTTTTGAAGGGCCCCTACCATCAATGAGTTCCATGAGAGGCCTTCAAGTTTTAAATGTTTCCAACAACCGATTGTCTGGCCAAATTCCGAAATATCTAGAGTCACTCAATCTGACGAATCTGAGCCTATCTTACAACAATTTTGAGGGTGCATTGCCTACAGAAGGAGTTTTCAGAAGTGCCATTTCAACTTCAGTTGTTGGAAACAAGAAGCTTTGCGGGGGTCTGCAAGATTTTCAACTACCCAAATGCACTACAAAGTGTCAAAACGGACAAGAATAAGTAGAATTGCAAAAATCATGATATCCACATTCTCTACTCTTGTAGGTGTAGTTTGCATACTCATTTTGTTATACTTCTTCTGGTTTGGAGATAATAAGAAAGTATCGGCTTCAAGCTCTTCTGAAGATGGCCTTTTGCATGTTTCTTATCATAGTCTATTGAAGGCAACAGGTGGATTCTCCTCCACCAATTTGCTCGGCATGGGCAATTTTGGGTCCGTGTACAAAGGGCTTCTTGATCAAACTCAATCGATCGTGGCCATCAAGATTCCCAACCTTGCACGTCATGGAGCTTCCAAAAGCTTCATAGCCGAGTGTCAAGCCTTGAGAAGAATTCGACACCGTAATCTTGTGAAGGTACTCACGGTATGTTCTGGGTTTGATTTTAATGGAAATGACTTCAAGGCACTGGTCTATGACTTCATGTCAAACGGGAGCTTGGATGAATGGTTGCACCCAACCGCATCACAATATACAAAGAGAAGCAAATTAAGTCTACTTGATAGAGTGAATATTGCCACCGATGTTGCTTGTGCACTAGATTATCTCCATCATCGCTGTGAAAAACCGATAGTTCATTGTGATTTAAAGCCGGGCAATGTCCTTCTTGATGATGAAATGACTGGACATGTAGGCGATTTTGGGCTTGCCAGGTTCCTTCCAGAAGCAATGCATAAGTTATTAGGCGATCAATCAAGCTCTATCGAATTAAAAGGATCTTTTGGCTACATAGCCCCAGGTAATAATGCAACAGTTAGGTCTTTTAGTTTATTTCCTTATATCAAACACGCAATTGGAGATAGGTTCTTTAAAAAAAAGGTATAGACATGAAACATCACCAAGACTATATTTCAATCTCAATTATTCATTATGCATCACTATGCTCTATTTTGCTCACTATTGTAGAGTACGGCTCGGTAAATGCAATATCCACAAAAGGAGATGTGTATAGCTTTGGAGTCCTCATTTTGGAGATGTTCACAGGCAAGAGGCCGACCGATGACATGTTTGAAAATGGGATGAACCTTCATCGCTTCGCTAAGGCAGCTCTAGTAGACGAAGTGGAAAAGGCAATCGATCCTCTTCTACTTGAGGAAATCGACAAGTCAGAGAAAAGACAAACCGTCCCTCTGGATGGCAAGAACAAAAGCTGGTTTAGTTCTCTGGAGTGTTTGGTTTCGATCATCGAAATTGGAGTCATTTGCTGTTTTGAGTCTCCAGGGGAACGAATGGACATCTACGATGCACTGACTAAACTCCGAGGAATTAGGAAGAAACTTCTTGAGTCATTGCCATTGCCTAGTTGATGTGAAATCTGAACGTCATATAGAGTCATGGGGTCTTCTTGGTCATTGCTTTGTCTAGAATAGGATGTGGAATTTCGCCATTATTAGACAATTTGAATCTGGCAACAACATAACCACAAGTGATGGAGACTAGTGACTTAGCAATCCAAGGAAGATCAAAATAGTTTATGTTGTTTTACGCAAAAGATCACTGTCCTTCAGCTGTGTGAAAAATAAATGTACTTTGTTTTGCTTCTGCCCAAAAAGATAGAAATTGTAATTTGTTTGAGAAGTACCTAATAAAAGTACCTGTAGACATCTGGTAACATGGATTTTTATCTTGCTCTCTTGCAAACATGGCCTTTTTATTGTGGAAAAACCATATGCGTTGTGATGGAGACCGAATAAGAGTGCGGACAGCTTTTGGGTGTCTAGATGGCTCTTCTGAGGATAGGGCGAGAGATTCACCTGTGGAAGTAACGCCTTTACTCTTCGTAACAGAGAAGCTGCCTTAGAAATGAATGCCCGTTTTGGCTACAATTTTTCAGTTGTCTAACTTTTGAATGGAGTTAAGCGAATATACTCTATGTTTTCTACTACACGTTTATTATGTGAGCTTTCTGTCTATAGTTTGCACTATAGAAACTCTGCTAAGCTTTTGGCAGGATTCTTTGCTGTTTGTGGTGTTGCGATACATGGTCTCGTCATTTTCATGTCATAGGACATGGTTTTAGTCTTCAAAATTTTGAAAAGTCTTTTAAGCTCAAGAAGTTATTCCTATATGCAATTCACTCGGGACAATTCGGGATAAGAATAGTAGGAACATTATAACTTTCATACGACATTCACTTGATATAGAGTTCCTTTCTCATGAAAACGTGATCTTTTGAAAGCTTCGGTGATCATGGCAATTCCATTTATTTCTTCTTCCTAGCGATGTCCAGTCTCTTATCACCCTCATCAGTGGAAGATTGCTGGTCTATGTCTCCTCCGTGTGCATGGTGCTGCTATCTTGTTAGGTTTCCTGGATTAGTTTCCCTTTCAGGTGAAATGACGGCTCTCCCTCTGAATTGGCAATTTTGCTCATAAATACATATGGTTCTTTTTGCTGGGGCAGCTGTGCGTGCATCGACTTGCATTTCTACATTAATGATCATTGCCGCGCACTTTCAGCCGGCCATATGTCATTGCTCATATATTTTCCTCTAATTCTATTAGAAGTATGTGCTTGCTCCGGTCTGAGATTGGCTCTGGGTTTGTGACTCCTAGGGTTTACTCTGGGCATAAGCCAAAACTGGACATGGTCATCTCCTTTTCAATGGGCAGTCTTTTTCTCTGTAGTGACTTGGTTAAGTTTATCGTGCATCCTCAACAACGGCTCTGTAAATGAATATTTTTTTGTACTGCTGTGAATGTCAAAAAAATTGGAGATCAAATTTGCAATGTTATCAATATGCTCAGCAGGAATTTCACCAAACTTTTTGGAAATTTTCAATCATGAGCTCGACTATACAATTCTGTCAAGTTTCTGTTATCTTATGTGACTTTCTTTAAAGATTCAGAGCTAGTCACATACATAACTTGATCCTCAGAGGTCAGGGATCTTCTTAAACAGATTCTTCGTGATGCCAAAATCATTTCACAATTTTGTAAACGAGAAAACAGGAGCTAAAATAGGAAGCCCAAAGGACCACAATGAAATAGTCCAAATGTCTGAATCATCAAATTGCGAAGTACAAGGATGTAATTGAGAACACTGTGACCTAATCACCAGAGGTGTTATGATAACTGCACATGAAACGATAACAGCCTCAACAAACCACGAAATTGAAACTTAAGAAAATTCAAGAAGTGAGATTACGTAGGGCACAGCTTGGCGTGAAAGGCCTGGGATCACAAAGTTAGGTTGATGGAAGAGGAGATCATATTGGCAAGCATGGATTGCATTTTCATCTGGTGCTGAAGCTTCATCTTCATAAGTCCTATATCTTCAGCCTCATCTCCTCCATCATACTCCGATGTTTCCACTGCTTCAGGCTCCACACAGCCCAAGTGCGGGCGGTAATCGTAGTCCGCGCGCCAGCAGCCCTTGCCGATGCTTCCCCAGCACATGTCGCCGATCAGGCTCTGCTCTTGCGATAGGGATGATATAATGGGAGATGGTGCTCGTGGTCCTCGTGGTCCTCGTGCTTTGCCGTTGCTGCCAAGTCGGCGCACTCCGGGTGGAGGTCACAATGGCAGATCAAGCAGTGGTGGGAGGATGTGTCCCCATCGTTCAAGGGGAAGTGCATTAAACATGGCTATTTATGACATTACCTAGTGTATATAATTGTTTGCACCGAAGTTTGAATTCAATTCGAGCAAAACAATAATGTGTACAAAGCAGATTGAAAATTGGTCAATCATCTCGAGCGCTCTCTCTCTCTCTCACACACACACACACTCACTCACCCACACACACACACACACACTAATGAAGCTGGGGTTAACTAATGAGTTTCCCACATGCGTGAAGTGGTCGTGGAAATATACACAATTGGACAGCTAATTTACCAACTTATTTTATGTTCCTCGTACGCTTTATTAAAATGACGTAAGTACTTTTGGTCCTTTTTTTCCTAGTCGATTGAAGTTGTATAACTTTTATAATCAAGTCCGTTCGGCTCCAAATCTAAACAATTGGAACTGACAAATCTTATTCCCATAATTTCACATTTTCCTCTATTCTACTTTGATGACCTGCGTGTTCATCCAATCCTCAAATTTTTCTTGACCCAAACATAGTATTAGATTTAATCGTCTCACCTTTGATAGACACGCATACTAAATTTCAAACGGGCAAAGGAATATATTGAATGTTACTTAATTAAAGGGACTATCCATTTAGTATACTCTCAAGCGAGTAATCTTTCTTACTCTTCGTTATATAACAATGAGTCGTTTGGGTCAAAGCAATTGACTAATCCCCTTTGAGTATCGCGGTCCCTCTACCCCATATAACGCGGGTAATTATTGGTGATATATAGGTCTATGCTCTTGGTACCTCAAGAGAAATGTAGAAGTGCGGTAATTCAAACTCAAATCATGAGCCCAGGTATTGAACAAAATTGCAGTCCCCCAAGTAAAGATAATTACAAGAAAACTTTTTCTCTCGATAATGCAGAGTCTTCTCTCCTCTCGACATGCAGAGTCTTTTCAACCCATTGAAATACATGGTTATCCAAACCCTAGACCCAAATGACATCCCTACCTTTATCCAGTCCATCTCCTTGTTATCTACTCCTTCTCCATGGTCGCTTTCTGTTGTTTCTAACTGACCTCAGTTTCTTTTGTGCCTGTTGCAATTCTCTTAACAATTGATGGTGCGTCCGACTTCCGGCAGTAGCTCATCTTTATTTTCGTCGCCCATTCCACCTGGTTTGTTCTCTGCACGCTTCATCTTCTTAGCTCTCTATACAATTTCTATGTTGTATCGACTGGTTTCCCCTCTGCATGTTTGGGCATTGCTTTCTCCGCTACATTAGATGACTGGGTGTGCTGTCCTTCCCTCCCATTTAATGGCGGATCAATTTAGAACGGTTGATAGTTATTTCTCTGCTCTCCCTTCGGTGTGATGGACTCGGAGGAATTTAGTGACTCTGTGCGCCTAGCGGCTCTCTGTTCCAGATTGGGTCGATTAACCACTGAGCAGGAAATAGAGGTATGGGATGATGCACCTCCACCTGAAAAATTGGCAGAATGTAGTTTAACTTTGGTGGGCAAAATTCTGTCAAATCCTTCTATCAATTTCCCAGCATTCCAGAGTACATTAAAAAAGGCATGGCAAACAGAAAGAGTTGAATTCACACAACGTGAAATTGGCCTCTATGTAGTGAAATTTCATTCCATCGCTGATAAACAGCGAGTTCTTGAGGGAGGCCCTTGGCTTTTTTCAGGTCATCTGGTTATTTTCAAGCCATGGCAGCGCAATACTCCCCTGCATTGTTAGATTTCTCAAGTTGTGCTTTCTGGGTTCAAATTTTTGGCCTGCCATTAGAATGGACTACTGAAAAGATGATTACAAAGGCTGTGCAAGGCATAGGCCGTGTATTAGAGGTCCGAGTTGACACTAAAGAGGGACTGACATCAAGGGCTAGTCGAGTGAGGGTCGAATTACAGTTGCAGGAACCTTTAAGAACAGGGAAATTGATCCGTATCGAGGGGAAACTAATCTGGCTCGATTTTCGCTATGAACGCCTTTCACATTTCTGTTACTCTTGTGGAAAGTTGGGTCATTATGCTATGTACTGTAAAGACATCCCCTATGAAGCGGCTAAATTTGAAGGAAGGGATACTATGGCCTGTGGCCCATGGCTTAAAGCTGAAGTTAACGAAGCTAGTCCTTATTGGCATATTTTTTACACTCCTCAACAAATATCAGACAAGTCATAAGAAAGTATACATGAGACGCCTCCGTCACAACTTCCCATTATTCCTCTCTTGCCCCCACCAACAATCAATGAGGCAGCAAAGATGGCCAAACCAGTATCTCCTCCAGCTCATCAAGTTAAAGATTCTGATAAACAGCATCTTGTGGAGGCCGGCATGGAAGTGACTCCTCTTCATACTGCACTTATTCCTGCAATAGCTAAGATGAAGGGTATTCAATCCTCAACTATGGATTTCCAACAATATAAGAAGAAGAAAAGTTCTTGCCAGCTAGCAAAGGTGAGTGTGGCCAAAAAACAGAAACGTTATATGCCATACGATACAAAAGGTATAGTTCTACATGACCTGGATGATGTAAATTTAATGGAAACACCTGTGATTGATGCGGGGGAAGCTAAACATTGGGCTATGGTGGCTCGCCCTAAACAGCCACCGCCTCACAAATGAAAATCCTGTGCTAGAACTATCAGGGTTTGGGCAATCCCCTAACAGTTCAAGAGCTTAAGGCCATGACGGCCAAGGAAAAGCCCAATATAATTTTCATAATGAAAACAAAGAATAGTGAAGCGAAGATTATTAGTATTCAGCGCCATCTTCGTTTCAACAATGCTCATGTTGTTAACCCTTTTGGTTTGGCGGGAGGTTTGGCAGTCTATTGGAATAACCAAGTTTCACTCAAAGTGCTTCGTTCAACGACGAATTATCTTGATATGACTTACAGGGAAGAGCAGCACGATCGCACTATTCGACTTACTTGTATTCATGCTCCAACTGATTATCAGCGTAGACAAATTTTGTGGGATGAATTGAGAGCGATCAGTTTGGCTAATGTGCTACCCTAGATCTATGTGGGTGATTTTAATGAAGTGCTTTATCCATGGGAGAATGTTGGGAAATGGCAGGCACTACCTTTTCGTATGCTGTCTTTTCGCCGAGTGATAACTAACTGTGCTTTTATGGAATTAGCTAGTAAAGGGTGTCAATTCACATGGACGAACAACCGAGCAGGTGATGAAACGGTGAAGGAATGTTTGGACAGGGCCATGTGCACGATGGAATGGTGACTATTATTTCCTGAAGCAGAGGTCTATGCACTGCCCGCGGTAGGTTCTGACCACAGCCCCTTGCTCATTAATACTTCAGCTTCCTATCGTAAACGTGGGAAGTATTTTGTTTATGAATCTTATTGGAATGAGGATGAAGAGTGTCGACGAGTAATTTCAAATGCATGGAATTCACTGCAGAGGCCGGGTACGGATTTTATCTCAAAACTGAAGAAAGTTTCTCTAACATTGTCTAAATGGAGTCGATCCAAATTTACTAGGGGTGATCTTAAAGTCCAGGCTTTGCAGCAAAAACTTCATGATATTACTAACCAGCAGCATTGTTCCTATAATGGGCTTGAAGCAAGTCAGATTAAAGAGGAAATATGAAGGATTTGGCAACAATAAGAGCAATACTGGGCTATGTGTTCGAGAATTCAATGGTTGCGGTGAGGCGATAAGAATACTAAATTTTTTCACGCTACTACGCTTCAAAGAAGGCAGAAAAATCGTATTATCATGTTGCAGGATGATGACCAACGATGGGTTCGTGACCCTGAAACTTTGAAATCTATGGCATCCAATTTCTTTGCTGGTTTATATACAACGGTGGGAGAAAGAGACTATGGACCCATTTTAGCTCAGTGCTTGCCGGTTGTTACAACAGAAATGAATGATAGGCTGCTGGAACCGATAACTTTAGAGGAGGTTAGGTGAGCTACTTTTCAGTTAGGCACAACTAAAGCTCCTGGCCCCGATGGTTTTAATGGTTTGTTTTACCAGAGTCATTGGGAGGTCATAAAGGATGATCTCTTTCATCTAGTACAAATTCTTTCAGTCGGGACGGCTGCCTACAAATTTGAACCAGACCATTATCGCTTTGGTTCCTAAGACGCCTCATCCAGAGAGACTGGATCAATACCGACCAATTAGCCTCTGCAACTTTGCTTATAAAGTGATCTCTAAAGTACTTGCTAATCGTTTAAAACCTTGGTTACCTAATCTGATTTCCATGGAACAATCAGCTTTTGTGAATGAACGACAGATACAAGATAATATCTTCATTGTTCAAGAAGTTTTGCACCAGTTTAGGAACCACAGGCGAACGAGAACATTCCAGGCAATCCTCAAGATTGATATGAAGAAGGCATATGACAGAGTTGAATGGGATTTCCTTAAAGACTATTTCCTCAAAATGGGGTTCCATCCTAGGTGGGTACATTTGATACTACAATGTATCACCACCACGTCTTACAGTGTCAGATTTAATGGCGAGCTACTTCCTTTCTTCTCTCCAACTCGTGGCCTCAGACAAGGTGACCCTCTTTTGACATATATCTTTATTATAATAGCGAATGTTTTATCAACTCTGATAACTCAAGCAGTCAATATGGGGAATATAAAGGGTATCTAGCTTAACAGATGGTGTCCTATCTTGACCCATTTATTTTTCGCGGATGATGCAACCTTTTTCCTTGAAGCTAAACTCGGGGAATGCCAAAACATTGCTAATATTTTAAATCAGTATTGTATGGCCACGGGACAGGAGTTGAATCGAAATAAATCGGGACTCATTTTCAGCAAACATTGTCCTATGGGCTTACAAGAGAATATGTCGTCTAAGATACGAATACCAGTGCTAACAAGGTATGGCAAGTATTTGGAATTCCTTCTGATTGGGGCCACTCTAAAAAGGAAATGTTTTCTTGGCTGTTGGGGAGAATACAAGCAAAGTTAGAAGGATGGAAAGAAAAGTTCATTTCTAAAGGAGGAAATGAAATTCCCATTAAATCTGTCATCCAGTCAATTCCTCACTATGCTATGTCAATTTTCAAACTTCCTATGTCTCTTTGCAAATCTATCGAAAGAAGTATAGCTCATTTGTCACGCCCCGATCCTCAGGCACGCACACATCCTTCTCTCTTGGTCGATTTTATAATGCGATATCCCAGGACAAATGTATCGCCGACCCTTTCATTTATTAAACACATGCGGAAGTAGTTAAAATCGCCGGACAATAAAACGATGGGATAGAAAAGCAGAGCCATATTTTTCATATTGAAATTTATAACCAAACTTTTATACAAAACACAAACCGCTTCATAACTATTCACTTCAAAAGAATTCTCAAAAGAAGATAGACTCTCAGTCCATCCAGGCCGCACTCAAGACCCCTCTCGGGATTATCTTCTTCTTCCAAAATCCTTCTCCTCAGGTTTTACCTCCGAGTCCTCCTTCCCAGACTTCTCCTCCTCAACTTCTCATCAGGGTCCTGAAATGTTTTCCCCAAACTGAGATGAGACTACGTCTCAGCGAGTTCTATCCCACTAAGCCCGATTAGTAAACCATTATTGTCACGCCCCGATCCTCGGGGACGCGCCCATCCTTCAGCTTGGTCGATTATTAAAGTGCGATATCCCAGGACTAATTATCGCCGACCCTTTCTTTTTATTTCGCATGCGGAAGCAGTTATAAATCCCCAGACAATAAAACAATGGGATAGAAAAGCAGGCCATATTTTTTTTCATATTGAAATTCACAACCACACTTTTACTAACAGCACAACTCATAGTATATTTACAATACTATTTACAGCAAACAAGTCCCACACCTATCTACACTAAGACAGGGTTCACAAAAGGGATGGGATCTCAATCCACATCTGGGTTATACTCAAGATCCCTCTCTGGATCATCTTCTTCTTCGAAAGTCTTTCTCCCCTTCAGGTTCCTCCTCCCCAGCTTCTCCTCAGGGTCCTGAAATGGTTATTCAATAACCAATGAGACCACGTCTCAGCGAGTCCTACCCCCTAAGACCCGATTAGTAAACTAATACGCCAAACGGTTGCCTAAGCACAACACGAGTCAGAGGACTTACCTTGGCCTCAGTTCCAACCTGCAATTCAAGGTTAAACACAGATATTCAAACAATTCACGACATCCGATCAAGATCGGTCAATCGACTAAGTCGATTACATGTCGATCGACCCTCTCTAGGTCATTCCCACTCATACCACGATTTCCCGGTGGTGTACTCATTCACCAAATCACATGTGTTTCTCGGGCGTCGTTTTCGCCAATGACATACCGATCACCGACACCGTGCGTTCTTTAAGGCGCCGTTTTCACCAGTGATATCCTCGATCACCGAACCAAGTGTCCTTTCTAGGGCGCCGTTTTCGCCAAGGTGACATCGGCAATAGACAACATCGTGAGTTCTTTAAGGCGTCGTTTTCACCAAATGATATTTCCTTAATCACCGAACCACGTTTGTCTATAAGTCATTCACGTGCGTTCTTTAAGGCGCCGTTTTCGCCAGTGATACTTCTAATCACCGAACCACGTATGTCCAATAACATCGTACCTGATTGGTCTCAGCCAATAACATTCTCAGTTAGCTCTCACCATTCTCCCTACTATATAGCCCATCAACGTACTGGTGCTATATATCCATGCTCGGCCATTACCAATCAAATATTCAATAACAAACAATTTAGGACAATTCTTCAAATTTCACAATTTAAATCAATTCCATAAAAATTGAAGCTCAATTAAATAAACGGACTGCACCACGACAACCAGCACGAAATTCCGGTCACCGGCCATCCCAGGTTGAATTTCCGGAAAAATAAATAATTAAATAAATAATTTCGAAAATAAATAAATAAATAATAACAATCCAATTTAGGCCCGTATTGCCTGATTGGAGCCCGAAATGGGTCGGGTTTAATCCCGAGATGCATTCAATAAATAATAGAAGCTCTCTACTTACTAATGATTAAGTCTAACCACCTAAAATGCATCATTAAGTCACTAATTTAATTGATCTAACCTAATCTAACCACCTAAGTGCACGTAATTAAATCTAACCAACCCTAAGCATAATTAGCAAACTAATAAAGCATTAGTGAGTAAAACTCACTTGATTAAAAACGGGGATCGAATCACCGCAACGGCGACGCGACGGCGGCCGAAATCGGATTTTCGACAACACCGGCGGGCTTGGACCGGGCTTAAGACTTGGCCCTACAAACTTCAGCAAGGCTGGGCTTTACTGCTGGAATTGGGCCTCACAAAACTCTGCGGATGGGCTGCTGATGGTGAGAAATTGATTGGACTTGAACTGCAGCCCAAAGCTGAAACTAAAACTTGCTGGTCTGGGTTGTCATTGAACTGAACTGGCCTTGTGGGCTGCTTGATCACAGGCTTCCAAAGAGCTGAGGTTGGGCCACTGACAAATGGAATGGGCTCGCTGTGGTTGGCCCACGAACAAAAGAAGACTGAAACTGCAGGATTTGTTGGGCTTCAGGCAGCTGGATTCGCTGACTGAGGAGACCGAAGACGCTGGCAACGGTTGGCAACTCGGTGGATCTCGAGGCTTCACGGCAAGATGATGGACCGAATGAGTTGGGGCTCGGACGCGTGGAGGGAAGCACGGACAAACGGCAGAATTCGGTGGATACGTGCTGCTTCTTTTCGGTGGTGTTGCTCGGTGGATGTTGCTGGCGGCGTGAGGATGCTCGGAGGATGTCGCAGATGAAGACTTGGTTGAATCGGTGGTCTTCCGTGGGCGTTGGAGTTGACTGGCGTGCTGGCGTGGAGCTGAGGGCACGCCACAGGGGAAGACTAAAGATGGGAGCTGCTCGTGGACGCTGTCTTCGTGGACTCCACGATATGCTCGGGCTGAAGACGTTGGACTCGGGCTTCGGCGGTTTCGTTTGTTGACCGAAGCAGAAGGAGGAGCGGGCAGGTGGCAACGTGAAGGAACTCAGTGGAGTCGTGGGCTTCAAGCGGTCAACCAACGGCTTCGTTCTTGCAGGTGTTGACCGAGAGATGCTGGTTGATGGGCAAGTGGCGAGGAGCAGCTTAAATTGAAGATCTCGTGGCTGGCGTGAGTGGAGTGTGTGGGCTTCGGTTGAGGAAGAGAAGTAACGGAGATGGAGAGAGATTGGATGGGGATTGCTTCGCACGGTAGAGAGATTAAAACAAAAGCAGGAATAATGAGCGGATGGGAGGGTTGCCGAGCGTGAGAAGCCAGCTAAGAGGAGACAAGAAAAATCAGAAATCTTAGCCAATACATTTAATGTTTTGGCCCCACAAGTCCCCCATACACTCCTCTTTGTCCCCCAATCAATTTCAAGCTTATCAACTCACAAATAAGAAATTTTAAAGTCCAAAATTGCTGCCTCGTCCAATCATACGAATTTCACCATTTGAACTTCAATTTCTCCAATAAATTCCCAAATTGAGGTCCAAATTCGACGTAAAAATCCCAAATGATTTTCTATAAATCCCCGACACACAACCGTTCAGTTTGAAAGTCCAATTTCCCATTAGATTAGCCAACCTGAACTTCTGCCAAATTCCCGCGACGTCCGAACCCAATTTCCGTAAAATTTCCCGAATCTCCGAAAAATCTTCTGAGACTGAGTTGACGTTCCTAAAATAGCTTGTGACATCACCGAACTTTCGATTTCTGAAATCTGACTCAAATTGACGGTTAATTTCACTCCGGCGTGCTTTTAGCGTGACCTAGACTACCGGGTAGTTTTCAGAACTTTTCAGGGCAATTGACTCGTGGTCGATTTTCTTCGATCCACAATGAACCCACTCAACACATTGGCGACTCTCAATTGTCGTGAAAATCTTGAGGGCTCGATTACAAACACAGGGTACCAAAACGACAGAAAAATCAAATTAGTGCCGGTCATCGAAAATTTTCCAATTTAGTGGAGTCACCCACGATCGGCCACACATCTCAGTCGAACCGACCTATCTCTGATCTCAATTCGATTTTTTTTAAGCGTACAAGAATGACCTCTAAAGATGAACACGGTCGGCCGATTCCCTGGTCGAATTCTCAAGTCTATTGCCTTAATATTCTTTAATGGCTTACCCAAATTTAGTCTAGTTATCTCGAGAGTGATCAGCTCTGAGAACAACCCTATAGACGCATCAATGAAATGCCCGATTAATTTAATAGAAAACAATACTGAAAATTCTGGATGTCACAATTATACTATAGGCTGCCTAAACACGCACAGGGCAGAAGACGTACCTTAGCCTCAGATCCCACCTGCATATTAGCACAGTTCAATAGGCACCCAAGCAATCACATCACAGATCGATATCTCGATCAATCGACCCAGTCGATCACACGCCAACAAGACCACTCACGGTCATTTCCATTCAATCAATCATTTCACAACATCAGACCAAGACAACGATCAATCGACCTAGTCGATTACATATCAACAAGACTACTTCCGGTTATTTCAACTATTCCAATTCAATTTACAACATCAATTCAAGGCAATGATTAATCGACCTAGTCGATTACGTCTCAATCAACCATTCACTGATCATTCCATTCAATCAATCAATCCACAACATCAAATCAAGACAACGATCAATCGACCTAGTCGATTACATATCAACAAGACCACTTCCGGTCATTTCAACTATTCCAATTCAATTCCAAATTATGAATCACGGTCCTGAGGACACAGCTTAATTATGGGTGGTAATCACGGCCCCACTGAGCAATTTTCTTAGATTTAGTGGCATCACGGCCCCACTCGGCAACTTTTAATATGTAGTGGCATCACGGCCCCACTCGGCAATTTTCAATATGAAATGGCATTATCAACCGATGCCCGGTTATTATTCAATTAATAACCAAAGATTATTCAATTTAGGAATAAATTCTAAAATCACTAATAATTCAATTTAGCACAAAATCAAGCTCAATTAAATAAACAGACTGTACCACGACAATCAGCACGAAATTTCGGTCGCTGGCTATCTCAGCCTTAATTTCCGAAAATAAATAATTAATTAATTAATTTCGAAAATTAATTAATAAATATTAAAAATTCAATTTAGTTCAAAATAAAGCCCCATTAAATAAACAGACTTCACCACGGTCATCGCATAAAATTCCTGGTCATTTGGTCATCCCAGTTGAATTTTCGAAAAATAAATAATTAATTAATTAAATTCCCAAAAATAATATTTAAATGCCAAAAATCCCACTTAGGCCCGAATCGCCAAATTGAAGACCACTAAGGGTCGGGAAAAATCCCGAGGCACTTCCAATAATTAGTAGACCACGTCTACTTGTTAATTGCGCAATCAATTTATCTAAATCGCATCACAATTGACTAATAATTGCTAATTTATTCTAATCTAATAACCTAAACATAATTAATTAAAACTAAACCAACCTTGAGCATAATTAGCCAACTAATCCGGGATTAGTGAGATTACTCACCAAATCGCGCGCAAATCGGATCAATCTGACGGGGGCGACGCGAGGAACAACAAACTCCAAAGCACGGCTCGGGTTCGGGGCCCGAAAACGGCCCAAAAGCGGGCCCGAAGTCGTTGGATACCCACTCGGCCACTTGCTGTTCAAGGCTGGCCGAGGCTGGTCCGGCGGCTAGGGCGGCGAGGGGAGGCCGGCGGAGGGTGAGGGGAGCTCCGGCGGGTCCGAACGGTGGCCAGACGGAGCTGGGTGGCGGCCGGAGGCGTCGAGCCGAGCTGAACAGTAGCTGGAATCGCACGGGGGAGGACTGGGTGCGAGGGGGCGGATGCGGGGGCGCGCGGATGGCGGAACGGCGGCGAGCGGTGGGCGTCCGGGCGGTGGTGCGGGCGGCGACGGCTTCGGCGAGCTCTTCCGATCTTCTTCAGCTTCTGGTTCCGTTCGCTCGAAGAAGAAGAAGAAGAAGAAGAAGAAGAAGAAGAGAGTGAAGGGAGAGAGAGAGAGAGAGAGAGAGAGTTTGACTAGTCAAAGAAATAGAAAGAAAGAGGAAGACAGCTAAGAGGAGAGGGTATTCGGTCGGTGGGGAGGGTTTTCGCACGAGGGGGAGGGGAGGAGAGAGAAGAGAGAGAAAAGAAAGAGAGAAAAGGGAGAGAGAGAGAGAAAAAGAAAAAGAATAATACTATTCTAAATTTTCTTTTCTCTTTCCATTTCCCTTTCTAATTTCTTCCGGTCTTCGATTTTTCCTCCGATAATTTCTTTTTTGAAATTTCGGACTCATCAATAATTTGACGGACGATGAGACAGGATCCTAAAAATGAATTGTGACACGCTCGAATATTCGATTCCCGAAACCAATTTAAATTTCATGGTTAGAATCAATCAAACGCGATTTTAGTCCAATCCAACCAATTGAGTAGCTTTTAGGGATTTTACCGCGGATACATTCCTTAAGGGCTTCACCCAATAGGTTAGTTAACTCGTGAGTGATCAGCTCAGAGAAAAAGGGCCATAGGCACATTGACGACATGCCCATTTCACTTTATCGAAACGGGGTCGAATTTCAGGATGTCACATCATTTATGGTGAAAAAACTATTAGAAGATAGCAGAGATACATTGGAAGAATTGGGATATTCTAAAGAGGAGTAAGGACAAAGGCGGTCTAGGATTTCGAGATCTTCTTGAATTTAACAGAGCCATGCTAAAACTCCAGAATTTTGGAGAATTGAGCAACAACGCTCTCTACTGGGCGTCCGGTTTACTGTAGCTCGCGAACTGGTCTTCAAGCTGTCCCGGCCGATTCAGCCATCCATTGGGCGAGATTTTTGGAGGGAAGGCTCGCCTTTCCACCCTTCGAATCCTCACCGAAGCATTTCGCGTGATATGGCTTGAATCAGGAGATCTCTCGCGCTCGATCGTTAGGGTTCGGTGCGATTTTCGCCTCCTTTCTTGAGTGCGCGGACTGATTCGGGCTTCGTTGATTGCATCCTTTTGAGGTAAGCCTCGCCTCTTTCCTCTTAGGATATATCTTGAAGCTGTCCCCGTGCCATGGCCCGCATTTTTGTGTCTCGGTTGATCGATTGCTGGTTTTCGCTGCATTTTCGGGTTTTTGCTGCGTTATGGCATCGACAAGCGAGGATCCTCTTGGTAGGGAAAGGGAAGCCTCAGGCTCCCAATGCACGTAGTAGGAGCAGGGTTCGTTATGTATCTCGTGGCGAGACACAAGACGTCCCAATGCTGGTCGGAAGCAGATCCAACGTTCCTCGGAATCGCTCTTGGGCGAAAGTGGCGAGCCTATCTACTAAGGGCTATGATCTCGGACTTTGCTCCACCTATTTCGTGGGTAGGAAATCGATTGTCCGTTTATCGATAATGCTAAGCATGCGGGTGACCCTAAATGGGATAGCTGTTTAGTCGGGTATTATGTTGGTAAGAACATTCCGTTCAAGATCACGTAAACCGCTCGAAACACGCCCGGGGATCGCACCTTGAAGTTTCGCGAATGACGATGGTTTTTACTTCTTCATCATTCCGGATGATGAATTTAGGAGAAGAATTCTTGATGAGTGCCATATAACGGTGGCGAGAGTACCTTTGGTGCTGAAGCAATGGCACCGTGATATGGAACTCAAGAAGGATCTGCAATCTTTCATTCCGGTTTGGATACGCCTCAAGAATATCCCGTTTGCCTACTGGTCGGCGCCTGGTATAAGTGAGATTGCAAGTGCTATAGGGAGACCCTTGTACGTTGATCCCTTGACAGAGAAAATGAAACGCCTGTCCTTCGCCAGGGTATGTGTGGAGATCTCGGCAAAGCTGGAAAGATGTGAGGAGGTTGAGGCGGTGGATGATAAAGCTTTTCGGTGGCTGTCCTATATGAATGGAGGCCTAATTCATGTGCTAAGTGCTGTGTGTTTGGGCATGATTGCTTAGCAAAGGAGGTACCTAAGATGCCTCCGAAACCCCCGCTGCAATTCCCACCGCCGTTGAGCCTACCGATACAGAACGCTTCGGTAACTCGAATCATCATATACCACCTCTTGTGGCTACCGATATAGACTGGTTACATCATCCCCATCAGATGATGGATGGAAGCAAGTTTCCAATAGAAAGAAGAGGCTGAATGTGGGCCAAAGTGATAAGGCGGTAGTTAACCCCCCTATCTCGGTTCTTAAAGCTCCATCTATTGAAAACCAGGCGATCCAGATTGCCTCTGATGATCATGACAACCCGAAGAAAGGAGAAAATACTGGTTCTATGGCTCGGTAGTCTCCAATCCGCGGAGGCCTCCCGCAGCTCTATCCTCCGAAGAGGAATCGAGGATGAGGCAAATGCTGTTAGTAGTAGCAGCGGTGAAGGGAGGACCCGGTTAATGTTGCGCCGAATGTTTGAATGACCCTTATCCTAAACCGAAAGTCCCCCTAATCGAAAGATCATTCCAAAGGCTGCTCTTGAGACTCCCGCTTCGTTTCGAAGGGCTCGAGCGGGGAGGAAGCCCTTCGGGCGTCGGTAAGGGTCCTCTCTCTCTCGTTTTTTGACTATGAATTTTGGTGTTTGGAATATTAGGGGCCTTGGTAACCCCGTTAAGCAAGCCGAAGTTAGAAATTTTGTTAGGTCCAATAAGCTCTTTGTGTTGGAATTGTTGAGACCAAGATCTCTGTTGCTTCTTCTAGTTCGGTTTCTCTGTTTTGTTGCCGGGTTGGCGTTGGGTTTATAACTATAGCCACTCTCATAAAGGGAGGATTTGGGTGGGATGGAATCCCCGTGTTGTTGATTTTTTGATTAACTCGCCTCGTCTCAAGCAATCCACGGTAGGTTTTGTGGTTACCGTCTGGGTGCAAGCATTGCATTCCTTTCGGTCATTTATGCCGAGCACGTTTTGTTGCTAGACGTCCGCCGTGGGAAGACCTTATTCAGTCCGGTGGTACTCTTTCGTCGGTACCTTGGATTGTTCTTTGGAGACTTCAATGCCATCCGGGATCCTTCGGATAGAATGGGAGGTTCCAATGCCTGGATCCCGGCCTTTGAGGAATTCCGTGATTGTTTGAACCAAGCTGGCCTTGAGGATTTGCGGTTCACCGGTTATAGATATACATGGGCTGCCTCGTCGGGGACCAACAGAAAGCAAAGGAAGATAGACAGGGTTTTGGTGAACGGGTGCTGGAATTCGGCGTTTTCATTCTCGGAGGCCTCCTTTTAGCGCCGGGTATCTCCGATCATACGCCTATGGTTGTAAAGGTTATGCCAACTCCCAAGACTTCTAAGCCATTCAAGTTCTTTAATTTTTGGATGACTCATCCGGATTATGCTAGGATGGTTGTGGAAACTTGGGATTCTCCATTCTATGGATCACCTATGTTTATTCTATACTCTAAGCTTCGCCTTCTCAAATGCAAACTAAAGCGAGTTAATAGGGAATCATTTTCGACCTTTCTTTAAGAACTGCGGAGGCTAGAAGGGTGTTACAAGCAACGCAGGATGAGTTGCAAGTTAATCCTCTCAATGTGGCTCTTGCGGAAACAGAAAAGGAGCAGATCCAGGTATTTACGGACCTCCGCCTCCAGGAGGAATCCTTCTATCGTCAAAAATCAAGAGTGAGATGGTTGAAAGAGGGTGATCTTAATACTAGATTCTTTCACCAAATGGTGAACAAGCGCCATCTTCAAAACAGAATTATGTCGATCTCCAATGGTGATGTTTCTACCTCTGATCCTCTGGAAATTCAGCGAACTTTTGTCCATCACTTCCAATCTATCCTTGCTGCTTCGCCGACCCCTGTTCGCCCGGTTAAGGAGGAAATCAAAGCGTTGCTTAAGCATTCTCTTAATGAGGACCAGGTATGTCTTCTTTCTGCCCCTGTCTCGGATGCTGAAGTGCGTGATACTCTATTCTCGCTTGCTCCCGCAAAGCCCCGGGCCGGATGGGTTCAATGTGGAGTTTTTTAAGCACTCTTGGGATGTTGTTGGTGAGTCGGTCATAATGGCAAAGTAAAGGACTTCTTTGTGACGGGTGAACTCTTGAAGCAAATCAATACTACCATTATTTCTCGGTGCCCAAAATCCCCAATGCCTCGATTAATGATTTCAGGCCTATTGCTTGTTGCAATACCATTTACAAGTGTATAACCAAGCTCATTGCTAATCGCTTGACCGGGTCCCGCCCTCTATTATTAGCCTACCCCAAAATGCATTCATCAAGGGGAGACATATTAGCGATAATATCTTACTCGCTCAGGAGCTTTTTAGTGGATTTCATCATGATCCTTATCGAGCTAAATGTGTAATCAAGGTCGACTTTAAGAAGGCGTATGACACGGTTATTTGGGAATTTGTCGAAACATGCCTTCAAGCTTTCGGATTCCCGCAGATTCTTATAGACCGAATTATGACTTGTGTTCGATCCCCCAAGTTTTCGGTATGTCTAAATGGGGAGCTCCATGGATTCTTTTCTAGTGGGAGAGGAATTCGTCAAGGCGATCCGATGTCTCCTTATTTATTCACGCTTGTGATGGAGGTACTTACGGGAATCTTGGATTCGAAGACTAGTCGATCCGACTTCGGATTCTTACGGAGATGCAAATCAACGAAGATGTCTCACCTATTCTTCGCGACGATGTACTCCTCTTCTCCGAAGCCACCTTGGCTTCGGTTGGCCTTCTAAAAGCTGGAATTGAATCCTTTTCGAATTGGAGTGGTCTAATACCAAATTTAACCAAAAGTGAAGTGTACATCTCCGGTGGCTCGACTAGTCTTCGGAATGGCATTGTCAATCTTCTCGGTTTCCAGGTTGGTTCTCTTCCTTTCCGCTACCTGGGGGTCCCTGTCATTTCTACAAGATTAGGGAAAGCTGACTGTGTTACGTTGGTTAATGCAATAACGGCCCGGATTCAATCGTGGACTCATAGATTCCTATCCTTTGCGGGTAGAATTTTGCTTATTAAGTCTCGTGCTTCATTCCATTCAAGTGTTTTGGGCTAGCGTTTTCTTCCCCCGCCCGTGTGCTTTGTGTTGGATCGAATTGAGAAGATCTGTAGGCAATTTTTGTGGAAAGGGCCGGCGTTGGGTCCGGGTGGGGCCAAAGTGTCGTGGCAAGACATTTGCCTCCCGAGAAGAGAGGGAGGGCTAGGGATTCGGACGCTCAGGGTGAATAATCTAGCCCTTATGCTCAAGCACATATGGAAGCTATTCTCTGATAAAGAATCTCTTTGGTGTAAATGGGTTCATGCCGTCTTCTTATCGAGGAAGAACTTACGGATATCCCCGACCCCCACCTCTTTTGTTCTTGGGCCGGAAAAGGCTCCTCCGCCTTCGTGGCATGTATCAACAACATTTTAGATGGAAGATAGGCAATGGCAAAGCTGTCTCTTTCTGGTTTGATCCGTGGCACCTTAATGGCCCGCTTAACCTCCTTTTCTCCAACCAGCAAATATACAGATCGGGGATTCCTCGAACTGCTTCCATGGCTGATGCATTTTCTTCGCCTCTTGGGTGGTATGTCATTAATATTATGGCTGATTGGTGGGATCCTCTTCCTCAACTTACCCAGCTCGAGGACTGCTTCCAATGGATTCGTCATCCCTCGGGCGGTTCTCTTCGGCTTCGCGTATGACCTCTTTAGACCGAAAGGAAATGTGGTGCCGTGGTCTTCTTTTGTGTGGAGTACAGCCATGCCGCCTAGGTACCAAACCCATTTGTGGCTTATTGCCCGTAATAGGCTGCCTACTCAAGTTATGCTCCTCTCTTGGGCGGCGATTCCAGCAGCCTCTTGCCCGTTTTGCTCGAGCGGACCCGATTCCGTGGATCATCTGTTCTTTGCTTGTCGTGTTCCGAGGTAACCTTGCTTCCTATTGGGCTGCAAAGTTTAATGTCGGTTGGCGCAATAAATCGTGGCGGGAAAATCTTGATTGGGCCTCCAATCGTTTCTCGGGTGGGGGATTCTATCAATCTCGGCTCGTTTTAGCTATGGTGCTCTTTGTTATATCATATGGAAAGAACGCAACAATATGATTTTTAGAAATCAGGCCCTCTTTATCCCGGCGATGAAGATGCATCTTTGCAAGGCCGTCAAAGACAAAGCAATGACATTCAAGCATGTGGTGGATATCCCGAAGAATAGACGGCTGCAGCGGAGTTGGGACTTAAGTCCTTCTATTTTCTTGTAATAGAGGGTTGTAGGTCTTAGTTCTTCCCTTTGTTGTTCGGCCTCTCGGCTTGTTGGTTGTTTTGTTCCCTTTGGTCCCTTGGCACCCCTTCACTCTTCTTGGACTGTCTTGTAGAGTGCTTGTTTCTTGATGCCTCGTGGCCCGTTTACTTGTTTATCTTTGCAAAATCAATATATTTCTTACCTTAACCAAAAAAAAACAGAGCCATGCTTGGCAAGCAAGCGTGGCGATTATTCCAACAGCCTTATGGAGTCAAGTTTTCAAGGGTCTGTATTTTCATTCTACTGATTTCCAATGGGCGTTAAGAGGAGCTACACCATCGTGGGGTTGGCAGAGTATGTTAGTGGGCAAGGATGCTATATTACCTAATGTTTGATGGTCGGTGGGTAATGGCAGGCATATCAGAATCCGTCAGGATCGATGGTTACCAAGAGGCATTCTTGGTGGCCCTGCAACTAGAGAGGAACCAAAACTGGTGGCTGATCTCCTCGATCCCATCCACAACAGCTGGAACACATCTCTACTCAAACAATTTTTTGATGACCAGATTATAGCAGAGATTCAAACCATTCCAATTCGACCTGCTTATGCTGAAGATAAACTAGTCTGGACAGCCACAAAGGATGGCCGACATACGGTGAAGAGCAACTATCATGCATTGTCTAATCTTAACAGCACCCACAACAGTTATGCAGCATCAACATCATACCAGCATCCTACACTTATGTGTAAACGTATCTAGGCCATGCGAACAGCTCCAAAAATTCGCATATTTCTATGGTCGGTATGTCAAAACGCCATTGCATCTCGAGCTAACTTATTTCAGAAACATATATTACCAATCCATTATGTCTGATTTGTCAACATAGCATTCCAGAAACTTTAGAGCACTTATTCCTACTCTATCCGTGGACTACTGCTATCTGGGCTCACCCACAAATTAACATCAACATCCAGCATCATAGGATCACTAGATTGGAAGTTTGGTTAGCCGAAAAGGTTATTTCGTCGAATTACTTACTTGGTTTGGAGCTTGTTGCAAACACTCTTTGGCAAATTTGGCAAATGAGGAACGGATTCATCTTCCGTGGCCATCGTCTGGACTCAACCTTCGCAGTAGAGAACGCTTTAACACAGACTCGACTGTATAAAGCCAGCATCCCACCAGCCCTTTTGATAAGACCTACAACACTGCAATACCCACATCGGCTTTGGAAACCACCGGATCCAAGTACATTGAAATGCAATGTTGATGCCTCTTTTCAGCCAGGACACACATATGGATTGATGGCTGCTATATGTCGAGATCAGTTTGGAAGACTTACTGATGTTTATACTATGAGATTTCCCGCTGCATCTGCACTGATCGCGGAGTTTCAAGCTCTAAACTTAGCGCTCCACCGTCTACAGCGACAAGAACTTCATCAGGCACCAATCGTCCTTGAATCGGACTGTCGTATCGTCGTTGATGCTGTCACGGGAGTGGAGACGTTGCCATGGGAGACTCAAGCTCTTCTTGCGGAGGCGACTGCTTTACTTTGTCTTTCCCTAACCTATCGGTTTGTTTCTGCAAGAGAGAGGCCAACATTGTGGCCGACTGGACTGCTAAGGCCCACCAATTTGCAAATTCGGCCCAGAATTGGAATATATTCCCGCCTGCTATTTTGCTAGACCTTGTATATGCTGACGCCCTAGCGGCTGGACGTAAGTTACCGAAATTATAATACAAAGTCTATTTTTGACAAAAAAAAAACTCAAATCATGAGCCAAAAAAACAGACAAGGTGGGAATTTTTTGCTACAAGGGTGTTTTTTATCAATTAGGATCGGTCTATTAAATGAGACATATATGAACCCACCAACCAAATTTTAGCATATTAATTGATTAGTATATCTCTCCTTACTAATTCAACGATCTACGGGTGATTTGTACAAACTTATATAATGAGTCGCAGGAATCTAATCCGATATAAATTATACGTTTAATTATAGCCTCATGTTAGGGAAGTGTGCTCCTTCTTGTTAGTGTATAATTCAAACTCGAGGAATCTTATAAAAAATTTGGCCAAGAAATAAGCCGATGCATACGAACACGAGTTAAAGCATCTGGTTTTTTTTTATTCGGATTGATCCTCCGATAGTTAAGTTATTGAAGAAAAGATCTGTGTAGGGTACTAATCTTAACAGGAAGAAAATGAGGGAAAGACCGGAAACTTTACTTGAGACCTTTATGCAGCATTTTATAGACAAGCTTACAGCTAACATAATGTGATTTGGTTGAGACAAATGTATGTGGGGACTTTGCCATGACAGATAATGGTTTGGTTGGAATGTATTCTTTTGGGACAATTATTAAAAAAAAATCATAAATTCATTCTATGACTGCTAATCCAGTATTAAACTTTTCAATGTGGCCAATATAATCCTAGGCCACCTGACAATTTTTCAATGTAATCCAACCAACTAATTTTTTACAAAAATCACTGATATGACAGTCCAATTAGCATTTCCTATCATACGTGACACGATCGGCAGTTAACATAGACAATTTTTTAAATGCAATGATGTTATTTTGAATTTTTTTTAAAGATTTTTTCTTTATTTTCTATTCTTTCTTCTTCTTTTTTTGTCCATTCTTTTGTTATGTTGTTCATCATTTTCCCTCTACTTGTCGTCAAGGACTCCAAATGACTAGTGAAGGTTGCAGCCACAGGCAATGGTTGTGATGCCCTCGCGTAGATTTGGGTGATGGTCCAATATCGCCCTCGGCCAAATTAGCCGACGATGTTGTAGCCCTTGCCATGCCCTCGCAAGCCAATGCTGAGACCCCGAGGAATAGTGAGGGGATGAAGATGAACAATAGAAGGAAAGAATAGTACAAAAAAGAGAGAAAAGAAAAACTCAATTTTTGAATATGTGGGAAAATATATAATAAGTCTATTATTCATGTTAAGGAGATAACTTTTTCAAGTAGCATTGAATGTGGTAGTCCCATGTAAAAGAGTCACACTGAGATCACCTTCAAGCCATGTTATAGAAAAATCTCTAGCCCAATATTTTCGTATACTTAGAGTCATGATTCAAATTCAATATCTCGTAATGAATGTGAGATTTGACATTTGCCTACGTAGTCTTTCTATTCTCATTTTTTTTTTGGCATACCATTTAATTATTATGAACACACCAATAAAATTTTAGCTTATTACACTTAACTAGTATTTTAATTTCTTACAAATCTACAGTCTAGGTGATATCTACGACTCTATATAACAACTCGCAGGAATCTAAATTTATTTTGATGCTCCATTTATTTTGCAGAAAACGAATGAATTGGAAAACTTCTTTCTATGAATGATCTCTTGTATCGCTAAAAGAAATCATTAATGAAAAATGTTTTCATTATCGATAACAATTTTTGTCTAAACATTTTCATGTGCAATAAAAATATTTTTCGTTTATTTAGTTTTGTAAGTGACACAAGCTATTAGTTTTTGGAAAATATTTTGCAAATAATTCATTTTTCATAAAACAAACAAAGCTTAAATTTCAAATTTGTTGACCAAGCCTTTGTCTAAAGAATGCATCATACAAAGGACATAAATTAATTCCACGTGTCTTTCTTTGTCCCACGTCTCCCAATCACATTGCCTTCTCATACCATTCTTGTTTGATTCCCCTTTGATAAAGATCATGTGGTGACACTAATCTTAATTATTTCCTAATTACAAGTCTTATTTCCAACATGTTTATTGTTCATTTTTGGTTTGTCTAGTTCTAATTGGTCTTACGTGATTGCTAAAAGAAAAAAGAAATTCTTTTTAGTTACATTGCACCAACAAGATTTGAAGGCCCTAGAACTATTTTTTCATGGTTGTCACGGCTAATTAAAGGATAATTTGAAGTTAATTAAAGGAAGTAAATCCAATTACAATCAAATGGGTCTATACGTGAAGAGAATTTGGTCATCATAGGAGGCATAGTTGCCTTGCCGTGCACTTTGATGCAATGCGCATAATCGCTTTCTTACATGTGAACTACATCGAACTCCCACCTTCTTTCTATGGTCTTTTTCTATACTTTTGCTTTTGGAAAGTATACTACTGAACATCCTCCCTCATATTAGGATCATCTCCACCCATCAAGCACGAGCACATAACCAATCAAATCAAGTAAGGACGCATGGTGTGTCTAATAATTAGCTAAAAAATCCAGTATTATGACTTTACCTGATCGGGTTTTTGTTTATAATTCCTTGACTCTAGAAAATAAAAGCAAACAAAAGATTGGGCAGATGAAATAGATTGATGTTCTGATGACTTTTTTCATGTGAACCATCTCAATTACGCCCAATCAAAAGAAGAAGGAGAAGAAGGATCTTTTACTTGACTTGACTTGAACTATCACATTTTTTCAATCTAATATTATTTGCCAATAACTTGTTTATTTTTTGACTAATTATGTGCTTTTAGGATTAGATAGAAGAAGTAAAGCCTCTCTAATTCCTCCTCCCAATGTGGATGATCTCGCACAGGTTGACAGTCTGATGCGGTGCAATTTTGTGCCAAAAACTCAAGGTACAAGCAGAGAATATGAAGAAATGACTTGACATTTGAAATGTACGTTGACCCTCACTAGCCACAAGTTTGAGGGTGTGGGCAGCAAGGGCCGCAACGCCCATGCCAGTTCTAGCCAGGCAAGGGCATCATGGCCCTCACCCGATTTGGGCCCGCCTAGTGAGGGTCAGCCAGCGACCGTCACCAACCCTAAATAGAGGGAAAAAAACTAAAGAAAAGAAAAAAAAGAAAAAAAATTATAAAATATCACTTGTTGGGTGTAGAAGTGTCGTAGAGTTAATATGAGAAAATTGTAGCAAGCTACTAGAGGAACATTTATATCTAATTGCAGTACAAGTATGACACTCCAATAAAATATCGGCTCCCACAATTATTACAATTTAATTTTCTCACACCACACACAAAACACTTAAGCAAACTAGCTTACATGATGAAACACCCGCAACTCTCATTTTTCTCTCCGTTACAAACGGGCAACTTTCTTTTTTCTCTCTTATTGTGAAGCTACGGCCGTTGCGGCTTTTGAGTGGCTCTCACTAAAGCTCATCTTTTATGGCTTGCCAAACGAATGCTTCTAATGGCCTTATTTATGGGATAAATACCTGAAATCTATTATACATATACCAATACAGTCATAAACTTTTCAATTTTCTTAATGTAGTCATAGATCTTTGCGTGAAATTTTAATGTAATATTTGTGGTCGATTGCCATTGAGAAAATTGCTGACATGATGTTTAATCATTGCCAAGCCGTCCTACATAGCACTAGACAACTTTACTCAAAAATAACATTCTATGGATTGCTACGATGACGACTTCCCTTAGTAAAAAATTCAGCAACCATGTTAAATTACTTTTGGAACTCTTCAACTGCCTTGCCGGCTATCACGACGTGCCCTTCGGAGAGAGGTGATAGGTTTAGGGGTATTGCCTAAAAGACGGACTTAAGGCCCATGATTAGGCATGGGCTCTCCCGAGTCCATACCTCACGCGACATTGGGATGTTCTTAAAAAATTCACTAAAATGAGTTGCTGCTAGCCTATTGAGGCCACTAGCCTATTGGGTCAGCCAGAAACCAAGTGAGGCATGGGAGTGTACCTTACTTCCTACGCAACCAGAGACTTTAGAGTCGAGGACTTGATTACACTAATTAACCAATTAGTGTTCTTTCGATACCTAATCTTGTTCATTTTATAAAAATATGTTTTTGTCGAGCAATCTGGATTGATTTTATACCTATCTACTAACATGTGAAATGATCATAGGATGCACAATCATTAAAATAACAATTAGCAGCTAAGGAAAAGTGATTAAATAAATTGCATGAAAGAGCATAAATTTAACATAAAAGAAAAGATAAATGTTAATCCTAACTAGACTAAAGGGAAGCCAAATTCAATATACCAAAATTGCATAATCAAGGGTATTCGCCTTTAAGAACAATTGAAATCTTAAGGCGAAGCCCTAAAGGCTTATTAAATTTCGAGCACAATCTCATACCAAAAGACTCCCACATTTTAAGAAAAGATTATCTAAGAACTAATTTTTTAAGCTTTTCTAGGAATTTTAATTTTTTAAGAATTTTTTATGAATGTCATTAATATTTCTTAATATTAACATGTAAGAAAACGACCGGGTCAAGAGACCTGACCCAAGTAAACCGACCCGAACCCTATCGGATCGGATTGGATGAAAAATATTAACCCTAAAAGCCCACTCGGAATTAAATAAACCATCCAAAGAGCACTTTCTCTTGTTCTTAATTTTTGGCCCAAACTCTAAAAATAACCTAGCCCACAACAAACCAGCCCAAAACCCTTCTTGTCCTCTTCCTCTTCATCTCCTACCTCTCTCCCTTCTTCCTCCCCGAAGTCCTCCCACGTCTGCAACAAGCCGAACGCCAAATGGAGAAATGCAACCCCCAGCCGAAATCCAGTTTTCATTGGTTATCCCTCGCTGGTCAGCTATTCCGACCCGCTCTATGCCACCACCGGCCTCTGGCTGGCCGGAGGTCGTCAGCGACGCCGAACTAGCTCTGGCGAAGAACTTTCATGCTCTAAAATCTTGTGAGACGAAAAAATCTAATGATTCGGGCATTAGCATTGGAACGGACAAAAAAACACAAAGAAGAGGAATCAAGCTCATATAAAGATGGTATCACATAAACGAAGCTCGCAAAACTCAGTTCAGACTCTCATTTAGGCATTTTATCAAACATGCTGTGTGCACTAAAGAAACAGGTGACCTCCGACTCGTCCGCGGCTCAAACGCAGACCGAGACTGTCGACAGGCATACTAGCATACACAGCAAGCACACTAGAGTGTACAACAACCTTAACGGGGCCATCGGAGCCGAAGTTCGCGTGATTCACGTACGGACGAGGGGACACCTACCTGGTTCAAGCGCGGTCCGATGAACGTCGGACCCTCCTTCCTTTCTCGTGCGAGCGAGCTCCTCCACTTCCTCTCCTTCTCACTCTTGACTGACTCCTCGTCACTACACGCCAAGGAACGAGGCAGTTTTGACGTACCGGAACTCGAGCTCGACGCGAGGTCGCCCGACTCCGACGGCACTGACTTTTTCCGGCGAGACCGGATGTGGAAGCAGAAGAGGCGGTTCACCCCGTGCTCCTTCCGACTGCCACTCTTCTGCCCCTGCTCCGTTCTCTTTCTCCCGGTGCCTTCATCCCCCCTCGGTTCACCCTCTCCTTCTGTCCTGTCCGCTCCTTCTTCTATGCCCTCATCTGCCCTTCCTCCTCTCTGCTGTCTTTTCTCCTCTGCCCTCTCTGTGCCCTGATGTTGCTGCTTTTGCTTTCTGCATGTCTTTTTCTTTGTCGTTGTTGTTGTTGTTTTTTTTTTTAATAAATAGGTGTCAACACCGCCTTCTTCCTTTAGCCACTTCAATTGTATGCCACTATCGAAAGGAGAAGACGAGTAGGGTCGACTGGACTTGAATCCTCGCACTTCTTCAATTAAGTGCATTTCCAATTGCAACTTGTTTACTTTTCTAGCTACCTATATATATCCACGGAGTTCAATACAACACCTAGGTTTATTTATAATCACATAGTCATAATATGATAATGTGAACTCTATTGTCATTAATCAATGATTCGTCTAGAACTATTCAAGATGTAAAATTTACTTTCCGTGTTAATATGGGTGTAAAAGTAAAATTTTTGAAGTAAATTCTCCTTCACCATGGTAGACTTTGCCCTCTTTTCAGTCTAGGAACTATTCAAATTTTAAAATGAAAAACTATATTCAAACGCATAATGTGCCACATTACATACGACACTTTTAGCTAGAACAATCTACAAGATCTGGCAGGTGCAATAGGGATAGTGGTACTCAAGGAGGATCAGGAAATGACGCTTTAATCGGTTCCGTTCTTGTCCCTATGAACATCACGGTATAGGAAACTTGCGTTCGGGTAGAAAGAATACTCTTGAGAGGTATGCACACAATTGTTTTCAGTTACAGTAGAGCAATTGATTATTTGCTGATTGAAAAATAATTTGTGCTTGTAGCAGGGCAATTGGAGGTGCTGGAGGTGTCAAGGTCTCTTTTGTCGCATCTCTTCTTCGTGGTTGTCTGGGTGGACAAATCTGCTTGGTCAGTCTTTCGATGTGCGAACTATGGCTAATAGATTCAACTGTTCGATGTCCGTGAATGCTCGTTTTGATGTTTTGGTCTGATGACATTGCTTGCTTGACTTCTAAAGTGAAATTTGGCCTTACTCTCAATTCTTTGATGGGTACTGGATTCTCTTTCGGTTATATGCTTCAGCGATTGCAAATGCATCTGAGATCATTCTTGGTTGGTCGACTTCTTCATTGGCATTTGCGACTGCATAGTGCTGACAGCTTTTTGGTGTCTAGAAGGTTCTTTTGAGGATAGGGCGAGAGATTCATCTGTGGAAGTAATGCCTTTTCTCTTTGCAAAAGATATAGTAATTTTCATATTTTCTAATAGTTGAAGTACCATGCATGCAAACTTTATATTACACTCATGGCCCAAAATTCAAAGTTCTATGAAATCAAGAATATTCTAATCACATTATTAGGAAAGTCGCAACCCTCACGAAGGCTATAAGATGTCCCGAGGAGGTTTGACGGATTACTGAGCGGGCACAAATGGTCACTCTTGCCCATTGGTGCTAGCACTTGGTAGAGGCCTCCCAAACCCAACTAATCTGAACTTGGTTTTCTTATTTGATTTACTTTGGAGTCACCGTTAACCCATTATGGGTTGGTTTGAAGCTCAAGCAAGACACAAGAGCCCGTTTTACTCCTATGATCAAGAGATTCGTAAGTGTGGGTACTTGATTGCGCTTGATTAACTTAATGCACTTTTACTACCTTTTCTCTTTTAAAGAGGATTTTTTCTTGCAATTTTTTCTAATTTTACTCCTTAACGTGCCTCTAGAAGTCCATGCATAAATACTCAAGCAAATTAATCAATAATAAAGCATATAAAATATGGAAAGCAAAAACCACCACGCTAAGTGGCGCTGCTGGCTTTGGGTTTTCTCCTCCTCACGAAGGGAAGAAGTTCGAATCCCCAACACGTTGTAGGTGGACTTACCCGCTTCACGGGGATGGTGGGTTCCTCCGTGGGCCCCAAAGTTTGCCCGCCGATTTTCGGTTTACGGGTTTCCCTAAGTCATCAAAAAAAAAATATGGAAAGCAAAATAGCTGGAGCTGTATCGGACAAAATTAATGAAAAACCTTGCAAGACCCCGTGAGCCGTAAATGGAAAGTATAATCAATGAAGTAATCTAAACCCTGTGGATGTCTTAAGCTACCTTTAAAGCCCCAAAGCTCATTTGCAAAGTTTAATCTTTTTCTTTTTATCAGTTTTTATCCTTCACATTTATTTAATGATAAAAGCCAATCAAAACCTAAGAATAAACTAAATGCTGACCAATCTTGTAATACGATTCCAAATCTTACAAAATTTAGCACCGATGACTAACTGAATTCATTTGGACTTTTGACTTCATGTTTCCTGCAGGAACGGAGTTAGCACACGCCGAAACAGGACGTAAGCAACGATGAAAATCAAGACGAAAACTTAATTAAACGTGATGTAAGAATGGGGGACACAAATATGCGCAAGTAAACAGTGTTCCCAAATTAGTCATAAGAAGAAAGCACAGAAAAAGTATTAAAAAAGTCTTAAACCTTTTGCATTTGTGCCAATTTAGTCTTAAACTTGTTTTGGGTGCCAATTAAGTCCTAAACATTTTTACGTTGTACCAATTCAGTAATTTCTGGCTAATTTTAGCCAAATTTTGCTTACTGGATGCCGGCTAGCTAACATGGCCTGATCGGCGCTAACGTAGACAACTTTTAATAATATTTTTATTTTTTGAATTTTTTATTTTTATTTTTATTTTTTTCTTTATTTTTCATTTTTTTCTTTTTCTTTTTTTCTTCTCCTCTTCTTCCTCCGGCTGGTTGCCGAACCTTGGTGACCAACCAGAGATGACGGCCGGCGAGGTCAAGGTCAACCTCGCCAGCCACCTCACTAGTGGCCGTGAGGGCGGCCTCGCACTAGGCAGCGAGGGCGAGCCCCGCCAGCTCGGCGCAAGGAGGTGGCCTCGAGTTGGTCTGTCGCCGAGTTGACGGGGCTCGCCCTTGCCAGCCATGGGCGAGGCTCGACCCTCACCAAATTCGGAGCCTCGCCCATGGCCAACGCAGGCGAGCCCCACCGCCTAGGTCCGGCGAGGCGCGACCCTTGCCAAATCCAGCGAGGGCAAGCCTCGCCGCCCAACGCGAGACCGCCCTCACCGGCCGTCGGCTCGGCCGGTCGTTAAGGTCCGGCAATCGGCTGGAGGAAGAAGGAGGAGAAGGAAAAAATTAAAATTAAAATTAAAAAATATTAAAATATTATTAAAAATTGTCCACGTCAGTCCTGATCAAGCCACGTTAGCCAACCAGCGTCTAGTCAATAAAATCCTACCAAAATTAGCCGGAAAGGACTAAATTGGCAGAATGTAAAAATGTTTAGAACTTATGGCACAAAAAAAAATGTTTAAGACTAAATTGGCACAAATGCAAAAAGTTTATGACTTTTTTAACACTTTTCTCAAGAAAGCACCTATTGGCATGACACGTTTTGCACATATTTTCGAAAATCATACCCACGAGAGATGAAACCTTGAAAATAAAACAGATTAGTGATCCAGAAAATCCAATATGAATCATGATCCGTATAATTGAAGACAGGAAGATGAAGCTAGTGTAGATAGCGGACGATGATGAAGAGGCCTCGGAAAATAAAAATAAAGCGTGAGATGGATGGTGTTGGTAGTGGATGATAATGGCCGAATTCCTTTGATCTGCTCCCCTCTTGTTCTTTTGTTTCGTTTCTCAGTCACATTTGTTTTCCTCTAGTCCCCCTCTTAGTCAAATTCGATGCCGACATGACATTCTTAAATAAAATATGTCTCTTATTTCTAAATGTGGAAGAATAATATTGAAGGATTTATTAGTAATTGGGCTTAAGGCCCATCTGCCAAAGTTGGGCCCAGAAAGCCCGGCCCACGGGAATAGGGCCCGTGGAAAGAAGGGGGTATAAAAGGGAAGAGAGAGAGAGAAATTAATGTACGTTGAATCAGAATTACGTTTTCTCTCCCGCGCGTTTTCTCTCCCAAAAGGACAGTAGGCATACGGCTTCCAATTTCTTCCCTTCAAGGCTTCATCGGATTGATTCGACCGGATTCTCTTCCTCCATTGGCGTTTGGTGTTTAATCTGTGGCTAACAAGGTACGCTCGAATCCGTGGTGTGCTTTACGATCGGTGATGCGTGGTTTTTCCCGGGCTTCGTCTTCCGCATTGATTTAGGGGTTCGATTCGGTGTCGAATCCGGTTTTCGGGGATCCGTTATTCCCAACATTGGTATCAAAGCCCGCTTTCACGTTTTCCCGATCTATTTATCGTGTTTCTGGTTAATTTTTCGCAAAAAGTTCTTCGGCCGTACGGATCGGGCGAGAAATCCCGACACCCGAGCGCTTTTCGGCCTTTTTTCCGAGTTTGCGTAACTCGAAATCAAATTCTAATGGCATAGGAAGAAAGACGACGTCGAGACGAGTCTGGCGATATGCCGAGCGCCGCCGGGAGACGCCGCACGCCCCCACACGCGTGGCCGGAAGGCGCTGCGCGTGGGCGCGACGCGCCCGGAAGCGCTGGTTCGCCCAGGAGCATGTGGCACACACGCCGGTGGCGAACCGGCGCGCGCTCGTCGCCGGCCGACGAACCGGCACGCGCCGGTCCGCGGACCGACGCGTGCTGACGTCAGCATGACGTCACCCAACGGTAAATAACCGCTGGGGTGACGTCATCGATGACGCGTCGCACGACGACGGTTGGCCGGCGGCGACCCGACTCAACCGGCGACCGCGGACCCCAGCACGCGCGCGGCACGTGCCGGCTGACGTCTGCGTGACGTCAGCCCGCGCACGCGCGCGGCACGTGCCGGCGGTCCGCGCGAACCGGCCCACCGGCCCGACCGCCGCGACCGGTCCGACGTCCGGCGACCGGCGACCGTTGACCGTTGACCGACCGTTGACCGTTGACCAAAAAAAAAAGGGAAAAGAATGTGTTTCTTTTTCAATTAAGTCTATATGGATTATATGTGATCCCTTATTTATTCTGCATTTGTTGCATGAATATTTCTGCATTTGTTGTAGGAAAAAAATGCCTCCCCTAAGGTTGCGCACACCTATTCGCGCAATTACCAATGATCAAAAAGAAAGGCTGTATAAGTTGATAGCTGAGCTGACTGATCATCGCTGGGAGAGAGGTGACTTAATTGATCACATCCTTGAAGTCAACGGGAAAATTCAACAGGTCATATGGAATGGTCGTCCTATGTCACAGTCAGAGATGGTGCGATTTTTCATAAACACTCTTCCACCTGAATGGCAAGATGTGTTGAATCGCATATAGGATGTCAACGGAGCTGCTTCCTATAAGAAAATTGTAATAGATTTTGTAAATGAATATTACTGTATTATGACAAGGGAAAAGATCAAGAAATTGAACAAAAGAGGATCTTTCCCAGTGCGTGTGCTGACTTTGTGTTAGTTGTATTGGTTGTTTATTTGTTAAGTGTGTTTGTGGACATATTATGTAATGTTGACTACCTGATTGTTGTTGAAGGAACAACATATATGTTTTTGAATTATATGAGAGCATTGTTGTGTTATTAGATATCAATTGTATGTTGCTTTTTGTTAATGCTGGTTGCTGTGGGTAATTAGCTGTGGGTAGTTTTTAGAAGTTTTTGTAGCTTCATAAAATTGAATTTGCATATGATAATCATATTAATGATAGTTTTAAGTTAGGATTTTTGGAGGATGATTGGAAACATAGTGACCTTTTGATTCTGAAGCCTTACTTGAAATTATTCATTAATATGATGGGTCTATGCAAAATAGGGATGCATAAATGATAGGCATTAACAATTCGTGCATATTTGTCTGATGTGTTCAGATCAATGGCTTCAGCCACAAAGAGCATAGTTGCCGAGCTGAACAAAGGTGAAAAGCTCAATGGTGACAACTATGAGATATGGCAAATGAAAATCCAGTATGTGCTGGAAGAGCAAGAAGCACTTGAGGCTCTTGTCATGACCATGGTAGAACCTGAAGAGGGAACCACTGCACAGCACAAAAGAGACAAAGAAGCTTTTTCTGCGTGGAAAAGAATGAACTCTCTAGCTCGCATCACGTTGCTGAGCAGCATGGAAAATGACGTCATGCGAGAGTTTCGGCGTTTTGAAAATGCCAAGGAACTGTGGGAGGCATTGGTAGCTAGATTTGGTCATACTTCGGTGACCAAACTGAGACAGCTCACTATTAGATTTGACTCCTATAAGAAGCCTCATGGTCAGACCATGAAGCAACATCTTAGAAAGATGTCAAACATGATAACTGAGCTGAAAGATGCTGGCCATGTCCTCACAGATGAGCAGCAGGTGCAAGCAGTGATTCGTTCCTTGCCTCAGAGTTGGGAGCATATGAAGGTGCACCTGACTCATAATGAAAGTATCAAAACCTTCGAGGATGCAATGCGACATCTTGAGCTAGAAGAGGACCGCCTCTTGGCGTCTAAGCCGGATGCTGAACTATATCATGCTAGTTCTAGCTCAAATGGAGCTTCGGGCTCCAAGCGCAAGCGCCCTAGCTGGTTTGATAAGGGGAAAGGCAAGGAAGAAGCTGGTCCTTCAGGGAAGAAACCCAAGTTCAACCAACATGATAGAGGAAAGCGTCCTCGCATGAAGAAGCTTGCAAGGGTGAAATGCTACAACTGTGACAAGAAGGGTCACTATGCTCGCGACTGTCGTGAGCCAAAGAAGGTATGCACCCCTTGTACTTTTCAGAACTTTACTTTTGTGTCAAGTTCTATGTTTTTAACTGAGTCTAATCCTTTGTGGACTGTGGATTCAGGAGCGACGGACCATGTAGCGAAGGATAGAGGATCCTTCGTGGAATTCCGACGAGTACCTACTGGAACTAAGTGGATCTACGTGGGAAACAACTCTAGAGCTGAAGTGAAAGGAATTGGCACCTGCCAACTGAACATGCGTGATGGACGCACTTTGTTCCTTCATGATGTGCTGTATGCTCCGGAGATTCGTCGGAATTTAGTGTCTGTTTTAATGTTGGTTAGACTAGGTTTTAATGTGAACTTCTGTAATAGAGGTGTGAATTTGTTTTTAGATACAAATTACTATGGTTGTGGTTATTTTCTTGATGGTTTCATTGTATTAGATGTTGATTATGTTAATACAAATGTTTGTTATTCCCTTCTCACGTCTCCCAATACCTATGATAATGATGTGAATGTGTGGCATGCTAGACTTGGTCACATTGGCCAACAGCGTATGAATAGACTAGCCAAAGAGGGCTTGTTGGGCAAAATTGAAAAAGTCGATTTGCCCATATGTAAGCATTGCCTAGAAGGGAAAACAACAAGGAAACCATTTGGAAAAGGAAAAAGAGCTGAATTTCCTCTGCATTTAATCCATACTGATATCTGTGGTCCAATGAATGTGAAAGGAAGGCATGGGGCTGTTTATTTCATCACCTTTATTGATGATTATACTCGATTCGGATATGTCTATTTGATTTCTCACAAATCTGAAGCAATAAGTTGTTTCAAAAGGTTTATGAACCTGGTAGAGAATCAATTAGACAAGAAAATAAAAACATTGAGATCCGATCGAGGTCGAGAATATTTATCTGATGAGTTCAGAAAATTATGTGATGAAAAAGGAATAGAAAGACAGTTGTCTATTCCATATACTCCTCAACAAAATGGTGTTGCGAGAGAGAAGAAAAGAACCCTACTGGAAATGGTTAGGTCCATGATGGCACATGCTAACTTACCTATTACCTTTTGGAGTGATGCATTGTTAACTGCTGCCTATATACTTAACCGGGTGCCTTCCAAATCAGTTACCTCCACTCCATATGAGTTATGGACAGGTAGAAAACCGGACTTAAGTTCTCTTAAGCCATGGGGTTGTGCTGCCTACACACATGAGTCCTCTCACAAGTTTGGGAAATTGGGTCCCAGAGGAAAGAAGAGTATTTTCATAAGATACTCAGAACACTCAAAAGGGTATGTGTTCATAGGTGAGCAGGAAAGTGGGAGCATAACTGAGTTTGAATCACGAGATGTCACATTCATAGAGGATGAATTTCCTAAGAAGGGCGAAATAGGGGAAGATTGTTCCCTATTTGAGACCTTGGATCAGGACAATGATGTTAGTGGAGTTCGTCCAAGTGGGAGTAATTCAACTCATTCTCAATTGCAACCACATGAAGAGACGACATCATCATTACCTAATCCAAGTGGGAGCATGATGGGAAATAATGTGCAAAGTGTGCAATCTCCCATACGGCGAACAAGTCGCCAAAGTATTCCCCGTCGACGTTTTGACATTGAAGGGGAAACTTTTATGGTTGCTCCACAAGATGAGGATGAGCCAAGAAATATCAATGAGGCTCTAAACTGCCCTAATAAGGAAAAATGGATTAATGCAATGGAAGAGGAAATAGAGTCAATGAAATCAAACCAAGTCTGGGAACTGGTTGATCTTCCAAAAGGACGCAGGGCTATTGGGAACAAATGGGTTCTCAAAATAAAGCGAAAGGCTGATGGCTCGATAGAAAGGCATAAGGCTCGCCTTGTGGCGAAGGGGTATAATCAACAGGAAGGAATAGATTATGAAGATACGTTTTCTCCTGTAGTAAGATTTACCTCGATTCGCATTATTCTGGCAATAGTGGCTAGTCTGGATCTTGAGTTACATCAAATGGATGTAAAGACTGCTTTCCTTAATGGAGAATTAGAGGAAGAAATATATATGGAACAACCTGTTGGTTTCATAGTGAAAGGCCAAGAAGAAAAGGTATGTCGACTTTTGAGATCGATATATGGCCTTAAGCAGTCATCGAGACAATGGTATATACGTTTTCATAATGCCATAGTGGCATATGATTTTACAATGATTGATGAGGATCATTGTGTATATATCAAAAGATCCAAGGATCAATTTGTGATCATATCATTATATGTTTATGATATACTAATTGCCGGAAGCAATATGGAGTTTGTTAAGACTGTCAAGAGTTGGTTGTCTTCCAACTTTGAGATGAAGGATATGGGTGAGGCTGCATACATTCTTGGAGTCAAGATTTCAAGAGATCGTTCGAAGAGATCGTTGTCTCTTTCGCAAGAAACTTATATAAACAAAGTTCTTGAACGATTTCGTATGCAAGATTGTAAACTCATAGACACTCCTATTGCAAAAGGTGAAGGGTTGAGCCATAGACTGTGTCCAGGGACTCCACAAGAGAAGGAACAAATGAAACATGTTCCTTATGCTAGTGCTGTTGGGAGCTTGATGTACGCTATGATGTGTACAAGACCCGACATATGTTTTGCAGTTGGAATGGTGAGTAGATACCAATCCAATCCAGGTCCAGCACATTGGAAGGCCGTTAAGAGAATACTGAGGTATCTGAAGGGAACTGCTGATTACAAGTTGAATTACCAAGGAAAGAATCTGCGACTTGAAGGCTATTCAGATGCTGATTGGGGAGGAGATTTAGATGAAAGAAAATCTACCTCTGGATTTGCTTTCTTACTGAACAATGGCGCCATATCATGGAGCAGTAAGAAGCAAACGTGCATAGCCTTGTCCACGATGGAAGCTGAGTTCGTGGCGTTATCAGCAGCAGTACAAGAAGGAGTTTGGCTTAAGAGATTCTTGGATCATTTAGGTGTTATTGAGAAAGCTGCAAATCAATTATTGGTTAACTGTGATAGCCAAGCAGCTATAGCATACACCAAAGATCCAAAGTATCATGGCAAGACCAAACATATAGATACTAAGTATAACTTTGTAAAAGATATGGTTGCACGAAAGGATGTGAACTTGCAGTACATATCTACGCATAGAATGGTAGCATATCCTATGACAAAGCCAATACCTAGAGATGTGTTTTGTGGTCATGTAAAATCTCTAGGATTGCGTAGAGTCTGATGTACTGGATTGTAATTTCCCTGATATGTTCACATATATGAAATTTTGTTTTTCATTGATTAATGCCTATGAATCTTTAATGTGATCTTTATGCATCCTAATGCTCAGTGCATTACTTTAAGTTAAGGAAGTATGTCGGACAGATGAAAGATTAGCGCACTCACACGGGTAATCGCCTCTATTTACTGTGTGAGAAATAGAGATGAGACTGTATTTAAGCTTATTATCTAGGTGATAATCGAGAGCTCAAGCTTAAAATACACATGTCGCCTTAACTAAGTGTTAAGATGAGGACATAATACTTGTGATGTCCGAAAGTAAAATACCCCACATATTTTACTTTATCTGTCTAAGATGCCAGATGTGAGTTCTGATGAATTTTGTGAATGAGTAAGTACGTGAACTCAAGTTAGACATTGGGTATGTCTGAACTATCATCTGTACGGTATTGAACAATGTAGACATACACTCCATGGGGAAGGAGTTAATACCGTAATACGTATTTCATACTACGTATGCATGAGACGACCAATAAGAGTGGCAAAAAGTTTGATCTCAACTTTTATGACGTGTGAGACTCTTGAGGAAATGAGTTCCTCAATTCTTAGTCCCCTCATGACTCTTACTTATTCTCAAGGTTTCTATTTAGTGTTTGCTATCTTAGGATGTTGCCAATGGTCATGAGTTTGATTCGATCTAATGGGACATTTCTAGAAAAGCAAGCTGAACTGAAATTGAGAGTTTGAAGGAAAGAGGAAGATCGATTTTGGAGAATCACATTATAGTTTTGTATTCACTGGTCGACCAATTATGACTGTCTTTGTGATAATTATAATTGTGAATACAATATATATCATTGTTTAAAAAGAGATCAAGAGAGATATAAATGTGATCGATCGATCTAGGGTACGCATACTAAATCTACTCGGAGTGTGACGCCCATTATGAGCTGCTATATATTCCTAACAGATGTATAGCAACGAGCTCTCAAAGTATGCTGGTCGCACGGATTATTCACCGGTATGAATGTTGAAGAGAGGTAAAGAGAATTCTGTTCGGCCCACCATGTTAAGAGAGAGTCTATGTTGGATTATTCTCTCGATGGGGCTGAGTAGGCTGTCGTCCGCCCATGTTGGTTTTGGACCACCATGTGCGAGTGGGAGATGAAGGATTTATTAGTAATTGGGCTTAAGGCCCATCCGCCAAAGTTGGGCCCAGAAAGCCCGGCCCACGGGAATAGGGCCCGTGGAAAGAAGGGGGTATAAAAGGGAAGAGAGAAAGAGAAATTGATGTACGTTGAATCAGAATTACGTTTTCTCTCCCGCGCGTTTTCTCTCCCAAAAGGACAGTAGGCATACGGCTTCCAATTTCTTCCCTTCAAGGCTTCATCGGATTGATTCGACCGGATTCTCTTCCTCCATTGGCGTTTGGTGTTTAATCTGTGGCTAACAAGGTACGCTCGAATCCGTGGTGTGCTTTACGATCGGTGATGCGTGGTTTTTCCCGGGCTTCGTCTTCCGCATTGATTTAGGGGTTCGATTCGGTGTCGAATCCGTTTTTGGGGATCCGTTATTCCCAACAAATATAAAGAACGAAATTGGAACGATGCATAGTATGGATTTTTTTGTTTAAGGATAATATTATGTCATTATCGACATTATCGACAAGTTCAATCCATAATTTCTACAAAATGAATGATGAGTATGCTAGTGAAAATCTAGGTGTGAACAAGGAAGATCAGAGGAAAAATTGGATTGAATGGCACTGAAGGTGAAGATTAATTTTATCCCAAGAAAAAATCCACTACTAAAAGGCACAGGCAAAGTGGATTACAAGATGAGGGCACAAGTGATACTGAACCAAACTAGGCCTCATGATGTTTCAGATTTCATTGACTGACTTGATCATTTATAGTTTCCTTGCAACTCGCAGCCTCACTCTTTCCCCTCAACTTGAGAGGCCCACGATATCTCTGTCATCGACATGCCTCAGTACAGAAGAGCCCATTGATGTATTTCAAATTGTTTCAAAACACCTAAAGAGACTCGAGCTGAGAGGGCTTTACTACAAATCCTCATGAACCTTCCGGATAAAGATCGAGTATTATCCGAGTCATTCTCATGCTTAACTACCATCATTCTTCCGTTGGGGAGTGTCGTAGCTTTGGTAGAAGCCAAGGGGATGAGACTGAACGGCTAGCTCTATTGGATTTCAAGACTCTGATAGCTTTTCCTTGGTGGGGTTTTAAGCTCGTGGCATGATAATAGCCAAATCTACAAAGGGTACTAGTGCCATATGTGGTTGTAGACACCACAAAGTCACCATATTGGACCTCGCCACCGAGAACCTAGCCGGGGGAGGTCAATCTGCAGAACAAAGGTTTTGGCTCCGATGTTCCTATGTAATTCGATTGCAAAAGTTGTTCCCTATAACTTAATCACTATTTCTCTTCTTACAAATTCTACAGTTTAGATGTGATGTATACAACTCTATAGAATGAGTTGTAGGAATCTCATCCAAATAAAATTTAAACTTGTTGACGAATACTTTGCTTAAAGAATGCATAGTTAGTACAAAGGATGCAAAGTATTTCCACAGTTCTCTCTTTGTCCCATGTCACCCAATCACATTGCTTTCTCATGCCATTCTTGTTTGATTTCTCTTGGTTAAGAAAGAATTGTATCATTCAACAAGAATCTCAATTATTTCCCAATTACAGTCTTATTCCCATGATGGTTAATGTTCATTTTTTGTTTGTCTAGTTCTAATGGTCTTAGGTGATTGCTAAAAAAATAAATTCTTTTTATTTATGTCGCATCAAAAATGCTTGATGACCCTGGAACTATTTTTTCATTTTTTTTGCGTGGATGTCACAATTAATCAAAGAATAATTTGGAGTTAATTAATGAAAATAATCTAATTACGATCTAATGGGCCTATACGTGGTGGAAATTTGGTTAGTGGAAGAGGTAAACTCAACCACTGGGGGTTCGCCCCAGTGGCCACCCTTCCAACCTGGAAGGGGGAGGTGAGGGGTTCAAATCCCCACCTCATCAGGGGGGGATGGGGGTAGGGACGCGTAAGTTTCGAGAGTGGGTTGCGACTCCCACGCCCTGCAAGAGGCAGGGCACAAGTCTGCGAGTGAGTGTAGAGTAGGAATAGAGTAAGACTAACCAAAAAAAAAAAGAAGAGGTAAACTCGGCTTGCCGTGCACTTTGAGATGATGCGCCTAAGTCACTTTCTTACACGTGAACAGTTTTGAATTCCAACCTTCTTTTTATGGTCTTTTTCTCTATTTTTGCTTTTGGAAAGTATTAACACTGAACACCCTGGATTTTCAATATCAAAGAATCATCTTCGCCCATCAAGCACGGGCATTAACTGGTCAGATCAAGTAAAGACAGGTAGTGTGTGTCTAATAATTAGCTAAATCCGGTATTATGACTTTCCGCAATTTGGTTTTTCTTCTAATTCCTTGTTACTGAGTCAAAGAGCAAATGAAAGGTTGGACGGATTCGTTCGCAGGACTTTTCCCATTTTCCCATGTCAAAGAGCAAATAAAAGGTCGGACAGATGAAACACGTTCCTACGACTTTTCCCATTTTCGTATGTTAGCAGAGTAAACGAAAGGTTGAACGGATGAATGTGTTTCCCCATTTTCCCATGTCAAAGAGCAAACAAAATGTTAGATAGATGAAACACGTTCCTACAACTTTTCCCATTTTCCCATGTTAACAGAGTAAACGAAAGGTTAAATGGATGAATGTGTTTCCCCATTTTCCCACGTCAAAGAGCAAACAAAAGGTTAGACAGATGAAACACGTTCCTACAACTTTTCCCATTTTCCCATGTTAACAGAGTAAACGAAATGTTGAATGGATGAATGTGTTTCCCCATTTTCCCATGTCAAAGAGCAAACAAAAGGTTAAACAAATGAAATACGTTCTTACGACTTTTCCCTTTTTCCCATGTTAACAGAGTAAACGAAAGGTTGAACGGATGAATGTGTTTCCTCATTTTCCCATGTCAAAGAGCAAACAAAAGGTTAGACAGATGAAATATGTTCCTATGACTTCTCCCATTTTCCCATGTCAAAGAGCGATGAAAGGTTTGGACAGATGAAACACGTTTCTTTGGCTTATCCCATGTGAATTGTCAAAAGAGGAAGGAGAAGAAGGATCCTTGACTTGACTTGACTTGAACTCTCAAACTTCTTCAATTAAATATGATCTACCCACTGCGACTTTTTTCTTCTTCTAACTAGCTGTATACCTTGGGGATTATTTTCATACCTAGTCTATGATAATTCCAACACTTTGAAAAATTAATGCAGACAATATTAAAATGTGAAATATCATTATATAATAGAGTGGACTTTGTTATAACAAATCAATAACAAAGCATATAGAGTAACGAAAGCAAAATAGCTTGAGCCGGACAAAATTAACACAAAACCTTGTTAGTACACCCTGGGACAAGAATCCCGCGAGCAATAAATGGTAAGTACAATCAAGAAGGAATCTTGACCCTAGTTGTCTTAAGTTGCCTCTAGAACCCCTAAAGCCCATTTATAAAGTCCAACCAAAGGCAATCTTAATTATCACCGTTAAAATCTACAAGAATTCAAAAAACAAAACATGAAAAGTTTGTTTAGCTTTTTCTTTCTATCGCTTTTTATCCTTTTCTATTATTTAATGACAAAAGCTAAACAAAACCCAAAAAAAAAAAAAAACTGAATGCTGCCCAATCTTACAATACGATTCCAAATATTACAAAAAATTAGCGCCGATGAATAACCGACATTCATTTGGACTTGCAATAAATCGTAAGTACAATCAATAAGGAATCTTGACCCTACTTGTCTTAAGGGGGATTGAATGGCATTGATTGATTTTATCCCTAAACAGAAACAATCCACTACTAAAAGTGCACGGGCAAAGTGGATTAAAAGATGAGGACACAAGTGATAATGAGCCAAACTAGGCCCCATGATGTTTTAATTTTCATTGACTGACTTGATCGTCAATTGTTTCCTTGCAACTCGCAGCCTCATTGTTTTTTTCAACTTGAGAGGCCCACGAAATCTCTGTCATCGACATGCCCTGGTATTGAAAATTTTTTTGCCAGTTGATGAATTTCGCAAATTGTTTCAAAACATGGAGACTCGAGCTAAGGACACTCTATTACAAATCCTCATGGACATTCCCCACAGAGATTGGGTTTCATCCGGGTAAATCTCATACTTAACTACCCTCATTCATTTGTTAAAAAGTGTCTTAGCTTTGGCAGAAGCCGGCGGGGAAGAGACTGATCGGCTGGCTCTACTGGAATTTAAGACCTAAATAGCTGATCCTGGTGGGTTTTTGAGCTTGTGCATGATTTTAGCCACATCTGTGAATGGTACAGTGTCACATGTGGTCGTAAAAATCACAGTCACCATAATAGACCTCGGCTCTGAAAACCTGGCCAGGGACGTGCCACCCCATTTTAGTACCCTGATCTTTATGAGGGAATACAATCCGCAAAACAAGTAGTTTCCCCACCAAAATTTCCCCGCAATTCAGCCGCTTTTTTCGGTTGCAGAAGTTGTTCCTTCTAACTTAATTAGTATATCTCTTCCTACAAATTTTATGGTCTAGGTGTGATGTGTACAACTCTATATAATGAGTTGCAAGAATCTAATCCAATATAAAATTTAATTTATGAAGACTTCGCTTAAAGAATGCATATTTAGTACAAAGGACTTGAAGTAATTCCACATATCCCTCCTTGTCCCATGTCACCCAATCACATTGCTTTCTCATGCCATTCTTGTTTGATTTCCCTTGGATAAGGATCATGTCGTGCGCCAAGAATCTTAACAATTTCCTAGTTACAGTCTTAATCCCAAAGTGGTTAATGTTCATTTTTTGTTTGTCTAGTTTTGATTGGTCTTATGTGATTGCTTAAAAAAAATAAACGCTTTTAATTATATCACACCAAAAAGATTTCGTGACCCTAAAACTATTGCATGCTGAGCAAAACAGAGAAAATATGCGACTGGTAATAAACTATCAACCTCTTAATCTTTTCCTTCAAGATAAAAAAATTCCCTCTACTTTTAAGAAATTCCCTCTTTACTGGATTGTCCAAAGCTCATATCTATTCCAAATTCGATCTTAAAGCCAAATTTTGGCAATTAGGCATTCATCCTAAAGATAGGCCCAAAACAGGGTTCTGTATTCCGAACCAACATTTCCAGTGGAAGTTTTTTCCTTTTGGCTTAAAGGTGGCACCATCCCTATTCCAAAAAGCCATGTGCCGAAATTTTTAATCAATCTTGTCAAGCACAGTAGTATACATTGATGACATCCAGCTTTACAACCCTAATGAGGAATCCCATTGCCAACTTCTTACGCAGTTTGCAGACATTGTAAAGGAGCATGGAATTATGCTTTCTAAAAAAAAGTTGAATATTGCCTAAACAAAAATTGAATTTCTTGGTATGCACCTTAACAAATGAACATATTATCCAAGGCCACATATTGCTCAGGAATTGCTAAAGTTTCCTAAAGAGAACTTCACGACAAAACATGTTCAGCAACTTCTTGGGATAATTAATTATATCAGAGATTTTATTTCAAACATTGCAAAACTGCTAATTCTACTGCAATCACTGCTGAAAAAAGATCCCCCACATTAGGGAAAACCTCAGACTAAAGCAGTCGTTAAGCTTAAAAAGATCATGCAGACTCTTCCGCCATTACAAATCCCATCAATAGGAAAGAGAATTCTCCAGACTGATGCCAGTGATGAATATTGGACAGCCATCTTGTTAAAAAAAAATCGATAGTAAGAGACACCTATATGCTTACAAAAGTGGAAAATTTTCATAGACTAAAATGCATTATTACTCCACTTTCAAAGAAATCTTGGCGGCAAAAATTGGAATAAAAAAAATTCGAATTCCACCTCATCGGCCATCACTTCCTAGTAGAATTGGATATGGTATTTTTTCCTCAAATGACCAAATTCAAATAGAAGCAGATTCCACATTTTCAACTACTTTGATGGGTTAAATGGTCTTCAAAATACTATTTTAAAACCAAATACATTGCTGGAAAAAAGAATGTGCATGTTGACTTCTTGTCAAGACCAAATGCACCAACAGAAATCAATATATACATCATAAGGCATGCTTTCCATACTTTTCACCACAATGAAAAGTATAAAATCGAAAGAATATGAGATTGGCCAAGCTGGCAATACCCCTAGGAGATTGTTGAACAAATCCAAAATGGACATCGGTGATGCATTGACTAAGCTCCAAAAAATTAGGAAAAAACTTCTTGAATTCATTGTCATTGCCTAGTTTATGTAAAATCTTCATGTGGAGTCATGTGGTCTTCATAATCATTGGTTTGTCTGGAAGTGGATATGGAATTTTGCCATTCAACGACAATTGAATCTGGCAATAGAAAAATCACTAGTAATGAGACTAGTGAATTAGCATCCATGGAAGATCAATAAAAATAAATAAATGTCCTTTGTCTTGCTCTAGCTTCTAATATAAGGACCTCCAGACTATTGCTGTCTTGCAAACTTGGTCCCTTTTTTCAGTTTTTAAAACCCGAAAAAAAAAAATACTAAATGTTGACACCTGAATTATTGTCGGCATTTTTAAATATCCATTTATTTTACAAATATATATAAGAGATAAGAAGCAAAAAAATTGAAAAAAAGAAGAAGAATAAAATGGACCAAACAAAAATGAAAAGGAGAAATCGAGCAGGCCGGCTTATCTAACCCACTTGATTATTTTCGGTTCATCCTTCCATTTCAAACACTTTCTCCGTTCAAATTCTTACAATCCTCTACCTCCCGGTTTCTTGTTGGAGCTCTTTCGAATCAGCTATTACCCGTTCAATAAAATGTCAGGCACAATCGCTAAGGACTCACGGGATCAAGTGCAGACTGATTGTACTATTAAAAATGATGGCGATGGGGAAGGTGCTTTTAAAAATATGATAGATTCAAGTGTGGGTGATAAGAATGCCGTGCCTTCCCCAGAAGAAGAGGAGGAAATAATCAAGAAAAGGTATGGGGGCCTCTTACCAAAGAAGCCTCCATTGATTTCCAAGGATCATGAACGCGCTTTTTTTTTTTTTTTTTTTTTTTTTGACTCTGCGGACTGTGCTTTGGGTAAGCAAGGAGCACAGAAGCCTAAAGGACCACTTGAAGCTCTCCGACCCAAGTTGCAGCCCACCCCACATCACCAAGGAAGGTCGAGGCGCTCAGCATATGCACCTGCAGATGATGGTAATGAAGAAGATGCACTTGAATCCCTGCGGCGAAGTTGCGAGTTGTTTGCCCAAATGATGGTTTCTTAGAGCAGTTTCAAATGTTTTGAGGAAATGGGCTTCAAAGTCAATCGAGACAGCCCCATTTACAAGAAGTTTTGACTGAAAGTTCTGGCCTAAGATCTGAGCCCACGTCAAAACCAAACAAAAGAAGGCCCGGCTCATCACCCATTTCCTCTCCTCTGCACCCGCGCGCGTGCCCAGCAAAGGGAAGGAGGACGTGCGAGTGACGCCACTGCCATGACGCAAGCGGAAGGAATAATCCATCTGTCGTCAGAGATGGGGGAGGTCGCTGGCTTTTGGTGAGCAGGTGCAAGAGGGCAGAGGTTGAGCAAGGAGGTCGTCGGCCATAGGAGGAGGGGCTCGGGCTCTGCAGAAAAAAGAGGACGTTGGTTCAAGGGAAAGAAAAATAGATATTTTTAACCTGATCTCGCTGCCCTTGACGGTGGACATAATGGCGTTCACGCTGAGACAATGATGCGTCAAGGGGTTTTTGGAGGAGAGCGCTCGGGCTCCTCTACGACCATCTCCAGCAAATCTCGTCCCCCTGTTGTCCGTTCATACGCTCGCTCATCATCGTCGTAGACCTCTACTTGCGGCGGCGGCAAACATTTTCGAGACCCTTTTTTTTTTTTCAAAAAATTTCTGCGATCCGCCCTCCTCACCTCCATAAGACGTCGCGGAAGCCAGGCTCAAGTCGCTGAGAAAGGACGAGTCCAGCCCAAGCCTTCACGGAGATAGTCGATTACATCTCGCTTCAAAAACCAGGTCAACTCCGGGCTCAAGTGTTCTGTTCTGCTATGCTTTACGGAGTTCGAGAGTGTCGGGCTTAATCAATGAAATAATGAATAAAAGCTTGCGGAACCAAGCACGATTTGCGGTCATTCATAATAAATTAAGAGTTTTATATACTATGTTTAGATGGAGAATTGCATTAAACCTGAGTTGGAAACTCATTTCCCCATGAACATGAATCTAAAGCTTGTTGTCGGAAAGAACACTGAGAAATTTTCATGTCTAAGCTTGAAGCCAATTCATATTTGCATTTACATTCGTTGAATCCTACCTGACTCTAGTGTTTTTGCTGGATTTTCATGCGATTCTCTTGGAAATAATCGGTCGTCACCAAGTCTACACTGTCGCCGGAAGTCCATTCCCTTCGTCGGTGACCTCCCCATCGCCAGAGAAGTTAGCAGTTCGAGGCCGCACTAGTTAGGCTAGTCTTCTCCATTTTCATGTATTCATGCTTGTTTGTTCGTTGGACTGCTTGTTTTAGAATTTCGTTTCAATATGGATTTTCGTGAGATTTTGTGGCCGCCAGAGTAGGCAGCCAGCGATAGTCAGCGTTGGTCGAAATGGACAACCAGTAGGTGCTTGTGCTTCTGTGATGACGAAGGACGGCCGCCGATGTTTGGAGGGGTGTAGCGTCAAGATTTTTAATTTTGGGAAAGGCGAGAGCTTGCAAGCCCTTGCCACCGGTCGACTAGGGTCGTCAGCCCTTGACCAAGGGCTGGCGACCCGGCCGACCACCTCCCACCATCACCGGCCTTTCCTAGCAAAGGTGGGGAAGTGGCGATGAGGGCTTGCACAGCTCTCGCCTAATGCCTTCTGTAAGTTCTTCTTCTTCCTTTTATTTTTTAAATAATTTAGTTGTAAATTTAATTTAATTAATATTTATATTAAGATAGAAATACAAGACAAAACAACATTATTTTTGGCTTATTTAGCCACATCAACATGCAAAATAACATCATTTTCGACTTATATAGCCATGTTTGTGTGTAAAACAATGTCGTTTTGCACTTGTCTCGTCGGAAAAATGCCATATCAACATTTTGGTCGGATTTTCTCATCATTGGCACTTGATAAATCAATTTTCCTATGATATTTGCAATTAAGTGTATCTTTCCTCACTTTTGGCATTTAAATGTTTCATGCCAAATTCTTGGCACTTCAGGTGTTCACGTCTCGTTTCAAGCCTAACACATCTTCATCTATGAGATTTGGATCAATGGGGTAAATTTTATTCTTTACTAATTCATTATTCTTATTTTGTTCTTTCTTTATTTCATTAATTTTATGTATAACCAATATCACATGTCTTAATTTCAGGTTAGAGTGCTAAAGCAATTAGATTTTGGCGAAAGGACTGAGAAGCCAACAATGATTTTGTTATTAATTGTAAAGCCAACGTCTCAAATGTTTTTTCATCTTCTAAATTTAATATATCTATATAATGACATTAATGATTTCTTTTTAATAGATGATAATATTTTTTACTTGTAATTATTTATATTTTAGTATCTAATTTATTTTTTATCAGATTCATGAAAATTGATTGTGTGTGTCATCTTAAGATTTTATCTCTCAATTATTCAAGCTTGCAATAAAAAACATAAAAAAAAAAAAAAAAAATTGTATGAGATGAAATCGGTTGAAAAAGTCAACCGGTTTCATCACAAAATGAGCGATTACTAGTTGACCGTCACTCCGTTGCTGGATGGAGGACAGTTAACTAAACTGCACTCTTTTAGAAACTACTCTCCTAGGATTTACCCATGGGAAATGCCATTGTAATGTATTGTAGCAAAGGTGTAAATTTTGGTAACTACACATAAAATCTAAATACAAATTGGTAACTTATCACCTTGACATTAAAATTCAAATATTAGATAATTTATGCAACCTCTAGGAAATTTTAATGTGAGATAATAATTTCTTTTATCAGTAAAAAGGGAGAAATTGACAATCAATGGTTATCCCCCTAAACCTTAAGTCTTGCACTCATCATGGAATATTGAATTTCAAATAAAACTTGTTAATCCATCCATAACTACACAAGCATAATGAGCTCATTTTTTCAATTTTTTTTTTTTTTTGGTGTATGGTAATTTTTTCATTTATGTTAGAAAATATAATCTAAAAACTTAAATTGATAAGTAGATTGATAATTATCGCGTATTGAATTTTTATCCTCATCTCCGTCCTCCCTCAACGCCTTCGTCTTCCGCATCCACCGCTACGTCTCCCGGTCGCTGCATCGCCGATGCCTCCCGTCTCGGCTCATCGCCCACAGGCTCCGCTGCATCTACGCCGACCGCATCCGCACCCCGAGCCTCGCTTCGGCGCCGTCTCCGTCTCCTCCGGCTGCCACGAGGTTCCGCTTGCGGTGCGTTCCGAGCTTCGCTGCTCCTCTCGGCACGTTCGGCGGACGCGGCGGCGGCGGCGGCGGCGCCGGTGTGAAGGCGAAATCGGTCGTGGATGGAGCCGAGGAAACGTCGGCCGTCTCCTCGGATGGTATAATTCTCGACGTCGGAGTAAGCCACTATATTTATCTCGCAGTTTATGTGAATGTACTAGCCGAAGCTTCGATTTTCTCAATGCTTGTCCAACTTTCCCTGCATTATATTGCTGAAGATGTTTTTCCGCGGTGCGTATCGTGTTTTTGAGTGTCTCTGTTTCGTCTTTGCTGGGATTGACGTGTGGGGATGTGCAGCTAGTATGAAGAGAATTTTGGAAAATCAAGTGAGTTTGCCACTGATTTTGTCTTTCTTGTAATTCATGAAGCCATTTTCGTATGAAAAGAATCGTCATCAACTTGAATTAAACTAAGTGTGAGACCTGTCATTTTCTGGGTGTGATTTGAACCCAGCGTGTTTTCTCTTTTTTTCTGCCCTAGCATTGGACAGCCTCAAGTATCTGCCGCCAGTGTCAATCTTACAACTGGGACATCTATTGTATGGCCCGTATCTGAAGCCAAGGCTGTACCAAATTGGCAAAAAGAGTTGGGAGAAACACTTGCAGAACACTTGACAAATTGTGGCTTAATGTCTAACCCTCGAGGTAAGCACTTTTATTCACCATCTGCTTGTTGCAGTAGAATGAGGTTTGGCTGACATTCGTGAATAACATTAACGCATTTAACGTACCTTTTATCACAGATTTTCTGTGTCAAAGACTCCATCTACTAGTTGGAAGTACAAGCTTTTATATCTGTAATTTTCCCTGTCATATAATACAAACTAACTCCGAGAAGAATATCTCTAATGCAGTGGGTTGTTGACAAGTTCTCAGAACGCTCTCATAGATTTGGTTTTGTGACTTCTGATGAGAAGCAAGCAATGGGTGAGGCTATCGAGGCTATGAATAAAATGGACTTGGATGGGAGAAATATCACTGAGGAAAAAGCTTGGCCTCAAGGTTCAGGTAGAGACCAAGATGGTGATTGCAGTTCTGATCGTGGCCCTAATAGGGATAGTGGTACTCAAGGAGGATCAGGAAATGACTGCTAAATCAGGACCGTTCTGGTCCCTATAAACATTGTGGTACAGGAAACTTCCGTTCGGGGTAGAAAGAATATTGCTGATAGGTATGCACACAGGTTTTTTTCAGATATATTAAAGCAGTTGGTGCTGTGCTGATTGAAAAATATTTTGTGCTTGTAGCAGCGCAATTGGAGGTACTGCTGTTACTTGCTGGAGCCAAAGTCCCTTCTGTTGCATCTCTTTTTTATTGTTCTCTGGGTGGACAAATCTGCTTGATCAGTCTTTTAATGTGCAAACTTTGGCTAAAAGATTCAACTGTTCAATGTCCGTGAATGCTCGTTTTGATACTTTGGTCTGACGACATTGCTTGCTTGACTTAAACAATCAAATTTAGCCTTAATCTGTCAAGGCTACGATGGGTAGTGAATTCTCTTTCACTTACAAGCTTTAGCAATCTTTCCATCTGAGATTGATCTTGGTTGACTTCTTCATTGGCATTTGCGACTGTGGAGTGCGTACAGCTTTCTGGTGTCTAGAAGGCTCTTTTGAGGATAGGACAAGAGATTCACCCATGGAAGTAATGCGTTCTCTTTTTGCAAAAGAGAAGCTGCCTTAGAAATGAATGCCTCTTTTGGCTACGATTTTTCAAAAGTCTTGAACTTTTTGAAGAGTTAAGCAGGTAAACGCTATCTTTTCCTATACACATTTAACATGTGAGCTTCCTGTCCATAGTCCTATATTAACTCTGCTAAGCTTTCGGCAGTATTCTTGGCTGTTTGTGGTGTTTTGATACATGTTCCTGTTACTTTCATGTCATAGGACGTGGTTTTAGTCTTAAAAATTCTGAATAGTCCTTTGTCCTTAAGAAGCTATTACTTTCTGCAATTAACTCTGTAAAATTCCATCTCACATTCCACACATTGTACTGATGGATGAGTTCTTTCTCAGTAAAACGTGATCTTTTGGAAGCTTTGGTGAGCATGTCAATTTGATTTGCATTGTCTTCTTCCTAGCGATCTCCTGTCTGTTGTCATCATCTTCAGTGGAAGATATCTGGTCTCTGTCTCCTCCTTTTGCATGGTGCTTCTATCTTGTTAGGTTTCCTGGATAAGTTACCCTTTCAGGTGTAATGATGGCTCTTCCTTTGAACTGGCAATGTTCCTTATAAACACATGGTTCTTTTCGCTTGGACAGCTGTGCGTGCATTGACTTGCATTTCTGCACTAATGATCTTCGCTACACACTTTCAGCCAATCATTTGTGATTGATCTTGTATCTTCCCCCTTATTCTTCCAGAAGATGTGCTTGCTCCATTTAAAATTGGTACTGGGTTTGATACTCTAGGAATAAGAAAAAACCGGATATGACCATCTCCTTTTCAGTTTTTCTCTGTAGTTGCTTGGTTAAGGTTATTGTGAATTCTTAAATATGGCTCTGTAAATGAATATTTTCTTTTCCAGTTGCTTGTCAAAATTTTTGGAGATCAAATTGGCAATATGTTTCCAGCAGGGAAGAGTAAACTATTCTTCCTTGTCAGAATCAGAGAGGAATTTTATCAAAGTATTGGTTAATTTTCAAGTAGAGTTTGACAGTAGATTCTATCAATTTTCTGTTAATCTATGCCACTTTTTTTATATAGTTATTTCTTCAATCTCAGAATTAGTCACATGCATAACTTGATCCCTAATGTCAAGGACTTTCTTAGTAGATTTTTCATAATTTCAAAATCATTCTAGAGTACCCCCCCAAAAAAAAAAAAAAAAAAGAAAAAAAAAAGAAGGGAAGCTGAAATAGGAAACCCCAATGATCTTAATCAAATTACAAAGTAAAAAAATGTCATTGGAGCGCGGTGACCAAATCACCAAATGAGTTATAATAACTCCACAATAGGAAATGAAAACCATAGCGGTCCACGAAATCACATTTATGGAAATTCGAGACTAGGAATTTAACTATGTAGAGGTCATACTTGGAGGAAAAAGCTTTTGTGCGCAATGTTAGCCAAGTCTAGTTCTGATGATGGACGAGGAGACCATACTAGCATGCATGGACTGCATTTTCATCTGGTGCTGAAACATCATCATCATAAGCCCTATGTCTTCAGTCTCATCTCCTCCATTATCCACCGATGCTTCCATTGCTTCAGCCTCTGCACAGTCCAAGTGCGTGCCATAATCGCAGTCTGTGCAATAGTAGCACCAGCATCCCTTGGCGATTCTCTCCCGGCACGTCAGATCAGGCTCTATTCTTGCGTCTGGGAATAGCACAATGTGAGGGTGCTCGTGGTCCTTGCGCTTTGCCCTTGTCACCAGGTCGGTGCACTTCGCATAGAGATCGTACCGGTGGATCGAGCAGTTTAGGAGGATGTGTCCCCGTCGTCCCCACATGCATTACATGTGAACTCTCTCCCCTCGTAAGGTGGCGAGGGGAGGAAATGAAGTGGGCGCTCGGGGTGCAACTCATGATGAAAAGTTCTTATCGGTTGTCGCTGTCCACCGCTGTCTGGTAATGCCGTTGATACTTTGATAGACCCATGTTATTGGGTTGCTGGGACAACGGTGCCCTGAAGGTTGGTGTAGGGGTGTTGGTAGCAGGGGATTGGTGCTCTTCGATAGCCTCCACATTTGGTTGCTTTGCCAACATCCCGAAGCTTGACCTGGCGATGTCCTGAGCCGGTGATCGGTGCTCGAGGTAGGAGGAGAAGAGTGAGGCTGTATAGCTCACGTGTGGGAGAATGATCTCCCGAGGCGGGAGAGGGTTGTTGGTACAATGGACATGGAGGTCGAAGTTGCATGGTGCACAAGAGTAAGAGACGCCGGTGCAAGGGTGGCGAGGGCAGTAGAGGAAGGAGGCAGAGGGTTAGGTTGGGGAGGACATTAGGGTGAGGGGTGTGGAAATGGTGGTGGACAGGGCGCTTCGCATGGAAGCAGTGCAAATGAAGGAAGTAGCCGCACTAGATGCAGGCGAAGACGTCCAATGGCGCTTCAACCTGGGATTCGCATTCGATGCATTGAATCGGATGGTCAAGCCCTTATTGAAAGGGTTGGCAAAGGATCAGTTTGTGTGGATGGCTGAAATGCTTGTGTGACTCCATCAATGAATTAGGCTGCGCGTGTGTGAAAGAGCGAAGGGAGGGAGGAAGGTTGGCTTGTGAATTCCACTGGGAACTGCTCATATAGGCAGGAAATACTGGATGTCCAGGAATCAATGGAAAAACATTCAGTATGCTCTAAATGATTACAATATACAAAATTTACGTAAAAACATGTGTTTTCAGTTGAATCCAATGTGAATTTTATTATGTCTTGATATGTGATTGGCACAATATATTACACTAACCCCATTTAATACCCTCTAGAAATTATTAAAAAAAGTCCTAAATCTATTGGATGGCAGTCAATTGTGTTATAAACCTTTCAATTTTACCAATTCAGTCACAAGTATTTTGACAATTTGCAATGAAGTTTTTCCAACCAAATATGACTAGAAAATCAATAAGGTGAATGCCAACTATCCCAAGTGACACGACTGCTATTGATGTGGATAATGTTTGCAATTTTTTTTAAAAAAAAATGTTATGAATTTTGTTTTTCTTTGTTGGGATTCTAGCTAGTAGGGCCCTCGCAATGACCGATGATGCCCTCGCCAGCCACAAGCAAGTGCCTGTGTGCCCTCATTAGCCACAAGCGAGTGCCTTTGGGCCCTTATTGATTGCAAGTGAGGGAGTCACATCCCTCCCTTGTGGCCAATGAGGGTCAACTAGTAGCCTCACCAGCTCAAAGTTGGGAAAAGAAAAGAAAAGAAAAGAAAAGAAGAGAACATAAAAGAAAAAAGTTAAAAATTAAAAAATCAAAAAAGCTATCCACATCAACATCAATCATGCCACATAGAATAATAGCTAGCATCTACGTCAGCAATTTCTGGTCAATTCATTAGTAATCGCCATGTTTAGAACTAAATTGGCCAAGTAATGTTAATCGTATTCCTTTTTTGGCGCATTAAAGAGAAGTGCATCCAACATGGCAACCTATGACATTACCCAGTATATAACATCCTCAAAGAAGAGAGAAAGTTGGTCAATCATATCTCTCTCTTTCTCTCTTTCTCTCTCTCTCTCTCGAAGGTGAGGTTCACTAATTCAGATCATTGTATACAGCTTCTCACCTGCATGAAGTGGTCGTGGAAATCATAGCCCATGCTGATCTCTCTCTCTTCTTCAAGTTCATGCTCATGCATGTCATTGGCAGAGTAAGGTGATCCTTCCGTTTAAACGACTTGGTTATTCCTTGTGATAACGATACACCTACAAATTCATAAAAATCGACCATTTATTTTTTTGCATCACGTGCCCTTACGTAAAGGGGAAGTCAAGTTGTTTCTTCTTTCACGTATGCTTTACTAAAATGGTTAAACTATACTTTTGATCCCTGAACTAGAGAGCAATTTTTTTCTCCAATCAAATGCTCCTCAACTTTTCGCTTGTTTCATCAAGTTATGAACTCATATAGCTTTTCTAATCAAGTCTCTTCAGCTTCAAATATATTAATCAAATCCGACACATCTTTTTCCATAAACTATCACATCTTTCTCTTGTCTATTTTCATCACCTACATATTCTTTCTATTCTCAATCTTTCTTTGACACTCTGTTAGGTTTCACCGTCTCATTTTTGGTACAATTGCAGATGAGTTGAACCATCAGGATGAATCTATTGAATTTTGCTAAATAAAGGGACCATTCATTGAATAGTCTCACATCCTAGTATTCCTTTGTCTTTTTATAACAATGAGATGTCTGGGGCGGGGCACTCGACTAATTATTACTGAGTATTGTGGTCCTTCATCCCCCACACATCATGGGTAATCACCGAAAATACAAGGATCTGTGCTCCTAGTGGCTCAAGAGAAAAGTGCTAGTGTGATAATTTGAACTCATGTCATGAGTGAAAAAGAGACAAATTTACCACTTAAGCAACCCCTTGGATTTAAATATGGAGATTATTCTAAATTGAATGAATATGAGACATGGTAAAGTCTAAAACGGTTATTATTGCATGTGAGACATATATGAATACACGGACAAAATTTTAGCATAGTATTTAGTTGGTGCTTTTCATTGTTCTAATTCTACAATATAGGAGTGCTTTTTACAACTCTATATAATGAGTTGCGTGATTCTAATTCTAGTATAAACTATATATATTTACTTATAGGTCTTGTTTATAAATGTAATTATAGCCTCCTATTAGGGAAGTGTTTTACTTCCTATTGGTGGACAAGTCGGTCTTGAGGAATATGCCGGAACTCCGATCTGCACACTCAAACACGGGTTGAAGTGTCCGAATATTTTATCTAGATTGGCTCTCCGATATTTAAGTTAGGTAGGGAAGAATATGTGCAGATACTGGAGGTGAGGACACCTGGAGTGCCATAACTTGGCACGCCGGGACACTTAAGTGCCATAACTTTAAAATGGTACAATTAAGTGCCATCATCGGAGTAAAATGGGACACTTAAGTGCCAATCCGGCCAAAAACCGGCCAAAATGCAGACGTGGCATTTTCCGGCGACATGCTTAACTGATGTGGCAATTTTTTTTTTAAAAAAAAGCACACGTGGTGGAGGAAAACGACGTCGCCCCATCGACTATGCATTTGGCCAAACTAAACGACGTCGTTTTTCGTTAGTGTTAAACGATGTCGTTCGTTTATTTGGATTTTAACATTTCGTCAGTTCACACTAGGTCTGACGTCCTCTCCATCCATCCATCGCCGTTCACAGCTCGCCGTTCGCAGGTGATCGCTCGCCGTCGTCGCTCGCCGTCGTCGAGCGCCGTCATCGCTCGCCGTCATCGATTTGCTCAGGTTTTTTCTCTTCTTCCTCTCCCCTGTGGTGAAATTAGGGCTCCGACTCGTTTATTAGGGCTCGGACTTCAAATTTGGGGGTCGGCTGGGAAAGGTCAGGCTTGATGTGAGATTTATGGCTGAGATGTAGTGCTATAATCCTATTGGGGGGTTCGAATTGATAGTTTAGGAGCGGCATTGAAATATAGGCTCGGTGTAGTGCTCCGGGGGGAAATTAGAGCTCGGTGTAGGGCTCGACGTCGCCTCATCCACTGTGATGTGTGATTCATCCAGGGTGTTGAATTGTGATGTGCGAAAGTAATTTGTCATGGTCGGATGTGAAATGTGCGATGATTGGTGATTGTTAGGGTTCAGAGTATTGGACTTTGCACATGTTCGAATCGAAGGTTGTGGGGATGGGGACTTCTGGATATTTGTTTAATAAATTGCATTGTTGAGGACCCATGCTGAGGAATCTCTCCATATTTTAAAGAAATGCGACGGCATAATCAAAGCAGTTGTCGGGTCCCATCTTAATTTTTATTTGTCCTTGTCCCGAGGCTCGTTGTTTTTTCAAGCTGCAGCTGTCGACGACCGCATCTTCCCTCTCTCTTCTTCTTTTCTTTTCTTTTCTTTAATAAAGAGTGTGGGGACCTCCACTTGCAATTGTCTGTTCTTTGTGAATGTGGTCCCAAAAGTTAATTGTATATTTGTCCTCTTTTTGTTGCGAAATGGCGCATAAAGACTATGTTCTTTGTCATCGTTTACTACGGTGGAGATTTTGTGATTGGGGAGGATGAGTGGGAGTATGAGGGGGGGAATGAGGGTACTATCTTTGTAGATAAAAAGAAGGCATCTTATATTGGATTTGTTAGGGATATAGTGACATTTTTGCCTTGTAGAGTACAAAAGTTACTGTACTGTGTTCCTGGGAAAGGCTTGAGAGATGGTTTGAGATTTTTGGAAGATGATAATGGTTTTAGGGATGTCTTATATCATTATCTTCATGGCGAAGAGGCGAAAGTGTTTGTTGAAAACAATAGTGAGGACGAACATGATGACAGAGATTCCACCAAAGTAGGAGAAGGAGGAGATGAAGTAGGTCATGATGGACAGGATGGGGAGGAGAGGGCCGCAGATGCTGTTCACCAGAGCGATTGTGACATGGGTGATGTCACCATCACTGAATTAGATTGGGAAGTAGCTGAATCCAGTGACGGTGATGATGACGATGACGATGAAGGGTTGGCTGCTGAAGCTGAAAATTTGTTAATCTTAAGTGACGCCGACGATGAGGAGCTTACACAGTCAAGGAAAAAACAAAGGGACTTTTTGTCAGATAGATTTGCAACTTTGCATGTAGCTGTTCATCCAAACAGAGACGAAGGCCCTGCAGATGTTGGTGTTGCTGGCCAGGTCATGGAGACAGATTATGAAGAAAGCATCGACACCGCAACTTCCCAGGACGAAGTTGAAGAAGATCAACGAGCTGTGCGTAGAAGGAAAAGTAAGTTTCCTTCCTATGATCCATCTGTTGCATCTCCTACTTTGTCAGTAGGTATGAAATTCCATAATGCGATACAATTTAGGGAAGCTATACTGAAGAACTCCATTGCTGCACAAAGAAATATTGATTTCATTAGAAATACCAAGAAATTTGTAAGAGCTAGGTGTTCGCAGCAAAACTGTCCATGGAAGATTTACAGTGCGTTTGTTAAGAAAAGTGGGTCTTTTCAGATTAGAGCCTACCAAGAGGAACATACTTGTTCCATTAATTTTCAAAACAAAAGGGTAACAAGTTCATGGTTGTCCAAGCACTTCTTTGATCTAATCAAGGTGATGCCCAACTTGAAACTTGCTAACTTTAGGATGCTGGTGAAGGAGCGTGTAGGCATCAATGTTTCTAGGAATCAGTGCAAAAGAGCAAAGCAAAAGGTGATAAAGGTACTTATTGGTCAGTATGCTAAGGAATATGGGCAGGTGTGGGAGTATGCTTGGGAGTGTAGGCTGCAAAACCCTACAAGTAGAGTGTATGTAGAGGTGATTGAGAGACCGCTCTCCCGATCATGGGACCAAGTTCGATAAGTTCTATGTGTGCTTTGATGCATGCGAGACGAGGATTTTTAGCTGGTTGTAGACGGATTATAGGATTGGACTACTGTTTCTTGAAGGGCTTGTGCAAGGGAGAATTGTTGGCAGCGATTGGAAGAGATGCGAATAACCAAATGTTCCCACTAGCTTGGGCTATTGTAAAGATTGAGAACAAGGACAATTGGTCCTGGTTCTTGAAAAATCTAATGGCTAACTTGGAGATAACAAACGGGGAAGGGTAGGCATTCACGAGTGACCAACAGAAGGTAATGCTTGCTTTTTGAAAAGTTTAGTCAATAATTTGCTTTGCTTTGTAATATGAACATGTAATTTGCTCTAGTATTTCTTACTTTGAATTATTGCGGGGATTGGTTCCTAAGTAGCCGAGTTGTTGCCCCAGGCTGAACATCGAATGTGTGTGCGGCACATATACGGAAATTGGGCAAAGAACTATAAAGGGGATAAGTTGCAATTGCAATTTTGGCAATTAGCAAAAAGTACAAACATGGCTAACTTTAGAATAGCCAAAGAAGGACTGCTTCAGTTGACAAAGGAAGGTTGTGCTACCCTATTTCAACTAGAACCGAAGCATTGGTGCAGGGCATTCTTCAGTGAGGAGTTCAAGTGCGATAACGTCGACAACAACATTTGTGAAGTATTTAATTCGAAGATAATAGATGCCAGATGCAAACCAGTCATCTCAATGCTTGAAGATATACGAGTTGCGGTTATGACTCGGCTGCAGAAACAAAGAGATGAGGCTGCAAAGTGGACAAGACAATATGGTCCTAGGATTGTGAAGAAACTGGATGAGAACTTGGCTGCAGTACGCATTGTCATCCCATTTGGAATGGAGATGACGGATATGAGATAATGAAGGGTGCGAGATAAGTATGTTGTCAATCTAGGAAGTAGGAAGTGTTCATGTAGAGCATGGCAAGTAAGTGGAATTCCATGTGCACATGCCATATGTGCCATCCAGTTGAAGGGCGACAATGAGATGATTACATCGATGATTGGTACCATAAATCAAAATATCTTGCTTCCTATAAGTTCATGATGCAGCCAATTAGAAGTAGCAAGTTTTAGGAGCCCACGGATCATGAAGCACCTCAACCTTTGCCACTGAAGAAGACAATTGGAAGGACAAAACGAAGACGAAGAATGGCGGAGGGAGAGGTCTAGGGTCAGCAAAGAATGAGCAGGCAGGGTGCAAAGATCACGTGCTCTTATTGTCGCCTAACAGACCACAATATTAAAGGTTGTCAATTGAGGAAGCAACAACGGTTGAGGCAAGGTGAAGGGCCTAGTGAAGAGACAGTTGGAGAAATGCACACAGCAGGGCCAAGTGAGTCGACTATTCTTCAGTCAACAAGTAGAACTCCGGTAAGTCATGAAATTTATTTTATGTTTATGTTGCTTTCTTGTCGTTTATCATAAAAATGTACATAATATCCTATTTGGCCTTGTATGTAATGTGTTTGTTAGGTCACAAGAAGAACCTCAGTAACTCATGAAACTGAATAGCCTGTTCGAAGAAGGCAAGGTAAAACACAGCCAGGTGAAGGATTGGCCCAAGCAGCATCAGGGCCAGCTGAAGGATTAGCCCAAGCAGCATCACGGCCAGTGCAGTCGACTGTTCTTCAGCAGCGAAAGAAATACCCAGTGCTAAATTCAACCAATTTGTATTCAGTTTTTATTATTATATGACTCGATATTATATTTATGGTATCTTTTGGCCTCTTTCTCAGGTTCGAAGAAAGCAAGTTGAAACTCAACTGCCAACTGAAGGGCCATCACAGGAGCCACCTCAAGGATCATCACAGGAGCCACCAGAAGAATCACTGCAAGGGGCACCACAAGTACCACCACCAGTACCACCGAAGGCCCAACGAAGGAGGTGTCACTGCGGTTGAAGGGCACGAAGGACAACTAGAACAAGGCCGGGTGAAGGGGCGGTACACAAAGGCCATCTAGAAGACGCCCAAAGACAATTGGTCGAAGAAGCCCCGGATGTAGTTAAAGGGCCCAAGAAAGCGGGAAAAAGGGGCAACAAATCACAAGTTCTGAAAGTGACGCCCTATTCAAACAAGAGGGCACTTGGGAAGAGGTTCGGACAATATGGCTATGGCCTTTATACGGATGAGCGTCTTTGGAACAGTCATTCTCAATGTAAGTTTTATTGGCTGCATTTAATTTAATTTATGCTGTAGATTTTTGCTAACAATTTATTATTTTTTGTAGCCACGGGAGAAGTTCAAGTTCTTATCTCAGGCCCAACTCAAGAATCGACGGCTGCATCAACTGTGCAAACAAAATAAGAGAAAGAACCCAGCTCGAGCTCGAGCTCGAGCTTGAGCTCCAGCTCCAGTTCCAGCTCCAGCTCCAGCTCCAGCTCCTTTTGATTCAATTCGGCCTAGCACATTTGCAGCTCCATCTGAGTCAGTGGATACTGAGAAGGTTGAAGAAGAAATTGCACGTCCAGTTAGAAAGAGTGCCAGAATTATGAATCAAGTGAAAGGCCCATCGAATGGAGGACGAATAGGGGGTGTTGTGCATATTGATTGATGAGTAAACGATGATATTGTCGTGCATATAGAAAGTCTATGGATGGTTATCTTTTGTTTTTTTCTTTAGTTTGTCATTCATTGATGTTGTACTCAGACTCAGACTTGATGAAATATCAATGAAATGACATTGATGTTGTCAGACTCATACTTGATGAAATATCAATGAAATGATCTTGCGCTGCTTGTCAATTTATGTTGTTGTTTATCATGGATTCTGCTTTTACTTGTTGCTGCTGCTGTTGGTGTTTTGTGGTGATAGCTGGAGTGCTGGTGTATCTAGTGATGGTGGATGGTGATGTTTGGTGGTAGTCAGTTTGTTGTTGGGGTGCTAATGTGGTGGCCGGGGGTCTTTGGTGTGGCTGGTGGTGATGCCCGGTGATTATTGGTTTGTGGTGGGGGTTATAGGCTTAAGCGGCCTGCACCTACACAGTACAAGTGTGCGGTTGCACATCTTACACCATGTGTACTGGTGCAAACTAGTGCAAGGCTCAGCTTGCACTAGTATCTTGTGCAGCAACACCACCAGCATGGTGGTGGCTGGAGCGCCTAGTGTGTAGTGTGGCTAGTAGTGATGGTTGGCGGTGTCGCCGGTGCTGGTGGCTGGCGCAATTTTTACAGAAAACCCACAAAAAAATTGGCACTTAACTGATCCTATTCTAAAAAAACTTGGCACTTAACTGTTCAATTTTAACTACAAGTGACACTTAACCGATCACTTTAACAATAACTTGACACTAAAGTGATCCTTTTTTCATCGCGACTAGCACTTACATGATTACTAAATACAACTTATGGCACTCGGGTAATCACAGATGTTTGTCTTGTGTATATGTCGGTCTGCATCAAAACAGAGAAGATGATTCTGCATCAAAACAGAGAAGATGATGGTAAACTTATGGCAAGTCCATACGACAGCACAAACAACAACAAAGCAACAATGATCTTGTTCCACAACACAAACTTCTTCGCATCTTTCAAAAAGAAAAAACCCAACGTTTAATCCAGAACAACACCATTTTTAACTATGGCAGTCGGAGAAACTTTTTCTCATTTTCAAGTACTTTACATTTCATCATAAAGTACAATAGACAACAAAACAACACCATAATACACGCTTGGTAACACTTTCGTTCAATTTTCATCATTGGAACTTCATTCTTGAAAGGTTTAGTTGAAGATGCTTCAGCGTGCATTGAGACTTCATTCTTCAAAAGTTTAACTAAAGACACTTAAGCTTGCATTGAGTCAACATCGTCCAAGTCGTCCATGAACACAGATGAAGATTGCTGTCTTTTATGAAGTAGATCCAATATCACCTCTGTGGCTCGGTCAGAGAACTTCTCATCGATCCATTTGAAGTATTTGCACTTCGACGCTTCTTTATATCGGGCGCATCCATAAAATCTTCTCCCAGGATTGATTTGAGTCCACGATGTTCTTCTTGGACTCGGTAACCCACAAAAACAGAAACGCTGGCCTTCTCATTCGCTTCGGTGAGAGGAAATTGAGGCGCTGCTGCGAGTCCTGCTCTCCATTTCCAAGATTCGACGAAGGAATTTTGGGCAAATGAAAATTAGGGTTCGAGACTTCAATTCGAGCACTTCAATAGGGATTTTGGCCGATTTAGGGTTTTAGATTTGGGGCATTTGGGGAGACGACGTCGTTTTTGGAAGATTTGGGGCTTTTATTATGCAGACGACGTCGTTTCTGGTGACTGAGAGCCGACTCAGCTCTCCGGCGAGCCACGTTGGCAAAAAATAGTAATAAAATAGTGCCACGTAGGATTTCCGGCAAGGGTCGCCGGAGGTGGCACTTAAGTGTCCCACTCGAAAAAAAAAGTGGCACTTAAGTGTACCGTTTGGAAGTTATGGCACTTAAGTGTCCCGGCGTGCCAAGTTATGGCACTTGCACTGTACTTCTGCCGCAGATACTGAGCTTTAAAGGAAGATTATAAGCTAAATACTATAAACTTTACTTGAGTCCCTTGGCAGTATTTATAGACAAGCTTACCCTGGCGGGTGAATGGTCGCTAACATAGGTGATGGCTTGCTTGGACACGTGAGGACTTTGACATGCCAGGTGGGTCACTTACAATTTTACAAATGGGGAAATTAGTCTATGGGAAATTAGTCTATGATATTTGAGCCCAACTCTTTATGGGGTCTATATGGATTTGCACAAGGCCCATATTCAACCCATTTTGTTTATCAGCTCCAACCCATAATTTGAGACGAAGAAACTTCTTCGGCTGCAAGAAGAGCACACTTGGCTATTACATCCTACGTACACTTCTGACTCTTGCAAGTTAAGTCTTAAAGAGTTGATAATTGGAAAATATAATTGAAAGGATGAAACAAAAAAGTTTAATGTATGTTATTCACAAGATAAAAGGGAAAATAATAGTTTTATACTTAAGTGAACCTTAAAACCTTAAAAGGTCATGTTAGCATCGAATCAAAGCTTGAACGAGATTCATAATTTATGGAAGGACTTTTACCACCACCTTCACACCTCCGTCCATAACTGACGCTCAAGCTCCCTCACTAACTCGACGAGTCAGTCCATGGAGCTGCCCATTCTTCGAATGCAACAATTTAGAAATTTTTTTTATTAAAAATAGATCATGATCGGGTTGGGCATAGGTTGTCGAATATATACTTTATGTAAATTAGTCAATTTTGGCTGAATTTCGACTTAACCCAAAAAACCCGTTTGACGGGTGTACATAGACCAATGGGCACTGGAATTTTGAGTAGCGGACAAACCATTGCTCCCCCTAGTGGATTTATGCAAGGTGGTGGTCTTGTCGAGGGACGACCCGTCAATTGCGATGGGTGCGCCTCATTATCAAAGGCTCACCTTGACCCGTTGGACAAGGCATGTAACATGTTGGATCAGGTAAGGACATGTAGTGTGGGTCCGATAATGAGCTAAATCCGGAATGGGTTCTTTTTAAAAAAAAAAAAAATTATCCCACATCATGTGTTATCAGGAAATAAGAGCAAGTTGAATAGATGAAACGGATCGACGCTCCTACGACTTTTCACATGTGAGCTGTCTCGCTCATGCCACTGTCAAAAGAAGAAGCAGGATCATTGACTTGACTGAAACTCTCGCACTTCTTCAATGAAATGCATCTGCCAACTGCACCTTGTTTACATTTCTAACTAGCTATATACCTGCGGATTTGTATACGTGCCGAGTCTTTTTACAATTACAAAGAATCTTTTGAATAAAAATGTGATTTTGTTAATATAATAGTATGGACTTTTTATCATCATTAATTAGTGTGAAAATTCAAGAGAGATAGATTTTGGCATAATGTTGCCTTGAGGAAAGTTTTATTATATTGAGAGCTATATAAATCTTTGTACAAAAGAACCAATATATAATACAAAGAATGATTAATAAAAAGAGATAGTGCATTTTCCTATTCAAGGTGTATCAATTGTAATCCTAGATTGATTCAATTAATCATTGTGAAGATTCAAGAGAGATACATCTTGGATGATCTTCCTTGGAGAGAAAGTTGCAGTGATTCTTGGGTGATTCATTTATAAGCATTTAAGGTGTAAAATATAATTTTCATAGTAATATATTAAGTTTGTCCGACATGGATCTAGAAAGTAATATTTTTGAAAGGGATCCTTCTTCACCATAGCGGAGATTTTGCTCTTTCTCTCGGTATAAGCACTATTTCGAACTTTAAAATAACAAACGATATTATGACCGCATAAGGTAGGACATTACAAATGTATGAATATCATTTTGCAATATTCTACGATTTCTTAAATATTGTGCGGAGAAATGGATTTTCTCATCGTAACATTGTAAATTATAGAAAAGATCATTTCAAATACTTGACTCCCCTTGCAACTTTGACCTTTCCCTATGTTTATCATTTCACACTCTCTGCAACAAAATGCTGACATAACAATTTCATCGAGCCTGGACTTTGTTAACTTTAGTCTCAATGTGATTGGGAAGAAGATATTTTCTTGAAACTCACGCTAATTATGTTCACGTACCAGAAAGTCAAAAATTTTATATTCACGGAAAAGACTAAAGTCCTCGCCCTTACTAGACGGCACGGGCCAATTAGAGATTCAAAGGTAGATTGTAGCCTCGTAGGATAAGGACACAAATGATAATGAACAAAAGTAGGCCAGATGGTGTTTTGGCTGATTGACTTTATTGTCAATAGTTTCCTTGCAAAGTGCAACTCACATCCTTGTAATGTTCTCAAATTGAGAGGTCTATAAAAGATCTGTCATGGCTATTCTTGCATTGACGACATCCACATGCCTTCATATCAAAGATCATGTTGCCTGTTGATATATTTTGCCAATTGTCTCTAAACAACGTTGCACGCGTACCTTAAAAGACTCAAGTTGAGAATGCTTTTACTAATCCTCATGGACCTTTTCTATAGAGATAAGTTACATTTGATTGTTTGGATTTCTAATTAGAATATGATTGAATATGATAAAATATGAAATCTAGGGTTTTTGCTGACATAACAATTTCATCGAGCCTAGACTTTGTTAATTTTAGTCTCAATGTGATCGGGAAGAAGATATTTTCTCGAAACTCACGCTAATTATGTTCCATGTACTGGAAAGTCAAAGATTTTATATTTACGGAAAAGACTAAAGTCCTTGCCCTTACTAGACGGCACGGGCCAACTAGAGATTCAAAGGTATATTGTAGCCTTGTAGGATAAGGACCCAAATGATAATGAACAAAAGTAGGCCAGATGGTGTTTTGGCTTTCATTGATTGACTTTATCGTCAATAGTTTCCTTGCAAAGTGCAACTCACAGCCTTGTAATGTTCTCAAATTGAGAGGTCTATAAAAGATCTGTCATGACTATTCTTGCATTGACGACATCCACATGCCTTCATATCAAATATCATGTTGCCTGTTGATATATTTTGCCAATTGTCTCTAAACAACGTTGCACACGTACCTTAAAAGACTCAAGTTGAGAATGCTTTTACTAATCCTCATGGACCTTTTCTATAGAGATAAGTTACATTTGATTGTTTGGATTTCTAATTAGAATATGATTGAATATGATAAAATATGAAATCTAGGGTTTTTGCTGACATAACAATTTCGTCGAGCCTGGACTTTGTTAATTTTAGTCTCAATGCGATCGGGAAGAAGATATTTTCTCGAAACTCACGCTAATTATGTTCCATGTACCTGAAAGTCAAAGATTTTATATTCATGGAAAAGACTAAAGTCCTTGCCCTCACTAGACGGCATGGGCAACTAGAGATTCAAAGGTAGATTGTAGCCTTGTAGCATAAGGACACAAATGATAATGAACAAAAGTAGGCCATATGGTGTTTTGGCTTTCATTGATTGACTTTATCGTCACGGCCTTGTAATGTTCTCAAACTGAGAGGTCTATAAAAGATCTGTCCAGACTATTCTTGCATTGACGACATCCACATGCCTTCATATCAAAGATCATTTTGCCTGTTGAATATATTGCCAATTGTCTCTAAACAACGTTGCACGCATACCTTAAGAGACTCAAGTTGAGAATGCTTTTACTAATCCTCATGGACCTTTTCTATAGAGATAAGTTACATTTGATCATTTGAATTTCTAATTAGAATATGATTGAATATAATAAAATATGAAATCTAGGATTTTTGCTGATATAACAATTTCGTCGAGCCTGGACTTTGTTAATTTTAGTCTCAATGTGATCGGGAAGAAGATATTTTCTCGAAACTCACGCTAATTATGTTCCATGTACCGGAAAGTCAAAGATTTTATATTCACGGAAAAGACTAAAGTCCTTGCCCTTACTAGACGGCATGGGCCAACTAGAGATTCAAAGGTAGATTGTAGCCTTGTAGGATGAGGACCCAAATGATAATGAACAAAAGTAGGCCAGATGGTGTTTTGGCTTTCATTGATTGACTTTATCGTCAATAGTTTCCTTGCAAAGTGCAACTCACAGGCTTGTAATGTTCTCAACTTGAGAGGTCTATAAAAGATCCGTCATGACTATTCTTGCATTGACGACATCCACATGTCTTCATATCAAAGATCATGTTGCCTGTTTATATATTTTGCCAATTGTCTCTAAACAATGTCGCATGCATACCTTAAGAGACTCAAGTTGAGAATGCTTTTACTAATCCTTATGGACTTTTCCTATAGAGATAGGTTACATTTGGTCATTTGGATTTCTAATTAGAATAAGATTGAATAAGATAAAATATGAAATCTAGGGTTTTTGCTATATCATATCCATTGTGTAGAGATTTCAATAATAAAATCAGATATATTAACATCATATCATACATATTATTTGGTATAAACGGTACATCAGTATAAATAGACCTAAACATAATTGGAGATAGTAAAAATCTCTCACAACACTTTTGCTTACTTTATTTTTATTTATTTTTATTTTACTTTCCTCTCTTTTGTAATTAATTTTTTCCCTTCCATCATTCTTTAATAAGATTTTATTAAATAATAAACTGAACTAATATATCTAAAATACTAAAATTCCTAAAATATTCCAAAATGTATAATTTGTAGTAAAGATATATATTATAGCTGACAAATGAGAGTAAAATTGATTATAAATTGTGAGAAAGACCTACTTACATGTACGGTCAATACTGTTCTGTTTATGAGTATTGGAAAGTCAAAATGATATACGTGTGGAAAAAGACTGAAGGCATCACCCCCTATTGAACGGCCCGGTAATTCAGGGATTGTAAAAGACACAATTGATAATGGAAAAAAAGTAGGCCCCAATGGTGTTTTCAGCTTTCATTGACCGACCTTATCACCGATTGTTAACTTGCATGTCACGGCCTTGTAATTTTCTCATTTTGAAAGGAGGATAAAAATTTCTGTCATCACTATTATTGCATTTGATGATATCATCTTGTCTTAGTGAGGTCGAACATATTGCCTGCTAGTATATATTCACAAATTGTTTCGAAACAACGTCAAGAGAGAACCAAAAAGACTCGAGCTGAGAGCGTTTTTCTACAAATCCTCATGGACCTTGCCTATAGATATCAGCTTTTGCCCATGTCATTCTCATGCCTAACTACAATCGTTCTTCTATTTGGGAGTGTCCTAGCTTTAGTAAAAGATGGCCCGGATGAGATTGATCGATTGGCTTTATTAGAATTCAAGGCTCGAATAGCTGATCCTAGTGGGGCTTTGAGCTCATGGAATGATTCTAGCCACTTTTGCAATTGGGATGGTGTCACTTGCGGTCGCAAACACCGAAGAGTCACCGTACTAGACCTTAGATCCAAGAGCTTATTTGGGGTCGTGCCCCCCCATATCGGCAATCTGAGCTTTCTGAGGGGTTTCCATTTGGAGAATAATAGTTTTCATGCCGAAATTCCCCCGCATTTTGGCCGCTTGCTTCGGTTGCAAAAGTTGTTCCTTAATAACAACTCGTTCAGTGGTCAAATCCCTTCGAATCTCTCCTATTGCTCTAATCTGCTCATTCTTTACTTAGGCTCCAACATGCTCAAAGGAAATTTGCCGACAGAACTGGGCTCATTGTCCAAGCTCCAACGACTTGTACTTCAATTCAACAGCTTGATGGGAAACATCCCGCCATCTATTGGAAACTTATCATCTCTTCAAATGTTCGGAACAACGTTGAATAACTTCGGTGGGACGATCCCAGAGACTCTTGGCCAGCTGAGAAATCTAAAGATCCTCGCTCTCGGCGGAAATAAATTTGTCGGTACAATTCCTATCTCAATCTTCAATATATCCGCTCTGGCATGGTTTGATGTAGCTACAAACCAATTAGAAGGGGGTTTACCTGGCAACTTAGGCTTCACTCTTCCAAATATCAAGATTATTAGTACGTGGCAGAACCACCTCACTGGACCCATTCCTGAGTCAATATCCAACGCCTCTAACCTTGAGGTAATCCAAATCGACAGGAACAATTTTACTGGGAAAGTTCCGTCTTTTTCAAAGATAAGAGGACTCTATTGGTTTAATAGTTACATCAACAACTTAGGAGGTGAGCAATCTACTGATTTGGACTTCCTTTGTTCTTTAACCAATTCCACAAAATTGAAACTTTTGATTATAGCGGGCAATGCTTTTCGAGGACTAATACCCGACTGTATCAGTAACCTCTCGACCACCCTTTCCATGTTTGGGTTAGCATACAACCATATTTCCGGAACCTTACCTTTCGGAATCGGAAATCTCATTAATTTGGAGAATTTGCAAATGCAAGGCAATAACATCTCGGGAACCATTCCTTCCGAGATCAGAAATTTGAACAAACTGAAGTATTTGGATCTCAGCCACAATGAATTCTTGGGGCAAATACCGGAATTTTTTGTGAATTTAAGGATGTTACTCAAATTGGACCTGAGTAGCAATAATTTATGGGGCTCGATACCATCGTCTCTAAAAAATTGCCAAAATCTACTTCTCTTGAACCTTTCGACCAACAACCTTAGTGGTTACATACCCTCGGAGATTATGGGTCTGTCATCTTTGTCGATTTACCTCGACTTGTCTCGAAATAGTCTTATTGGCTCCCTTCCAGTAGAAGTTGGAAAATTGCAAAATCTTGGCGAACTACGTCTTGATGGGAATAGATTATCGCAACAGATTCCAAGTAGTATAGGCAGTTGCATAAGCATGGAACGCCTATATGTACAGGATAACTTCTTTGAAGGTCCCTTACCATCAATTATGAGTTCCATGAGAGGCCTTCGGGTTTTGAATGTTTCCAACAACCAATTGTCCGGCCAAATCCCGAAATTTCTAGAGTCGCTAAATCTGACAAATTTGAGTCTATCTTACAACTATTTCGAGGGTGCATTGCCTACAGGAGGAGTTTTTAGAAGTGCCATTTCAACTTCGGTCTTTGGAAACAAGAAGCTTTGCGGGGGTCTCCCAGATTTTCAACTACCGAAATGCTACTACAAAGAGTCAAAACGGACGAGAATAAGCGGAATTGCAAAAATTCTTATATCTACAATCTCTGCTCTTGTTGGAGTAGCTTGCATACTGTCTTTGTTATACTTCTTCTGGTTTAGACACAATAAGAACGCATCGGCTTCAAGCTCTTCTGAAGATGGGTTTTTGCATGTTTCTTATCACAATCTCTTAAAAGCGACAGGTGGATTCTCCTCCACCAATCTGCTTGGTGTGGGAAGTTTTGGGTCTGTGTACAGAGGGCTGCTTGATCAAACTCAATCGATTGTGGCCATCAAGATTCTCGACCTTACATGTGATGGAGCTTCCAAGAGCTTCATAGCCGAGTGCGAGGTCTTGAGAAGAATCCGACACCGTAATCTTGTGAAGGTACTCACGGCATGTTCTGGGTTTGATTTTAATGGAAATGATTTCAAGGCACTTGTCTACGAGTTCATGTCAAACGGAAGCTTGGATGAGTGGCTGCACTCAACTGCATCACAATATACGGAGAGAAACAAGTTGAGTCTACTTGAGAGAGTGAATATTGCAATCGATGTTGCTTGTGCACTAGATTATCTCCATCATCACTATGAAATGCCAATAGTTCATTGTGATCTAAAGCCAAGTAATGTCCTTCTTGACGATGAAATGAATGGACATGTAGGCGATTTTGGGCTTGCCTGAGTTCCTTCCGAAGCAACACATAAGTTGCTAGTAGATCAATCGAGCTCTGTCGGAGTAAAAGGATCTTTTGGCTACGTAGCTCCAGGTAATGAAGCACACCTTGGGTCATTTAGTTTGTTCCTTTAAACACATAATCGTAGATAGATCATTCACCTTGCATCAATACATTGTTGATTGTTGTAGAGTATGGCATGGGAAGTGCGGTATCTACAGAAGGAGATGTGTATAGCTTTGGAGTCCTCATTTTGGAGATGTTCACAGGCAAGAGGCCGATTGATGACATGTTTGAAGATGGGTTGGACCTTCATCGCTTCACAAAGGTAGCTTTGGCAGACCGAGTGGAGAAGGCAATTGATCCCATTTTGCTTCAAGAAATGGAGGAGTTAGAGAAGAGACGAACAATTGCTCCAGAGGGCAAGAACAAGAGCAGGTGTAGTATCAAGGATTGTTTGGTTTTGATCATCGAAGTAGGAATCACTTGCTCTTTTGAGTCTTCGAAGGAGCGAATGGACATCTACGATGCATTGACTAAACTCCAAGGAATGAGGAAGAAACTTCTTGAGTTCATTGACACTGTCTAGTTGATGTCAAATTTGAACTTCATATGGAGTCATGTGGTCTTCATGGTCCTAGCATTTTGGTTTTTCTTCCCTTGTAATTCAACCATTCTCTAGATGTTACATTTTGTCTTTCAACAACAATTTAGTCTTCATGGTGGGTATGCACTACTTGTACCTATAATTTTAGTAAATGTTAATTTTGTTGCGTCATGCAGACCAATAAGCTAGGCTATTGAAACCCAGTACTTCATTCTTTCTTTGGTTCTTGTTTGTGGGTGTGGCTACTATTAATGGTGCCTTTGGGTTTGCATAAACAAAAGTGGTACACCCTTAGTTGTTCGTTTGGCTTCCACCTGAAGTATCCTTTGGTCAAAGAAGCTCTAAAAAAAGCTGCTCCAGTGACTCCTGATACTGTCATTGTAAAACAAATTATCCAGGCATGGGAGCCCTTCTGCAAGTTTCTTCTATTGTGATGAGGATTCTTTCACAGCCATGGAAGAAACTAATTCTTTGCTGTTAATCATTGTGTAGCGCATATTGAAATGGGCAGGATAGTGACTGGCTCTAATGATCCCGCTGTGTTGTACGCAAGTGGGGGAAACACATCGATAATTGCCTATAGTGAGGGAAGGCATCAGATTTTGGAGACAATGTGATGTTGCTGCTGCAAACTGCTTAGACAAATTTGCTAGAATCTTGACACTGTCCAACAATTCGAGCCTTGGATACATCATGGAGAAGGTATATCACCAGAAGTGCCCGTGAAGATCTCTACTTTGTCCATGTGCCCTTGACTTTGTCTTAAAGCTGTTCTTATTTGCACTTCACTTTATTTTAACTAATTGATTTATTTTCCTTCAGCGAGTTTAAAATCAACTAAAAACGAATTACGGTGGCAAGGAAGGGACAACAAACAATTTTGCTTCAGCAGTAGGCAAAGGAAGAAGCAAACGGTAGAAAAAGCAAAGGAGGAAGCAAACGGTAGAAATCTAATTCATGCATTTTTTTTAATCAATTGCAAATTTTTTGACGAGAATTTCAGCCTGTCCGAAGAAGTCGGCTAATAAAAATTTGATTGGCCGGCAAACTCAGCCCCTTAATTGAGATTATCTTAATCACTTATTTGAAGGAAAAAAATCACTTCTAGCTATTTAATCATAAGCATGGAATAAATGCGATTTTTTTATTGAAAGAAATGTTTTTTAAACCGGTCAATCTATCGACCCCAGCAATTTGTGACCATGTCCAAGACTCTCTCTCTCTATCGTCATCTCCGTCCTCCCTCGACCCCTTTGTCTTCCGCCTCCATCGCTACGTCGCCCGGTCGCTGCATTGCCAATGCCTCCCCTCCCGGCTCATCGCCCACAGGCTCTTCTGCATCTACACCGATCGCATCCGCAGCCTGAGCTCACCTCGGTGCTGTCTTTGTCTCCCCCAGCTCTGTGAGGTTCCACTTGCGGTGCGTTCCAAGCTCCGCTGCTCCTCTCGGCGCATTTTGGCGATGCCGCCGACAGTGAGGATGGGAAGGCGAAATCGATCGTGGATGGAGACGAGGAGGCTCAGGGGTTTCACCTCCGATGTCATAATTCTCGACGTCGGAGTAAGCCCCCCTCTCTCTCTATATATCTCCGGCACTTAATGTATTGTACTGCTAAAGCCTCGATTTTTTTTTCCTTTTTTTTTTTGGTGTGCGGCCACTTGAGAGTCTCCGTTTCGTCTCTGCAGGGAATGACTCGTGGGGGATGTTCTCTTGAATATATGCTTTTCCGTACTATATAAATTTTGGACAGCGAAGCTGTCCCGCTGAATGTTCTCAGCCCCCTCACTGAACCCCAAAAGGAAAAAAAAAAAGAAAAAGAAAACAAGAAACCGGAGACACGCAGTGATCAGCAGCCAAAGAAAGGACACCCGCCAAACCCGGAAGAAGATCGGGGGGGAGAGAACTCACAATCGATTCAGGTCGGCATGCCCAGTGCCGACGTACTTGGCCTGGAGATGCTCGAGCTGGGAATTGATGTTGAACCTGTCGCTGGCCTGCACGAGAAAAAAACGCGAAAGATTACAAATTGAGGAGGGGTAGGGTTTTTTGGGGGCTCGGCTCCAAGGAGGAGCAAGAAGACACCGCCGGCGCTGGCGTTGGCGGCGGAGGCGGCGGTGGAGAGAGATCGCGGCTTACCTGCATGTTCGGATGTTGAGGATGCTCGATAGTCTCGTCAAGCCTTTGACCAGCCCTATTTCGCCCAATTATGTTGTTGTAGGACCCTTTTTTTTGTCTTTTTTTTTTTTAAAGCTATTTTGAAAACTTTTTTTATTTTTGGATAATTACAAAAATAATTTGTAAAAATTGATCGAATGTGTAATATCGTGCATGAACTTTTAATCTATTCAATATAATTTTTTAAACTTTAACTCAACATATAAAGTCATAATTTATTCCATATACCCCATTCTTTTACCTTGATAAGAATTAAGTAGCACCAGTATTGATACGCGACACAATACAACAACACGTAATTTGTTAAAAATTTTGGATTCGTTTTAATTGTTTTGATTGTTCTGATTACAATTTGCAACTATTTATGAGAAAATACACGGGTAAATTTTGTCACACGATATTGGCGTTACAAGAAAAAGAGGATCCGTGTTCATTTTACTAACAAGTTAGAGCTTGTAGAATTTTTAAATTATCCTTTTTTTTCTGGCTAATTTTAATTTAGTGGATCATAGATAAAATTATTTTCATTTTTATTTTGATCTGAATGAACTCTTTTAAATGATTTCAGATACACTTAAAGAAAAGAAATCCAAACGTAAAAAGTAAAAAAAAAAAAAAAAAAAAAAAGTGCAAATTGTACGGGCATTTTACATGCAATTTTCCGTGCCTTAGCCATGAGCATTTTTCTTCCCAAATTATTGAAACATAATCTAAATTTCCTCAATTTAACCCTAATCACCAAATCTCCAAAATTTTCAAATTGAATATTAGGTTTATTTATATATAAAAAAAAAAAGGGGGCATTCACTTTATCTGATAAGCCCCATCTCTTACCAACTCCTTATCTTTCAATCCGCCATTCCGGATCACATTCTCATCTAACGAACCAGCCTCTATCTATGAGAAAACGCATGAGTAACCTCAATCACACGATGACCATTTGGTGTTGCAGAAAAACCATTGAGATTAAGCCATAAAGGCCCTCAATTTTTCAGTACTTATATTTATCAATGGTGAAAATGAAAGTAAAGTATGCTCCATAATAACTGAATATTGAATACCAAATAATACCTGTTTGTTAACTAAGCATGAGCACCTTTAATAAGTTTTTTGCAAAATATTTAGCAAGATTCTTATTGCCAGTAAGTATCTTTTTTCTAGAATGAATAAGTGGCCTTCCCTTGCCTAGCAATTTGGTGATTTTCTGACTTAATTAAACCTTTAAAGCTTATTTTTATTATGATAACAAAATGTGTTTAATTTTACTAAGTGCTAAATATTTAAGTTTTCAAGACTTAATCAAGTTATCAAATAACCTGCAAATTTGGAAACTACTCTCCTCGGATTAACTCTTAGTAAACACCATTTTAATGTATTGTAGATGTAAATTTGTTGACTATACATAAAATTTAGATGCAAACCAGTAAGTTACTGATCACCTTGACATTGAAATAAAAATATTAGATATTTTATGTTGACTTTAGTAAATTTAAATATGAAGTAGTAATTTCTTTTACAAGTAAAAAAAAAAAAAGGTGAAAATAGGCGATCGCTATTTACTCTCTATATGTTAGGTCTCACTGTCATCGTGAAATATTAGATTTTAACCATGACTTTTCAATGCACTAGTAAGTATACAAACATGTTGAGTTGGGATTTTCTTCATAAATTGCTTGACTGTGATTAACTCTTTTATATTGGGCTACCACATTTGGTGATATGCAAGAAACATTAAATATTTTTATATATCTATGAATTAAATTAAACATACATCAAAAGTCCATTAAATCACATTGAATAGATTAAAATCCAAAGATCACATCGCATATTGAATTAAAGTTCAGCTCATATTAAATAAATTAAAGTTTACGGACCATTTTGTACACTATGCCTAAGTACGAAAATCATTCCGAAGCCCTAGGCTTATCATTGCACAACCCAAGACAAACTCATCAACTGAGTCCACTCTGCGCAGCCCATTCCCTTCAAGCCCATTAGAATTGAATTCACCAGGTCCACCCATGAATCTCAGTCAAGGCTTTGAAACTCACCTGTAACTGACTTCACGTTCAGGCCAAGAGGCTGAGAGAGAAACGGCGATTTTTTCGATTACGGTTACTGAAGGAGTTGGAGTCGCTTTTCCACGCCGATTTAAACTACGCGCCATCACTACATAGGACTTCCCTCGTCGCCCTCCCCACGCCTTCGGCCATCTTGTCACCGCTGTTTCTTGCCATTCTGAAGCCGTGTGCACCTCCTTGTTCCCGAGACGACCGGGATCCCGAGGCGTGCTCACATCCAGTTTGAAGCTCTTCCGCATGTATATTGGACATAGGTGGAAAACGAGTATTATAAATGTAGGTAGACATCAATGACCGGGCATGACGAATGAATGAATAGAATCTAATTTGGCTAGAGGAAGCTTGAGATGCTCTAATGGCTTTGGTTTTCAATATATAATATAGACAGAAATATAATTTAATAGGTTGAAATTCATAATTGATTCCTCAAATTTACGCACTGAAATGAACCTTTGATAAGTTCTATAATAGCTAGATTGGTTTAAAAACAAAAAGTAGTTTTTACGTTTTTTTTTTTTTTCAAATCAATCTCTCGAGTGACAATAATATGACAATTTAAATTTGGACACAACATTAAATATTTTAATATAATTCATAGACTAAATTGAACATATATTGAAAATCTAGGGACCTCATTGTACAATAAATTAGAATTTAGGGACCATATGAAATAAATTTAAAGTTAATGGATGAATTATGCAATTTTATCTAACAAAGATAGTTTTGAAGAGGGAAGTACGGGGATTTTAACCGCAGCGGTTTTGTTCATCAGCGAAAACCGTCTGGAGCGTCTCAAGTTAACCGCAGCGGTTTTCTTCTTTGGAGGCGCCGTTTTTCAGAGAGTGAAACGGATACCGTACGCGGAGAGTCAAAGAGGCCTCGAGAGAGTGAAAAATCGATCCGTTTCTCCCCTGGCCGAGAAGTCTGATTGATCCCGGTCTCCATTGAAGCTTCGGCCCGTATCATCATCGGCGATGAGTTTCCGTGGCTGTCTCGAGTTTCGCTTGATCATCAATCGTGATTAGAACTCCGTTTCATTGAGGTGTTTCTCGGTCGTCGACAGTGCTGGTCTATCTGTGAGAAGTGGCCCGGAGTTTGTGTAACGCTTCGACAATGATGACCGGAGGTGAGCTTTTCTCAATCTTTTTCTCCTTTTATATTTTCATCGTGCTGTTCATGTGTTGAATTATTATCTGCAACGCTGTGTGTTCCAAGATCTTCGAACGATCGGTGGCAGTTGATGGCGGTGTTGTAGTAATGGATGGTGTTCGGAGGCAAAGTCCATGGCAGCAATGGCCAGAAGTAGTGAATAGCGGTGCATTCCAAGCTCCGCTGCTCCTCTCGGTGCATTCAGCGGACGCCGCAGTGGCGGAGTCCACGGCGTGTTTTTTTCTTTTTTCTGGTAAGATTTTTTTTTTTTTGGTCAGTCTGGTAAGATTTGAACTGTGTCTTTTAAATGATCTCTTATGTGGGGTCAAAGAATGGCAGGAGAAATTGCTTTCCTCATTTTTTTGGTAAGATCTGAACTGTGTTTTTTTCTTTTTTCTGCTCTAACATGGAACAACCACGAGTACTTGCCGCCGGTCATCTGCTTGTTGCAGTAGAATGAGGTTTGGCTGTCATTTGGGAATATCAGTGCTGCGTAAAACGTGCCCTTTATCACAGATTTTCTGTGTCGATTACTCCATCTACTAGGTTGAAGCGTAAGCTTTTATATCTCTTTGGCTTGTCACATATACGTATCAAGAGTTGGGTTTTACTCGCTTACGATGCACTTCCTTGTTAGATGGAAAAAAAAAGGCCAAAGGTTACATAACAAGGAAAGCTGTTGGGCACGATTGTAAAAGGTTTTCTTTTGAAATATTGAACTGGCCACTTTAGAAATCTTTCTTTAGTATGGAGAATCTCAGTCATGATTATAATCAAATAGTTAGAGTTGTCACCGATACAGAAATGTGCCAGCCCTTGAGTTGCTACATTTGTCCAACAAGGTGTGACATCCTGAAATTCGATCCCGTTTCGATAAAGTGAAATGGGCATGTCGTCAACGTGCCTATGGTCCTTTTTCTCTGAGCTGATCACTCACGAGTTAACTAACCTATTGGGTGAAGCCGTTAAGGGATGTATCCGCGGTAAAATCCCTAAAAGCTACTCAATTGGTTGGATTGAACTAAAATCGCGTTTGATTGATCTAACCATGAAATTTAAATTGGTTTTAATCGAATATTCGAGCGTGTCACAATTCATTTTTGTGACTGTCTCATCGTCTATCAATTTATTGACGAGTCCGAAATTTCAGAGAGAAATTATCGGAGGAAAAATCGAAGATAGGAAGAAATTAGAAAGGAAATGGAAAGAGAAAGAAAATTTAGAATAGTATTATTCTTTTTCTTTTTCTCTCTCTTCTCTCTCCTCTCCCCTCCCCCTCGTGCGATTCTTTCCCCCAGCCGACCGCCCCTTGCTGTCTTCCACTTTGCTTTATTTTATTTTATTCTTTTTTTTGACCGGTCAAACTCCCTCCCTTATCTCTTCTCTCTCTTCTTGCCTCCTCCCTCACGTTACCTTCTTCTTCTTCTTCGTTCTTCTCTGTGCAAACCGAACCAGAAACTGCAGGAGATCGGAAGCAGAAGCCAGCCACCGTCGCCGCCTGTTCCGCCGCCGCACCGCACGCCCGCGCACGCCGCACGTCCGCCGTTCGCCGCCCGTGCGCCGCCTGCGCTTGCCGTCCCTGCCGTGCGACCCAGCTCCCGTTCGGTCTCTGTTCAGCCACCGTGAGCGGCTGAGCAGGCCGCCGGAGCCGCCGTTCGGCCTCACCGGAGCTCCGCCCGCTCTCCTGACCTCTTACCGCCCCCCAACCCTCTCTCTTCCTCTCTGTTTTGCAGCCGATCCAGCAAACCCGCGAGTGGGTTTCAGCCGGTTCGTGGGCCGTTTTGGGCCGTTTCCGAGCCCCGAACCCGAGCGGTGCTTTGGAGTTTGTCGTTCCTCGCGTCGCCCTCGTCGGATTGATCCGATTTGCACACGATTTGGTGAGTAATCTCACTAATCCTGGATTAGTTGGCTAATTATGCTTAAGGTTGGTTTAGTTTTAATTAATTATGTTTAGGTTGTTAGATTTAAATAAATTAGCAATTATTAGTCAATTGTGATGTGATTTAGATAAATTGATTGTGCAATTAACAAGTAGACACGGTCTACTAATTATTGGAAGTGCCTCGGGATTTTTCCCGACCTTAGTGGGCTCCAATTAGCTTTTCGGGCCTAAGTGGATTTTTTTAGTATTTAAATATTAATTTTCGGAATTAAATTAAATAATTATTTATTTTCCGAAAATTCAAGGGAGATGGTTCGGAACCGGAATATTATGCGGATGACTGTGGTGAAGTCCGTTTATTTAATCGGGCATTAATTTGAGCTAAATGGGATTTTTAATATTAATTATTTAATATTCGAAATTAATTAATTATTTATTTATTTTCTAGAAATTCATCTGAGATGGCCTGGAACCGGAAAATTATGCTGATGACCGTGGTGAAGTCCGTTTATTTAATCGGGCTTTATTTTGTACTAAATTGAATTTTTAATGTTTATTAATTAATTATTTTTCGGAAATTAAGATTTTGGTGGCCGACGACCGAAATCTCGTGCTGATCGTCGTGGCGTAGTCCGTTTATTTATTTGAGCTCCACGTTGTATGGAATTGAATAAATTGTGATATTTTAGGGATTTACCCTAAATTGATTGGAATTGATTGAGATTGAATTGTTGATTGGTAAATGGCCAAGTATGTTTATTCAGCATTTATAGTGCTTTGTTGAGTTGTAAAGTGAGTAGAATGACGAGAGTAAATCAGAAGTACTCTGGGATTGAACCAATCAGACACGATGTATGGACCTACGTGGTTCGGTGATTGGGACATCACTGGCGAAAGCGGCGCCTTAAAGAACGCACGTATCGGTCTAGTACACACATTATTGTGGACCTACGTGGTTCGGTGATTGGGATATCACTGGCGAAAACGGCGCCTTAAAGAACGCACGTATCGGTCTAGTACTCATATTGTTATAGGCATGTATGGTTCGGTGACTAAGGATGTCACTGGCGAAAACGGCGCCTTAAAGAACGCATACACTTGTCTATTAAATACATTGTTATAGGCATGTGTGGTTCGGTGATTATGGAACTCACTGGCGAAAACGGCGCCTTAAAGAACGCACACAATTGTCTATTGAGTACATGGTTATAGGCATGCGTGGTTCGGTGTTAAGGGCATCACTGGCGAAAACGGCGCCTTAAAGAACGCACGCAATTGTCTATTGATCAAATCATTGTAGGCATGTGTGGTTCGGTGATTTGGGATATCACTGGCGAAAACGGCGCCTTAAAGAACGCACACAGTTGTGTAGTGGATACGTCACCTTGGCGAAGTTGACGCCCGAGAGCATTGATGTGGCTCTGTGACCGAGTACTCGATGAAAGAATATATGGTGTGGAATCAATGACCTAGAATGGTCCGTCTGACATGTAATCGACTAGGTCGATTGATCCTTGCTTTGATTTGATATTGTGAATTGATTGATTGAATGGAAATGACCGTGAGTGGTCTTGTTGGCATATAATCGACTAGGTCGATTTGATCGATGCTTCGATCGGTGATATGATTGCTTGGGTGCCTATTATGAATTGTACTGACTTGCAGGTGGGATCTGAGGCCAAGGTAAGTCCTCTGCCCTGTGCGTGTTTAGGCAGCCTATAGTATAATGGTTTATCTAATCGGGCTTAGTGGGGTAGAACTCGCTGAGACGTAGTCTCATCCCAGTTTGGGGAAAACCATTTCAGGACCCCGCTGAAGAGCTGAGAAGGAGGAATCCGAGAAGGAGTACTCGGAGGCGAATCTTACGGAGAAAGATTTTTGGAGGAAGAAGGCAATCCTGAGAGGGGCCTTGAGTACGGCCCAGTTCGTCTAAGTTTCTGTCTTCTTTTGAGATCTCCATTTTGATGTGAATAGTTTTGAAGTGATTTGTGTTTTGTATAAAAGTTTGGTTATAAATTTCAATATGAAAAATATGGCCTCGCTTTTCTATCCCATCGTTTTTATTGTCTGGGGATTTTAATCGCTTCCGCATGTGCTTAAAAATGAAAGGGTCGGCGATACATTGTCTGGGATATCGCATTATAAAATCGACCAAGTGAGACGGATGTGTGCGTGCCTGAGGATCGGGGCGTGACACAAGGTGATTGCAATAACTATACATTTTTTTATGTCATCGTCATTGGTTAGCCTTGGCTTCATAATCTTTGTTGCTCATTGAGAGTAGTCCAGAAATTCTTACTTCAACCAAGCTCAACGCGGAGTTGAAATCTCTGTTGCTCATTGAGATTTGGTGTACTTATTCTAGCGTGGAAATTCGGTAGTCAATGCATGACAGGAGAGGACAACCAAATAAAACTTCATTGTTCTGACTAAACTTATGCATTCTATTGATTTATCAATTTCAAACCCTGAGAACCTAGCTAGGGAAAAAGGGGCAAATTATGAAGGATAAAATATGTTGCTTTTGCTAGCCCTTCTTGTGGAAAAACCAAATTCGTGGCAATGGAGACTGAATTGTGGTCCCTAATTTGACTGAACAATTTAATTTGATAGCTAGCTTTAGACTCTAAAATCCTCATTACTTATTCTTGCTGAACGCTTGGATGCAGGTTGGTGGTTGGATTTGAAAGAAAAATCTCTTGTTGTAGTTTTAGAGGCTAGTCGTAGTGCTTTTTAAATGGATTAGAGTAGACACTCCATGTTCATTGGCGGAACTCACCAAGTTTTGGATTGGTACTCCTATCTATGAAATGGTTTTGTGTCATCTATTAAAAAATTGTACTTTTCAATAGAACAGTTGACAAAACAAATCTAGTATGGAAAATGTAGGGGAAGTTGTATTTCCCATTATGAGCTAGTGTGGGTCCCCAGAATTTTGTAAGTTGATCAGTCAGGTCTAGTTTAATGAGTGTGGGCAATAACTGCTCTAGCATTGTATTTAGTTTGTATGCTTCGGATCAATTAACTCTAGAAACCTAAGGTTCTCATTTTTTGGAACATGAGATGTATCTCGTGCTGAAATTTCATTTGGTATATTTACTATCTTTGATATGATTATGTGGTGATGAAGTAAGCATATTAGGTGGCCATGTTCATCTCCTCACTCCCGTCCCGTGGCTCTACTCAAACTGAGAGTTTAGAGAGAGAAAGCGAGCTTCGATGGTGTCAACCATATCCAAGACTCTCTCTCCATCCTCCCTCAACCCCTTCGTCTTCCGCCTTTACCACTACATTACCTGATTGTTGCATCGCCGATGCAAGTGGGTGTTTGGCACCAATGACGGCATCACCTTCGGCATATGATAGGGACTTCGGCATAACCCCAAGAGTTGAGTGAAGCCTGGTAGGAATTCGTGGCTAGCAAAGTACTGACCACTATAAGAATTTCTTCCTTATATTGAGTCAACCTTGAACTTTGTGAATTCGCAAAGTTCAAGGTCCTAGGACTCAATATAAGGAAGAAATTGTTATAGTGGTCAGCACTTTGCTAGCGACTAACTCTTATCAGGCTTCACTCAAACCTCCGGGGGTTATGCCGAAGGTGATGCCATCATTGGTGCCAAACACCTGTCTCAGCTAATCGCCCACAGGCTCCGCTGCATCTACGCCGACCGCATCCGCACCCCGAGCCTCGCTCCGGCCTCGTCTGTCTTCCCCGGTTCCCACGAGGTTCCGCTTGCGGTGCGTTCCGAGCTCCGCTGCTCCTCTCGGCGGATGCGGCGGCAGCAGCAGAGTCGACGGTGAGGATGGAAAGGAGAAATCGGTCTTGGATGGAGCCGAGGCAGCCTCAGGGGTGTTACCTCCGATGTCATAATTCTCGACGTTGGAGTAATCCCCCCCCCCCTCTCTCTCTATACATATATATCTTGCACTTTATGTGAATGCACGAGCTAAAGGTTCGATTTTTTTTATTTTTTTTGGTGTGCGGCCACTTGAGTGTCTCTGTTTCGTCTCTGCAGGGAATGACTCGTGGGGATGTGCAGTGAGTGTGAAGAGAATTTGGGAAAATCAAGTGAGTTTGCCATTGCTTTCGTATTGCTATTATAATCTCTAAGGTAACTGGGATCGTCCATTTTTCATAATAAAAAATTATTCATCAACTTAAATTAAACTTTAGTGTGACAGAACAGTCATCCCCTGGGTTACGCTTTTTGTCCTCTCGTATATGTGAAGAGAAACAAGGTTTTAAATGATCTTATGTGGGGTCAAAGAATGGCAGGTGAAATGGCTTTTATCAATTTTTGTGCTAAGATTTTAACCCTGTGTGTTTTTTATTTTTCTGCTCTAACTTTGGACAGCCACAGGTATCCGCCGCAAGGGTCGATCTTACAACTGAGACAGCAATTGTATGGCCTGTTTCCGAAGCCAAGGCTATACCTAATTGGCAAAAGGAGTTGGGGATAAACACTTGCAAATCACTCAGACAAATTGTGGCTTAAGTCTAAGTGAGTTTACCATTGCTACTCTCTTTCTCGTAACTTGTGAAGAATCATCCATTTTTCCTCATGAAAAGAATCGCCATTGACTTCAATTAAAATTAATGTGAGAAATGTCATTTTCTGGGTGTGATTTGAACCGGGCATGGTTTTCTTTTTTCGCTCTAAACATTGGACAGCCACAAGTATCTGCCACCAGCGCCAATCTGACAACCAGGATAGCAGTTGTATGGCCAGTATCTGAAGCCAAGGATGACAAAAAGTGTTGGGAGAAACACTTGCAGAAGACTTGACAAATTTTGCCTTTATGTCTAACCCTCGACATAAGTAGTTTTATTCACCATCTGCTTGTTGCATCTCGAATGAGGTTTGGCTGACATTTGTGAATATCATTGCCACATATAACGTACATTTTATCACAGATTTTCTGTGTTGATGACTCCATCTAAAAGTTGGAAGTACAATCTCTTATATCTGTAATTTTCCCTGTCATATAATACAAACTACCTCGGATAAGAATATTTTTAATGCAGGGGGTGGTTGACAAGTTCTCTGGATGCTCTCGTGGATTTGGTTATGAGAAGCAAGCAATGGATGAGGCTATTGAGGAAATGAATGGACTTATCATTGAGGAAAAAGTTCAGCCTCAAGGTTCAGGTAGAGACTGAGATGGTGATCGCAGTCGTGATTGTGGTCATGATTGTGGCCCTAGTCGGGACTCTGGTGGTGGACAAGGAGGTGGAGGTGGAGAGTGCTTTAAGTGTGACAAGACTGGGCATTGTGGAAGGGAGTGTCCTCGTGGAGGGGGCTGGGGAGGTAGGTATGGGGGGAGGGATGACAGGTATGGAGTGTGCAATAGGGATAGTGGTACTCAAGGAGGATCAGGAAATGCTCCTATAATCAGGACCGTTCTGGTCCCTATGAACGTTGTGGTACAGGGAACTTCTGTCCGGGGTAGAAAGCATACTACTGATAGCTATGCACATAATTTTTTCCAGTTATAGTAAAGCAGTTGATTCAGCGCTGATTTTGTGCTTGTAGCAGAGCTATTGGAGGTACTGCTGTTACTCTCTGGAGGTGTCAAAGTCCCTTCTGCTGAATCTCTTCTTTATTATTCTCTGGGTGGACAAATCTGCTTGATCAGTCTTTTGTTGTGCGAACTTTGGCTAAAAGATTCAACTGTTTAATATCCGTGAATGCTTGTTTTGATGTTATGGTCTGATGGCATTGGTTGCTTGACTTAAACAACCCAATTTGGCCTTAAGCTTTCAATGATATGATCGATACTGGATTCTCTTTCACTTACATGCTTTAGCAATTGCAAATGCGTCTGAGATCATTCTTGGTCGACTTCTTCATTGGCATTTGTGACTGTGGAGTGTGGACAACTTTTTGGTGTCTATATGGCTCTTTTGAGGATAGGGCAAGAAATTCACCTGTGGACGTAATGCATTTTTTCTATGCATTACATTGAGCATGGTAACCTAAAACATTACCTAGTATATAACATGCGAAAGAAGAGAGACTAATGCAGTTCACTGAATGCAGCATCCTACATGCATGAAATCATGCTAATCTCTCTCTCTCTCTTCTTCGAGTTCAAGCTCCTCCATATTATTGGCAAAGTAGTGTGATCCTTCCTTTGATTAACTTGTTTTACGATGTGTCCTTATTCGAAGGGTAAGTTAACTTGTCTCATATTACCCGTATGCTTTATTAAAATGACTAAACTATACTTTTGATCCCTAAGTTTGAGCATTTTTTTCCTATCAAATCCTCTAAACTTTTGAGTTTGTCTCATCAAATTATTGAATTTATTTAAAATTCCTTCAGCTTCAAATCTAATCGATTGGAACATTAGATTTGGAGCTGACACCTTATTCAATAACTTTTGCATTTTTCACTATTTTATTCTCATCGCCTATGTATTCTTTCTTTCCTTAATTTTTTTGGCATACTATTTAATTACCACAAACACACCAATAACATTTTAGCATATTACACTTAATTAGTATTTCTCTTCTTACAAATTCTACAATTTGGAGGTGATATCTACAACTTTATATAACGACTCTCAAGAATCTAATCTATTTTAATGCTTTGTTTGTTTCACAAAAAATAAATAAATTGGAAAATATCTTTTTATACATGTTCACTTGTATCGTTGAAACAAATCGTCTATGGAAAATGCTTTTATTATCAATGTTGGGAAGAACGGATCCCCGAAAACGCGGATTCGACACTAAATCAAATCCATAAATCAATGCGGAAGACGAAGCCCGGGAAAACGACACGCATCACCGATCCTAAAGCACACCACGGATTCGAGCGTACCTTTTAGCCACAGATTAAACACCGACGTCGATGGAGGAAGAGAAACTGAGCAATTCGATCCGATAAAACCTTGAAGGGAGGAAGAACAAGCCGTATGCGTTACTGTTCTTTCTTTTTCCTTTTGAGAGAGAATACGCGCGGGAGAGGGAAGACGTGAATTCTGATTACAACCAACCGGCGTCTTCTCTCTCTCTCTCTCTTTTATACCTCCCCCCATCCACGGGCCATATTCCCGTGGGCCGGGCTTTTTGGGCCCAGCATGGGCGGACGGGCCTTAAGCCCAATTCCAACAAAGCCTTCATCTCCCACTCACACATGGTGGTCCAAAACCAACATGGGCGGACAGGCCCTACTCAGCCCCATCAGAGAATAATCCATCATAGACTCTCACTTAACATGGTGGGCCGAAATGTAATCCTCTTTTCCTCTCTTCAACATTCATACCGGTGAATAATCCGTGCGACCAGCATACTTTGAAAGCTCGTTGTTATACATCTGTTAGGAATATATAGCAGCTCATAATGGGCGTCACACTCCGAGTAGATTTAGTATGCAGTACCCTAGATCGATCGACCACATTTATATCTCTCTTAATCTCTTTCAAACATGATATATATATATTGTATTCACAATTACAGTTATCACAAAGACAATCATAATTGGTCGACCAGTGAATACAAAACTGCAATGTGATTCTCCAAAATCGATCTTCCTCTTTCCTTCAAAACTCTCAATTTCAGTTCAGCTTGCTTTTCTAGAAATGTCCCATTAGATCGAATCAAACTCTTGACCATTGGCAACATCCTAAGATAGCAAACACCAAATAGAAATCTTGAGAATAAGTAAAAGTCATGAGGGGACTTAAATTTGAGGAACTCTTTTCCTCAAGAATCTCACACGTCATAAAAGTTGAGATCAAACTTTTTGCCACTCTTATTGGTCGTTTTATGCATACGTAGTATGGAACACGTATTACGGTATTAACTCCTTTCCCATGGAGCGTATGTCTACACTATTCAATACCGTACAAATGATAGTTCAGACATACCCAATGTCTAACTTGAGTTCACCTATCTACTCATTCACTAAATTCATCATAACTCACATCTGGCATCTTAGACAGATAAAGTAAAATATGTGGGGTATTTTACTTTCGGACATCGTAAGAATTATGTCCTCATCTTAACACTCAGTTAAGGCGACATACGTGTTTTAAGCTTGAGCTCTCGATTATCACCTAGATAATAAGCTTAAATACAGTCTCATCTCTATTTATCACACAGTAAATAGAGGCGATTACCCGTGTGAGTGGGCTAATCTTTTATCTGTCCGACATACTTCCTCAACTTAAAGTAATGCACTGAGCATTAAGATGCATAAATATCACATAAAGATTCATAGGCATTAATCAATGAAAATCAAAATTTCATAAATGTGAACAACTCAGGGAAATTACAATCCAGTATATCAGACTCTACGCAATCCTAGAGATTTTACATGACCACAAAACACATCTCTAGGTATTGGCTTTGTCATAGGATCTGCTACCATTCTATGCGTAGATATGTACTGCAAGTTCACATCCTTTCGTGCAACTATATCTTTTACAAAGTTATACTTGGTATCTATATGTTTGGTCTTGCCATGATACTTTGGATCTTTGGTGTATGCTATAGCTGCTTGGCTATCACAGTTAACCAACAATGGATTTACAGCTTTCTCAATAACACCTAAATGATCCAAGAATCTATTAAGCTAAACTCCTTCTTGTACCGCTGCTGATAATGCCACGAACTCAGCTTCCATCGTGGACAAGGCTATACACGTTTGCTTCTTACTGCTCCATGATATGGCGCCATTGCTCAATAAGAAAGCAAATCCTGAGGTAGATTTTCTTTCATCTAAATCTCCTCCCCAATCAGCATCTGAATAGCCTTCAAGTCGCAGATCCTTTCCTTGGTAATTCAACTTGAAATCAGCAGTTTCCTTCAAATACCTCAGTATTTTCTTGACGGCTTTCCAATGTGCTGGACCTGGATTGGATTGGTATCTACTCACCATTCCAACTGCAAAACATATGTCGGGTCTTGTACACATCATAGTGTACATCAAGCTCCCAACAGCACTTGCATAAGGAACATGTTTCATTTGTTCCTTCTCTTGTGGAGTCCTCGGACACAGTCTATGGCTCAATCCTTCACCTTTTGCAATAGGAGTGTCTATGGGTTTACAATCTTGCATACGAAATCGTTCAAGAACCTTATTTATATAGGTTTCTTGCGAAAGAGACAACGATCTCTTCGAACGATCTCTTGAAATCTTAACTCCAAGAATGTATGCAGCTTCACTCATATCCTTCATCTCAAAGTTGGAAGACAACCAACTCTTGACAGTCTTAACAAACTCCATATTGCTTCCGACAATTAGTATATCATCAACATATAATGATATGATCACAAATTGATCCTTGGATCTTTTGATATATACACAATGATCCTCATCAATCATTGTAAAATCATATGCCATTATGGCATTATGAAAACGTATATACCATTGTCTTGATGACTGCTTAAGGCCATATATCGACCTCAAAAGTCGACATACATTTTCTTCTTGGCCTTTCACTTATGAAACCAGCAAGTTGTTCCATCTATATTTCTTCCTCTAATTCTCCATTGAGGAAAGCAGTCTTTACATCCATTTGATGTAACTCAAGATCCAGACTAGCCACTATTGCCAAAATAATGCGAATCGAGGTAAATCTCACTACAGGAGAAAATGTATCTTCATAATCAATTCCTTCCTGTTGATTATACCCCTTCGCCACAAGGCGAGCCTTATGCCTTTCTATCGAGCCATCAGCCTTTCGCTTTATTTTGAGAACCCATTTGTTCCCAATAGCTGCGTCCTTTTGGAAGATCAACCGGTTCCCAGACTTGGTTTGATTTCATTGACTCAATTTCCTCTTCCATTGCATTAATCCATTTTTCCTTACTATGGCAATTTAGAGCCTCATTAATATTTCTTGGCTCATCCTCATCTTGTGGAGCAACCATAAAAGTTTCCCCTTCAATGTCAAAATGTCGACGGGGAATACTTTGGCGACTTATTCGCCGTATGGGAGATTGCACACTTTGCACATCATTTCCCATCATGCCCCCACTTGGATTAGGTAATAATGATGTCGTCTCATCATGTGGTTGCAATTGAGAATGAGTTGAATTCAATTCATCACTTATCATATTACTCCAACTTGGACGAACTCCACTAACATCATTATCCTGATCCAAGGTCTCAAATAGGGAACAATCTTCCCCTATTTCGCCCTTCTTAGGAAATTCATCCTCTAAGAATGTGACATCTCGTGATTCAAACTCAGTTATACTCCCACTTTCCTTCTCACCTATGAACACATATCCTTTTGAGTGTTCCGAGTATCTTATGAAATACTCTTCTTTCCTCTAGGACCTAATTTCCCAAACTTGTGAGAGGACTCATATGTATAGGCAGCACAACCCCATGGCTTAAGAAAACTTAAGTCCAGTTTTCTACCTGTCCATAACTCATATGGAGTGGAAGTAACTGATTTGGAAGGCACACGGTTAAGTATATAGGCAGCAGCTAACAACGCATCACTCCAAAAAGTGATAGGTAAGTTAGCATGCGCCATCATAGACCTAACCATTTCCAGTAGGGTTCTGTTTCTTCTCTCCGCAACACCATTTTGTTGAGGAGTATATGGAATAGACAACTGTCTTTCTATTCCTTTTTCATCACATAATTTTCTGAACTCATCAGATAAATATTCTCGACCTCGATCGGATCTCAATGCTTTTATTTTCTTGTCTAATTGATTCTCTACCAGGTTCATAAATCTTTTGAAACAACTTATTGCTTCGGATTTGTGAGAAATCAAATAGACATATCCAAATCGAGTGTAATCATCTATAAAAGTGATGAAATAAACAGCCCCATGCCTTCCTCTCACATTCATTGGACCACAGACATCAGAATGAATTAAATGCAGAGGAAATTCAGCTCTTTTCCCTTCTAGGCAATGCTTACATATAGGCATATCGACTTTTTCAATGTTACCCAACAAGCCCTCTTTGGCTAGTCTATTCATACGTTGTTGGCCAATGTGACCAAGTCTAGCATGCCACACATTCACATCATTATCATAGGTATTAGACGACGTGATAAGGGAATAACAAATATTTGCATTAATATATTCAATATCTAATACAATGAAACCATCCAGAAAATAACCACAACCATAGTAATTTGTATCTAAAAACAAATCCACACCTCTATTACAGAAGTTCATATTAAAACCTAGTCTAACCAACATTAAAATAGACACTAAATTCCGACGAATCTCCGGAGCATACAGCACATCATGAAGGAACAAAGTGCGTCCACCACGCATGTTCAGTTGGCAGGTGCCAATTCCTTTCACTTCAGCTCTGGAGTTGTTTCCCACATAGATCCACTTAGTTCCAGTAGGTACTCGTCGGAATTCCACGAAGGATCCTCTATCCTTTGCTACATGGTCCGTCGCTCCTGAATCCACAGTCCACAAAGGATTAGACTCAGTTAAGAACACAGAACTCGACACAAAAGTAAAGTTCTGAAAAATACAAGGGGTGCATACCTTCTTTGGCTCACGACAGTCGCGAGCATAGTGACCCTTCTTGTTACAGTTGTAGCATTTCACCCTTGCTAGCTTCTTCATGCGAGGACGCTTTCCTCTATCATGTTGGTTAAACTTGGGTTTCTTCCCTAAAGGACCAGCTTCTTCCTTGCCTTTCCCTTTATCAAACCAGCTAGGGCGCTTGCGCTTGGAGCTCGAAGCTCCTTTTGAGCTAGAACTAGCATGATAGAGTTCAGCATCCGGCTTAGCCGCCAAGAGGCGGTTCTCTTCCAGCTCAAGATGACGCATTGCATCCTCCAAGGTTTTGATATTTTCATTTTGAGTCAGGTGCACCTTCATATGCTCCCAACTCTGAGGCAAGGAACGAATCACTGCTTGCACTTGCTGCTCATCTGTGAGGACATGGCCAGCATCTTTCGGCTCGTTATCATGTTTGACATCTTTCTAAGATGTTGCTTCATGGTCTGACCATGAGGCTTCTTATAAGAGTCAAACCTGATAGTGAGCTGCCTCAGTCTAGTCACCGAAGTATGACCAAATCTAGCTACCAATGCCTCCCACATTTCCTTGGCATTGTCAAAACGCCGAAACTCTCGCATGACGTCATTTTCCATGCTGCTCAGCAACGTGATGCGAGCAAGAGAATTCTTTCGTTTCCATGCAGCAAAAGCTTCTTTGTCTCTTTTGTGCTATGCAGTGGTTCCCTCTTCAGGTTCTACCATGGTCAGGTTAAGAGCCTCAAGTGCTTCTCGCTCTTCCAGCACATACTGGATTTTCATTTGCCAAATTTCATAGTTGTCACAATTGAGCTTTTCACCTTTGTTCAGCTCGGCAACTATGCTCTTTGTGGCTGAAGCCATTGATCTGAACAAATTAGACAAATATGCACGAATTATTAATGCCTATCATTTATGCATCCCTATTTACATAGACCCATTATATTAATGAATAATTTCAAGTAAGGCTTCAGAATCAAAAGGTCACTACGTTTCCAATCATCCTCCAAAAATCCTAACTTAAAACTATCATTAATATGATTGTCATATGCAAAATCAATTCTATGAAGTTACAAAAACTTCTATAACTACCCACAGCTAATTACCCACAGCAACCAGCAGTAACAGAAAGCAACATATAATTGATATCAAATAAAAACAATAATGCTTTCAATTAACATAACTAACATATAGGTTGCTTCATCAACAACAATCAGGTAGTTAATATTACATAATATGTCCACAAAGCACACTTAACATAAAACAGCCAATACAACTAACACCAAGTCAGCACACGAACTGGGAAAGATCCTCTTTTGTTCAATTTCTTGATCTTTTCCCTTGAAACAATACAGTAATATTCATTTACAAAATCTCTTATAATTTTCTTATAGGAAGCAGCTCCGTTGACATCCCATATGCGATTCAACACATCTTGCCATTCAGGTGGAAGAGTGTTTATGAAAAATCGCACTATCTCTGACTGTGACATAGGACGACCATTCCATATGACCTGTTGAATTTTCTGGTTGACTTCAAGGACGTGATCAATTAAGTCACCTCTCTCCCATCGATGATCGAGTCGGCTCGGCTATCGCCTTAGACTGCCCTATCCTTTCGTTCATCCAGAATCGCACGAATAGGTGTGCGCAACCTCAGGGGAGGCATTGTTCCTGCAACAAATGCAGAACAAAAATAAGGGATTACTTATAATCCACATAGACTTAATTGAAAAAGAAACACATTTTTTTTTTCGGTCAACGGTCAACGGTCGTCGGTCAACGGTCAACGGGTCAACGGGTCAACGGTCAGGTCGTCGGTCGTCGGACCGGTCGGACCGGAAAGACCGGTCGGACCGGTCGTGCCGGTCGAGCCGGTTCGGGCGAACCGTCGGCACGTGCCTCGCGCGTGCGCGGGCTGACGTCACGCAGACGTCAGTCGGCACGTGCCGCGCGCGTGCCGGGCGTCGCGGTTCGGGTCGGGTCGGGTCGGGTCTCCGGTCGGGTCGCCGGCCGGTGACCGCCCGCCAACCGGGCGTCATTGCGACGTCATCGATGACGTCACCCCGGCGGATTTCGACCGTTGGGTGACGTCGGACGCGTCGGTCCGCGGACCGGCGTGTGCCGGTTCGCCGCCGGCGGCGCGCACGCGCCGGTTCGCCGACCGGCGCGTGTGCGCCACGCGCTGGGCGACCCAGCACTTCCGGGCGCGTCGCGCCCACGCGCAGCTCCTTCCGGCCGCGCGTGTGGGCGCGTGCAGCGTCGCCCGGCGGCGCTCGACGTATCGCCAGACTCGTCTCGACATCACCTTTCTTCCTATGCCATTAGAATTTGATTTCGACTTATGCAAACTCGGAAAAAAGGCCGAAAAGCGCTCGGGTGTCGGGATTTCACGCCCGATCCGTACGGCCGAGAATTTATTTGCGAAAAATCAAAGAAAAAACATCAAACAGATCGGGAAAACGTGAACTAGGGCTCTGATACCAATGTTGGGAAGAACGGATCCCCGAAAACGCGGATTCGACACTAAATCGAATCCCTAAATCAATGCGGAAGACGAAGCCCGGGAAAACGACACGCATCACCGATCCTAAAGCACACCACGGATTCGAGCGTACCTTTTAGCCACAGATTAAACACCGACGTCGATGGAGGAAGAGAAACTGAGCAATTCCATCCGATGAAACCTTGAAGGGAGGAAGAACAAGCCGTATGCGTTACTGTTCTTTCTTTTTCCTTTTGAGAGAGAATACGCGCTGGAGAGGGAAGACGTGAATTCTGATTACAACCAACCGGCGTCTTCTCTCTCTCTCTCTCTTTTATACCTCCCCCCATCCACGGGCCATATTCCCGTGGGCCGGGCTTTTTGGGCCCAGCATGGGCGGACGGGCCTTAAGCCCAATTCCAACAAAGCCTTCAATCAACAACAATTTTTATCTAAACTTTTTCATGGGCGATGAATATATTTTTTGTTCATTGATTTTTGTAAGCAATACAAGTCATCAGTTTTTAGAAAATATTTTTCAAATCATTCATTTTTTATAAAATAAACATGACATTAATTTCAAATCTGTTGACAAAGACTTTGCTTAAAGAATGCATAGTACAAAGGACAAAAAGTAATTTCACGTGTTTCTCTTTGTCTCACGTCACCCAATCACATTGCTTTCTCATGCTATTCTTGTTTGTTTCCCCTTTGATAAAGGTCATGCCGTGCGACACGAATCTTAATTATTTCACAATTCTTTAGTTACATTGCACCAAAAAGATTTGAAGACCCTAGAACTATTTTTTCCTTTTTCCTTCTTTTTTTTTTTTTGCGTGGTTGTCATGACTAATTAAAGGATAATTTGAAGTTAATTAAAGGAAGTAAATCCGATTATGATCGAATGGGCCTATACATGGAGAGAATTTGGTCATCGGGGGAGGCAAAGTTGGCTTGCCGTGCACTTTGATGCGATGTGCCTAAGTTGCTTTCTCACATTTGAATAGCTTCGAATTCCCACTTCTTTCTATGGTCCTTTTCTCTACTTTTGCTTTTGGAAAGTATGATATTGAACACTCTCCCTCGGATTAGGATCATCTTCACCCATCAGGTACAGGCACATAACCAATCAAATTAAGTAAGGACATGTGGTGTCTATCTAATAATTAGCTAAAATTCATAATTACAACTTTGCCTAATTGGGTCTTTGTTTATAATTCCTTGTTTCTAGGGAAAAAGAGCAAACGAAAGGTTGGATGAGTGAACCAGATTCACATTCCCACGAATTTTTCAATGTGAACTCTCTCAATTATACCCTATCAAATGAAGGAGGAGAAGAAGGATCATTTACTTGACTTGGCTTGAACTATCTCACTTTTTCAGTTTAATATCATTTGCCAACGACAACTTGTTTACTTTTTTATTAGCTATATACCTTTTGAATTAAATATATACCTTTTTTTTTTTTATAATTCCAATAATTTTTAAAATAACAATGTGACTATATTAACATGTTAAAGATCATAATAGTAGCATGGACTTTGTCATTAATAATTCACCTATTAGTATTCAAGATGTGAAATAAAGTTTGCATATCCATATAACAAGTTCAATGCCAATACAGCATAGATCTAAAAGGTAGTATTTTGAAATAAATTCTTCTTCACCAAAGTAGAGACTTTGCTCTCTTTTATTTGCCATTCTTGTTTGTTTCCCCTTTGATAAAGATCATGTCGTGCGGCACGAATCTTAATTATTTCCTAATTACAGTCTTTTTCCCATGATGGTGTAAAGTTCATTTTTTTTGTTTGTCTCGTTCTAATTGGTCTTAGGTGATTGCTAAATTAAATAAATTCTTTTTAGTTACATCACATAAAAAAGATCTGATGACCCTAACACTATTTTTTTCATTTTCTTTTGCATGGGCGTCACGATCAATTAAAGCATAATTTGGAATTAATTAGAGGAAGGGAATCCAATTACGAATGAATGGGCCTATACGTGGTGGAAATTTGGTTGGGTGGCAAAGTTGGCTTGCCCTGTCCGTGGATGCCATGCGCCGATGTCGCTTTCTTACATGTGAACAGCTTCGCATTTCCTCCTTCTTTTTATGGTCTTTTTCTATACTTTTGCTTTTAGAAAGTAAGATTTTGAACAGCCTCCCTCGGATTAGGATCATTTTCACCTATCAGGCATAGGCATGAAACCAATCAAATCAAGTAAGGACACGTGATGTGTGTCTAATAATTAGCTAAAATCCTGTATTATGACTTTACCTAATTGAGTCTCCGTTTATAATTTCTTGATTCTAGAGATATAACAACAAACAAAAGGTTGGACAGATGAAACATATTCACATTCCCACGACTTTTTTCATGTGAAGTGTCTCGATTAAGCCCTGTCAAAAGAAGGAGAAGAAGGAGAAGTAGGATCATTTACTTGACTTGATTTTACAGATACAAACAGTTATGTACGTATTAAATTCGTTCAATCATGTGTCGCATTACTTTTTAACATTCTTGACAACTGACTTGTCCCTATGATCTTCTCTTTACCTTCGGCTGTCCTATCTTCCAGTTCTATCGTGACCTGCTGTGAGTGGAGGGGTTATCAGCAATTGTTAACTTATCTGCTTTTGGTTGTTGAGCATTATTCTGTTGGGCAGGTTCTGGAGAAATAGATGGTGACTAGTCTTGTGTGAATTCTCCCTCTCACAGGCGCTGTTTATCAGAGTCTATCCAATTCAGTCAAATAATGAAGCCGACCGATTGTGAGTCTTGCAATAATTGAAGTCTGGCTAAAAGTTTCACGTGAATGTCAAGTAAAATGAACATAAAATTTGTTAAAATAATATTTGACTATTGAATACCGAATTATACTAGTTTCTCACCGAATATAATATACTTGTGAGCACTTTAATAGGTTTTTTGCAATATTGTTAACAAGATACGAGGTGCCACTAAATAGCTTTTTCTATTGAATGAATTCAGCCCCTAATTTGATTTCTTTCTTATTGATTGCGTTAAAACTGTTTCAAATGAAGGATACTGATCTAGATCTTGTTGAAGAAGCAGCACTCTGATCTCATGTGATGGCCACCGGTGAAAATTCCCTTCTCTCTCTGTCAGCAAATCCCTTCATCTTCCAAAAACTCTTCCCTTTTTGGAAGCTCCCCTGTAGGCTCTTGGCTTTAGTTTTTGAAGCTGAGAACCTACTTAGCATTTGATTTTTTCTTTTCTTTTCCTTTGATTGTCTTTTCCTTTCTCTTCTCATCTGTTTTGGGAGTTTGTGCATGTGAACAAATTTCTACGCTGAGTTTGGTCATTCGTCCAATTGATAGCCATTGAGGAGGATATTTGTGACATGGCTTGACAACCTCTCCGAGACTAGGCCTCTCATCTCCTGATTTAGACTTAGATCTAGATCTAGGGGTTTTACTCTCTTGATTAAAATTTAGGTTTAGATTTGGGACTTCCTTATAGATATTTAATCTATGTTTTTTTAACATATTGATGTTGGTGTTTCTACATGACGATGGTGATGAGGACATTGAACCTAGACATGTACCACAAGTTGTTGCAATGGAGTGGGGGTTTTCGGTGTGTGCTCATCACTAAATTTGGTGATCAGTTGTTGAACATATATGGTGATAAATCTGGTCTTGAGGGATGAGAGGGTACTTTGAGGTATAGATTGTGCTTTGTTATTTGCATTTTGGCATATGCTTTGTTCGGTAGTTATAAGGATTTACTAGGCTTGAAAGTCTTCTATGTGCCTCTTGAGTATTATCCTAAGAAATGAATGGAATCTTCCTTTCGATTAAAAAAAATAAAAAATAAAAAAATAAACATCTCATGTGGTTATGGAAGAGACAAAACTACCGAACGAATATATTCATCTTTTTTTTTTTTTAAACAAGTTACTGCATTTAGTTCAATGTAAATTACTCTAGTCACATCCCAATCTTCATCAAAATGAAACATCCATTCATGAAAATTATTAAAATCTCCACACATTTTGAGAATACTCTGATTGGGCTCTTGTTACGGAAACAAGCGATCAAAGAGTAAAATTGAACAAGATAATAAATCAAATACTAGATTTTGGTGATTCGATTGATGTGACCTATGCTCACAAGGAAAACAACAAAGAATTTCAATATAAATCTAGCAATATAACAAAGATTACAACCATACTCAAGTCACTCAAATACTCTTAATATTTCCTAGCCCTTAATTATATCCAATAGCTCACACAATGTTTAGTCTCAAAATTTCTCATGAAATAATCTCTCAATCTTACAAAGGAATTCAAAAATCTTACCACAAAATTAATAAACTTCAAAACCTTTAATTGCTTTAGGGTGTAATTCTCAAGCAATTCACCTCTTGGATGCTCTTCACAACAAATACAATTCGTATATAGAGACAATAGCCAAATCCAAAACAGGGAACTTACTCAGGCTAGGTAACCATCATCAAATAGGAAACCAACTTTAATTAGGAAAAATATCCAAATTAGGAAAGTTCCCTTTTTAGGCTCAAACTCGAGATATGTTATCAATAATCTCCATCGTGATTCAATGCTTGAGTCAGGTCACAATCGATTCGCCATAACCCAAAACTTTGCCCCTACTCTCTTATGGCCCTTGATCGATTCAACCACCACAAACATATTTCAAGTCCAAATGGTGCTTGAACTTCGTCATAACCATTATTCAAGAACTTTTGCATTTTTTTCACTATCCAATTTTGATCACCTACGTATTCTTTGCATCCTCAATTTTTTTGGCATACTATTTAATTATTATGACCACACCAACATAATTTTAGCATATTAAACTTAGTATTTCTCTTGTTAAAATTTCTACAGTGTAGGAGTGATGTGTACAATTCTATATAATGAGTAGTAGCAATCTAATCCAATATATAATTTAAATTTGTTGACGAAGACTTTGCGTAAAGAATGCTTGGTTAGTATAAAGGACGCTAAGTGGTTCCACGGGTCATTCTTTGTCCCATGTCACCCAATCACATTGCCTTCTCATGCCATTCTTGATTGATTACCCTTTCCAAATTACATTTTTACTCCCAAGATGGTTAATGTTCACTTTTTCTTTGTCTAGTTCTAATTGGCCTTGGGTGATTGCTAAAAAATAATTTTTTTTTTAGCTACATCGCATCAAAAAGATAATTTGGAGTTAATTAAAGGAAGTAAATCCAATTACAATAGAATGGAGCCATACATGGAGGAAATTTGATCAGCTTGGGAGGCAAAGTTCGCTAGTTGAGCACTTTGATGCGATGCTCCTAAGTCGCTTTCTTACGTGTGAACAACTCTGGATTCCCACCATCTTTTTATGATCTTTTACTCTCTACTTTTGCTCTTGCTTTTGGGAAAGTATAATTTCCCTACTTTTGCTTTACAAAACTTCGGGTTCCCACCTCCTTGGTCATTTTCTCTCAACTTTTGCTTTTGTTTTTGGGAAAATATACTTTCTCTACGTTTGCTTTTGCCTTTTGAAAAGTAAAACACTGAACACTTGCCCACGGATTTTCAATATGAAAGGATCATCTTCACTCATTAGGCACAGGCACGTAATTATTCATATCATATAAGGACATATGTGTTCATAAAATTCTAAACGCAAGTGAACGTGTCGAACAGGTAATATAATGATAAGAAAGAGTTTCATCCCACAGAGATCGATGATTAATAAACTAATTAAATACTAAAATAGATTAATTCTAAAATTTATCTAACAGATCAAAATATAATTAAGAATAAATTAGAAACAAAATTTAGAGACTAAATGCAGTAAATCAATCAAATAAATATGTTAAAGCATCTGATTTCACCATAACCATTAGATATAAATTTCAGATAGTTGTGGATACAAAAACGATATCAAACATGTGATAGCGGAATTATCTAATCTATTTACTATCATATCTCTAGGTATAACAAACTTACTTAGCTTATTAATCCACTATATCTCTTTGTGAATTAAAATAAACATGAGTGCATTAACAACTATGAATATTCTCGGCTTACAATGAGTCTTTTAGATCACATTATCACCGAAAGCTACACGAATAACGCAGTATATCTCTATCCACGTTTAATTCATGATTATATGTTATAATGAACAATTGCATATTATCACTTCTCAGTCTCAAACATGCACATTAGATCATTCAAGTGGTGGCCAATCACTCAAAAGCATTAAGCACAATAATATATAACTCACATGAATGAAATCAATTGCAAAACATAAAAATAATGAAATTCACATCGTCATGGTTAGGCTACATCGCAGCCCTGACAAAAGAAAATTAGAACATAGTAGAAGAAGAAATAAAAATATAAATTAAACTCTGCATCTTGAATCAAAGAACAAGAACTATGTTACCACTTTTGTCTTCTCTTCAAAATACTTGAAAAACTCTAAGAAGAATGAAAAACGATCTAACAAAAACCTCACTCTCAATGTTCTCCCATTTAGAGGATATATCCAAGCTCCAAGCAATTGCGCATAAAATTAGGGAGTAAATCAGATGATTCTGATTTGATATCTATCTTCCACTGCTTCTTGATTTGAATTTCTGATTTTTTGCTATTCTTTTCCTTATCTTCTCCATATCTCATTATTCTGCATAAACAAGGAAAATTTAAATGATTAAAAGGAAATCCAAATATTTTCTCATAGATATTGCATTATTTGTTGCCTAAAATAGGTAAAATAACTCTATTTTTATAGAGTTATCAATATGCTATGTGTCTAATAATTGCCTAAAATATGGTATTATGACTTTCCATAATTGGGCTTTTTTTCTTTGTAATTCCTTGATTTCAAGGAAGTAAGATGTTCCCATAACTTTTCTCATGTGAACTGTCTCGGTTACATCCTATCAGAAGAAGAAGAAGGAGAAGAAGGAGCATTTACTTGACTTGAACTATCACACTTATTCAATTTAATGTCATCTGCCAACTACAACTGCTTTAGTGACTAGCTATTTACCTTTGGGATTAAATATATGCCTAGTTTTTATAATTCCAATCATTTTTTATATAATAAGGTGATTTTATTAAAATTTTAAAGATCATACTATAACAAGGTTAATTTTGTCGTTATTAATTACTAATTCAACTATAAGTATTCAAGATATAAAATTGAATTTAAATATTAATATAATAAGTTAAATGCCAGTTCCACATGGTTTTTTTTTTTTTTTTTTGTAGTTTTTGGTCTGTAGCCCCACATCGGTTTAAAAATTAATATATCGAAATAAATTCTTCATCACCATAGTAGAGATTTTGCTCTTTTATGTATTAAACTATTTTCAAATTTAATAATAACAAATGATATTCTAATCAAATATAACAGGACATCATAAATGTATTATTCAAGGCAAAAATATACATTATAATTGACAAATGGAAGTAAAGTTGATTATAAATTGTGAAATGTCCAACTTCAATGGTCAGTTAATAGTGTCTAATTTTGAGTACGGAAAGTCGGGAATTTAGATGTGCGGAAAAGACTGAAGTCGTCCATTCTACTAAATGACCCAATAATTTAGAAATTGGAAAGACACAATTGTCAATGGACAAATCAAGGGCCCCACGATGTTTCAGCTCTATTGACTATCAATAGGTAGTTAGGTACCATGCTTATCACGGCCTTGTAATTTTTTCAACTTGAGAGGACTGTGAAAAGATCTGTCATACCATTCTTGTTTTGATGACATCAGCATGTCTTAGTATGGGAAAATACATTGCCCCCAATTATATATTCGGAATTACTTTGAAACAACATCGCAAGAAAACCAAAAAAGACTTGAGCTGAAAACGCTTTGTTACAAATCCTCATGGACGTTCCCCATGGAGATTGAGTTTTACTCAAGTCATTCTCATGCTTAACTACTATCATTCTTCTATTAGGGAGTGTCTTGCCTTTGTTAGAAGTAGACGGGCACGAGATTGATCGGCTGGCTCTGTTGGAATTCAAGACCCGAATAGCTGATCCTGGCCGGATTTTGAGTTCGTGGAATGATACTAGCCACATCTGCAAATGGTACGGTGTCACATGTGGCCATAGACACCATAGAGTCATCATATTGGACCTCCGCTCCAAGAACTTGTTTGGGTCCGTGCCGCCCCACATTGGTAACTTGAGCTTTCTTAGGGAAGTCCATCTGCAAAACAATAGTTTCCGCTCTGAAATTCCCTCGCAATTCGGTCGCTTATTTCGGTTGCAGAAGTTGTCCCTCAATAACAACTCTTTTAGCGGGCAAATGCCTTTGAATATCTCCCATTGCTCTAATTTGCTCGTTCTTAACTTAAGCTGGAACATGCTCAAAGGAAATTTGCCTACAGAACTCAGCTTCTTGTCCAAGCTCCAAAAACTTCTACTTCACGAAAATAGCTTGACGGGAAACATTTCGCCATTGGTTGGAAACTTATCCTCTCTTCAAATATTCTCAGTATGGTCAAATAGCCTCAGCGGTACAATTCCGGAGATTTTCGGCCAACTGAGAAATCTGAACCATCTCTCTCTCGGCTGGAATAATTTTGTTGGTACGATTCCTATCTCATTTTTTAATATATCCACCATGATAAGAAGGGGGCTTACCTAGCAATTTAGGCTTCACTCTTCCGAATCTCGAGGAAATCTTTTTGAATGACAACCACCTCACTGGACTCATTCCTAAGTCAATATCCAACGCCTCTAGCCTCAGTCTAATCCAAATCAATCAGAACAACTTTACCGGGAAAGTTCCTTCTTTCTCAAAGATGGGAAGACTCTATTGGTTTATGATTAGCGGAAACAACTTTGGAAGTGGGCAATCTGCTGATTTGGACTTCCTCTGCTCTTTAACCAATTCCACAAACTTAAAAATAATTGGTTTATCAGCCAATGCTTTTGGAGGACCAATCCCCGACTGTATCGGTAACCTCTCTATCACCCTTTCAGAGTTATGGTTAGGTTCCAATCATATTTTTGGAGCCTTACCTTCTGGAATTGGAAATCTCATCAATTTGGAGATCTTGTATATGGCGCTCAATAACATCTCTGGGAACATTCCTTCCGAGATAGGAAATTTGAACAAAATGAAGCATCTAGATTTCTCCCAAAACAATTTCTCCAGGCAGATACCGGAATCTATCGGGAATTTAAGGATGTTGATCGAATTGTCCTTATATGGCAATAATCTTTCAGGCTCAATACCTTCATCTCTAGGAAATTGCCATAATCTACTTCTCTTGGACCTTTCGATCAATGACCTCAGCAGTACCATACCCCCGGAAATTGTGGGTCTCTCATTTTTGTCGATTTCTCTCAATTTGTCTCATAATAATCTTATAGGCTCCCTTCCAAGAGAAGTTGGAAACTTGAAAAATCTTGGTGAACTATGTCTTAATAGGAACAGATTATCTCAACAGATTCCAAGCAGCATCGATAGTTGTACATCCATGGAACGCCTATATATACAAGACAACTTTTTTGAAGGGCCCCTACCATCACTGAGTTCCATGAGAGGCCTTCAAGTTTTAAATGTTTCCAACAACCGATTGTCTGGCCAAATTCCAAAATATCTAGAGTCACTCAATCTGACGAATCTGAGCCTATCTTACAACAATTTTGAGGGTGCATTGCCTACAAGAGGAGTTTTCAAAAGTGCCATTTCAACTTCAGTTGTTGGAAACAAGAAGCTTTGCGGGGGTCTGCAAGATTTTCAACTACCCAAATGCAACTACAAAGTGTCAAAACGAACAAGAATAAGTAGAATTGCAAAAATCATGATATCCACATTCTCTACTCTTGTAGGTGTAGTTTGCATACTCATTTTGTTATACTTCTTCTGGTTTGGAGATAATAAGAAAGTATCAGCTTCAAGCTCTTATAAAGATGGGCTTTTGCATGTTTCTTATCACAATCTATTGAAGGCAACAGGTGGATTCTCCTCCACCAATTTGCTCGGCATGGGCAATTTTGGGTCCGTGTACAAAGGGCTTCTTGATCAAACTCAATCGATCGTGGCCATCAAGATTCTCAACCTTGCACGTCATGGAGCTTCCAAAAGCTTCATAGCCGAGTGTCAAGCCTTGAGAAGAATCCGACACCGTAATCTTGTGAAGGTACTCACGGTATGTTCTGGGTTTGATTTTAATGGAAATGACTTCAAGGCACTGGTCTATGAATTCATGTCGAACGGGAGCTTGGATGAATGGTTGCACCCAACTGCATCACAATATACAAAGAGAAGCAAGTTAAGTCTACTTGACAGAGTGAATATTGCCACCGATGTTGCTTCTGCACTAGATTATCTCCATCATCGCTGTGAAAAACCGATAGTTCATTGTGATTTAAAGCCGAGCAATGTCCTTCTTGATGATGAAATGACTGGACATGTAGGCGATTTTGGGCTTGCCAGGTTCCTTCCAGAAGCAACGCATAAGTTATTAGGCGATCAATCAAGCTCTATCGAATTAAAAGGATCTTTTGGCTACATAGCCCCAGGTAATAATGCAACAGTTAGGTCTTTTAGTTTATTTCCTTATATCAAACACGCAATTGGAGATAGGTTCTTTTTAAAAAAAAAAAGTATAGACATGAAACATCATCAAGACTATATTTCAATCTCAATTATTCATTATGCATCACTATGCTCTATTCTGCTCACTATTGTAGAGTACGGCTCGGTAAATGCAATATCCACAAAAGGAGATGTGTATAGCTTTGGAGTCCTCATTTTGGAGATGTTCACAGGCAAGAGGCCGACCGATGACATGTTTAAAAATGGGATGGACCTTCATCGCTTCGCTAAGGCAGCTCTAGTAGACGAAGTGGAAAAGGCAATCGATCCTCTTCTACTTCAGGAAATTGACAAGTTAGAGAAAAGACAAACCGTCCCTCTGGATGGCAAGAACAAAAGCTGGTTTAGTTCTCTGGAGTGTTTGGTTTCAATCATCGAAATTGGAGTCATTTGCTCTTTTGAGTCTCCAGGGGAACGAATGGACATCTACGATGCATTGACTAAACTCCAAGGAATCAGGAAGAAACTTCTTGAGTTCATTGCCATTGCCTAGTTGATGTGAAATCTGAACGTCATATAGAGTCATGGGGTCTTCTTGGTCATTGCTTTGTCTAGAATAGGATGTGGAATTTCGCCATTATTAGACAATTTGAATCTGGCAACAACATAACCACAAGTAATGGAGACTAGTGACTTAGCAATCCAAGGAAGATCAAAATAGTTTATGTTGTTTTACGCAAATGATCACTGTCCTTCAGCTGTGTGAAAAATAAATGTACTTTGTTTTGCTTTTGCCCAAAAAGATAGAAATTGTAATTTGTTTGAGAAGTACCTAATATAAGTATCTGTAGACATTTGGTAACATGGATTTTCTTGCTCTCTTGCAAACATGGCCTTTTTATTGTGGAAAAACCATATGCGTTGTGATGGAGACCGAATAAGAGTGCGGACAGCTTTTGGGTGTCTAGATGGCTCTTCTGAGGATAGGGCGAGAGATTCACCTGTGGAAGTAACGCCTTTTCTCTTCGTAACAGAGAAAGCTGCCTTAGCAATGAATGCCCATTTTGGCTACAATTTTTCAGTTGTCTAACTTTTGAATGGAGTTAAGCGGATAGACTCTATGTTTTCTACTACACGTTTATTATGTGAGCTTTCTGTCTATAGTTTGCACTATAGAAACTCTGCTAAGCTTTTGGCAGGATTCTTTGCTGTTTGTGGTGTTGCGATACATGGTCTCGTCATTTTCATGTCATAGGACATGGTTTTAGTCTTCAAAATTTTGAAAAGTCCTTTTAGCTCAAGAAGTTATTCCTATATGCAATTCACTCAGTACAGTTCGGGATAAGAATAGTAGGAATATTATAACTTCCGTACGACGTTCGCTTGATATAGAGGAGTTCCTTTCTCAGTAAAATGTGATCTTTTGGAAGCTTCGGTGATCATCGCAATTCGATTTATTGTCTTCTTCCTAGCGATCTCCTGTCTCTTATCACCCTCATCAGTGTAAGATTGCTGGTCTATGTCTCCTCCGCGTGCATGGTGCTGCTATCTTGTTAGGTTTCCTGGATTAGTTTCCCTTTCAGATGTAATGACGGCTCTCCCTCTGAATTGGCAATTTTGCTCATAAATTCATGGTTCTTTTTGCTTGGGCAGCTGTGCGTGCATCGACTTGCATTTCTACATTAATGATCATTGCCGCGCACTTTCAGCCGGCCATTTGTCATTGCTCATATATTTTCCTCTAATTCTATTATAAGTTTGTGCTTGCTCCAGTCTGAGATTGGCTCTGGGTTTGTGACTCCTAGGGTTTACTCTGGGCATAAGCCAAGACTGGACATGGTCATCTCCTTTTCAATGGGCAGTCTTTTTCTCTGTAGTGACTTGGTTAAGTTTATCGTGCATTCTCAACAACGGCTCTGTAAATGAATATTTGTTTGTACTGCTGTGAATGTCAAAAAATTTGGAGATCAAATTTGCAATGTTATCAATATGCTCAGCAGGAATTTTACCAAACTTTTCGGAAATTTTCAATCATGAGCTCGACTATACAATTCTGTCAAGTTTCTGTTATCCTATGTGACTTTCTTTAAAGATTCAGAGCTAGTCACATACATAACTTGATCCTCAGAGGTCAGGGATCTTCTTAAACAGATTCTTCGTGATGCCAAAATCATTTCATAATTTTGTAAACGAGAAAACAGGAGCTAAAATAAGAAGCCCAAAGGACCACAATGAAATAGTCCAAATGTCTGAATCATCAAATTGCGAAGTACAAGGATGTAATTGAGAACACCGTGACCTAATCACCAGAAGTGTTATGATAACTGCACGTGAAACGATAACAACCTCCACAAACCACGAAATTGAAACTTAAGAAAATTCAAGAAGTGAAATTACGTAGGGCTCAGCTTGGAGTGAAAGGCCTGGGATCACAAAGTTAGGTTGATGGAAGAGGAGATCATACTGGCAAGCATGGATTGCATTTTCATCTGGTGCTGAAGCTTCATCATCATAAGTCCTACATCTTCGGCCTCATCTCCTCCATCATACTCCGATGCTTCCACTGCTTCAGGCTCCACACAGCCCAAGTGCGGGTGGTAATCGTAGTCCGTGCGCCAGCAGCTCTCGCCGATGCTTCCCCAGCATATGTCGCCGATCAGGCTCTGCTCTTGCGATAGGGATGATATAACGGGAGATGGGGCTCGTGGTCCTCGTGCTTTGCCGTTGCCGCCAAGTCGGCGCACTCCTGGTGGAGGTCATAATGGCAGATCAAGCAGTGGTGGGAGGATGTGTCCCTATCGTTCAAGGGGAAGTGCATTAAACATGGCTATTTAGACATTATCTAGTATATATAATTGTTTGCACCGAAGTTTGAATTCAATTTGAGCGAAACAATAATGTGCACAAAGAAGATTGAAAATTGGTCAATCATCTCGCGCTCTCTCTCTCTCTCTCTCACTCACTCACACGCACACACACACTACTGAAGCTGGGGTTAACTAATGAGTTTACCACATGCGTGAAGTGGTCGTGGAAATATACACGATTGGACAGCTAAATTACCAACTTATTTTATGTTCCTCGTATGCTTTTTAAAATGACATAAGTACTTTTGGTCCTTTTTTTCCTAGTCGATTGAAGTTGTATAACTTTTCTAATCAAGTCCGTTCGGCTCCAAATCTAAACAATTGGAACTGACAAATCTTATTCCCATAATTTCACATTTTCCTCTATTCTACTTTGATGACCTACGTGTTCATCCAATCCTCAAATTTTTCTTGACCCGAACATAGTATTAGATTCAATCGTCTCCCCTTTGATAGACACGCATACTAAATTTCAAACAGGCGAAGGAATCTATTGAATTTTACTTAATTAAAGGGACTATCCATTTAGTATACTCTCAAGCGAGTAATCTTTCTTACTCTTCGTTATATAACAATGAGCCGTTTGGGTCAAAGCATTTGACTAATCCCCTTTGAGTATCGCAGTCCCTCTACCCCATATAACATGGGTAATTATTGGTGATATATAGGTCTATGCTCTTGGTACCTCAAGAGAAATGTACAGGTGCGGTAATTCAAACTCAAATCATGAGCGAAAAAAACAGACACGATGGGAATTTTCTGCGACAAGGGTGTTTTTTTTATCAATTAGGATTGGTCTATTAAATGAGACATATATGAACCCACCAACCAAATTTTAGCATATTAATTGATTAGTATATCTCTCCTTACTAATTCAACAATCTACGGGTGATTTGTACAAACTTATACAATGAGTCGCACGAATCTAATCCGATATAAATTATACGTTTAATTATAGCCTCATGTTAGGGAAGTGTGCTCCTTCTTGTTAAAGTATAATTTGATCTCGAGGAATCTTACAAAAAATTTGGCCAAGAAATAAGCCAGTGCATACAAACACGAGTTAAAGCGTCTGGTTTTTTTTATTCGGATTGATCCTCCGATAGTTAAGTTATTGAAGAAAAGATCTGTGTAGGTACTAATCTTAACAGGAAGAAAATGAGGAAAAGATCGGAAACTTTACTTGAGACCTTTATGCAGCATTTTATAGACAAGCTTACAGCTAACATAATAAGATTTGGTTGAGACAAATGTATGTGGGGACTTTGCCATGACAGATAATGGTTTGGTTGGAATGTATTCTTTTGGGACAATTATTTTTAAAAAAAAAAATCATAAATTCACTGTATGGCCGTAATCCAGTATTAGACTTTTTAATGTGGCCAATATAGTCCTAAGCCACCTGACAATTTTTCAATGTAATCCATCCAACTAATTCATTACAAAAATTGCTAATATGACGGTCCAATTAGCGTTTCCCATTATACGTGACACGATCGGGAATTAACATAGACAATTTTTTAAATGCAACGATGTTATTCTGAATATATTTTTTTAGATTTTTTCTTTATTTTCTATTCTTTTTTTTCTTTTTTTTTTGTCCATTCTTTTGTTATGTTGTTCAGCATTTTCCCTCTACTTGTCGTCAAGGACTCCAAATGACTAGTGAAGGTTGCAGCTACAGGCAATGGTCGTGACGCCCTCGTGTAGATTTGGGTGATGGTCTAAGATCGCCCTTGGCCAAATTAGGCAATGATGTTGTAGCCCTCGCCATGCCCTCGCAAGCCAATGCTGAGACCCCAAGGAATAGTGAGGGGATGAAGATGAACAATAGAAGGAAAGAATAGTACAAAAAAGAGAAAAAAGAAAAACTCAATTTTTGAATATGTGGGAAAATATATAATAAGTCTATTATTCATGTTAAGGAGATAACTTTTTCAAGTAGCATTGAATGTGGTAGCCCCGTGTAAAAGAGTCACACTGATCACCTTCAAGCCATGTTATAGAAAAATCTCTAGCCCGATACTTTCATATACTTAGAGTTATGACTCAAATTCAATATCTCGTAATGAATGTGAGATTTGACATTTGCCTACGTATTCTTTCTATTCTTAATTTTTTTTTGGCATACAATTTAATTAGGGTTAATATTCTGAAAAACTCCAAATAAATATACCTGTGACAAATTTACCCAAAATTATTTTTTTTACCATAAAAAATTCCAAACAAGTACACCTGCGACAAATTTACCCCAAACTAATTTATTCGACCGCAAAAAACCCCAAACTGATAAATTTGTGACAAATATACCATCCACTAAATTGGATTAATACCACAATAAAATCACAAAAATTGTAAATTGTGACAAATGGAGTGTAAAATCCTAAATTGATATATCGATCAACTATCACGTGTCATTTAACTTAATAATTTGACGGTAAAATTTAACAAAAATTAACAGAAGGTAAATTTGTCACAAGTGTACCAGTTTGGGGTAAATTTGTCAAATGTATACCAGTTTAGGGTTTTTTGTGGTTAAAAAAATAGTTTGGAGTAAATTTGTCACAGGTATATCGGTTTGGGGTTTTTTAGGGTATTAACCCATTTAATTATTATGAACACACCAATAAAATTTTAGCATATTACACTTAACTAGTATTTTAATTTCTTACAAATCTACAGTCTAGGGTGATATTTATGACTCTATATAACAATTCGCAGGAATCTAAATTTATTTTGATGCTTCATTTATTTTGCAGAAAACGAATGAATTGGAAAACTTCTTTCTATGAATGATCTCTTGTATCGCTAAAAGAAATCATTAATGAAAAATGTTTTCATTATCGACAACAATTTTTGTCTAAACATTTTCATGGGCAATAAAAATATTTTTCATTTATTTAGTTTTGTAAGTGACACAAGCTATTAGTTTTTGGAAAATATTGCAAATAATTCATTTTTCATAAAACAAACAAAGCTTAAATTTCAAATTTGTTGACCAAGCCTTTGCCTAAAGAATACATCATACAAAGGACATAAATTAATTCCACGTGTCTTTCTTTGTCCCACGTCACCCAATCACATTGCCTTCTCATACCATTCTTGTTTGATTCCCCTTTGATAAAGATCATGTTGTGCGACACGAATCTTAATTATTTCCTAATTACAAGTCTTATTTCCAACATGTTTATTGTTCATTTTTGGTTTGTCTAGTTCTAATTGGTCTTACGTGATTGCTAAAAGAAAAAAGAAATTCTTTTTAGTTACATTGCACCAACAAGATTTGAAGGCCCTAGAACTATTTTTTCATGGTTGTCACGACTAATTAAAGGATAATTTGAAGTTAATAAAAGAAAGTAAATCCAATTACAATCAAATGGGTCTATACGTGAAGAGAATTTGGTCAGCATGGGAGGCATAGTTGGCTTGCCGTGCACTTTGATGCAATGCGCATAATCGCTTTCTTACATGTGAACTACATTGAACTCCCACCTTCTTTCTATGGTCTTTTGCTATACTTTTGCTTTTGGAAAGTATACTACTGAACATCCTCCCTCATATTAGGATCATCTCCACCCATAAGGCACGGGCTCATAACCAATCAAATCAAGTAAGGACACGTGGTGTGTCTCTAATAATTAGCTATTTGTTTATAATTCCTTGACTCTAGAAAATAAAAGCAAACAAAAGATTGGGCGGATGAAATAGATTGATGTTCCCATGACTTTTTCCATGTAAACCGTCTCAATTACGCCCTATCAAAAGAAGAAGAAGGAGAAGAAGGATCGTTTACTTGACTTGACTTGAACTATCACATTTTTTCAATTTAATATTATTTGCCAATAATAACTTGTTTATTTTTTGACTAATTATGTGCTTTTAGGATTAGATAGAAGAAGTAAAGTCTCTCTAATTCCTCCTCCCAATGTGGACGATCTTGCACAGGTTGACAGTCTAATGCGGTGTAATTTTGTGCCAAAAACTCAAGGTACAAGCAGTGAATATGAAGAAATGGCTCACCAACCACAAGTTTGAGGGTGTGGGCGCTTGGCCCCTTCCTCAGATCGGCTGCAACACCCATGCCAGTTCTAGCCAAGCAAGGGCATCGCAGCCCTCACCCGATTTGGGCCTACCTAGTGCCAGTGAGGGTCAGCCAGCGACCGTCACCAGCCCTAAATGGAGGGAAAAAACTGAAGAAAATAAAAGAAAGAAAAAGAATTATAAAATATCACTTGTTGGGTGTAGAAGTGTCATAGAGTTAATATAAGAAAATTGTACCAGGCTACTAGAGAAACATTTATTTCTAATTGCAATACAAGTATGACACTCCAATTAAATATCATCTCCCACAATTATTAGAATTTAATTTTCTCACACCACACACAAAACACTTAAGCAAACTAGCTTACATGATGGGGGTAGGGACGCGTAAGTTTCGAGAGTGGGTTGCGACTCCCACGCCCTGCAAGAGGCAGGGCACAAGTCTGCGAGTGAGTGTAGAGTAGGAATAGAGTAGGACCGAAAAAAAAAAAAAACTAGCTTACATGATTAAACACCCACAACTCTCATTTTTCTCTCCCTTACAAACGGGCAACTTTCTTTTTTCTCTCTTATTGTGAAGCTGCGGTCGGTGCGGCTTTTGAGTGGCTCTCACTAAAGCTCATATTTTGTGGCTTGCCAAACGAATGCTTATGATGGCCTTATTTATGGGATAAATACCTAAAATCTATTATACATACACCAATACAGTCATCAACTTTTCAATTTTCTTAATATAGTCTTAGATCTTTGCGTGAAATTTTAATGTAATATTTGTGGTTGATTGCCATCGAGAAAATTACTGACATTATGTTTAATCATTGCCAGCCGTCCTACATAGCACTAGACAACTTTACTCAAAAATAACATTCTATGGATCGCTACGATGACAATTTCCCTCAATAAAAAATTCAGCAACCATGTTAAATTACTTTTGGAACTCTTCAACTGCCTTGCCGGCTATCGTGACCTGTCCCTCGGGAGGGGGGAGGATAGGTTTAAGAGTATTGCCTAAAGGATAGACTTAAGGCCTATGATTAGGCACAACTCTCCAACTCCATACCTCACACAACATTGGGGTGTTCTTAAAAAATTCGCTAAAAGGAGTTGCCACTACCTATTGGGGCCACTAGCCTATTGGGTCAGCTAGAAACCAAGTGAGGCATGTGAGTGTACCTCACTTCCTATGCAACTAGAGACTCTAGGGTCGGGGACTTGATTACATTAATTAACCAATTAATGCACTTTCAGTACCTAATCTTGTTCATTTTATAAAAATATGTTATTGTCAAACAATTTATATTAATTTTATACCTATCTACTAACATGTGAAATGATCATACGGGTGCACAATTATTAAAATAACAATTAGCAGCTAAGGAAAAGTGATTAAATAAATTGCATGAAAGAGCAGAAATTTAACATCAAAGAAAAGATAAATGTTAATCCTAACTAGACTAAAGGGAAGCCAAATTCAATATACCAAAATTGCATAATCAAGGGTATTCGCCTTTAAGAACAATTGAAATCTTTAAGGCAAAGCCTAAAGGCTTATTAAATTTCAAGCACAATCTCATACCAAAAGACTCCCACATTTTAAGAAAAGATTATCTAAGAACTAATTTTTGAAGCTTTTCTAGGAATTTTAATTTTTTTAAGAATTTTTTATGAATGTCATTAATATTTCTTAATATTAACATGTAAGAAAACTGACCGGGTCAAGAGACCTGACCCAAGTAAACCGACCCGAACCCTATCGGATCGGATTGGATGAAAAATATTAACCCTAAAAGCCCACTCGGAATTAAATAAACCATCCAAAGAGCACTTTCCCTTGTTCTTAATTTTTGGCCCAAACTCTAAAAATAACCTAGCCCACAACAAACCAGCCCAAAACCCTTCTTTTCTTACGGACGACCAACCCACAACTAAAAAGCCCGAAGCCCACGTTACTTTCTATTTCTCTATTTTTTGGCTTCTTCTCTTTTTCTCTCTTTTCTTTTATTGTTTTTGTCTTTTTCTGTTTTGTCCTCTTCCTCTTCATCCCCTACCTCTCTCCCTTCTTCCTCCCCGAAGTCCTCCCACGTCTGCAACAAGCCGAACGCCAAATGGAGAAATGCAACCCTCAGCCGAAATCCGGTTTTCATTGGTTATCCCTCGCTGGTCAGCTATTCCGACCCGCTCTATGCCACCGCCGGCCTCTGGCTGGCCGGAGGTTGTCATCGACGCCGAACTAGCTCTGGCGAAGAACTTTCATGCTCTAAAATCTTGTGAGACGAAAAAAATCTAATGATTCGGGCATTAGCATCGGAACGGACAAAAAAACACAAAGAAGAAGAATCAAGCTCATATGAAGATGGTATCACAGAAACGAATCTCGCAAAACTCAGTTCAGACTCTCATTTAAGCATTTTATCAAACATGCTGTGTGCACTGAAGAAACATGAACGTCGGAGCCTCCTTCCCTTCTCGTGCGAGCGAGCTCCTCCACTTCCTCTCCTTCTCACTCTTGACTGACTCCTCGTCACTACACGCCAAGGAACGAGGCGGTTTTGACGTACCGGAACTCGAGCTCGACACGAGGTCGCCCGACTCCGACGGCACGCTGACTTTTTCCAGCGAGACCGGATGCGGAAGCAGAAGAGGCGGTTCACCCCGTGCTCCTTCCGACTGCCACTCTTCTGCCCCTGCTCCGTTCTCTTTCTCCCGGTGCCTTCATCCCCCCCCGGTTCACCCCCTCCTTCTGTCCTGTCCGCTCCTTCTCATCTGCCCTCATCTGCCCTTCCTCTTGCTCTCTGCTGTGTTTTCTCTGCCCTCTCTGTCCCCTGCTGTTGCTGCTTTTCCTTTCTGAGGTCTTTTCTCTTCTTTTTCCTATTTTTTTTTTTTCTTTGTTGTTGTTGTTGTTTTTTTTTTTCCTTTTTTTTTTAATAAATAGATGTCAACACCGGCTTCTTCCTTTAACCACTTCAATTGTATGCCACTATCGAAAGGAGAAGACGAGTAGGGTCGACTGGACTTGAATCCTCGCACTTCTTCAGTTAAGCGCATTTGCCAATTGTAGCTTGTTTACTTTTCTAGCTATCTATATATTGGCGGAGTTTAATACAATACCTAGGTTTATTTACAATCACATAACCATAATATGATAATGTGGACTCTGTTGTCATTAATCAATGATTTGTCTAGAACTATTCAAGATGTAAAATTTACTTTCCGTGTTGATATGGGTGTAAAAGTAAAATTTTTGAAGTAAATTCTCCTTCACCATGGTAGACTTTTTTCTCTTTTCAGTCTAGGAACTATTCAAATTTTAAAATGAAAAACTATATTAAAACGCATAATGTGCCACGTTACATACGACACTTTTAGCTAGAACAATCTACAAGACCTGGCAGGTACAATAGGGATAGTGGTACTCGAGGAGGATCAGGAAATGACGCTTTAATCGGTTCCGTTCTTGTCCCTATGAACGTCGCGGTACAGGAAACTTCCGTTCAGGTAGAAAGAATACTCCTGAGAGGTATGCACGCAATTGTTTTCAGTTATAATAGAGCAATTGATTATTTGCTGATTGAAAAATAATGTGTGCATGTAGCAGGGCAATTGGAGGTGCTGGAGGTGTCAAGGTCTCTTCTGTCGCATCTCTTCTTCGTGGTTGTCTGGGTGGACAAATCTGCTTGGTCAGTCTTTCGATGTGCGAACTATGGCTAATAGATTTAACTGTTTGATGTTCGTGAATGCTCATTTTGATGTTTCGGTCTGATGATATTGCTTGCTTGACTTCTAAAGTCAAATTTGGCCTTACTCTCAATTCTTTGATGGGTACTGGATTCTCTTTCGGTTATATGCTTCAGCGATTGCAAATGCATCTGAGATCATTCTTGGTTGGTCGACTTCTTCATTGGCATTTGCGACTGCATAGTGCAGACAGCTTTTTGGTGTCTAAAAGTTTCTTTTGAGGATAGGGCGAGAGATTCACCTGTGGAAGTAATGCCTTTTCTCTTTGCAAAAGATATAGTAATTTTCATATTTTCTAATAGTTGAAATACCATGCATGCAAACTTTATATTACACTTATGGCCCAAGATTCAAAGTTCTATGAAATCAAGAATATTCTAATCACATTATTAGGAAAGTTGCAACCCTTGCAAAGGCTATAAGATGTCCCGAGGAGGTTTGACGGATTACTGAGCGGGCACAAATGGTGCCTCTTGCCCGTCGGTGCTAGCACTTGGTACAGGCCTCCCAAACCCTACTAATCTCAACTTGGTTTTCTTATTTGATTTACTTTGGAGTCATCGTTAACCCATTATGGGTTGGTTAGAAGCTCAAGTAAGACATAGGAGCTTGTTTTACTCCTATGATCAAGAGATTCGCAAGTCTAGGTACTTGATTGCGCTAGATTAACTTAATGCACTTTTACTACCTTTTCTCTTTTAAAGAGGATTTTTTCTTTTTATATTTTCTAATTTTACTCCTTAACATGCCTCTAGATGTCCATGCACAAATACTCAAGCAAATTAATCAATAATAAAGCATATAAAATATGGAAAGCGAAATAGCTGGAGCTGTATCGGACAAAATTAATGAAAAACCTTGCAAGACCCCCGTGAACGGTAAATGGAAAGTATAATCAATAAGTAATCTAAACCCTGTGGATGTCTTAAGCTACCTTTAAAGCCCCAAAACTCATTTGCAAAGTTTAATCTTTTTCTTTTTATCAGTTTTTATCCTTCACATTTATTTAATGATAAAAGCCCATCAAAACCTAAGAATAAACTAAATGCTGACCAATCTTGTAATACGATTCCAAATCTTACAAAATTTAGCACCGATGACTAACTGACATTCATTTGGACTTTTAACTTCATGTTTCCTGCAGGAACAGAGTTAGCACACGCCGAAACAGGACGTAACGCAACGATGAAAATCAAGACGAAAACTTAATTAAACCTGATGTAAGGATGGAGGACACAAATATGTGCGAGTAAACAGTGTTGCCAAATTAGTCATTAGAAGCAAAGAAAGCACCTATTGGCATGACATGTTTTGCACATATTTTCGAAAATCATACCCAGGAGAGATGAAACCTTGAAAATAAAACAGATTAGTGATCCAGAAAAGCCAATATGAATCATGATCCGTATAATTGAAGACAGGAAGATGAAGCTGGTGTAGATAGCGGACGATGATGAAGAGGCCTCAGAAAATAAAAATAAAGCGTGAGATGGATGGTGTTGGTAGTGGATGATAATGGCCGAATTCCTCTTGTTCTTTTGTTTCGTTTCCCAGTCACATTTGTTTTCCTCTAGTCCCCCTCTTACTCAAATTCGATGCCGACATGACATTCTTAAATAAAAGATGTCCCTTATTTCTAAATGTGGAAGAATAATATAAAGAACAAAATTGGAACGATGCATAGTATGGATTTTTTTTTTGTTTAGGGATAATATTATATCATTATCGACAAGTTTGATCCATAATTTCTACAAAATGAATGATGAGTATGCTAGTGAAAATTTAGGTGTGAACAAGGAAGATAAGAGGAAAAATTGGATTGAATGGCACTGAAGGTGAAGATTAATTTTATCCCAAAGTAGAAAAAAAATCCACTACTAAAAGGCACAGGCAAAGTGGATTATAAGATGAGGGCACAAGTGATACTGAACCAAACTTGGCCTCATGATGTTTCAGATTTCATTGACTGACTTGATCATTAATAATTTCCTTGCAACTCGCAGCCTCACTCTTTCCCCTCAACTTGAGAGGCCCATGATATCTCTGTCATCGACATGCCTTAGTATAGAAGAGCCCATGATGTATTTCAAATTGTTTCAAAACACTTAAAGAGACTCGAACTGAGAGGGCTTTACTACAAATCCTCATGGACCTTCCGGATAGAGATCAAGTATTATCCGAGTCATTCTCATGCTTAACTACCACCATTCTTCCGTTGGGGAGTGTCATAGCTTTGGTAGAAGCCAGTGGGGATGAGACTAAACGGCTATCTCTATTGGATTTCAAAACTCTAATAGCTTTACCTGGTGGGGTTTTAAGCTCATGGCATGATACTAGCCGCATCTACAGAGGGTACTAGTGCCATATGTGGTTGTAGACACCACAAAGTCACCATATTGGACCTCGCCACCGAGAACCTAGCCGGGGGAGGTCAATCTGCAGAATAAAGGTTTTGGCTCCGATATTTTTATGTAATTCGATTGCTTGTTTCGGTTGCAAAAGTTGTTCCCTATAACTTAATTATTATTTCTCTTCTTACAAATTCTACGGTTTAGGTGTGATGTATACAACTCTATAGAATGAGTTGTAGGAATCTCATCCAAATAAAATTTAAACTTGTTGACGAATACTTTGCTTAAAGAATGCATAGTTAGTACAAAGGATGCAAAGTAATTCCACAGTTCCCTCTTTGTCCTATGTCACCCAATCGCATTGCTTTCTCATGCCATTCTTGTTTGATTTCCCTTGGTTAAGAAAGGATTATATCATTCAACAACAATCTCAATTATTTCCCAATTACAGTCTTATTCCCGTGATGGTTAATGTTCATTTTTTGTTTGTCTAGTTTTAATGGTCTTAGGTGATTGCTAAAAAAATAAATTCTTTTCATTTATGTCGCATCAAAAATATTTGATGACCCTGAAACTATTTTTTCATTTTTTTCACGTGGATGTCACAATTAATCAAAGAATAATTTGGAGTTAATTAAAGAAAATAATATAATTATGATCTAATGGGCCTATACGTGGTGGAAATTTGGTTAGTGGAAGAGGTAAAGTTGGCTTGCCGTGCACTTTGAGACGATGCCCCTAAGTCGCTTTCTTACACGAGAACAACTTTGAATTCCAACCTTCTTTTTATGGTCTTTTTCTCTATTTTTGCTTTTGGAAAGTATAACACTGAACACCCTCCCTTGGATTTTCAATATCAAAGAATCAACTTTGCCCATCAGGCACGGGCATGTAACTGGTCAAATCAAGTAAAGACAAGTAGTGTGTGTCTAATAATTAGATAAATCCGGTATTATGACTTTCCGCAATTCGGTTTTTCTTTTAATTCCTTGTTTCTGAGTCAAAGAGAAAATGAAAGGTTGGACGGATTCGTTTGTAGGACCTTTCCCATTTTCCCATGTCAAAGAGCAAATAAAAGGTCGAACAGATGAAACACGTTCCTACGACTTTTCCCATTTTCCCATGTTAACAGAGTAAACAAAAGGTGGAACGGATGAAACACGTTCCTACGACTTTTCCCATTTTCCCATGTTAACAGAGTAAACGAAAGGTGGAACGGATGAAACACGTTCCTACAACTTTTCCCATTTTCCCAACGACTTTTCCCATTTTCCCTTGTTAATAGAGTAAACAAAATAGCCAAATCCAAAATAGGGAACTTACTTAGGCTAGGTAACCATCATCAAATAAGAAACCAACTCTAAGTAGGAAAAATATCAAAAATTAAGAAAGTTCCCTTTTTAGGCTTAAACTCGAGATATGTTATCAATAATCTCCATCATGATTCAATGCTTGAGTCAGGTCACAATCAATTCACCGTAACCCAAAACTTTGCCCCTACTCTCTTACGGCCCTTGATCAATTCAACCGCCACAAACATATTTCAAGTCCAAATGGTGCTAGAACTTCATCATAACCATTATTCAAGAACTTTTGCATTTTTTCACTATCCTATTTTGATCACCTACGTATTCATTACATCCTCAATTTTTTTGGCATACTATTTAATTATTACGACCACACCAACATAATTTTAGCATATTAAACTTAGTATTTCTCTTGTTAAAAATTCTACAGTGTCGAAGTGATGTGTACAATTCTATATAATGAGTAGTAGGAATCTAATCCAATATAAAATTTAAATTTGTTGATGAAGACTTTGCATAAAGAATGCATAGTTAGTATAAAGGATGCTAAAATTTAAAATTTAAGTGATTCCACGGGTCATTCTTTGTCCCAAGTCACCCAATCACATTGCCTTCTCATGCCATTCTTGATTGATTACCCTTTCCAAATTACATTTTTACTCCCAAGATGGTTAACGTTCACTTTTTGTTTGTCTAGTTCTAATTGGCCTTGGGTGATTGCTAAAAAATAAAATTATTTTTAGCTACATCGCATCAAAAAGATAATTTGGAGTTAATTAAAGGAAGTAAATCCAATTACGATCGAATGGAGCCATACATGGAGGAAATTTGATCAGCTTGGGAGGCAAAGTTGGCTAGTTGAGCACTTTGATGCGATGCTCCTAAGCCGCTTTCTTACGTGTAAACAACTCTGGATTCCCACCATCTTTTTATGGTCTTTTACTCTCTACTTTTGCTCTTGCTTTTGGGAAAGTATAATTTCCCTACTTTTGCTTTACAAAACTTCGGGTTCCCACCTCCGTGGTCATTTTCTCTCAACTTTTGCTTTTGCTTTTGGGAAAATATACTTTCTCTACTTTTGCTTTTGCCTTTTGAAAAGTACAACACTGAACACTTGCCCACGGATTTTCGATATGAAAGGATCATCTTCACTCATTTGGCACGGGCACGTAATTATTCAGATCATATAAGGACATATGCTGTGTGTCTAATAATTGCCTAAAATATGGTATTATGACTTTCCATAATTGGGCTTTTTTTCTTTGTAATTCTTTGATTTCAAGGAAGTAAGATGTTCCCATAACTTTTCTCATGTGAACTGTCTTGGTTACATCCTGTCAGAAGAAGAAGAAGGAGGAGAAGGAGCGTTTACTTGACTTGAACAATCACACTTATTCAATTTAATGTCATCTGCCAACTACAACTACTTTAGTGACTAGCTATATACCTTTGGGATTAAATATATGCCTAATTTTTATAATTCCAATCATTTTTTATATAATAATGCGATTCTATTAAAATATTAAAGATCATACTATAACAAGGTTAATTTTGTCGTTATTTATTACTAATTCAACTATAAGTATTCAAGATACAAAATTGAATTTAAATATTAATATAATAAGTTAAATGCCAGTTCCACATGGTTTTTTTCTTTCTTTTTTTTTTTTTGTAGTTTTTGGTCTGTAGCCCCACATCGGTTTAAAAATTAATATATCAAAATAAATTCTTCATCACCATAGTAGAGATTTTGCTCTTTTATGTATTAAACTATTTTCAAATTTAATAATAACAAATGATATTCCAACCAAGTATAACGGGACATCATAAATGTATAATTCAGGGCAAAAACATACATTATAATTGACAAATGGAAGTAAAGTTGATTATAAATTGTGAAATAGTCCAACTTCAATGTTTGGTCAATAGTGTCTAATTTTGAGTATGGAAAGTCAGGATTTTAGATGTGCGGGAAATATTGAAGTTGTCCATTCTACTAAATGACCCGATAATTCAGAAATTGGAAAGACACAATTGACAATGGACAAATCAAGGGCCCCACGATGTTTCAGCTTTATTGACTGTCAATAGGTAGTTAGGTACCACGCTTATCACGGCCTTGTAATTTTTTCAACTTGAGAGGACGGCAAAAAGATCTATCATACCATTCTTGAATTGATGACATCAGCATGTCTTAGTATGGGAAAATACATTGCCCCCAATTATATATTCAGAATTACTTTGAAACAACATCGCAAGAAAACCAAAAAAGACTTGAGCTGAAAACGCTTTGTTACAAATCCTCATGGACCTTCCCCATGGAGATCGAGTTCTACTCAAGTCATTCTCATGCTTAACTACTATCATTCTTCTATTAGGAAGAATCTTGCCTTCGTTAGAAGTCAGTGGGCACGAGATTGATTGGTTGGCTCTATTGGAATTCAAGACCCGAATAGCTTATCCTAGCTGGGTTTTGAGTTCGTGGAATGATACAAGCCACATTTGCAAATGGTACGGGGTCACATGTGGCCCGATAATTCAGAAATTGGAAAGACACAATTGACAATGGACAAATCAAGGGCCCCACGATGTTTCAGCTTTATTGACTATCAATAGGTAGTTAGGTACCACGCTTATCACGGCCTTGTAATTTTTTCAACTTGAGAGGACGGCAAAAAGATCTGTCATACCATTCTTGAATTGATGACATCAGCATGTCTTAGTATGGGAAAATACATTGCCCCCAATTATATATTCAGAATTACTTTGAAACAACATCGCAAGAAAACCAAAAAAGACTTGAGCTGAAAACGATTTGTTACAAATCCTCATGGACCTTCCCCATGGAGATCGAGTTTTACTCAAGTCATTCTCATGCTTAACTACTATCATTCTTCTATTAGGGAGAATCTTGCCTTTGTTAGAAGTCAGTGGGCACGAGATTGATCGGTTGGCTCTATTGGAATTCAAGATCCGAATAGCTAATCCTGGCTGGGTTTTGAGTTCGTGGAATGATACAAGCCACATTTGCAAATGGTACGGTGTCACATGTGGCCATAGACACCGTAGAGTCACCATATTGGACCTCCACTCCAAGAACTTGTTCGGGTCCGTGCCGCCCCACATTGGTAACTTGAGCTTTCTTAGGGAAGTCCATTTGCAAAACAATAGTTTCCGCTCTGAAATTCCCTCGCAATTCGGTCGCTTATTTCGGTTGCAGAAGTTGTTCCTCAATAACAACTCTTTCAGTGGGCAAATGCCTTCGAATATCTCCCATTGCTCTAATTTGCTCGTTCTTGACTTAAGTTACAACATGCTTGAAGGAAATTTGCCTACAGAACTCAGCTTCTTGTCCAAGCTCCAAAAACTTGTTCTTCACAAAAATAGCTTGAGGGGAAACATTTCTCCGTTGGTTGGAAACTTATCCTCTCTTCAAAGATTCTCAGTATGGTCAAATAGCCTCAGCGGTAAGATTCCCGAGATTCTTGGCCAACTGAGAAATCTGAACCATCTCTCTCTCGGCTGGAATAATTTTGTTGGTACGATTCCTATCTCAATTTTTAATATATCCACCATGATAATGTTTGACGTGGCTGGGAACCAATTAGAAGGGGGCTTACCAAGTGATTTAGGCTTCACTCTTCCGAATCTCCAAAGAATATTTTTGAATAGCAACCACCTCACTGGACTCTTTCCTGAGTCAATATCCAACGCCTCTAATCTCAGTCTATTCCAAATTGATTCAAATAACTTTACTGGGAAAGTTCCTTCTTTCTCAAAGATGAGAAGACTCCATAGGTTTATGATTCAGGAAAACAACTTTGGAAGTGGGCAATCTGCTGATTTGGACTTCCTCTGCTCTTTAACCAATTCCACAAACTTAACCTATTTGAGTATAGCGTCCAATGCTTTTGGAGGACCAATCCCTAACTGTATCGGTAACCTCTCTATCACCCTTTTGGATTTATGGTTAGGTTTCAAGCATATTTCTGGAACCTTACCTTATGGAATTGGAAATCTCATCAATTTGGAGATCCTGCATATCATGCACAATAACATCTCTGAGAACATGCCTTCTGAGATAGGAAATTTGAACAAAATGAAGGTTATGTTTTTCTCCCAAAATAATTTCTCGGGGCAGATACCAGAATCTATCGGAAATTTAAGAATGTTAACCGAATTGGACTTGTACAACAATAATCTTCGAGGCTCGATACCATCATCTCTAGGAAATTGCCAAAACCTGCTTCTCTTGGACCTTTCGATCAACAACCTCAGTGGTAATATTCCCCCAGAAATTATGGGTCTCTCATCTTTGTCGATTTATCTTGACTTGTCTCAAAATAATCTTACTGGCTCCCTTCCAAGAGAAGTTGGAAACTTGAAAAATCTCGGCAAACTATGTCTTGATAGGAACAGATTATCTCAACAGGTTCCAAGTAGTATCAGTAGTTGTACATCCATGGAATTCCTTTATATACAAGATAACTTTTTTGAGGGGCCCCTACCATCGACTATGAGTTCCATGAAAGGCCTTCAGGTTTTAAATGTTTCCAACAACCGATTGTTTGGCCAAGTCCCGGAATATCTAGAGTCACTGAATTTGACGAATCTGAGCCTATCTTACAATAATTTCGAGGGTGCATTGCCTACAGAAGGAGTTTTCGGAAGTGCCATTTCAACTTCAGTTGTTGGAAACAAGAAACTTTGCGGGGGCTTGCCAGATTTTCAACTACCCAAATGCAACTACAAAGAGTCAAAATGGACAAGAATAAGCAGAATTGCAAAAATTGTGACGTCCACATTCTCTGCTCTTGTAGGTGTAGTCTGCATACTCACTTTGTTATACTTCTTTTGGTTTGGAGACAATAAGAAAGCATCGGCTTCAAGCTCTTCTAAAGATGGGCTTTTGCATGTTTCTTATCACAGCCTATTGAAATCAACAGGTGGATTCTCCTCCACCAATTTGCTTGGCATGGGCAATTTTGGGTCCGTGTATAGAGGGCTTCTTGATCAAACTCAATCGATCGTGGCCATCAAGATTCTCAACCTTTCATGTCACGGAGCTTCCAAAAGCTTCCTGGCCGAGTGTCAGGCCTTGAGAAGAATCCGACACCGTAATCTTGTGAAGGTACTCACGGCATGTTCTGGGTTTGATTTTAATGGAAATGATTTCAAGGCACTGGTCTATGAATATATGTCAAATGGGAGCTTGGATGAATGGTTGCACCCAACTACATCACAATATACAAAGAGAAGCAAGTTGAGTCTACTTGACAGAGTGAATATTGCCACTGATGTTGCTTGTGCACTAGATTATCTCCATCATCATTGTGAAACACCAATAGTTCATTGTGATCTAAAGCCAAGCAATATCCTTCTTGATGATGAAATGACTGGACATGTAGGCGATTTCGGGCTTGCCAAGTTCCTCCCAGAAGCAACGCACAAGTTACTAGCCGATCAATCAAGCTCTGTCGAATTAAAAGGATCTTTTGGCTACATGGCCCCAGGTAATGATGCATTTTTTAGGTCTTTCGGTTTATTTCCTTATATCAAACACGCAATTAGAGACTGATTCTTGGAAAAAAAAAAATTATAGACATGAAACATCACCAAGACTATATTTCAATCTCAATTATTAATTATGCATCGGTATGCTCCATTTCTTGTCGTAGAGTACGGCTCAATAATTGCCGTATCCACAGAAGGAGATGTGTATAGCTTTGGAGTCCTCATTTTGGAGATGTTCACAGGCAAGAGGCCAACTGATAACATGTTTGAAAATGGGATGAACCTTCATCGCTTCACAAAGGCAGCTTTGGTAGACCGAGTGGAAAAGGCAATTGATCCTATTCTGCTTGAGGAAATCGAGGAGTTGAAGAAAAAACGAACCGTCCCTCCGAATGACAAGAACAAAAGCTGGTTTAGTACTTTGGAGTGTTTGGTTTCGATCATCGAAATAGGAGTCACTTGCTCTTTTGAATCTCCAGGGGAACGAATGGACATTGGCAACGCATTGATTAAACTCCAAGGAATTAGAAAGAAACTTCTTGAGTTCATTGTCATTGCATAGTTGATGTAAATCTGAATTTCATAAGGAGTCATGTGGTCTTCACGGTCATTGCTTTGTCTGGAGTAGGATGTGGAATTTTGGCCACTTGACAAACAATTTGAATCAAGCGATAGCAAAGCCACAAGTGATGGAGACTAATGACTTAGCAATCAAAGGACGATCAAAATAGTTTATGTTGTCTTAAACAAAAGATCATTATCCTTCAGCAGTGTGAAAAATAAATGTACTTTGTTTTGCTTTAGCCCAAAAGATAGAAAGTGTAACCTGTTTGAGAGTTGCACCAAGAAAATGTAATAAAACGAACAATAAGCATGGCTCCTAATATAAGTACCTCCAGACATCTAGTATTATGGATTTTTTATTCTCTCTTGCAAACTTGGCCTGTTTGTTTTGGCTTTTAAGCAAAACGAAAAAATTACTAAAATGACTTTCCTCCAAAAGTTAAATAATGTTTAAATTTATAAAAGCTTATGACAAAGAATATGTGATCACATGTGACGTTCTAGTACGCCACTTCTAAGAATCATCTTAGTCTCTTTTATATTATCATGCAAGCAGAAGACATCAATTTAATAAAAGCATTTATAACATAAATTATGCATACATGAATCTAAGAACACTAACAACAAAGGGGAATCATGCTTTCAATTCTTATCATATTTATGTACATCGGCTGATGGATAGCAAAAGGAAAAACCTAAACTGGGAGGAATGAAAAAGGGACTCGTCTCCCTAGCACCACTTCTAGTGGACGCCCTCACGATTGTTCATCCGTCCACGCCACCCCATCATATGATTCTACGTCCAAAAAGTTACGATCATGCAAAACCAAAAGCATTCCCCCTTCACGCTACACCACGTCCAATTTCTACTCCTCCCTGTCGTCTCCATCACCACCGCTGTGGTCATCGGGGTAAGGAATCGGTCCTTCGAGGTTCCCATCTACCAGAATATAGATAGCGACGAAACGATACAATATAAGACTCTCTGACACACCTATGTCCACCTTAAGAACCGATATGTATCTCACAAAAACCACACCCAGAATAGCCGGATCCATGAACTCATGCATTTTGCCCCCCAGTGTTACGGGCGCACTATATCGGGCAATGGGGACGCAGGGATAGGAAGCATGGCTATCAATCTGTAAAAATAACAGGAGTGAGCTAACACTTAACAAGAGAAATAGCTATCTCATAAACCAATCAATCCAATTAACACTTGATTCCTAGGACACTTCTAGTATCATAACAATCGGCACACAAGAATAAGCACACGTCACACATTCGATGCAATATCTCTAGTCATGTGCATAATGATCACATGCATTTGATGCATCACACACTTCATTTTCAGTCACACCACTTTATTCAGGTCTAACCCCATCTCACGGTTCACCCGAGTTTGCTAGTTGGCCTGTATGGGTCACATCCAGTTTACTTTCCGGACTTCTGCAGTTTGCTAGCCGCAAGCATTCCCCTACTACCACTCGGGGCATCTTGGTTTGCTAGCCAAGGTATTCTCCTCCGGCATCCAATCTTGACCATCGCCGGGTTCTTGGTTTGCTAGCCAAGACTTCCACGGTTCTCTCTAATCACAGGCATCGCTACTACAATCCGGGACATCTTGGTTTGCTAGCCAAAGCATTCTCCTCTGATATCCAATCCTGGCCATCGTTGGGCATCAAAGGTTCGCTAGCCTTAGGGTTCATGCATCCAAGGTTCGCAGGCCTTGGACATCACAGAGTAGCAAACTTTCTCAAACACCACAAGCATATCACACATATGCAATGGCATGAGAATCACATGCTATAAATCACATCTCATTCAGCACACCTTTCACTATGAAAGATGCTATGTCATCGCAAACAATTTGATGCCTCATTAGTACACCTAAGCTTGTACATATCTTAAATTCAAGAATAGGTGCTCATGCAGTCAGCTCAATTTCATAGACAAGTCAAAAACTCGAGACTTTCGACACTGCCAAGCCGCAACAACATATGCTTAGGACTTGAGACAAGTAGATTGTCCCCCATTCTATGCTACATAGGTTGTTGCTCGGCGCGGTTGAATTCCTCCGGTTTTCGCGGTTTTTAGTCAGTTTCGTATACATTCGTGTTAATCGGTGATTTTGGAAGACGTATGTAGCTAGCATTGTTGAGTCTATAGTTTATTAGATACGTGAATGTGTTGTTGAAGTGCTAGTTTTGAGATTTATATGTATTTGAGGTTGAATGACACGAGTTGTGGACGAAATTCGGGGACACGGCTATTTTTAGGTTCGGGTCACTGTAGACCCGTGAGTTTGTCAATTTTATGCCGGTCATGTAGTATGAATTTTGTGAGGCTTTCTCACGAAAGTTGCACCTTATACTTTGTTCTATAACATACTTTAATTTTGGATTTTTGGGACTTCATAGGATGATTTTATATTTAAAAAACCATATGAGCTTCAAATCAATTTTTCAAACACTGGCAATGACCCTTACACGGTTTTTTTTTTTTTTTTTTTTTTCGCAGAAGTTTTGCCAAGAAATTTTGAGAGGAATTCTTCATGAAAGTTGTAGATTACATCTTCAACTATAAGATATAATTTTCTATGATTTTTAAAACTCATTTAAACCTGTGGAACGTCCATTTTCAGGTTTGCTCTGGTTATTCAATCAGCCCTTGTTTTGAACCCAATTTACACGAATTTTTTAGGGTCGTGTAAGCCGAATCGGATTTCAATTCTTCACAAAAAACATTTCTCGGAGTCTCGTCCATATCATGTCCCGCCCCGATCCTCAGGCACGCGCACATCCCTTACTTTTGGTCAATTTTAAAAGCGATATCCCAGGACGTATCGCCGACTCTTTTCATTTTAATATGCACATGCGGAAGCAGTTATAAATCCCCGGACAATAAAGTAATAGGATAGAAAAGCAGGCCATATTTTTTATAGCGAAAATTCACAACCACACCTTTTTACACGCATCTCATAGTATTCTACAATACTATATATACGTAAGTCTGATCTAACATCTATTCACATGCAAACAAGGTTTGACAAGACAGGACGGGATCTCAGTCCTCATCCGGGTCGTACTCGGGGTCATCCTCGGGGCCCTCCTCCACGTACTCCTCTTTGGGTTCCTCATCAGGGTTCTCCTCATCAGATTCCTCCTCCTTAGGCTCGGGTCCTGAAATGGTTATTCAATAACCACTGAGACAACATCCCAGCAAGTTCTACCCCCTAAGACCCGATTAGTAAACTAATACACTTTAGGGCTGTCTATGCACAACACGAGTTAGAGAATTTACCTTGGCCTCAGATTCCATCTGCATATTAACATAGTTCAAATAGGCACGCAAATAATCACATCACCGATCGAAGCATCGATCAAATCGACCTAGTCGATTACACACCAACAAGACCACTCACGGTCATTTACATTCGATCAATCAATTCACACAGCAGATCAAGGCAATGAATCACATCAAATCACACTCAAATCGAATCATTGATCAATCGACCAAGTCGATTACATGTCATCACGACCCGTGCTTGGTCGGCACATTCAATACTATTTATAAGTCCGACCATAATCCAAGACTGCTCACTCTAAGCTGATATATAGATAGTATAGCTCGCACTAAGCTGATAGGGTTAAGGTATACTGCTCTCGCTAAGCTGACATATCGCCCATAGGCTAATACAATATACCGATATACTGCTCTCGCTAAGCTGACATATCGCCCGCAGGCTAATATAGTATACCACCGATGCTCACTCTAAACTGATAAAGTGTACCGCTCGCGCTAAGCTGACATATCGCCCGTAGGCTGATATAGTACACTAGTATACCGCTCTTGCTAAGCTGACATATCAGAGCCCATAGGATGATATAGTATACTATCCAACCATTCAATCCATTCCATCTTTTATCATTCTCGATAAAATAGCCGTATGTGGGGGACATGGTCGGCCTTAGCCAAAATATAATATTTTCCTTTTCATAACTCCCACATTTTCTGTAGTTCACTCAAATATTTTTGACATTATCAACCGATGCCCGGTTATTTTTCAATTAATAACCAATGATTATCCAATTAAAGAATAATTCATTCTTTCACAAATAATTCAATTCAGCATGAAATAAAGCTCAGTTAAATAAACAGACTACACCACGACAATCGCATAAAATTCCGGTCGTCGGCTATCCCTGCCTAATTTTCGGAAAATAAATAAATAATTAAATTAATTTCGAAAATAAATAAATAAATACTAAAAATCCAATTTATGCCCATATTGCCTGATTGGACGACAAAACAGATCGGAAAAAAATCCCGAGATACATTCAATAAATATTAGAAGCTCTCTACTTACTAATGACTAAGTCTAACCATCTAACATGCATCATTAAGTCACTAATTTAATTGTCTTAAATTAATCTAACCACCTAATTGCACTTAATTAAATCTAACCAACCCTTAAGCATAATTAGCAAACTAAGAAAGCATTAGTGAGTAAAACTCACTTGATTAAAAGCGGAGACCGGAACACCGCGACGGCGGCTGAATTCCAAAATTTCGGCGACGTCGGCGAATACTCGGGCCGGGCCAAAAAACCTTGCAAGCCCGCAGAAATTCTGGGCTTGGGCCTACTGAAACTCTTGGGCTGAGCTTGATCTGGGCTTCTGAAATTTTCGCGGACTGATGGGCTGATGCACAAGGGCTGGACTGAGTTGAGATTGGGCTGAAACCGTGTGGGCTGGAGATGGGCTTCAATTAAATTAATTGCTGGGCTGCTTCTTGGACTGAAATACAACTTGTTTGGGCCTGGAACCTACGGCCAAAACTGGGCTCGCGGGCTGAAGACTCACGGTTGGGCTGTTGTAAGTCTTCGTGGGCTTCTAATGGCCCACTGCCAGCCGAACTTCACTGCACCGAATTGAGTCGAGGGAGAGAAGCAGCTTTGGAATACTTGCTGGCATCGAGCTGGTGGAGAGATTCAGTGGGGGCGTGCGACTTCAAATGGCAACTTACTGGCAGCTGCAGAGTCAACAAAGCGGTTTGGTGGAGACGGTGTTGACTGGAACGTGGGGTTTCGGTGAGCTTCGGTTGATGCTGGACGAGGATGGGATCAACGCCGAGACTGGGTTTGCGGAGATGGGCCGCACAAAGGGACGGCTCAATTCTTGGCCGCGTGGATGAAGAGAGCAGCTTCGGTCTTCAATTCGGTGGGAAGCTGCTCGGTCTTCGTCGGGTGAAAATTGACCGAAGAATCTGCGGGCGTGGACGTGGCAGCGGGATGCAGAATTCGGTGGAGGCATGGGCTTCTCGAGCGGTGCTGCTGGCAGGAGGAGTCAACGAAGGGGAGCTTCGGTGTGGGGCTTTGACTGAAGAATGGCGACACATGGGCAAGCGGCGTGGAGAGGTTTCGCTGGCACACAAAAAGGAAAGCAGCTGCTGGTGGCAAGTTCGGCAGAGGCTTCGGTGGACGAAAGAAAGAGGGGCAGAACCAAAAAATGGAATGAAAAAAAAGCTGTGGGGGATGGAGTCGATCGGTGGAAATGCAGTCTTCGAAGCCACACTTTGAGAAGAAGACTGAAGCGGTGATGATGAAGACAGCGACGGGAGGGACCCAAAAATCAATAAACCTAAGCCATTCCCTTAATTGCTTGTCCCCTCCTCTTTCTTTGTCCTTATCTTGGTTGGTCTCTAATACTTTGTTGTAATAATCTTTATAAACTAACCAAATTTGAAGCCCAAAATTGCTGCCATTTTCCAATCCGAATTTCACATTTTGATCTTTAATTTCATCACTCAATTTCTCAAATTGAAGTCCAATTTCGATGAAGAAAATTCCCGAACAATTTTCTATAAATCCCTGACACTCAAAGGTTCAGTTTGGAAGTCCCAATTTTCTTTAATTTGGCCCATACAAATTTCCGCTACGTCCGAAACGATTCTCCGTAAAAATCCCAAACTCGACGGAATTTCTCCGAAAGACAAGACGACGTCCGATAAATGAACCGCGACATGCTCGAACGTCCGATTCCCGAAACCGAATTCAATTTCCTGGTTAAAATCGGCCGAACGCGATTTTAGTCCGATCCGACTTATTGAGTAGCTTTTAGGGATTTTACCGCGGTTATATCCCTTAACGGCTTCACCCAATAGATTGGTTAACTCGTGAGTGATCAGCTCAGAGAGAAAGGACCATCGGCACGTCGACGAGATATCCATTTCATATATTCGAGACAGGATCGAAATTCAGGATGTCACAACTAAGCCCGGATAACAACCAACAAATGGTCAAGGTACCTAAATTATATAACAATCTATGTATTGAGAGACCTACCAGGAATCAAATGGTCAAGGAATTGAAAGCATCTATCAAAGTTCGAAAAAGGAAAATTCAATAAGCCGCCCAAGACATAATCCAATCTCATGAGCAAAACTCAAGTAAAATTCCATCTTCCCCCGAATATATATATACAAATAATAAATTCGTTCTTGCCCGGCCCCACCTCCTTTTATGCCCCTCCCTATCTAGCCAAAGAGCATAATAGGGTTAGGATTTCTTCTACCTTAAGACCATTCTTAAGCCCAAAATGCATAACTATAAAATCTGAAGAAGCTTAGCATAATATTTTTGGTCATATCACACTTCTAAACCATTTTATGGCTAATTTTGCAAAATCACAATTTTATCTTTTGTGCTACACAACCAAGATATTGAAATTGTGGGCTATCAGTTACATACATATAAAGCACGGTTTACATATATTTGTTCATCAAGTATTTAAACTATCCCAAAAAAAAAAAAATGAAATCGAGTGATTAAAACATTAAAAAATCAAGTTGCAATAATCCCACATTCCTGCCAATAAAATCTAAATCCCCACTAATTTGTTAAGTACTTAAATTATATGAGATAATTACATGAAGAAGTTATAGACATCCCGCGTCATCCTAACTCAACAAGAGCTTTCATTTGCCATCCTATTCCTCATGAGCTTTCCTTTGCCATCCAATGGCATCTTCATTCCTCAACAATCAGAATTTCTAAATCTAATCAAGGAGGGGCCAGCCTTGAGCACTGTTAAAGACTTGGAAAATTCAATTTAATGAAAAATGGATAGCGTGGACTTGTGTGAAAGGACTGCGTTAGCAAATACATACTCCATAATTGAGATTACTTACGAATAAATATTGCTTCATGCATACATGGGAGGTGGTATATAATAAATTAATATTAGTAATTAATCTTTTTTCGTACTAGATGTGAAATTTTTTTTTACCTGAGGAACGAAAAAAAATGGAAAAGACATGAAAGTTTTTTTTTAATATATGTGCTAATACTTTCAATGCGATGAGTCTAATGTATTACTTGCATTTCCATTACTTTCGGAAACCCGCATCCATGATTATAATCGCCTGCACTAAGCCCAGATAACAATCAATAGTGGTTGGTACCCAAATTATATAACAAACTATGTATTTGGTACCTAGATTATATGGCAATCTATGTATTGAAAGACCTAGCAAGAAACAAATGGGCAGGGAATTGAAAGCATCTATCAAAGTTCGAGAAAGGAAAACCCGATAAGCCGCCCAAGACATAATCCCATGAGCAAAATACAAGTTTATCAATCATCAACAAAAAAAAAAAAAAATGAACATGGAAAAGATAGAATACATTTGACAAGAGGCGAGCGCGGGCACAAGGAGAAGCGCAGAGAAAATTGGACGAACCTGGAACCTTTAATGATCTTAGTTCGCACGCAACTTGCACAGAGACGGAGAGACTGACACATAGAGAGAGATGCTCTCTTTCTTTTCCTCCCAAATGGAGTAGGTAAGACCGTGTGAATTGGTGCGCATCCTAGAGAAGAAATAGTGGGAGATGTAGGCTAAGGGGGTACCCCGTTCATGAAAACCTGAAACACCCAAACAAGCATAAAGAACAATCATCTTCTTTAACTTAAATTTTCTAACCCTAATTTGTACCTAGACAAAAATTGCTGATAAATTTTAAAAAAAAAAAATGCTACAAAGTTAGGAAAAAAAAAAGAAAAGAAATGACTACCTCTGGGAATGATGTGAGCAGGCCACGGTAAAAGCTATAGTAAGAATATAGCCCACCCCAATATTGATGATGAGGCGGCCGAGTACTAAGTTGAAGAAACCTGGCCCAATGATCACGAAAAGGGAGCCGACAAAGAGAATGGCTACACCCAACACAATCTTGATACGGCTGCGAAGTCCGTTAGAGGTTGACCCAACTAGTGCCAACCCAAAAAGGGAGAAGAGTTTAGAAATTGCCAACCACAAATCATCATCCTTACTACTCAATTGTAGATCTTCCTTTATGTATGCGCCGGCCTTGCTCATCACTCCTATTTATGCCAAAAATGTTATTTGTTATGCTAAGATTCCGAGTAAATCTAACCATATATAAGAAATTGAAAACAAAAAAAAATGAAAAAGAAAATATTCTGAGAACTATATTCCAGAATGATTTATCCCAAATTAGCTAAAAAGAATAAAAAAGTGGATGACGCTATCCAAAGTTAAGTAATTTTTGTTGTTTTTTATGCATTAAAAAAAGGACCTTTGGCAGTAGATTTATCATTTTTATCAGTAATAAAGCTAGACCAGAAAAAGAAGGTGTACTGAAATATAACCAAATTATTGTTATCATTTTTTTGGCAACATCATTAATTTATGAGGAATTGATTAGTTTTATGGAAAAACTTGATGGAATGCTTGGAGATATTGGACACATTGCTAGAGAGCTAGAGAGAGAAGAGGGACTAACAAAAACCTAGCACGATACAGACCATGGACGCCGCGATGGCACAGCGGGAGGCATACTTGCTCTAGCGCCGCCTGGCTCCCTTCCCCTACTTCTTCTTGGAATAGCTCAAGTAAGAACTCTCAATATATCTCGCTTTCCCCGAATGGTACATGATAATGGTCAGACATGCCTTTTTGGGTTTGCCATGTGAAATGGAGGGGGAGAAAGAAAGGCTTTTACTTGAGGAATGGAAAGGAATGGAAAAGACATGAATTTTTTTTGTAATATACGTACTAATACTTTCAATACGAGGAGTCTAACATACTACTTGCATTTTCATTACTTTCATAAACCCACATCCATGATTATAATCACCTACACTAAGCCTGGATAACAACCAGCAAATAGTCGAGGTACCCAAATTATATAACAATCTATGTATTGAGAGACCTACCAAGAATCAAATGGTCAATGAATTGAAAGCATCTATCAAAGTTCGAAATTGGAAAACCCAATAAGCCGCCCAAGACATAATCCAATCTCATGAGCAAAATTCAAGTAAAATTCCATCTTCCCCCAATTACATATATATACACACACAAATAATAAATTCGTTCTTGTCAGGCCCCACCTCCTTTTATGCCCCTCCCTATCTAGCCAAGGAGCATAATAGGGTTAGGATTTCTTCTACCCTAAGACCATTCTTAAGCCCAAAATGCATAACTATAGGCTTTGGAGAAAATGGATGGAAGTACATAAGAAGTACCAAAACTTGGCACAATGGAACATTTCAGTGCCAAAAATTACGAAAAGTAAACATAAGTGCCACTTTTTTTTAAAATTGGGACATCTGACTGTCAAGTCAAGCAAAGGCTCTCGGAAATTCTACATGGCATTTTTTTAATAATATAACTCGCCTACGTGACTTGCCGGACAGCTGAGTCAGCAAAAAAGAGCCAAACAACATTGTTTTGCTTCTTCTTCGAATTTTAATATAAATATTAATTAAATTTAAAACTAATTTATTTATATATATTAAATAAATGAAAAAAGCCAGAGCCAATTTGCAACAATATTGAGCTATAAAGGAAAGGGAGAAAGTATCAAGGTTTCTCCTTATCTTAAACGAGCCTTACCGCTCATTTTGATTTCAAATCTTGACCATGGAGCCGATGCTAACACTTGGCCAGATCTACCAACTCGCTGTTCAAGAGAAGAGCCAACGTCTTGCCGCAACAGATTATGCAAGAGCCAGGGATGGAGTTGCCCTTGCAACATGTGTTTCATCGAGAAGACTCACGGCCAGAGGAGAAAGACGAGGGGCACAGCTAGGGTTTACTAAAGAAGAATCCTAATCTTTCTAGAAAGGGATGGACGGTTTGGATGTGATGGGACGATCGGACAAATGAAAAGTTTGCTCGCCATCCTCTGGATCTGATGGCCCACGAGCTATCACTTACTTTGGATCCGATGGCTACCATGAGTCGAAGATGGCCTCGGTTTTTAAAGGATCCAACGGTCCATCATCTGCCACGTCATCAAGAAATAATGGGCAGAATTTTAAAGGGAAAAGTAAATTATATTGTAATTATTACAAACGTTCACATCATACAATTAATAATTGCTAGAAATGGTATAGCAAGCCTGGAAGAAGAGGAAAAAAGGAATTTTCAACAAGTTTTCGAGTCACTAGTCAACATGATGACAAGCTTAACTAGATAATTGCCCATGACCAATTCCAAGAATTGATGAAAGCTTTTATTTTCAAAAATATCTTTACAGGCAATCTAGATTAGTTTTAACCTAAATCACTATCATGCAATGGGATAATCACATGGATACTCAACCATTATTAAACACTCAATGAATCAAATAAATTGCACCAAAAGAATTCAACACACAAAGCAAGCAATTATTTTTGGGATTTTATCTTATGTTGAAATTAAAACTTACCTATATAATATGCACTTTAACTACATGACCTAACTCTATTGACAAGCAATTTTTAATTAAATGAATCTAACATGCAAACTATTTGACATGCACATAATATTTTTGTATTTTTTATTAAAATTCGTAATTAAAGGAAACCTAATTAAACTATTGAAAATGAATAATTTTCTAATCTATTTTAAGGATTAATTTGACTTAAACCCTATCCTATCTCAAAAAACTATTTTAAAAATACAAGATTATCTAAATATGCAAGTGTTATCTAAGAGCCTATTGGTAACCATCCAAACATACCCTAATTCTGATTCTTTGTTCCCGAGAGTAATTTTGGAACATAAAAGTATTTGGTGAAAATTTTGTTTTTGGGAACAAATTTTTATTTTTTTGTTCCCAAAAGTAGATTTGGAACATAATCAATAATAAAAAAAAAAAAGTTAATTCTTGTTCCTGGGAACAAATCTAAGAATCAAGCCATTTTATTCTTCTTCTTCTCTTTTCTCTTCTTCTTCTTCATTTACCGCCATCACCGCGGTTGCCATTCACCGTCGTCCGCCATCCACTACCATTGTCTGCCGCTGTTTGTCGCCGGCAACCGATCTAGCGAGCTTGCCGGAGGCTCGCCAGGCTAGGGCGAGGTCCAGCGAGTTCACCGGTGGCCAAGCGAGCCTAACCCAGCCCCGACGAGACTCGCCAAGCCTCGCCAGTGGCCAAGCAAGCCTCGCCTAGCCCCAAAGCAAGGCCGCCAAGCCTCGGCGGGGCTGGGCGAGCCTTGCCCAACTACCGGCGACGCTCTAGTGAGGTCGCCGGCCCTCTTCTAGCCCGTTGCCGGTCGTCCCATAGCCGACAACCGGCCACCTTGAAGAAGAAGAAGAAGGGGAGGAAGAAAGGAAAAAAAGAAATAAAATTAATAAAATTATTTTAAAAAATAAAAAATGATTAGAAGTATGAATGATATTGCTATTTATAGAATACATATTTAATTTTGTATTTTAATATATTATTTAGTATTTATATTTTATACTATAGTTTATTATTTACTATTTAATAAAAAAATTGATTAGTTAATATGTTTATTACTTGTTATAAATATAAATAATCAATAGAATTTCTATAATTTGATAAAAATTTAGAATTGGAATAAAAATTTTATGTAGTTACCACAAACGCATTTATATTCTTTTTCTATTCCAGAATCAGAAATTTTGTATAGTTACTAAACGCATTCTTTTGCTCAAAAATTGTTCTCGGGAACAGAATCAAAAAGAATTATTTCTAATTAGAATCTGTTCCCGGGAACAGAATTGTTACCCAAAATCCTATTGATAAAAGAAAATGTTATTTAGAATCTATTTTAATCTATTCCAAAATTATCTAAACATGCAATTTTATTCAAATTAGACAATGTTATCGAGAAATCCTATATATCCTAACGTGCAATCTAATAACAAATGCAATCCTAATTTAGGAAACTATCTTGATCCATCATGCAATCTTGTCTTTTTATTTTGGTGTTTTTAAAATATGGCAACTATTACGCATAAGCAATGCACTCAATCCACCACAAGATCTTCATCGAAATTTCAAACAAAGGATTAAGATAATTGAAAAAATAATCCATCTCACGGATTAAATTATCAATTATCTTAACCATAAATATCATAACACATAAGCAAAATCAAAATTATTAAAAAAATTATCCGAAATCTTATTGATCAAATTAATGATTATAATGATGCAGCAAAAGTTAAAAATTATTTTGTAGAAAAAATCAAGACAATTAAAAAAATGATCCAAACTCTTACAGACTAAATTAATAATTATAATGATTCTTTTTGCCATTAAAATCTTGTATGGTAAAATCTCGATGAAATCACAATTAGATAACAATCATTTAAAATAGGCAGTGAAATTTGAGGGTAATGATTGTTACCTAGGTTCCGAATTCAAGCCGATAAGTGGATCGCAACGACGTAGGCGGACTAAGAGGACGCAACGATAATGGCAGGTTTGGATTCCATTGAGCGATGGTGGCGAGGTAGGTGGCCGAGTTTGTAAAGCAACGAGAACAACCGCGACTTAGCGATTTGCAGCCTGAAAGGTGGCCTACGGTTGCTAGTCAATTGGATCAGTAGCCAAGCAAACCTCAAGCGACCTGCAAAACAAGAAACTAAACGTCGTAGGGAACCACTGGGGGTTCGCCCCAGTGGCCACCCTTCCAACATGGAAGGGGGAGGTGAGGGTTCAAATCCCCACCTTCTCGGGGGGAATGGAGTGGGGACGCGTAAGTTTCGGGAGTGGGTTTCGACTCCCACGCCCGCAAGAGCGGGGGCAAAAGTTTGAGAGTGAGTATAGAGTAGGAATAGAGTAGGACCGAAAAAAAAAAAAAAAAAAAAACGTCGTAGGGACGGACGTCGGCCTGGTCACGACTCGGGCGGCAAATCCGTGAGAACGTCGGAAGCGTCGTCGGGACTAGTGAATGTGGAAGCAGCCAGCGACGTCGAGGCGATCGAACTTGGGACAATGGTGTTGGCATCGAGCGGAGGCACGTCGTCTGGCGAAGGAGCAGCGGCGACGGGCGGAGTTGCAGCGTTGACGGGCGGTTCGCGATATCAGGCTGGTCGGCAGCAGCAGCGGTGGCATGGGCGTCAGTTTGGTCGAGCAGCAGCGGCAGCCGAGAACAATGGGCATCGATTTGGGCAAGCTGCAGTGGTGACGACGCAGCGGCGAAGCAGATATGTCGTTGGGCTAGTCGAAGAAGATGAAGAAGGAGACTTCCCCTTCCCTTTCTTTTTTTCTTCCTTTTTCCTTTGCGTGGGCTGCCCACATTTCCGTTCTCTCGCGTCCTTCCTTTCTTTTCCCTCTGCACCTTGTCAGAGAAAGGGAAGTCCTTTGGTTGACCTCAGCAAAAAGACGAAAGAGAAGTCTTTTTAAATCTGATCTCCGCCCCATTTCTTCGTCCGTTTGCGAGCGGCTTTCATAGGCGAGGGACTAACGGCCGTTTGGTTCAGCTTTGGGGAAATGCAAAGTCATTTCCTCAAGTATCCTTAAATAAATGGGTATTCTCTGAAAGCAAACGTGTTTGGAAGTGTATATTTTGCAAAGTAATTTTCAGGTGAAAAAAAAAAGAAAAGAAAAGAAAATGGAGGAGGAGATGGAGCTGCGTGATCGTGGGGGAGCGACTGGTGGCGGTGGCGCTGGTGGTGGTGGTGGTGAAGCGGTGGTGGTGGCGATGGCGGGGAGGCGGGCGTCGCCGAGGTCGCGCGGCCTCGGGCGGCGTCGCTGGGTCGATCGACACTCGCCCGAGGCCGCACAACCTCGGGCGAGTGTCGCCTAAGATTGCGCGACCCGGGCGACGCCCGAGGCCTGTGACCTCGGGCGGCGTCGCTGGGTCGCGCGGTCTCGGCGACGCTGGGTCGCTCGACCTCGGGCGGCGTCGCCGAGGCCTCGAGCGGCGTCGCTGGGTCGCTCGACCTCAGGCGGCGGCGCCTGGGTCACATGACCCAGGTGACGCCCGAGGTCGCCCGACCTCAGGCCACCTCGGCTGAGCCCAACGGCCAGATCTGGCCCTCTGGCGGCCAAGCATCGCCCACCACGAAGAAGAAGACGAACGGCAAAGAAGATGGGCGGCGGCGAAGAAGATGGGCGGTGAAGAAGGCGATGAACAGTGACTCGAAATCGCATCTCCATAATGGGAATGCTCAAAGCAGCCCCCACCCAGCATTGGGCTTTCAGCATTGGGGATGCTGGCATTGGGCAAATGGGCATTCAAAAACACATGCCAAACACAAAATATTTTCCCCAAGCCCCTTGGGAAAGCTGAACTAAACAGCCCTAAGGCTTTTTAGAATATTTTATCAGATTCACACTTCCTTTCTCAACATGCATGAAGATCACTTTTGCTCGCCTGTAACCTCCCGATTATGTTGTCAAAATATGTACCCTTACATGCAATTTTTTTTTTTTTCCACATCTCTTCTAGCCTTATTTGATTTCCTTTGTCTGCACTTCATATCTTTTCACATTGGACTATGCAAACAAAAGAAAAAAAATGAATATTCTCTACCGATTTTTATCACATATTATCAAAAATTCAAGATCGTAATAGGATTTTCTCAAATTCAAAATCTTGCAAAGACGAGCTCATAATATCACCTTCTCACACTTGCCCTTACCAAGGATATATGAATAGATTGCATGAACATACAAAAAATCCTCTACCATATCACCGAAAATATCAAATTGCCAAATTCTTATAAGTTAAATAATGGGCTTGGGCCAATTCCGTTTCACCTCAGGCTTAGTCCATATTGCTAAATTAAGCTTAGAACCATCAAGTCAAATTCATCTGTCACCGACCCAATACAAATACAATGAAAAAAATGCCCTTAAAACTACATGTTATGTAATTTAATAATAATATTTTTGTTTAGGGGTTAAAAATTAATCTATAATTTTTAAAACGATAAACAACTAATCGGAGTTACCAAAATTTAGGTGTCAACAGAAATGATAGCTTATTGTGATGTGCATTATGCAACTTGCCCTATGAATAGGAGCTCTATCACCAATTTCTACATCAAACTTGTAGAATCATTACTTTCATGGAAGACAACAGTGTCTTTATCGTCAGCTAGGGCCAAGTATCAATCTATGGCTAAAACTATTTGTGAAATAATATGGTTACAAGGCCTACCTATGGAACTTGAGGTGCAAGTTAAATGACCAACCTTGTTATTTTGTGACAACGTTGTGGCACTTAAACTTGCGGCAAATCCCATAATACATGTAAAAATGAAGCATATAGAAGTTGATTATCATTTTACTCGAGAAAATATTTAAGAAGGGATAATTGAGACAAGAGTAATTAGAACCACCGAGCAACCCGCCGATGTCTTTACTAAACCTCTATGTCAAAGGCAATATGCGTATCTATTAAACAAGTTGGGCGTTTTGGACAGATACAAGTCACCAGCTTGAGGGGGAAAGTTAGAAGATATGCTCGAGATTCATCCATATTAAAAATGATATAGGGATTGTGATTAATTGAATAAATTTAGGATTAGAATTGATACACCTAGATTGGGAAAATAAGCTCTTCCTTTTTATTAATCCTTATTTGTATTATATATTGATTCCTTTGTACAAATAGAATACAATGAATGAGATATACACAACCATGTATTTTCTTCTCTTTCCCTTCTTCGTGTCTCTTTTCCTTTTCAATTCGTGACAAGATTGGATATACCTTTTAATTCTAAAATATGAATGGAAAATCTTAAAGTTGTTAATTCAATTACGAGGTAAGACTCTTTTACTCTTTCTGAATAAGAGGAGCTCTCCATTTATTTTAATATCTCCGATAGATGAAGACATACTGAAAATTTATGGAATTGTTTTTTTTTTAATTCGAAATATTTTTCAGGAACGCAAAACTCTGCCGGATACAAGGTCACCAAGGCCCTCAAATTTCCAGCATTTAAATTTTAGTTTTATCACTATTGAAAAATGAAAATAAGATATGTTTAATAATAGTTGAATATTGAATACCGGATAATACCAGTTCGTTAACTAACCAGGAGCACTGTCAATAAGTATTTAGCAAGATTCTAAGAGCAAATAAATATCTTTTTTCTATTGAGTGAATGAAGTGGCCTTTCCTTACGCAGCAAATTAGTGATTTTCCAACTCAAACAAGCATTGCTTAAACGAGTTATGATGATCAAATTTGTTTAATTTTATGGAGTGGTAAATATTTTAATTTTCAAGACTTTATTAAGATATCAAACAAGTTCTTAATTTTAAAATTACTCCCCTCGAATTTACTCTTGATAAACACCATTTTAATGTGTAGCAGCTTAGATGAATATTTTGGTAACTATAGATAAAATTCAAATGCAAAATGGTCACTCACTCATCACCTTCAGATTAAAATCAAATATAAGATATATAAGATAACTTTTGCAAGATCTTAGGAAATTTGAATGTGAAATTGGTGATTTTTTTATCAATAAAAGGGCGGAAACAGGTAACCCCATTGAGGCATTACTATAAAGGTCCGTGCATGCCCATCACGAAATATTGAGTTTCACCAATAAATGTACAAGTATGTCGGGCCAAAGGTTCTCTCATAGTATGACTTGATTGTCATTACTGTGTGATTCCTTTATTACCGGGCCATTACTTACGGCGGTACGTGAAATACTATCTCGTTAAGATGAACAGTGGACTTATTAAATATATTCTCATATATTTCACAAATAAATACCATGTATATATATATATATTGGAAATTGCCAAATCCCATAAAATTATCATGTATGGAATTTTTATTTTTTTTAATGTTGTTAAATAGGTCAATCTATGGAAGATTTTAAATAAGTGCTCGCATTTTTCAAATAAGAGCCTAAAGTGGACTCTTTTCAAATAAAGGCATAAAGTAACCATATCGATTCAAATAAGGACTTAAAATGATTATGACTATTTCAAATAAAGATCTAGCCTTACCAACTTACTAGCTAACGAAAAATGCCAGCCAATTAAGGATATTTTCGTCAAAATATAAATTAAGTAATTTAGATTAAAAATTAAAGAAAGAAAATTTAAAAACAAAAAACAAAAAGAAAGGCGGGAGAGCCCTCCCGCCCATGGTTGCCATCCGAGGTCATCAATACCTAGGCAAGGATCAACGACCCTCATCAACCAGAGAAGAGAGTCGCTCGCCTTCGCCCCGATCTGGGCGAGGGTCGCCAATACTCGCGCAGGTCTAGTGACCCTTGCCCCGACGACCCTTGCCTAGCCCTCTCCTAACTGCCTACTAGGTCTACACTAGGGTTGGCGGCCTCGCCCAAATCTAAGAGAGGGTCAGCACGCTCTCTCATCTTTAGCGAGGGCCTACTAGCCCTTATCTATCACGCCCCGATCCTCAAATGCGTGCCCATCCCTCACCTGGTCATTTAATAGCGACGTCCGAGGATGCATCGTCGACCCATTCATTTCATATGCACATGCAGAAACATATAAATTATTCCCAGACAATAAAATATTGGGATAGAACAGTAGGACTAAATTTCAAACCTTTAAAAACATTCACTCTTAAATACATTGCAAACCAATGCACATATATATACAAGGTGAACTATTAAGTCAAATTCAACTTAAGCCAGTTTAAAAACAAGGTCTACAAGCAGGAGTGGGGTTTTACAAAATAAGGATCCTCGTCCTCCTCTTCATCATCCTCCACACTCCAACTGGAGCCTTCAATAGACTGTGTCGGACTTTCGAAATCTTCAAAATCCAAGTCTGCTGCATCTAGGGACCTGAAATGGTTATTCAATGACCAATGAAACTACGTCTCAGCAAGTTCTGCCCCCTAAAACTCGATTAGTAAACCAATACACCTTAGGGCTGCCTATGCACAACACAAGTCAGAGAACTTACCTTAGCCTCAATCCCAACCTGCAAATCAGTACAATTCAATAGGCACCCAACAATCTCAACAGATTGAAGCATCAATCAAATCGACCTAGTCGATTACATTTCAGTCAGACCAACTCTTGGTCATTTCAATTCAATCAATTCATGACATCATATCAAAGCAATGATTAATCGACCTAGTCGATTACATATCAATTGGACCATCCTTTTGTCATTTTAATTTATATTGTCCATTCTCCAAAATAACACATTGGGTTACCGAGCCAGTAATAAACGATTCATTTTCCGAAGTGACACATTAGGTCACCGAGTATATTCAACATAACGTCCATTCTCCAAAATAACATATTAAGTCACCAAACTGTTATGGCATATCGTCCATTCTCCAAAATGACCTATAGGGTCACCGAGCCGACATTAAATACTGTACATTCTACAAAATGACCTATAGGGTCACCGAGCAGGTATTGCATACCGTCCATTCTACAAAATGACATATAGTATCATCGAGCCGGTATTGTATAAAATGATACTTCAAACGTACAATCAATTTGTCCTTTTATTCATTTCTGACAAAAGTATACGTACGTGGGCACACGGTTGGCCTTAGTCAAAATATTATGATTTACTTTCCACAAATCCCACCCTTATTTGTAGTTCACCAAAACATTTTTGATGCTGTCAACCAACACCCAGTTATTTTCCAATTAATTATCCAAATTAATCAATTCAGGAAAATAATCTTATAATCACAATTAATTCATTTCAGCACAAAATAAAGCTCAACTAAATAAACAAACTGCACCACGATAATCAGCATGAAATTTTAATCGTTGGTTATCCCTGCCTAATTTCCGAAAAAATAAATAAGTTATTAATTAATTTCGAAAATGAATAAATAATTATTAAAAATCCAATTTAGGCTCGTAATGCCTAATTGGAGCACGAGATGGGTCGGGAAAAATCCCGAGATGCATTCAATAAATAATAGAGCCTTTCTACTCCCTAATGGCTATGACTAACCACCTAACATGCATTGCAATAAACTAATAATCACTAACCTATTCTAATCTAACAACATAATCCTTCTTAATTAACACTAATCAATCATTAAGCATCATTAGCAAACTAAGTAAGGATTAGTGAGCTAAATTCACTTGATTAAAAATCCGCTCAGATCAAATCGATGAGCACGCGACGAGAGTCAATCTTCTCCAAAGCGATTCCGCCAATCAGGGTCAAGACAGGCCCAAAATTTGCTACGCAAGGCCTACAACTCTTGCTGCAAATTGCTGAAACGGGCTGTTGCGGGGCTGCTCTGAGGCACGGACCGACTAGGTTCGGCGGTCATGGATCAGAGTACGGCCCATGGCTGAAACGGCCATGGATCGGACCAAAATGTGGCCGCCAGGCTTGCGGGAACGGTTTGTTGTTTTGGGCTTTGAAGCTGGGCCAAAACAGACGAATGATGAGGCAGCTCCATGTTTATTGGGCGCGGCTGGTGCACCGGTGGTAAGCCGCACGTGAAGCAGCAGCAATTGCCGACAAAAATGGTGGGGCTCGGCAAGTTGGTGGGGCGTCCGTGGTGTAGCAGGCATTCGAGGGAAATGGGCAGCAAAAGCATGAAAGAAGAGAAGACTCCTTCGGTCTTGATGAGGGGGACAGCGAACGGAGCAGAAGCCGCATGAGACAGGGAGGGTGCTCGTCCACGTAGCCAAGAGAGAAGCAACGTTGAATTCTGCAGAGGGACGTCGGTGGGGCATGAACCGAGAGAGAGAGAGAGAAAATAAATGTGCGGGTGAGATGGGGGCAACGTCGGCCAGAGGGGCACACGCCAAAAGAGAAAAAGAAATAGAGAGGGGGGAAAGAAGAGTCCAAGATCAAAGGGTGGAAAAAGAATTAAATATTCTTGCATAAGCTTCGGATGATTGGGAAGCATGCACGATAGAGAGAGAAATGTACATGGCCGTGAGTGTCCAAGGGAAAAGGAACACAATGTTGAATAAAACATCTTGTACTTACCTTCAAACAACATCATCAATTGGTCATCTCAAGACCAATTTCTTCACCAACTTGCACATTTGAAATTCAATTGAAGACGGTTCTTTAATCACGAATTTTCTTCAAAACCGACTTCCATTTCATATTTCTCGGTATCCGATTTTCTGTACAAACAAATCCGGTTGAGGTCCAATTTGAATGCAGAAAAAGCCCAAACAATTTCCATTTACCTACAACCGCCTGCGGTGGCCTAACTGGATAAGAGCTCCCATGACGTCTACCCAGGACTGAGAGATTCAAATCCCGCAGCACGCATGGGATCTAAAGCACGACGTCAGGGTGGTGGGTTCTCCGCTAGCATCACCCTAAGGTTTACCCGCCAGCTGCCGGCTGTACGGGGTCCCTAGGTATAAAAAAAAAAAAAACAATTTCGATTCACCAATTCACTCACATCAGATGTCAAACATCCCTTCAAATTGGTCAATCTGAATTTCCATTCATTTTCCGCATTGTCTACAACGATTTTCCATAAAAATCCCGAACTCACTGGAAATTCCTTGAAATGTGAGTCGACATTCCTAGAATGACTCATGACACGACAGAACTTTCAATTTCCGAAGTCGAATTCAAATTCGCGGTTATTTTCAATCAAACGCGCTTTTAGTGTGACCTTACCTACCGGGTAGCTTTTAGAAATTTTTGGTGCAATTGACCCATGGTCGATTTTCTTCGAGCCACACGTATATCTTCGACACATTGGCAACTCTTAGTGATCGTGAAAATCTCGAGGTTTCAAATACTAACACAAGTACCTAAAACGATAGAAAACCAGTCTAATGTCGTTCGATGAGAATTTTGCAATTAGGTGGAATCACCCATACTTTGATCATCATCTCAGTTGAATCGACCTATCTCCGGTCTCTAATCGATTTTTAATTGTGCCGTAATGACCCTTGCAGACTAACACGATCGGGCAATCGATTTCTGGTCGAATTCTCAAGTTTATTGCGTTTAGAATTCCTTAATGGTTCACCTGATAGGTCAGTTATATCATGAGTGACTAACTTAGAGAAAAACACTATAATCGCGTTGACGAAAAGTCCATTTTATTCAATCGAAATCAAAACCTCAGGATGTCACATTATCTCTAGTTAACAAGGGGTGCTGGCCCTCGCATAGGCATTGCCGACTCTGTCGACCGTCACCGTTGCCTCACCAACGATAGGGTGGCTGCCACAAACGAAGAGAGCCCTCCGTTCTTTTGTTTTTTTCTAAGTTTGTAAAGAAAAATAGAAAAAAGGGAAAAATTTAAAAGATGAATTGCCCTTCACCAAACTAAAAAGTTTAGATTCTTATTTGAAATTGATATGATCATTTCATACATTTTTTTAAAAAAATATAAAGTACTTTAAGTCCTTACTTGAAAAATATGTCCACTTCGTATCTTTATTTAGAAATGAGAACACGCATGTCCTATATTGAAATTTTCCGGTCAACAGATTGACCCCAGCAGTTTGCGACCATGTTCATCTCCTCCCTTCCGTCCGGTGGCTGCTCAAACCGATAGGCTTACCAGAGAGAGAGAGAGAGCGCGAACGCGAGCTTCGATGGAGTCGACCATATCCAGGACTCTCTCTCTATCCTCATCTCCCTCCTCCCTCAACCCCTTCGTCTTCCGCCTCCACCGCTACGTCTCCCGGTCGCCGCACCGCCGATGCCTCCCCTCTCGGCTCATCGCCCACAGGCTCCGCTGCATCTACGCCGACCGCATCCGCACCCCGACCCTCGCTCCGGCCCCGTCCCTGTCCCCTCCGGCGGCTCCCGCGAGGTTCCGCTTGCGCTGCGTTTCGAGCTCCGCTGCTCCTCTCGGCGCGTTCGGTGGAGGCGGCGGTAGTGGCAGCGCAGGAGGCGGCGGCGGCGGCGGCGGTGGCGGAGTCGACGGCGAGGATGGGAAGGCGAGATCGGTGTTGGATGGAGCCGAGGATGCCTCGGCCGTCTCCTCCGATGTTATAATTCTCGACGTCGGAGTAAGCCCCTCTCTCTTTATATATTTCTCTGGCAGTTTATGTGAATGTACGAGCTAAAGCTTCGATTTTGTCAATGCTTGTCCAACTTTCGCTGCATTATATTGCTGAAGATGTTATTCCGTGGTGCACATCATGATTTTTAATTGTTCGGTCACTTGAGAGTCTCTTTTTCGTCTCTGCAGGGAATGACCTGTGGGGGATGTGCAGCGAGTGTGAAGAGAATTCTGGAAAATCAAGTGAGTTTACCGTTTGCTTTTGTCTTTATTGTAATTCTTGAAGTGAGTTTGCTATTATACTCTCTAAGGTTACTAGGATCATCCAATTTTTTCTTTATGAAAAGAATCGTTATCAGCTTGAATTGAACTTGAGTGTGACAGAATATGTATCTACTGGGTTATGCATTTTGTCCTCTCATAAATGTAAAGAGAAATAAGGTTCCAAATTATCTCTCATGGGGGTGGAAAGAATTGCAGGAGAATGGCTTTCATCAATTTTTGTGGTAAGATTTGAACCCCGTGTTTTTTCTTCTGCTCTGACTTTGGACAGCCAAAAGTATCTGCCGCCAGCGTCAATCTTACAACCGAGACGGCAATCGTATGGCCTGTATCTGAAGCTAAGGCTGTGCCTGACTGGCAAAAAGAGTTGGGAGAAACACTTGCTAAACACTTGACGAATTGTGGCTTTGAGTCTAACCCACGAGGTAAGCAGTTTTATTCACTATCTGCCTGTCATCGTAAAATGGTGTTTGGCTTATATTCATGAATATCATTGCCACATACAACGTATGTTTTATCACAGATGTTCTGTGTCAATGATTCCATCTAGTAATTAGAAGTACTAGCTTCTGTATCTCTTTAGCTTGTTACAGAAACAGACAGATTTATAAGTGTTAAATTCGTTCAATCAAGTGTCACATAACATTTTTAAGATTTTTGACAACTGACTTGTCCCTATGGTCTTCTCTTTACTTTGGATTGTCTTATCTTCCGGTTCCATCATGACATTTTGTGAGTGAAGGGTTTATCAGCAATTGTTAATTGCTAGGATCCCTTACATGCTGCTTTTGATTGTCAAGCATTATCCTGTCAGGCAGGTTCTGGAGAGATAAATGGTGACTAGTCTTGTGTGAATTTTGACTCTCATGGGCACTGCTGTTCAGAATCTATCCAATTTAGTCGAATAGCAAACCCAATTGTAAGTCTTGCAATAATTGAAGTCTGGCTAAAAGTTTCACATAAATCAACAGATTAATATCTCTTCCACAAGTAATTTAAAACGTTTCATGTACAAAGACGTTTCCTGGAACTGAATTATTTGAATGTACAAAAGTTCTTATATTAAAGCCTTTTCTTGCTAAATTTTGAAATTCCTGTAACTGAAAATTCGTGAGAAGTCATCTTTGAAATTCTAGTTATCAAGAACATCTGGGTGATCTATTTTATATACCTTTTATAAGTGGGAGTAAAACTACCTGTATCAACTCTTGTTTTCTGCAAGAAACTTCAAGCTCTCCATCTAAAGCTTTCCATCATGAGCCTCGATAGGGAATGTCTTGCCTTAAACTTTCTTACCCTCATTATGACTGCAAATTTCATCAATGAGATAAAGATATTTTAACATCATACCATAGACATGCAGCCTCCTAAATTGAATTAGTTGAGATGTTAGCCTATTTAAGTTCACTGTTTAATATGCATTGATGGAAAGATGGATAAACGAGTCGCAGGTCAGGAAGCTATTGAAGGCAATGTTGTACCATAGGAATGATAAAGATCCAAGTGAGGAGTAACAGTAGAAAACTTTGGTATGTCACTGTTCCATTGTGTTCTGAAACTTTTTATAATCTGGACCTGTGAGTAAGGAAACTAGTCGCATACCTCAGATATGAAAACCTAGGTTCTCAATTAATCATTGCAATTTATCCCTTCAATAGGTGAGTATCAGTGGCTTCTCAAGGAACTGGTTCAAGATCATCGGTGCTGGATGGGTGAATGGGGGAAGCAAATCTGAGTTAGTTATTGTTAAGAAACAAAGAAGAATGATCCTGTACTGGTTGTTTTGAATTTGTGCGCAATAGGCGGCAATTTGTATTTTATTAATCTCACCCGCTTCTAACTGTAATGTATTGGGGTTACCTTCTTCTATTCCAGAAAGACTTATTTAAGAAATATATGCAGGTCCTCTAAATTCAGTTGTATGCTTACTATGTGTTGATGATTGTCCTGGGAAAGAATAGAATAAGATCTAACACGGAGCTGATGATGATGTGATTTGGGGACCAGCATGGAAGTTGACATATTAATTAAAACTACGGGCCCTTTCAAGTTGATTGTTGACAGCATGATCTTTCTTGTCTCTTTGTAGCTCTAAGAACCTCCCAATGTAAGTAGTTCCTACAATGTCAATAACGGATTCTATTTTTTTGGGGGTTTTTACTGCCTCAAGCACATTTAGGAAATTGGAGAATAGAAATCTGCTTTCAGGAAAGACCTTTATATATATGTCGAACTTGTTGACTATCTTTATAAGAGGAAAGATCCCTGATAAAAATCAAGTTATCGACACTTGAGAAGAATTCATTCTAACCTATGTCTGCAAAACCTACGTTTATTTTTATATTACTAAGTCCACAGTGAGCAACCAGTAATGTCGTGCCGCTATAAGGTTGCGAATTGTTGAATATTATCTTCCACTCTGCAAAGGAGGACTTTCGCTGTTGGTTCACGATATTGCACAATGATCATGCAAGCTGGTAATTTACATGTTAAATTAGGCTGCAGACTTGTGGTACTACATTTATATATTGCATTATCCTCTCTCTCTCTCTCTCTCTCTCTCTCTCTCTCTCTCTCTCTCTCATGTGCATACACATCCCACCCACTAGTGCTTCCTGCAGCTTGGGATGATTGACTCAAATTTTTATCACAAAAAGGGAGACTCAATTCTTCCTGAGAGAAGAAATTTTGTTAGAATATCCTATCCAGCACGCAAACAATGGCAGTCTGTTTAAAAGATTTCCATGTTGAACAGATCTAAAAACTTGACATTCTTCTGTCTTTTGGTTTTAAGCATTGATGGGCTTCAATCTCTCAATGACTTAGTGCTGTTTTTCTCACTGTTTTTGTACATACTAGACCATTCCTTATAAATAAAGTCTTTGCAAAGATAAAACATGAAATAAGTAAATGGCGGATCTCTTAAGGATAGATAAGGAGTGGTAGATGCTGTGCATAATTGATTCTCTCCTTGGAAATATGGGGATGGGGATTGGGTATTAATGAGCCATGCAGATTCAATTTGAATTGGAGTGGTGCTGAATATATGATCTTAATGAAAGTATAAACTTATTAGGAACAGTGCTTATATCATCCAGATGGAGATCTTTTGCGTAATCATTCATTGACCTTCTGAGGTTTGGATGTAGCTGGTTTGTGTGTCCCATTATACCTTCTAGAAACAGTACTTTGCTGACTGCTGTTGTGTCTTTCTCAGCATCAAAGAATCCTGTTCACTTGAAAACCATGTTGGGTTATCATATTTGCATGAACTTGTTTGCTACTTTCCCATCAGGACCTGTACACTTTTGCAATATATTCTTGCTCTTTCAAAAGCACACGTGTAATACCTGCAGTCATTGCTTTTTTCAGCTCTTTTGCCGTATGCATGACATGGTGAAAAATCTGCAAATGATGGAAATTATTGGTCCTCATATGTCTAGATTCTTGCATATGGTAGGAAGGGCTATTCGTTTGTTCATTATGTACACAAACATACAACCATACACATAAATACGTGCTACAATCAAGCGTTATGGTATGTTTTAATGATAAAATGGGCAACTTTCATGAGTGTACTTTCAATTATCCTGTTCTCACCCTCCACATATTTGCAACACATGCAATTAAATTTGGACTTAGAAAGCTGGATTTAAAGGCTTGGAGGAAGAGACGAATGTGGAGGGGCAGAAAGAGAATGCGCATGGGACGAACGCCAAAATTTACCAATTATGCCTTATTTGCCTTCTTTAATGTGTTCTGTATTGTTTCTAAGGGTTTAGTTAGGAATTATGGTAGTAGAACCTGCCAAAGAGGTCGGTTGAGCTTTTCAAATTTACCTCATTTCTCTTTTACATTGACTGAGAAAGAATGGAAAAAAATCTTCCATATCTCAAAGGGGGTTCAACTATGGAAGTTCAAAACCAGGAAAATTCTTTCCCATAGCTTTATGCTGGTATATATGAATTCCTCTGAGAAGTCTCGATCTTATGCCTATAATTTGACACTGCAGATGGAGGTAGACACAATTTTTTCAAAGTTTTTGAGAGAAAGATGAATGAAAAGCATGATCGCCTCAAAGAAAGTGGTAAGTATCTGGACATTTTGTTCTTCCAAATCATTGAAAAAAGCCTAGGCATTCTTTTTAAAACATTTTGATTATCTGATTCTTTGTTTTGATGCATCTTAGCATTTCCCATAAATTATTATTTCACAGGTCGCCAGCTTGCAGTTTCGTGGGCACTATGTGCTGTTTGCCTCTTGGGCCATCTCTCACATTTCTTTGGAGCTAAGGCTCCTTGGATCCATGCTTTTCATTCGACTGGATTTCATCTGTCCTTATCATTGTTTACTTTGATTGGTCCGGGCCGTGGACTTATCTTTGACGGTCTGAGAAACCTTTTGAAGGGGGCTCCAAACATGAACACTTTGGTTGGTCTTGGGGCTTTATCATCATTTTGTGTCAGTACATTGGCTACCTTGGTGCCAAAACTGGTATGTCATGACAAATAGTCTTATATAGCTCTTGGCATTGCCAAAGCTTTGTTGCACATCAGTTGATTCTTTTATGAATATATGTTTTGTCTGAGACCTGTTCATATTTCCCAATATTCTGTTGTATTGGTCTGAAGCATCATGCACAGTGCCCATATTTTCTCTGGTAAATGCTTGTGCTGGACAGAAACAGTGGCTCAATACATGTTTCTGTCCATTCCTTTAGTCATTTTGCTAGTATTCGTCATTTTTTCAATTAAAATCCTAACCAAGAGTTAATTTTGGTAGCCTTCCATCTTCTCAAGTTGCGATCGACCAGCGACAGTGTCTTCCAAGAATTTCATAATTTTGCAAAGCGTGAGTTTTAGATTTTTGTACCTTTCATGAACCATCATAGCCAAAGAAAAGATGACATCATTCTATGAGTAAATGGTGGTGTTGTATAGGAAAATTCTATTGAAACTCCATAACTTTTGGTTATGTTAAAGTATTTAAATATTAAAACCATGCCTTTTTTCTAACAGCATAAGCTTTTGCAGAAGTTGGTTGTGGTCTTACAAAATTCTACACGATACCATAGCAGGAGCTATTGAAACTTATTTATGTTTGCAGTGTGTGCCTACGTGAACGTCTCTGCTACTGTGAATTCTTTCTTTTTCGTTTAGATATGCCTGCACAGCAATATGAGGACCATTGGGATGCTAATTATGAGGACCATTGGGTGCTTTTCTACATGTTACATTATGGGAAAGTAAATTCTAACTATGGTGTAACCTCTACAGTTGTTGTCGTATCGAAACTTTTCTGTAGGTTGTCTTCTCCATGATATGTGAGGGACTAATGTTTTGTAATGGCTAACTTGAGATAAAGTCTATATGTTATTATATTGAACAGAGTTTTTAATGCAGGGTTGGAAGGCATTCTTTGAGGAACCCATAATGTTAGTAGCATTTGTCTTGTTGGGAAGAAACCTTGAACAAAGAGCTAAAATCAAAGCCACGAGTGATATGACTGGACTTTTAAGTATTCTACCCTCTAAAGCTCGTCTATTGGTTTCTGGTGATGAAGAAGACTTGGGCTCAATTGTGGAAGTTCCTTGTAACACTCTGGCTGTTGGAGATCGGATTGTTATACTGCCTGGAGTGAGTAAATGTACTTTTACTTCACCATGATGCATAAATTCTACAGCTAGAGTCTTGCATTTTGTTTATTTTTTGCTAAGCTTTACTAGTATACTATTTGTTTGATATGGAGATGTTACAATTTTTCATGCTTAAGACATCTCAAATTTAAAAAATGTGATGAATCAACATGTGTTCGTGAAATTGCTATCCATTTTCTTTTGGAATTTTTGTTGTTAAGAATTTTCCCTGTATTGGAGATCTAATTGCCTCTTTTGTTTTTGAATTTGTCGAAATATTCCACATTGCTTGTCTACGGGTTTATATGGGCTTTATATTCATATAGTCTCCCTCCATTTAATAGTTTAAGCTTTAGTTGGACTTTCTAACATGAATTCAGAGCCAGGTTCTGCCCTAGATTATTTCTTGTGTGAGGCTTCCCATTCGTCAATTCCACATGTTTTCATACCAGGTTGCATGTGAGAGGGGATGTTAAAGTATCTCACGTCGCTTGTACACAGGGTTTATATGGGTCATATATTCGTGCAATCTTCCTCCACCTAATAGCTAAGTTTTTTATTGGACTATTTGACCGAAATTAACTGTATCTTCAAGTCTCTGCAACAAGAAACTTCAAAAATGTTGGAAGAATCATTTCGTTGTTGACACAATCTACCTGTACAACCAAATTGAAGAGATACTATTATCTACTTAATAGACGCAATTCACATGAACAATGTCATTCAATGTTCAATTGCAGGTCTTCAGTTTTTTTCCTTTTTTCTGGTCATTTTTATCTCACCTTTTCATTTATATGTGCAATTGTAGGACCTCATATTTGAGAAATTATCTAAGGGTTGTGGATTTACCTTCAATTGATGTGTCCAAATACACTTGGAAGACATGATTCATTGACCTGTTTCCTGGTAGGATTATGATCCATAATCTTAATTTCTGTGATTTTAGGACCGTGTTCCTGCAGACGGTGTAGTGAGAGCTGGTAGAAGCACTGTCGATGAATCTAGTTTTACAGGAGAGCCGTTACCAGCAACTAAATTACCGGGGGTATTTTCTTCATTTATATCTTACAGTTTTCCATTTGCAAAATTGCCGCATTGTTTAATGTCTCTTCATTCCCCTTATAAGTTGTTTATGATCAAGTTTTGGTTCTTTATTCCCCTTGACTCTTTTGTGGAAGTTCCCTTGTTGCTGGTGGAGGTTCTCCTTTCCAGATTTATAAGCTTTTAGTATCTTGTTGCTACATGTTTTCATCTGTACCAGAGCCAAGTTGCTGCCGGAAGTATAAATCTTAATGGCACACTTACAATTGAAGTGCAAAGGCCAGGTGGTGAGACTGCTATGGGAGATATAGTTCGTCTTGTAGAAGAAGCACAGACTAGGGAAGCTCCTGTACAGCGGTTGGCTGACAAGGTTCTTATAATTTACCCTAGCATGATTAAATAAATATGCCAGAGACCCTGATCAAATACTTTGCTTTTAGAGGGACTGGAAAAGTTAGCCTTTTCAATTTTAAATTAGACTGTCATCTGTTTCACAATGTTTCTGTCTCCACAAACGAATTGGTTGTGTCACTTTCTTCTTGAACCACGATTTGGTTATCACCCTTGCAGTTAGGATATGATTACTTACTGCTATGTTTTGGGTGAATTATGCCAGACAAATTGCAGATTACTGGTGGAAGAAGGAAGGATACACAATTTGTAGCTTGCTCATGAATTGATTGTCAATTTAAGTTCTGGAATATAGTATTTTGTATGCGAAGTGAATATGTCATACCCTTAGGAGACAGACTACATGACTTCTCCTTGTCATATTGCATGATCCATACGGCATCAAAACTCTGGTCTTAGCACCAGTCTTCTCAAAACCTCAACTGGTGTAGTATGTGGTCAAGCAACAAGGCGACATGACAATCGTCTCAAACGAGTCTTACTTGCACTTACTCTGTTTGGCATTTGCTTGAGATAGATTTCTATAGGAGCCTCTTATCCAGTATGTTGCTAATATTCATCCTTCTCCTGTTGAATTCATTGCTCTTGTTACCCAGAGTCTGCAATAGAATAAGAAACAAATTATTTCCTACCTACAATAAGTTGACTCTAAGGACCCATATTGAGTCAAAACCGCTTTCATGGTACTCTTGATATGATGAACCCCCAAGGGATGCTAATGTTGATCTTGAAAACTAGGTTAAAATAAACTCATAGCCAAATTTTTTAATTTGCTTGTGACAAGGAAAACAGGAAAATTCTATCTCTTGTGCCTACAGGGATTTTTTTTTTTTTCCCCGAATAAGTTGAAAGGGCTATAATTCTTAGATCTTTCAAAAGGGAAGAATCTGAAATATATTTTATATTGCTGAATTTCTGTCTCAAACAAAGCGAACTGTGTCATAATCTCCGTCCTTGATGGACGCTACTTTGTTGGAAATGTTAGACACAGTTTTGTCCATAATTTTATATGTGAGTGGCTTCTACCTGAAGCCGTTTTTTATGGGGGCGGTGTCCCCTTGGTACCTTCTTAATAAAATCTTATTTATCATTCATTCATACATGTATAGCGGACGCTCTGTCTTGTAAGCATTCTTTGATATGGTACCCTTTTTTTGAATATCTACATTTGAAAGAGGAAACAACTTACCAGTTTCAAGGATACAAATTCAAAAATTTTGTGCTAAACAAAATTGGCATGGGGCATTTGGAAAGGAGGCTGCCAATTAATACAAAGGCATGGGAATTGACTGAAAAATTGCAACTATATGGAAAGACCGGAATCTGTCTTACCACTAGGTAGAGACGGTTAAAGTAAATCTCCTTGAAGTGGATTTACCCATTTTTGCTAATGATTCATCAGGTGTCAGGGCATTTTACTTATGGAGTAATGGCTCTCTCTGCTGCTACATTTGTATTCTGGAACGTGTTTGGTTCACGAATTCTACCTGCTGCTCTTAATCAAGGAAGTTCTGTATCTTTGGCTCTGCAGCTTTCATGCAGTGTCCTGGTATGTCAAAACTTCCTCTGAGGTTGTGTTTTTGCTTCGTGTGCTCACATGTTGCTGCAATGCTTTGTTAATTACTTTACATAGTCACTGATAATTAGTGAACCATGATTGCACTTTTGACTCTTGATGTCAGGAGTGTCTATGGCTGTCGTTCATCCAGTTTTCTTCTTTTGTCTTTCGAGATTGATCTAGTTGAATTATTAAGTGTTGGATCATCACATAACAATCTTTAGTTGACAAAAGTAGGAAGTGCCCAATAGGGGATAGGATACCAAATGCTCAAGTTTGGGGAACTTCTTTCTCTGTTGAAACGGATCTAACTGGAAGAAGCACTATTTTCTACAAGAAGCAAATTTGACCTATAAAAACCCCTTGGAATCAGCCTCACCAGTACCTTCGGTTTTCGGTATATTAGTTTGGTTTTAGTCAGGGAATTAGCAAAAACGACAAATTTGGTTCTACTTTTGGTTTGACATTTTTGTATACTGCACCAGACCAATTGTCTTTTCTCCTTCTTTTTATGTATTCAATACCATTTGTTTTTTACTTCTAAACTACGACAATGTTCTACATGAAAAAAGAGAGATTGTTTTGGATTTATAAATATTTTATGTAGAAAAAGATGGAACTCACAGGTTAAACTCTGCCATATTCTAGTACATATTTATTACTTTCAATATTAATTTAATATAGTTTTATATCATTCATTATGGATTCACCGCCTGTGTAAGTTTTGTCCCTTGGGCTGGACCCTAGCCACAATAAAGGAGTAGGGGATGGGGTGTGTTATGTAGCATAAGTACTCTTTTCTTAAGTTGAATCCTGGAAGAAATTGCTTTTCAGGAATATGGTTGAAAAGGTACAGTGATCAACAAAAGAATTCGCAAATTTTATAATAGCACGTGATAGGGTCCCATGAGAATTTACAGGATTGTAGAGAAGAGAGGAGATACTTTGCTTCCTATATATAACTGACGAAGGACATGTATGATGGGGCAAAGACTTTAGTAGGTATGCAGGGAGAGAAACTGAAACCTAAAACCATTAGGTTACTTCAAGGCTCAGCCCTAAGTTATTACTCTGTGCACTGGTAATGGATGAAACAGGACATATTCAGGATGATATTCTTGGTGTACGCTTTTTGCAAATGAAGGTTTTAGCAGATGAAACCAAACTGGAGTAAATAAGGAACGGGGACTTTTTAGGGGATATTGGAAATTGGAACGTAGGGGTTTTTATTTAACTTGATCTAAGAGAGAGTCTAAGGGGTGTATTTAAGTGAGAGTAGAGTTTCAAATGCTATAAATGGTGAGAATTGAAGATTAGGAGGACCTAAAATGTGAGTGCTTTTGATATCCTGGATCCATTTAGCAAAAGGATGGAGGAATTGATGGAGATCTTGCCCATGGAGTACTAGTAAGATGAATGAAGCAAAGAAGTGCATTTTGGGTCTCGTGCAACCATGGAATGCCCCTAGCTAAAGCAGAAGGAAAAAAGGCCGTCAATACTTGTGCAACATAAACTAAAAAATTTTGTATAGTTAAAACCGTGACTCATAGTTGAGTTTTGTGAAATCTTACAAACTCCTGTCGATGTGACAAATCTAATCACTATTATTGCGCAGCCAGTTCTTGGCCAGAGTTTTGCCAGAATGGCAGAAACAGTAAGGTCTTATGGCCCTAGATTTATTGACATTCTAAAGTGCATAGAACAAATAAAGACTAAGTACATAAATAACTATTTTCTTTGGCTACAAAACGATTGGCTGTTGGTTTCAGGTGTTTACTGGATTTTTGACTTGTAACTATAGGTAGTTGCATGTCCATGTGCACTTGGCTTGGCCACACCTACTGCTGTGCTCGTTGGAACTTCACTCGGAGCAACAAAAGGTTTGCTTTTACGTGGTGGAAGTGTTCTGGAGAAGTTTTCCATGGTAAACACAGTTGTGTTTGATAAGACCGGGACCTTAACGCTTGGCAAACCTGTTGTGACAAAGGTTGTGACCCCAGGATGTGCACAACCAATAGATTCCAGGTTGAGCAGAGACCAGGTCGCTTTTACAATAAATTGATTCAACTTTCCTGCATTTCTTTTGGTGCATGATACTTTTTAGGTAGAGTATAGCTTCTGTCATAATTGGAAAGAAAAAATTGCTTTCATGTTTTTCTTGTTGTTGTCAATTTGGAAGAAAAAGATTTGATGTTTCTCATTGTGGTCAGTAATTCACACTATATGGCCAAACTTGGATGAGTAATGTGCTTCAAAATCAGATCGATGTGGAACCACACGAGTTCAACGTCAGGAAGCTATTAGATTTACATTTCTATTACTCTCACGCCAATTTTATATACACAGGATTAGAAGAACATAATTCCTTTGAGGGTAAATAATTTATTTTCTCTAATCTAGGATCCAAACCCATTAAAAAAGGGAACTGGATGATTATTGCCATAAAAGAAGTGTTTTCCTGCAAGATTTAATTCCTGAGAACTGTTAATTGCTTGGATAAGGAGATGCTTGCTTAATCCTACACGATTATTGCATGGCTTCATCATTTTTACCATAAGATGACCTTTTTCTTTATAAAAGTTACCCTGATGAGGATTGAGGATGTTAAAGTGACACTAAATGTTACTAAGACATCTTCAAACTAGTTGACCCTCATTCTGCTGGATAAATCTACTAAAAATCTCTACTAGTCTATGTACAAAACAAGCTAGGAAACTTTTTAGTGCATTCTCCATTATGCATGACATGTTTCTGAGAAGAAATGAATGATTGCTCAATGTAATCTTGTTTGTTACTTCTGTATCACATTGGGGCACTCTGAAAGATGATTTATTTGAAGTGCTGTATGCATGAGTCGTTATTACTATTGACAAGGTAAGTAACCATACATATGTCATTTATACAGACATAATTCAGATGACACATGGTCAGAAGTTGAGATTCTTCAGTTTGCTGCTGGAGTTGAATCAAATACAATTCATCCTGTTGGCAAAGCAATTGTAGAAGCAGCTCAAGCTCGGAATTGCCCAAAAGTGAAGGTGCTTTCTTTAGATTATGAACAATAGTTCTCAGCAATGATCAATTGGTTAAAAGCTTAACAATTTTTCCTATGTCAACCTGCGGACAGTAAGGTTTGTCAGAATGCATGACAATCGGATAGTCAACCTGTGTTTCCCATTCTAGTATTTTCTCTATGCTTTACATTCGTGAGCAGGAATTTGAAATCAACAAATTGTGTCAACAAGTGAACTTTGTATCTGCTGAATTAGTTAGTACATGATAGACTTGTGTGGGTATTGGGTTGTCAGTTTAAAATTCTTAGTGCAAAGTTTACTATATCACCCCCCCCAAAAAAAAAAAAAAAAAAAAAAAAAATTTCTCTCTGCGTAAGGATTGAATTATTTTGTAGGCGGTAGATGGAACTTTCATTGAAGAACCTGGTTCTGGTGCAGTGGCAGTTATTAACAACAAAAGAGTTTCTGTAGGGAACTTGGAATGGATTAGGAGGTACCATCTATTCCTTACTGTTCTCCACATATAAATCAGAATTAGTAAATAAGTTCCCAAATACTTCCCTACATCCTTTGTAAGTTATAATGTCCTTTTTCATAGAAGCTAATTTTAATCCTTGTGTGATCTCTTCTAACTTTGCCATTTTGTAAACTCAGTCACCAAATATTTGTACTGTTTTCATTAGTTTACTTAGTTTTACATTTGGTCTGTGTAAGAAAAAAAATTGTTATCTATTCGACAATTAAATCTTAGTTGATTTTTGTCTTTAGTTGATTTTTGTCTATTCATCGAGACATCTCTGGACGTGCTCATATAATAATTTCTAACTAATGAACAACTCCACACTGGCTCTAGTGCTGTTCTGACATGGACTCTCTGAAAGATGTCTCTGCTGCTTGCTTATGTCTTCTAACAATTTCATAACAATTTACCTGGAATTTACAATGTCTCATTGAGATTAGAAACGTATTATGTCCTCGTAGGGAAGGTGAGAATGTCTTATAACCAGCTTGACTAAGCATGCATTGCTTTTTAAAGGATGCCATTTAAGTGAACAATAGATGAATACCCTTTAAGTGAACAGATAATTACTCGACATTGTGTAACGCCTTATCATCCTGCACATCAATATGCATAATCGCCAGGATTTGATTATAGGAATTACTTGCAGAGTTGTTGACTTGGTTCGATTCATGATGTTTGATTAGTGACTATTTGTTCCACATCCATGATTCATACATTGGTCAACAGCTATGACATCTCAATTTGTCCATTCAATCAGTTGCATGTGAGAAATCCTCTGTTTTATTTGATTTTGTGAGTAAAGGATGCATTAATTTTTTTGTATTTGTGAGTGGGTGGGTACCACCCCTATACAAAAATTAGAGAGAGCCTACGAAGTCTAACAAACCATCCATCCTAAACAGTAGTTTTTCAGTAATCCAACTCCAAAACCTGTAACCATCTTTTCATTACATTTATAAAAAAAAACACTTCGACTCTCAATGGCCCTCCTATTTCTCTCTCCAAAGAAGCCAAGGAGGCATTTCTAGTTCAGTTACAAAGCTCAAAGCATCATTTCTATCAACAGAGTGAGGCAAGCCATACCTTAAAGAAGAGATTAATATTAATAATAAAGCATGATGCAAGTGTACCCCCTGAGCAACAGAATGCATGATAGGAATCCAATCGAGCATTGAATTGTCAGGTTTATAATTTCTTTCATCGCAATTGCTCTGTTTTTTTCTTCCCTTTTTGCCTATTTGATGAACATGGGAAAAGAGCTAGACTTAAAAAAGAATGCTCTACACTATTCTGACTCGTGATCCTTGCCTGAACCTCCTCGCACACATAACATAGTGGTACAAAAACATGAGTCTGCTAGCTGTGTGTAGGAAAAAATCAACTGGACCTCAGTAGGGCTATGACCATATTTTCAACCAAACAGCTTAGATCGTGCAAGCTACCTTTGGCTGTCTGTCTTTATGTATTTTTGCATGTGTCATTACCACAGTGGGATCTTGCCACTTTTAGACTGTTGAAAACGTTTACTGTTGTTTCTCCCTGTGCATATGTTCCTTTTTTAGGCATGGAGTCGATGCAGACATCAGACTGATGGAAGAGCCAAAGAATCAGTCTGTCGTCTATGTTGGAGTAGATAATAGTCTTGCTGGTCTTATATATATCGAGGATCAAATCAGAGAAGATGCTAGGCATGTTGTATCATCATTGTCCAAACATGGAGTTGATGTATACATGCTATCAGGGGACAGAAGAAGTACTGCTGACTACGTTGCATCCATGGTTGGCATTCCCTTGGAAAAGGTATTTTTTTAATCTCGTTAATGTAGATAGCAATTCATTGCTTTTGGAAAAGCTAGAGGGAATTGCTTACAAAATAAGCATGATAATGCTGAATAAGCAGGTGATTTCTGGGGTTAAACCAGATCAAAAGAAGAAATTCATCAGTGAATTACAGCAGGATGATAAAGTTGTAGCTATGGTTGGTGATGGGATAAATGATGCTGCTGCCTTAGCTTCATCACATGTTGGAGTGGCAATGGGCGGTGGTGTTGGAGCTGCTAGTGAGGTGTCTTCTGTTGTCCTGATGGGAAACAGGCTCTCTCAGGTTAGTAAAGTAGTTCATTCCTTACGTTTTACATTCTATCTCGCGGGTTAATTACAGTTTACAACCTCATTATTAAGTTACATGTTACATCCGCACTCTAATAGCAGTTAATAAAATTCCTAGAGACATTTTTGCACCTTTTACTAAAGAACTTTGCTCATCTCAAATCAGCAGGAGACTGTCACTCCTCACTTCTTGTAATTTCCTATTTGGAAAAGATATCATGTTTGCAACTCCTATTTGATTAGGATACTATATTTCTGTTTAAGAATTTCCAGTTTCAACTTGGAGCAGGGTGTAGTAGAGTCATTGACGTAATAAATTTTGCATTTTGAGCAGTAGACTGTCACTCTAATAACAGTTAATAAAATTCCTAGAGACATTTTAGCACCTTTTACTAAAGAACTTTGCACATCTCAAATCAGCAGGAGACTGTCACTCCTCACTTCTTATAATTTCCTATTTGGAAACGGATATCGTGTTTGCAACTCCTATTTGATTAGGATACTATATTTCTGTTCAAGAGTTTCCAGTTTCAACTTGGAGCAGGGTTTAGTAGAGTCATTGACGTAATAAAGTTTGCATTTTGAGCAAGCGTTTGTTATTAAGTTGTGTGAAACAATTTTTTTTTTTTTTTAATTGTGATGCATAAGAACCTAAGATATGATGGCTAAAGATTAAGAACCCTTTCTCTGAAATCCCCTGTTTTGAACGAGTACTTCAATCAAACCTTTTCTACAAACATTCATCCATTTCTCTGCTAAAATGCCATAATAATTCAACCTGAACACTGAATTTACTGTTCACTATCAGCACCTTCATTCCTGATTTATATTGGATTAGATTGTTCCATATAGGTTTCACGTTATTTGAACATGTGCAAAGACAAACTGTAGAGGCTCAAGTAAGAAGATACAACTCTAGAGTAAGAGCGTTGTTTAAAGGGTGGAGGGTGGCTTATGAGGACAGACTTTAGGAAAAATTGTTCACTAGGATATAAAGTTGGTCCCAGCACACTGAACGCGCCCTGGATATCTGTATCTAGTACAGTATACTGTTATTTGGAACACTATGACAAAAACCTATGCAACTGACCATGCATAATGATTGCTATTAATCTTTTTTTCATACTTCACAAGATGACCATATGATGTCTTGTTAAAACACCCATAAGACTCTTTTGCATTTTTGTACACTAAAAAGATCTCTCTACTTCGAGCTCCACTTAATGTTGATTTGCTTATTCTGGTGTTATCTTAATGGTTATTTTGTTTTGTTTCCAATATTGGATTCAATTTGATTTGTCTCCATGCAGTTGCTTGACGCTTTGGAGCTGAGCCAGCTGACTATGAAAACTATCAAGCAAAATCTTTGGTGGGCATTTGCCTACAACATTGTAAGTCGTGCATTAAGTACTTGGGGTTTGTACTTTTCTGTGGTTACCCTTCTTTTTTGGGCATCAGAAGAATATCTGCAACATCTATATAGATAGCAGATCATTCTTTTAGCACAATTATGCCTCTAGAAATAGCAGACAATTTAAATTATGTCATTAAGTTTAGTTGCCAGTATCTCCATCTCACAAACAAATTTTGGGAATTTACTCAATCTTTGGAGCCATTCCACTCAGGAGAATTTGGGGATTTGAGTGAGATTCTCTCTTCCTGCAGTTTTGCCTAGCCAATACATATAGGACCTTTAAAACCATCACTGATACTTCTGCACATCGCCATGAAGATAAAAGATGCGAACATTGCCGATAATTCCAAGTTTGAATATATAAAATCAGAAAAAGAAAGATATTTGTTGGTCTGATTGTATGATGAATTGGAATAATTCCAAGTGAGAATAACTGGGCGAGATGTAATATCACAGTTAAGCCAGTTTGTTACAAGTTGATGGCTTGTTCCAGATGACCTGAAATGCAGTCCATTAGATTAGCTGCCATAATCATGTAAACGATTCATAGGTTACCTCTGAAGTTGGCATGTTGCACATATGGTTATGCTTTTCTATCCATTCTTAAGCATCTTAATACGTGCATGCATACATTTTGAGGTTTATCAGAATAATACATTATTGACCGTCGAATTTATAGGTATGCCTGAATACATTATTCACCCGTTGAATTGCAGCATTTTGACTATTGACTCTTTGCAGGTGGGGATTCCAATTGCTGCTGGGGTGTTGCTGCCAATGACTGGGATAACACTCACTCCCTCAATTGCTGGAGCTCTCATGGGACTGAGTTCAGTTGGTGTGATGGCAAACTCATTATTGTTGAGGTTCAAATTTTCCTCAAAACAAAACAAGATATCTAGATTGCCCTCAACAGCCTATTTGAATACCAATGTTGCAGACCAGAAAACAGAAATGAAGAGCTTTTCTAATGCTACCTGGAGGGGAACTCGATAATCAAGGGATGGACATTTTGACACGCTAACAGGAAATCATCTGAGCCAAAGCACATGCACACGTGCATCCTTTCTCGAACACTGAGGATTCAGAAGAAAACATTGATTCATCATTTTTAAGGTCTCTAATTCAAAACCAAACATGAAACTTTGGTTTCATTCAGCTCCTTTATGGAAGATGGGTAAGTTCCCAGATTTCTGTCAACCAAAAGCTACGTGGATGCTCATTGAGACTGGCTGAGATGTCTTACATGGGATTTTCCTTTGATGTGCATTCCTGAGATGCATGAAAAGGGTGGAAAGGTTGACTCCTGTGAAGTAAGGTTTTTGTATAGTCTATCAACTGTGCTCACGTCGTTACAAAGGTTGGGTGTACACCAAACAGATTGTAGCCGCAAGCTGTATTTGTTCCAGCAACTCTGTCCTCATTTATTGCTTTACTCATAGCTCTGGTATTCAAAACTCGGAAAGGAAGATGTAGGACTTTTCTTGAAACTTGCCTGACGATATTGAAGTGCAGAGATTTACACGAGGTCCACTCGAGTTCCATTCGGAACGTACTCGTGCCTTTTATATCCTCACAAACACGATCAGGCTTGAACAGTGCCGCGAGTGGTAAGCCAAGCAAGAAGTTGCTTAAATCCTTCTTTGCCCCCAAAAGCTGTAATGCAGCCGTTTGGAGGTGGTGTTTTTATATATTATAACTTGAAAAAGGAATGACTAACGCCTCAGAATAGACAAGGACATGACAGACTGGGCTTCGAGATTTGATTTCGTTTGCAAATTGATGTCCTTCGGATTTTGTTGTTTCCCTTTCTATGACAATTACTCCATGCATCGTTCTGGAAATCAAAGATCGGAAGCGAGGATTCCACCGCCTTCCTGCTTGTCCCTAAATTTCCTCTAAGTAGACGTCTTCGAATGAAACCCATTGTTCTCAAAACTGAATGCGATAACGCGGGAGCTTTAAAGCAAAAGCGATGGGCAAATCAGGACTGTGATTGCTTAGCAGTAGGGTGAGTCCAAACGATTCGACCCTGCTCCCTTTCGCCTTCTTCTCCCTGTTTTCAAACTAGGGATGCCGCGTCCCTACAAAGAGAAACCGCGCCAAGCAGCTGGTCGCTGATCGCAGATAGCAGACTGATCAGCAATATAAGAACATGATGGATCTGCTTGACGATGAAAGACTCCGTGTCAACTAGCAAGGTGTGCATTCCAGAGTTAAAAGAGCGCAAGGTTTTGATCGTTTTGTAGTTTTAAGGACAATGTTTTTCTTGCTTTGAAATCAAGATGCACTTCCAATCAGACCGGATCTCCTCCCGACCACTCAAAACGGAATAGTGCTTGTTAGAGGGCTACCGAAGCACATACAATCTCGCACAAAATATTCAAGGTGTATTTTCCTGATTACCTTAAGAGTACCACGCTAAAAAAGCTGGACTTGCACATGTTTAATTTGGAGTAAAATTCCTTGTATAGGTTAGCTAAGGGTCATTGCCAATGACGCACCCTGGGATAAATATAGTATTTGTTAGAGAACTGTCCAAAAGTTTTCAACTGACGGCCTATATGGCTTTGATATTGCGACGAATTATGTAATTTAAGCTACGGCTCTCCACAGATCCTACAACTCAGCAAAACCGACAAGCAAATGCCAAAACGACCAAGGAATGAGAAAACCAACATCTAGCACGGACCCTCCCTCATGACTCTTGCGAGTAAGTTATCGCAAACACAATGACCCCTCTCCATGGTGTGAGGTTCTCAAATTTGGGCATTATCCTCATTTTCACCTCAGCTTATGATCTGTAAATCTTAGCCACTGTTTACCTATCTACAATAAGGTAGACTTCTTCTCCCTCCCTCATTTTCCCCTCAAAGCACATCCCTGCTTCTCAAACTTTTCATGATCTCTGTTCAAAAAAAAAAAAAAAAAACTTTTCATGATCTAAATAAAAAGGACTGCCAAGTAATTCCGAGGGCTTACCGACAGTTTTCGACAATTTTTCACATTTTTCGTTGAGACATTATCTAGCAAAAGTCGATCCCCACAAACACCTAAGAGAACAGAACTGGAAGATAGAATGCACAGAACCTGCCTAATCTTCAACTGATTCTTATCATTCCCCACCCGTTTGAAGAAAGATAGAATTAATCGGTAACTAAATGTTCAAGCCAAAGTCACCATTAAAGACAAAGGGAAATGCTGACTTCTACAACTCGAAGTGACCATGCTGTCTGGAGCAGCATCAACTTTTCTTCGATGGGTAAAAGCAGGGCATCAGCCTGTTATCTATCTGCAATCTTACTCCACAGACCACGAGGACGCATAAAGCCACTACCATAAAGCATGGTTTATGCGTGGCCTATCAATTCAATGTTAAACAACGGTACTACCAAGCATGCCTAGCCAGCCTGAAAATAGTAGTCTAGATATGTCCACTTTTGGAATAGTAAATATTTGGAAGTTAGACATCAGTACACGCAACATCAAGAACAAGAGACCTACAAGTTTAAAGAAAACAAATTTATGTGTCCATACCGACCTGTGCATTATCTACAGCTTTACAAGCACCTGTGGAATATTATATAGGAAAGCACATCAGTAAATTTCATATGCTCCGCTTGTATACAATGACAGCCTCTCATATGAAATATTAAAAAGACGATTGCTTAGATAGCAGAAATAACCACTAGTTAAGTTAAATGTGAGGTCTGTGATACCATCAACCATAAGATAAACCATTCCACCGCAGACGAAACATACTTGTCAGTGCTCAACAAAATCAGTTCATAACTGATTAACCACAAGCCAGCAAGACCAGCTACGCAGCGATGGTCCACAATAATAGCTGCTGCTTCTGACTCGATCCCAGCAACAGCCCGCTACGGTTGTTTATATCTTAAGGCCGGAAAGTTATGCAGGAACACACGTATAACCATTAACAAAGCAGCTACCACTTCAACTGCAACAATCACCGACCCAATCTACATCCTCACTACATTAAGCAACAGAAGTTACAATTCCTCCAAGATGAATTAAAGGTGGTTTAGTGAAGGGGAAAAAAATCTCAGACGACATAACCAACTATAAAGATGTTACCATTTCCTAAAAAGTAGCTGGAAAGAGATTGGCAAAAGCCATTCTTACTAAGCATTAGCGTCGAGATTAACGAATCAACAAAGCCCAGATGCAGCAACTGCTACAGATCAAGCATTTTCACTCGTTGGCCACCTCAGACCATCACAGCAAACTCACAGGTTCATTCATTACGGACGGAATCGGCATCAACCATCGCAACAATCAAGTCAAGAATCAGCATCTGCAAAGATATTAAGTTTCCTAAAAATGAAGATTAACAACAGCAATAGACCTTACCATATCGAAACATCTAGGCAACATTAGTTACTGTCCTGCCCTGCTATCTACTGCTATATCAGCCAATTTGATGCACCCATCACCAAAATCTCGATCATCCACCAACGATCAATCACGTGAATCAACAGCAACAGTATCAACAACTCATGCCCATCACTCAGCTTCCCGAGCATAACTATAAAATGTGTAAATGGACACAATAAATATAGATGCAACACAACCATCAATTCTTAGCCAAAGCAATGAATAGAAATCAAAGGCGACAGACACTACAGGATCTAAAAGAAACATAGCAGGGGCCGAGAGAGAGAGAGAGATAGTCTATGACAAAACATAGTGCACAAAACTTCAAGCAAACTAGGACACCATAGTGTTCATAGATACCATCTGGCTGGCTAACTCTAGAATGCATGAAAGTTCAGAAGGCAAATAAAACACCTAAAAGATCCAGTTCTAACAAAAGCAGCAATTAAGTTCAGATAACAACGACCATATCTAGGTTCAACAGTTGGAGCCGCAGAAAAGAGACTTTTAAAGAGCCAAGCATTCCCCATCCGCTCAATGCTTTCCAGAACACTTAGTCCTGCCACAGCAGAAAAAGTAAATGTCAGCATCCAATTATGGGGCCTCCCACTCAATAATAAGCAATGACCAAGCAATAACTCACATCGACGTCTGAATTCCTAGGAGAAGGACTTCGAGAATCAGAACGTCGACCTCGGGGTGAAACACTTCGAACCGGAGATCGTACATCACGACTGCGTCTATCAGGGCTTTCACCCCTAGGAGTGAGAGACCTGCGTGGAGAAGGACTCCTTCCAGGGCTGGCGCTGTGGCGAGGTGGTGGACTGCGCCTAGGGGAAGCACTACAAGAGAAAACAGAAACAAAGAAAAATCATTAAAAAGGCAGTTCAAACAGTGCAAAGCACAGAGACGATCATCGTGACACAACCTGTCCATGGAGCGACTTAGACTTCGACTTCGACTCCTGCTCCTGCTCCTGCGCTCATCATCATAGCGGCCCCTACCCCGACTTTTGTAGTAATCAGGACTTGCACTGCGGCTTCTGCTCCGCCGACGATCATCTCTGTCCCTCCCACGATACCTATCACGATCATACCTATCCCTACTTCGGCTGCGACTTCTCCTCCTATCCCTATCCCTGTCCCTGTAGTCATCTCGATACCTGGCAGATGGTAACATCAACTGATTTATTTAATGGAGATGAAAAAATTTGTATCGGGACAAACAAATTACAAAAGCTTATGGCATCAATTGTTGCTAAAACCATCTCAGACAAATAAAACAAACACAGTCAGAAAAACGTTTATATAATTTAATTTAAAGAAAATGAAGAGAAAGGGGCTGACAAAATTCTGAAGAGAAATAATTGCTTTATATGGAAAACAAATGCATAAGTAAGATGACAGAAATAGAGCTACGGTGATCAGATACATGAGTTGTAATACATTTGTCTAATCTATCATCAAAATGTAACCTACCCTAGGCCTTTATTGACAATCTTTTCAACAACTTCAAATAGAGGCCAACTTTTTTCCACAGGCAAAAAACAAATCGATGCACTTGGATGAGACTTCACAATGAAGACACAGCAACCATGGAACACAGCTAACTCAGAAAAAGGGGAAAAACACAGGTAAAAGGATCTGATATAAAATCCAGCAACCAAATTTTTGGAATGGAAAGAAGTGAAGAAAAAGTAAGAGAGGCCAGATATTGAAATCAATTGATTGTTTGTGAACATCCAATCCAAAAGCTTCAACTATTAAGCAAGGAAAATTACATGTCCACAAAACTTATTGATACCCCATAGACAAGGGATGTAAAAATCCTTAACACCCTATTTTACATGCAAAACGGACTAAGAACAACACGAGAAATTGGCGAACAGGAAATAAGTCAGACAAGAACAACACACAATCCAAAATAGTAAATGGATCGTGAAGAATGATATTCAGCTCTGATACCATGTAGAACATCCAAATGAAAAACTGAAGGCCTGTTTGTTTGTACTAAAAGCAAAAGGTACTTTTTTGACCCCCACCAAAATCTATTTTTGAAAAAATTTACATGTGAATCTCTGTGTCAACATTCTCATTCTGTGAAAGTTCAGAATTTAAATTAATCAAATTGAGTATTCCACAATTTTAATCAAGTAAAAATCGATTAAAATAGGCCCTTAAGCTATTAGGTGGAGGGACACTCAAAACCCCAAAGACGAGAGTTTGATACTCTTTGACATTTTGGTAAAACTTCTTTTAAAGTACTTTTAGCTTTTCTTAGATGTCGCGGATGACACAATGTGACTTTTATCAAATGCAGAACCCTTGAAAACTTTCAAAACATACATATTGACAATACATGTAACCTTTCCATCATTTTTCAAAAATTTCCTTCTGACTTTTGAACTAGAGAAAGAAAATGGCTTGATTTTTGTTTAGGCAAATCCACTCATGCTTCTAAATAAAACGACAGCACAAAAAAGTTCAAATATCATACAGAAAATCATGATCCCAAATTTGTTAGTCATAGTCTATTGACATGCATCAGAAGCTGTAACCGACACACTTCGTTACATGTTTACAAACTCAGTAGAAAAAAACCATAGTGAGAAGACTACACTTTCAACAGAAAAGAAAGTTGCGCACGAAGGACAAACATGCTATCCCATACCACTAGCCAGTAAAAATAACACGAACCAGGGAAAGACACAATCTATAATAATGGTTTGAAAAGTTGCAAGAGCTAACTCCAAAAAGTATAAATGAACAATAGCAGTATCGAAAATTCTGAAACTGCAGAATGAATCAAATGAAACTTGTAGAGCTTGTTTGTTCAAGGATATTCAAGTATAAGCAGAATTTATTTTTTCTGTCAAAAATTAAAATATACACCAAATTTAAAAATATAATATACATGAGTTTTGGTGTTTCGAATTAAAAAATATCAAACTACGGGTGCCACAAGATTTATACGCAAAAGACAAAAGGTGATCAATCCAGATATGCACTAAAATTCCAATTTTTTAGAGGTGCATCTCCAACAATTATGAAACATGTTAAAGAAAACCATCTCCGAAAGTAAATAAAATTTTGATCTGACATGAAATTACCTCCTCCGAGGGCTGCGACTTCTTGATCTGTACCTTGATCTTGGTAAATTTTCACTTATCTTCCCCTTGTGACTGCAAAAGGAAATAAAAATGAGCCATCAGTGAGCAGCCGAAACAAAATCATATCAGCTCCCCAAGTGATTAGATGCCCATAGATACCTGTAACCAGTAGATCGTTTTCTTTTATTAGCATAAATATCTAACATGGATAACATTATCACGCAAGTACATCCACATCTGACCATGTGTCTTTTTGCTTCATATTTAATCATCAATGCGTAAAGGTCTTATTTTTGTTATTGTATGGTTCTACCACATTAAGCACCACCAGCAGACATGGATTGTGCAATCAGAGTACTCATTAAAAGTAACCCCGTTTAGCTGAAGTTTTCCTCATAATGACCCCACAATAAAGATGCAGGCAGTTTGTTAAAAAACTCACAATTGCCAGTTGAGTATGTTCAAACATGGAGACACAGCAACTTCTCAAACCAATCTAAAGATCCATCCCCCCCATCCTCACAATGCCATGCTAAAACAACTGAAGCATACTATCGAAGACAGCCCAGAAAATCAGATTCCAATCACCTCCAGGTTAGGCATTTACATGTCCAATTATTCCAGGGAGGCACTTTTCTAACAAATAAAAATCTGGTCAGTCAACTTCTAAAGTAATTGTATAAATCACAGCTCCTTTTTATCAGAAAAAAACCCAAACGCAGTAATATGTCAGAGTAAACTGCCAAGTGGATTGACCAATGAATCAGAACTACATCCTTTCATCATTTATAACCCTAGCTTACGAGAAAGAAACCTAACTAAAGTACTGCTATACTAGAGTATCTGAAAACTAAATTGACCAAAGAATCAGCACTTACATCCTCTCAGCATTAGGCCCATATTTTGCAAACTGCACAGTGATTTCTCGGCCATCAACAACTCTTCCTGTAAACAGATGAGTATAGCAGAACATTAATATGGATAACATAGACATGCTCCAATTGACTTGTCTGGATGCAGAAATAAAGACATACCATCAAGCTTCTCCACAGCCTTCTGGGCCTCATCAGCATACTTGTAGCGAACAAATGCAAAACCCCGTGACTCACCCGTCCTAATTGCATTGCACAGTATTAAAGAATCAGTGCTATATCATAGACAGAACGGCGCAATACTCATCAACTGCATAGTCTTATCTCCCATTTCTACACAATTTTATGCATTATATAATGTGATGTAAAAATACATATATAAGCAAAAAACACGAGTCATTCAATTTAGACCAATAGGCTCTATCAAATCTAGAAGTCAGTGCTCTTGATCAGGGCCAAATCAATCAATATGATGCGGTAAATACAAAACTTGATATGCTAAGGCCTTCAACAGCGTAACAGGTTCACCACACAGCAAACGCAAAACTCATCAAGCTAATGCCTTTGACAGCAGAAGGCATTCACCACAAAATTCAGCCCACAATTAATTCAAAAAAATTGAACTTTCAGAAGAAATTTCATTCCTCGAAAGAATAGAAGTAACGTAGAAACACACAAAGATAAAAGAGGCAGATTCGCAACCGTACACGGAACCACCCACGAGCACAGCACACGGCAGAGCCAAAGCTCTCTATACAGCTGCAGTGCACATGTCATTATTAAGACAGTTGAATGCACTCTGCTGCTGCGGAGTGAAGCAATCCCACTAGTAAAAGCCGAGGCAGCATTCACGCATCCTAAACTACCAATTTCCACGATTGAATCAAGCAAAAAGGGCAGCAAGATTTCCACTTCTCCAGAACTAGTTCACGCGAAACCCTTCTTGTCGATTTCTACACTTCCTTCCCTAACAAGCTCAAATCAATTCAATCAATTCCCCCCCACACCGATACGACGCCGCGAGAAACAGCACGCAAGCGCACGCGGCGGAGAAAGAGTACGGACCTGCGATCCCTCGGGATGAAGATGTCGACGACCTTGCCGTACTTGTCGAAGAGCGGGAACAGATCATCGGCGGTCGTACCTGAAACCGGAAGCGGCCGCGCGCAAAGCGAAACGAGAAAACGCAAACGGATTTCAGCAAAAAACCACGACACACAGAAGCGAGCGCTCGAAACGACGGCGGATTGCCGGAGGTTCGAACGAAGAGGAACGAGGGAGGGAGGGACGTACGGAAGGTGATGTTGAGGACGAGGAGGGAGTAGGTGTCGGTGATGTCCGGCGGGCCCGATCGCCCGAAGTGCGACATCTCCGCCGCCTTCCGCCGCCGCGCTCCGGCGAAGAGAGAGAAAGAGAGAGAGAGAGAGAGAGAGGATGAGGTACTGGCTAGGGCTTGGGTAGAGTGGGAATTAAGGAGGAGGAAGAGGAGAGGGGGAGGAAGGTTCTTGAAGAAATATCCGTTCCCTCACGTGATGCGCACGTGATAACGGGGGAATGACTTTTTGATCGTTGGATGTAATCATTGAACCTTTAAATGTCATCCATAAATTTTTTATTTGTTGTTGAATCTAATTCTTAAACCATATAAAAATGTTCGATATTTCTTTATACAATTTAGAGATTGAGTTAAACATATATCAAAATTCTAGAAGCTAATGATCAATTTTAAAATTCAATGACAACATTACAAATTGAGCTAATGTTTCGAAGATATTAAACAAATTAAAAGTTCAGAAACAATACGTGTCGCATACTAAGTAAAAGTTCAAAGATCATTTCATCATCATTAAAAAGGCACGGACACTATTTATGCCTTTTGTATAACTAAATCCATCCGATTATTACCCGAAAAATCAAATTGCCATCAATTATTCAATTCAATTTAAAGTGATAGCTCCAAATATATTTACTGTCCTTTTTTTTAATCTCTATGTAGGATCTGGTTACCACCAAAAGACAAAATTTCGAAGTACATTACAGGCACTAATTTTTGGTATTTCTTAGATTGTACTTTCACCAAAGTTAGTTGTATCGAAAAGAAAAAAAATTTAGAAACCCAATTCTTTTCTACATTGTTAGGCAAATCTATTGATAAATTGTTCAGTAGAATCTGAAAAAGATTAAACATAGACAAGTATTTAACCCAATCATTTATTTATAAATTTTCATTTTTGTTATGTACATCACCATCAAATCCCTTCTTATCAGTCTTGTCTACATATGGATATAATGGCATACAGATATAATGGGATGATCAATTAATATGTCAAAAAAAAATCTATCTCAAGGTTTTTAAAAATAAAATCATAATTACGTTCTCCAACGCGGAAAATTTAAAGATGAAATTTAATTAAAAAATATTTCATAAAATAATAATTTTTAAAATGTCAATGAAACCTCATTATTTTGGATTAACAGCAATTAATATCTATAAAGCATTTATGAAAAGATATCATGATATCATGATATCTCATCGTGTATAATGTTTTTAATGTTATATTAGATATTTCTATAATGTCTTGCATGCTCGGTATAAAAAATATCTCACCAATAGTAAGATAAAAAGATACAATCTTTAATAAAGTCTGTAAAGAGATTTGATATATATTTTAGACTAATGAAACTAAAAGTAAGAAATTCATTAATAAAATGAGCCTTTGAAATAAGAGAGACAAAATTAAATAGAAAAAGATAAGATAAGAGAGAGAATACACAAGTTGTGATAAGAGTAATGATAAAAAAAGAGAGTTTTCAATTTTTTACTGTATCAAATAATCTGTTATTTTTCTTTACTATTAATTAGATACTTTTACATTGGACAGTGTAAAATGTAATTGGATTATTTAAGAATTCACTAAAAAGAACATGTGAAATGTTAATTATGGAAAATAAATCTGAAATAGAAAACAGAAGAAATAGAAAAAAGAATGTGTTAGGCCATCGCTTCGCAATTGAACTTTAGAGCGCAATTTTTTTTTCTTTTTTATGTAAATAGGGTGGATTTAGTCATACAAAAGGTGAAAAAATCACCACCTTTCTAAAAATTAAAAAAAAAAAAAAGCGTCCAAGTAAACAAGCGTCTAGTTCAGCTTGCAAGCGATTTGGGCTTTTATATTATAAATAAAAGTACTTTCTGACCAAGAAAAAAAGACCCATCGAGCCCAATTTATGGTGTTCGGTAACACAATCTTATAACAACGCTTATGCACAAAAATGTCAAGACGGCTTCCTTCCTAGCTTTCGGCTCTTAGCACTTTCAGAATTGCTAATATTCTAGTAAATTTATTTTTCAACTTTGCCGTCTCTAAACTGACTAAATTTCAATTTTACCCGTGCACCAACTTTCTTGTGTAGATTTGAGAAGCGACACAAGGGCTTAGGTAAGCTCAAATCTTACCAATGTCGTGTGATATTGGCTTATCATCGGGGGTTATGAATCTTAACAATCACTACTTGGGATTGCGAGACATCGACCTTGCCTTCCTTGAGATTGCGCAATCTCGACGACCCATTGCTAAGGGTCCCACAAGATCAAGGTCGCTCACCTAGGTCGCACAATCTCGAAGTCCATTGCTTGAACTCTCCTCCATTGCTTGAGCTCTAATTTGTTCTCTTTTTTCTATTATTTTAAAATTTGTTTCGCGGCAAGTATTTTCAAAGTGTTTCAAAAACACCATTTGCTATCCTTTCTATAAATGAAAGGAGAACAGTGTTAGAAAAGCTATAAGCTTATTGTATTAATGTCAATTAAGTTTCAAACATTTTAATTGTATCGATGTGGTCCTAAATTATTTGACTTAAAATCAATTCAATCATTCTAACTAATTTTGGCTAGATATGAATGATAGTTAATGTGATATATCTAGCATTGACGTGGCATTTTTAATAATATTTTCAATTTTTTATCTTTATTTCCTCTTCTCTTCCTCTGATGGTCCGCGAGGGATGGGCTCACTTATGCGAGGGTGGCCCTTGTCGGGCCGGCCTTGCTAGTGCCAGCAAAGCCGCTCTCGTTGGACATGGCCATGCTAGCAAACGAAGGAAAGAGGAGGAAAAAAAGAGAATAAAAAACAAAAAGGAAAAATTTTAAAATTATTAATTTTTTAAAAAAATATCCACATTAATCCCGACTGAACCACATCGGCCACTTGGTATCTACGTTAGTAATTTCGGCTAAAAGGCTCTAAGTCAAAATATTTAGGACAAAATTGGTGCCAATATTAGGTTTAAGATTTTCCTAAAGTTTTTAGGTACAAACTGTCCAAATCACAACCTAACAATATTATCTAAATTTAAAAAATATTGAAAAGAATCGTGCGCTATTCTGCATGTCGACATTTTATGAAAGCTTCAGCTTTTTCGGCTTAAAAGAGATGTCGAAATGCGAATGCCATAAAGGGTTGTTTGTCTAAACTTTTCGAGTAAAAGTAACTTTCGCCTTTCGCCATTTTCTAAAATATATTAATCAGTGTTTAAAAGATTACAATTAAATGTAAATCGATGAGTCAATATGTGTATTTATGAATATTTCAGGTGTTTAATCCGTTTGGTTTAGCTTTTTCGAGCCCCTTGAGAAAATGCAAGGGTATTTGGTAAGTTTTTTCAATGGGTTTTTGGCCAAAAATAGGGTTAGGAAAGTTGAAAACCTAATGTTGGTAAGGACAAACTTTGAGCTTCAGCATTTAGCCATGATATTTTTTTCCAAAACTATCCTTACCAATTCTTTTATTGTTCAATTTTGGCCCCATGTTGTTACTATTCATCTCATTTGCATGAGGGCGGCCGATGTGATCGCGACTCCAAGCGACAACCACTTGGGTCTCGGGCATGGGTCGTCAAGGGTTTGATATATTTTTAATAGAAAGGACAAATTAAACCTAGAACCTCTGTGCCAAAAAAGTTTGCCAAACAATACTTAGGCCAAAGTAGCTTTATAAAGGACTTTTTACTAAATGCGATTTGCAATTCTCCAAAATCCTTTAGGCCAAAAGAATTTACATTTCCCAAGCCCATTTCCAAAGTTGAATCAAATGTAGCTAGTTTTAAAAAGTCAAAGTGCATCATCTAAAGGGTCTAATCTAAAAGGCATTCTAAACAAATGCTCGATTCTATGACAATGCATGAAAAGAAGATTCAATCCAAACACGCTCTTATTTTAAGGAATAGGGATATTTCTTGGTTTTCCGCAATTTGTTACCCTGAAGAAAAATCGGTTAGCCAAAAATATCTTCATGTCATGAACAAAAACTTATGTATTTGAATTTATGAGAATTGCTTGATGTATACATGAAAACCTTATCTTTTTAAGGGATCTCAGCCATTTTCTTCCTGAAATATCCTCTATGTTTCACATTGGAGTATTGATGTGTCACTCTAAGTTATTATGTACACCAAATCTTATATAAGGTGTGTTTATTCTGCAAAAAAGTAAATAGTCTAAAAGATATATATATTTAAATGATTGATTGTATCACTTATAAAAACGAATGAACGTAAAATATTTCTTCATCTACAAAAATGTTTAGGTATAAACTATTAAAATATTTTTCATTAACTAATTGTGTCAAGTAATACAAGCAACCATTTTTCAATTTTTTTTCCTAAATATTCATTTTTCACGAAACAAATGGAAGCTTAATACATAACGGGTTAATTAAATTGACCCCAAGGAAAAAAGAAAGAAAGAGAGAGAAAGAAGAGGAATTTTTTTGGTCCAAAATTTCTTCCCAAGTTTTCTTTGTATTCATGCCCTTCCTGAGCATTTTCTAGACTCGCAAAAGCAAAGTGTCAAGGCTGTGCTTCCTTAGCATAAGCTGAGGTTTTAATTCTGGGAAGAACTTGGTCATGTTTTTGTTTTTTCCTCTATTGCCCTTGCTCTGTAATGACAATTCCGCCACCTTTTCTTTACATTCATATTCTTCCCCATTTTATCCAAGTTTCCAAACTGTTAAAGAGGTATTTTTGCATATATTTTGGGCATAAAGTTTACTTCAGCATTGGATTGAGGCTTTGTTGGAATTGTTGATACTTGAAGTGGGAAGCACGAACTTGGCCGGAGCTTTCGTCGGAGAATGACCTACGCCACAAAAATCAAGTCAAGAAATCTGGATTTTGTATGAGAGGAGAGAGAGAGATTTGAGGGAGAATTAAAGAGGTAACGACAGCCAACTTGTACCTAGGTGCTTGAGCTGTTATTTGCACCTTACCCTTTAATGAGTTGTTGTGTTGTGCTTGACTAGTGGCGACTCTTCATTGATAAGTCGATGAGACAACTTGACGAATGACATTCATATTAATGAGGGACCGACCAATGGATGTTTGACCTTTTGGCTAAGGTTCTTTCCCTCGATGAAGATTATAGGATGTTGTTTATCATGTAGCTCAAACCTCATAATCATGTTTTGCTAAGTCTTCCCATCAAGTCATGCATTTGAACCATTGACTTAAAGAGAACACATGTTGGGGCATGTATCAAGAACCCATTGGTTAATGAGACCACAATAGGGTTATGCAAAGAAATTGAGAATTGCCTAAATCATTCAAATCAGTGTTTTCTAAAGAAGCTAAGCTGATTTCAGGTTCCAATTCTAACGGGTACTAGTTTGGTTCCCTGATTCCAAGTATGAGACCGTCCACTTGGACATGATTGATAATATATATAATTTTTAAGAAAAATTAAAACCATAAATACCTAATCTTGCTGATCAATCATCTCTTCTCTTCTCGATCTCCCTCGTCTCAACTTTCTCAAGCGACTCCCTCGATTTCTCCATCTCTCAACTCTCAACTTTTATCGACTCATGGCTTTTAATGTAATACAATTGGGCAACTGGCTAATGCTCAACTCCACCAACTTGAGCTCTTGAGCAATCTCTAGAGAAAGTTGCTAGGATGACTTAATATGTTTTTCTTTTTTCCGAAATTGACACTAACAATCTCTATATTTTGACTTAATGGGTAATGTCATTTTTGCATTCATAATTCGATCACTATAATCCTCAAATCATTTACAAATATTTAATTCAATCCTTAGACTTTTAACTTGTTTAGCCTAATTACTTTAACTTTTTGTAACAAAATTAAATCAATCACATGATATTAAGTAATTACGTTATTATCTAGATTCTAGAATATCTTTTTATTTCAATTCATTTCATAAATCAACAAAAGAATGTGTTCTCTTTATTACTTACTTTTTAGTTGTTATAAACTTTATGATAATTTCATTTAAGTACATCGCATCTTACGATCTCAATATTAATATAAGTAAAACTTCATTTAGATTCATATTAGCTTGGTACTCCTTCTAGTATTCTTTAAAAATTAGGATACATAGGTTTTTCGTAAGCTGCGATTTTTTTCATAGACACACCAATCTTTTCACAAAATTTTCCCTAGGCCCTTCCTAGCAAATTTCTCTCTCCTTTCCCCAACTCTTCTTTGTATCCCATTTCGCTCTCCGACATTTTCCAAGCTCTCAAATAAAGTATTCAATTTTGACCACAAAATAATAATAATAATTAAGTATTCAAGATAAAGACGTGCACAAATTTTATTTTTTTCAAATTTAACATGATTGGACACTATTACAAAAATCCAAGTATGACACGCGCTCGTCTCTAATTCGCTCTTACGGTCGACTGTAGATTCAACATGGGTCGACACGCGTCTGCATACTGTATTTTCATTTATTAAAAAATACTACCCAAAATTAAATTAATTACTGTCCAGGAATTTTAAAACAACATATTTTACGAAAATCCAAAAATACCACACGGAACACGTCGGATACGACGGCGGATCACCTGCACGGGCGCCACGTGCCCCCCCGCACCCCGCATTAAACAAAGCCGCATCCCGGGCCCCACCGGTCGAGCGCCAGCCGTACACGTGTCGGCGTCCGGGGCGCCCGCGGCGTACGTGGACCAATCACGCGGCCTAAACTGATCGGATCTCCCGACGCGCTCTCGTCCACGAATTCTGATATCGCATCGAACACCCCCCGGCCTGCCTCCCCCACCTCACGGCCACGTGGCGCGCGCTCCGTGACTCCTTTTATCTGACGGAACGAAAAATTAATTAAAAATTTCAAGAAAAGGCTTATTTTTTTTTTATTGGCACTAGTCGTGGAGTGCTTTGGTTTGCAAGCACAGAGAGAGAGAGAGAGAGAAGAAGAAGAAGCTCCGGAAGCTGCCAGAAGATTTTCGGCTTCAGCCATCGTCGAGCTCGCTCTCGGATTCTAGGGTTTCTCGAGGTGAATCGGCCGTCGGCTTCTGTGGTGTTCGTCGGCCCCGGGCGGCGGCGTCGGATCCTTGGTTTCGTCGGCGGGGATCGGAGTTCGGAGGTGAGTTCGCGGCTTCAGATCTGTGTTTGATGAGGTTTTTGAGGGATTCGGAGGTCGAGGAGCTGTGAGGTTTGAGCTGGAGTAGTTCATGCTTCCAGCTCTGTTCGGTTGTGGTTGTTGTGGTTGGGGAGTTTGGGGGAAGTTGAGGATGGAGAAGTTCTAAAATTTGGCTGGAAACTGGGTGGAAGCGGGACTAGGGGGGAGTATGGTTAGGATTAGAAGCAGAAAAAGTTAGTCTTTGCGTGATTAAGTTGATCGGCTCGCTGATTTTGGCCCTGCTTTGTCTTTAAAGTAGGAAAGGGGTGTGGTTTCTTATAGAGGACTTCGGTGAATGGTCAGGTGCGGTGAATGTGTCGGTTTTTTTTTTTTTTTTTTTTGGTATTGGAGTTTGAATGAGTTTACGGTAGTAAAACCGAGCTGAAGTTTTGCTCGGAAGGATTTCTTTGAGTGTGGAGTGGAGCTGGGAGATGTTGTTGAAAATGAAGAATATACCCTCTTGCTTTGACATTATGTTTGAGGTTTTTTATGAGTAATGATGTCGCTGCAGCTTGCTTTGGTGATTGAGTGAGGATATACTCAACTTTTGTCTACTGTGACTAACTGGAATTGTTAAGTGGAGTTGTTCTGCTTTAAACAGAGTCCAACTTGATTGAATGTAATTCTTGTTTTGTGGTGAAATTAGAACTTACGTTTAGATAGTTTTGTCTGCATACAATTATAATACTTAAAAAACTAACTGAAAGGCATTAAACTTACTCCATTATTTGAGATTCATCTTCTGCGAGTGCTTACTCTGTGCGCAGAGCTTGAAGATGGGATTCTTTATGCGCTGTTTCTTTTAGCTTTGATATACTGATAAACAGCAATGCAAATTTTTATTTTTTGACTTGCAGTTGGTTGTCATTGGTACCTCTAATTAATGAATAGGCAAATCAAACGATTGTTATCTGCTAAGAACTCAGGAAAGTTGTAACTTCTGAGTAGTGCTGCAATGGCTTTCAACTGATATGCTTGCGCGACGATTACTTATTTGATAGGAATTGAGCTGGGTGATTGAACTAAAATCCTGCCTTGATATATCGGCCTGGCATCATCATTGAATTGCCTTTCCACACCATTTCTAATGGTCGATTTTATTTGCAGAAAAGTGAGCGTGGATAAAGAAATTCGGCCAAAAAATATGAAATTGGATTATACAGCTACATGTGTATTCGGCGGCGGGTAAAAAATCTCAAAGGAATGTCAGACTTGTGCGTATATGAGGTGGGAATTCAGTCTTTTTTGTTTGGACATTTATGATTTATGTGATTAGTTGTCCATTTGATACATGGACTATTGCCACCTTTGGATGATTGGGAAATAGATGAGGTCGGAGTAACATTATCCTGCATGAGCTACAAATTATCTGTCTCTTAATTTTATGGCCAGTGGTCAGTGTTGTGACTCCAAGCCAAAGCACAGATGTTCTAAATACGACCACGAGTTAAAGAAGCCAATGCTAGCCTGATGTAACATAGCTGTTACTCCAATTTTCAACCAATTGATCATTAACAAATTTGATTTTGGCCTCATTAGGATTGATGAGTTATGCAAAAAATTGTTAAACCATCAGTCCAGACTAAAGTGTAGCCATGTTAGATGCATTGTAGTAGTACTGATAGAATAAAGAAACAATTGACTTTGAAGTCATTGATTCTAGCAAATTCTTGCAAGTGTCTCTGTTCATTGGCCTGCCTCTTCAATGCAATCTTATTTAGGCTGGAATCTCATCATTACTGTACTTTAGAAGGCTTCTAGGGAATCTTATTCCATTTCTCCCTTTGAACATGGGTTGCTCAGAAAATTGGAAGCTATATGTTCAGCTAATTTTATATGTTGTAGTAAAGCTAGCACTGCCCACCATAACCATATCTCATTATGCAGCATGATACTTTTTGTAGTTTGTTATTGTTGGTCATTGTTTAACATTGTTCTTGTAATTATCCTACATAGTTAAAGATGTCCTTCCAATTTCATGTTGACTACATGTGGTAGAGAGAAGTATCGATTTGTCTGCCTGTTCTTATGAATCATTCTGTAGAAGCTCCCCCCCTTCTCTTTTTATTATATTTTTTTGGGGGAGGTTGTTTGGAATAAGCCACTGTAGTTGAGGTTTACCGACAAGGAAAAACCTGCAATTTTGTTTCGCATTGTCTTCTTTTTGTGTGGATTTGCAAGAACTCTTTATTTATCCGTGATAAAGCAGCACAAGCCCCACTCATGATGAAAAGATTTGCTGAATAACCGACCTAGTATACAGTTGCACATTAAAAGCACTAGCTATTTATGTTGAACCTTATGGGAATAAATTAGTTAAAATCTAACATCGTGGACAATCTTTGTAAAGACAGTATCCTGAGTAAACAAAAGATCAGGCAACTTCTCTTCCGAGCCATCAGGATATTGGTGAATGTAATCAAGATGCTGTCGTTGCCTTATTTCTGAGGCATGATAATCAGAACCTCTTGTCAATGATGAGAACTAGATAAGGGATAGTGATCTCCCTAATAGCTCTTGTAGCCATACCAATAGGAAACAAAGATCCTCACAGCAAAGATTTTTAGAAAAGGGACCAAATTTGCCTTTTCCAACTGATCCATCTTTAAGATCAAAGTCAATTTTTGAGTCATGGACCATTTTTGAGTTGAGTTTATGTATGATGCCTAATCTCCTTTTCTAGGTGTAGGAGTTTCCTGACTTGAGAGTGATGAGATTCACATATGTCTTTTCTCCTCAATAAAGGCAATTTGGAGTTATCTAGCAACAGTCTTCATAATCTACTTAAATCTTGCTCTCGGTAACTTGGCCTGTTTTCTTCCTCCTATGTAATATGCATGATTCCTTAAGTTTGGCCTTAACTTTTTCAGATCGATGGTGATTAAAAATTTAAATATTTTGGACACCACACTGGAAAGAAATTTGAGGAAGAAAATTGCGCAAAATTGTTTTGTTTTTTCTAACTAGGCTAGAAGAAAGAAAGAGAGACTGCCCTATCTTGGAGCACGATGCCGCTACAGAAAGATCTGAGCTGTGATAGCATGACATAAAAGGGGAAATCTATCCATTTTAGCTTGAACATCCATGGCTTTCATAAAAAAATAAGACAGGCAATATGCCACTCATGTAGTACCTAGAAAAGTAACAGCATATGGCAGCATGTCAGAGAGAACCTGTTCCTTACCTGTCATCCATTTTCACATTGCATTTTTAGGACTGGGTTGCAATATACTACTAAATAGAGACTTGACATCTAATTGCTGTTGAGAGGGAACTTATATTGCATCACAGATGGTGACGAGTCAAATAACATGTAAGTTTTTTGCCAACATGAAGGTATATCTGTTCAAACATGTTACTTAAACTTTCTTGGGAGTCTGGCAATGATAATCTTTTGATAACCAGAAGGATAAACCCAAAAAAAAAGAAAAAAATATTTTTGTGATTAACTTGCTGTCAGTTTTGCTTCTAGTGCCTTTCTGGATGTTCTGGTTTTGCCCTATGGTTACCTCAGATGTTCCCTTGAATTGTTTCATCAGTTTTCATTTGAATGTAGAGACACTCCTATTTGCAGGTATCTTATTTATTTCTTATGTCCTTAAGTAATCATGGTGATCTGTGACTTGTTAGGCTCTCTCTGTCTACACAAAAAAAGAAATGGCAGCATGACTGATCCATGTACTCATGTTATCTTAATAAACTTTGGTATCATAGCTTCTTACTGGATGCACAACTTTTAACTCTGAATGCTCTCTCTTCTTAAGGTTGAGGATGTGATTTTGTGAGTTATGATATTCAACTTCACTATATCATCTTAAAATAGCAAAACTGTTTTCTCTAATTTTGTTTGTCCAGTTTGAATTTTCTGGCAACTATTTGGTCTTAGCTAATTATAATCATGAATGCAGCTTCAAGACAATGTGTGGGATGAATTTGTTGAGAGTGATGACCATATAGTACCCCATGCTGCTAATGAAGCCAAATCTCAGTGTCTAGCTCAGAGTGATAGCCGCAAGAAACTTCGTCTTCAAGTAACTGGGGTCACAAGTAATGCTGACAGCGGGACTAACTCTGTTGTTTTGGGAAGGAAAGAAACAAATCCAGAGACCCTGACTAAGAAGGAGAAAATGCTGGAAAAGGATGCATGGTCTCACACACCTGATGGCATGTTTCCTGCTTCATGTGATAACCCGTCTTCAAAAGAAGTTAGAAATGTGGCATCTGATGATTCAAGAATGTCTGCACACTGTTTCAAAAGCAGCACCGATGGTGTTTTTTGTGCTGATGACCCTGTTATCGATGAGAGATGTGCAGCAGTCGACAATAACATGTACAGTTATTCTCTCAACCATATTTCTCCAACAGAGAGTAATCTCAACTTTTTCAATCATGAAGACAAAGAAAGCAATGATCTATATTATGGATGGCCTGACATAGGGAATTTTGAAGATGTTGACAAAATGTTCAGGTACACGTTGAACCTAGCAGTACTTTCTTATGATGTTTATAATTACTTTTTGAGGATCTATCCTGACATCAGTTCTTCCAGGAGCTGTGATTCCACATTTGGAGTTGGAAGTCTGAGTAATGATGATGGTTTGGAATGGCTCACCTCTGAGGCTATTGAAGGATCTGAAGATGCTATAAAATCCGAGTTAGAATTTTCATGCTCGGATTCAAAAGTAGCTAACAAAGCATCAGAAGCTTGTGGAAATTCTTTGCCACATGGCTATATCCTTTCACACAATGATCCCAAGAAGAAAAGTGCAACCATGTGTGACAATTCAAGCATGCAGGTCAATGGTTCTGGTGAAACTGCTGCTTTCAGTCACACATCATCTATGAATGGGTCAGGTGCACAATCTGAAAGTAAGGAAGACTCAATGAGTGAAAAAGAGGTTGTAAAATTCTACAAGTTTTTACTTATTGTTAATATGATTGTTATTGGAGAGGTTACTCCATAATTCTACGTTTGAATGTGTTCTATGGTTAGTTTAAGTTCAGGGTGTGCCTAGGTGCATGGCAATGCTGTGCTGAACTCATGTGTGGGCACGTGCATTTTAATTTTCAATTTTTCCAGTTTCACTTGATTCTTGCATGAGTGAAATGGCTGTGATTGTCTAATAATTATCAAACATTAAAACCCTTACTAGGATTCTTTTCAGAGCTTCCTTCTGTCCTTCCCATTGATTTATAAACTCGTGTCAGATTCCAACTTTTTGGGGCAACTAGCGTTAGAATGTTCATTGTCACCCAGGTCTCTATCTCTTATTTGAACAGTGCAACTAAAACTCGCCAATTTTTTTCTGTGGTTTTACTAAGTTCTTGGTTTCTCTCAAATGCACAAGTGTGCTTTTATGTATTTATTTATTTTTTATTCACGGTTTTCATCAATGACATGCATTATGACTTTGTGCCTTGTTTTTTCTGTGGCATGCTCCTACACATATTAGGATATGTATTAATTTCACTAGCTTGAGGTTTGCTAAACATAATACCCAAAGAAGAATAAATGTTTATTTTAGAATAAAGCCTTGTTTGTTGCTCTAGTGAAGCAGTTTGTGATTAACAACCTCATTTTATTTGAAGAAATTTTACACAAGTCTGCTAAAAACTTGCAATTTTTCTTTTGTTCTTTCAATATGTATATGGCCTTCATGATTATTATTAGCTTGTAAATTCGACTACAATGTTTCTTTGGAATTTGGGCATTGTACAATTCTTGTTCTTGCACTTGTTCTGTATTGCCGGTCTTTACAAAATATGTTCTTATCTGAATTCTTTCTGCTATGTGACAGATGAATAAGCACAAAAAGCAGTCAAATCCTCAAAACCAATCAGAATTGAAAAGGAAAGACAGATACCAAGAAAATGGTGGTTCTTTCGGACATCATAGTCTCCTAGATCAATTTCCTCATGTGGAAGTTCCCTTTTCTAACTCACCCAATCAGGTTGGTTCTTCTCACATTTTGTAACATTGGACACTAGAGAAAGATCTAATTCTTCGATACATTTGCAGATGCATAATGAATACGTGCACTCGGGGTACTTTCATCATGTTAACCAAATCTCAGGATGCTCGACTTTATCTAGTGTAAAGTCTGATGATCAGCTATCTCCTACTCCAAAGGAATCTTCGTATTCATCAAATCAGGTGCAGTATATGGAAAGTTCCGATCATTGTAATTTTTGGGCCTCAATTTGTGGCAATAATGACATTATTAGGGGAGGAAAGCATATGACTGCCGAATTTTACAGGTCTCTTTGCCTAGGAACTTTAATCCTGCAGATGTGACGAGTCCAAATGCATCAATCTGTGACCCAGATGCAGTTCTGAAAGGTCTGCATCCCAATGAAAATGGAATAGAAAGTCAGAGTAATGGTGAAGTCAGCCTAGGTGTTCCAGCAGATATGGACTCTTCCCTGGTGCAAGAAAGCTCTTGCATGAGCTCTGCATTGGATGAAATTTCATTAGAAGCAGCCAGCTTTCGTCAACTTCAACGAGTCATGGAACAGGTGATATGCTTTGCTAGTCTCAATTTCAGTCTTTCTTGGGTCCAGTTATTACTTACACAATATTTAAGAATATCTGCATTGATGCATGGTATATTCATAAACCTTTTCGTGCACTTACTTGTATTGTATGATGGAGGAGAAAATGCATGCTGCTTTCCTGTTAGAATTTGGGCAGAACATAGGGCAACAACTGGGGATAATTATGCAATTTTATCCTGAATCTTCTTGCTAAGGAGAAAAAAAAATGGCTGGTGGCTTGATGCTGACTCAATAATGCTAGAAATGGGAACATTCACTTCAGCAGATCCACATGGGGGTGGCAGCCTGTCTTGGGATTCTCCTTTTAGTACATTATTAAAGACACAAAATTATTGTCATAGCATCATTCGTTTGACTTGTAAACCGGCCATCTTCCTCAAGACAAGTGAGAGGCTTTTCCACTTTATATTTTGGAGTCTCTATGATTTTTATTTTATGTTTCTTCTAGTTTACAATGAGTTCAACAAATAAGCACAATCTTCCAGTCAGTAGATAAAGCAGATCCAAGAATCTAAAAGGATAAGTTTTATCTATATTGGATGGATCTGTGATATCCACTGGGCTTTGTGTAGTTTGAAAGTATCCATTGATATTTTCTTGCAGTAACAATGGTACTTTTTGCTCGTTGTTTAGTGTAGATCACGTGATATTTTCTTGCTGTACATTGAACATTGCATACTGATTCACAAAACTGAAAGTCTGTCCCCACTTTTACAGATAGGATCCTTTCTTTGTCTGAGGTTTCTATCCTTTTGGTTCATTTCATAGGGTTTGCTTCTACTTTTATTTCATTCTTCCTTAGGGATGACTGCTTCCAGTACCATTCTTATGTTATGGCCAATAGAAGGTCTACTGACTGTATCATTCTAGTCATTTTGAACTTGTGGATGTTCCAACCCTAGAGAGAAGCGTAATTTTATTGCAATTTCTGCGCAAAGTGTTGATATAAAGGAGAGTAATCATTGCAAAATAAGTTGTATTTCAATGTTCCATTACCACTCCAGCTACGCGAAGTGTTTGTCATTCTATCATGGCATATATTTTAATGCTGGCTCTTCAACTTAGGAGAAAAGGGATCTTGCTAGGTTGCTTGGTCCTTCTCAATGGTCTGACATGTTCTTTTCTCTGAAAAAGAGATTGAACACTTCGTCTGGAAATGGGATATTTCCTGTGATGTTGGAGCGAAGTTAAATACATAGGACCATTGGAGGAGTTAGTTGAGTAATAGTTGTGATGCATCTAGAAAGCTAGCTTCCGTTTTGGTGGATCAGTCTTCCTCTTTTTTCTCCTTATGCTTTTGCACAGAAAGCCATCTATTTTCTTTTTTTCTTTTTTTAAATATCAATTGTTTAGAAGGGTTCCATATGCTGTATGGATGGTCACATATTGGTGTTTCAGATTTGGAGCATAAAAAGGAATAAGGCTGTAAGGAGTTAGCGACTTATAGATAAATAGTTCTGGTTTAAAGCATGGTGCTAATGGAAGAATGACTTTCTGTCAGTGATGAGGATGGTAACAAGCATGATCGACTGTTTTTGGTTTGGTAAGATAGAATAGAAGATAAACATACTGTTCTCACTTAGTGTCCACTTTATGCTTGATGGAACCAGAAGTTTTTTTCTTTTTTTTTTCCGGGGTTCCTTGCCTGCCTTAAAGACAAAGCCGTTGATTAGCAGTTAAATTGATGCTTCTAGTGGAGGTATGTCCTGTGTATAGATGTGTTATGTTGGCTAATATGTATGACCATTGTCTGATTTGCCAACAAGCACAAAACATAGGGATAACTGGGGAAAATCAGTTCTGGAGTGAAGTTGGATGTCTGCTGCATTTACAAGAATTTGGGTTTCTGCTTTATGTTTTAAATACCTAGCACCAGTTCCGTTTAGAGTTGAAATGCCCATAAAAAAGACAAATTGTTGTTGGGAAAAATCATGCAGTATAACCATCAAGATAATGTTATTGCCAATTATTAGAATGCAACATGTTTAAGTGCTTATCTTGATTCACGATAGATGGAACAAATTGAGCTATGGGAAAGAACCTGTTGTCAGATAATTTCAAGTGACTTTTTGGTTTCTAGTAGGAAGAGGAAGACGGTCCTAGTTAGTCAGCTTGGCTCATTCAGTATGAGTTGTTATGCCATACAATTCTCTGCACTGCTTAGACTAGATAATTGGGATTTTTGGTCAAGTTGCATGTATCTTGAGCCATTATTCTAAACCTGTGTATGCTAGATTTAGGGCACCTGATATTATAGTACTTTGCTTAATAGAGTTCGGGGCACTGCATATTTTTCATTTCTCATTCGATAAGATGTCAATGTATTTTTCATGTGTTGCTGGTCCAGTCTTATGAAGATATGATCATCATTGGTGCAATTCCCATCTACCCCACTACTTGTCAATTGAAAAGATGTCTACATGAAGTGGAAGGGAGATACTCTTTGCATTTGCTATGTCTGGGAAAAAGGTTCTTTTCAGTTTGGGAGAATTAATGTAAATTCACTAAAATTAATGAAGCAAAAATGAGAATTTGGTAGTCTCTGTCATGTAAGCTCAATGGTGAATCCTATAGGACAACTGTAAGGCTGGGATGCCTCATGTGACAGAATTTTGGGGGGTTAAATACCAACATATGCATGAACAGAGGATGGGGTTGATGAGAATGTTTTATTGGATGTGTGCACACATGAGAAAAGACAATCTGAAGATTGGGGAAAGTACGTGTGGTTCCAGTTTAGGATAGATGAGAGGCTTGTTGGAGATGTCTCTGTCACATTGGATATATGTCTTTGGATGCTCCATTAATGAGATGTGATCAGAGGAGGGAGATCTGGGTATGAGGGGTATGGGGAAGACCGAAAGAATATAAAAGTAGACAATAAGGGAAGATATACAGCACCTAGAACTTACGGAGGGCTTCATATATGATTAGTGGCATGAAAAGATTCATATGGACAACCTAACCTAGAGGGGTAAAGGTTGGTTAGTATTGTTGTTCATGTAAAGTCATTGTTTGTTATAGCTATATTGTTCCCTTTGTTTTGTACGTGTCTTGATTAATGTCTTCAATTTGTAATTTCTTTATGTGGTTAAACCTTCATTTTGACTTATAGACCAAAGGTCTCTTCGAATACTTTTGCTATAGCAACCTCTGCTTTTTGTGGTAGTGCAAATTTTGACTGGTAACTTTTTTCTGTCTCAGTTGGATATCAAGACAAAGCTTTGCATAAGGGATAGTCTGTACCGCTTAGCAAGGAGTGCTGAACAGAGACATAGTGGTGGGATTCCTATCATAGATAGCAAAAATGATGGGGGTCATAGTGGAGTATTGACTGCTGAAGAAACAAACAAGTAAGCATAGGCATCACAGAATCCTTTTGAGTTTTTTCCTGAACACGCTGTCAGCTAGTTTTGTTTAGATAGATTATACACTGATTCTTGTTTGGAACCATACAAAACCTCAGTCAATCCTTTAACAAGAACAACGTGGCTGGTCATTAAGCAATTTGCATCTGTAAATAGGTCCTTCATTCTACTTGGGCAATCTATTTGAAACTTTAAGATCTCTTGCGATGATCTAATATGCAAAAAAAACTACTGTAGTAAATCTGATATCACAAAATGTGGGGAGGTTTGAAATACCTTTGTTGGGGGTGAAAAGTTGCTAAAAGATAATAATATAAACCCAAATCTCTCTTCTTATATTGTCAAATTCTAGAAGTACCAAGTTCTCTTTAGCACTCATGTCAAAACAAAAGAGTGAAACAATTAAATAGACCATGTAATTTTTCTTTTACCCCAAAATAGATCATATAACTGGTGTTCCTTGTTTGATATATGATTGAGAAAATTCAGTGCTATAGTCATGTGAATTGCATGTGGCTGGGCACTCATCTTAATTAGTCGTTGAAACAAGTTTAGAGAAGGAAAGCAGTTCCAAACTACATTGTTTTTAGTAATACAAATATCTGATCAATGTTAGGTTAGTGTGGTAGACTTAAATCAATTTCAATACGAGAAGAACTCTATATATTTTCCTAAACCAGGTGTAATTAGAGCTGAATGTTATGCTAAATGGAGGAGCTTACGGTTTATAAGTTGAACATTTTTTATGCTCTTATTTTGAAAAGCATTTATTGATTTTCTACAATCTATTGTTCAGGTGTGATGGATTCATGGATATGGAAACTGACACTAATCCGATAGATCGTTCTGTGGCGCATTTATTGTTTCACCGACCCTCGGATCCGTCTGCGTTGCCTGGTAGCAATGCTTCTTCTCCCAAGTCCCATGTCATGGTAAAGCACTGATTAGCTTCATAATTCCAGGCAAATCTTTTCCTCATCTTCATTTATCTTTTCCAATTTGCTCATCCGTTCCTTCTTAATCAATAGATTCATAGGTCTGTCACCAGTCCACCTGTAAAGAACGAAAGAGACACCGGACAAGAGGAAGCTGTTGCTGATGCAGAATAGGTGTCCTAGGGCTGACGCTGATCATGAAAAGCTTTTGCCATTGTACAACACATACTTATTTTCACACGATCTCTGTATAAACAACACCTGAAGAATCGGGATTTTACTGCATTACCTGTGGGTTTATCTCATGTTGGTACATGCGGCCGCCGATGTAATTATGAAAGCTAGGTTGCTCGAGAATTTTGGTCTTTAGGTGGATCTCCCCAAATTCCTTACCATGATTTAACAGATCGTGACCACGGCTGTTTTTGCTTGGGCCACTTAGCGAATGCTTGTTTGCGGTCATGTCTCTTGTATTTTCGTGTACGAAGACCAACCCGAATTCAATAAGCCCGACAGCTTCTGGATTCAAATGAATGTCTTAGGGACGTCTGAAGTACCCTCTTTGGACAAATTTCTTATTTGCTACGCCAAACAGAGAGTGCGTACGACTGCTTAAGCAGAAATTATGCCAAATAAGACTGAAGGGGCACAAGCTGTAAGTAACAGCTACTTGAAGGGTGTTCTTTTCGCTGTCCAACGTACGGACTCGGAAAGTCGGAATGCCAATCATTTTTCGCGAGCCAATAGTTTGGTTCCAGAAAGTTTGATGAGTAAAATTTTGCTTGCATAATGAACAGGAATTTAAATTGGAGATTCCTAAGTAGTATTGCTTTGATGAACAGGTTCCGTTGCATTGCCATCGGAATGGTTCAATTGCGAAGATAACTCGAGTGGCAAATTGCATGCGGCCAGACCCCTCACGACATTGAAAAATACTCAACCCGAAACCGTTTCCTTCTTAATTTACCGTCTTTATAAGTACATAGCAAACATTCGTCCCCGGGCAGCGTGACGAGCATGTGAATGAAACGGAGACTGCGAACCATATTGACCGCAACTCGATATTACTCTAAATATTCGAAAATCAGAGGGTGGCTTTTGACAATTCAGAAGAACTTCCGGGGCAGGTGAGGAAAAAAAAATCAAAAACTTCTTTATTATTTTTTTTTTCAGCAAAAACTTCTTTATTTGGAAACCAGTAGTTCTTTCCTAGGTCAATATATTAAAAAAAATAAAAATAAAAACGATTTTTCGTTTGAACGGTTGACCAAAGAGGCGCACTGTCCAGAAGACAAATCCGTTGACCGGTCCGTCCGTCCGTCCGTCCGTCCGTCCTCTCCTATAATTCAATCATTCGATTCCGCAGTCTCAGTCGCACAGAGAGAGAGAGAGAGAGAGAGAGAGGTTGATTCCTTCCTTCCTCGGAGCGATCGCCGGATGCGCGAGGGCGGAATCGGCGGGCGTTGAAGTGGGTTTCGGGTTTCGGGTCGCGGGTCGCCTTCTGCTGGTGGTGGTGGTGGTGGTGGTTGGGACATGGACAGGGCGCTGAGCAAGCTGCGGAGCTTGGACGCCTACCCCAAGATCAATGAGGACTTCTACAGCCGCACGCTCTCCGGGGGCGTCATCACCCTCGTCTCCTCCCTCTTCATGCTCCTCCTCTTCTTCTCCGAGTTCCGTACGTCCCCTTCCTCCTCCGCTTTCTTGGTTCTGTTGGATTTCGCCGGCGTCTCCCCCGTTTTCATGCCGCGAGAGTCGAGGCGGCTCGAATTTGCGGATTTGGGTTTTCGTTCTTTGGCCCCTGGGATGTTCGGGAAAGGATCAAAAAGAATTCTTGGAGCTTGCGAGGTGGTGGTTTTAGGGTCAGGCTGAGATTGAGAGCAGGTTTTGAGTGTGAATTCTGCGGTTGAGCCCCCGTTGACGTTGCCTCCTTGCCCGAGGAGTGATGCTGTTGATGGGTTTTACGGGTTTTGGATAATGGGGCTGTCAAGAGTGAGAGCTGTCGGGCTATTGGGATTTTTTGTTCTTCTCTAATGTGGGATTGTTTGCTTGCCTAATTTCTCATATGCTTTAGCTGTTGCCTTCGAGCGCCTTTGTAAAATTATAGCAATCGCGACCAGCCATTGCTTATGCTGTGAAATCTGAATTGGCTTATCCGCTAATGTTTGTCCTTCTCTGTCATTTTGCAGGATTGTATCTCCATACTGTTACCGAGACAAAGCTACTCGTTGATACTTCAAGAGGAGAAAAGTTGAAAATAAATGTAACTTCCATCCATTTCCATCACATGTGCATCAAGAAGTAGTATATTACCGTGCAGTGAAATGAAACACATTAGCAAATAAATTTACCCTAAAATTTTTCTTGGCATCGAGTCGTTAATAATGATCCATGTTGTGTCGTTCTTGTGGTTCTTATTATGATTTTACCGTTTGTTGAGTTTCCAACTGGATGGCTGATATTGAGCTCATAACTCTTTCCCATCTTTGCAAATGTGCAGTTTGATGTTACATTCCCTGCCATTCCGTGTTCATTACTCAGTGTTGATGCAATGGATATCAGTGGAGAGCAACACCTTGATATAGTATGCACTTCTTTGACTAAGCAACTTATAGCTCCTCTTTTGATACCATGAGACTTGTTTTGACTGTTACTGGTTTGCATTCCCGTTACCCTATTTCTAGACTTTTGCTGTCTTTCCGACTTGTCTTTGATGTTAATATGTTTTCCTCAGAGACATGACATAGTCAAGAAAAGAATTGATCCTCTTCATAATGTTATCGAAGCCAGGCCTGATGTGATCGGTGCGCCAAAGGTGAATACTAGACTTTTTCATTTTGTGTTAAATTTGTTTGGAACTGTTTAAGTCTTTTGGTAATGCTTGCGTTTGGTGGACAGTAAAGTCGACTTGAGACAGGTGACAGGTTTTTTTCACTCTTCTTTTTGGGTTCAGTGGGATCCTTTTCTTGCATGTTGAGCTATTTGTGCATGCTCTTATTCAGAATCAACCATTTTGAATGGTCAAATAAACCGATCCAAAATTCAGTGTTTCTTTTTACTGCACTTAAGTAATGAGGTGCTATTTGTAGTTTTTGTCTGTAGCTTCTGTCCACCTGTTTCCTGTAAAACAGCCAGTCAAGTCTGGGTCCGCTAGTCAGCTTTCACTTGAAAGGACCTTTCAGAGCCTGTTGATAGGTCTTTGTATTGTTTACTACCAAATTCTTACTTGTATCTCACTAAATTGTTCGAGCAATTATTAATACGTTCATTCCTGTTACTTAAGTGGCTCCATTTTTGCTATCTTTATCACATCGTTTGCTGTAATTTCTGTTTTCTTTAGTAATTTTTCACTATATGTAATTCAGGCTCATCTTGTTTCTCTAATTTTTAAATGCTTATAGATTCTGTTCTTATGCTTCCTTCCTTTTCTAATCACTGGTCTTGTTCTTCACTCAGATTGAGAAGCCTTTACAGAGACATGGCGGTAGGCTTGAGCATGATGAAACGTACTGTGGGACCTGTTATGGTGCTGAAGCGGTATGATGACTGTTTTTAGTCTCTGTCACTATTGTGCACTTCTGCATGGAACTGCATTGTCTGACATGCACTTATATATGACTCTTTGTTCAAGTTGCTGAATGCCATTTTTAATGCTTTTTCTCATTGTAATGCCCCCAATCATTTCAAAATAAGAAGTTTATTAGAATGTGCTTGAGTGTGTATTGATTGAGATTCAAGAGTGTTACTAAGATGCATTGAGAAGTTTTCTTTCCCCCTTTTTTGGCAAACCCTTACTAAATTTGCACAAAAGATGCTCCACCTCTTGTAAGTTATCAGCAAAAGTTGTCTGCAAGTCGTGCTTTTCTTTTTCTTTTTTTTTGGTGATAATGGCTCTGCCATCAGCGGTGCACACTCTGGGGAGGCAATTTGGCTTATCCATAATGGCAGCATCATCCTCTTGTCAGATATACGTACTTAGTTAGTTGGCTGTGACAATTTATATGCTTGTTCTTGTTCAGGAATCAATATTCGTGTCCTTTTCATATTCTAGCTAGCTTTCTCATTCGAAATGGTCACCACCGGTTCTACTTTGTTTCAGAAATCTATTTATTTCTGCTTTTATTTTCCAGGATATGCTGTAGATGGACGTATCAATATACTTTGCTTAATTTAGTTGGTAAACATTCATGTAGACCTAAATTTTTTTGCTTCAGCACAACCTAAAAGGCTCCATATTAGGTCCTCATGTGGGTCTTCCCAAATCATAGTTCATAACAAGGATTAGATAGGTGCTCATAATATCCTTGTGTCTGGGGTACTAAGTAACTTCAAAGACCCCATTTATCATGGGCAACAGGATAAATGATCTGCTTTGATTTGATTGCCTTTGTTTGTCCTTCTCTTTCTTGCATGAAAGTACTACAAATTCTTCAAAAAATAAAGTGCAAGAATTTTTTTGTTATGCTGGACTGGGGCTTGTGATTCTTAGTCCTAAGGACTTTGGGGACTGTAGTTTCATTCTCACGTTTTCGTGTCTGCTGTTCTCACTTTCTGTCTCATATGCATCCAGGCAGATGATGATTGTTGCAATACATGCGAAGAGGTTCGTGAGGCATACAGAAAAAAAGGTTGGGCAATGACAAATTTTGATCTAATTGACCAGGTTAGTCTGAATATCCCGTAAGACCCCTGACAATGTTTTTTTTTGGTAAAGAAAGACCCCTGACAATGTTTGTCTCTTGAAACTCAAGAAATGAAGGTTTTATTACTCTTACATTTGGAACCAGGTTTGTTCACAATTACATCACTACAAAAGGTCATGTGAAATTTGGGCAGACACAACAGTCCTATGTTAATAGCCCATGCTTTTATAACTTCGATTTGGCTGCTCCAAGCACTAGTAGGTCTAGTATAAAGATAGACCGAAGATTCACTTGCTAGTCTCAAATTGCTGATCAGCTGTCTGAACATTGAGTGCCAGTGGCATGTCAATGAAATACTCATATTGTGGGTCAGATGTTGGTAACGTGGCTAGTGAACAGGAGTTTACGTGAAGTTTCTTGTGGAATTACACTTATGAATCTCCATTGTACAAATGCAGGGCTGAGTATGTGCGAACTGTTCATTGAATTTTATACCATAAGATAACTTTTCACCTCTGATGAATTCTCCATAGGTGGTGAAGAACTTGTTGATATCTGCAAAATCATTATTTTCCTTGCCTTTGCCTAGCTCATTTCTCCAGAAGCTTGCTTAATATGGGATACAGAATTCTCAAAGAGTTAGTACCAAAATTAAAAGGGAAAAATGTTACATTGCATCTGACTGTTGATAGCACTGTCCGGTTAGCAGAAAAAATAAGAAGACGAACAATGTCTTTGCATTAATTGCGTCAGACAGCCACTTATTGTAGAAACTTAAGTTAACTTTTGAGCTGGAACATCCTTCCATCATAGCCAAGTTCCAATTTATTCACCCAAGTCACATTTTGCTTCTGTGTGGACTTTTTTGGTCTCACTTCCTGTTCTTCAGTATCATGTAATGTTCTTTATTTGGTTTGCATGTGAGAAAGTTTGTCAAAGTTAACTTCACATTGTCTGTTTAAGAAATATATCCCGGCATTATATGTGTGCATTCTTCTCTACCGAATGACCTGGCTTTTGGTTGGAAAGTGTTGAAGCTTTCTTATTCCTTATGATGTAGGCTTAGAATCAGTAAACATTTGGTGTTGTCATCCTGATGCCTCCTCAAACCTGAGCATATGGAGAGCTACTTTTCTCCCATATTTTTAACTAGTTTATAATGTATATCTTGCTAAGTTCTTTTTATTTTCTTTGCCATCAGTGTAAGCGAGAAGGCTTTGTCCAAAAAATAAAAGATGAAGCAGGTGAAGGATGTAATATCCACGGATCTCTAGAGGTTAATAAAGTGGCTGGAAATTTTCATTTTGCAGCTGGGAAGAGTTTTCACTTATCAAATTTCCAATGGCAAGATTTGATTGCTTTCCAAGCGGAGAGCTACAATGTAAGGCTCAACACTTACATGCCTATTCAGTTACAGGAATTAATCTAGAATTGCTACTTTGTCATCCAAATGTTCTGATCAGTGTCGTTTTCTTGCATGATATTGAATCAGATCAGTCACAAGATCAACAGTTTAAGTTTTGGTGATTACTTTCCCGGTGTGGTGAATCCTTTAAATGGGTAATTTTTTCCTTCTCCTCACCCCACCCAACCCAAAACAAAAATTAAAGAAAAGGGAACTCTCCACACTTGAGAAGTACTTTTTTTTTTGGGCAATCATGGCATGGCATGATTTTAGGATTATAAATTGAAGAAATCTGAAGAAATTCTGCAGATACTTAGTGGAATTAGTGTGGAAATTTATGTCATACAAACTTTAGGATTTAACTCTTAACATGTTTGATTAATTATTTTCTTGTACTTATTTCCCCTTGTACCCTTATTGTACAGATTCTATAATCTCCCATTATAGAATCCATTTACTTTTCTAGGTTATCCTGTATGCTTTGTCTTGATGTGTCTTTTGTCAAAACCACCACTAGGCGAAGTGAAACCTTCGACTATGAATGTTCTATCCACTCTGTGGGCATTATAAGAGTATTAGCTCATCTTCTTGGATTGTCTCCTTAGAAATAGAAGGGAGTCGAGTCTATAGTTGCTGCTTGTGAAGAATTTGTCTCTTGAGAAGGTTAAACCCCTTAAGAGTTTGTTTGTACAGCTTGGACGCAACAGCCATAGCTAAAAATGGGGGTGACACATCTTTCATAATATATTTAAAAACACCTCATTGCTGCATTACCCATGAGGTATGGCAGTTACTGCAGCTTTAAAATATCTAGTGCCAAATACTCAAGCAACAACGTTTCACAGTTGTAGTCCAAACCCTGTTATACCAAATGGACTGTTAGTATAGTTGCTATATATCTTCATACTGGTTATGTATGATAGGAAGATGGAACTGGAAAGACCTAATTAACTCTCCTGTTTTAAAACCTGGTTCATAGGAGACTGAAGGTAATTGAGCAAAAGTACAACTACAAACCCACTGAGCAGAAAACAGAGGGACCTACTTTTCTTTTGTTAAGCTCCAATGCCTAAAAGTACAAGTGGATCCTGCATATGGTATAATAATGTTTAATCATCAAAAAGCAAATTTCTGGAAATCAAGATAACCTGATGTAATGTGGAGAGGACTTCTGTTTATATGATCCTTGAACTTGATTCTTTTGTTGACATTTTGCTACCTTCATAGGGTACAATGGGCACACGAAACACAGAATGGCATGTACCAGTACTTCATCAAGGTTAGTATATTCGTATGATCCATATTTTCTGGTTATGCACGACTGTTCTAACTTAGGGATTATTCTTGTCCAAAATCATACTATATCCTTTTTCGTTAGATCTATGCAGTGTGGTCTTTTGTGCAAAAGGAAATAAAGAAATTTCTTATGGAAGAAACAAACGAAAGCATCGTGACTAATGACCAATGGGTGTGGGCAATTCTTTTGACATGCTGTCACTAGTACATCTTATTGATTAAGACGTAGATGGTGATTGGAGCAATTGGAGAGGTCAAAAAAAGCAGATTCACAGGAAATAATTAAAAAAGTGATTCTTTGAAATTTGTAATAATTTTGCTTGACAGCGAGTCTAGATGTTTCTTCTGAAAGAAACCATCTTAAGTTAAGAAATGAGTGAATTGAATCAGGACGTGAAATACGACAAAACAATGAGCTCTGGGAATGTACTTAGCAAAACATGAGACGCTTCCTACCATGACACGTTACATTGTGAGGTTCTGGGAAAGCATGGAGTGTGGTAAACCAACTTTTTGTTTTTGTAGGTTCACACTCTATTGTGTGTGAGGAATAATGGAAGTAGACAAAATGAGTATGGTTCCGCAGTTAAGATGAGTTGTAGGCTGTTAATTGTGAAATAAACGATGCTGAATCTTTAGTTAGTTGCTTCTTTATTTCTGTTTTCTTTCGCTTTTATTTTAATTTTCAGATCCCCAGTTCATCAACTTTATTGGGTATGCATTAGTTTTCCTTTTGTTTTCCATAATATGTATGCCTTAGTTGTGATGAAGGCATTCCAACATTGCTGAATCTATCAGAGAGTACAGGGAACCTGTACTCTTCTATCTATAAGCGCTGCTATAGTTTTCCTTTTCTGTTCACTGTGGCTATATGGGCATGATTTTTCTTGATCAGCTCGCAACTTAAATACCTATTTTTTCGGCATCACTTTGCACTGCAGGTTGTCCCCACTATATATAAAGATATCAGAGGTCGAACAGTAAACTCAAATCAGGTATATTAAAAGATTGGAGGAATACCTTTCTGCCAATGGAATGTTTGGTTGAACAAGTCTTGATGCACTGTTGTTGTTTCTGCACAGTATTCTGTGACCGAGCATTTTAGGAATAATGAGATGGGGCGTCCTCAGTTACTTCCTGGCGTATTTTTCTTCTATGATTTTTCTCCAATAAAGGTAGTATCTTCTATCCTTATATGTTATTGGAAGCCTGTCGTGACTATTGAACTGAATAAACATTTCGTAGAGATTTGGTTATGGTCTCTGTTGCTTTTTCCATGGTAGTCTTGCTTCACTCTTATATATTTTGATGCATTGTTCTTGGCCAAACAAATTACATTTTCATACCATAAAAGCTGTAAAAACAAGACAATTGCATCAGTGTGCAAAGTGTTCAATTAAGTTTACATTTTTTTAAGTAATGATTGTTTTTAACATAATTGAGAATATCATGGAGCAGGTTACGTTTAAAGAGGAGCACATTCCATTTTTGCACTTCATAACCAACATTTGTGCCATCGTTGGAGGTGATCTCTCTCTCTCTCTCTCTCTCTCTCTGTGCACATTTGCATGCAGGTGGGTGGTGATGCCAGTGTGCCCCTGTTTGCAGTGCATGTTTGTGTGTGTATGCACCTTCCAACATACTCATGTCCATACATGCATCGATGTAGGCATGCATATTTTTTCGGTGTGAGGGACTGTGCATCCAAATGTGCCTACTCTTACCTTGTGCTTTATTTGACACTGACCTATCACAATTCTTCGTATTTTTTTTTGGCTGCGGTCAATCATTTTCCAATGTTATTATGTAATGAGAATCTTTTGGGGCATCATAGTATTTGGTTTTGTTGATCCGATTAAGGCCCTGGCCTGTTGGCTTTGGTTTTTCCGACAAGTTCCTCTTGGAATCTATCACTGCAGCCAACAATATATGCAAACACGAGTCGTGTCAAATTTCAATGCATTATAAATCCTGATCCTAGAGACGAGACACTTGCATGCCCTTAATTTAGATAACTAGGCTATTGGGGTGTGAATCTTGACATAAGGAGGTGAGGTGGGGGAGGTCAAGAAATTTTTTTAGAAACCAGACATGTTGGCCGTGTTTCTCTCTTTACTGTGTATGATTAATTGTGGACCTGAGGCTGTTAAGGGGAAAAGTTAGTTTAGAGAGCAAAGATTGCACTCAAGGGAATTATTTTTCAGGATTGATCATATTTTGTCTCGACAGTTTTTCCACAATTACATTGGTTTTCCTATGTGCTTGCACAACAATAGGTGTTCTAGTTTTAATTTGCTATTTGTTGTATGTTATTACCATCTGACTTATTTGGAACTATTACACTTTACCCTAACTGGAATCATACTTATATTGACAGGAAAATGTCAAGAGTTCCCCTTAGAACTTCTTAAGCCTTATTAAATGTGCTTCAGAAATTTAATTTAATATTTGAAGTGAGTTACTTTAGTGAAATGAGTAGTTCTTCATTTTTCAAAAATGTCTTAGAAAGTGTTATTTCCATTTTTTGTTAACTTACGTATTGCGCTATGGTTCATTCGTTATCAATGCCCATATCGATATTACCTTCTAAAGTGAGATCCTTTCTTAAGTTATAACTTTTGGTTCCATGTGCTGGTTTTCCTAAAATTCAAGTCTCCATTCGTGTTTTCTCATTCAATATTAATTTCTTTATTTTCTTTTATTTTAGATAGTCAAAGAGATCTTTGTGGTTAACATGAACATAACATAACTTGCAAATTATGAGCTGGTAGCTTCAATAAGAGACGCCGATAGCACTTTTGTATACAACTTAAAAGGTTTTGCCTTCGACTGATGAGGTTATCTCACATTAGTTGTGGAAGGAGCTGGTGGTCAATTTATAAGTGTAAGGGAAATTTTCACCATTTGATCTTAATTTCTAATTCGAGAGAGGCTCAAGACCACCCAATATTGGTCTCAGAGTTCAGTTTATTAGCTAGTCTGGATCAACAGTCACACAGGAGATACAGCTGGTTGTTGCTCCAACCACAGCCCGATGTGTGAAGGGAAGATAGTGGGGTTATCTTACATTCGTTGTGAAATGGGCTGGTGGTTAGTTTATCAGTGTGAAGGAAACTGATGTGTGAAAAGGAAATTGTTGGGGTTAATCTCACATGCGCTAGTGGCCAGTTAATATATATGAGGGAAAGCCTCGTCTTTTGAGCTAGCTTTTGGAGTGAGAAAGGCTTAGTACCACTCAATGTCGACTACTAAACTAATAGGAGCAATAAATTGGAAATTTGGAGCCTTATCATTAGGTGATTCACACACATAATATGTGAGAAAGCGTGGAGGAAATTTTGAACTTATTTTATTGGATTTCTGCGTGATATTATGTTTAGTTCTGTTTCTTTGCCGGGTCATAAAATTAGTTATTTGGTCATTGCTTTTTGATTGACTGAAACGGTTTTGTATATGGTTTGCTTGGCTCAGGAGTATTCACAGTTGCTGGAATAGTGGATTCATTCATATACCATGGACAAAAAGCCATGAAGAAGAGGGAAATTGGGAAATTCAGTTGACCTTTGCTGCTTGCGCCCGTTGACCCAGCGATTTGGTTAGGCCTTGGTGGAGAAAAGGCAAAACTGTTCTATATTACGGCAGAGGGTTGTTAGAGTCCTAAAATTGGTGTGATGAATAGGTTTTGGTAGTAGTTTATGAGATTTGAGTGGTCTATTTTTGCTTTCAGCGACCTCTCATCTCCAGTTAAAGCCATCTGCAGCTCGCCTGCAGCGTGGCTTTTCTGAGGATTTAATCATTAAAGGCAAATTCTTTCTTCCATGTGCCTGATTTCTTGAGTTTCCAGTGTTTCACTTGCTTTCATGCCTTGGGAGAAACATTGACTTTGTCTTGATCTCATCTCATTCGACCAACATGCACTTCGTACTTGTTGTGGAGCTCGAGAATTATTTAAAGAAAGGAGTGCTTAACTAAGGTTGGGTTGTGGCCGTTTGAAGTTTGTCGGAGTGATACGGCGGTCCAACTCCTACATATGGTTGGTCATGGTGAATTAGACAGTTAATGACCCTTAAATGAATGAGAGTAGAGAAATGAAGACTGCCCTCTCATCCAAATTACAGAACTTGAATATCAGGGACCTTTGATACCCGACACTTTCCTAAACGTAATTTTGATGGCGCATATTTGTAGGTCTGCCTCGGTGCTTTGTAACCTGATTTTCCGTCAACTTCTTATTGACATATTTCTCACTAAAACACCCAATTGGTCTTTGTTCAATGCAATCAAATTAACTAGTTTAAGCCAAATTATTCTCATTTGAGCTTGCAAATTTTTCAGTAACTCCATTGTTTCTTAACTACCAAACACACCCCTCTTTTATATAGTCTTTGAAAGATAAATCCTACACCTGAAGAGGTTTCATAGCTCAAGAATGAATCCAAAATGTGACTTGATTTATCAAGGCTAGAATGTCGTGACAAATCTACGAGCACGGAATCAAGAGTAGATCAAGATTGATGCGAAGAGTTTCTTCATATAAATCAAGTTGATGGGGTATATGTCCAGGCTGCACAATGGCCATGCCAGCAGTTTACCAGTGACTTACCAACAAATCAAGATAAGTTTCTTCCGAATATAACCTGCACTAAAGCATTTTCTTGTGATTGCGACCAATGGAGGGGCAAAATGTAAATTGACCTGTGCCTTAATATCATATTTGATTGCATAAATCCCTAAAGAAAAAAGAAGGAAAATCCTGTAAAATTCAATTGCTCGTTGATGATTCTACGTATACCTAAACCAGCCTAATTTTTCTCAAGAATCACCTCAGCAGATGCCTGTTTGATTGAAGTATTCAAAAACCTAGATCTGATGTCCTCAAACTCTGCATTTCGCCTTTCATCAACTGTTAACCATGATGATAGGCAACGCTCGATCAAGTCTTCCCCTTGGCTTGGAGGCAGATTTCCTTTTGGAACCCTGATTTTTGCGAATCTTGTAATCCTTGCCAAATTTGCATCGGAGGTCTCATCGGCATACGATTGTAGCATGTCTTTTATGGCCCCACACCAAATTGGTCGCGCCACTGTCAGAAATTCATGCAAGGCAAGCACAGGAAGATTAACACTTCCAAGATCAGATTCACTATGTCCTCCTCTTCCATGATAATCAGATCCCCCAATCTTCAAGAGACCATAAGCATCCGCGAGGTCACTGTATGCTGTTCAAAGAACAGAGTCCATCTTTAAAATATACATGCTAAGCTGCTAATATTTTATAACTAACTTTTGCCAACACATGAAATTGCATGTACAGAATTCAAATCCAGTCCAACATTCTGAACAGTTTCAAACTCTAAACCTTGACGTGCATGACTTTTAACACACATTGGGATATCAACCAGATGTCATACCTACTTATCTGAAAAATGGCAAACTGGTTGAATCATTCATAATACCAACATCATCCAAAGGCATTAAGCAGAAACTGAGACATCATAGCACCCTAGCGTTCAAAACTCCATATATTTACCTGCCAATTTGCCATCACTTCTATAAACTTCCACTCCATGAAGACCAGCATCCTTCAAACTTTCAATAATTGGCACAGGGTTTTTCAGTGCCCATGGATGAGCAAGCACAGCTACACCCCCTGTCTCAGATATTAGTCGCACGGTTTCTTCAGCAGGAGGTTCACTACCTCTGAGAAGGAAAAAACACAATCATACTTTCATGTCTGCTAATTGCAAGGTACTTGCCTCTCAATAAAAAAAAATAAAAAAATAAAAACAAAAAACAATATTAAGCACAAGAAAATTACATGGCATAAGCAGGTCCACCATCAAAAAGGTATCGTGCAAAAGCTTGTTTTAGATTCTCCACATGACCCGCCTCAACCAAAGCACGAGCCACATGCAGTCTTCCTGGAGCGACATCCTTGCCAGCAATCCTGGCAACATGTTCCCACTTCAGAGGTAGCTTAAGCTTATTCAGTTTTGTAACCATGTTCTTTGCCCGGAGAAATCGACCATCCCTTATGTTACTCAAGACCTTCTCCAACTCCTCAAGCCTTGTGGGTCCACAGCTACTGTAGTAAGCAAGAATGTGCACTGGTTCCTCCACAGATGACTCTCCTCTATAGATTTAATCACCCAGATGTCAGATTAAAGAAACAAAAAAAGAAAATTGCATCAACAGAAGGCAATGATCATTACAGCTTTATCAGAACCACTACCACCAAGTAACCAATGATTATAATCTCAAATGTGATGGCGAGCAATGCTAACTACTAAATATATAAAGTAAAAAGTTCAGTAATCATTGGCAAGATTTGTCTGCTTTTATTACAATGCACGAAGATTGCCCTTTTTGTAGATCCAACAAATACATCCCTCAAACTTTTCTTCATCCTTAAGTCAGAAAGCAGGAGTGGCACCTTGAATTAAATATGGTGCTGATTTCAACGCCTGGAATAATCTTAATGCCGAATTTCCGAGCTGCTTCCAAAGCTTCGGGGATACCCGATAAAGTGTCGTGATCTGTCAGAGCAAGAACTTTCACCTGTTATGAGTACATTGTACTAATTAACTTGTGCTACCCAAAAAACATCAACAGCAGAAACAACAGCTAAACGCGTACACAGAAAATAAGGAATAAGCATCGGTAATATGAGTCGAGCCTTGAGAGTTGCTCATGAGTTACCCTTAATTAAGCTCTCTTTTCCTTTTTCATGACAAGAAGACCTTACTATGCACTGGATCTACAGAATGTAGAGAAGCTAATAAAACACAAGGCCAATACAACTTTAACTGGAACACAAAAAAACTATCACAAAATATTGCAAAAGAGAGCTGAAGGGCCCCCTGATAAATAATTTGGTAATGGCTTTGGAGGTTAACAAAGGTTAGTTTTTTCGATAATTACAACTTCCACCGAATGAAATGTTGAATACCTTCCCATATTTTGAATCCTCGAATCTCTTATTACCACCAATACACCCCAGCTTTTCCACAAGCCTTTAACTAACTTCGGCTTGATCAAAATCAGAATAGATTTTGCTGGTTCTGAATACCAAAGCCAAATGGCAATGACAGTGAGGAATAGGTGATTAACTGACTCATGATCTCTTCCACAGTTGGAATTATATCCAACTATAATCACCTTCCTCTTACATATATCAGTAAATGTATCTGATTACACGAAGTAGTAAGGTTAACTTTAGAAGGCGATCAAAAATTTCCTGATCTGCTCTTAAGGAAACTGGGTTTGCAAGAAACTAAAAGAACCTCGTAAAAGGACCTGAAAGTAAACACACATTTTTGTTAGATTTCACGTCAGCTTCTTTTTGTTGCCCCCTGGATTCTCAATCCATTCAACTTCTAAGGAAATTTGAAATGTGGATCTCTTAAAGATACTGGAACAGTGAACAATTTTGGACCCAAAGGAGACATCCATTATTGAACCTTAAGAACATTGGCTCCAATCCCATCTTTATAGACAGAAATAAGGAACGAGTCTAAAAGAGAGTTTTTAAATGCTGGAAATTAATCCGTCTACCAAACCAGAACATGGCTTGTCTCCCGTCACACAAGGTGAAAGTGGTATTGACAGCAAAAACATCCTTCCCCTTCCCGATATACTTCCAACCTACCAAATCTTAAGAGCACCAATTCGTATGGCAATGTTCAATAGTTTTCTTTTAATTAGCTCACTTTTTCTTCAGCAAACCTCTGTAAGCAAACAAAAAGAATGGATTAATTTAAAAAAATGAAACTTTCTGATACCACTTCTCATTCACAGTATGCTAAGAAACCAAACATTTTTGGACAGACAGCTTTATCCAAATAAATTTCTAGAAACTTAACTGTGCCTTCACATAGAAAAGTTTTACGTAACATGTAAGTACGGTAGTACTTTTCACAAATAGCGCATGTCTCCTCATGGATAAACATACTTGTTTCTTTATCCATCCGTATTTTGGTTCAGAGCAGAGACCAAAAGTTTGAACTATGCCATTGCCTCTTATTGACATTATGTTCATTTCCTTAAAACCGTGGTGTTATTTATCTCCTATTGTTTCTTTGAAGTGGTTGCTTTCACGTCCGCATCCTGCGTGAAGTCTGGTATACAAGCGAGGGGGAGTATTCAAAGATGGACCCATTTCCCAACACACAGGCATAACCAGTTTCTAACAAAATGTCCCATCAATGTGCATTGCAAGTGAAAAGGAAAGAAAGCTAAAAGAAGTTTAAGAGCAAGAACCAGGTTTCGTTTTACTCTTAACAGTTTGAGGTACTCTCCATTTCTGCAAGCCACTGAACTGAGAAGCTACACAGACGAAAACGCCAAGCTACAAATTCCTCTGTTTCCTTCGTTTTCTCTTTTTTGAAATGAACAAACAACTTTATGTTTAGATAGAATAGCCTTAAGAAAAACATCTCAAGCCCCAAAATCACCCCTTTAGAGATTGCACCACTAGAAGGGCTGAAAAAAAAAAACATTCAAGGAAGAAAAAGAAAAAAAGAAAGAAAAAAGAAAGAACTGACCCCATTGGCATGAGCTCGCTCAACGAGCTTGGAAGAAAGCTAAAAGAAGTTTAAGAGCAAGAACCAGGTTTCGTTTTACTCTTAACAGTTTGAGGTACTCTCCATTTCTGCAAGCCACTGAACTGAGAAGATACACAGACGAAAACACCAACCTACAAATTCCTCTGTTTCCTTCGTTTTCTCTTTTTTGGATGAACAAACAACTTCAAATTCAGATAGAATAGCCTCAAGAAAAGCATCTCAAGCCCCAAAATCATCCCTTTAGAGATTGCACCACAGAAAGGCTAAAAAGAAAACTGACCCCATTGGCATGAGCTCGCTCAACGAGCTTGGAAGGAGACAAGTACCCATCGCTGAACTTGGAGTGGCAGTGCAGCTCGAAGACCACCCGCCGCCCGGCGCTCTTCTGGACCCCGAAGTCATCGACCCACTCGCTCAGCGACGACGACGGCGACTGAGAATCCAAGAACACCCACTCGCTCACGGACCTGAAGGCCACCGCCTGCTCCACCGTCATCTTCCTCTTGCTGCCGCCGCGCTTCTTCTTCTTGCTCTTCTTCTTCGCGTCCCTCTCCCCCGTCATCGCTCCTCCCCTCTCTCGCTCGGCCTCTTTCTCGCGGGTCAAAGGTGGGAGGGAGGCGGTGGCGTAGGGGGCAGAGATTCAAACAAGATTTATAAAACCCAAAAGGGCATCTGGAGAGACGTGTCTGAAGGGTCGCTGTTGGTGCAGGATTCGTGGATCTTGGCGTGGCTTTGTGTCCTGTAGATTTGCGAAGCGTGCGTGCCGAGAAGATTGGGTTCGGCTTTGGGTTTTGGGAGGAGTTGTCGCTGTTTCTTGCGGGCTTTTGGTCAGACAGGCGGTGTCCCCACGCCTTGACTAGGAAAAAATGGTTCCTTCTTTCCGTGATACTTCGTGCATCAGGTGCGCAAAATAGTCCGACAACGCCAAAAGCCCGCACGGCCCGGATGGGCCCGGATCGATTTGCTCGGGCTGGGATTACCACGGGCCGGGCCACCGGGCCGAAGGGGCCGGTCCGAGCCATCGGGCTTCCCGTACTGAAGCCACAGGGAGGCCCGGATCCGTCCGAAACTTATAAAGAAAAGTAATAATCACAGAAAGGATCGCGCTTTCTCCTACTCCTATCATGACTAAAACATTTCCCATCACATTATTTTGATAATATTAACCTTTTGTGAGTCCCACCTTTTTAAAACATCTTGTCCGAGGAATGAACTAAATAATATCATAACTCATTTTTATCATGACTACCAAACATAGCCTTAATGTTTTAGAGTTCTCATGTCTTTAATTGGTTCTAAGTTCCCATATCCTAATCCCTTTATAAGTAGGAGTTGCATTCTCATTGTAAGAATTCATAATTTAGTTTGATAATACATGAGAATTACTCTCAGGTGAGTGAATTCCTTTTCAGTTCTTTATCCAATTCCTCGATGGTGAAGCTTGAGTTTTTTATTTATAGATGGTGATTCATTCTTTTATACATTAGTAGTGAACTCTATTTATCTCAACCCATATCTTTTTTTTTTTCAGCAAACACATTGATCCATCAAACATATTCAGCTCCTAATAATGCTCATCACGCATCAATTTGCCAATTTTGCAGCCTCATTTGAAAACTATTTCATCTCAAATCATCTCCCCCCAAGCCAGCTTGTGGTTGTTGCTCACATAGGATATCGATGAGTTTCTTCCTGCCCGGTTGCTCGTTTTCTTATCAATTCCCTTCTGTACCATTCTGCCTTCAAACATCCCATTCACTAGCATCAGAAGTTCACCCGAACAGCAAGGTCATCAAGTCCAAAGAAACGAAGACATTATTGACCGGAAAAGGGGAAGATTTGGAGTGAATTAGGATCCCAAATTGGAAAGCTCCATTAAGCAATGATCTCTAATTAAGTTGCTAGGCTTTTAATATCCACTTTTTCATTAAAATTTAAAAGAAATCCACGCTGGATTGCATTTGAAGCATTTTCAGGAATTAAAATTTGTTAATCTCATGTGACTCATTTAGGAGCCGACACGACAATCCTCATGTCAAGCCGACGTTATCAAGATCCATTTTGCCATCGTGAACCGTTGCTGCATTAACGTACGAAATGAAAAGAAAAGAGCGAATTGAAATAGAAAAGGAGATCACGGGAAGTCATGATTGTCAATGCAGAGTGAGATGAGATTAGACATTTATGCTTTTGACAACTATTAAGATCAAAATTACAAAGAACCATCACCTTAACGGCCTGCATCATCTCTAAGTGCAACCATAACTGGGAATTTGTTGCTTTCAAAAAAATGAAACATCTAGAAAGTAAGTGGGAATGTGTCACGCCATTCATTCTCTACGTGCTATTTATCCCCTAGCTGTTTTATATCTGTCAAGAGATCACATAATATTCGATTTCTCTTAGAGAGCGTTTCCGTGATTTGATGCTTTTCTATCTCAATTCGCTCTTAAACGCCGGGATAGGGCTAAACCCCAATCCAATCAGCCTCCCAAACTCGCCGCCGACCCCGCGACGGCGAGGGCCAAACCTTCGACCACGGTCGAGAAAACTCTCTCTCTCTCTTTCTCTCTCTCTCTATCGACCATTGAGATTCGACCCACCACAGCGGCAGCCGCCAAGCTCCCACCTTGGGCCCTACCCTCGTCCCCATCCGAGCTCCAACAGCGGCCCTCCCTCTCTTCAATGTCTAGACGGGGGCGGCGGGGTCGCACCAGCTTCGCTCCTCAATGACCCTCTCTCTCAAAGCTTCAAGAGCTTTGGCCACCGCCCTCCCCGCTCCGCGCCCCCGCCGTCTCGAGGTACGGCCGCCGTTCCCGCTCCGCTTCTCTTCCCAAAGCTGCCTGCCGTCGGTTCCCGAGGAGCCCAGTTCGGTTTCCGAATCCCTGTACCGAGACTTGGTCTTGACCACGGTCGCCAGGAGGCCCCGGGCTTTCGCGAACAAGAAGTGGGTGTCTGATGAGTTTCGAGAGCTGGTTGTGAACCCCGGGTTGCTCGCCCGCGTCCTCAGCTCGATTCGGGCGGAACCCAGGATCGCTTTGCGCTTGTTCAGATGGGTCGAGATGCAGGACGGGTTCGTCCGGTCCGAGCTCTCGTTCTGTGCAGTTCTTGAAATTTTGGCGGAGAACAATTTGATGCGGTCGGCGTACTGGGTCGTGGATAAGGCGGTGAGTCTCGATATGGATGGGATGCTCGACGTTTTGGTGGGCGGGGGAGTGCGGTTCGAGGTGTTGGGGAAGGTTCTGGATGTGCTGCTGTGGGTCTACACCAAGAAGTCGATGATTGGGCATTGCCTATCGACCTTTGATGAGATGTTAGGGAAAGGGATCTTGCCGGACGTGAAGAACTGTAATAGGATTCTCCGGATTCTTAGAGATAAGAAGCTAGTAGTTAAAGCTCGAGTGGTCTATAGGATGATGGAGGAGTTTGGGATAAAGCCGACAATCGTCACGTATAATACTTTGTTGGATTCATATTGCAAGGAAGGCGAAATGCAGCAGGCGCTGGAGCTCCTGGCGGAGATGCATAAGAGAGAGTGCTTCCCGAATGATGTTACTTACAATGTGCTGATAAATGGGTTGTCCAAGAATGGGGAGCTAGAGCAGGCCAAGGGACTGATTGAGAAGATGCTGAAGTTAGGATTAGAGGTCTCGGCACACACTTATAATCCTTTAATTTCTGGGTACTGCAGTAGGGGATTTCTTGTTGAGGCTCTGGGTATTGAGGAGGAGATGGAAGTTAGAGGGGCATCTCCTACACTGGCGACTTACAATGCCATGATGTATGGCTTCTGTAAATGTGGGAGGATGGTTGATGCTAGACAGCTATTCACAGAGATGGTCAAGAGGAATCTGCATCCGGACGTGGTTTCTTACAATACTCTTATATATGGGTATTGTAGATTGGGGAATACGAAAGAGGCCTTGCTCTTGTTTGAGGAGCTACAACATCATGATGCTGTTCCTAATACCATCACTTACAATACCCTTATAGATGGCGCTTGCAGGAACGGCGACTTGGAGTTAGCTCAACACTTGAAAGATGAGATGATTAATCGAGGGGTTCATCCTGATGTTTATACTTATACCATCCTGGCTAATGGATCTTGTAAGTTGGGAGATTTATGTTTAGCTGAAAGCTTCTTCAATGAAATGTTGTGCAAAGGATTGGAGCCTGATCGTATCTCGTACTCAACTCATATAGTTAGTCAGCTCAAGCTAGGTGGACCTGGTAAGGTGTTTGGTCTGCAAGAAGAAATGCGGGCAAAGGGTTTCCCTCCTGATTTGATCACTTACAATATATTTGTGCATGGGCTTGCTAAATTAGGCAACCTAGAAGAAGCATGTGACCTATTGCAAAATATGGTTCACGATGGTATTATGCCGGATCATGTAACTTACACAAGCATAATCCATGCTTTCGCGGAGATGGGCCAGCTCAGAAAAGCAAGGGAGCTATTCTATGAGATGCGGAGCAAAGGATTAGCACCTTCAGTTGTGACGTACACAGTGTTGATCCATGCTCATGCCGGCGAGGGTAGGCTAGATATGGCTGTTACTTACTTCTTGGAGATGCAAGAGAAGAATATTACACCTAATGTGATCACCTACAATGCTTTGATCAATGGTTTTTGCAGAGTGAGGAAGATTGGTCGGGCTTATGAAATTTTTGCCCTAATGGAGATGAGAGGAATCATTCCCAACAAATATAGCTATACCATATTAATAAATGAAAACTGCAATAGGGGAAATTGGAAAGAAACACTGAGGCTATACATAGAAATGTTGAGTAGAGATGTGCAGCCTGATTTTGTCACCCACAGTGCTTTGATGAAGCATTTGAACCAAGACTGTAATCTGCATGCAGTTCAATTGCTAGAGGATCTGATTACAGATAGTGAAGAATTTGCTTATGCAATGACCTGACGTTCTATGCAGCATCTTGAATCTGAAGGCCTTATAAGCTGCAGAAGTGTTACTTCTTAAGCTTGCCTCTTTGTTAAAATCAAAGTGGTTTCAACCATGCTTGAAATCCCTGACCAGTTCCACAAGTAAGAGTTGAATTGTCTCAGAGTTTCTCTGTCAGCTGCCTGTGGTGTATCTTTTTACTCTTTGCATTTACCATTCATTTTTAAAATTTATGAATATCGATATCCTGCTTAATTTCTTTCTGGTTAAATGCCTGTCAGGTGGAACTTCTAACACTCAAAGTCAGAGACTAAACCTGCTGGTATGGCTGTATATACAAGATTTTTCCCCCTTTGTGGGCATAAATAATCTATAAGTGACCAGCTTTTGAGACTACCTTCCAGTTTCAGTCAGAGACTAAATTGTGATATAACGGCAATACTGAGCATAAGGTTGAGATTCATAGCATAGAGATATTATATTTTTCTAGGAGAACCTCGGCTGTGAATAATATGATGTTCAGAGATTTGTGGAATCTCTTCTTTTTGGTTGGCTCTTGGTGAAGAGCGAAGAAGTAGGATTTAGATAGCCAACCCTTGCTAGTCCGCATGGTTGAGCCATTCTGCTTCTTTGTGTATTATACATTTTTTAATTGGAGAATCAAAGTATTCATTGTAATTGGCCTCATTAAATCAATGTACTTTCCATTCTTTGACTATATTTAAGCCTATCTTTGATAATTGGTGATGATTTGGCATCTCCTCTTTACGAATCATAGACTGTTCCGCGTTGTCTTCCAGAGGAAATTTGATGTAACTTGAGAGACTATTTATGCATCAACACAGTGTTCAAACTTGCAAGTTAGATATGCAGAATGGGAAGAACTTGCTATGATTTTTTATATGCTTGTACTTTACCATGATTGGCATGTTTAAAGATTATTGTAGTTATTTATTTATCTCCAAAGAATTACTTCAGTGTCTGATCTCTGGTAATGGTTTCTAGCCTACAGTCCTTGGTGGATCATGTATAGTTGCAATATGTTCTTGAGGTGTTCAAAACAATACTAAAGTGTGCATAGTTTTGTATATACGTGGCTTCCCTTCTGAAGCTTTTTTTGTACAGGCCCTATAGGGCAGTACTATCTTCATAGAATTTTGTTTATCTTTCAAAAGAATAGGGGGAAAAAAAGAAGAACATTATCGATGATGAGATTGGAAATTTTCCAATTAGATGAAGGATGCGCAAAGTTATTGGACCAGTAGTAACTGCTAACAATAAGCTGGGGAGATTGGGAAGGGGCATTGGTAAGGATTGTTGACAATCTGTACTTTAAGTAATTGGAGACTTGTGAGTAGTCAGCCTGCTGGAGTGAGTCCTTAGATTCAACTAGTTTTGTTTGAACTATTGTAAACGACTCATAGTGTACTTTGTTTATGACAATGGTTATATGAAGAAGAAGTTTAAGGATGGATGATGAATTCTACTCTGTTTCAGAATTGATTCTCAAATCATGGATTGGTCAACCAAGACATCTTAAGATTTGATCAAGTATAGGAAGATCTGACAAATTCTAAGAAGTGTATGAAATATGAAAATTTAGATGAGATTGGACATTTATGCTTTCGGTAACTGCTAAGATCAAGATTACAAAGAACATCACCTTAACAGCCTGCGTCATCTCTAAGTGCAACCATAACTGGGAATTTGTTTCACAAAAAAATGAAATATCTAAAGAATAAGTGGGAATGTGTTATGCCATTCATTCTTCACATGCTATTTATCCCCTAGCTGTTTTATATCTGTCAAGAGATCATATCATATTTGATTTTTTTAGAGAGTGGTTCTCTGATTTGATGCTGATGCAACAGGACCAGATCTGTTGCTTTTGTCCATACATGGATAGTTTGCTCTTATGCTGATGATAAACCAATTTTCTAAATTTAATTGCTTAACTTAGTATATGTTTGTCTTGTAATAGAGCTCTTTTTGTGGTTTCTTGAGCTCTTTTCGTTTACCAATTTGCACTATCTTGGTGCCCTATAGTTAAGTCTTTTACCTCTCCAAAGATGAGAAAATGGTGAACTTAGGTTCTGGAGATCTAGTACTCTTGAGTGGTCTTTTCATCCTTCATGAAGTGTATCTCAATAGTTCAAGCATCCATGGACTCATCTATGTCAAGCATTTTATTGGAAACTAAGTTGTGCATGAAAGTGTATGTATTGCAGTAATATAGAAAGTCAGGTGGACACCCAAATGAAACAGCGTGCCTAATCCATCAATTTTTCTGTTTATGCAAACTGAGTGAAAAGCTGGACTTTCACACAAGTTGCTTAAATACTAGGGACTTCCTGGTTACAAATAGAAGGTGCACGGATGGACCTCTGGTTAATGACTTAATAGAAGTAAGGTTTATAGTTATGATAAATTTGTAACATATTGAGGAGCAGAATTAAGCCTTTTTAGTTTGAATTTTTTTTGTTGTTGTCTTGGTTTTTAAGTTTCTACTTTTGACTTTGCTCTGTGACGTATAAAAATGCTCTCCTTTCATGTATTCAATGGGGGAAATTCCATGGTTTACTACTTCAGATTGGATAGCTTGTCATTCGCCTGCTTAATAGTTTTATTTTTGTATAATTTCCTATGATAGGATAACCTTCTTCCAGTATAGGTTAATGGAGGTTTGGGACTCTGGTCTCAATATTAATCTGGATGTTTGTTTGATAGTAGAATCATGTTGCTTCACATATTATGAATAACCCATGACTTAGCATATAACTATGCCTTTCATGGGGCCATTCAGCCATTCACTTTCTCCATGGTATTTCTGCTGGAAATTTTACAATTTCTTATATTGTGTTTGTTTTGCTTGTATTTGTTTTTTCGTTTAGATTTTTCTCCAGTAGTAGTTATGGTTTGATGCTGTCAATATTATGTCTTTTGCTAAGTTAATCTTACAATCGCCTCTATTAGAAGCTTTGGGCAATGGAGGATTCCACTGCTGAGTATTCACATGGCTTATCCTCAAGCGTGCAAACTTTGATTGTGAACACCCCACCCCAATCAGGGAGGTTTCTATACGCTCAAAACTTGAGAGCAATCAGATCTCTCCTACTCTGAGATTTGTTCAATAGCAGAATGGTTATCCTATACCACACTTTAAGAGTTTCTTTTCCTTTTTGCATCCCTTATTGCTCAATATCAATCTAAAGAAGGAACTTTGGGAATTTACATTTATTCTTGTGTAAACTACATGACAAATATTTAAATTTACGATTTATTATGCGACTCATAATCTATCTCATCATTGCAAACTAAAATTACTTAGCTGACTGCTGTGACATTTATGTTGGTGCTGTTGTCACAGCCAACCTAATAAAAATCCTTGTCATTTATCCTGTCATCAGCAGCAGCAGCAATGGACAATGTTGTTGAGAAAGACTCGTCAGTGAGGGACTGATCTATCGATACATCCTCGTCGTCCTCGGAATCAACGGCCACCTTCATATTCTCAATCTCCTGTGCGATCTCTGCCAGCTCGGGACGCTTATCTGGTGACTTTTCACAACACCGGATTGCAATCTGCAGCAACTGGAGCATCCCGTGGGCAGCACTTCGCTGCACTGATATCTCAGGGTCAAAGATCTCGGCAGTCCATTCCTCTCTCACTGCCCTGTGCACCCAGCTGCAGAGATCCATGCCTTTGACTCCTGGTGGGGCCGCATGGGTGGAGACTCGGCCACTGAGTAGTTCGAGAAGCAGACAACCGTAGCTCCAGACGTCAGTCTTTGAGGAGATCCTTCGTGTGGTTTGGCATTCAGGGGATTTGAAGCAGACCATGGATTGTGCGGCAATGGGGTGAGCGATGAGCGAGGAGAGGCCATAGTCAGAGACAAGGATGATGTCGTTTTGACTGAGGAGGACATTGGTCGATTTCAGGTTTCCGTGTGGAATGATGATATTTGTTCTTGAGTTGGAGTTGACATGGAGGTACTGTAGGGCACGAGCCACGCCTTGAGCAGCTGATAGTCTGGAGTTCCACCTGAACGGGACCCGCTCTTTGCTTCCCCTTCCTCCTATTGTAGTGGTTTTATGATATATAAATCACAATATAAGCAGAGTGCCACAAAGTATCATATTTATGCAAATAAATTATTAGAACTTCTATATTTCTCTAGTTATTGAAGAGTGAGATTATGACAACCCCTGTAAAAGATAAAAATTCGAGCATGAAGAAGTCTTATAAAATGGAAAGGGAATAAATAGTAATGGACGGTGTGAATCAGTGTGTATTAACACTTCCAATCCTGGATAGAAAGGGCTGATTCAACTGGACCAGTTTGTTTCATTTCTTCTTTTAATTATGACCTGACTGATCAAGAGCCAACGAAGTTTGATGTTGACCCCTTGTTGAACTGGTCAATTGAATCTTTGACTTTTGAAAAGTTGAGCCCGTGACCTCTGGGATGTGCAATGAGTGTGTTGGCCATCTGAGCTAAGGCATTCACTTTGGGCATGATGCCTACTGTTTATCTCCTATATATCTTCTACTAGTGAACTTTACAGCCTCTTTACCAGCAGTACCATCTAGTTGGTGCATTTCCTACAGAAAGATAAGGACTTACTATTTCGTTTGTGTTTAATTTGCTTGCATAATCATTGATGTGTGATTTTCAGAAGCGGTAGCTGATAAGGAAGGCTTAATGCTTGCTAAAGATGGGGGATTGCCAAAAAATAGTTGTTGAAAACAACTCAGAACTGGTGTTCAAGCTGCTTTGAAGGCCACTGCATGGAGCTGATTGGCAGCTGGAACCAGTGATTAATGATATATGATCTACACAGCAGCTTTCAGTGGTAGGATGTGCTTGTTTTATTTACTTTTTTGTTAATGTTTATAGAAAATTACATATATTAAGTATGTGAATAGGTTTTATACCTCTAGAAGTTAACTAGCTTTGTGGGACTTGGTATGCTGGGTTCTACGTTATCTTATTTACTTCCTCACGTTTCTAATTACCAATAAAGAAAATGTCTAATGACTTGTGAGAGGGAAATCCTAAGGTTAATACTCAGGTCATGGTTATCTTATTTACTTCCTCATGTTTCTAATTACCAATAAAGAGAATGTCTAATGACTTGTGAGAGGGAAATACTCAGGTCATGGTCAATAGTGTTGTTCCCGGTCATGGATGTGCTTTCCAGGACACTATTGATTTGGTTTGAAAGCCATAAGAGAGAGAGAGAGAAAGAGCTCACCGTGAATGCGGTTGAACAAGTTGCCTTTCTCTGCATATTGGTAGATCAACAGCTTCTCTTGCTTAGAGAAGAAGTAGGCGAGAGGAGAGATCAGATTCGGGTGTTTCTGATTGGTGAGCAACTGCAATTGCCTTGTGAACTCCTCGCTGGTCATCGGCTTTAGATTCCTCATCCTTTTTACCACAAGGGCTTGCCCGTTATCCAAGATTGCCTTGTAAGTGTTACCAAAGATGCCTTTCCCAAGTCCCTCTGCAGATGCCTTCAAAAGATCACTCAATTCGAACCCTCCACCGTTTTCCAAGAATTTAAGCTTCCCTCTATCTTCTCCTCTCTCGACAACTCTGCCGCTCTCAACCGCCTCACTTCTCTCTTCTTTCTTCTCTGCTTCTTTGTCTCGTCTATTCTCTCGGTTCATAATTTCTCTGAGCTTCTTGACCTTCTTATTGTACAAGATGAACAGCAAGATCACAGCAAGTAGAGCCACAACGTCGAACAGCAGAAAAAGAATAAGAAAGACATTAATGGAAGAACCCTTGCCTTTTCCAGTATCAGGATGTGCATTTCCAGAAGAATTGGAAGACGATGGGCCATCCCTCACTGAGTTGAGGGTGCTAGAGTTTTCACATGAGTGAGATGTGGGTGGTCCGCATAGTCCCGGGTTGCCTGAGAATGAATCCAAGCTGAATGATTGAATAACTTGCGTCAATGGGATCTGCCCACTTAAATTGTTGTTTGACACATTGAAGGAGATCAAGGTAGATTGATTGAACTCTGGGATTTTCCCTGTCAGGTTGTTGGTCTGGAGCCACAATGATGCTAATGAAGCCAGACTCGGGAGCGACTCTGAGATTGGACCGTGGAACTTGTTCCCCGAGAGGTCGATTTGGGCCAACTTCCCATTCCCTGAAAAATTCATTATATTCCCTCGAAGGGCATTGTTCTTGAAGCTCAGGATGGACAGCTCGGAGAAGTAAAGGAGGGCATTGAATCTGATCAGCCCCTTCAGTCCCATACCTTCCAGTGCTATTCCTGTGACACGGCCATTGTTGCACTGAATGCCGTACCATCTTGGTGGATCGTTCATATAGCAATGTATGCCGGTCCAGTTACTGTTCAAGAAGGGGTTGTTGAAAATATTTCTCAGAACATAAAGAGCAACTCTCTCATCTTCATCGTAACCTAGTGAATGAGCACTTCTTGTGGTGATCCCATGGGTTAGCAGCGAGAGGAATAAGGCTAGGAATAATTTTCTGGGCGACTTTGTAGAACCCATGATGCTGGACATCAGAAGGTGGCTGGGCGTGTTTAGTGTAGTGGAAATTGCTTATAGATATGCTTGGATGCTCGATCAAATCGCGGATATACTCTTAGGTAAACCATGCCACAACTATACCAGGCTTTGTTTGAAGATGGAAGAAGACAGTTTTGTTGCATCTGTGCTGGAACTTCGCAGCTGAAGATTCCTAGGGAGGCTGTCTTCACATTGTACCTCATTGAACTGCTAAATTTTATGGGATATTCCCTCGGTCATGACCACCTAATAATTATTTGCTACCTATTTATCGTCACCATCCTTGTTGCAGAATCCAGTTTGTCCATCGAGAGTTACTTTCCTGGGTTTTTATGATCAATCTAGGAACTTTAGTTTGGCGCAATCTGATTTTCGCAAATTGGCAGTAGGGTTCCTTGGAAATCTACTTCGTTTTGTGTTTTTAGTTAGCAGTGACGAAACAATATTTTGGGACTGTCCTAGCTTTGGCTGCGTAACCGCAAGTATAAAATTGCCATGTCTTTGTCGATGGATGGTCCTGTACATGAATTCGGACATTACAATCCTCCTGTTTTAAATTATTGGTCATTATCCACTCTGATGAACTCTATGTTTGTTCGAGTCACTCGATTAGAAGTATCGAAAATAAGCTTTCTCATATGATATTCTTCAATTGCTCAATGGATATGTCGGCAATTACAGTTACATAAAATACTTTCTCGATTACAATTTCTCAGCCTGTCTTAAAATTTTCAATTTTTTCTCAAGTCCAATTATCTACCATGACAACCATTACATTCATTCAAGTTCAGATTCCTTACAATCCGAGAGCCTCAACCTAGGAGTTTTGCCCTGCCTAGCCTCAAAAGAAAAAGATCAAAATGGTCAACCTAACAATCTGGGCATGCTTGATCCGGGTCAGCCTTGACCTCTCCAGCTTCTCCACCAATGTAGACCCGTCCTTGATTATCCTGCTGAGGCAGAGTGCATCGAAGAACTTGCCTCTTAGGTGTTGAGGTTGTCTCACATTGGTTTTGAAAGGGACTGGTGATTGGCGATCGATTAATAAATATAAGAGAAAGTGTTACCTTTTAATCTAACTTTTGAAGGTAAGGGAAATCCAAAAAACCACCCAATACTGGATAGTCCTAATCACCTGTGGCATTGGCAAAGTGTCAGCGGTGGTCTTTGACCCGGTGTGTTGAAGAAGTCGACCCACCACTTGCCCCTGACCCAAACCAGGAGGATGAATAGAGTTCTGAAGGTGAATGGGGCGATTGCGACAGGGTTAGCCCCAGGCTCGAGTCATTGCCTACCGGCTGTGGATGAGCTCGGCCTCTCGGCACCACTTGACGAAAGCCGGCTCGTTGCGAAGCCTGAGCAGGTCAAACCCAAAATTACTTGGGACCCTGCATTTTATTGTTTACATAGCTCTAAGAATTCTGAATGAGCTTCTGAGAAGAACAAAACTCAAAATAGCAGGGTTTCAAAGTGCTAATGTTAGGCCAAATTATGTAAATTGAGTGAACCTATAAAGATTTCAGTGTTATTTGTCTTGCATTTATGAATTATCTAAAACTTATCTATGAACTCGTTTGATGAAAATGCTGGAATAATAGCAAGCTTGGTCAATCTGTTCTCTATCAGCGGAACAAGTTAGCATTCTCAATCTCATGGTACATGATTATTTTAGAGATAAGTATATTGGAAATCTTAAAATTTATTATGAAAATGCAAATGAATCTTAAAACTTTTGAAAAGAGAGATAAATTCACTCTGCCAACTCATGAGACATTGAGGCACTCGGGGTTGATGAAGTAGCCGTAGGCCTTCACATGCACCGGGATCATGTGATGATGGCTCATCAAGTATAGATGAACTAACTGAAAATTTAGTTGAACCTTTGGGGTTTGGCATTGCTTACGATAATTAGTCAATGGAAATAGGCAGCTGACTTGGAGCAAACCAGGCCCTTGACTGTGCACCAACATACTACCCAATATAAAGCTTCCTGACTTGTTATGGAGAATTTTAATTATCCTGCTTAAACAGTGAAATTGAAAAGGAGAATTTTAATTATCCTGCTTAAACAGTGAGATTGAAAAGGAGATGCACAATAGAAGGATATCAGTTATTTTGAGCAAACCAACCCATAACAGATGCTGATCTTGTGAACTCCATGTCTTCTTTGTTTTCTTGTGTTAATGTTATCAGGACACAGTTCAAAGAAAATTCAATGACATGAAATAATATGTTCTGTTTTCACGGCCAACCTAATAAAAGTCCTCATCATTTATCAGCTGTCATCACCAGGAGCTTTGGACAATATCATCCGACGACGTGACAAACTCGTCCTCACAATCATCGGCCACCTTCATATTCTCAATCTCCTGCACGATCTATGCCATCTCGGGATGGCTATCAGGCGACTCATCGCAGCAACGTATTGCTATCTGCAGCAACTTGAGCGTGCTGTCAGCTAACCTCCTCTGCTTTCTGATCTTGGAGTCGAAGATCTCGGCTGTCCATTCCTCTCTTACTGCCCGGTGGACCCAGCTGCAGAGATCCAAGCCATGGACTCCTGGTGGGGCTGCATTGGCACAGACTCGGCCAGTGAGTAGTTCAAGAAGTAGACGACCGTAGCTCCAGACATTGGCCTTTGGGCAGATCAGTTGCCTGGTTCGGTATTCAGGGGATTTGAAGCAGACCATGGATTTCACGGCGATGGGGAGTGCGACGAGAGAGGAGAGGCCATAGTCAGAGACAAGGATGGCATTGTCTTGAGCGAGGAGGACATTGGTCGATTTCAGGTTCCCGTGTGGGACGATCATGTTCGGTCTTGAGTTGGAGTTGACATGGAGGTAGTGTAGGGTGCGAGCCACGCCTTGACCAGCTGATAGTCTGGAGTGCCACCTGAATGGCACCCGCTCTTTGCTTCCCCTTCCTCCTGTAGTAGTGGCTTTCATTACATGATAATTACAATATTATGCACAAGGTGTCATAAACTAGCATGCAGCTTTCGAGGCCACAGCATGGAACTGATCAGCGGGCGGAACCGGCGTTTACTGTTATCTGATCTGCCCAGCAGCTTTCGACAGTAGGATTTGCTTGCTTTCATTATCTACTTGTTATAGGAATTACTTATTTCAAGTATATGTGATTAGGTTCCATAGCTCTAGAAGCTTGGTGATTCTTTTGAACTTGGTGTGCTGGTTTCTATCTAATCTGATTTAGTTCCTTATGTTTCTAAGACAAATTACCAAGCAATAGAATGTCTAATGACTTGTTGCTGAATGAGTAGAGGAAATCCTAAGGCCGCTACTCAGGTCGTGGGGAATGGTATTGTGGTCATTGATGCGCTGGAGACTAATAGATTCGGTTTGAATGCCATAAAAGAGATGGAGAGATGGAGAGAGAGAGAGAGAGAGAGAGAGAGAGAGAGAGAGAGCTTACCGTGAATGCGGTTGAACAAGTTGCCTTTCTCTGCGTATCTGTAGATCAACAGCTTTTGTTGCTTCGAGAAGAAGGCGGCGAGAGGAGGAATCAGATTTGGGTGCTTTTGAGTGGCAAGCGACTGCAACTGCCTGGTTAACTCCTTCCTGTTCATTGGCTTCAAATCCCTCAAAATCTTAACCACAAGGGCTTGCCTGTCATCCAAGATCACCTTGTAGGTGTTCCCGAAGACGCCTTTCCCAATTCCCTCTGGAGATGCCTTCCAAAGATCACTCAATTCGAACCCCCACCGTTTTCCAGGAATATAAGCTTCCCTCTGTTTTCTCCCCTCTCCACGACTCTGCCACTCTCGACTGCCTCGCTTTTCTCTTCTTTCTCATCCTTTGCTTCTGCTTCTCTGCTATTCCCTCGGTTTATGAATTTTTTGAGCTTCTTGGCCTTCTTATGGGACAAGGTACAGAGCAAGATAACAGCAAGTAGAGCCACCATGCTGAACAGCAGAGAAAGACTGAAAAAGCCAGAATTGGAAGGATTCTTCCTTTTTCCAGTATCATTATCTGCATTTCTGGAAGGATTGGAAGACAAAAGGCCATCAATCACTGACTCAAGGATGCTTGAGTAACCACAGGAGTTATGCGTGGGAGGTCCACATAGTCCTGGGTTCCCTGAGAACGACTCCAAGCCGAATAATTGGAAATTTTGCGTCAATGGGATTGGCCCGCTTAAGTTGTTGTTTGACACATTGAAGGTGATCAAGGTAGATTGTTTAAACTCCGGGATATGCCCTGTCAAGTTGTTGTTCTGGAGCTGCAATTATACTAGAAGAGCTAAACTCAGGAGCGACTTGGAGATTGGACGCTGGAACTTGTTCCCTGAGAGGTTGATGCAGGCTAACTTCTGGTTTCCCGAAAAATTCATCATTCCCCCTTGAAGAGCATTGTTCTTGAAGCTCAGAATGGATAGCTTGGAGAAGCGAATGAAAGTGTCGAAACTAATCATCCCCTTCAGCTCCATACCTTCCAGCACTATCCCTCTGACCCGACCATTTATGCACTGAATACCGTACCATTTTGCCCCATCATCCACATAACAGTGTATGCCAGTCCAGTTATTGTTCAAGAAAGGGTTATTGAGAGCGGCTCTCAGAGCATAAAGAGCGTCTCTCTCGTCTCCATCGTAACATAGCAAAGGAGAACTACTTCCGGTGATCCTCTGGTTCAGCATCGAGATGGATAAGGTAAGGAATAATTTTCCGAGCAAGTTTGAGGAACCCATCATGCTGAACATCAGAAGGTGGACGTCTTTGTTTCTATGGGAATCTGGCGGCGATCATAGCGTATTGGATATTGCTTATAGTTGCTTGGATACTCGATTGAATTGCGGATATGCTCTTAGGTGAAATCATGCCACAGCTATCAGATGTCTTTGTTTAAAAATGGATCCAAGACGGTTTTGTTGCACCTGTGTTGGAACTTCTCAGCTGAAAGTTCCTTGGCAGGCTGTTATCTTATCACGTTGTCTTTCATTGAACCGGTTTGTCATGTGGAATGTTCCCTCAGTTTTGACCATTTAACGATTATTTACTACCTCCTTGTCATCACCATCCTTGTTGCAGAATCCAGCTTGTCTATGGAGAGGATTGCTTATCTTTCTGGGTTGATATCATCAATCTAGCAACTTCAGTTTGGCACAATCTGATTCTCGCAAATTCGCAAAAGATTTCTCGAAAAATGTACTTTCGCATTTGTAATTAGCAAAAAGAAAACTTCATTCTTGCAATGTCTTGGCTTTGGTTATGTAACCATAAGGATAAAGATTGCAATGCCCATTTGCTAAAAATTCTGTTGTACTTTCAAATTTGAATCCTGATGCTTTAAGATAACTGATCTTGCCCATGTTATTCAATTAGAAGTATCAAAACTAAACTCCCTCATGCGCAACTTACAATTACATAGAATACTTTCTCAATTGCGATTCATCGTATCATAAACTCTCTTAGAAAACACATCACTAATTGCTAGCAACGAATCCGGGATGAAAAACTCCGTGGGAACATGGATGGTTTCTCATACAACAACAGAGGCTCGAATCCATCTAAGCTTTCGATTTTTTTTTTTTCCCAAATCCAATTTATCTACAAGTACAACCATTTTCTGATTCATTCAAGGTTCAAACTCTTTACAATCCAAGAGCCCCAAGTGGGGTCTTGCCCTGCCCAGCCTCAAAGTAGAAGGTCAACATGGCCAACATTGCAATCCGGGCATGCTTGATCTCGGCCAGCTTCAACCTCTCCAGCTTCTCGACGTCCGGAATGTAGACACCGTCCTTGATCGTCCCGGCTAAGCAGAGCGGGTCGAAGAACTTGCCGCCCGGATAGCCCTGATCCCCCGTGGCGTTGGCGAAGTTCTCGGCGGTCTTCGACCACGGCGTGGCCCACTCCACCGACTGCGAGTCCGGGTTGAAGAAGTCGACCCACCGCTTGCTCTCAACCCACCCCATAAGGATCAGCTGGGTCCCGAGGAGTGTACCAAAGGAGAACGGGGCGATGGCGCCTGGGTCGGCCCCGGCCTCGAACCACGGGATGCCGCTCCAGGCCTGACCGACGAAGATGCCGACCACCGCGGCCATGGCCCACCGGCCGTGGATGAGCTCAGCCTCTCGGTACCACTTGAGGAATGCCGGGTCCTTGCCGAGCCCAAGCGGGTCGAACCCATAATCACCCGGGAGCCTGCAGTTGATTATTTTTTCAAAGTACTAATGTTAGGCCAAATTATACACATTTGAGTGAATCTACATAGATTTCAGCATCTCATGTTTTGAACATTAAATTCCATCCCTCTCAAGATATAGTAAGTGGTCAGAGAGATTGACACTTACGAGCCGTCGAGCCACTCGGGGTCGATGAGGTTACCGCCGCCCTTCACGGCGGGGATCCAAGACTTCTTGGGCTTAGCCGCCGCGACGACCACCAGGTTCCTAGAACCGGCTCCGCTCCCTGCCTCTTTCCCAAAGCCGGCCGCCCTCGACAAGGACCGGCTCCTCCTCCCCCCGCACAGGAAGGCCGACCCCAACCCATTCACCACCGCACCGGAAGTTGCCGCCATGCCGGCCCCTGTCTGTCTCTCTCTCTCTCTAGAAGCTTGTCTAAGGTGTGGAGCTAGGGATGTGAGGCTGAGAGGTGAGAGGGGGGGACAGAATCTAAATCAACGTTCCTGGAGAATCCAGGTGGGATAAACGAAATCCGGCAAGGAAATCCAAGCGAGCGACACTGGATAGATTACGGACCAATAGGAACTTGAGCTCCATCATCTTCCACGTCTTCATGTAGGTTGCGTGGACCATTTCCGCGCCTCTACTTTCTTGAGTGCTTCTTCGCTTCCTCTATGTTAATCCAATACTTCCTAAAATGTGGCAAAAATCAAGCTGCCAGCTGGGAGTATCCACGTGAATATACCCAAATTCCCAGTGTAGAGGGAAAAAAAAATCATCATTTCCATTGGGTCACCCCACCCTTTGCCAAGTCTAGATTAATATAGTTGCGAAAATTTATCCCCTATTAATTTTTGTTAAATTATATTAATATAATGAAAAATCACAAATTAGTATATTTGTAATAGATAGAGTATGAAAACACAAATTGATATACCTGTCAATTGTTATGTGTTATTCAACTGAATAATTTGATGGTAAATTTAATGGAAACTGATAGAAGGTAATTAACTAATTTGGATTTTTTTTTTTGCGATAAATTAGTTTAAGGTAAAATTATCACATATGTATCGGTTTAGAGTTTTTCATAGTATTAACTCCATATATAATAATATGGCTACATTTGGTGAATTGAATAATTTATATCTTATCCGATGTCTATCTAATATTAGGTGTAGCACTCGATCCGAATATAATGAGGATCAAGAGATTCCACACAGGGAATGGGATTCGGCGAAATAGGGTATTATCTACCTGGAAAGAAATAAAGAAAAAAACATTGAAAATAGAAAAAAAAGTGGCCTTAATCGAGAGCAAGAGAAGGGGGGGCACAAGTGGTTGCCGTCCTAGATCTGGGAGGATGCGGAGAGGCTTTGTTGAAGCTTGGCATGGCGGTCATGGCTGTGGTCGCCATGGCGTGTAAGATGTCGCAAAGCATGGTGGATGGCATAAATCTATTTTCATGTTATATTCAGACATTTTTCAAACGCCGTAGAAGATATTGGATATCTCATCATATTTTTAATCAATCCAGCTTTATTGTATCCGAGGTGCCTGAAGGATTGCCAAAGCAATTTATGGAATTTCGCAAGCTGCCTGATTAATTTGATCAAAATTGGAGGGAGGCCAAAGTAATTTACTCAAACTCATTTTGGTTCTTTAGGGCGTGCATGACAGCATTTCTGTTCTGGAAATCAATTTCTGGCTAGAACTTGCTTTCTCAATTTCTATTCGTCAAACGAGTTTCTGAATAAAGAAATACGTTTGATAATGACTCAAAATTTCTGTTTCTGGAACATAAATTCCTTTAATAATAAAACAAAATTTCTATATCTAGGGGGACGATGGCCCGTGGCAGGCATCTGATGATGGCCCGTGGCAGGCATCTGATGGGCGACGGTTGGTGACGAAAATGAACAATAAGAAAAGTTTTCATTTCTCACTTTTGTTCCATAAATAGAAATGCTAAAAATTTTAATTTTTGATTTCTACCATAAATCATTTAGGGAATGTAAAACTGTTCAAAAAAAAAGAAAAATGAAATTGTATTATTAAACGGATTTTTGTTTTCAAACCCGTTATTAAAAACAAAAATATAAAGAAATAGATAAATATAAATTTTGTCATGCGCACTCTTAAATTGTGTAAATGGCTAGACAGAAGGCACTACCAGGCTGGCATGGACCTTCAAGAGGGGCCTTCACCCTTGCATTCTTGCTGGGCTGGGCCCTTGGATGTAGGAACGTAGCCCATTACTTTGTAAGTTGTATGCCAACCTTAAGGCCCTAACACATTCTAAATGACTCCGTAAATCCGAATCTCGACTTGACCAATGTCCATCGATACGCACCAATCATCTTAGTCCACATTTACTAATTGCATTACATCAACTGATTGAGATTGAATACTCGAAATCAGCCCCAAACTTGTGGGCCATAAGACATTATAAATGACTTGGAAGATTGGAATCTTGGCTCGACCAATCTCATGATACACTTAAATCGTCCTAGGCCACATTTACTAATGGCAATTAAACAACCAATTGAGATCAAATGCTTGAGAATGCAAATCAACAACCAACAACCCCCCAAAAAAAAAAAAAAAAAAGAAAAAGAAAACCCAAGCTTCACAAAGATTGAAATTTATTTAGCCCATCCTGGAATAAATCCCAGATCTTTTAACTTCTTCGAACATCATTCCGAGCTTGTTTTCACCTTAACCCTAGGCAAAAACGCCATAAGTAAAAGTTTAAGTCCACAAATGTGTACCCCCAGGATTGGTATACTTTGGGCCACTGAGGGGTTTCCACCTTACGAAGCAGAAATTGCTCGTACAAATTCTACCAATTCCATGCTAACCGCTTTAGACAAGGGCCACCTGCACATGTCACAAATTTGAAGTCGACCAGTTGATGGAATTCGCAGGTTGTTTTAATTGGCTTCTCGGTCGTTAGACCTCTGTATTGGTGCACTTAGTTTATGCAAAAAGATTTCTGAAGTCGCGCGTCAAAAAGTCTAGAACACCCCAAAACGCATTGCTCTCCCAATTCCCAAAAGCCTACGCAAACATACAATTCTTCAAACAAGCAATGAGTTCATCATTTACCAACGACTCTTATTGAATTGTATTTTCCACATTTTCCAAGGACACATGAGACCTGAACTCAACTTGCACGCCAACAACCATCAATCTCACACACAAACGTGGCCCAAACCAAAGATTCTGTAAGGTGTAGGCCAACCCGTGGACCATAACACATTTAAATGATCCGCAATTTCAGCTCAATCCATCTCAATCGATACACTTAAATTGTCCCCATTCACATTCCTTAAGTCACATCAACAGGACAAGTTCTCGAATCACTTTGAGCTGGAGACCATAGAATTTAAACATAGTGAGTGACCGTTTGACCATGCAACTAATTCATTAAATCTCATGCTTACGAATAGGCCCAAATGCATCTCAATATCAATTCAGAGCCAAAACTTAAAACCCAAAAAGTATAATCTCCTAGAGTCGACATGCTTGGTTCGAGATTCAAGTAACTTCCATCTTAGGAAGCAGAGATCACCCGTTTAAGTCCTCCTAGTCACCCCATCAAAAGCCTCGAAATCCCACGAAATGGATGGCTTCCCTAATCCCCGAAACCTACGCAAAACATCCAATTCTTCAAACAAGCAATCGCTGCATCATTTACCAACGACTCCCACATCTTCTCAGCACTAGATGAGGAAGTGAGAACTGAACTCAACTTGCACGCCAACAACCATCAAATCTCTCTCTCTCTCTCTCTCTCTCACAGACACTCAAAAAAAACTTGCATATTTTGCCTTTGCGGCTGCGGACACGACATGCGCCGCAGCGGCCACGCAAAAGACTTTCGATGTCTTCTTGAGTTTCATGGGGACGTGACCTGATTCGATCGATCTGAGGCGTAGATTGTGGAAACGTCACCTGTCACGAAGGCAACCCGGGGAGTCTTTCTGGCTTTTTCCATGGCTAAAACCGGGCAAGCCACTACGTTCACTCGTTCATCCCACTAGACCGCCCCTCGTTAAAGAAAAGTGCAAATGAAATAAATTAGGTTTAGAAAGCGCGAGTTTTCCGGGTCGTGCATGAGTCATTGGTGATAAGAAAAGAATGGTTTTTTTTTCTTCAAAGGATCCCCTTTAAAGAATGTCCTGGAAATATTAGCTTAATGATTGTCATTGACATAAAGTCTTGTCAATCGGTTGCTTAATAAATGTGCTCGTCAACTAATCACTCTTTTTTTAAAGGATTATTTAAACCGGTGGCGAGTGAATCGGGTGGTAAGTAGAACCAAGAGAGAGCAGCTTTTAGTTTTAATTTTGATAGATGGGTATCTTTGCCGAACCTAAGTACATTTTAAAACTATTTTGTTTGAACTCTAAGACGTAAAATTTTAGTAATATTCTCAGAAGTAAAGAAAAAAAACTTTCTTTTCAATTGAAGGGATAGACATCCAAGTATTGGTATGTTAAATTAAGGAATGCATCTAGGTTGGGTCCTACAATACTAAACTACCATTTGAAGCTCCTGTCGAAAATTTGCTTCTTACTGGTTAGACACGTGCTTTATATAGTGTCTAGAACCAGCATGTCTAATCAGTATGTTTTAGACACCGTGTGAAAACAAAAAAAAAGAAGAGATAAATGACAATTTTTTGCTTAAAACGTATAGATACATAACAATTTTATAACCATGTGAAAGGAGTCACGGAGCAGGTGATAGCTCTGTTCAATCACACCACCTCCTCCTCCTCCTCTTTTTCCTTCTTCTTATATTTGTTTTTTATTTTTTATTGTTGTTTATTTTTTTATTTTTTATGTCCATGTCATGTGGCATTGAGATAGGACCTCTTTTCATTAAACTAAGAGAGAGTTGCGACGATGGGCCTCTTTGGGTAGACAACAAGGTTCATGCATTTGGAATTGGAAGTCCTTGATCGACAATTCTTTGATGTTCTTAAAATTTTTCCCAAGATAAGTTGAATGTAGGAAAAAAATGTTGTCCTTTCGCTCGTTGCGATCCGTCTTTCTGATGGTGCTACCTTGGGAAGATCTAAATTCACTCGAAAGCATATCTTGGAATCATTTTCGATAAGAATTTGAAGTTTCGGGGTGAGGCAATTTAATTCTTTTCTTGTTTCCCTTTCGGAAAACCCCCTTTTGATGTGGCGAATTGCAATGGATTAACCTATTTTTAGAATTTTCAAGAGCAAAATAGAGCGAAAGAAAAATAAATTTGGAGCGACCTTGAATCGGAACCTTAGAGTACCTTAGCCATCTTCATTTTTTCCCGTTGAAAAGTTGCATCATCAATTGTCTGGGCCTAGTTCAAGCGGGGAGCACATACTGTATGTGTCTTCGATAATTATCCGGTATGTATGTTACGAACGGAACAACACATTCGATCGGGATAAATCGCGTGCCGAAAAAAAGAGTCCCTTCATCCCATCGATATGAAGATAAAAATAGTTTCAATATAAATAGGGAAAATTAAACCATTACATAAGAAAAAAAAAGGATTAATATCACGAAAAATCTCAAATTATTATACTTGTGATAAATTTATCTTAAATTAATTGTCCTAAATTAGTATACCTATGACAATTTTGTCTATTAGGTTTCATTAAATTTTACCGTTAAATTATTGAGTTAGATGATACATTATGTTTGATTAACGTATTAATTTAAGGTTTTACCCTCCATTTGTTATAAATATATCGAGATTTTTTTTGATTAATTTAATTATAAAAAATTAACAGAAAGCAAATTTACCACACATGCATTTTATGGTAACAAAATCTGTTCGAATTAAATTTGTCAAATTTGGAGCTTTTTTGAAAGAAAACACAACTTCATACCACCACCACCCGCGGTGGTGCAGCTGGCTTCGAGCTCTCTCTCCCTCACGAAGGGGAGGAGTTCGAATCCTAGAGGCATTGTATTCGTGAGACTTACCCGCGGCTGGGTCTGTGATGGCGGCTTAGTCCGTCCCGGATTTACACTGCCGGCTGTACGGTGGTGTCTGTGGTTTCATACCTCTTCCGGTAGGGTTGTCGGTTGTACGGTGGTGTCTGTGGTTTCATACCTCTTCCAGTAGGGTCCCCACGTTAATTGCTCCGGGTTTACGTTGCCGGCTGCTGGCTGTACGGCGGTTCCCGAACATTAAAAAAAAAAAAAAAAGGCGGTTCCCGAACATATAAAAAAAAAAAAAAATTCACATGTGGCTCAACTGAAAAGAAAAAACACGAGGAAAGAAGAGTAAACATTAAACAAATGCCAGAGAGGGACAGGGGCGCACGGTACTCTCCCAAATGATTACGTGTGCAGAAGCGACGTACGGTCTGTTCATGTTTTGTGTATATCCCACCCCGCATATCATCCTTCCTCCCCTCGTCCACTGTTATACCCACAAAAATCTCTCTCTCTCTCCTCTCTCTCTCTCCTAATCTCCGAGGATACTGTGCTCGTCCGCGCGCGTCCGCGGCTGGTGAATTCCGCTCCCTAGAATCCACCACCGCTTCCTCGCTAGATTGGCTCCTCCTCCGTCGCCGTCCAGGTACCCTCTCTCTCTCTCTCTCTGCTGTTGTCGTTGTCGTGGTAGATGGAAATGATGTTTTTTCCTTCTGGGTACGGCCGTTTTCCTTCTCCGCCGCGCGATCCGGGCTCGCTTCGAACGAGGGCCGGCCCCCTTGTGTTGGGTTGCTCGCGATGGATGATGGGTTGTCGTGATTCCCCGTGCTTTGCAGCCGAATCTGGTTTTCTTTGGAATAAGGGGGTGGGGGGTGGCTCGTTGTGGAAATGATCCTGTTTTGTCAAATGGGTTATTGGAGTCTTTAGGGTTTGCTCGTCGCCCTTCTTTGGGATCTGTGCTCGATCGGTTCGGGTTCCTTTGAGTTTGCCTGGGGGAAAGGGGAAAAGGGGAAAAAGGGAATTGAGTGCGAGGGGAGGTTTCCAGCTGCGTGACCGTTCTTGATCGTGAAGTTTGGCATATTCACATGCGGCGAGTATTTTGAGAACGTGCTGGTGAAGGGTTTGATGGAAAATTGTTTCTTGATTGGTTTTCAGGTTGTATTTCATTGCCCGGGCCGGTTAAATTTCTTAAGATTTTGTAATCTTTATTCTTTTCTCTTGCACATCCAGGGCCTTTTCTTTTGGGTTTTTTTTTTTTTTTTGGGGGGGGGGGGGGGGTGGCGCTGCCCATTGTTGACTGGACGCTTCCAGCTTTATCCAACGTAGCATTTTGTTATCGTCTATAATTCGCTTATGTCAGTGCTTACATAAATTGCTGTATATAAAATTTGCTATCCCAGTTTTTTCTACGCTTTTCCATTCATTTGGGTCGCTCTGTATTGGTCTGTGCAGCTTTGGGGAGATTGACGCGGCTTTAGATGATCTGGATCATCTCTGCTCTGAGCACTGATGGGGGGTATTCTGAGCTTCAATGGTTCCAGATGCGGAGCAAGGGACACCTATGAGATTGCGCCGGGTGAAATTTGCAAGAGGCAGAAGGTGTCGTCAAGCTTGTTTGAGGATGATATGAGGTTGATACCCAGCCTTCCGGATGAGATATCATTTCAGATCTTGGCCAGAGTTCCTAGAATCTACTATTTGAAGGTAAAGTCGGTGTCGCGAGCTTGGAGAAATGCGATTACAAGTGCTGAACTCTTCAGTTTGAGGAAGGAGCTCGGAACATCTGAGGAGTGGCTTTATGTTTTGACAAAAGTGGATGAGGATAAGCTTTTGTGGCATGCTTTGGATCCTTTGTCGAGGAGATGGCAAAGGTTGCCCCCGATGCCTATGGTTTCATTTGAAGATGAATCAAGGAAAGGCCTTGGGAGCCTACGGATGTGGAACGTGATGGGTTCAAGTATTAGAATTGCAGATGTCATCAGGGGCTGGCTCGGGAGAAAGGACGGATTAGATCGGATGGCTTTTTGTGGATGTGCAGTTGGGGCTGTTAATGGATGCCTCTATGTGATCGGTGGCTTTTCTAGAGCCTCGGCCTTGACAAGTGTTTGGCGATATGATCCTGCTCTAAATGCGTGGAGTGAAGTAAGTCCCATGTCAATTGGTAGAGCTTATTGTAAGACAGGCATATTGAACAATAAGCTTTACGTTGTTGGTGGGGTCACTCGTGGCCGTGGTGGCTTGACCCCACTTCAGTCGGCAGAAGTGTATGACCCCCTCACTGGTTTATGGTCCCAAATACCAAGCATGCCTTTTGCCAAAGCTCAGATGCTTCCTACTGCATTCCTTGCCGATCTGCTTAAGCCTATTGCCACTGGAATGACTTCATACAGGGGAAGGTTGCTAGTGCCTCAAAGTTTGTACTGCTGGCCTTTCTTTGTGGATGTTGGAGGAGAAGTGTATGATCCTGAAATTGACTCATGGGTCGAAATGCCACCTGGTATGGGTGAGGGTTGGCCCGCAAGGCAGGCAGGCACAAAGTTGAGTGTCACTGTAGAAGGCGAGTTGTATTCGTTGGATCCGTCTAGTTCTGTTGATAGTGCTAAGATCAAGGTATATGATCACCAAGATGATGCTTGGAAAGTCATTGCGGAAGAGGTTCCTATTCGCGACTTTGCTGATTCAGAGTCTCCCTATTTACTTGCTAGTTTACTGGGCAAGCTTCATGTTATCACTAGAGATGCAAATAACAATATATCGGTTATGCAAGCAGATGTGCAGAACAATGTCAATCCCTTTCCAATGGTTTCCTCATCTTTAGCAGAAGATTCTGTCTTCAAGTTGGAATCGGAAAGAAATCTTTGGAAGGTCATAGCCACTAAGAATGCAGGATCCGCAGAGCTTGTAAGCTGTCAGGCCCTTGACATTTGACAAGGGAGTTGGTAATTTTCTTATTTTCGGCTACATTGGTATATATTTATAGGGTGCTATTACCATCCGAATCATTGCATGGTTTGACTTAAAGCTTATCTTCTTGTAAAGATAGCAAGCAGAGATAATGAAAAATTCTCGCTTTAGTTATCTCCACCGAAAATGTAAGATCAAGGCATGAAGCTTTCATACTTCTGCTCTTTGGCTTTTGGGTTCTAATAGTGATATTACTTTGATCATGGAGCCAGATTGATGCTTCTCCAAATACACCGGAGCACTATGCAGCCACTCGGTCCTTGCATTTTGCATAGCATGACCCTTTGGTGTTGAGCTTTCTTCTGCTTTAAAATCCAATTGCCCAGCTTTGATTATAGTAGGAACCTTTTACATGTGCCAATAGTTATAACTTTTGAGTGGTTGTATAAGAGAGATGGATTGTTTGGCCAGCTTTTTTAAGAAGCACCACACCAAAGCATCTTAGACAATGCCTGGTTTCCGTAGTTTGCTGTTTTAGTGGAGGGAAGGAAGACACGTAGATTATTATAAATATACAACCGTGTTTGAGCTACCTTTGTAGCGATGAAATGGTGCTCTTCTTTGTATCACTTGGGCATTTTACGCCTTGAGCTCTTAAAGGGCGCTGTATCATTGCGTTCACATCATTGTGTTCATGATCCTTTCTTCCGGGATGAGACCAGTTACTCGATCGATGAAGACATGTCACCTCTTTGCTTCATCCTTTACCCCCTTGCACCTTAGCTGTTCTGGCTTAATTACGGGTCGACGTAGCGAAGGACCTATAAAGTGAAGCCATTGAATGAATGTCGAATCATGGTAGTTGGAGCTTCTTTCGAGCTTTCATTTATTCCCCTATTGGCAATTGGCAATTTCCTACTTTCTGCATTTCATGTGTCTGCCGGTTCTGCTTTCTTGTTGGTTGGGAGTGTTTTAAACACAGTTTCTTCACCAAAACGTACTTCTATTCTCGCTAGCGCTTGTGCCGGAGCTTTGGCCGGAAACCAAAACGACTTGGTTAGGTGCCCTTTGTCAGGTCGAGGAACTCGGTAATCCGATGACTGAGCGGCTTGGCGACCGGAGGCCAAGGGAGGTCCGGTGAGAACGACACGGGATTATTCACGGGTTTCTCGTGGAATGTTTAAATTTGAGAGTGCACCATGTCGAATAGCATGTGATATGTATGATCTTCAGAATTGGAGAGGTGGTAGTAGCACGAGTTTTTTGAAAAGTCCAAAACGCTTTCTGGTCAGAATGGAACTCTTCCGAAGGTAGGTGGGGCGAGCTTTCCTTTTTTTTTTTTTTTAATTCCTTTTTCTCTTCCCAGAGAGAACGTAGGCGAGGGTGACCCAACAAGGAACTAAAAAGGAAAAAAAAAAGCAAAAGAGTTAAGAATATTGAAATGATTGTAAAATTATGTCGGATCATGTCAGAGAGAACGATTGGTGTTTACGTCATTAATTTTTGGTCAAAATTGATAAATCGTTAATAGGTTTAAAACTAAATTGTCAAAATTAAAGGGTTTTTGAAAGACCGAATTGGTTGGTCAAAATTGGTAAATCGTTAATAGGTTTAAAACTAAATTGTCAAAATTAAAGAGTTTTTGAAAGACCGAATTGGTTGTCAAAAAATTGTCAAAATTAAAGAGTTTTTGAAAGACCGAATTGGTTGTCAAAAACCAACGCAAAGAATTTATTGCACAATTAGTGAAAAAAATTATTGTAATTGTATTTACACTTTGTTATGGTTATTAAACCCACTTAGTAAGATAAAAGTCAAAAATCTGACACGATATGGAAAATCAAACTTGCGTCATGCGTTGAATTCTCAAACGCATATTCGTCTTTTGTTCTCTAAGCCTACAAGGTTGAACCTTGCAGGCGAGGGTGACTTGTCACTTGTGGCAAGCTGTTGGTCATTGCTGAGGCCGAGGAGGAAGGGGAAAAAAAGAAAAAGAAAAAGAAAAAGAAAAAGAAAAAGAATATAAAATAAAATAAAATAATAAAATTTTGAAAAAAGTTAAAAAATAACAAAATTAGGCATTCATGTCAATAATTTCCGATTAAAATTAGCCCGGTAGACTACATTGATAAAATATGAAAAATTTTGGGACTTAAGTAATATAACTAAAAGATTTAGGATTGGATTGACAAAAAATATAATAAAATTAAAATTTTGTGGACAATTTTCCTGAATTTCATCCTCGAGGCCATTGAGCATCTCAAACCATTGCAACTGTCGATTCTTATAACAAAACGACGAAACAGTATTGAGTCCTCTTATCATTCTATGTCCAAATTGTCAGTCCAACTATGGCTAATTTATTACAAAAAAAGAAGAAAGTATTTGTCAATTACTTAATTTTTTTTTTTTGACAGGGTCAATTACTTAATTGATTCGTGTCTGCTTCTTTGAAACTTTGTCACTTGACAGCGACCTAATATTTTTTTTCTCCTTATGGGTTACTGGGCCGGCTGGGATTTATTGATTTATCTTTGTCTTATTAAAAAAATGCAAGTTAGGTATTTTCGGCTTCATCTTTGAATCCTTTCTAGCAAAGTTGATTAACTACCGAAGCACGTGCAGTTTGGTGAATGAAAACTACGGCTCGGTAAAAAACTAGGTAATATAAAAAATATTTAAATTAATATCATGGGATTGATTGATTTATCTTTTTCCTATTAAAAAAATTTAAGGTAGGTATCTTCGGCTTCATCTTTGAATCCCTCCTAGCAAAGTCGATTAACTACCGATGCGCGTGCAGTTTGGTGAATGAAAACTACTGCTCAGTTAAAAAATAAAAAATATAAAAATATTTAAATTAATATCATAAAAATCTCAAACTGATATACTTTTAACAAATTTATTCCAAACTAATTTTTTGATGATCAAAAAATTGAAATTGGTACATTTATAATACATTTACCTTTCATTAAATTAGATTAATATCATGAAAAATAAAAAATTGCAAACTAATACACTTTTAAAACTCAAAATTGGTACAATCGTTAATTGTCACGTGTCGTTCATCTTAATAATTTGACAGTAAAATTTAAAGAAACTAATAGATGATAAATTTGTCACAATGTACTAATTTAAAATTTTTAGTGATAAAAAAAATTAATTTGGAGTAAATTTGTCACGTGTGTACTAATTTTGAATTTTCCGTAATAATAACTCAAATATTTTCTTGGATATAATTGTTGTAAATGAATCAACGAAAAATATTTTTTTTATTTATATGTTTAGACATAAATTATTGTCGATGAATAAAATATTTTTCATTAACTAATTATTTCAGACAATATAAATGATTACTTTCAGAAAATTAATTTTCAAATCATTCATTTTCTACTAAACAAATCAGCATACATTAAACAATATGGATGTCGCGCTAATTAGAGAGAGAGATTAGGCATGTGCTTCCAGGAAATTTTTCCAACTCAAGAACATGATCATCTCATCTTAGAAAAATGAATGAAATGAAACAATTCCACAGTAAAGTGAGCAGCCACTGAAGCCTCTCATCCAATCGGATTATATCGATCGGATATGCGCCTGGGGGGCAGTTTCCGCAGGACGTAGAGAACCAAGGCCGAGGGCACGATCTCCACCAGCTGCATCGAACGAAATTACGTCGAACACGTCAAGTTTCTTGCTGCCGCGGGCACAATAAGGGCCACACATTCACACATCAACAGCGCTCACAGATATATACGGTACTCCAATAATGAAAGTTACCGTGTAATAGATTAGATTTAGAATTGGATGATCCAAGACGTCGACGTCTGCATTGTCGTCGAAAGCCGAAATCGAGACCTGAAAGATGTACCGCGTAAGCATCCGTTAGGAACTCAGAGTTCTGGGTTTTACTAGCAAGTTTAGAGCTTGTGCTAGGGTAACTCACCACTAGACATCTTATCAAGAAGCAAGTGCAGCAAGTTGCCGTGACGAAGCCCACCTGCAATACGGTTCGTTAGGCTGCGCGACCGAATTGACATAGCCGTGAAGTAAATTACTGCTCTTATATGAATTCCGATTGCTCAATCATTCAAAGTGTAAAAGTCTGCTCTCAGATGAATTCTAATGGTATGCTAGACAGATGTTCTTTTGCACATTCATCAAATTCATGAAGCGGGTATGCTTAAGTTAAACCATTCTGCGAGGGATGAATGGGATAGTTAGTCCTGACGTAACAAAGAAGCCTAAGAATTACTCTGGACAGGAGATCGATTTCTTCGCTTGTAGCCTTTTCTATAGCAGCAAGTTCTTGCATATCCATTTAACTTACAAAATCGAACTCGATGATCACATCTAATACACACCTCGTATAGCTTCTTCTGTCGGCCTCTCGATTCAATAGGAAAGCGCCTCAACATGACGAACAACCTGCACAAAGCAACAGTAACTTACTTCGCCAAGTACAGAAAGCAACCGTTGGCCTGAGGTCATTTCCAGGAATTACCTGCCTCCATATATCAGAAACCCAAGTGCAGCACAAAACGAGACAGCTGCCAACGTTAAATGAATATGTGGCGTCAATCGCAAAACAAGTAAAACACCAGTAAAAGGAAACGCAGCTTAAGTTGCATAACACGAACCTACTTACTAATCCTTAGTTCAAATACCAGTAATGGGAAGCAGAAGAAAGAACAAGGCAATAACAATGAAAGAAAGGCTTTTGTCGTCCCGTAATTTGCCTAAGCAACACTGACCTGACAAAAAGAGCCTTGAGATCATGATCGCCGTATGAGTTCGGCTTAATTTTAGACCGATCCAGATGCACACCTATTGCCACAATTGTGAATTTTACTGACATTAAGTCAGATACAAGAATCAAATCCTGTTAATCTGGTTTCTTCCAGAAGTGAATAGAAACGACAATGAAGTACCTCACCTGTGTGAAGTATATAAGTCCGTTGATTGCATAATACGTCGGCCTAAGCTTATCGATAGGAAGACTTCGAGCCTGTCCAATTAAAAAACTTTCAGCAACCATCAACATGACTTTCTGCATGTGAGGATTCACAACATAAAAGGCAACAGTAGTGCATAAAAAAGCCAGTACCTGCAGATATATCTCAGCCCAGAACAAGACTAGTAATGTGTACGTAGAGAAAAATAATAGTCCGGGAAGATCGAGAAGCATTATTTCGAGCGTCTGTTGGGAAACAAATGTTGGAATTACAAGAATCAGATGCCACATTTTTCGACAGTAATGCACAATACTCCTCATCTCAGATACTACAGATCAAGAGACTGATAAACGTCGGCGAGGTAACAAGACGTACCTTGGGCCTGAGAAGAAACACGCTCTTGTAGATGCCGAACATGAAAGCCCTCACTGACAAAATGCAGATTCAAGAATTATTACTACAGAGATCGAATGTGGTTCGGCTCAAGAAAGAAAACAGAAGATCCCGGCGATCCTTACCTCCGTTCACGACGAAATTCATCAGATGAAAAATCTTTTGCGTTGTCCAGCCGAATTCGGGTACTCTTAATTGAATGCGGCACAGTTGCACCTACACAGCGGTTAAAAAAACATCCGAAGATTTCAGCTTCTTCACGATTCAAGATGATGAATAACGTCGTCCATGCAAGGAAACCCGCATTCCGCGTGTGACCATGACATAAACAAAACAACCTCCGCCTCAAGAAAAGAAAGTACTTAGTGATATTCTAAATCACAACAAGAAAGATCTTCAGGAATTTTCTCATTGCATCTTCTCCAGGATCAAACTCACCTGCAGACGACACGACCGTGCAAAAGAAAGAAGACAAAACACACGCAGGCGGCGCACAAAACAAAAGGCTCAAACGATTCGCAGCGAAACCAAACCGCCCAGATCTTGTGATAAATCTGAAGAAAAGGGTGAGCGGCAGATGATAACATACCAAGGCAATGAAAGAGATCAACGCGTACGATCCACACAAGGAATAATAAATCCCCTTCTGCCATTGCTCGGACTCGTCGATCTCGTCCCACCGATCCGACGCACGATCACCACCGCCGTAATAGCTCCTGCCCCATTCAAAACCCAGGGTCTTTCTCCTCAACAGGGACCCGCCACCCATCAACATCAGTCAATCCCCCCACCTGAAAATGCGTAAAGAAACGCAGACGAGATCTGCAGAGAAGTTGAGGAAGAGAATGTTCTTCCTGTTGCTCAGAAAGAGAGAGAGAGAGAGAGAGAGGGGGTGGATTCTTGCATGGCTTTGACAGCATGAGATGGCAAGGGAGAAATGGAAGGAGTACGTGGCGAGGAGAGGGGGAAGACACGCAAGTTCACATTGGAAACGTACGTGTGATCGTTTGACGGCTTCCTAGGTAGCATATTCGTTGATTGCGCAACAGAAAAATGGCCGCTGAAATCACCACCTTTTGCCTCCTCTCGTTTCACTTTTGGTTTTATCATTTTATGTAATCCATTCATACCTATTACTTGGTCCCACTAGACTTTTCCACGTTGGCAGTTATCTCTACACTATGGACAGTTCTTTTTCCTTAAAAGAATACATATTATATTAATATTTCGATATCTCTGAAGGAGGATAGATTCGAATAAGAATATATATAATCTAGAGATCTGATTGCATAGAAAATCGAGGGGCTTATTGAACGGTTTGCATCAACCGAAGGACTTTTGGTCTCCTTATCCCGTGTTAAAAAGATACGAACCCAAAACAACTGATCGTGGATATCTCTATCTATAGTATCAATAATTGGAACTTTTAGAATTGGTGTTCACTTTCCAATTATTAAAGTGCCGTGGACATTTTAATATTTACCACTAAAGCGAAGTCTAAAATGGTGATTATTATGGATTTGAGTGGGTGTTTTCTTATAATTTTATGGAAGGGTGGTGTTGGAAAGAGTGAAAAGTAAGACAAATTGATGGGTTTTCATTAAGGCTCTATTTGTTTTATAATGGTTTTTGCTGGAAAATATTCTCAAAGGAACTTTTTTTTTTAGGAAAATGAAGATTCACGTGTTTTGCGGCATTCACAAATAATATGGAAGTTATTTTCTAATAAGTATGTTACAGGAAAATTTTGAAGCACGCATTTAAGAAAAAGTCAAGCAGAACCCCAGATCCCTGAGGAAGGGTTATTGACCCTGAGTGCTAGAGTTTCAGGCTTGACCTTGGTGACTTGAGTCCAACAGCTGAGAACTAGGGAGCCCGACCTTAAGTGACCTGAGCCCGATCACGTGGGGATTCGGGTCGGGTTGGTTGTATAACCAAGCCTGTCCTAAGGGAACTCTAGACGAAGTGTTAGAGCTATAGTCATAGCATCGGAGGACCAAAGCCTAGCCTTGACCACCTTGACATGGGTGTTGGGGTCTCAGGCTCGACCGTTGGGGAACTAGGCATGGGCGTCGAGGGACCCAAGTGTGGGTGTTGAGAAGGCATGGTAGTTGGGTATTGAAGCTTGGTCGCTTGGGTCTTGGCCTCAAGCTCCAAGGACTAGAGTATGTTGCTGAGGTCCTAAACCGAGCGTCACGGACTCAAATTGCGCGTTGGGGACTCTTTTCCGGGTGTTAAGGTTGGGGACACGACCTTGACGGTGAGGGACTCAAATCCAGTCTTAGGAGTCTCAGGTGCTGTGCTTGAGTCCTAAGCCTTATCGCTTGGTCTTGTGCTTGGACCCTAAGGTCTCTAGGTTAGCCTTACGGGCCTCAAGCATGAGTGTTGGGATTCAGTCATATTTTGAAAAATGATTTATGTTTTTAAAAGAGAAACCGTTTTCTTAAAGATAAATTTTCATTAAATATGAAATGATTTTCTGTTGACCGATTCTTCTAATCAGCCCACAACGTTGGCCAATGAAGAAAATGGTTTTTGATAGTAAATTTTGCAAAACAATGATCAAAGGTACGTATATATATAGAGTAACAATAAATAATCATTACTGAGTAAACAAACCAAGTCAACAAAGACTCATAAAATGACATTTCATTTAACGGAAGGACCACATTAAATCACATTTTGGAAATTAACATATTTAATTGAACAAAAACTCATAACTATCCAATCGAACATGCAAAAATAATTCATGTATTGAAAATGACATTACTATTTCTTTTGAAAAAGAGAATATGATGGCTTCACAATTTATTGAGTAGGATTCAAGTTTCGAGTTACTCGTCATATAATTCCAAAGTCATGCCAAACTTGATCCCCAAGCCCGCCCCAGAACACCTACCCATTTAAGCCCTGGTAGGGCTCGGGCGGAGTCGAGAACCCGATGAAACTGAGCCCGCTCCCATCCCCAATGTGATCGGACTGGGTTTTACTCGTCATCCCACGAGAAAAAAATGGCACTTTAGGACTAACCCGCAAGTCCAAACACGCTAATTTCGCGTCAAAGTGGAATTCAAGTCACATTTGTACTCGATAGAAATCGCCAAACTAAAAGACGAAGCGCACGCTGGGTCACGAGAACAGGAAAGGAAAGGAAAGAATCAGTAAAAAGCGAGCTGCCGTCGGGTCAACCGGTGTCAAAACAGGAAAGAGAAGAAGGAAGAGAGGGAGAGAGCGCACGGCAAGGAGGAGGAGAAAAGGCGAGTTGACTTGGACAAACTGCGGTACACAGAGAGAGAGAGAGAGAAGGGCCATTAAATACCAACTGCCCGAGGCGAAGAGAGAGAGAGAGAGAGAGAGAAGAAGGGGAAAAAGGTGGCAGTAAATGGAATAGTAGGAGAGCTGAGGGAAGGGCACATGGGAGAAATATACAGCCGCAGCATCTCTGTATGTGTAAAATGGTATCTGCCAAGGAAAGAGAACAGTGGTGTTTCTGTCACTAAAACTGTGAATAAAAAGGGGAAAAACACACCAAACAAGCCAAACCAAAGCCAACGCACGGAGAAAGAGTACAAGAGGGAGGAGAAAAAAAGAACCCAGGCAAAGTCAATACGTGCGACCCGGCTATCCCTCTCTCTCTCTCTCCTCTCTTCTCTCTCTGTCTGTCTCTGTGTGGACATACAGCTACGGAATCGAGACGGGTTTTTCATCTTTAGCGTCGGTTTTTTCCTCCCCACCCTCACCCCTTCTCTCACTTCTCATCGCGTGGGCAGTGGAGAGAGTCGTCGCGCTTGGTGACCCATCTTCGTAATTCGGTTCTTTCTGGGTCGGCGGGGGGCGCGGAGATTGTTTCTGCTCGTTTCGGTTCGGTGGAACCAGTAAAGGTAAGACCTTGGGCACGATCTGTTGAGGGGTCGATTCGTTGGGGTGGGTTTGTTGTGGTGGATAGTTTGTTGTGATGATGATCGAGAATTTGATGGGTTTGTTGTTGATTGTGGTGGGGATTTGGGAGTTTTTCTCGAGATGGGTTTTTTGGGTTCTTGTTGACTCTGGGTGTGTGTTGATTGGTATGTTGCAGAGGTAGATGGTAGGTGGCAGAGGGCGCCAGTGAGCGGTGGAGGCTGAATTATATGGGCAATTTATGCTGCTTCGAGTCTCTGTATTCTCAGGTGAGTGAAAAGAGATGCTTGTTGCTGATCAGCGATCGACCTCGACTTGAATTGGTGACGTGGGATGAACTTGTGTGGCGCGGGTGTTGCTATGTCTATTGATTGGCTCGATCTGCGTGATCTTCGGTACCTTTGTCTGATGAGAAAGAAGGGAAATGCCTTCTCGATATTTTAGTTACGTAAGCCTTGATGCTTGTCCAGATGGCCGGTGATTGATGAGTTTCTTTGTTCGTTTTTGTGCTGCCCGCTCTTCAGCTTGTAGGAGGGCGGTCCTCATGTAGCTCCGGCAAGGGGAGGAGCCATCAGAGCCCCGTCAAATATGGCTTTAGCTTAATAAAAGGGAAAGCAAATCATCCCATGGAAGATTACCATGTTGCGAAATTTTTTCGGACCCAAGGCCGTGAACTTGGTCTTTTTGCCATCTTTGATGGGCATCTAGGAGATAGCGTTCCTGCGTACCTACAGAAGCATCTCTTCCATAATATCCTGAATGAGGTCAGCTGTTTACTTAATTAGAAATATTTTGCACTACTAACTATGTTATCGGTTTCTTATACTGCTCGAGATTGAGGGTGTCTAGAGCGACCATTCAAATATTTCATAAAAGTAGGGGTATAGCATTAAGCTAAAGAAATAATATCCTTTTCTTTCAGAGCTTAATTATCTAAACAAATGTTAACCCTCAGAAGGTGCCCATGACTGTGGTACCGTTTATTCATCAGTGAACTTTTGGAAATTAGATTTCTCTTTGCTCCCCATTTTCATCTTCTTTTGTATTCTCCCTTTTTAAGGTCCTCCTCTTGTGTATTTCCATTGAAATATGGTGGCCTGGTATTACTTTGCCCTTCAATCAGCCCTGGTGCCAAGATACTAGCCATAGAAGCTTGACTAGTTGGTCAGTCTAGTTCACTCAGGTTCTTATTGACTGTAAGTAGCTAAAGTGTCAAATTAGTTATAACTTGGTTTGGGAGGCTTGCAAGCTTAATAGGGGGTGCATTCTTTTTTGAACCATCAGAAGCTGAAATATCATCTTATACTGGATTATCAATCAGCTTAAATTTGTCATGCCAACAATTTGGCCACTAGTGGAGCCATCTTTAAATTATTGTGTCTTGAGTGGCTCAGTATAGATTGCTGGACAAGTCCAGATTAGCTACAATGGAAGTATCTCTCAATAATAAAGATATGACCTTTCACATGTTGATTGCCATGGTGATAGGGGAACGAGTAGATCTAATAAGTTTTCTCATGATCCACATACACTAGTCTTTACAGATTCAAACAATGATTAAAGTTGTAGTTCTTGCTTAGTCAAGGATCAAACAATCAATCCACTACAGTGCTTGGTCACAATTTTTCATTAGCCACATTTATGTTATAATTCTGCAACTTCATTCTTTTGCTCGAAAAGCAGTCCATTTTGAGCTTTCTATTGAAGCAGCCATAAAGAAAGGTGGAAGAGAAATGAACAAGGCAATCAGGACTTAGTTTGGTGGTTTACGTACCTGAAGGCAAGCTTCCTTGTTGTTTAAAAAAGAAAAAAGATAAATAAAGCTCCTGTCTGAGCTTAATGTCATTAGAGTTTTGATTATAAACTTCTTTTTCCAGTAGTCATGGAATGAGTTCAGTCCTGCCCTCAATTCAAATATTCTTCAAGTTGAGTATTCGTGAGAAATTGAAGCTCCAAGGAGCTTGAGTCAAGTATTGAGTTTTCCACTTTTTGAGTCAACTTGAGTTTGAGTTCTTACGTCGACTTGGCTTGGCTCAATTACCTTAATTCCAGTGGCATGCTACCTCCATTTCTCTGCTTGAGTTTTCCTTTGTCGTTAACCTCTTCTCATGTTCGTTGCCTGTGTCATGTGGATGGTTCTCTTCGACCAATTCAACAGTGTCCAACATGGGAGGGATCATATTTACTATAAATCTAAGAGTAGGCAAATGCCACACTTTGTCTGTGTACTGCAACCTGACAGACGTACTAGTCATATAATGTTTTACTGCATCTCAGTTGGCGTACAGGAAACTCTACCGAGTCTTAAGAATGAGTAGCAATGGTTTAAATTATTGTTGCTAACAGCTTTTGTACTCCTTTCACATTTTGAATATCCTGAAGAGGTAGGCTGATATGTTGAAGAGCCTATGAGGAAAAGGATATTGGCGATATCCATTGTGCTTAGTATTGTCTTAGTCGTTGGAAAGATTTGTTCTTGGAATATAATCTTTCAATTTAATGATTCCAGGATAACTTTTGGACTGATCCCAACCGATCTATTGCTAGAGCCTATGAGAAAACAGATCAAGCAATCTTGACACACAATCCTGACCTAGGACGTGGTGGGTCCACAGCTGTCACTGCAATCCTTGTAAATGGGCGTGAATTGTGGGTTGCAAATGTTGGTGATTCCCGGGCTGTACTTTCAAGGAAAGGGGAGGCAGTACAAATGTCTACAGACCATGAGCCTAACACTGAGCGAGGCAGCATTGAGAACAGAGGTGGATTTGTCTCGAACATGCCAGGTCTGGCCTAATGTTTATGCTAGTATACCTTTTACTTTATGATCTTTAACGCCTAAAAATGAACTTTGGAGATAAATGGTGCACAAGTTTTTATCCAACTCCTCCTGGATGGAATAGAGCTTACATGAGTTGAGAGGGGTCGCCTATGATATCACTGATCATTATATTTCCGGCAAGGACTTAAAATAAGTTATGTTTGGTCATTTTGTCAGCATGAGGTTTGAACTTGAGGTTGAGTAAAGACAATTATCATTATTTATCAGAGCTAAAAAAATTTGGCCATCCTGGTGAACCTCAGTTTACTTCTTAAATGAGATTGGTCCTAAGGGCTTTGCGCAGGGAAGATTTCACATGCTTACCATGTCTATGAAATCCAAATATTATGCTTAGATCGGAGTGCTGTTTGGCTGACGTTTCAGTTCTGAGGACATTCACGGTAGTTTACTAGTATTGGTTTTGGCTGCGCAGAATATATTATTCTAAATTCTTGCTATCTAGCACATGCTATAGCACATAATACACATGTATTTTGTGTTATGAAGCACTAAACATTTCTTTAAAATTCTTACTTTTGAAACATCTAATCTATGTTTTGTAGTATGTCATTTAGCTTAGTCTGATTCAAATGTTGTTGCATACGAATGCTATAAAAAGTGATGCTGAAAATTGCAAATATATGAGGAAAAAAAATTCTCTATGAGTGCACAGTGACTGGAGGCTGTAAGTGCACTGGCATGTCTTCTCGGTGCACTTCATAAGTTTTAACATTCTTTCTTTGACATGCATATACATGAGCCAACATGTGTCAAGGAGGAGAAAACACTGCAGAGAGATTAATAGCGCAAAAGTATCCATGTACCCTATCTAGTTACGTGGAAAAGGCTGCTGTCTCTCTCCATGTGTAACTGCAATGGACTTTGAACTTGTTGTCTTACTAGATCCATCTACCTTAATATTTTGTGGCATTTTCAGAGGCAGAAATGATCAGGAACTGTTTAAATAATTATTGGTATTCGTCATGACACTTTGCTGAAAGTTGCTGTGAGCTGAATAGCTGACTTGCTTATCATTGAGAATGGTTGCGTGTGGTAGACAATATTGGCTATCTTTTTTTTTTACCTGCATTCTGATCCTGCACTGCAATTGACTTTTCCCTTTATTTCCTTAATGTACTATGTGATAACCCATTTGCTGCTCATATGTTGGTGGGATCAATGGATAACTTAATATGAAGCATGTACATGATTTTGGACTTGAGATGGATCCAGTGGTAGCAAGTTACGTTGATCCTAAGAATTGCAATGCAAGATTAGGGTAAAAGAAGGTTTTTGTAGAAAAAGGAAAAAGAAAAACACTCTCTTGCTTTATATCGAAGCACAAAAATGTAGATCACACCCTAAGTTCGATGACAAAAGAGATACATATGTTTGGCTCGAACCCCCTTGGGACCTTCTCGTGAGTAACTTTTAACTTTGGCACTAGCTCCCCAGAGCTAATGCAATCTCACAATTGCAAACTTGATACCTCTTTCCATGTAGATTGTGCTGTAATTGACTCTTAAATTAGATCAATGTGTTCTTAATCTAGAGTCCATTTGTCCTCTAAGCTTATGACAGATCTCTTGAAAGAGACTAACAAATGTAACTGTTTGAACTGACTTGCATCTTAAGCACGCATTGTTTTTTGGGTGATGTACCTTGACCATGGGGACATGTTCCTTTTCTTACTACATGAAATAGCTTTGGTAAATAAAAGGGCATCAGCTTGAAAGGTTGAAATGCTTAAAAAGGATTTAATCCTTTCTCTTATATAGAAATTGATTTGTCACTTTCAATTGATGTTTGTCTTCGGAACTCTAGCAGTATCTTGTGCGTCCCTCTCAATAAGGTGTGATATTGTTCTAGAGATGAATGAGGAAAAAGGGCATGGGAGACTGATGGAGACAGAGAGAGACTTAAAGGAAAAGATCTCCAGGATCTGCATGGTTAAAAGGACGTAGTATTAGATAGAGCACAGAGAAACAAGAGATCCAATGGGGAGCCTGCCAGTAGTTTAATTGTGCACATATCAAACCACCCAGAACTCTGTCTCTCATAGCGCACAACCTTTGCTTGGCTTTTGGTACTTTATGATCTTCAGTCTCCACTTTTTGTTTCTGAAATGATAAACATAATTCCAACAAGAAGGTACTAAGGCTGTGTATGGTTGTTTGGATTTGGATTGGGATAAGATAGGATAACTTGGGATTAGAAATTCTCCAAATACCTTCAGATTGTAGAAAATCCCCTAGTATGTTTGGTACGATCTAGGATAGGATTAAAATCTTTAAAATTCCTTGTCATCTTAAAGGAAATTTCTCCTTCCTCAAGCTTGCGATTGTTCTCATCCATCTCGCACACAACTACCGAACCTCGACAACCCTAAAAGCCAGCTGCCCCAAAGTTCTGACCTCAATCCCACCTCCCTGAAATCCACAATCACTCACACCTCCACACCTGTAGACAAAATTCAGAACTCAGAAAAAATCACCAGAGCTCAGGAACAATGCCTTCAACGCCCCAGACAAAAGTGATGGATTGGTTGAAATTCACGATAGGTGTGCAAGGATTGGATGGTCAGAATTGAGGTATTGATCAGTGATGAATTGGGATTGAAGTGGTGCGAGCAACCTCGCGATTGTGAGTTCGAAATCTTTTTATTTTTTTTTATTCTCCTTTAGGTTCCACTTCTCTCTCTGGTTTTTGATTAAAATGAAATGCAGAGAAGGTGCCATGCCTATTTTTCGTTTTGTTAAGTTATTTTTTAAAAATATTTTAATCCAATTTGGGTATATTCCACCCCCTACCCTGGATTTCTTATCTTGCATTTTATCCAGATATATCCAGGTTAATCTAGTCCGTAGGGCATCACCAAACACCAGATAGGATAATTTGTTATCTTATCTGGACTCAAATCTGAACTACCAAATGTAGCGTAAGGGCTACTGCCTCTATACAGAGTTGCTGTAGAAAGGGAGCCACCCATGTTCAAGATTAGGCACGACAGATTTTTCTAACATTTCCAACAAAATATTTCTTGAAGTTCCCTTTTTTTTTCCTTCGAAAGAGTAAGAGTATTAGATTGTTTCATTCAAAACAATATCAGTTAGACCAGCAGTCAGAATCTCAATATCATACTTTGTTTTTTAAAGCAATGGGCATTGCCTATTTAGCTAATTTGTGAGCAGCATGGTTAGGTGTTCTTCTTGTCCACTGTCCTGACTAGGAGGGAAGTGGGTATGTAAGAGATGGCATATGTCAGAATCTTTCTTATAGTTCGAAAATCCAATTAAGGCCAATAACTAAGGCTTTTCTTTAGTTATCCTTTGTTAGTTTCTTTCTTGTGAAGGTTTTGTTTTTAAGCTAGGGTTTGGTGAGAATTAAAAAAAGTCAGATGCTACCCTCAATTGGTGACTCCATGAAGAAAAAACATGATTGTTGGTCAAATTCTTATTTTCTCATGCCTTTGAAAGAAACGCTTTTAGCATTTCACATTCTCCAGTTTCTTCTAGTGGATTTCTCGTTGTTCCTCTTACTCTTTTTTTCTCTGCCTTTGAAATTTATGCTCCTAACTTTAATGTATTTTCAGCTTTTTGTCTGTGGATCTGCAGCTGATATTCTCAAAATGAACCCTAGATTAGAAAATTTCCACTAGTTTTTGTACTTATAGGATAAGCACAAGGATGCAATCATCTGACAATTCACGCAGTAAAGTAATGTTCTCACATACTCTACAACTATAGATTTGGGAGAGCTTGATCCACCAGCTTCTGCTTCCTTGGTATTTGGCTGGAGAACTACTTTTGGGGCTTCCATTGGCATGCCAGAAACCAATAGGCTGACGGGACTTGTTCTTATGAAGCAAAGTTTAGTTAACCTTGTAGCCATCTTCCAAATATGCCTATTTTACAGGCCAATTCTATTTAACAGATATCGACAGCAACCTCAAAATGTAGCTGCTTCATTGTGCACCTAGTTAAATTCAGAATTTCTATGGAGAGAATAGTCAGATTATTAATCAGTAGATAAGAATGTGGTCTTACTGGGGGAGATCAATTTGATGAGTGCACAGGGAAGCAAATCTGGTGCATGATGAATCAGATCAGTGGACTGATAATGTGATAAGAAGTACATCCTTTTGCATGACAGAATGTAGAATCAAAAGCGTGCTCTCATAGTTGAAGCTATATGTTAATATGCCAAGTAGGTTCCACATTGCGTACAGAAACAGTCACTATTTTCATGGAGAACCATAACCAATGCTAACTGAAACCTATCATGTTTGTACTAGATCTTCTGTTAAGAGAATGGAAAGCTAGACCGTAGACACGCGTGGATAAGTAATTTGATTGTCTTACAATATATCAGGAGATGTTGCAAGGGTGAATGGCCAGTTGGCAGTGTCTCGTGCTTTTGGAGACAAGAACCTCAAATCGCACTTGCGGTCTGATCCCGATATAAAAAACACTCACGTCAATGAGGAAACTGATTTTCTCATCCTTGCGAGTGATGGTTTATGGAAGGTGATATCCATGCCCTTTCCATTTGCTCTTCATTAATCTTCCGTACCTTTCATCTTGGTTTTCGTTGTTTACTATCAGCTGTGTTGGTGCAGGTCATGTCTAATCAGGAGGCGGTCGACATTGCTCGGAAGATGAAGGACCCTTTGAGGGCAGCCAAGAGCCTCGCGGCTGAAGCAGTAAAAAGAGATAGTAAGGATGACATATCCTGCATCGTTGTTCGTCTAAAGGTGTAGCACCGAAGCCTTGTATATTAATGGTATAGGGGCAAAAAATGCCGCGACATGCGCTTGTCGCCATGATTCCACCGGTTCATAATCCAGCACAAGTTTGGAGGAAAAAGAAAATGAATTTCGAATTAGGTGATAGCTTGCGAATTTTAAATTCTGTAAGTCATACATAAAGTTACTGCACTAGTGTGTGCGGCTTGCTGTTGGTTTGTTCCTTCCAATATGTAGGTTCATTTGCAATTCGTGCTTGTAATTTGCTCATAGTTTACGAAGCTGTGCGAATACATAAGTGGGTTTATTTATTTGATAAAATGAGTGTTATTATGTGGCAATCGTCACGGCAAAGAACTACTGATGCCCCAGAAAATTGGCTAATTGGCTGCACAAAACGTCGATTCTCCTATTTACCCCCGTTTTGGACTTACCTAGAGTGCAGAATCTGCATTAAAACCCAAGGTGTTTTGTATTTTTCCCTTGTCGAGGACTAAGTCTTTGAGATTCGTCGTGACCGGTTCGACGCGTATGAGATTTTTAACTATGTGAAAGCGATGATTAGTGCCCTTTGGATACGCTCCTTGATGCTTGTTTTTATCATCTCCAATGGATTCATCCTTTGGAGTACGAAACTTGAGTAAGGCATTGTGTCTGAACTTTTGTGACTTTGTGTTTAGCAATCCAACATTCAGATTTTCAACCGTAGAAGTTGCTTCTTGAGCTGTTTTTGCCCCAGCTATTCTCAGCATGATGGATTTTCTGCTTCTGGAGGGAATTTCAAACACAACTCTAAACGGTCAAATATTTTATTGAGGCCTAATCCGACATCACCAATCAAGTCTAAAATGCCAACTAAGTAACAAATTTAGACCCCATCAGGTTGAAATTACAAATGTTTCTTTTTTTGTTATATAAATAGTAAAGAATTTTACTTGGTTCAATGGAGAGATCTTGCTGGATTGCATATTCATTCAAATCAAATCGGGTTGGATAAGATCCTAATCATTTGGGAAGACAAGATTCCGATGCCTTGCCAAAAATGGATGAAGTAAGAAATTGTCAAACATATCGACCAAAAAAAAAAAGAAAAATAAATTGTCAAACGTTAACGACAGCTCTATAAATTAGGAAACAACTTGTGGCTTGTCTATTTTGGACATTAACTTCTGGATGTGAGAAATACTTGTGCTGTAAAAATCCTAGATTTGTGTTTCTTCTTTGGTCCTAGGGCCTCTAACGCAGAACGAATTTTCTAAACCCCAACTTCTTGCCTTAGGTCCAAATCTTTTTCAATCCCAATTCCAAATTTTTATCCCAGACGAATTTCTGTCTTGTCAAAACATCGACTCATTGTAGCCATGAAGAAATCATTATATCTCTTGTGAATTTGAAGTTAGAAGTGCGAAACCAGCATCGAATGGTACACTTTGTTGTTCCGATTGATCGTCCAATGTCCAAGGAAATCTCCAAAGATGTCGAAATGCTTCAGCTTCACCGCGTCTAGAGATTGGTTCTACCGCTACTGGTTCGCAAAATCGGGCTTCCGCTCCGTGTCTACCAGCCTCGGGGATGGCACGGTTATGCAATGCTGGGTCCCCAAAATCCGCAAACCTTCCAAGCCGAACCTGGTCCTAGTCCACGGGTTCGGCGCGAACGCGATGTGGCAATATGCGGAGGCCCTCCACCACTTCACCCCACGGTTCAATGTTTACGTCCCGGACCTGATCTTCTTTGGCCGGTCCTACACATCGCACCCTGACCGGACCGAGTCATTCCAGGCGCAATGCCTTATGAGGTTGATGGATTTGCAGGGCGTGAAGAGAATGAGCATGGTCGGGATAAGCTACGGTGGGTTTGTGGCATACAGCATGGCCGTGCAGTACCCGCAGGCATTGGACCGGCTGGTCTTGTGCTGCACCGGGGTTTGCTTGGAGGAGAAGGACTTGAAGGCGGGATTGTTCCCGGTCAAGAGTCTAGAGGAGGCGAAGCGGGTTTTGATGCCGCAGACGCCCGATAAGCTTAGGGAATTGATGCGAGTCTCCTTTGTCCGGCCCACCACCGGGGTTCCCTCTTTTTTCTTAAGTGATTTCATCAAGGTAAGGTTCCGATCTCGTTCGATGTACATGAACAGGCACTAATCTCTGAGAATTTTATCCTGTCCATCGTCAGTAGAAACTTCAATTTCTTGGAAAGGTTTGATAAATTGTTAGTTGTGAATAGAGATAGATTAAGCAGTCTAAGTAGATTTGCATAAACAAGGGTTTATATGTTCTGAGAGAGTTGGAATTTGTACAGGCCATGTGTTCAGAGTATGTCGAAGAGAAGGGGGAATTGATCCAAGAGATACTCAAAGATCGAAACCTATCGAGTCTACCCAAAATCAGACAGGTTCATCTCCTTTCAAATTTCACTTGAGAACAGTATAATTCAATTCATGGAAATGCTAATTGGCTCTGGAGTCTGGAATATGGATTTTGTTTTCTGTGGAAGATGAATACAAGGAAACATATACTAGTGCATCTTGTCTTTGTGACCTGGGCTTCCAAGAGAAGTGTGACAATTCCATCATTAAAGTGACAAATATAAGAAATCTTTTCAAGTCAAATTCAACTGTCCTCGATCTATCTGTGTAGTGTTGTAACTTTGATTGTTTTGTTGCACTGTGATGGGTTGTCACCATGATCATACATTAATCACAAAGAAAATGTTCTCGACATGTTTTCGGTTATTTGTCATTGCAAGTCGTCTGATTGAAAGTGATAGCAAAATCGAACCACCCAATTGAAAAAGTCGAAAGCCCAGCTAGATAGACGTTCATGTGACTACACATAAAATCCACTCCATTTGATAGCTTCCTGAAGGTTATAGAATCATTGTTTCTTCTTCGACAAAAATTTATCTGAATCAAACTCCTGAACATTGTTTTCCTATGCAATGCTTCCCAATTTTGAGCAGCCCACATTGTTGGTATGGGGAGAGCAAGATCAGATATTCCCCCTGGAGCTGGGTCACAGATTAAAAAGGTAAAGCTTCATTTTATATGAAACTATCTACTTCTCCGCTTTCCTATTTTCCTGTTTTTCACTCCCCTCGATACATATGACATGACCGAGGCACAAGATACTGAGCTGATGCTAATGCTGGCATTGGGTCAGGCACATAGGGGACAGTGCTGAACTGGTGGTGATCAAGAATGCAGGGCATGCGGTGAACTTGGAGAAGCCTAAGGAATTCATCAAGCATTTGAAGCTCTTCCTTCGGTGATGTAATTGATCAGATTCGTGTCTCCTAATCCATCCACTAATCTGAGATGACAAAGCTGATTTTTCTGGTTCTGGGCACTGGGTTTCTTGATTGCACTGTAATTGATCTGTGATTTTACACACATGGAGTGATGCTTCTTGCACATTGCCAAGAAAGAAGTCTCCCCAAACAGTGAAAATTGATTATGGAAATATACGCGAGCGGCAATTTGTGACCATGATGCTTTTGGTCTTTTAAGCAGAGCCTTCCATGCCTGATCTATTCTTTTCTTTTTGGATAAGTGGATTAAAAATACTAAAATTTTTGCTTGATCTACCAATAGAACGAGAATTTTAATAAAAAACGTTAAAAAAATAAAAAAAAAAGAAGGAAAAAGGATAAATAAAAACTTATTTATGGCCATGGCGGTTTGAGCTTCTTCGAACTTCATCGAGCTCTGCCATAGCCACCCGAGCTTTTCCAAAATAAATGTAATAATTCTACTTCCGCTGGAAGTTCAGGCTCACGGCATCAGAAGTGCCGGGGGAGATTGAGGCCCTCTTCTCAATGCTTTGTGCTTAATTGATTTGATTCCATTTTTTATTTTAAGTGTTTGTTTTTGGTTCTTTTGTTCATGTTTAGAAGAAGTTGGAGCGGTTGTGTTCGAGAGCTCGAAGAAATTGGAGTGGCCATGGCCGTAGCTCGAAGAAGCTCAAGAGGCTATGGTCGGGAACTTGACTAAGCTTGAGTGGTCGGGGCCAAGCTTGAAGAAGAATGCTAAAATGTCCAATTCAAAAGTTTACCAGTAGTCTTACAAAATCTTACATTAAATTGGAGTATATAGGATTCGTTGTCACTTCCACACCCCTTCTCATGCCTAATTACTACCTTATGTGTAATTTGAATGATGAAGGTGGATACACATACATGAAAGAGATAGCACATATTCTAATAAAATGTTAGAAGGTTTAACAAAAGCTTGAGCTTTAAAATATTTGGAAATCATCCCATAAATACCATAAAATCTTACAAAATGATCAACAATAAAAGTAATTTTATTCAGGTGATGTAAGCTTGATGAAGAAGATTATTAGTTTGTTTGTCTTATCATTTTTTTTTTCTATTTTTTGTATCTTTTTTCTTTATATATATTTTTGATGTTTTGCTTGGTGGATGCAACATTGGCTTTACATGTCTCAAGAAAGTAATAAAAAACCCACGTAAGCATTTTCATGAATCAAATAGGGATGAAAATGACGAAGCAGCTTAATTGTACCAATTTGATAAGTTTTTGGACTTTAATTGCATGGACTTTCGAGATAAGTTTTAAAACTTCAAGTACACTTATTATTCTTATTTATACCAAATTTTAAAAATGAATTCATTTGTGCAGTTTTGGCTCACATATGAAAGAATATACAACAAAAGTTAATATTCTCAAAAATCCTAAACTGGTATACCTATGACAAATATACCCAAACTAATTCTTTGACCACAAAAAATCTTAAACTGGTACACTTGTGATAAATTTACCATTTGTTAGTTTCAATTAAATTTTATTATTGAATTACTGAGTTATATGACATGTGATAGTTGACTAATATACCAATTTAGGATTTTACTATTTATTTGTTACAGTTGTATCATTTTTATATTTTTTTATAACATTAATTCAATTTAATGGATGGTATATTTATCACATATATATCAAAGTAGGGGTTTTTGGCAATCGAACAAATTAGTTTGGGACAAATTTGTTACAAATATATTAGTTTATGATTTTTTGCAGTCATTTGAGGTAAATTTGTCACATGTGTAACAATTAAGATTTTTCATGATCAAAAAAATTAGTTTTAGATGTATTTGTATTTCTTTAGCGATTTTGTCAAAGATATATGAAGAGGCAATAGGTTTTAGTTGTTGGCAAAAAAAAACTAAATAAAATAAAGCAGCCGTGTCTTGTCGAAAGCATGCTAATTTGCAGGAAAATTGTTAACAATTAATCACCGAGGGCTGTTCTAATGGTAAAGGGAGATGGGGAATTCTAATCTCTAGCCTTTCAGGGGTTTAGCTTTTGAGATGGGGATTCGTTAACGAGGGAGAGGGTTACATTGGTACATACGGTGATTTGTAAAATAAAAATTATGTTGGGACCAGGAAAAGAAAAATTAATGATTTGTACGATGACGCGTGGATGAAGGGCAAACAGAAGGAACATCCCTAACCTCGTGTTAAGCAAAGCAAACGCGCCGTCAGGAACCAAATCCTGCTTGGAGTCTTGGACTATAAAATTGGCGGAAAATCACTTGGTTTTGGAAAACAATCTGGGGTCCTGGGTCGAGGCGCTGGGGTCACCGAGTTAGGTTACTAGGGTCTTGGTTCCGACCGTCGGGTTCCAAGCTTGGTGCCAAAGTCTTGGGTCATAGGTTTAATCGTGAAACTAGGGGTGTCAAAGTAAATTCTAGAAAGTGGGCAACTCCTTTTTTTGGGGATTTAAGTACCCAATTTTCTTGACCCAAAAAAATATATTTTTGTAATAATATTATTCCAAGGAACACCAACTGATCGACAATTAATGATTCAATTCTACATCAACTTTAGGTTGGGTCTCAACTTTGACTGAAGTCCATTTTTTTTTCTTAATATTATAAGAGGCACAAACTTTACTTCATGTGTCAATTCTAGGCCAAAATTATCTGTCTTTTAAAAGAACATCAACTTTAAGTTCAGTCTCAATTTTGATCCGACATTTTTTTTGTCTAATAGAAAACTAGCAACTTTTAATCAATACTCAAATGTGGCCCCTATCAGTCTCCATTGAATACTTTGTTCAAAAAAAAAAAAAAAAAGTCTCCATTAAATACATGTGGAATTATTGGATGGAAACGATGGGGACAGTTTTAGGTTTTGCCTGAAACTTTATTTCTTTTATGAGATAACAAAAAGTTCAAGTTAGAATTGGTACATAGGTTAAAGTTAATTTTTTATTTTATTTTATAATATAGATAAAAGTTCGAGCTGAAATTAGAACTCTAGTTAAATTTGATGTTTTCTTAAGGGAATTGGTTTGACAACAGGAAAAAGACACTATAAATACCATAATTTGTTTCATAATTTTTTTTTTCTGATCAGTTGAGTACCATATAATTTCTCCGTAAGTCATTTGAGTATTGTAACTTTTTATAAACATTTAGCACAACGGCTTTGTCATGTTGGATTTTTGATACCTAGGTGAATGTTTTTAAAAATTTATAGCACTCAAGTAATTAATTGAAAGTTTTAACACTCAAGTAAACTATTTTTTAAAATTATGACATTCAAATATTCGAAAAGGAAGTTATAGTATTCAAATAAGTGCCGTACAAAAATTATGACATTTATAATGTCTCGACAGACAACTAATTGAAAAACCTTGGTTGGACATTTGTATTTTGTAATCAATGGACCCTAGGAGTAGGATTGCATGGTGCGTCAAAGCTGGCTTCAACGGTACCAAACGAAAACCTCTACCTCGTCACGATGCTAATACGCAGATTCTTTGGCCCATTGGAGCACCAAGATTTTGGAAAACCAATTAAGGTTTTTCAAATACGAGGTGTGTCGTTCGCTTCCTTCGAGGTTAAACAAAGAGAATTTCGCTCCCCTTTCTATTAATTAATTACTTCTTTTTGGGTTCTTTTCCACTTATTTTGGCTTTAGCAATATAGAGCACTTTAAAAAAAGAATTGCAAAATAAGTACCGGGGAAGGCGTGAACTATATATTATACATTCAATAATGGATTAAAAAGAAGTTCCTTGTCGTGCCCGTAAAATATTAGAAACTATTTCATTTCTCATTTTATTCGTGACTTTTCAGTTAAGCTTTGTTAGCATAATAGTTTTTAATCCACTGTTAGAATAATGTATTATGAGTCGCAAATTTTTTAAGGAGTGGACTATATAACGATTTTTATTTGTTTGTTACTTATTTTTTATGACAAAAAATAAATTATTATTCCCATAATAGATTAAGGATACTCATCTAAGCATTTCCCTTTTTGATTTGAGAAATGATTTGGTGAAAATCCTTAATTTATTATGAGAACAAAAGTCTAGTTTAATTATAAATTATTGTGAAGCTCATTCATTCGAGAATTTATGATTCATAATAAACTATTATTAATATGGTAGTCTTAAAAACTATAATACTAACAAAACTGTTTCAATTTTATAAAACCAGCAGGAGGAAAAGTGGAATTGGGTCTTCAAAGTCAATTTCTCTTTGGAATGCATATTGTATTGAAATTATTAATGCATGGAACCCACGTAGCTGAGTTGACCCAGGGCTTGGCCATGAAGACCGGTCAAACCTCGCACATATAAATACAGACTTGCTCCAATTGCTGTAACTCAACATTCGAAGATTCAACTGTTGAAATTGCTCAGGTATGTGCCTTTTTTTTTTCTCTTGCACATTAAATATGCAATCAAGTTTGATGAATTTTAACTAGATTATTTTTTAATATATTAAAATATCAACGTGAGTTTAAATATTACATCTATAGGGAGAGTTACAAGCGAGAAAGTTGGTCGAGTCTCTGTCGAGTCAAATTCGACCGGAAATCTGGTTTGATCCCAGTTGAAGTGCCATCAATTGTGAAGAAATAAAAGTTCAGTGCCGATAATAAAAATCAAAGTTAGTCAACTTGATTGCAAAATCTACGAATACTCGCAGAAAAGCAACACTTTTAAAAGATTATTGCTTAGCAAAATTAATGTAATGAAATTATTTTCATCATTAATAATTATCTATATGTATAGATTGTTATTAATAATAAAAATATTTTCTGTTGATTAATCAGTTAATTTTCTTAATGTTTCATAATTGTTATCCACAGGATGGGTACCGCAATTCTCAGAGGGACTTTTGAGTCATTTGAGGATGAAAGCAAGAATGGTACGTAGTATGGGCATTTTGATTTCAATCTGCATTTATTCAAATATATATAATATATGTATATTTAATTGACAAAATCATGTAATTTTTCATGCAACCAATATAAACAAATATCACTGGTCAATTCCGCATATGACTGATCAGCTCCATAGCTCGAGAAATGTAGAAATCGAGTCGTACATTTACCATGGTATCGCCCAAAGCCTGCGGATAAATAAATACAGCTTTGTTTATTCTGTTCAAAGAAGCAGGAAATGAGAAGCCGAGAAACGCCGGAGTTACGCAAAAGCTCGACGTGAAGATCGCGAATGCTGTTCGTGTTTCTCCGGCGAGGGAAACTTTTGGCGGGCTCTACGCTCTCTCGAACCTCGACCAGACCTTCCCGTACGTGATTGAGATCGTGTTCACCTTCGAGGGCGAAGGGAAAGGAAGGTGTCCCGCCGCGATCGAGACAATCAGAGAGTCGCTGGCCAAGGCATTGGTCGAGTTCTATCCGTTTGCGGGCAGACTTGTCGTGGGGAGCGACGGGAGGATGGCGGTGAGATGCACGGGAGAAGGTGTCCCGTTCGTCGAAGCGACGTCGGAGGATGATATCGCAGCGCTGGGCGATGTCAGCACCATCAATCCGGCCATGCTGCGAAAACTCGTGAAGCACAGCGACGGAGCCCCGACCATATTAGAAGCACCTTTGCTGACGGTGCAGGTAAATGCTATTGAAAATGGGGGGTTTCACTAGATCCGACGGTCTTATTTAGTTTAATACACATAAGTAGATATCCACTTACAGTTTATCATGAAATCCAGGTGACGATGTTCAAGTGCGGAGGGATCGTCGTCGGCATCGTCATGAATCACGTCCTCGTCGACGGGAAAGCCCTCACGGACTTCATAGCTTGCTGGAACGACCTGGCTCGAGCCAAGCCGCCATCAGTTCTTCCCTTTCTTGATCGATCGGTGTTGCGCCCGAGGCAACCTCCGCACGTCGATCTCCCCCACCACGAGTATGCTCCGAGAGACCGGCTGCCCGGACTCGTGGTTGACCCCCAAACCAAGCCCCTCGTTTACAGATCGTTCTGCTTCAAGCCACACACTCTCATTCAGCTCAAGAAAGCGGCAAGAATCACAACCCAGAATGGCTCTTCCGTAGTCCCAACCACCTTCGAAGTCATATCGGCGCTCGCGTGGATCTCGCGAACCAAAGCTCTCGGAATCGGTCCTCACGAGACGACGAAGCTTCTCACTGCAGTTGACGGCCGCCCCAAGTTCGACCCCCCGCTGCTGAGTGGCTACTTCGGGAACGGCATCGCTTGGTCCTGCGCTGAGTGCAGTGCCGGCGAATTGACCCGCAATCCCTTCTCGTTCGCTGTCCGGACCGTGCACGAGGCGCTCGCATCTGTCACCGAGAGTTACATAAAATCGGCCATCGACCATGTCGAGCTGAACAAGGTCCTGGTCGACTGCGGGGGCAACGCTTGCTGCATCAGCAAGTGGAGCCGGCTCCCTTTCTACAAGATGGATTTCGGGTTCGGGAGGCCGTTACAGGTGGCGCCGGCGAGGGTCCCTGACAACGTCATCTTGGTCGCTTCCCGGAGCAGGGAGAGCGACGACTTGGTTGTGTCCCTGGGGCTTACTCGCGATGCCATGGATGTTTTCTCGAAGTTGATTCAGCATGAGCTCACGTTGAAAAGCAAGTTCTAGTCTTATTTATGGATATGAGCATATGAAGCTTAGTTTTCGCGCCCCTGGTTTTAAGTAGGACTAGGGCAGTGGTGTTGCGCTGCTTGTTTGTTCTGTTGTTTTTTATGATATGCTTCCATCAATAAAGTGATGTAGTTTCCAAAAAAGGGAATCTTATAGATACAAATGTCAATTTACGAAAGAGCGTCCATAGCATACACTAGTAATGTGAAAAAAGTTCTACTCATGTAGTTTTGTACACCATTGATAGGATATTAAGAGTAAATTAAGGGATATGAGGCCATTTGTGTGAGAAAATATTAACTGCACAAGTTGTGGAAGGAAAAGAAAGTGAAACAAAGAAAATAAAAAAGAAGGGAGAAACGGCAAAGAAGAAGAGAAATGGAGGTGCGATTCTGCAAGAGGAGAGAGACAAGGACAGAAAAATCTGACAAATGGGCCATTCGTGGACACGTCGCTTAATAGATGGGCATCTACTTTGTGACGCTAGCACAACTTGTGCAGCTAATATTTTTCTTAATTTTGAGTAATACTAGCATAGTGATGTTGCGCTCCTCGTGACTGTTGTATTATATGACATGCTTCCATCAATGAAGTGATGTACTTTCTAAAAAAAAAGGAATCTTATAGATACAAATGTCAATTTATGAAAGAGTGAACATAACATATAGTAACGTAAGAAAGTTTTACACAAGTAGTTTTGTACACCATTGATATGATTTCATGACTAAATTAAGACAAATAGACAGTTCGTGTAAATTTTTTCTTTACACAGGTGGTGTGTGCACTATTTTTCTTTGTGAAATAATGGGTTTGTGTTGAGTGTTTGGTAAAGTGCCATTTTCACTATCTATATATCTTTAGCATCAGGAAGATTATTGTTGGGTTGTCATCATCCATGTTGGGTATTCATTAATGTACAAGTGTGAGTGTACCATAGAGAAAAATTCCCTATCGGGTAATTGTAGAGGGATTGATCAGTTAATAAATTTACTAGACTTATAATTTATTGATTGAAACTCTTAAATAAATGTGATTTACTAATATGATTTGTTGATGGGTTCATATTCTTGAAAATCTACTCTCCAAGATAAGTTTTATTCTTTCCAAGAGTTTTAGAATTTTGAGAACCAAAGAGATATAGCTACAATTGTCCATGCGCTGCTATTGAACAAAAGGTCCAATATTCATATTGTAGGAAATGCTTCCAGTCCAAAAATAAGTAATTTTCATGATGAATACCCTACAAAGCATGAATTGCGTTATATATGTTTAATGAGGGATTAACATTAATTCCTCGTTGTGAATTTTCAATTTTATAAAACCAAGAGTAAAAGTGGAATTGGATCTTCAAAGTCAATTTCTCCTTTTAATGCATCTTGTATTAAATAAATAAATACATGGAACCCACATTGCATGAAGACCTGTCGATCCTCTCACACATAAAAATAGGCATGCTCCAATTGTTTTACTAAACTGTCCATGCTTCAACTGTTGAAATTCTGCAGGTGTGTGCCTTTCACTTTTTTGGATTGATGTGCACATTTTAATCTAACATATTGTTAGGGTTAATTAAGATATTTCTTTTGATTATCCTCATCTCTCAAGATTGCGCTTATATTTCATTTTGATTATGCATATCCTTGATTGTTATCTTATTTTAGATAGTCATTTAATAAAGCCTATCTTATGTTCTCTTCATCTACACACATTAAAATACATAGAAATTTCACAATTATTTCTTCCCATTTTTTATATTTCGGGTTATACCAAAAGCAGTGATGATGATTTTTGTACTATTTTAATAAGTTTTATGAAACTTCTTTTTTCTTTTTCCTTCGTAGGATTTCCAGCTAGCGAGATAACTTGGGCCCATCAACAATTATTGACTCTTGCTGGCAATAGGCAAAGGCGTCATTCTCTCGCTTGGATTTAGGCGAGGGCCCACAATGCCCTCACCCTCAGGCTAAGAGTGGAAACATATAATAAAAAAGACAAATAAGGGGTTTTAAATAATTTGAACTAAAAAAATCTTCCTTTGATACCGTGTATGATGTTATGAGACTTTTTTTGCAGTGTTATTTTAGAATGAATCACTTAAATCTTCAACTTAGAAAGCGATAAATATTAGGGGCATGCAATCAGGCCTATTCGATCTTGGAACCAGCTCATCTTGGTCGGTTCATACAAGACTAGTTTGGTGCCTTTGTAAAGAATTTGGAAATTGACTTTGATAGGTTTGGTTTCTATGCATTGTAATGGTTGGTTCTACCCAAGAACCAAACTTGTCGAGGATGGTTCTCGAGTAGAACTGGTCAAAACCAACACAAAATTTGGGAACTTTTTCGCATGACTACCTCTCTCTCTCTCTCTCTCTCTCTCTCTCACGCGTGCACGAGCGCAAACAGACTCTCAGTGGTCTCACTCTCTATCACTAATACTGGATTTCTTTGATCTTTTCCCTCTTGAAAGTTCTCACTTTAGTAGGTTTCTCTCTTTGATCTCACGTCTCTCTTCCACAATGAATTACCTCGTAGGAGTTTTGGTCTAAGAAGATTTACTTCTCATTTACCAAATCTGATTCCATTTGCTGTTTATAAGACATGTATTCATATTTGACACAATGCATATTGTATATCTAATAAAAAAAAAGGCACATTACAAAGTCGATCGGTTCAATATCTGGTTTCAAAATTGGGAATTGATTCCAACAAGATAGTTTCTAAATAACTAGACTGGAAGTTACTCACTTTGTGACCAATCACCTTAATATATACATATACATACATATATACATACATATACATACATATATACATATACATATACATACATACATACATATACATATACATATATATGTGTATATATATCCATGAAAAAGGACACCACCATAGTCTAGTCCCTTTGCATCTCAATAGTTGTTTTCAGTGACAAATGTTGACACCTAAAATTTCTATTAAAGGGCTTCATATTTTTGTAACCAAACTAGGGCAATCGTTGGTTGAATTTGGCCAAACAAATGATAGAGTAATTTTAGCCACAATATGTATTGCCGGCCATCAAGGGGATTTGAGCGTGATCAACACATGAGAAGCAAGAAATTTTAGCTATTTTGGTCATGCTTTTTTCACTCCTTTGGCTTAAACACTCCATTTTATTAGTGTATTGACGACATTACCTCTTATTTGACCCACCATTTAGCATGTTTCAATTAAACTCTACCAAAGAAAGTAGTTCCCCTCTTTTTGTTAAAAAGTGAAGTCAATCCTTTTGTTATATTTCTTTTTCTTTTTCTTTGCGGTCCCACTTTCCTTCTTACTCAGTTCTCTTAGTTCTCTTTCCTACAGTGGATCCTCTTCGTGTCTACCAACAACGATACCATTCGGTATAGCATTGTCAATCAAGGGCTGGTTGAAGGTTTTCTCGTTTTGGTGGAGTCGTAGTGCTATGGAAGAAGAGGGAGATGAAATTGAGTTTGGTGGGTAGAACCTAATCAATATGCAAGGGGCACATGTTTGATCCTTCAATATGAAAAAAAAGGGTATGGGTGGTGTTCTCATTATGGCAAAAGCAAGCGGATCTTGTGCCGACATTTCTTCAGCATTCACAGATACAGGGTTCTCGCTAATTGCTCCAACGGTGAGTATTTGACTGTCATCAGTAAAGTCAACTAAGTTATTGGAGCCTTTGGTGTTATGAGTGAGAAATGCAAGGCTGTAGTTGCTCAGTAAGGAATACCATTATTCATATGTCTTTTAGCAAAGGAAGTTCCACATTATATATGCTCAGAGATTGGACAACGAGGCCACACAAGAGGACGACGGAGATAGTTCACGGAGAATACATATTATAGACCAGAAAAGAAATTATGGGCAACGCAGAAGAGACACTCATGACCAGAAAGCACCAACCCAGATATTTTAATTTTTATCACCATCTTTGATTCACAAAAGCCACCATCAACTCATTTCTATTCCTATTGATTTTTTGCGTTGTTCGTCTGTTCAGATTTTTCCTCTCTCATTTTGTCTGTTGGTTTCTTGGATCTTTGAACTGAGTCATAAATGCCAAGTTATCGCCTTTAGCAGTTTAAAGCCCATTCGCCTTTATCATGTATACGTAGCTTGGTGGCTGCCTTGCCATTATCATCACTAGATCTTTAAGGTAGCGCATGATAACGCTCATGTTTCTCCCAATTTCTGTTCTTTTGTTCTCTGGAACAAAAAAAGAATAAAAACCTGTTTGGTAAAACATTTGTTCCCAGGAACAATTTCTCTAATTTTTTGTTTCTGGGAACAGTTTTGAGAAGCAAAAAAAAGTTGCTTCTTGTTCCTAGGAACAATTTCTAGAAATAAACCAATTTTTTTCTTTTGTTTCTCTCTCTTGCCGCTGCCACCTCCAATCGCCGGAGCCACCACCGCCCGTCGGCCGCCATTGTTCGGGTCGCCGCCACCGCCACCGGCCGCACGATCGGCCGCCGCCGGCCGGCGACGGGCGGTGGCCAGCGACGGGCAACGGGTGGTGTCGAGCTGCGGCGGCCGACGATCGGCGATCCGTGAGCAAGAATAAAAAATGAATAAATACAAAAAAGAAATTGTTGCGTTACTAAACACATTTCTATTCTTTTTCTATTCCAAGAGTAGAAATTTTGTGTAGTTATCAAACGGGTTCTTTTATTCAGAAATTGTTCCCCGGAACAGAAATAGAAAAGAATTATTTCTGAAAAAAAACTCTTCTCTGGAACAGAAGCGTTGTCATGCGCAGCCTAAGTTTGCACATCACTGTAGGACAAGCCATTGATATCAATTCGCAGTTTTGTTCTAGAAAAAGGTTACATTTTGTCTTGAATTATTTTCGATTAAGTAAGTTGGACATCAAGAGCATCCTTGCCGTTTGATGCAAAGGCGTGGAAAGAAGAGAATTGTCTGTAATGGAAAAGATTAGACACAAGGACACCAGGAGTGCCAAAACTTGGCACAAATGGACACTTAAGTGTCAAAATTTACGAAAATGACACCTTCAGTCCAATTTTAATATGAACTTATTGTTGTCTAATAGGAAATCATCAACTTTTAACTGGTACTCAAATGTGGCCCCTATCAAGCCTCGGTTGAATACATGAGGAATGACACATCTAGTAATAGTATTATTGGATGGAAACTTAGGCCTTGTTTGGCAAAGAGTGCTTCTGTTCCCCAGAACAAAATTTTTTGTTCTTTTGTTACGGGGAACAAAAAAAGAACATAAACGTGTTTGGTAAAACTTTTGTTCTCAAAAACAAAAAATCTATTTTTTTTTTCACCGGAACAGATTTGAAATAAAAACAAAAAGTAAAAAAAAAAGTTGCTTTTTGTTCCCAGGACCAATTTTGAGAAACAATTTTTCTCTCTTCTTTTTTCTTCTTCTTTTTTCTTTCCTTCCCTTCTTATTCCTTTTGGCCAGTCCCCAGCCTCGGCCATTGCCAGCAACCAATCGATGAGGGCTGGCGACCTCGCCGGGCCACCGCAAGGTCGGCCTCTCCTTCGCCTGGCGAGGCTCGCCTAGTCACTGAGGCCATCGGTGAGGCTCGGCCTCGCCCGGATCCGGCCGAGGCCAAGGAAAAATAGGAAAAAAAAAAAAAAGAAAGAAGAAAAAAAAGGAAAAATATAATAAAAATATTAAAAAAATTAAAATAAACAACAAAATTATATAAGTTTATCAAACGCATTTTTATTCATGGAATAGAAATTTTTTGCAGTTACCAAGCACGTTATTATGTTTAGAAATTGTTCCCGAGAACAGAAATAAAAAAAAAAAACTATTTCTGTTAAAAAATTGTTCCCCGGAACAGAAACGTTACCAAACGCACCCTTAATGGCGGACAGATTTATGTTCCGCCTGAAACGTTATTTTTTTAATGGGATAACAAAAAGTTTAGGTTAGAATTGGTACATGAGTTAGAGTTAGTGCTCTTTCATAATACAAATAAAAGTTAGAGCTGAAATTCGAACTCTAGTTAAATTTGATGCTTTTTAAAGGGAATTGGGTTGTGCTCATACAATATTTTCATAAATCATTTGGCATCATAACTTTTTATAAACATTTAGCACAACGATTATGTCACATCAGATTTTCGATATCTAGGGGAACCTTTTTAAGAATTTATGGGACTCAAGTAATTAATTGAAAGTTTCAACACTAAATTATTATTTTTTTTAAATTATGACACTCAAATGTTCGAAAAAGAAATTATAGTATTCAAATAAGTGCCATATAAAAGTTATGACACTTATAATGTCCTTATCCCGAGAGACATCTAATTGAAAAACCTTGGTTGGGCATTTGTATTTTGTAACCAATGAACCCATGGAGTAGGATTGCATGGTGCGTCAAAGTCTGGCTTCAACGGTACCAAACGAAAACCTCTACCTCGTTACAATGGTAATACGCAGATTCTTTGGCCCATTGGAGCACCAAGATTGTGGAAAACCAATTAAGGTTTTTCAAATACGAGGTGTGTCGTTCGCTTCCTTCGAGGTTAAACAAAGAGAATTTCGCTTCCCTTTCTATTAATTAATTACTTCTTTTGGGTTCTTTTCCATTTATTTTGGCTTTAGCAATATAGAGCACTTTAAAAAAAATATGCAAAATATCAAAAAAAAAAAAAAAGTACCGGGGAAGGCGTGAACTATATATTATACATTCAATAATGGATTAAAAAGAAGTTCCCTGTCGTGCCCGTAAAATATTAGAAACTATTTCATTTCTCATTTTATTCGTGAATTTTCAATTGGGCTTTTCTAGCATAATAGTTTTTGATCTATCATTAATATAACATATTATGAGTCACAAATTCTTGAAAGAACAAATCTTATAATAATTAATAATTATTTAATTTTTTGTGGGAAAAAATAAATTATTATTTTAACAGTATATTAATGATACTCATATAAGTATTTCTCTTTCTAATTTGAAAAATGATTTGGTGAAAGTCTATAATTTATTGAGCAGTCTATTTTGAATCATAAAAAATAAAAAATAAAAAATTATAAATTATTATGGGGCCCAATCTTTTTTAAGAATTTATAACTCACAATAAATTTTTATTTTTATGATAATCGGAAGGTGTTGTTATACTACCAAAGCCGTTTCAGTTTTATAAAACCAGGAGGAGCTAAAGTGGTTTTATAAAACCAAGAAGAGCTAAAGTGGAATTGGATCTTCAAAGTCATTTTCTCTTTGGAATGCATATTGTATTGAAATTATTAATGCATGGAACCCACATAGCTAGGTTGACCCAGGGCTTGACCGCGAAGACCTGTCAAACCTTGCACATATAAATACAGACTTGCTCTAATTGCTGTAACTCAACATTCGAAGATTCAACTGTTGAAATTGCTCAGGTATGTGCCTTTTTTCTCTTGCACATTAAATATGCATTCAAGTTTGATTAATTTTAACTAGAGCTTTTTTTTATTAAAATATTGAGGCGAGTTTAAATATTACATCTATAGTGATACTTATAAGTGAGAAAATTGGTTCGTGTCTCTATCGAGTCAAATTCGAGCGGAAAGCTGGTCAAATCCTAGTCTAAGTGCCATTAATTGTGAAGAAATAAAAGTTCGGTGCCGATAATAAAAATCAAAGTGAGGCAACTTGATTGCAAAATTTATGAATGCTCATAGAAAATCAACACTTTTAAAAGAAAATTTTTCTCAAAATGATCGCTTGTATCACTTAATAAAATGAATGTGATGAAAATATTTTCATCATTAATGATAATCTATAGGTATAGATTGTTACTAATAATAATAATATGGTTAATCGGTTAATTTTCTTAATGTTTCATAATTGTTATCCACAGGATGGGTACCGCAATTCTCAGAGGGACGTTTGAGTCATTTGAGGATGAAAGCAAGAATGGTAGGTAGCATGCGCATTTTGAATTTAATCTGCATTTATTCAAATATATAATAATATATGTATATTTAATTGACAAGATCATGTAATTTTTCATGCAACCAATATAAACAAATATGGTCGGTCAATTTCGCATATGACTGATTAGTGTAAGAGTTTTTACTACTTAATTAATACTGTAATTTACCGTTTTACGGGATTGGTCTAAGGTGAGATAAAATATTTCTTAATTAGTTTAATATGGGGTTGGCTAATGTGGGCCAAGTTAAACTGAGCCCGTAATGAGAGGGCCTGGTTGGAAGTCTTTCCTCTAACCCTAATTCTCGTAAGTATTCTTACAAAGGAAGCGTTCACCTAGCGAGGAGTGAGGGAGCCGTCTCATTGAGACTCTGATACAGAGGGTAATAGAGGAGAAGGATTAGGGTAACAGAGGAGAAGAATTTGGATGGATCATTGCTTTTATGCTTTCCCATCACATGATGTATTCTAAAATAGGTGCGTTAATTTGTCTAATCGATTGTCTGTGCTCTTGTTCTAATTATGAAGATCACGAGATTGCATGTTTTGCATTTTACAATCACTTCCATAGCTTGAGAAATGTAGAAATCGAATTCGTCAAAGTTGTTTGTAGCAACTAGCAAGTTGTACATTTATCATGGTATCACCCAAAGCTTGCGGATAAATAAATACAGCTTCGATTATTCTGTGCAAAGAAGCAGGAAATGAGAAGCCGAGAAACGTCGGATCTATGCGAAAGCTCGATGTGAAGATTGTGAACGCGGTTTGTGTTTCTCCGGCGAGGGAAACGTTTGGCGGGCTCTACGCTCTCTCGAACCTCGACCAGACCTTCCCGTACGTGATTGAGATCGTGTTCACCTTCAAGGGCGAAGGGAGGGGAAGGCATCCCGTCGCGATCGAGAAGATCAGAGAGTCTCTGGCCAAGGCATTGGTCGAGTTCTATCCGTTCGCAGGCAGACTTGTCATGGGGATCGACGGGAGGATGGCAGTGAGATGCACTGGAGAAGGCGTCCCATTCGTCGAAGCGACGTCGGAGGATGACATCGCAGCGCTGGGCGATATCAGCATCATCAATCCCGCCATACTGCGAAAACTCGTGAAGCACAGCGACGGAGCCCCGACCATATTGGAAGTACCCTTGCTTTCGGTGCAGGTAAATATTATTGAACATGTTGGTCGTGCTGATTCTGGCGTGCCCCTGCATTAGCTCATTGATGAATCGTATATTAGAGAGATTGTGCGAGAATTATGGCTACTTTGTGCGAGATTTCTCTTTCGGGACAAGATAGAAGGAGCAACATAGTGCTTTTGAACAATTTATCTAACATAAAGAGATCGTTTCTGCACTGCTTTTTTTTATCATTCAACCGCTTGCGGAGCAGCATGTTCTTCTGGACTCGTGCAAGGGGATTTAGACTTTCCAAGACTGACATACACATAAGTAGATATCCACTTACAGTTTATCATGAATTCCAGGTGACGACGTTCAAGTGCGGAGGGATCGTCGTCGGCATCGTCATGAATCACGTCCTCGTCGACGGGAAAGCCCTCACGGACTTCATAGCTTGTTGGACCGACCTGGCTCGAGCCAAGCCGCCATCAGTTCTTCCCTTTCTCGATCGATCGGTGTTGCGCCCGAGGCAACCTCCGCGCGTCGATCTCCCCCACCACGAGTATGCTCTGAGAGACCGGCGGCCCAGACGCGTGGTCGACCCCCAAACCAAGCCCCTTGTTTACAGATCGTTCTGCTTCAAGCCACACGCTCTCATTCAGCTCAAGAAAGCGGCAAGAATCGCAACCCAGAATGGCTCTTCCGTAGTCCCAACGACCTTCGAAGTCGTATCGGCGCTCGCATGGATCTCGCGAACCAAAGCTCTCGGAATCGGTCCTCACGAGACGACAAAGCTTCTCACTGCAGTCGACGGCCGCCCCAAGTTCGACCCCCCGCTGCCGAGTGGCTACTTCGGGAATGGCATCGCTTGGTCCTGCGCTGAGTGCAGCGCCGGCGAATTGACCTGCAAGCCCTTCTCGTTCGCTGTCCAGACCGTGCGTGAGGCGCTCGCATCCGTCACCGAGAGTTACATAAGGTCGGCCATCGACCACATCGAGCTGAACAGGGTCCTTGTCGACTGCGAGGGCAACGCTTGCTGCATCAGCAAGTGGAGCCGGCTCCCTTTCTACAGGATGGATTTCGGGTTCGGGAGGCCATTCCAGGTGGCGCCGGCGACGGTCCCCAACAACGTCATCTTGGTCGCTTCCCAGAGCAGGGAGAGGGACGACTTGGTTGTGTCCCTGGGGCTTCCTCGCCACGCCATGGATGTTTTCTCGAAGTTGATTCAGCATGAGCTCATGCTGAAAAGCAAGTTCTAGTCTCATCCATGGATATGAGTACATGAAGCTTAGTTTTCGCGCCCCTGGTTTTAAGTAGGACTAGCGCAGTGGTGTTGCGCTACTTGTGCCTATTGTTTTATATGATATGCTTCCGTCAATAAAGTGATGTACTTTCCAAAAAGGGGAATCTTATAGATACAAATGTCAATTTATGAAAGAGCGCCCATAGCATACACTAGTAATGTAAGAAAAAGTTCTAGGCATGTAGTTTTGTACACCATTGATCGGATATCAAGAGTAAATTAAGGGCATATGAGGCCATTTGTATGAGAAAATATTAACTGCACAAGTTGAGGAAGGAAAAGAAAGTGAACAAAAAAAAGAAAATAAAAAAGAAGGGAGAAAAATCGAGGTGTGAGTTTGCAAGAGGAGAGAGACAAGGAGAGAAAAATCTGACAAATAGGCCATTCGTGGACATGTCGCTCAATAGATGGGCATCTACTTTGTGAAACTAGCACAACTTGTGCAACTAATATTTTTCTTAATTTTGAGTAAGACTAGCATAGTGATGTTGCACTCCTCGTGCTTGTTGTATTATATGACATGCTTCCATCAATGAAGTGATTTACTTTCTAAAAAAAAGGAATCTTACAGATACAAATGTCAGTTCATGAAAGAGTGGTCATAGCATATAGTAATGTAAGAAAGTTTTACATAGGTAGTTTTGTATACCATTGATATGATATCATGACTAAATTAAGGGCAAATAGACAGTTCGTGTAAATTTTTTCTTTACACAGGTGGTACATGCGTTATTTTTCTTTGTGAAATAATGGGTTTGTGTTGAGTGTTCGGTAAAGTGCCATTTTCACTATCTATATATCTTTAGCATCAGGAAGAGTATTGTTGGGTTGTCATCATCCATGTTGGGTATTCATTAATGTACAAGTGTGAGCGTACCATAGAAAAAAATTCCCTATCAGGTAATTGAAGAGGGATTGAGCAGTTAATAAATTTACTAGACTTATAATTTATTGATTTAAAATCTTCAAAATAAAGGTGATTTACTAATATGATTTGTTGATGGGTTCATATTCTTGAAAATCTACTCTCCAAGATAAGTTTATTATTTCCAAGAGTTTTAGAATTTTGAGAACCAAAGAGATATAGCTACAATTGTCCATGTGCTGCTATTGAACAAAAGGTCCAATATTCATATTGTAGGAAATGCTTCCATTATTCCCAAAATAAGTAATTTTCATGATTAATACCCTGCAAAGCATGAATTGCATTATATATGTTTAATGAGGGAGGAGTTCGAATCCCGCTGGCCGCACGGGATCTTAAGCGTGGCGTCGGGGTGGTGGGTCCTCCGCTAACGTCACCCCGGGTTTGCCCCGCGTGCTGCCCAGGCTGTTCGGGGTTCCGGGTCACAAAAAAAAAAAAAAAAAAAAAAAAACATTAATTCCTTGTTGTGAATTTTCAATTTTATAAAACCAGGAGTAAAAGTGGAATTGGGTCTTCAAAGTCAATTTCTCCTTTTAATGCATCTTGTATTAAATAAATAAATACATGGAACCCACATTGCATAAAGACCTGTCGACCCTCGCAGACATAAAAATAGGCATGCTCCAATTGTTTTACTAAACTGTCCACACTTCAATTGTTGAAATTCTGTAGGTGTGTGCCTTTCACTTTTTTGGATTTGATGTGCACATTTTAATCTGACATATTGTTAGGGTTAATTAGGATATTTCTTTTGATTATCCTCATCTCTCAAGATTGCGCTTATATTTCATTTTGATTATGCATATCCTTGATTGTTATTTTATTTTAGATAGTCATTTAATAAAGCCTATCTTATGTTCTCTTCTTCTACACACATTAAAATACATAGAAATTTCACAATTATTTTTCCCATTTTTTATATTTCAGGTTATACCAAAAGTGATGATGATGATTTTTGTATATTTTAATAAGTTTTCTGAATTTTTTTTTTCTTTCTTTGTTCTTTTTTTTTTTCCTTTTCCTTCATAGGATTTCTAGCTAGCGAGATAACTTGGGCCCCAGCAATGGTTATTGACTCTTGCTGGCAATAGGCAAAGACTTCGTTCTCTCACTTGGATTTAGGCGAGGGCCCACAATGCCCTCGCCCTGGGCTAAGAGCGGAAACATATAATAAAAAAGACAAATAAGGGGTTTTAAATAATTTGAACTCAAAAAATCTTCCTTTGATACCGTGTATGATGTTGTGAGACTTTTTTTGTAGTGTTATTTTAGAATGAATCACTTAAATCTCCAACTTAGAAAGCCATAAATATTAGGGGTGTGCAATTAGACCTATTCAACCTTGGAACCAGCTCATCTTGGTTGGTTCATACAAGACTAGTTTAGTGCCTTTGTAAAAAAATTGGAAATTGACTTTGATAGGTTTGGCTTCTATGCATTGTAATGGTCGGTTCAACCCAAGAACCAAACTTGTCAAGGCTGGTTGTAGGGTAGAACTGGTCAAAACCAACACAAAATTTGGAAACTTTTTCGCATGACTACGTCTCTCTCTCTCTCTCTCTCTCTCTCTCTCTCTCTCTCACGCACGCACGCACGCACACAAACAGACTCTCAGCGGTCTCACTCTCTCTATCACTAATACTCAATTTCTTTGATCTTTTCCCTCTTGAAAGTTCTCACTTTAGTAGGTTTCTCTCTTTGATCTCACATCTCTCTTCCACAATGAATTACCTCAAAGGAGTTGTGGTCTATGAAGATGTACTTCTCATTTACCGAATCTGATTCTATTTGCTGTTTATAAGACATGTATTCATATTTGAACAATGCATATTGTATATCTAATAAAATAAAACCAAAAAAAAAAGGCACATTCCAAAGTCGATCAGTTTAGTATCTGGTTTCAAAATTGGGAATTGATTCCAACAAGATAGTTTCCAAATTACTAGACCAGAAGTTACTCACTCTATAACCAATCACCTATATATATATATATATATATATATATATATATATATATATATATATATATGTATATCCATGAAAAAAGACACCATCATGGTCCAGTCCCTTTGCATCTCAATAGATGTTTTCAATGACAAATGTTGACACCTAAAATTTCTATTAAAGGCTTCATATTTTTGTAACCAAACTAGGGCAATCATTGGTTGAATTTGGCCAAACAAATGATAGAGTAATTTTAGCCACAATATGTATTGCCGGCCATCAGGGGGATTTGATCGTGATCAACACATGAAGAGCAAGAAATTTTAGCTATTTTGGTCATGCTTTTTTCACTTTTTTGGCTTAAACACTCCATTTTATTAGTGTATTGACGACATTACCTCTTATTTGGCCCACCATTTAGCATATTTCAATTAAAATCTACCAAAGAAAGTAGTTCCCCTCTTTTTGTTGGTCAAGTGAAGTCAATCCTTTTGTTTTATTTCTTTTTCGTTTTCTTTGCGGTCCCCCTTTCCTTGTTACTCACTTCTCTCTGTTCTCTTTCCTACAGTGGATCCTCTTGGTGTCTACCAACAACGATACCAGTCGGTATAGCATTGTCAATCAAGGGCTGTTGAAGGTTTTCTCGTTTTGGGGGAGTCGTAGTGCTATGGAAGAAGAGGGAGATGAAATTGAGTTTGGTGGGTAGAACCTAATCAATATGCAAGGGAGCACATGTTTGATCCTTCAACCTGAAAAAAAAAAGGGTATGGGTGGTGTTCTCGTTATGGCAAAAGCAAGCGGATCTTGTGCCGACATTTCTTCAGCATTCACAGATACAGGGTTCTCGCTAATTGCTCCAACGGTGAGTATTTGATTGTCATCAGTAAAGTCAACTAAGTTATTGGAGCCTCCGGTGTTATGAGTGAGAAATGCAAGGCTGTAGTTGCTCAGTAAGGAATGCCATTATTCATATGTCTTTTAGCAAAGGAAGTGCCACATTATATATGCTCAGAGATTGGACAACGAGGCCACACAAGAGGACGACGGAGATAGTTCACCGAGAATACATATTATAGACCAGAAAAGAAATTATGGGCAACGCAGAAGAGACACTCATGACCAGAAAGCACCAACCCAGATATTTTTATTTTTATCACCATCCTTGATTCACAAAAACCACCATCAAGTCATTTCTATTCCTATTGATTTTTTGAGTTGTTCGTCTGTTCAGATTTTTCCTCTCTCATTTTGTCTGTTGGTTTCTTGGATCTTTGAACTGAGTCATAAATGCCAAATTATCACCTTTAGCAGTTTAAAGCCCATTCGCCTCTATTATGTATACGTAGCTTGGTGGCTGCCTTGCCATTATCATCACTAGATCTTTAAGTTTGCACATCGCTACAGGACAAGCCATTGATATCAATCCGTGGTTTTGCTGTAGAAAAAGGTTACATTTTGTCTTGAATTATTTTCGATTAAGTAAGTTGGACGTCTAGAGCATCCTTGCCATTTGATGCAAAGGCGTGGAAAGAAGAGAATTGTCTGTAATGGAAAAGATAAGACACAAGGACACCAGGAGTGCCAAAACTTGACACATATGGACACTTAAGTGTCAAAACTTACGAAAGTGACACTTAAGTATCAAAATCGGAGCAAAATGAATCAGTTAAGTGCCAACGGCGAGAAAATCCAATCAAAACGCTGACGTGGCAATTTTTTAACGAGCTTAGTGCAAAACGACGTCGTTTTGCATGCTGATGTGACTAAACAATGCCAAAACGATGTCATTTTGGTACTGTCGTTATAAATAATTAATATAATAATTAATTAAATTAAATTTAAAACACATATTAAAAAAAAGGAGGAGGAGGGGGAGGGAGGCAACCGACGGCTAAGGGCTTAGCCCTCTCTGCCGCCTCCCTGTCGTCGCCGGAAAGGTGGGGCATGCAAGCCCTCGCCGTCGGTCAACTGGGGTTGTTGGCCCTTGGCCAGGGCTCAGCGGTCCCAGCCGACCCTCCCCCACCTTCTCGGCGATGGCGAGGAGGCGGCGGTGGCGGTGAGGGCCCCTCGGTCGCCGAGTCCTCCTTTTCTCTCTATTATTATTATTATTATTATTATTATTATTATTATTATTATTATTATTATTATTATGATCATCATCATCATCATCATCATCATTTATTTGTTTTAAATTAAAATTTAATTACTGTTTGTATTAAAATTCGAATTATATCAAAATGACGTTATTTTTGTGTATGTTTTATTGAGTCAGCTTTTCGGCGAGCCACGTAAGCAAGAAAATTAATAAAAAATTGTCATCGTCAGATTTTTGGCAAGTTCATTGGATGTGGCACTCTAGTGTTCCATTTTTTTTTTTTATCGTAAGTTTTATTACTTAATTGTCTCTTTGTGCCAAGTTTTGATACTTGAGGTATTTTTTTCTCGAAAAGGATAAAAAAAGAAAGCAAGAGAAAACAGAGAGACGTCACTTTGACTTGGTGGGCCACACAAGGATAATGTGATCAAAATATTGTAAAAGGGAGTGCTTGAACTAAAGGATGGTTGAAAAAAGCACCATCCATTTAAAGGAATAGGATAGTGAAGTTTTAACCAAGAAGTTCAGTGGAAATTATAAATCCGATTTCAGCCACTTTAGCAGAGCAACTTTTAGCAGAACTGAATTGATATATCCCACATATTCCGCCCAATTGTAGGGGACGAAGATCACGATTTTTCTGGAAAAGAGAGGGCAAAAAATCCGTGAGTTTTAAGGCATGAACAGAGGAAGTCTTCTGCAGAATAAAAAGGCGGGGACACGCACTCACTGGGGATTATCTCATAAAAAGAGAGCGTAGAGGAAAGGAGGGAGCACGCTACTGGGAGATATATGTTCAACCAGAAGACACTGGCTGCATCATTCACGTTGCCAATATCGTGAGTTTATCTTGTTAAGATGCATGTGTGAGTTGTATTAGAGAGAAGTCCCACGTTGGAAAATTGGTGTAATGTAGAGCGGTTAATGTATCATAGTTCGCCCATAATTCATTGACTTAAGCTTTTGAGTGAAAATACATTGAAGAATTGGTATGGTATAGAGAGCTTGCTGTATTCTAATTGACCCATAACTCATTGACTTAAATTTTTGAGAGGTTGATGTATTTTAGTTGATCCATAACTCATTGACTTAAGCTTTTAAGTGGAAGTTGATCTAATTGAATACGTTGGCGATGGAAGTTGATCCAATTGAACTTGGGATTTTTCTTGGTAATCTCTCGAGCTGAAGGTATCTTTGCTGCGCGCTCCCAACTTATTGTCTCAAGCCACTATGTTGCCTGGCTGTTCTCGAATTTGATAGCCCAAACAGACAGCAGTTCCTCAGCAACAACGCGTTGTTGATTTGTTCCCTCTTAATCCTCAGATATAATGCAATTTGCCTAGTGTGGATACTTAGGCTCTATTTATTTCGCGAAAAATAAAACCGTTTAGACCCTACATCAAATGAAGGCATATTTCCATTTATTTCATAGAAAATGAAACTGTTTAGGCTCTAAATGACATGCAAGGCATATCTAGAAAATTTATGAATACTTAAGTATTCAAACCTGGACAATGCGTATGCCAAATTACACCCAAGGAATTGGTTGCCTGAATAACCGCGCAATGGAATCAACAATCTCGAAGTGTCTTCATCAAATTCAAATTGACGGACACTTGCTTTGCTGTGAGGACAAGGACTAAGAGGGAACAGATTGGTGCAGGTGACGACGATGCCTTGTCGCCGAGGAACTGCTGTATGGGCTGTCAAACTCGGGAGCAGCCCGGGCAACGTAGTGGCTTGAGATAGATCAGTCTAACCGTGTGTATCCCCGGTCTTTTTGATTGGTGAAAGATCAATGATTTAGAAAATACTTTTTTTAAATAATTGTTTATATCGTTTAGGAAAATGAATTGATGAAAAGATAATTTCATTTTTTACGTAAATATTTGTAAAAGAATTGTTGTCGATGATGAAGATATATTTCATTAACTAATTATTTCAACGGATGAAATGTATTATCTTTAGAAAAATATTTTCCAAATTATTCAATTTCTGTGAAATAAATGGAGTTCTATTGTGGTGAGCATAGTCCTTAATTTATGCCCTGAAATTTAGGGATGAGTGTGGTCCCGATCCAACTTGAGAAGTGGGCTGGTTGGTTCTCAGTTTCCAAAATGGAAACCAGAAATAACTAGTATGATTCTCAATTTTGCAAAAGGAACCGGACCGGAACAATATGCCTTAATTTTCCTTTTCTTTTTGGTGTAATTTTTCTTCTTCCAATTTTCTAAACTAGAGCGTGTAAGAGTGCATCGGTGGTTTTTTCTTCTTCTGTTTTTATTGGGTGTTTTCACTTTTCATTTTATAATGCAATTTTTCCGATAGAGAATGTTGTATATTCACCAGCTTGCACTATATATATATAAGTTGACACGAAATTGAAATCTTATATAATCTCTTTCTTATGTCTTGAAATTTAAATATATATTTTTATATTCATATTTGAAGAGAAAATCATATAAATAGAAGTAAAAAATAACTGATAAATTGCGACAAACATTTAAATATATGGGGCAAATTGTGGTGGCGGTACCCACCCATACTTGCTTTAACTCTTATTGGCGGGCAATAGCGATTCTCTCGGCCGTATATTAACTTAGAACCCAACAGAAGCGAGTCGAACTAGACCGCGACTTAGACCACAATTAGCATGACGTAGTCATCTTGTCATATTGATCCATCTCTAGATGATTAGTTCTAAGGAGCAGTGATTCTCACCCTAAAATTTGGAAGTAGACTGGACATAATTGGTTCTCAGTTTGTGGAAACGAAAACCGGCCCATCCAATCCAGTTCAGTTCTTAGGTCAATCTAGGAACCGGTGATTTCTTTTCTCTCTCTCTTTCTCTCTCTCTTTTTTTGGGTAAAGTCTTCTCTTTTTATTTTGGTTTCTTCTATTCCCAACAAGTGGGAGTTTCCCAATAATAAAAGGAAAAAGTTATTTACAGTCGGTCCCAATCCAACCCGATCGATCAATTTAATTTCCAAGTGCACACAGGTTCCTGATTCCACAATTAGAGAACCGACCCTACCTGATTTGGTTCCTAATTCTAGAGTGGGAATTAACTCATCCTGTACCCTGTACCCTGTACACTTACTAAAACTCACGAATTTTTAACCGTCTCTTGTCCAGAAAAATCCCCCCATACTCGGGCAAAATATGCAGAATATTTCAATTTTATTTTGCTGAAAGTTGCTTTCCTCTGATATTTGTAGTTGTAGTTTCCACTGAATTTCTTGGCCAAAACTCCACTTTCCTATTTTTTGAATAGCTGATTTTTTTTGCTTTTCCTGTGCTCATCACGATCAAACCCTTAGACGGCCAGCAATACATATTGTAGCTAAAGTTGCTCTTTTATCCCTCATTTGGTTGGCCGCACTCGACCAATGATTCTCCTAGTTTAGTTACGAAAATGTGAAGTCAGTGTCGACATCTGTCATCAACCAAAAACCGAAGGAGTCGCCGTCATCGCCTCTCTCTCCATCCCATACGCTGCCCAAGTGGTTCCGGAATTGGACAGTCCATACGATTGTTCCTTAGTGACGAGGGGCGGGCGTCCCCTATGTCGACAGCTGTCATCAACCGAAAACCTAAGGGGTCGCCGTCATCGCCTCTCTCTCCATCCCATACGCTGCCCAAGTGGTTCCGGAATCGGACAGTCCATACGATTGTTCCTTAGTGACCAGGGGCGGGCGTCCCCTATGCCGATCTGTTCGCTCCAAGTCCTAGTCCTCACCAAAAAGCTGCGTCCATCCGTCTGAATCCATCAAGACAACCAGTTGCTACCATCCTCTTGGAGACATGGACCGCATCAAGATTGTCGATTCTCTTGCACTGTCCTTCAGGCAACTGACTTGTTGAGTGCAGTTTGTCGTACGTGTTGTCCGGATTTGGATACTTTAGTGATTCGTGAAGTTTTCTCGATATGTCTGCATGTGATGGAGGGCCTAAAGTGGGTGCTTTTTGATATGTGAAATCTCTTGGATACTTCAGTGGTCCTAAATTGTTTTTGATATCCAAGTTGGTTATAAAGACGTAAGTTGATATTCAGAATTTAGATCATGTGCATATTCAAAATTCATTGACCGCCAATCATTGCTGTGTCTAATTTTGCGCCTAATTTTTTTTTTTTTTTTTTTTTTTGGTGTTTGATTGTCTGAGGTGAAAGCAGGAAAAAAAGTGGGTTTCGTTTTTCCTGTTTGGTTGTCATTAGGATGCATTTCATGTGATAAAAATAAGTACTCTTTTGCATGCATCTTTCTTGCATGTCACTTGCTCATGATTGTCCAATTGCATGTTAGGATGAACATTGCTTTTTACATCGACAATGTTTCGTGGTTCATGGATTGCATTTTTATTTATTAGATATTCTGCATATTGGAAACTGCCTCTTTTATATTTGTATATCTAGAAAACTTATATCTACGTATCTAACTGTAATTCCATTGGTACACATTTAGGATTTTGCATATCTTGCATATTGGGATAGGATTTCACATTATATTTATGCAATGACTATTGCCATGTTACAATAATTAGGATGGATTTTTTATGAATAATTGTTGTAGTGCACGTCTAGGATATCTAGTGTGCATTATTTAATATCCATATTTGCACGTTTCTTTCCACAATCAAATGTCATAAAATGAAAATATAAAAAATATCATATCTTGCATGCTAGTAATTTTAGATTGCATCCATCTTTCTTTTATTTAAAAAGAAAAAGAAAAAATGAACGTAAAAGTGTTTTCTTGCTTGTCATTTGCTCATGATTGTTCAATTGAATGCTAAGATGACCATTGGTTTTTACATTAACAATGTTTCGTGGTTCATGGATTGCATGTTTATTTATTAGATACTCTGCATATTGGATTGCATGTTTATTTATTAGATACTCTGCATATTGGAAACTGCCTCTTGTATATTTGCATATCTAGAAAATTTATATCTACGTATCTAACTGTAATCCCATTTGTACATGTCTAGGATTTTGCATATCTTGCCTATTGGGATAGGATTTCGCATTACATTTGTGCCATGACTATTGCCCTATTAGAATAATTAGCATGGATTTTGCATGAATAATTGTTTTAGTGCACATCTAGGAAATGTAGTGTGCATTATTTCATATCCATATTCTCACGTTTCTTTCCACAATCACAAGTCATAAAATGAAAATATAAAAAAACATCATATCTTGCATGCTAGTAATTTGAGATTGCATCTTCATTAAAAAAAAAAAAATTACAAAAATATGTCTAGGAGTGTATTTAGGGGAATTTGAACATTCATATTATACCAATCGATTCACTCTCTTAGTATTGCATAATTTTAAATTCAATTTCTGTTTTTAAGGTTCATTTTAGGAAAACACTCTATTTATTATATTGAATTACATAGCATGTCACATTTGCATATTCACTTCCTTTTGAAACATCCATCTAAGCCTGTTTGTGTACTTTTAGACTTTCCATTTACTACTCACGGGGGGTTTATCCTAAGGCGTAACTAGGGGGGATTGATTTTTGGGTTGGGCATGTTCCACACTAAAATCCAGAATCGGAACCAGATTGGTTGGTCCCATATGATTTAGGGTTTTGGCAATTTCCTCTTCTTTACTCTTTACAAGGAAAGGAAAATTTGAAAGAAAAAACATATTGGTTTGGCCTGATTTGGGTGGTTTGATTCTACACCTAGAATTGGGAACTGCTCAGAACTGCTCAGTTCAGTCTAGTCTAGTCTGGTTCCCGAGCTCGGTCCTAGGCGTAAGTAATAACAAGGCTATAATTTTTTCCCAATACTGGTCAAGGTTCTGTCACGTGTGAATATGGCAATTTAATAACAATGCAATCTAGATATCCTAGATGTGCACTAAAACAATCATTCATGCAAAATCCATCCTAATTATTCTAACATGACAATAGTCATGACACAAATATAATGCGAAGTACTATCCCGATGCGCAAGATATGCAAAATTCTAGGCATGTACAAATGGGAATACAGTTAAATTCGTAGATATCAATTTTCTAGATATGCAAATATACAATAAGCAGTTCCCAATATGAAGAGTATCTTATAAATTTACATGCAATCCATGAACCACGAGGCATTGTCAATGGAAAAAGCAACGTTCATCCTAACATGCAATTTGACAATAATTAACAAATGACGCACACGAAATTTTCAGTTTTTCTATTTTTTTTAAATAAAAAGAAAAATGCATGCAAAAGAGTTCTCTTTTTATCAGATGAGATGGATCCTAAAGATAACCAAACAGGAAAACGAAACATTTTTCTCTTTTACTTTCACGTCAGACAATCAAAACACACAAAAAAGAAATAATAATAATAAATTAAGCGCAAAAGTTGACATAGCAATGCTTGAAGGTCAATATATTTTGAATATGCACGTCTTGGAATTCTAAATATCAACATCACTACTCAAATAACACTTCTATACCCAACTTGATATCAAATAACACTTAAACGAACTAAGGCATCCAACAGACTTCACGTGTCAATGAGCACCCACTTAGGCCCTACATTACAAGTAGACATATCAAGAAAATACATGAATAATTAAGTATCCAAACTTGGACCACACTTTGACCGGAAAAAAAAAATGGACCACACGTTTGACAAATTGCACTCAAGAAATTGGTAGCTTGAACAACCGTGGAAGCGAATGAACAATTTTGATCTGTTGCTGTGTTAATTACATTTGCCCATAATCCTAATGTTTTTTTCCCGATAATCCTACATGCATACACATATTTCTTGCAAAGTCATTCAAAGTTGTGTTCATCCTTTCAACAACTTAGTTTACCATGATATGTTGGGAACTATTCTTGTCATCTTGATTCAACTTGCACAAAATTGCATGTACTCCTTGCTATCATGCTCACTACCGTTGTTGAACCTTAGAAATTTAATCTTCAAGCTAGTCTCATTTTCGACTAAGTAATAAACACATCAATTTTATTTTTTAGAAAATCACACATAAATTTCTAGTTGAGTTTTCAATGAATGTGACGTAACAGCATGAGCCTCTAGGGGAATGCATAGGGGCTGGCCCCTAAACAATTGTATGTACCAGCTCTCATCTTCCTTTTCTTGGCTCTCTTTCAATTTTCAAAATACTGACGTGTTTCTGCTTACTAGAACATGATCCTCACATAGACCAATATCTATGTACTTCAATTTAGATGGTTTTCTGTTTGATGCTAACACCTTCATCACTTTTTTGTTCATCTGTCTAGGCATGCGGAGCAACCGTTTGGAACTAGCCTCTAAGTCAACAAGTGTTGCTATTGCTCTGCTGCATTCAGTCATCTATAGTGTTCCCAACATTTTTCTTTGTGCTACAACCATAAGGCATTTAAAAATCTTCCACGAGCACTCCCCAAAAATATGTATCTTGTATTGTCTAATTGAACAATAGAGATCAGATTTGTCTTAAGGCCAAGAACAAATATGATATTTTGCAACTTCCATTGATACTCGTTCACAATATTTATCTTTGCATTACATTTGTTGACAGTATCTAAAGCTTCAACATCAGCAAGTTAAACCTTTCCAAAGTTTGTAGCAACATAATTACACATTTATCCCCTGCATGAATTTGATTGAAATGACGCACCCGAATCTAGAATTCAAGACTCAATGGGACTATCGGCAATTAATATTAAGCATCATGGGCAAGCGTCTTTTTAAAGGTTGCATTAACAATCTTATTGATTTTAATACTGAACTTTCTTATTTGAGGCTCTATAATCTTATTTTAGATGACCCTTCTTATCATAATTCTAGTAAATTATTTCACCACGAAGTATTGACTTGCTTCTCCTTATGGACTTCAATCTAACACAGTTCTGTATATGACCTCGTTGATTGCTTCTCCCTCTGCCTTTACTACTTAGGCAACACTTGAATATTCATCTAATTCTCTTACGTGAAAATCCTTAATAAGATGCAATTTCCAATCTCCTGAAACTTTATGTCATTTTAACCAAAGGAACTACTTATCACAGTCACAATAGCAATTCAACTTTCAAGTAGAGAAGATGATAGAATCAAAGCTTTTACCTCGTCCCCTAACATGATCGCTAGTGAACTCATTTGAATAGTGATTTCCTTAAATTCGTTGATGTGATTTGTCATAGAAGCACCTTTGTCCATCTTTAGATAGAAACCCTATGTATCAAATATACCTTGGTTGATGTAGAGGGCTTCTCATACATATTGGACAAAGCCCTCATCAAATTTGATGTTGCTTCTTGTTGGTGACGTTGAAGGCAACATTTGCACCAATTTAAGACAAATCAAACTTAGGTCTTGCCAATCTAACAATTCCTAGTCTTCTTGCTTGATCGAACCTGATTTCTTTTCTGACAGAGGTTGATGCGGGTTCATCTAATATAGTAGATACTCGATTTGCATCTTCCAGAAACCAGTGTCCTTGCCGTGAAACCGATTGATCTTCACCGTCCATTCATCCATCTTCATTGCCCCACTATTACGCTAAACTAGGCTTTGATACCACAAGATTGCGAAATGTTGAAGAGAAAAATAGAGAAGAAGACATGCACATTTTTACGTGGAAAACCCTTTCAAAATTAGAAAGGGAAAATGACGGTACCGCATTGAACAATCTCTTTACTAAAGCTATGCACAAAATTCTTATGTAATCCTTTCGAGCAATTTTGGGATGAAAATGCCGACGTAAACGTCTTGCAATTGCCAAAACGATGTCCTTATTTTTTTTATTTTTTTTGGATTTATGATTTCTTTTCTCTTTTCTTTTTCTTCTTCTTCTTCTTCTTCTTCTTTTTTTGCTTTTCTTTAGGTTCTTTTCATCTTCTCTTCGTCTTCCTTCACTTCCTGTACTGTTCATCTTCCCTGCCTTCAACCTCTCTCCTCCATGTAAAGTCTCGTAAACTCTTATCGACATAATTACCAGCATCCAATTCAAATCGCCAAACTCCAAGAAGAAGAGCCACAAATTGAACTAGTTGAAGGAGAGGAGGACTAGAAGACTTTTAATTTTTGTTATAGAAATACTCCTAAAGTAGTTGGACCCCACAACTAACAATCTAGCTCTAATAGCATTAGCAAGTTTTTCATGTATTCTCCATGAATCATCCATTCACTCTCTTCGTGGAGTCATATCCGATGAATAATTGAATCTAAGGCCTAAAGCTTGTGAAGTGACCTCCAATGTGATTGCAGCACCAATTAGAAATTGAGCATAAGGATTCGCGCTTTTTAATATACAAGATCCCAATTGTGCTACCATTTAGAAATCCTTGAGAGTTATCTACGCATCTTATAAGGGTAAATTAAGTAGAGGAGTCATCATCAAATATCCTACATTGACGTAAGATAAGCGATTGATGTTTAGGAGTTTATGCTCCTAATATTTCAATCCCTCCTCATCATCACTGATGCAAATAGTTACGCACGTATAACGGTCTCTATTCACTGAGAAGGACAATCTTGTCATCATATATATATCTTATTTTACATTAGACATGATCTCTTACATAGAGGCAACACTCAATCATTTAGGGAATGAACGACTCTCACACCAAGCATCATTTGGTGAAAGAATATATCTCATACCTAACTCTGCAATCTTGGAGTTATATTTGAGCACCGACAGAGTAGCTGCACTCTTGAAAGAGTTGTTGTCTTGCAGAATTGATGCACGCGGTATGGTCTGACTGTCCAAGCACGTCGTTACATGCTCCATGCCCCCAACATTGAAAGTACAAATTGAGAAACGAGCCATAGTAGTTGTACCCATGAGTCGTCGTGTTTGCGCTTAAATTGTCTAGGACTGCATTCACTGTATTTTCATATGGACCATAAGGGTAATATTGTTGCCCATCGCAAATTCTGTTTAGCATGGTCGTGTTTGTGGCACCACTTGCCGTGGTGCACAAAGAAAGAAGCCCTACAATGATGCCTACGATTCCTTGAAACCTCAACATGATGTTTATATACGCGATCTGTCTATGTCTTTAGTATATATTTCTCAGAAGCTTAGAGCCAGCTAGTTTCGGCTATATATAAGAGGGTCGATTACATAGGTTGGGCTGCTCCTCTTATATCATTACATCGGTGCAGATGTCAGATGAATTAGGTGACAACATCCTCGATTATTCCATCGTCTTCACTCTTGAACACTCTTAGCCAAGAGATTCACAACTTTCTCGATTCCCTCATCCTTGTCTATTCTTTTGTGGTATATGGTTCGATAGGCATAAAATAGACTAGATACTCTTTAGGATCAAGAATAATATGCTCCATCCTATAATATTAACTGTCTTCTGAATTGGTCTAGGTTTTACTGTTGTTAAATTAACACATAAATTGACAAGATCTTGAAATTAAATTAATCAGAGAAATAAATGAGAAACAATCAAGGAGACAAGAAATTTACATGGTTCAGTTTGAGTGTTGATACCTACTTCATAGGGAGAGTTGGCAGTAAATAATGTACTAAAAATCTGGAAAATTAAATTTACAATATCTCATATGCTTAAATGTTTCTCACACTTAGATTAATTCCAAACTCACATTATTTACAAATAAATAATTTAATTGGGTGTACAGCTCACATCATGAGTCTCTCAATTACTTGCCGCTTGAAAGAAATAGAAAAAACCCACGCACTATTCTCTTTCCTTTTGTGGAAGATAACACAAATAGTCCATGAACTTTAATCCGATATACAATATGATTCCTAAACTTTCAATTTGTTCAATGTAGTATATAACTTAAACTAATCAAGGAGGGAATATTTATCTTCTCCAACAAAATGAAAGAACAAATCCTTTGTGCCCGAGAGATAAATACAAAATCTGCAAATTTCCTTATTTCAAGGCCACTTCTGAATTAACTCACATTTGCCTCGAACGCCTAATTAGGCTCATTTCTCATTGGGTCCCCAGTCATTAATTGATTAGGTCGAGTCTTTCTTAGGATCTTGGTGGAATCTTCATTGGATCAGAAGGCTTTTGCTTCTCTGTCTAACCAGTGAATTTGGCATGTATACTATAGAATACAAGTTCGTTGACGTACTTGCAGATCATACTTTCTCGAATCTTGCATATTAAAATGAGAGTTCATGTATAATAGCCAATTTGTGCTGGTAAGATATGATTCCTTGTCATGCTAATCATGTTAGGAAAATTACTACCTACCCACAATGTATACCCTGTTCCTCTCACAACGAGCATATTCAAAGACCTACTCGAAGTGAAACTAAATCAAGCTCTCATGAGTTGTCCGGTCTTGGGTTGATGATTATTTGAGAAGGGCTTGATTGACTTCTAGTCATGCTCTGGCACAAGCTACTCAAGTGTCTTATCAAATTGAACTCAAGGTCGCTAATACTTAGCTCAACAAGCTTGTGAGTCTAATTAAAAAAAAAAAAAGAATTATTGTTATAAAATTAGACATAGACATCCGTAACCACACACATAGATATATGGACTGTCAGTCACCGCAAGTGTCAAAACTTGATACGAGTAAATACTTAAATGCCAAAACTTTTAAAAAGTACACTTAATTGTAAAAATCGGAGGAAAAAAAAAATACTCAAGTGCCAATGGTGAGAATTTCTAGCCAAATTGTTGATGTGGCTTTTTCCAACGACATTTTTACTAGCGTGGCAATTATTTAAAAAAAAATTATCCGCGTGGCACTATAAGCTCAAAATGAGTCATATTGCTCTCGAATTTGATTTTTAATAAATATCAACTAAATTAAAGTTGAAAAACTAAAATTTTTAAAAAGAAAAAGAAAAAGAAGGAGGAGGCGGCATTCAGCGAGGGCCTCTACAACCCTCATTGCTACTGCCGCATCGTCACCAACCCTTTTCGACAATGGTAAGGCGGCAGTAAAGTGAGGGCTATGTAGGCCCCATCGAATGTTATCTCCTTCTCTTTCTTCTTCTTCTTTTAAAATTAATTTCATTAATATTTAATTAATAAATTTGGGGGCAAAACGACATCGTTTTACACATTGATTGCCGAGTAGACATTTCGACGTTCCACATATACCACTTTTATTAATAAGAAAACCATGTTGGGTTTTCAGTTAGCCTCACCAGAATTAGCACTTAGATATTCAATTTTCAAAAAAAAAGTGGTACTTAAGTATACTTTTTGAAAGTTTTGACACTTAAGGGCCTGCATGTTTTCGTTCTTTTTTTTGTTTATGAACAAAAATTTTGTTTTTTTATTCCCGGGAACAAAAGAAGAACAGAAACGCGTTTGTTTGCATTTTTGTTCAAAATCAGATTTTTTGTTCCCGAAACACAAAAAGAACGAAATGAGAAACAAAAAAAAATTGTTTCTTGCTTTAGAAACACTTTTGAAGAAAAACTTTTTTCTTCTTTTCTTCTTCTTTTTTCTTTGGTCGGTTGCCGGCCTCGGCCATGGCCGGCGACCGGCCAAAAGAGCCGGCGACGCCGTCGAGGGTCGGCGACCTCGCCGGAGCGTCGCCGGATCTGGGTGAGCCCGAGCTCGCCTAGCCAAGGCAAGGCCGAGCCTTGCCGTGGCTGGGCGAGGCTGTCGGCCCCTGTCGGCCAGTCGCTGGAGGCCCGGCCTCCGGTGATCGGCCAAAAGAAGAAAAAAATAAAAAAAAAATAAAAATAAAAATAAAAATAAAATATTAAAAAATTAAAAGAAACAAAAAAAAGAATTAAATCTACCAAACGTGTTTTTATTCATTTTTTATTTCCGGAACAAGTTTACCAAATGCGTGTTTTTGGTCAAAAATTATTCCCCGGAATAGAAACACTTTTTTTTTTTTTTTTTTTTTTATGTTTCCTGGAACAATTTTTTAACAGAAACATTACTAAACGCACCATAAATATTCACCCGTGCCAAGATTTGGCACTTATGGTATACTTTTGCCCAGACATATGCATAGAATGCAATAGTTCCTCAACTTTTTATTTGAGTCAAGCTCCATTAGGAAAATTATACTTGATTGAGCTCAAATCGAGTTCCAAACACTAAGTATGGGAGTTTTAGTCTATCTTGACTTCTTCTTCTTCTTCTTCTTCTTTTTTGTCAGTTAGTCTATCTTGACTTGGGCGACTTGTTTAGACACTCAAAGCCTAGCCTTGTTGACACTAGATTCGGGTAATTGGAGCCAACATGTTCGTCAAAGCAGTTGAGGATTCTCCCATGCAGAATTCAAGTGCGAGCTTCTTGTTGAGAAAACACATTATCACGATTTGGTGGTGATCTTCGTTGTGCAACTTTTAAGTTCCCAGAATTTTTAATCCTCTATATTAAGCAATTAGCAAGATATAAAATTGCAATACTCATCGAATTATAATATACGTACATGCTATGAATCAAGAAGAAACGGGAAAGCACAAAGAATGTCAATTCCTTTCTCTTGATAGCTTTTCTATGTTCGTCGGAATATTCAAATTTGTGCTCTCTGGATGTGGAGAGGGCAGGCAAGTTATTTATGCAGAATCTTCTTGAGAGCAAAATTAATAGTTTCTTCTCTCCTCCTTTTGCTACTTTCAAAAATTAGGATCTTTGGAGTTCCTTTGTAGTTGAAAAGAATGGTAGATTCTAACTTTATCTCGGCGTCAGCTTTTAACATTGGAATTTTGATGCTTTTGCTAATGAAACATCGATTTTTATTACCCTCTTGCTTCGCTGATCATCCCTCAACATCACATTCTCAAAGCACACACAGGCAAAGTGTAACCAAACCCTTGCCGAGATCTAGGCGCTGGCGAGGGTTGACGACAGCCGCCACTTGCCCTCATGTAGTGGTACCGCACTAGTGATGGAGAGTTAGACAAGTAGGGGTTGGCTGGTTCTTGTGTTTATTGGTGCACCACTAGCACATGAAGGCGAGAGCATGTAACCCTCGTGATAGCCCGGTAAGGCTTGTCTGTGCTCGACGCCGGGCACCGCCAGATTTTTTTTTTTCTTTTAGCTATTTTGGGCACCAGGTTAGCTTTTACTTGGTGCCTTATCAATCTCAAATGACATAATCTTTTTTTGGAAATGCCACGTTGTATTTTGTTCACTGAAAATGGAGATAACGGGAAGTAATTGATAATTTCTTTTTAACAAAATTTAGGAATTGGATGTACCACTTGAAAGTCTGAATTAGTTAGTACTCATTCATTGCTTGATTGCACATTTTTTTTTATTGAATTTTACGTCAGTGATTTAACTATATTTGGTAGCATGTTTGTTTGTTTTATTTTTATAGTTAAACTAATAAATGGAAATATTAATAGATGGAATACAAGACTAGTGGTGTACTGATTTTATTTGATAGGCAAATTGATTACGAGCTCTCCCGTATGAAAACCAGCCTAAAGTTCTTGCCTGAAGCAACTTCCATGGGCCACTTCATCGCAGCAGTTGTTGTTGAGCGAGGGCCAGCACATTTGACCAAAGTAGTCATTGGTTAGTCTATCAATTCGGAACATCCAATATGTGATCTCACTAGTCCTTTCAAGTTACGTGCACGATCTCAGTCATCAAATTAAAGAAAATTGATGTCAACTGTTGGATGACAAGGCATCTTGACCGTGTAATCAAGATAAATTGATCATGAGCTGCGCTATATCGCCATTGCACTGCTTATGGAAACCGATCTTCATCCATGTTGCAGAATATAAAACTTCTTAGTTTTCTTTATTTTCTTTATTCACTTCGGTTTGACCATGATGAATTGTTGTCATGGACTTGCAGTCTTGATCTTTTTTTTTATAATAGATAATTAATTCCAAGAAGTTCCTTGAGAAGCTGTGAAAAGGATCTCTTGAACTCGGTGCTTCTCAAGGTTCTGGCTTCTTCAACCTGGACTATAGAACTAGAAAAGGAAACCAGTAGAAAAGGAAACCAGTAACATCTTTTTGTTGTGAAAAAGGGTGTCAGGGATTCATAGAGCGTTACGACATTGGTCATGTTCACCTCATAGTTTTCAAATATAAAGGGAACTCATCTTTTTGCCTAATATTATTCAATGAGAGTGCTTCGGAGATATTATGATGATGCATAATTGTACAAAATGCAATCAGTAATTTAAACTAAGCTTGCATTTTGATGAAATTGTGAACATTCCGAAGGCTACTTAATACGTGTATTGATTCAATCAAACATCGGCATGGCATTGGCAATTTATTAAGTGAGATTCGCCTAGATTGACATGTGGTTCCAAAATTATGGCACCCCATCATTCAATTTTACTTCCCTGCAAGGTCATATTATCAAAACATAGCAATATGGACTAGGCGGATAGGGAAACGAAAAAAAATTAATCAAGATACAGAGAAGAAGAAAGTGTCGTAACTTGAGGAATGGCGAGTAAGAATATGGATTAAGTTAGGCCCAGTAGCAAACCAGGGCGCATGTCGGCAACGAACAAGGGCATATCTCGATCACGGGCTAGGCCCAGTCCAGGTCACGAATCAGGCTCTGTTTAGTTTCGGCTCTATTCAGTGATCGTCATGATTTGAAGGAAGTTCTTGGACTCTATGCGCGAAAAGCTCATCAATAAGAGACAAGTGTTCGATCTAACAAGAATGCAAGGACACTGGTTAGACTTTAAATTAACGATTTAAAGGAAGTTCTCAATCTAAAAAAAGTCCTTTAATCTTAAATGTGCAAGAATGCATTTCAAGAATGAGGACGTGAGACTATTCAGATTGGAAATTTTTGTTTTGTTATATTTTTTTGAAATTAGTCATAATCTTTTTAAATAGTCATATTATATACAGTTTTACAAGTCATTTGACATTCTAATCTTACAACTTTGATCAGCAGAAAAATTAAACAATTACAATTTTTCCTCATGAACTGAGTTTTTTTTTTTTACTTAAAGGGATGATTTGAAGGGCTTTTTGTCAACACGTGTGAAAATTCGAAAGATAATACATGAAAATGCAAGACTTAATTTTAACTAATGGTCAACATCAATTAGTTCTAATTCTCTAAGTTAGCCCAAGTCTAATATGTCAATAGGTAGCACATTATCGAAATTTGCTATTCGATATACATATATAACACGGCCATTTTACATTTAATGGAGCATTTTACTTACTACTAATTTAGAAATTTATATTGCTCTGAAATTTAAAGTGAATAAACATAGAAGTTTCTAATTGATTATGGCATTGGAAGAAGAACATCAAACATGTCTAATGTATGCCATGAACGAAGTCTCTATATGGCAATTACTGGCACAGCGGTGGATCAAAAAGCATGGGTACGTCAAAAAGCAAAAATGTGAATGCTCAGATTTGGATTTGATGCTTGTTCCTTATGCCACTCAAAGCAAAAGGCAGAAAAAAGGAAAAGGTAAAGTGTCTTAACATTCAAAGACCTTTGTCTATATCTTCACTTTCCATGATATCATTATCAAAGTTATTATTTCTAAAGAAGCACCATGCAATATCACCAAAAATCCCGTCATTAAAGATGCAATTATTTGAATTGACATTAGATAGTGGTGTGTCCCATCTCCCTCTCAAGTCCACATTTACTAAAGATGCTTTATGAAAACACTAAAAAGATGATAGCATTGATTATCGTGATCCCATCTCTCTCTTGATCCACCTTTAATAAAGATGCTTTACAAAAAAACTAAAAAGTTGAAAGCGTTGATTATCTTCATCCCACCACTCTCTTGAGTCCACCTTTAATAAAGATGATTTATAAAAAAAGCTTAATAGACGGATGTGTTGATTATTTTGATAACTTGAAGAAAGAAAAGGTAAAGCACCTTTAACATTCACAAATGTTAGTCGATACTTCCTTTTCCATGACATCTTTATTAAAGTTATTATTTCCAAGAAAGCAGCCATGCATTATCACTAGCATCCCCTAATTAAAGGTGCAATAATTTGAATAGACATTAGATAGTGAGGTGTCCCATCTCCCTCTCGAGTCCACCTTTAATAAAGTTGCTTTATAAAAAAAAACTGAAAAGACCAAGTGTTGAAAATTCGGAAATGGGTTAGCACAAGTGACACAACACACGAGATGTTTGCTACGATGTGGAAATAAAGCAATAGATTAATGATAAGCCAAGTTGGTCACTGTTGGGAAAAAATGGGCATCCGTTAGCAATTTTCATTTTTACCATTGAAATCACTTCTGTTTTGTTCCATACCTCTTTTGTGGTGAGTTTGTTTAGGCGTATTTGTGTAATAGTTTTGTTTTAGACGGGTTGTGTTACTAACTTAGTGGTGGGGGTGTTGGGGCTTACTTCTATTCGCTACTACTATATATCGCTGACCCTTTTGTTTAAGTCGAACATTAGAGCTAAAGCTTCAGTGATTTGGGGCTTTAGCCGCTCGACCAAGCACTGAAGCTGTTTATCTAAGAACAAACAGCATCATTTCATGTAATTTTAGTCCACATTACACCATCTTCCTTACACTAAGGACAATCAAACATGATTGGACTATTAGATAAATTAGGCAAAACTTGATCGAGAACACTTTATTACACTTTCCCTCAAAGAGTTAATTATGTGCAATATGTTCAATAATGACTGTAATTAGCAATACAATAACACTAACGCCCCGATATCTTGTGTGTCATGACAGTATTTGCTGAGTAAATTTGAACTTCTTAATTTTGATCGTGTGATGTTATCCAATGCCTTCATAGTGAAATTCTATTTACACATTAAAAACTCCAAGCTATTTATTAATTAGATAGAGTCGTATTTGGGGCATATTTGGTTTTAACGCATATCATTTTGGTCTTAAGTGAAAATCAGATCATACAAAGAATGAGATCATTTGGGTTCATGAGGACAGGTTTATGGGATTTAAAAACCATTTTATTTCTTCAAAATTTGGCTAGATGGCAACAAGGAACATCCTTCCCTGATGACTGATGGATTTACCTAAAGCCATGGTTATGGTCAAGGTCAAGCCAATCTTTTCTATTCTTCTTATTTTTAATCGTTTGAGTCGAAATAGCTCATCTTCTTCGAGTATTCTTATTTTTGAAGTCGTAACATCTTCTCGATCTAGAATTTAGCATAAGCTTGTGTGTCTAGTCAGGCAACAACCAAGATAAATTTTTTTAATATTTTTACACATATAATTTGAATATTACCAAGAAAGAGTGGTACCACAACTATAAGAATTAATTCATAAAATTGATCTATAAAAGTAATGTGAATAAGTTGGTCAGACTATCACATCATTTCGTCAATCATCTCCAAACATATTACCCTTAGTTTGATTAAATTAGCCAACGGATTTGAATCGGAGCATTGGTTTATTCCAAAGGGTGATGTAGCCATATGATATGATGAGATTCGTGGAAATGTCCCAAGCTTAACTCATTAGTGGCATGTCTTCGAATCGGAAAGCTTGCCTCGTAATTTTAGTTTGTTTTTGAGTTTTCACTTTGTTTACTTCATCCTTTATACGTTTGGCTATGACTTGAGATTATAGTACTCTATGCGTAATTTAAGAGCACAAGTTTTGATAGGTTAAGATTGATTTCTTTCAGATTTTACAACATATTATATGATTAAAGGTTGCTGATTAATTCTTCAAACTAGCAAATATTGCCAAGTGCCGCGAATATACATCTTATGTTTTCTCTCATTTTGTTTGCTTATATTGCAGTCTTTCATATTCATACATTCCTTGTTCAAATATGTATGCGAGCATATAATTTTCCTTGGAGTCTATAAGGAATATATTGAGGGAAATAGTCAAATCACAACTATTACGCATTTTGACGGATCGTGTACAATGAAGTTAAGGATCCATCACATCTTATAAAATAGATGAGGACAAAATTACATTTACTTGCTCTCTGCCTAGTTGGAATTGCAATTACAAGAGTTTGGTGGTGTCATTTGTAGTTTTACAAGCCATGTTTTGCTCACATTGTGATCTTTTAACTGGTGTTTAATTAGATCACATGTTTTACAAATGGGAGGTACTTGGAAATATGAGTTCCAGTGAATGATATGATGTTAGCATTCAAAACTCTTAGTCTATACTTTTGTTTTTTATGACATCCTTATTAAAAGTTATTATCTCTAAGAAAGCAGTTGTGCATTATTACCACAATCCCATGATTCAAACACGCATGCAGAAGTTGGGTTCTTATGTACTCTTCTGTCTAATAGAGCTCTATTGTTGGTAAAAAAAAAAGCTATGATGATGCTCGAGCTTGCCTCCACTCCTACCTTCATCTTGAGTCCACCTTTAATAAAAATGCTTTTGGAAAAGCTATAAAGACAAAAGCCTTGATTATTTGAAAAAGGCTTAGCATAGAGCAAAGAATCAGACATGAGAGATTTTGGCCACAATGTGGAAATAAATCAATAGATAAATGATAAGCCAAGTTGGTCATAATGGTATCTTGATAATTTTTGTTCCTTAAGTAGGGGAATGATTTGACAATAACACTCAGAATTCTTAGTCCATACTTTCATTTTCTATGACATCCTTATTAAAGTTATTAATTTCCAAAAAAAAGTAGCAATGCATTATTATCCCAATCCCATAATTGAACCATTCATGCAAAAATGGGGTCTACATGTATTCTTTTGTCGATCATTGGAAAAAAAGCTACGCGCGTGGGTTAGGTCTAGAAGATGCATTAATTTGACCAGACATTAGATATTAGGGTGTCCCTACTCCCTGTCAAGTCCACATTTGATAAAGACATGGCTAGAGCTATTACTACCTCGTCCATTGATAACTTGGGCCTCTAGCCACTCAACCAAACAACAATAATGTTTATCTAAGATTAAATAATGTCGTTTCATGTATATTTAGTTCATATCACACTATCACCCTTACACGTAGGATAAGCTGTCATAATTAGATTGACACATCAAATAAACTAGGCAAAACTTGGTCGAGAGAACTTGATTACACAATTCCTCAAAGAGTTAAGACTAAATTGATTCAATTGAAAGATTTAGAACTCGATTACATTATGTATAATATGTTTAATGCCGATGTTGCAAAACTTGGCCAAGAGAACTTGATTACACTATTCCTCAAAGCGTCAAAGATTATATTGATTAAATTAAAAAATTTAGAACTCGATTACATTCTGTATAATGTGTTTAATACTAAAACACCAGTACCTCCAACTTTGATGGAAAAAGAAGATTCTCGGGTATGTCTCCATATTGATCGTGACACAATCTTAGCCTCGTAGATTTTGAAATTTCTCAAACAAATTGATAATTTGCTCTTGTCAATTTTGATTGTCTAATTTTATGTCCTCCCTTCATTGCGAAACTCTACTTCCACATGTTAAAAACTCCACACTATTAAAGTAACTAGATAGAGTGATGTTTCAAAGATATTTGGGTTTCAACGTTTAGATCCAAATGAATATCACATAATCCAAAGAGTGAGATCATTTGGGCTCATGAGGATGGGGTTCATGCAATTAAAAAACCATTTTGTTTCTACAAAATTTGGCTCCGATGGCAATAAGGAACATCCTTCATCATTTGTCAAGGTCAATACGATCTTTTCTATTTTTATTTTTACAATTGTTTAAGTCAAAATAGCTCATCTTTTTATCTAATTTTTCTCATTCAATGTGTTTATATTATGGTATTTCATAGTCATACATTGCTTGTTCAAATATGCATGTAGGCAGACAATTCTCTTTGCATTTTTCAAGGGATTTAGGGAAATAATCAAATTGCAACTCTTAGGCATTTAGACATATCGTGTACGCTGAAGCCAAAGATCCATCACATCTTCTCAAAAATACGAGGACTAAATTGCATTTACATTGTTCTCTGTCGAGTTTGAACTCCAATCACAAGAGTTTGGTAGAGTCACTTATAGTTTCATATGCCATGATTTTCTCACAAGTGTTTAATTGAATTGCATCTTTAATAAATGGAAAGTACTTAAAACTATGAGTCTCTATTAGGGATAAGCATTACATGGCGAATGATTTGATGATAGCATTCAGTACTCTTATTCTATATTTTCGTTTTCTATGACATCATATTCCAACAAGGCATCTCCCCCCGGTCCCATGATTGAACCATGCAGACAAAAGTGGGGTCTATATGTACTCATTTGTCTGATAAAGTTCTATCATTGGAAAATAGCTTTGCACGTTGTTCAGGCCTAGAAGAAGCAATAATTTAACTAGACATTAAATAGTGGGATGTCTCACGTCTCTCGCAAGTCCAAGATGCTTTTTGAAAAAACTAAATAGACGAAAGCTTTGGCTACATTGTGGAAATAAATTAATAGATTAATGATAAACCAAGGTGATTATAACGAGATCTTTGGCAGCAAAATATGCAGAGATATCATGAAATTTTGATTGTTAGGTCCAAGCATGCCTCATGCAGCATGCGACTACCCAGACGTTATCGAATTTTTCCAGCAAAGAGTTGCAGTGTTTTGATGCTGCCCTTCGTTCTTTTTTGCCCTCAAACCTCTTCACCTTCTTCATCTCTCTGCATTCTTGCTCTGTTTTACTACTCCTTCTCCTATTGTCCCAACGGCGAAGTAGACCAATGACGCGCGCGCATTTTACGGTAGATGGTCTACGTGCCATGTATGTGGTCCACATAATCATCGTTGCTCTTGACCACTAGTCTGTATTATTGAGTCCACCGTGCATTGTCGGTGCGAGACTCAGTCTTTCTTTCTTGTAAAAACAGTCAAAGAAAATTGGCGATCATTGCCTTTTGAGAATAATAGGAAAAATTAGATTAAACTCATATCAATAAGTAACTTTTAAAAGAGCAAGAACACAGAGACATTAACAAAATTCCAACCATATCATCATAGGGCAATTCTATGATAATTATTTCACATTCTAATATAATAATTATGGTTGGCATACAAATTAAACAACTTCAATTTTATTTGTGAAATGAGTTTTTTTGGTTTTCACTCAAAGGGACACTTAGAGGAGCTTTCTATCAACAAATTTACGAATGATAGTACATGAAATATCAACAAACGGTTAATATTAATTAGATATAAGGATCTAGGCCCAAATCGAACGTGTCAAGAAGAACATTATCAAAAATTGCTATTTAATATATAATCTCTACATTGGCATATCATCGAGATCACCATCTCTTTAGCTCTTAATGGGACATCACAAAACTTATTTCCTTCGATCATCTTGATGGCATGGTAGACATACAACGTGGGTGCATTTCGCAATAGACTATCTACATCATGAACTCCATTTGCATGTTTGACAAAAGGGAAAAAATATACAATGTACGTACACAATTGGCCAAAAAAAAAAAAAAAACGGAGTTTAAAGGCCTACCGACATTTTTTGCAAAAAATTCAATTACTATGATGCCTAAATCCCTTGTTAATTATCAAATCCCGCTCCAAATCTGGTTTGAGCCATCATCTATTTTTTTGGAAAATGCAATGAATGAAAACCGTTTCTTTTATTTCACATGTTGCCCTATTGATTCCTTCATGATGCGCAGAGTCTACAAGCTACTTCTACTTTGTGGCCTTGTGGACCAATGCCAACACATGTGCCTTTGAGCTCCGTTGATGTACCATCAAGTTTTTATCAGTCTTCATCGAAGAAGATGCGTTTGTCCGATACTCCTCAAAAGGTGCGACCATCCGAGTGCATCAAGTACAGTCAAAAGATCAATAATATGATTCTAGCAGATCCGTCAGGACAGACTAAGACTATTGAATAGTGAAAAATGGAGCAGCTCGATAAGAAATTTGAAAAAGAAAAGGACGAAAGTTTTGACAGCTCAATGAACATTACGAGACAAGGGAGAGCACCCGGTCAATTTACGGATACCTAGATGTTTTGTCTAGTAGCGGTGGATGATAGGACACAGAGGTAGACATAGTGATGTGATTGGTCAACTAAAGGAACAGTAAAATGTAGGAAACCATCTCAGCTCCTGCAACTCCCCTCAATTATTCTTTCTCTACCTCTCCCACAACTTAACCTAATTAAAGCAATCGTTCGTGTATTTTAGATAGTTGTCCATGACTAGTGGAAGAAAGGACGTTGAGATTTGGACATTACTGATGGTGACTGATCAGGGAACAGTAAAACGCAAAAAAAAGAAGAAAAAATCATCCATTTCCATATATATATACTTTTTATGAGTCATCTATTTCCATATATATATACTTTTTGTGAGTCATCTATTTCTATGATCAAATGGTGTACTAATCTATTATTTTTTTTTTGGTGAAAGTAATAATATTAATGAGAACGGATAAAAGTACAAAAGATCGGATCTAAACAAGCACTCTTAACAAAGGAGCGAGAGTGACGGGGATCCAATAAAAAATGCCCGAGGGCGCTAAGAAGAAACACAGAGCTAAGAAGCCAACAACCAAAACGTAACAACAGGAACCCTACCCTCCCCAATTCTCTAGCCCTTAAAAGTTGAAGGTGAAGAACGGAGATGGAAGGAGCCCGCAATTACAAGAACAAGGACAAACTAAAACAACAGCAAGCTAAGGAGAATCAGCTACAAAGGAGAAGATCATGGGGTCGAATCCCCACCCCCTTTGCAGTCTTTTGTTCCTCGGAGAAGAAAGAACTTCCATGAATGTGAACGCTTTGTCCTTAACCACCTTGATTAGGTGATTTTTAAGAGCAGGGACCACCAATGATTCACCCCTAAAGATAATCGCATTTCTCTTCTTCCAAATGAGATGTCACAAAGCACCGAAAGAGAATCGAACTATCCTGTACTAATCTATTATTGTTCTTGTCTTGAATAGCGACCTGCACATACCGGCCATTTTGTATTTTCATTTTTGGCCAGCGACGACGCGGGGCCAGTCTGCTCCCTACTCAACTTCCCAAGTGGAGCTCCAACCATACTCCATCTCCTCTTTCTTTCTTGGGTTTTTGAGTCATTCTTAAATTTCAAAATCTCTGGATAGCTAGTATTAAAAATCAGCCGTTTATTGTAAATTTTCCAGCAAAATGTTGCTGTTTTTCGATGCTCCCCATCCTTCCAAATTATTAAAATAGAAAGAAATTTTGAGGGTCATAAATGATCAAAAGCCACATAACTTTATCTGTCAATAATTATAATTTTTGAAAATTTTTAAAACTGAATTTTGATAACTTTAATATTTGAAAAATAAATATAAAAAAATGAAACACTCCAGATGGACCCAAGCATTTGAAAGATAAGGAGGAAACTCCAATCGGAATGAGAGACCACAAAACAATGTTAGTGGTGATTCGGAATCGTTTCTCATATTAATTTTGTCCTGTAAAGAGTAGCAATACTTAAGAAAGTAAACTAATTTAAAATTTTAACAAAAATGGAAGAAGTTTAATTTACTTAGAAGTTTTAATCTAACAATTCCAATTGAAGTTACATATAATGGAACAATTACATTTGACATTATAATCTAACAATTTGCTGTTAATTATAATATAACTTCTATATTTTAAATGTGATTTCATTGATTCGCACAAGAAGCAGAGTTAGGACTAGTACCTGGTCAATGTTTTTCTAGTAGAGGTGGAGGTAAGGATGTGGAAAGTTACATATTGGTGATGATGACTGGTCAGGTAAAGAAACAAGAAAACCATTTATAAAACCATATTCAACTTTTAATTAAAAAGTATTTCATGTTCTTCTAGTAGAGGTGGAGGTAAGGATGTGGAAAGTTACGCACCGGTAATGATGACTGGTCAGGAAAAGAAACGAGAAAACCATTTATATTACCATATTCAACTTTTAATTAAAAAGTATTTGGGGACGCTGAAAGGAGATCTCTCCCATGATATTAGTAACAATTTATTTGCTCATTTTGCTAGATTCACAATGGGTTGAAAATGAGTCGGGTGCAAACCCACGTAGACTCACATGGAATCAAAATATGATTTTTTCAATATCATTTCAACTTACTAAAAAATTTAGAGTGTCTTATATACTCCCCGTGAGACTAAAATTGAGTTGAAAATGGGTTTCTAACACATCTCGCCACCTCCACATAGAACTACAGGTCGCATGGTTTTGATATGTCCTCGTCCTTTTGTTCTCTTCACTAATTATATTTGCTATATCGAAGAATGACAAACTACATAAGGTACCTATCGCCCATATGCGATGATTTAAGTCCAATCATTTTAATAATTGTGTTTTGATTGAATGTGCTATATGGGTTTCAGATTCTAATTGTCACGCCGTGTGGCCTGTCCTTATCACGTGGGTGCCACCTATTTTTCTATTTGTTGCTCTTTCTTAATTACATTTTGTTATATCAATGTGACGGAATGTATAAAATACTCATATAATTCAAGTATGATCATTTTGTTATTTTAGCAGTTGGTAATCATTTGTTTTTTACTTTCTAAAGTATTCGTCTAATTCAATTTACTCCACAATTATGATGTGACGGCCAATTGCCTTAATTAAGGAATTGATTGTGTTTAATTAAGGCCTCAACTAAGATTACATTTTACGAAGATCTATAGTTTGTTGTACACATGACTAGTGGACCATTCATGAGTCTTGCGAGTTGGGTTTTCCTTCCCAGTAGAAGAACCTACTTCAAAAAAATGATTTGTGGACTCTTATTTATTGTTAATATAACGACCGATGAATCTTGCAGCTTCTCATATCTCTTTAAAAATCGATTTTATAGTCGATCCTTATGTCAAGGGCACCCAGTCAGCAAGTTGGTTACAACAACTGTGCGGAAAGAGGTTGACTAAGCAGGGAGCAAGCTCCCTAGAGAGGTTGCCTGCGGTACTCTGGGAAGACCCCAGCGCCCAGCCAGGCGAACGCCTTATTTAATTGTCCCGGTGCCCGGATGCCACTCCCGCCCACACCTCCTCCTTAATTTCCATCCTTTATTTTTCTTCCTGGATGAGTGAGAATATGGGAGGTGATATTATAGAGTTTCTCACCTCAAGACGAATCCTCCGTCCATTTCTTCTCTCTTGAGCCTTTTAAGAATTTACTCAGATTCACAAAAAATGATATGTTGACTCTTTATTTATTATTGATATAACGAGCGATAAATGGTGCAGCTTAGCTTCTCATATCCCTTTAAAATCAATTTTAGGATTAGTCTACATCCAATATCATCAATCATGTTGGAAATTATCATCCACAAATTGTATTATTGTTAAATTGTATTATTGTTTAACTCAAAATGGGTTCTAACCTGAGCAGTAACACCTTCGCAGGGGGGTAGGGACGCGTAAGTTTCGAGAGTGGGTTGCGACTCCCACGCCCTGCAAAAGACATGGCACAAGTCTGCGAGTGAGTGTAGAGTAGGAATAGAGTAGGACTGACAAAAAAAAAAATTAATGGAAGGGGTGTAGTGGCGATCTTAAACAGGAGTTGCCATTAAAATTGATGAAGGTCATAGAGGGAAAAAAAGAAAAGTAATCATGATAATCCTTTGAAATAATTACATAGCCCTAACCGCTCATTAAGACTCAACTATTCTAAATGCAGTCGTAGCTGCATTCTCGAGATTTTAGGCCTCCTATCTGCGTATGGATCCTGTCCACAAGCAATTACAATCGTTACTGGGTTAACCATTTCTTGGTGCCCTTGTCTATAATCGACATCTTCACTATTTCCTTTCTTCTTTTCCCATTGTCCAACATTTAGCAAAATTTAGTAGGTGATAATCGTCAACATCGTATCGTACGTCCGCGGCTGTATCTCTCAGTCATCTATAATTATTGTTTATAGCCATCGATAAGCGCTTCTATTATCGTTAACTTACCAAAAACTATATCAATTATTACAAACTCCATACCCAATTATATCGACATTATTTCTTTTACAAAGACTTGGTCATTTTTCGATGTAAACAATTTTACATTTGGCCAAACAAATCGAATTCAATAATTAAGTAACTAGCATGTGGTCTAAATACAGTCTTTAATCTAAAATTACAGAACAACGTATTACACATTAAATGATATAATCTGGTCTACTTGTTTGTGCGGTTGCCAATTGTAAATTTTAGTTTACTTGAATATATCCATTGGCTAAATTCTCAAATGAAAGCACAAGGTTATGGACTCATCATGTATTGCATGATGCTCAACTTTCACTGTTATAATGACTAAAATGCTTAGTATCCAACAACAACTAAGTTCATTTAGGTATCTATGTAGGCTAAACTCTCGTCATTGAAGGTTGTAAACCTTTCATGCCTTGCATGCTGTGATGCTACTTGACTTCTACACCATAAGTAAGATGACATCAACAATTATGCATTCAGTTACAGTTATTTATGATACATGCATCATCGTGTTATTTAACCTATACAAATTTATTATTTCCGTTTTTGGACTTATTCTAGTAATGTATAATTGTTTATCCTATTGATTTGCTATCAGTTGTTTCTTTTAATTTTTAAAATTTATTTATTTGCAAAGCATGTACGATAATTTTGTTTTTATGATGACAGATACTTCTTTTAATTTGCTATCATCATTTACTGTCAAATATGGATAATTATGTCATAAAAGATATTTGGACATCAAGCCTCTTATTTGTCAAAGATTTGATTAATGTTTATATCATCATTTTGTTAAATATGGTCTATCACGTTATGTATTCTCTCTATCGAATGTTAATGATTTACTTGTAAAATACAACAAAATATTTTGTCATAAGGAACCACGCAATTATTTAATTATAAAATTCATAAGTTATTACATATTTATTTATATCTTTTGAAATATCTACAGTCCAAAACACCCTCTCTCTCTCTCTCTCTCTCTCTCTCTCTCTCTCTCTCTATATTACCTTTTTTTAATAATGAGTATCTATAGGAGATAATTACCTAATCAATCTCAAACTTATTGTGCAAATGTCAATTCAGTCATAAACTTTAATTTTTTTTTTTTCAATTTAGTTCAAAAGCTTTATGCCAAGTTCCAAGGTAGTCCTCCCAGTCAATTTTCATTAAAAATCACTCACATGGTAGTCTAGTTATTGTCGGCCATCATTTATGGCACATTGTACATCAGTGGTTTCCTAAGAAAGTTGGCTGAAAAGACTCGATTGGAATTTTGGGCAAAAATTTATGACTAAATTGACAAATTATGAAAGTTTAGGACTAGATTAGCATATGATCAATTAGATCGGGACTGGTCGGACAATTTCCTTAGGTATTGTTAAGCTCTTCTAAGAACTATATATAGAATTATGTTAAAGTGATCTTCAAAACTGATTTGCTAAAGTGCAAAATAGAATTGTATACAAACAAACAAATATGCTTAACAAGAAGAAACATTCTAAAGTGCAAAATAGAATTCATAAACAATATATGCTTAAGAATTAGGGACTTGTTAAAGTGACTATCAGGATCAATATGCTTTTAGATTGTGTTTTCTTTTAGATAAATAGATAATAGGATGACAATTAAAAAGAAAAAGATAAATAAATATAATTTGCGTTTCTAGTAGGATTAGTTTTAGTTTTTTTTTTTTTTTTTTAATATGGATATCTTTGTCTTTTAATATCGTTAGAAAAAAAATTTAGTAGAGAATTCTCTTTAGCCGAAATTAGACTTTGCCTTTAATTGTTATCTCACAAAGATTCATGTCCCGAGGCTTAATAACAAGATAGTATATATTCTCTACCTAATTCGTATTGGGTTACTTTACCACATTTTATACTCTTGTTATTTCATCATGTTTGAGTGACGTGAGGCTTTAATTTTACATTACAGAGGTTCGTGTCTGGGGGCTTAATAACAAGATCATGTAATAATCTTTGCGCAACTCATATTGGGTTTACTTTTCCTTACTTTACTCTTACCTGTCTTTCATTATCCTTTCAATGTGTTGTTTTGAATTCCTTATATGGTTTATGCTTTGATTTCTTTAGCTTCTTTCAGCGAGTATGACCCACTTTAGGAACAAATGAAATTAAATAATTGTGCAAGAACACTTAGTGGAAAGAATCTTAGGATTCCATAATTTGACACATGAACCAACTTATAGGCAAACAAATCAAGTTTAGGTATGGAAATGGCAATAATTAGACGATTAGTATGATCCGGTCCTTAAAGTCTTTGATTCGCAGATAATAGAACCTTCTTTCACGTTCTACTTAGCTCTTAGCTCTTAGCCAATCCCAACATGTTTATGGCTACTCTCTTACATGATACAATCCCATCTCTCAATCAATTGAATTAGAATTTTCCAACGTCACACGGATAAGAGTTTGGGAAAATCTATGTAGAGTGAGATCAAGTAAACCTCGACTAGAGGTAATGCTACCTCCCGCTCAACAATCCACTAAACCTGCTCCCCTTCGGGAAGACTACACTTGGGAAGGTCATGACAAATCTCAAGGGAGTTTTATCATATGTATAAATGTTTTCCTAATTAAATGAATTTAATTAAATGAATTTAATTAAATGACTCAGCTTGTCTATCATCTAAATACAATGAGGATGCTCAATAGCAAAAAACATGTTATGTGTCCAGGTCAATCACAAATTTTGCAATGGTGATTCTTATGTGAGATTAAAAAAAGAAAAATCAAATTGTGAGGTGCTCTCAATATAAGCAAGAAAGTCGCCTAGTAAAAGATCTTACAATACATTTGATTTTTTTTTTCGAGTAGAGAATATTACTGCACTGCATTTTCCGGAAAGAGTTGGTAATCCATCTCTTTCTTATCACTAAAAACACAATCGACATAATCACGGAGAATTTTCCTAAAAAGTCTACAAGGACTCACTTTTATAGTAGTGTGTGTGCTCTTAAAGGGCAACTGTTGGCCTCGGAGAATTTACACATAAACAATATCAAACAGACGTGGAGCCATCCATATTAATCGCGACTTTATCTTATTCAAGTGTTTTGATATATGACATTTAGTAGCACAAGAAGTCATCATGGGAAAAGTACTAATCCTAAACCTATCACAATGGTATCAATTCAATCCTAAACATTTTAACTATATCAATTGAATTCTAAACCTTTTGACATTGGTACTAATTAAGTTCATTTGGCCAAGTAATGCTGGAAATTGCTGATTTAGATACTAGTCATCCTACATGGCATGAGTGGCACTAACGCAAACATTTTTATATATTTTAATTATTTTGTCGAATGTTTCATTATTTTTTTTCTTTTTTCTTTCCTTCTCTTTCCCTTATTTTCTTTTTCCCCTTTTTTTTTTTTCTTTTTCCTTTCTTCTTATGTTCCTTCCCCGCCTCCGATTGGTGGAGGTCACTGGCTGCGAGTGAGGGTGAGAACTGGGATGCCCTCGCCAGCCATAGGCAAGATCGGGCATTGTCGGCCTTTGGCGACGGGTGGCGAGGGCTGGCGAGCACTAGGAAGCCCTCATCAGCTAGAGAGGGGACCTGGAGGTAAGGGCGGCCTCATCTAGGCGAGGTTGCATGAGAGGGCTTCCTAGTGCTCGCCAGCCTTAGGCAAGGGCTAGGTGAGGGTCCCCCTTGATGAATCTAGCGAGGGGCAGCCTTGCCCAACCCTCGATGGCCCTCACTAAAGGTTGGCGACGATCGATCTCGCCTATGGCTAGCAAGGGCATCCCGATCCTTGGCCTCACCAATAGCCAACAACCTCTACCGATTGAAGGAGGGGGGAGGAAGATAAGGAAAAAAGAAAGAAAAATAAGAAAGGCAAAAAAGAAACAAAGGAAAAGAGAAGGGAAAAAAGAGAATGAAATATGGAAAAATTAATTAAAAAAATGTGAAAAAATAATAAAAAAATTATATAAAATGTCCACATCTGCCTCAGTCATGTCATGTATGACGACTTACATTCATAGCAACAATTTCTAACGTAAATTGATCGAATTGAGTCAATTAGTACCAATGTGAAAAGGTCTAGAACTAAATTTGGTCTAATTAAAATGTCTAGAACTAAAAGAATACAAATGCGATAAATTTATGATTTTTTTAAATACTTTTTCCAAGTCCTCCTAGTTTACCATGCGTTGCACGAATACATTTGATACTATCTGGACTTTAGTTAGACCGAAGTCAGGGAAACATCCATCGGGCACCAATTAGAACTTCTATTGCTGAATGCTAACATTGTCTAATCAACTAGGTATTGCAACGGTGGCATACGCATTTCAAATTCTAATTGTCACCGTGTCGATTCACCCAAGCGTTCACGTGCAGTGTCGATGAAAATATTATTATAATAAGAAATAATAAAGTGTCTTTCAACGTATTTTCTTAAGTACTCTGCGAATTTCAAGCGTCCACATGTGCTTCTGCCTTGGTGTGTGGTCCACATTAAAATTGAGTTGATGGCAGAGTGTATAAAGTACATGTCACGTGGGTGGAGCCGTCCTTATTTGTTCTCTTGTCCGGGGTTACAGTTTATATAAAGCAAAATGCAGGAAATCATCCATTCCGATATTGGGTAATACTTTTGAAAAACTCTAAATTAATACAAGTGTGATAAAATCACTTCAAATTAATTTTAAAATTATGAAAAATTTCAAATTAATATATTTATGATATCATAAAAAATTACAAATTAATATATTTGTGATAAATTTATCGTAAATTAATTTATTCAATTTGTCAAAAACTCTAAAATGATACATTTGTGACAAATATACCTTCCGTTAAACTAAATTAATACCACAAAAAATCACAAAAATTATAACTATGGCAAACAGAGAGTAAAATCGCAAATTGATATATTAATCAACTGTCACATATTATTCAACTTAATAATTTGATAACAAAATTTAATAGAAATTACCATAGAGTAAATTCATCACAAGTGTATCGGTTTAGGGTAAATTTATCAAAGACATATTAATTTGGAGTTCAATTTTGATAAATTTATCACAAGTGTATTAATTTGGGTTTTTCATAATATTAATTATTCTTTATTATATATAGATACATAGGTGCAAGCCACCTATTTCTATGACTCGGTTGTTTAAAATGTCCACAGCGGTCATTTTCTATTGTTATTTTTGCCTGGTGATGACTTTAAGCTGTCCGATCTCTGAGGAATAGATTGGGATTTAGTTCAGGCGAACTCCATAGTTTGTTAGATTGCTTGTTCTGAATCTCGACCATTGATGATAAAATCTTCCAGTAAAAAGTCACTTGTGTTTTTTCTCCATTGATTGCTCTTCGGCGATCTTCTTTGCACTCAAATCTCTTCCGATCGTCTTCTTGCTTTTTGTTTCTCGTAAAAGAAAAATCAAAGAAAAATGTTGATCGATCCTGCTGTTGCAATTGTATGGGATGTCTTGAAGATGGTAGTCGTTCCCATCAAGCGTCAATTCGGATACGTGATATCCTCCAAGAGCTACGCTCAGAATCTTCAGAAGGAAGTCGGGAAGCTGGCGTACGAGGCTGAGAGGATCCACAATGCTGCCGAAGTGGCCAGAAACAATCTTCAAAATGTCTACAGTCACGTCATGGAGTGGGAGGCAAGTGCTGAGCAGGCCTTGAAGGAGGCACGAGACCTGTTGGGCGACTTTGAAGAGTCGAGCAAGACTTGCTGCCACGGGACTCTTCCCGATCCCTGTTGCCACTATCAGTTCAGCAGGAAGGCCAAGGACAAGATCAAGGACATTCAGCAACTCGCCCAAGAAGGCAGTGTGTTCAGGGACATCTCCTTCAGCGATCCTGCTCCGGGAAATGTCGCTGCCCCAACTCCGGCTACGAGAGAAGGCACAGATGCCGTCCAGTCGACCACTATGATGGCCTCCGCTTCTTGTGCCTCGGCGTCAATTAAGCTGAGGGATGATGGCATCTTTGAATCTAGAGCTTCGATCATACAGGACATCATAGACGCTCTTGCCAATAACAGCAATAGTGTGGTCGGAGTTCACGGGATGGGCGGGGTCGGCAAGTCCACCCTTTTGGTGGATGCTGAAAAGAGAATAAGGGAAAAGACCTTGTTCGATTTGGTCGCGAAGGCCGACGTGTCGGCAAATCCAGACATCAAGAGGATTCAAGGAGAGATTGCGCACGAATTGAGCCTAGATTTCAAGAACGAAGAGTTTGTCAGCGTGCGAGCGAAGCTTCTATGCAAGAGGTTGGAAGCTGATGTGAAGAAAAAAAACGTCCTCATAATACTGGACAACCTATGGGAACGGCTCGACTTGAAATCAGTCGGCATTCCTTGCGGACATGACAACAAAGTCGTAGGATGCAAGTTGTTATTGACGTCGAGAGATCGAAATGTTTTGCAAAGGGAAATGGGCTGCGACAAGGAATTCCCACTTGATAGGCTGGAGGAGAATGAGGCAAGAACATTGTTTGAGAGCATGGTGGGAGACAAAGTTCACAAGAACGAGTTCAGACCCTTGGTGGATGAAGCACTCCGCAAGTGCGCACGTTTGCCTTTGCTAATTGTCACAGTGGCGAAACATTTCAAATATGCTGGTTTATCTGAATGGAGGGATGCTTTGAATCAAATCGAGCGGTGTTCAAACGAAGGAATAAGTGCAGTGATAAATAAGATGTTGCAATTAAGTTATGATCATTTAGAAAGTGAGGAGGCAAAAAGTTTGTTACAACTCTGCGTTGCTTATGGCGTCTCTAAGCCCTCTCTTGAAAACTTGGTGAGGTATGGCTATGGTTTGGGGATATTTCAAAAAGATAGCAGCATGAATGAAGCTAGGGATAGGTTGAGCACACATATCCACACTCTTCAAGCCTCATCCCTATTGTTAGACAATGGAGGCGCAGATGGGTTCAAGATACATGACTTGGTTCATGACTTTGTTGCCCAGTTCATTTTAAGAGATCGCCCTCTTCTCGTGTTGAAAGATAAAGATATCTTGGCAACACAATTGCAAAATGAGAGGCTCAAAAGTTGTTCGGCGATATGCTTTCCCTATATAGACATAAAGGAGCTTCCCAAAGAGTTAGATTGCCCCGAATTGCGCATATTTTTGCTTTTCATCAACAACAAATCTCTTGAGATTCCAGATTCATTTTTCAACTCTATGAAGAAACTTGCGGTCTTAAATCTTACTAGCATTCGTCTCACTCGTTCATTGACGTCATTTCAGCTCTCAGAGAACTTACATACTTTGTGTCTTCAGCATTGTTTCCTAGAGGATGTGGCCATTCTTAGCAAGTTAAAAGGATTACAAGTTCTCAGCGTTGTGAACTCCAATTTTCAACGATTGCCGAAAGAAATTGGGCAACTAACGGAGCTGAGGTTGTTGGACTTGAACCATTGTTCACATATTCAGATAATTGAACCAGGTGTGCTTGAAAGATTGATCAAATTGGAGGAATTGTATATGGAGAATAGCTTTGATCAATGGAATGCCATTGAGCAAACTCAACCAACCAATGCCAGTCTGATTGAGTTGAATTGCTTGAAAAATCTTTGCACTCTACATATCTCCATTCCCGATCCAAGTATGCTCCCAGAGGACCTAGATGTCGAGAAATTGACCAAGTACAAAATCCGAATAGGTAATGCAATCCTGAGAAAGCACAAAGGATCAAGGGTTTTGGACCTCAAGTTGGATCTAATAAACGATGTTCTTCGAAAAGGATGCATACAAAGTATCTTAAGCAAAACCGATGATTTGTTTTTGGACAAGTTGAGCAAAGGTGAGCAAAGTATTTGTGCATTATCTCCGCAAGCTTTTCCAAAATTAAAGCATTTATTGGTCCAAAACAGTCACTCTGTCCATTACATCCTTCGATGGTGTTCTCTTAGTTTTTTTGAGATGTTGGAGTCGTTACTTCTTGAGAATCTTGTCAACTTGAAGAAGATATGCTATAGCCATATTTCCTCCCTTAAGTCCTTTAGTACATTAAAAGTAATTCAAGTCAAAAGTTGTGACAAGATGGAAGTTTTGTTTCCTCTTTCATTACTGAGAGGACTTCCACAACTAGAAGAGGTCAAAGTTGTAGGTTGCAAGTTAATGCGCAGTATTGTAGAAGCTAATGATTGTGGCAAAGTGGTGTTGTGTAATTTGCACGCATTGGAATTGCGTCACTTGCCAAATATCAAGAACTTTTTCACTGCCAGAACAACTCCTTCGAGTAGTACATTAGATGATCAAGTTGGCACTCAAGTTGCATTCTTCAATGGGCAACAGGTAAGTTTCTATCAAAAGAATATTATATGTATTACTTTTTCCTACCTTTGCTAATTAGATGCTACGTATATTATGATGCTTATTTGTTTTGTTATTTTCAGTTCTTTTTTTTTTCCTAATTACCTTATTCGTTAATGCCTTCTTTGCAATTAGATAAAGCAATCTTTTGTTCTCTTCATTGTATTCAAATCCAACTAATTGTATGAAATCCATGTAAATTTAGTTTTGTGATCGGTTCTAAGTTATTTTTTATTTACATGCTGCAAGTATATCTATATCAATAGGGTTTCATAAAGCAAAACTTAAGGGAATTTTAGCACTAAAGTAATTCCATAAGTAATTCTTATCCTTATGATGTGGATTCTATTGAATTTACTCATTAGACTTTGTTATTATCCACAAAATGTATGATATAGGAGACTCTTAAAAACCAATAAGAAGAATGGGAAGGAGGACTGGGTTTTTAAATAAAAGCAACTATGCTAATCTAATTGATGCATGTGTTTTGTGTATCATGTTTAAATAAGCAGTTAGTCATTGCATAGAACCCATAATTATGAAAGTACAGAGATTTTTGCATGTTCACGAATGCATATTATATACATAGATATCTTTTTATGTACTTTGGACATCACAAACGCAAATCCATAATTTGTGTTTAATATACTATTAAATTGGACGTTGATAATGATTTACTAACGTTAAAGAGAAGTTAGTAAACTAAGAATGATCAATTGCCCAGTAAGAAAATTGCTGCCAAGTGGAGCCTTTTAGTTGACTAGATAAGATTGCCCTCTCATAGTGGCGCAATTATCACTGGGGCCCAAGACTCAAACAAAAGAATAGCGTTCCCGTCAGTAAAAAGTCACGGAAATTTAAGTTATGGGTCCCACACGCTAGTGTCTGACTTACCTTCTTCCCCTGCTCTAAGCTTCCATGGAGAGAGCACTTTCAAAGATACTGGAACTACATTGGGGAAATTTTACAAAAAGCCTTTGCAGTGTTGCTTCTTCTTCTTCTTCTCCTCCTTTTTCTTTTTTTCCCTAACATCGTAATCTTGTATATTATATCCTTTTGGTATAATCTTTACACCGAGTTTAAAGAAGATGACAAATCATTCGAGTTCAACAAGGGGGAGCAATTACAAAGTTGATAAAGTAGCTCATCACAACAATAATTAATTGCGGTAAATTGAAATTGAGGGTGATTATTTGTAGTATGTTAAATTCTAGACTAGTAGGTGGAACTGTAGTTAACAGTTTAACCAGCTTTAGTGATAACATTTCATAGGAGATCCTTTTGGTATAATATCTACACCAAGTTTAGAGAAGATGATAAATCCTGCGAGTTCAAAAAGAGGAGCAATTACAGGTGAAAAATCCTTTGTTATTTGTTTTAATCAATGAAAATGATGTTAGTCTATCATAGATATATTTTATGGTCCTATCTGGACTTCTACGGATAGTAATTTACTATGATGAAAGAGAAACAGTAAACTAAAAAATAAACAATTGCCCAATTAAAGAAAGCTAATGGCTATAATTTATATGGAGGAAATCTGCTGTAAATAGAGTTTTATTTGACTAGACAAGATTGCTCTTTTATAATGGTGCGAGCCCAAGGCTCATGCCATACGTTAGTTTCCCTTTAATAAAGAGCCATGGAAATATAAGTGGTGGGTCCCACAAGGTCGCGATGTCAAAGTGTGATTTTTCTTCAACCCATGCTAAGAGCTTGCTTTAAAAAATAATGGAGCTAGGTCAGGAAATTTTGCAACGACCCTTTGACCCTCTGCTTTTTTTCTTTTTCTTTTTTTTTTTGTAGTTTTTGGGGCTTTTTATCTTTCTAGGATTCTAATTCTTCATAAAAGAGTTACTCTTGCCTAAGTACTTATTTTTATTTGTATTTTTTGGGTAAAACCTACATATGCAAAGATCTATGGGGTTATAATGAAATGCTTATTAAACCTATAATAAATCTCCTCCGATATTATAAAGCACTAGCAGCCTCCAAAAGTAGTAATCTAGGGTTAGCTTGTTGGGGATGAGAATAGTCTAATGAACAAAATACAAAAAAGTTAAAAACTTGTTGTATGGGTTGGAGCGAGGGTGACGGCGAGATAAATGGGAGACTATGAGCAACTTGGCAGAAGAAGGATTCTCTAGAGTCATATAGCAATGAACTTTCGGGGGAAAAAAGAACAAAAAGAAAATAAAGCTTTCCATCATCATTAGGGACACTGGATCCCCTCACCTCTAATGTTATGGTTTCAGACATGTTGATTGTGGATTTAGACTCACCGCAAGGAAATTATGACAACAAGTATGATTAATTAAGATAGGCTACATATGCCTCTGAATTTAAAGGGACACTCGAGATAATTTATGAAGAATAGGGAAAAAGAAGTCTAGTACTCAGTTATTGCAATATCGCAACTGCTGAAATGTCCAATTTCAGGTTATTTTGTGGGGAAATTAGTCCCATTGTGCCTAATAAATTCAGAGATATTGAAGACATCTAAGTCGGAAAAGACCAAGAAATTCCCGTCTTGTAAGTTTATATCAAGAAGGAGACGATTTCAGTGTGTGACCAGTCCTCTTGACCTTACGACCGCAAAAAAAATTAAAAAAAAAAGAGTCCTCCTGACCTAAGTGAATGAGGAATGATGTCATGTTCAGCTATCAACTCTCTCTGGCCATAAGTCTTTTTCATATGCCACCGTTTGCCCAATGTTTATTTTTTGAGTTGGGCTCCTAACAAGATGATATATAGATATAGAAGGCCCAATCTCGCCGGGACTCATGGGACATGAGCTGTATACATCTCCATCTAATCGATATAATTTGACAATTAGATAAATACTTCTTGTATCAACAGATTGTCATTAGTAACCAAAACGAGTGCTAATTCTCGATCATTGAAATTCCTGATTTTGCTAGTAAAATGCAAACAAAATCTAATCGTGACAGCATCCCTTGTTATATCGTAAATAAAAGGTAAAGTTGATCAGTTGTCTTTTGAGGTTGTAAATTAGCTTTTGTTTATCATAGATTTCCGTACATGCAAAAACTATCCTAAAGGTTGTACATTATCTTGCTTGTAAATTTCTTTCGCCAACCATTTATAATACCTGCTATATAGACGGTCCTTTGTAATTTTAAATTTTGATGGGTTTGTTTGTCAGATTTCAATCCCATCCTTGGAGTCCTTGAAAATGGAAGGACTTCCCAATATGAAAGAGATATGGAGTGATGACTCTCCACTGGAGCTTAGCAATCTGCAATTTGTTGAAGTGGTGCGATGCAAATCTCTCTCGAAGGTTATCAACTCCAAGTTGTTGGTAGAACTACACAAGTTGCATAGTTTATGTATAAGAGATTGCAATTTAGTGCAAGAAATTTTTGACCTTGATGAACCAAGTGGCAATGGAAATGTTAAGACTTTGTATGAGTTAACCACCTTGAAATTAGTCAATTTGCGGAGCTTGAGGTGCATATGGAACAAGAACCCTTATGGAATAGTGAGTTTCCATAATTTAAATAAGTTAGAGGTGGATTGCTGCAACAATCTCAGGTTTATGTTTTTCCCATCCATGGTTAACTCTCTTGTACAATTGAGAGATCTAAGGGTACAACGTGTGAAGAAGATGGAGGCAATCATTATGGAGGAAGAAGGGTTGGGATTGGAAGCACCAGAAACTCCGACATTTCCCATGTTAACCAACTTAACCTTAACTTCTTTGGAAAGTTTGAAGTGCTTCTCTCTCGAAAAGTGTAAGATTGATTTTTATTTTTATTTTTTCAATTTTGAAGATCTTCTTGTAGATAGATTCATCCCTATAACATTCTTTAAATCCAATAAAAAACTAATGACAGGTTCACGAGAAACTCGGACTCAGGATTGTGTCAAATCAAACTTTGCCGCACTCTTCAATCAAGAGGTATGTGATTAACTTTCACATTAAAATATTAAATATAATGAAAGTATTAAATATGTAGGAGACAAAATACAGCAAAATCTCAACCCGTAGTTAGAAGCATCATGCCAAGATGTTGTTGATACTCGAGCATGTGAAATGGCAATTGAGATACGATGGATTGTAACATTCATAATATGAAAAATTAATCATTTTGATTGATAAACTTTTGTCATCTCAATATCCGACTTAGAAGAGATACTCAAGTGCTATGTAATTGAAAAACTTTTGAATGCAAAGTTAATAAATTTAGCTCATCACAATACAATTAATGGCATTCAATTGAAATTGAGGGCAGTTATTTATAGTATATTAAATTCTAGACCAGTAGGTGGAAACGTAGTTAACTGTTTAACTAGCTTTAGTGATAACATTTAATAGAAGATCCTTTTGGTATAATCTTTACAACAAGGTTAAAGAAGATAACAAATCATTCGAGTTTAAAAAGGGGAGCAATTACGTGTGAAAAATGATTTGTTATTTGTTATTATCAATGAAAGTGATGTTACGCTGTCATAGATAAATTATATGGCCTTTATCTGCACTTCTACGAGACTAATCCCATATGCAACATCAATCATTGAATTTAAAATAAAAAACTTTCCACTTGTTAAATTGATCATTGATAGTAATTTACTAACATGAAAGAAAATTAGTAAACTACGGATAAACAATGCCCCTAATTCGGGAAAGCTCACGGCTGTATTTTATATGGGGGAAGACTGTTGCAAGTGGAGGGTTTTATTTGGCTAGACAAGATTGCTCTTTATAGTGGCATGGCCCAAGACTCATGTTATACGTTAGTTTCTCCGTTAATAAAGAGCGGTGAAGACGGTGGGTCCCACAAGTTTGTGATATCAGAGTGACTTTTCTTCAACCCATGCCCTGAGCTCCTGTGGAGAGAGCTGGCTTCCAAATAATAATGGAACTAGATGGGGAGGCCTTTGTGGCCTTTTTTTTTTTCTTGTTTTCGGTAGTCTTTGGGGCTTTTTAACTTTCTAGGATTCTAAATCTTTATGAAAGAGTTACTCCTGCTTTAGTACTTCTTAATATTTTTATTTTTTCTGTAAAACCTACGTATGCAAAGATCTATGGGTTTATAAAATGCTTCTTAAACCTATAATAAATCTCCTCCGACATTATAAAGCAGTGGCAGCCTACAAAAGTAGTAGTCTAAGGTTGGTTTGTCGAGGATGACAATAGTATAATGAACAAAACACAAAAAAGTTAAAAACTTGTTGTACGGGTGGGAGCGAGGGTGATGGCAATATAAATGGGAGATTGCGAGCAACTTGGCAGATGAAGGATTTTCTAGAGTTATATAGCAATGGACTTTTGGGGAAAAAAAAAGAAGAAAAAGAAAATAAAGCTTTCCATTGTGATCAGGGACAGCCGGATCCCTTCACCTCAAATGTTATGGTTTCAGACATTTTGACTGTGGATTTAGACTCACCTTAAGGAAATTATGGCAACAAGGATAATTAATTAGGATAGGTTACATATGCCTCTGAATTTAAAGGGACAATTGAGATAATTTATGAAAAATAAGGAAAAAGAAGTCCAGTACTCAGTTATGCAATATCACAACTGCTAACATGTCCAATTTCAGGTTATTTTGTGGCAAAATTAGTCGCATTTTGCCTAATAAATTCGAAGAAATTGAAGACATCTAAGAAGGAAAAGACAAAGAAATGGCCGTCCTGTAGGATTATATCAAGAAGCAGACAGTTTCAGTGTGTGACAAGTCCTCTTGACCTTATGACCCACAAAAAAAAAAAAAAAAAAAAAGTCCTCCTGACCTAGATGGATGGGGAATTATGTCATGTTCGGCTATCAACTCTCTCTGGCCATAAGTCTTTTTCATATATCATCATTTGCCCAAGGTTTATTTTTTAAGTTGGGCTCATAACAAGATGCTATATAGATATAGAAGGCCCAATATCGCCGAGACTAATGGGACATGAGCTGTACATATCTCCATCTAATCGATATAATTTGCCAATTAGATAGATATTACATTTATTAATTGATTGTCATTTTTAAACGGAACGAGTGCTAATTCTTGATGGTTGCAATTCCTGATATTGCTAGTAAAATGCAAACAAAATCTACTCGTAGTAGCATTTCTTGTTATATTGTAAATAAAAAAGATAAAGTTCATTTGTTCTCTTTTAGGGTCATAAAATTCTTTTTTGGATTGGAAATTAGCCGTCGTTTGTTATAGATTTCCGTACATGCAAAACTTATCCTAAAGGTTGTACATATCTTGCTTGTGAATTTCCTTTGACGTCCATTTATAATACTCGTTATATTGCGTAAATTTCTGACTGTCCTTCATATGTGTAAATGCTATTGTTGATGGATTTGTTCATTAGATTTCAATCCCATCCTTGGAGTCCTTGACAATGGAAGAACTTCCCAATCTAAAAGAAATATGGAGCAATCAATCTCTATTGGGGCTGAGCAATCTTCGATCTCTTAAAGTGGTGTGGTGCAAATCTTTGTCAAAGGTTATTAGCTTTGAGTCGCTGGTAAAACTACAAAAGTTACACACTTTAAGCATATATAATTGCCATTTGGTGCAAGAAATTTTCAATCTTGACAGACCAAGCGCTAGTGGAGATGTTGAGACTCTGTCTGAGTTGACCACCTTTGATTTAAGGGGATTGGGGAGCTTGAGGTGCATATGGAACAGGAATCCTTGTGGAATAGTGAGTTTTCATAATTTAAAGAAGTTGGAGGTGCATGACTGTCCCAACCTTAGGTTTATGTTTTTCCCAACCATGGTTAAATCTCTCGAACACGTGAGAGATCTAATAGTACGACGTTGCAAGAAAATGGAAGCAATCATTATGGAGGAAGAAGGGTTGGGATTGGAAACATCAAAAATTTTGGCATTCCCGATGTTAACCAACTTAAAGTTACAACATTTGGAAAGTTTGATGTGCTTCTCTTGTGGAAAGCGTAAGATTGATTTATTTTGTTCTCCTCACTAAAGATCTTCATGTACATAGATTCATCCTTGCAATGCTAATGGTGACATTCTTTTCATCCAATGAAAAATCGATGACAGGTTCACGAGAAACTCGAAGTCAAGACCGTATCAAATCAAGCTCCAATGCACTCTTCGGTCGACAGGTACATGATTAACAATATGTCAAAATGTCAAATATAACAGAAGTATCAAATATGCATGAGATAAAGCATAGCCAAAATATTTTAAAAGAAAATGAGTAGCGTGCAAGCATTAAGTGTTCAGAGTTGCCAACATGTATGAGTTGCAATGTCTTACTTTTAATTTCTCTGAAAATAGTTTTCATAAAGATGGTTGAACATCTCTTATGCTACCTGCACAAAGCATGAATGGGAAGTACAATTGCCAAGCAGGATCCTTAAAAGCTTTCTAATATTCACAAGAAACTTAGAACGCTCATGAGCCTCACATGTACAGCCTAGACATTGCACGCATGTACATTGAAAAAGATTGAAAAAACAATTGAGAGGAAAGTGAGCAGTGAGGTTCAAGAGGCTGGAGACGAAGGGCCTTTGAGACGCTCACTTGACTTCATCTGCACTCACAAGATCTCTCTCTGTCTTCTTTTTCTTGGTCAAATGAAGCTTTACTCTCTCTTCATTGTACCAACAAAAGGAACTTGAGCTTTCCGCCGCCAAGCTGAGCAAGGCCTCTGGGGTCCAGGGCTTCAGTAATCACCCCTTTTTAGTTTTTACATGAATTGCAAGACCATTCTTGTTAAAGAAACAAAATACATTTCGCAAATCAACCATTTCAGCTTAGCTATCTGACTTGTCGAGTGAATATTGGAAGAACATTTGAGTGGAAAATGAAATAGAGTAATTTATGGGTGGGTCCGCTTTGACTAAACTAAAAGTAATATAGGACGTTTACCCAAAATGTTGTTTATGCCGCCAAAGAGGCTTCGAAAATGGGCCCTCCCCCAAGATTAACATGTCGACTTTCTTAAATAATTTTAATTTTCTATAGACAGGAAAACCTTCAATTATTTGACTCGAGTTTTTGTATAATCTGTCGTTGGTATCTAACTATTGGATCCTCTAGCATGGATAAAAGATCACTGAATTTTAAAAGGAGGATTAAATCGATTAGGTATATTGAGTTCTTTCAAGTGGGGAATGATGTAAGTAAGATTTGTTCGTTTGACCCAAACAATTCCTTTTTCTTAGCCTCACTTTATAATTGCTTTAGAGTAATATAATATTGATTTGAGGCATTCAATATTAGATAAAATCACACCTCCTACTGTAGTGCACCTTTCAATGGATGATTGGTTGGCTTTTTAATCTCAATCTCTCCATCATTTTGTTTCTAATTGATAATATTCTTCCTCAAGCGATCCTCAGCTGCATTTTTCTTTTACCACATCAATTCAGTGACTTACAAGTTCTAACGTTAATTACCCTTTTAACGTGATTCTTGTTTCTTTAAATAGAATTTTCCTCCTCTCGAAGTGATTTAACTATTGCTACGTATACTAGCTAATTCATTACATTAGGGAAGTATTTAAATTGAAGAGAGGGAGAGATTTTATCTAATTTTGGGATATGCGGGAGACGTGATTGTATGATTATTATATGAGCATATCCAAATTACTATTTTGTCCATTGTCAAGAGAATCTGGCTAGACCAGAATTCTTAATTTTTTATTTTTCTCTAGTAATTCCAATGGCCTTCTCATCCTAGAGTCATTGATGTTAGTATGGAGATTTTTTTTACTAAACTTTTTATTTTATTTTATTATTTTTGTCCTTTTGTGCAACTTAAGAGAGAATCATCGATTCCATGAATTCATAATTTATATCTTGCCACTCATCCATATTTACATCTTGAAAATTCATGAATTTGTAATTTAACTGACTCGCCAATTTCATGAGCAAATACCTGCAGGTTGCTTTTCCTAACTTGGAGACCTTACATATCAATGACATGGATAACATCAAGATGATATGGGACAATCAAGCTATTGCAGATTCTTTCCCCAAGCTAAAATCGCTTTTTGTGGATAAATGCAATAAGTTTGTGACCGTTGTTCCTTCTTACATTCTAGGACAGCTCTTGTGCCTGGAAAGTTTAACTGTAGAAGCATGTGCTTCACTTGAAGTTGTTTTCGAACTTCAGCCACCAAATCCTCTAGATGGACATCATGTTGCTCTTTTGTTAAAAGAGTTGATACTATCAAATTTACCAAAGCTAAAGTGTTTATGGGATAAGGAAATACACCGTCAAGTTAAATTTCAATGTCTGCGTTCTATCAGTGTTTTCGAATGCAAGAGCCTCACCTCCCTATTTCCAGCCTCAGTGGCCAGAGATCTAATCCAACTTGAGAAGTTGGATATCTATGAATGTGGCATTGTGGAACTCATTGAGAAGGAAGAAGGACCAGTTCCCAAGTTTGATTTCCCAAAGCTAACCTCCCTCAAGCTTGAGCTTCTTATAGAGTTGAAGTGCATCTACACCGGAAGACATGCTTTACAGTGGCCAGCATTGAAGACCTTGGAGATCCTTGACTGTAACAAAGTGGAGATACTTGCTTCGCAACCTAAGAATGAGATGCCACTTCATAAGCACCCTCTCTTCTTCATAGAAAAGGTACGATGCAAGATTATTTGTTTTGCTTCAATGGTGAATATTTGAACTAATGATTAAGCCAAGCATCTCATACAAGTAGCTTTTACATACGAAGATATAAACTGTACAACTCTCCTTGAATCCATAGAAATATTACAAGAAACATCATATGTTCTTCGAGTATTGAGCGAACATTCTTGTCAATGTTCGGCGTAAAAAATGCATACTCGTTGATCCCCTTAAAAAAAAAAAAGGCTAATTCCAATTTTTTAGCTCCCTCTTAAGTGCCACAAAGATCGGAAACACGTGGTATGTGGGGTGATTTTACCATGGCACAAGTGTGTTGTCTAATTTGAACCCTATAAAGAGTGTTGATCTTATGCTAACAATGAAAAAAGGAGACATTATTGTTGATGTTAAAAACTGAAATTAATGTAATTGATGCAAAAGTTATTTTCACAAGGGATATATCTTTAGAAATGAAAATTTAAGGAGTTAATCAAGTTCAAATATGGATACAAGTAAAATATATATTATTAGCAATAATGTTTGTTTCATGAAGGCACGTATCTTTCCATTGAATCACATGAGACTCAACATTTTAAAATGTAGTTATTGTGCTCGATATGTAGGATCTATATCATAATCCATGAATACTCTTTTAGCTAAGCTAGCTTTAGCTTCTAATCTGACTATTTTCTCAGGGTGCATTCTCTAGCCTTCAAGAGTTAAAATTGGATTTATCCGAACGGATGGAGATATGGCATAGGCATTTTCATGATGGAGAATTCTTCAACAAGCTTAGATTTCTTGAGCTCCGTCATCTCTCCCAGGAGTCTTCAATATCCACATCATGTTTTGTTGAGAGTTTACCCAACTTGGAAGAGCTAGTTGTATGTGAATCTTATCTTGAAGACCCATGTAGCATTAAAGAAGCCATAGAAGGCACAAGTCATGAACTAAAAGTGATATTACCCTTTTCAAGATATATTCGACATCTGCAAACTCTAGATGTGTCACTTTGCGATGGGTTATCAAATATGTTCACACCGACAATAGCTGAAAATTTGGTGGCACTCACAAAATTGAAGTTAAGTAATTGTAGAATATTGACAGAAGTCATTAGCGATGAGGAAGGTGGGGAGGGGCATGTAGTGGCTTTCAATCAATTGAAGTATATGGAGCTTGACAGGTTGGCTAGGTTGAGATGTTTCAGCTCAGGTGGATACACTTTGATGTTCCCTCTCTTGGAAGATATCATTGTGAATAGATGTCCCAAGATGAAGGTCTTCTTCGAGGGACCAATGGAGGTGCCAAGGCTGGAGAGAGTACAAACAAGTTTGAATGAAAGGTATGGAGCAACAAAGTACCAATATTTTGGGAAGGGAAACCTCAACACAACCATCCAAAATATGTTTCAAGAAATGGTATGCTTCAATTACTAAATTATGTGCAATTTGATTTTTTTTCAATCACCAATGAAGTACTTGCTTCTTTTTTTTTTTGCTAACTAGATTTTTACATTTAATGATGCATTTTCTAATAGGCTACATCTGCTCGGACTAAGTTTATGAGGTTGTTTGAGTTCCCGGAGCTGATTGGAAAATGGCATAGTGAACTTAATCCCTTCACATCATCTTGGCAATTAAAATCACTAGTGGTAGATAAATGTCCATCATTTATTAACGCTATTCCATCCAGTTTGATGCTTGTTTTAGAGAGAATGACAAGCTTGCAAGTGCATGATTGTGAGGCTCTAGAAGAAATATTCGATCTTGAAGGGCTTGAAGCTATGGATTGCACTCAAGTGCTGCCTCAGCTACTGTATCTGTACTTGGTCAATCTACCAAAGTTGAGGCAACTATGGAACAAAGATCTCCAAGGAACGATGTGCTTTAATTCTCTACACTGTCTTAGCCTTTATAAATGCAGCAATTTAAGACATGCTTTTGTTCCATCAATGGCTCAGTGCCTTCCCAATCTATGGAAGATGGAAATAAAAGAGTGTGATCAAATGAAAGGAGTGATCGTAGACGAAGAAGGGCAGGGAAGCACAGTGGAGGAGATTACATTCCCAAATCTCAAGCATATAACTCTAGAACGCTTGCCCAATTTGACTAGTTTCATGTCGTGGAAGAATCATACGCTAGAATGCCCTATTTTGTCAAATTTGAGCATTGCCCACAGCCCCAAGATAAGAAGTCTAACTTGGCAATCTTCGATGGAGATTGATAATGGCACCCCTTCACTTTTCACTCCACAGGTTAGTCTCTCAAACAAATGCATTTTGGGCATTTCATTTGAACATATTCGTTCGTGTATAATTGGACAATGCATGTCATGTAGACAAAAGTGCTAGATATAATTGTTTGTAAAATCAATCATCAATGCTTTGCTCAAATTTGACCGGGACTGTGTTTCATACCTAAACAAATATGACCAGAATATTTGCCTTCCCACAATAATCTAGGATCACATCCATAAAGTATTAATGCAAAAACAATTCAAACATTGATATTCATGTGTGGTTTTAAAATCATTTTATTATATAGATCTATGTACATAATCTATTAATATCTACTTAAAAGATTAAAAGTTTTCTAATCCTCAACAAATATAAGTATTAATTGTCCATCTCCATATATTTTTAGAAGTGTTATTTCTGTGAGATCATAAAATCATAGTGTGCAATACCTCAAAATTGATTACAGAGGGATTTTAAAAAAGTTATGACAATAACCATATGAAAACATTTACTTTTTGCAATTTCAATTATAAAGAATAAAACAGTAAACATAGAATAGCATTTAAAAATGGTAGGAAAATATGAAGTATCACCCACTTCATATTTTCTTGCACAAAAGCAAACTAGCGTCATTCCATTAAACATGAAGAGAAGGGAAAAGAAAACTTCATAATTATAAAAGCCTAGTTCACAAATTGCTAAACTATTATAGCTCTTTGTACCATAATCATCTTCCCAATCAACGAAATTGAGGGAATTAGAGAGAATTCTCTTTTAATTGGAGTGCTCTAAACTTCAATAATGATCAGTACAATCAACTTTTTTATTATCTTTTTTATATCTTAATAATCACCAATGCTTGATTGCGTCTTGATGATAGAATAAGTAAAAAAAAAAGGCCAACATGCATAAAGTTGTTCATCTTCTTTGTTTGTAAATCACACTTGAATTTCTATACTCCAAACCTATCAAATTACCAACCCGTATTAAACAACAAATATTAACTCTGAATTATCACATTGAGTGATAATTAGTGTGATACTGTGCACAATCTATGTTTGGCAAGAGAAAATGCAAATTGCTTTTTCCAGAAAAGAAATGGCCAAAAAAAGGAAAAAAATAAAAGAGAAAAAAGGACAGTTGGATAATAAATAGTAGCAATTCCGTGGGTAGTTGTGACATTGCAAGTCTTATTTCATAACTAGATGACAATATTTAGTAAATGTCCTAGCTAAAATAAAAATTTAAAAAAATCGAAATAAATTATCCAATTAACAACACTACTAAAGAGAAAATATTGGGTGCATTAAATACACCATGGAGGATCTGTATTAAATCATCTGCAAATCGATATGTGGTAAAGCTCGGCCCACCTATCAGTTGAACGATAATATTTGCTCCCCCTCCCTTCAATAACGCCCCGTTTCCTCTTTCTGGTGTGGCTTTGCTCCTTCCCTCTTTCTCTCTCTCTCTCTCTTTCCTTCCTCGGTGGCCTTGGCCTCCGTTTGTTGCAGTGCACTCACTATACAAAGGAAAAAAAAGAAAAAAGAAAACAGAAAGAGGAAGAAATTAGACAAAGTCTATTTGATGATTTAGCTTCTCCCCCTCTAAAGAAATGTTCGCTCTGAGTCATTTCGTTTCACCTTGATCCTCCTCTTCGCGACAAGGGAAAAAAGAAAGTGAACCAAATCTACAGAGTCAAAGTAACTATAACTCTTCTTCCTCCCCTTCCCCCCTCATCCTCTTACCTTCTGTTTTCTTTTGGGGCGATTGACTGGGTGGTCTATCTAATGGTTGAATCGGAAGCTTCGAAATCGCTTCTCTGAAGCTCGCCTCCTCTCTGTGCACATGCTTCCATGGGTTCCGAGTGATTACGCGAACCGGAGCTTGTTAGTTAAGGTGGATCGAGGTGCATCTCTGATGCGGAAGCGATTTCGGCGTCGATTTGGTTGGGGCGTTTATTCCTGGCGAAGAAAAATTAAAAAATCTTATCTTCAGCCCTCTCTTCCTCCTCCTTCATCCACAGCCGCCTGACCTCCGCCCCTCCTCCGCTGTTGCCAACGGCGGAGTCACCGGCACCTTCATTAGGCTGACCCCTGCTATGTCTAAGTTGAGCATGGTCGACTTCCTCTGTTTTGTCCGTCTCATCATTCTACAGATCTCGAAATTTGGCCGTCCATAGCGACGGAGTTGCAGATCTGGAAGTCGACCACTGTCGCTTGCAGCCATGGACGAGCCGCTGTTGCTGGAGCCATGGTTGCAAATCTGGAAGTCCTGTCGCGAGCAACGACGGCTTATGGACTGCCATTGTCCCCTCCGTCATCGCCTGTGGTCGGCTCGTGGTCGGCCCCGTCCATGGCCGAGCCACCCCTCCATCGTCACAACTGCCCGTGGTCGTTGCCCGTCCTGATTTGGACTGGAGTCGTGCCTCCAGATCTGGTTTCGTCCATGGACGCAAGCCTAGCTCGTCCATGGCTCGCGAGGAGGCTCCCCCACAGATCTGGCGACCACTGCTTGTCCATGGCCATGAGCCTTGACGGCGAGTTTGAGATCTCGACGGCTATGGACTGCGAGATCAAACAGCAAAAGAAAAACAGAGAAACAGATGTCAGGGAAGAATGGCCATGGATGAGAGGGCCGGAGCTTGAACGTGGCCATGGACGAGCGGTGTCATGAACGGGCAGACCACAAAGACGACGGAGAGGGTTGGACGCCAAGCAATGGTCGCCTTGGACGCGGCGTCGGGAACTCCACCGGTGGCAACAGCGGAGGGAGGCGGAAAGGTTGGGCTCAATGTGGATGGAGATGGAGATGGAGAAGGAAAGTGAGGTGGATTCAGATTTTTAATATTTAGTCAATGTCCTGGCTACATAAAAAAATTAAAAATTAATAGGAATTGATCATCCAGTCAACACTTTCATTCCGTCTCATGAAGTTCTTCTCCTCATGTGAAGACTAAACGCAATAAATGACAACCTCCTCCGCCACTTCTCTTTTATGGGTCGAATCCTCAGGCACTTGAAAATGCACGATATCGACCCAAATTTGATTGTTTTGACCTTTTTTTTATTACAGATTCCATGCAAGTTTTGTTTTGTTCTTTTTTCCTGACGGAGGAATTTTTTTTTTTTTATTCTCATAATTCTGCGCAATTCTTTCTATTGTTTTATGTGAGTAGAATGTTTAATTATAACAAGTATCTACACATTTGTTTACTTTTTTAATTGTAAGAATTATCACCAATTATTTATTTATACTGTCATTTGCATGTATAAGTTATATAATACCAAGCCCCGCATTCTAAGAATATTTCAAAAAGTCATTATAATACTCAATCAACAATACTAATAAATTTGAGAAAGTATGAAAATAGTCATCTAATCTTTTGGTAGTGATAAGTTGTAATAGCGTTAATTTCATTTTAATATCAAATATGAGCCGTCATATACTAATTGATAGATTTAAGGAAGTGTGGAAAGTCAATTCTTTTTTTTTTTTTGGTGACAGGTTGTAATTGCATTAATTATATTGTAACCAAATGAAAAATATCAATACTTACTTTTCAATGAATAATTCATTGGAGGTCATGATGTAGTAAAAAAAAAAATCTTGATTTTCTCCATACAAACAAAATGCGATCAGTGGGTGCACACCCACTTTTTGCCAAGGGGTGGATCACTCGGTACACTACAGGATTCTATTTTATTTTTCCACCTCAAATTTGAATAAATATTATTTCAAGGATGTTATTAATGGTCCAATGTAAAACTAGTAATTTTTTTTTTTGAGCAAGGTAAAACTAGTAAATTGACCCAACTTGTTTTTGCTGAGATCATAACATTATGTTATTTATTCAAGTCGTTATGTTGCCCATGCCTATTAAGAAATTATTTTCTTTCAATACAAAAAATTTCCATGCATAAAAAAGAAAAAGGTTGTGAACAATTGAAGTTACTATAATTTTATTTTTTTTATATCTGGTTCGCCATATAAATTTCATGACTCTTCTCTACAGTGAATTGTATTAATTTGAAGATTCATAAGTACTGTTCGCAATTTAGTATGAATAATTAGCAGTGCTCATGGTAAATAGAGGAAATAATGTTGAGCCAAGCATTAGTTTCATCCATTCCTTATTCAATACATACACTGCTTAAGTTCTTCGCACCCACTATTCATATCCTTAGTTGACTAGCTCATCATCACCATGCCCTTGCTTTTTCTCTAATTGTTATGCATGTTCACCTTGAAGCAAACAAATCTAAAACATAACTGATCTTTGCCGACTAACATAACGGCAATTTTCAGCTTGTATCACTAAATCTAAATGTTGCTCTTTTCAATAGTTCTATCGGACTGCCTAGCAAGCTCCCTAAACTTTTTGCCAGTCTTCGTGCTTATTCATTACAAAAATACAACTTGTCATGCCTCCATGGAACCAACATTGTTTTGCAGGATCCATATTCTGTTCTTCTTCGTCTTTGTCCTCATTTAATTGCATAGAGAAACAGTTGAGTGAGCTATCATTGATGTTTAGTCAACGGCTCCATTCATGCATTAGCATAAATAGGAGGGCTCTCATTTCTCTCTCTTTCAATTTTGCATTGTAGGTTTTCTTATGCTTTAGATGCTCTTGCATCCAACTGGAAATAGCGCCTCTCTCTCTCTCTCTCTCTCTCTCTCTCTCTGTGATTGTGACATAAGAGCTACTATAAAAAAAAAAAAAAAAAAAAAAAATGAGGACTTAGGAGGAGGGGGATTAGGATGGAGTTGAAAGGTACAGAACCAGTCTTAGCAACCATTTGAACAAACCCAAGTTCCATGTGCATAAGGCCTATCAGCCTAATTCCCAGATTTTTAAGTTATCGCTATGATTTGCCGAGTAATTAAGAAAAGTCAACATTGTCTGGTCACTCCAAAATCTTATAAATGCATTTATAATTTCATGTTTGTTGCAATGCATTATCTCTAGCCTTAGTCTTCAATCAACTTGTATAAAGGCATCAATCAACCCCTCTTTATTTATGTCACTAATGAGATCTTGACTTCTCATGATTTGTGAGAATGAGGGAAAAGTCTGGAAATTTCTTCTTTAAGGTCATAACTCAATGAATCACATTCATTGTGTCATTTTTTTTCTCAATATGGCAGGTACAATTTCCTCGACTTAGGTGGATGAATCTTTCCCACATGGACAATTTAAGCAAAATATGGATTGACGGTCCTCTAGAAACTCTGACTTTTGATCGTTTATGGGAAGTGAAGGTTCTGAATTGTAAGAGCCTTGAAAATTTGTTTCCATATTGGGTGGCTACAAGTTTAACCCAACTTGGAAAACTTAAAGTGAAGTCTTGTGAGATCGAGGAAATAGTCGCTAGTGGGAATGACACTCCACGCTCCAATACTACTCAAGATCTTTTCCCAAAACTAACCTCTCTGGTGTTACATGACATGCCACGACTCAAGAGCTTTTGTCCTAACTTGCCTTTGAATTTGCCATTATTGAAGGAATTACGAGTGACTCATTGTGAAAAATTGAGCATGTTATCCTTTGTGGCATCCATGAACAGATGGGCTCAAAGAGATGATCAACAAGACCTTTCAAATCAAGAAGCACACTCTTCATTTGAGAGGGTATGATTATAGTTGCTCTCCCTTAGTTTCTACTTTGTTCCTTAAAGCAGTCACTATAATCATATCCATTGCATATCATGTCGCGTTATGATGTTATAGAAAACATGATCTCCCCTACCTATTAGTTTGTCGACAACATTAAGATATTCCTAATATCTTACGTACACTTCCATTTGTGGACATGCATAAGATATTCCATTACCTAGAGTTACAAAAAAATTTACAGTATTCTATTGATAACAGAATATATTCCTAATCTAGCCTAATGGTGCTCTTGGGCGACATCAATAAGGATTTGCCAAGAGGTCCTCTCCATTATTGACACGTGTTGCACACTTGAACTTTTCTTCTCTATTTCATTTTCTACAAACTCTAAAAAAATCAATTCAAACGATTTTTTTTTATAACAAAAATAACATTAGTACCTTAGTGCACTATTTTCTACTGTATTTTTTAATACACTAGTCGTTGTGTTATCCTGTTATAATACTATAGAAAACTAGAATCCCTTTCCTATAAGTTTGCAGACAACATAAGATATTTCTTATATCTTAAGCATACTTCTGAATTTGTGGACCCCATATGTTTTAGTGACATCTTGAGTGCATCCCGTTACATAAGATTCCAAAGAAGATAAATTTTTGTCAACAAGATAAGATATTCCTTACAAAAGATGAATTTAGTGAGTGCAGGGATCTTGAATTTAGATTCACTCTATCCACTTGACCAGACCAACCTCTACATGAGACTTTTAAAAGCTTGAGTCTTGAACACAAGGTTCTTGAGATATAATGAACTTTAAGAAGAGGACCACCTTCCATGCGAATCATCTTAATAGGTTTACCTTTTACAGCACATGATTTATTGTCAAAACTTTGTTGAATTTACTTCTCTTGTTGTGTTGGCAATTCGACAGGACTTTCCCAACTTGGAGAGACTTTTATTAGTCAATAACAATATTCAGATGATACAAGATGGAAATTTTTTGGATGACATGTTCAGTAAGCTAAAAGCACTAACACTAGCATGCTTTCATGATAAAAAGGCTGCATTTCCTTCCATATTCCTCCTAGAGAGATTTCAGAATTTACAAAGCCTTGAAGTCTTCTGTAGCTCCTTTGAAGATTTATTCCCGAACGAAGGGCTTGTTGAAGAAAGGAAACATCCGGTGCTTGAAAATTTAAGAGAACTTAAGTTAAACAAGCTACACAACTTAAAGTGTGTGTGGAGAGAAGACTCTTTAGTGTCGAAAATTCTTCAAAGCATCGAAAAATTTCAGGTTTGTGATTGTCCCTGTTTGACAACAATATTTCCAACCGAGACATCCTTCCAGAATATGACAAATTTAGTGGTGAAGAATTCCTCTGGATTGGTACATCTAGTAACGACTTCGGCAATCACAAATTTGGTACATCTCACTTATATAACTATAATAGGATGTGAAAGAATGAAAGAAGTAGTGGCAGACGATGGAAATAGAGAAGGAAAAGTGATTTCTTTTGGAAAGCTAAGATGCTTGACACTTGAACATCTGCCAAACTTAGAATGCTTCTCTTCCATCCCAAGTTGCATCTTTATGTTTCCATCCTTATGTTACATTAAAGTGGAAGAGTGTCCGAAAATGAAGACCTTTTCTAAGGGTACACTAAGCACACCAGAACTAGATGATGTGTCACTGTTCAGATACAAGTGGAAAAGGAATTGGGAGAAGGGTGATGATCTCAATACAACCATACAGAAGTTAGCAGCATAAATCAATGCACATAGAATTGGTAAGATCCAATTGACGTCATTCTCTCATCCATTTTTTTTTTCTTTAGTCTTTCGGCAGCGCCGCAACTTTTTAAAATTTTTCTTTTTGTGACTTTTCTATTATTGATTTCGTCAAATCAACATCACCGTCAACCCTATCGATGGATCTCGGCTCATCCTTAACTGAACAGTAGGAAGCAAAGCGGGTCTCTCCTTCTCCTTCTCTTCTCCTTCTTGACGCCAAAGGCTCTTTCTCCATCTTTCTTCTTCTTCTTCCTCCGTGGAGCGAAATTGGGGGAAGTCTCTGCTGCCTTCACAAAGGACGGAGCAAAAATGAAGCAGCAGGAATTGCCAGGACTGCGAGAAGCGAAGCTGCAATTAGCGGAGCGGAGCCAAGTAGATTCAACCAGACGCTGTCGTTGTCGCCGTCGTCATCGCCGGAGGTGGCACAACCGAGTCTGGACAGTTGGTCGTCCACTCACTTCATCAAAGAAGAAGAAGATCACACTCTCTCTCCGCATCTGTATCCGACAAATCGTAAGTTCATGTTTCTTCCGATTTTGGTGTATTATTGTGCGTGAAGAAACACCAAAATCTTTTCATAGCAAGTCAAAACTAATGAAGTGTACTTAAAACTGTCTCTAAAGTTGTCGTTTTTTAAGTACAGGCAGGTCCAAACATTCGAGCAGATTGAGGCATCTTGAGCTGGTTTTTTATGGTCCCATGCGCCCAAGGCCTCTCACTGCTTTGACATCGGCCAACAAATTTCAAATGGAGCATCCCTTTTCCAAAGGTGGTGATGAGGCCTTCTTATGTTAAGTTTGGCTTGTTATGATCCCATGCTTGTTGAGTCGAGCTCATGTCTGAAAATCAAACATATGGATGTTGTTTATATCTTAGCTTATACTCTGGTTTATATGCGAGTTGACTTAATGTAATAAACCACATGACATGTTATTTTCCTTGAATTGTTCATGGGTGTATGTTTCAAACCAGGTATATATCTTAACAACAAAGTAGTTGAAGTAGGGAAAAGAATGAAAGGACGGTTATCGGGACATAAGCTGGTGGTCAAGGTTTGAAAAGATAACAATTGTCTCCTTTTTTGTGGATAGATGTTTTGGAAAGCAATTGCTGCAGCAAGTGTTAAGAATTAGAATCCAAGTACTCTTATATGGAGAAATTTGACAATGTTATTCAATGCTGTAAAAGTAGTAATTATATAAATCATACAAGGGGACCAGTTGATACGGACAATCAAATTGCAAAGGATGTTGCTCCCTCCGTGGCTCAAGGGAAAGACCTAAAAGATAAAAGGGTGGCTAGTTATGATTCTGAAGTTTGATCATAGATCTTGATGACTCTTATTATTAATGTCAAACAGGAGATACTGTTTTATTCTGTTATATTAATAAGATATTTGAGGAAAAAAATAGATGAGTTTACTTTGTTGAATTGAATCAGTAGTTTGATAAAATTCGAGCTGCAGTTGAAAGAATTGAACAGCTTAGATTGAAATTTTCACTTCCATCCATGTTCCAGTCATCGATGTCTTTGCCTTTTCCCCTGCACCTGTGGTTTGTGTGGCTGAAATTCACGGTCTCAAATATACATAGGACATGGAAGGCCTTTTCTAGTTATGTATGCGATTGCACTCCAGGGGCATATATCTTGACATTTGACCTTGGGTTGCAAGTTGAGATTGTTTACTAGTATTATATGGTTTATTTTCAATCAAAACTCCTGAAACTAGCAACTACTGCCTTAAATTCGTATTGTGTGATTAGATTCTCTCATTAGTGTATGCTTATGTTTTGGTCTTTCTTCACCATAAATTGGTTTTTGACCATGTAAATGGGGACTCTGCTCCTGTTCAATTCATCAGGCAACATAATCTGGAAAAAATGTAAATTGCAACTCTCAGCTATTCAGACAAGTCATGGACGTTGAAACTCAGGAGCCATGGACGTGGACACAGGGGGGCCTTTTTTTCTGCTGGTTGGCCCACATTTGCTAGAGAAGCTCATCTGCATGTAGGAGATGTTTGTATTTTTGAGCTAATTGATAGTGAGGATGTGTGTTCAGAGTCTACATTTCCACTAGAGCTGGTAAGGACTTGGTTTACATTGATTGAAATGAACTATGGAAGTGTCATTTTCGCTCATCCAAAATAAATCCCGTATTCATCATCATTTCTTCTTTGGTGGTCTTGGTGAATCAATGAAGTATACTTCTTCCATTCCCGTTGTGTTTGTGAGGTTCGCAATAATCCAGATGCTCACTTATTAATCTGCATCCCAAATCTAAATGAACCAAAAAGGATGTGATTCAAGATTAGAGCAAAAGTTAAAGCCTGAAACGCTCGTCATGAGAATTTAGAGAGGCGTGACTTGTTGGTTTCTAAGTTATGTTTATGTGAACAACGACACATTCTTTTTCTTATTCTCTCTCAAAATTTGTGAAATTCTCCTAATAAGCTTTTTGTATATTGATTTTGTGGCATTATGATTTAGGAGGTGCTAAGGTTAGTAATCAGTTATGTCTAACATGCAGAACATGTAGACATTAGTACCATGATCACAAGTACTGATGTTTAGATCATTGTAACTCAATACAATGTTGACAGTGGTACCTGTGAGAATTTTCTTTTTTCTTTTGTGCCTATCGATCTGAACAGTCTAAATGTCATGTAGCCCTCCTGAGCAGGTTTTGTATGGTTCCACGTGTCCGTGGCTAGCCACTGCTCTTGAAAAAACTAGAGAATTTGAATTTGAGCATCCACTTTTGAAATTGGTGATTTGGCCACTTTTATTAAAAAGAGAATTGCAGTAAGGGCCTATTTCCTTTCATAATTGGCATATCCCAACCGTGTTGCCATCTACGTCTTGCCCTGTAGTCTACTATTTTCCCAAGTGGTTTTGCTTTTTATTGGAGATGTTTTTTTTTTTTAAATGTGTATGGCTTTATGTGTAAAACTAGGGCAGTTTTGATTTTGAATTTTTTTTTTTAAATTATGAATTCAGAAGATTACAGATTCTTAAATAATAGATTGTACTTTTCTCACTACTCAGGTGTAAAGAAGATTGCTTTTGTTCATTGACTAAGAGGATGTGGTGAGACAATCAGTGTTAGCACACCTGAAGCGTTATCATGAGAGTTCAAAAATAGTGTACACTATTGTAGAGTCTATGAGCACTGTATCGTGACATTTTAACCTCAAATTGCAAGTTGGGATTGAAGACTTCTATTTGTCAGTTAACACTGTTAATTGAATTTACTGAAACTAGTAAATACTAGCATATATTAACAATTTGTTTGCCTTGTCTTTTTATTTTTTGTTTGTATTTAATCTTTTCCTCATCATGCTACATTGGCAGAGTGTTCCTTGTGAATTCATAAAGAAGTACATTCAGAAGAACCATTAGATTGCTACTCTTAGGTATTTGAACAAATCATGACCAGTGCAACTCAAGACCTATCAACACCATTTTTTAGCAAACATCTCTGTGCTTGGCCCATGTTTGTGAGACAAGCTTATCTGGATGAAGGGGATTTCTGCGTGTTTGAGCTCATTGATATGGATGATTTTATGGTCAAAGGCTCCATCTCCAATTATGCTTGTAAGGACCTCATTTAGGTTGATTGAGATGAACATTGGACGCATCACTTGAGGCTGTATATTAGTGAAGCAATTCCTGCCTCACTTATTCAGTTGCGACAAATCAATTGAAAGTGTACTTACTTTTGGCTTTGCTTCTCTCTCTTGACCTACTTATAGTCTTATCAGAATTCTCTTTTTTCTTTTGTCCAGGTCAGAACAGACAAGTCTGAATGTCCAGTGAGCCCCTCCTAAGCAATTTTTTCATGATTCCAAGTGTTCGAGGCCTCTCACTGCCCTTGAGAAAGCTAGAGAATTCAAATTGGAGTATCCCTTTTCCAGACAGTGATGTGGCCATCTTTTCTTAAGAAAGAAGTGGTGGTAAGGCCCAGATCTCCATTCATAACTGACATGTCTCAATTATGCATGCCACCTATTCTATATATGCGCCCCACTGTGCAAATTTTTCCCACGTTAATTTGGTTTTTATAGAAACACAGGACATGTTATCTTCCGTGAAGTGATCATGGTTACATGTTTAAAACAGGAATCTTAACAACTGAGTAAAGGGACTAGGAAAAAACAATAAGTTGGGACAGTAATCAGGAAATAACCTAATGACAGGGGGTGCGGAGACAGGATCAGAGGGTTGGGAAAGGCAATAACAACCATAAGTTAGCAATTTAATAGTTTCTAATTGAAGTATAAGTTCCTCCCAAAGATGACTACTTGGTACTTTCTCAGGCTGCCTAGGCTTGGGAAGAAGAGGTGACACGAAATGTCCAGCTTAAGCCATAGCTACTGCAACAGGCCTAGGCTTGGCATGACTGAGCTCACTGCAACAGCATGGCAACACTAGTCAGATATTGCTCCCTGGCAACAAATGGTTTACAAGAGCTACCATTGCAAGCAGGTTCAAACTTGCAATCGAAAATGAAGGGAAGCCAATGTGGCCCAGACCTCAAAAATTAGTGCCACCAACTCGATGGTATGAAACGAAGAAAAGAAGCTCACTTCTTTTTGGCCAGGCAAAAGAAGATCACTTACTTTCTGTGCTTGTGTGTCCATTTAGGTCCCTATGTGTAGCTTTTCATGTCTATTCGATGCATATTGCAATGTAAGATTGGTGACTCAGATATTCACCAGATTCAACTTGTCTCTATATTGATTACACGTACTTAGTGTAGAATCTAAGAGCACAGGATTGTGATATTTTGATTTCAGATTGCAAGTTGTGATTAAAGGCGATCTCATCATGTCTTTTAGACTGCTAATATGGACTTTGGAAACTAACAACTACTAGCATAAATGTACGTTTTGTTTGCCTTTTCGCTTTAGTGTATGCTTACATTCCTATGTGTTATCATATATTGGCTGGTCAAATGTCTTCATGGGTAGAGTGTTCTTATGAATTCATAAATACATGCATTCAAGAAAACCAGCGAATTGTGACTCTTGGGTGCTCGGACACATTGTGGCGGTGACCATAAGGACCTATCGATGTTGTAGCGAACTTCTGTGTTGGTTGGTCCAAGTTTGTGAGTCAAAGTTGTCTTGAGTGAAGGGGATGTCTACGTGTTTGAGCTCACTAATAGGGACAATGTTTAGGTTGAATTGGGATGTATTTTGGAAGTCACTTTACTAGTTGAAAGCAATTTCTGCCACTATTCTGTTGTGATGAAACCGGATAAAAGTGCACTTATATTTGTAACCGTGCTCTGTTCAGGTCTAGTTACGATCTTATCATTTCTAGGCTTAAACACATTTTCTACCTAAGGTATCTCTCTTGAGCTTGTCGCGCTTTTATCATCGCCTTTTTGGAAAGGATCTCTGGTTCAGCACTCGCCCTGGTTACTGAACCTGGTTTTGTATTACAAGAGAATGTCAAAAGTGACGTGCTTTAGTTCTAGAAAGGATGTGGAAATTTATGTAGCATACCATCCCTCATGGTCACTTGATAGTTTTCAAATATGGGAGAGACAGCCTCTATACCCATGTAATTATATTTGATAAAAGTGTTTATATAGATACATTATCCCCAAGTAGTGATGAAATTGAAAACCCATAGAGTGAATTCCATGTACATCTTGCCCTATAGTCCCACTGTTTTCCCAAATTGTTTTGGTTAGTCATTGGAATCACACGGATGTTATTTTCTTTTAAGTGTAAATGGCTACATGTGTAAAATTTTGGTTTTGAAATTTCATTTTGTTAATTTATGGATTCTTAAGATTACCAATTTTAAAATAAAAGATTGTATTTTTTTTTTAATACTTATCAGGTGTAAAGAACATCACTATTATTCATAGGCTAATAGGATGTGGTTGAGAGGATCAATGTTAGCAACTCCTGAAGTGTTATCATGAGAGTTCAAATATAGTATATACAATTGTAGAGTCTATGAGCTCTGTCCTATGACATTTTGACTTCAGATTGCCGGTTGAGGATCAGTTAAGACTGTTGATTGAAACTCCTGAAGCTAGTAAATACAAGCATTTATTTGCATTTTGTTTGCCTTTTCTCTTTATTGTTCGTTTGTATTTATTCTTTTCCTCATCATATATTGGTTCACAAATATCTACCTGGGCAAGAGTGTTCCTTGCCAATTCATAAAGAGATACATCTAGAAGAACCAGCAAATTGTGACTTAGGTATTTAAACAAATCATGGTTGGCGCAGCTCAAGACATCTGTTATCCAGCAAACGTCTCTGGTGGTTGGCCCACGTTTGTGAGAGAAGCTTGTCTGAATGAAGGGGTTTCCTTGTGTTTGAGCTCATTGATAGCGACAATTATATGGTCAACTCTTTAATTTGACCATAAGTGAAATCTCCGCAAGCAATGCAATGCGACTGTGCCAGCCACGCTCCCTGGTCGAAACTGGTGCAGTAGTTAAATCCCTAGGTTGTAGTGTTAAGACCTCACATTAATCAAGACTTGATCCAAGCGTAATCATCTGTGTACCGGACGCCGTTGCATATCTTGGACATAAGCATCACGTCCGGGTTGCTTCTTAAAAGACTTGGACCCCCACAGAAGCCTGGTGAACATAAGGGTGAGTGCATGTGATGTGGCCGTGGTCATCCTAGAGCCCTTTTTTTCCTCATTTTGGCTCTCTTTGGTTTGCTACAGAGAGACACACAATTGAGTTTGGCTATGATAAGGGTTCGTCTTCTTAGCGCACTCCATTTATTCGTTGCTCTTGGGCTAAGTCAGTCCCAATTTTAGTCATTTATGACGTCACGTAGATTTTTTTTTTTTTTTCATAACTTCAACGGCTGTTTCTATGGATTACTCACCCATTAATGTACTTTGTTGTTGCCATCCTCACAAACCATAATCTCATAATTTTCAAAGAAATATTTCCCTCTCTCTCTTTGACTATGCATGAAAATTCAAAATTGAGATCCTCTAAGTTTAAGAAATAAATTTACACTACGATAAGGGAGTGAATAATAATCATTTTGTTCTAGAATTCAATTTTTCGCCATTCCTTGGACGAATTTCTGAGCAAAAATACGCATTTGATAACGACATAAAGTTTTTGTTATTGAAATAGAAATTCGTTTAACATAAAATTTCTCCCTCCTAAGCAACTAGCAGGTGGCAGCCCTAAACAAACCATTTCACTTTTATTATTTTTTTTTTCAGAAATAGAAAAATATAAAATTTTTACTTCTCATTTAGTATTTCTAAGCTAACAATTTGTTTCGGAATTTGAAAAATGAAATTACGTTATGAAACAGATTTTTGTTTCGAACTTGTTCTTGTAACAGAAAAATAACAAAATAGAAAAACAAAATTATTGTCATGCGAGTACCCTAAATGAACTACTTCATTATTATTTTCTTCTTTCTTCTCCTATTTTGCACACACGTGTTTGCTTCACATATGAGTCTCGAATATATTTCTATATGTAACATTGTAAGCTTAGGTCAGATAATTAATGGAGTTTGTAATACTTTTATAATCCAAATAACACCATACTTCTTTGCTGCTAACACTACTACTCAGAATATATTAAAAAAGAAAAAAGAAGAAGCCCAAACACCTGGATTGAACCACCCGAACCAGCCTGATAATTTTGGGCTCAAATAGTCTCCGGCCCGGCCACTAGGCCTCAAACTATCCATGAGTTTGGGACCTGAATGATTGCCAAAACCAACCCGATTCATAGATCGGAAACTGTATATATGTATGTCCCCCTATGTCAATTCCCTTTCACCTGTTGAGGGCTCAACTTCTCTCATTCGCTCGTTTCTCACGTTGATCGAGATCTGGCTGCCACCAAGCTGCCATCGTCGCCGCGGTCAAGCCCCAGCACTCGCCATATGGCCTCCGTCTAATATGTTTCACTCACTCCCTCAGTCCCTTTTATGCTTGTTCGCTTCTTGATCTCCCTTACGCTCCCTCGCTCTCTACTAGTAGAAAACTGGCCTTACTAGCTTGTTTTGATGTCTTATGGTTTTTGATTTTTGTACATGCTATTTGAAATTTTTATTTGAAATTTTTAAATAATAGATAGTCCCTCTTTAAAAAGATGCAATTACCTTTTTATTATTTTTGTTTCACAATTAATTAGTTACGTTTAGGTTGTGGAGAGCAGTGGAGAGCAGTAGAGAGTGGCCATAACTGATGATTTTCATTTTTTAATTACAAAATGACAAGAATCGCCCCCGAATTCGTTTAAAATTTAATTGGAGTTATTATGATAATTGGGTTTTTGAGTTAATTTAAATTGAGAGACATAAGAGGAACCTCTCCGTTAAAGAATTAACAAATTTGTTGACGTTTTTATATATCATAGCCGACTAGTGTTAGCACAAGATATGCTCGAGCAGTAGAGAGTGGCCATAACTGACGATTTTCATTTTTTAATTGCAAAATGACAAGAATCGCCCCCGAATTCGTTTAAAATTTAATTGGAGTTATTATGATAATTGAGTTTTTGAGTTAATTTAAATTGAGAGACATAAGAGGAACCTCTCCATTAAAGAATTAACAAATTTGTTGACGTTTTTACAAATCATAGCTGACTAGTGTTAGCACAAGATATGATCGAGCAATTACCTCATCGAGCTAATCGAGTTAAGAAAATTGTTACTTTCACCCGGTGCATACTCCATTCATGAATTGTTTGAGCTTGGGTTGATGATTTTTCAAGAATTAATATCTAGTCAAGCTCTAACTCGAGCTACTTGAGCATCTTGCAAATCGAAAGCTTAAGTTTGCCAATACTCAGCTCTTAAAATTTTGTAAGCCTAATTCAAAATATTTGATTGTTATATAATTATACATAGACATCCTCATCCACACACAAGTTTATTTAGTGTATCAACTTTTCGTATGAATCAAGCTCTAGCATAAGCATGAAGTTAATACTTGGTCAAGCTCAAATCAAACACTGAGTAAGGAGTTGAGCCGGTTTCAAGTTTGGCACTGTAGTGGCTTGATTAGACCTTTGGGTGCTAGCCGTTTTGACATCCAATTCGATTAATAGAAGCCAACGTGTTCATTAAAGCGATTAAGAACTCTGACGTGCAAAATTCGAGTACAAGGTTATTGTTGGGAAATCTCATTACTCAAAATGCACTCATGATTTTCGCAAGTTTCAATCCCACTATAATTTTCAATCCCTATATTAACCGATAGGTAAGATGATAAAAGTAAGTGAACATTAATAAATGTAGGAAATCTTCAAAAGTCACTTTTCCGAAGTCCTAGCTGTATTATCCATGGGACGTAGCTTGGCTTCACAAATCCTTGTTATAACTTCTATCCGATAAAATGGCACTCAAGTTCCATGTACTTGGCAATGTTTATTGAAAGCTGGGCTTTTGCTGCAATTTTTGTCACAATTTCCCTTTACTTTTCAATAACCATTTGACAATAGCAAAATTCCTCGACCAATAAGAAATTTTAAATATCAAATATCCTCCAGTTTATTTTTCATAAGTTAACTCGGAATGTACATGAAAAGATCCTTGATAATTTTAACTTTTGAAATTATTAGGGAAATCATTAAATCTGCATTGCGTCATTCCCCCTTTTAACAAAATATCGTTGAAAGGAAAGTTTCACTATTTTTTTTGCAGCTTAAAATCCTAAGAATATTTTTTTTTTCAATTTTCCCAAGTTTTTAGCCGAAAAATCAAATTTCATTCCCAATTATCAATATATATCATCAACATAAACTAAAAAGAAAAATGATAAATGAATTTCCTCTCCTTGAAGTAAATAAGGAAAAATAAATAAAATATCAACAATTCTTTACATCTGAGAAATAGAAAGGGCAGAAGAAGAAGATCCCCTAGGCTTTCCAGTTTTCGCGTTTCAAGCATTTGGTCACTCTCTGCCTTCTCTCTCTCTCTCTCTCTCTCCCCCAACCCTCAGGCCGAGCTGCACCGCCGTATCGCGGCCTCCGACCACCGCCGCATCCACGCCGCCGGGCCACCTTGGCATTCGGCAGCGGCGCCGCCCCTCTCTCCGCCTCCTCCTCCCCCTCCCCCACCAAAGAAAAACCTAGGTCCCTCGCTTCGGTTCTCCGGGATTGCTCGAAGATGGACGAGGACCAGGAGATGGAGAGGTTCGGGATGGACAACGATTACGACGGCGGGTAGTGGATCGACGGGGAGTTCTACTACCGGCAGCGGAGGGAGAAGCGCGCGCAGACCAAGGACGACGCGCTCTACGGCGTCTTCGCGTCGGGGGACTCCGATTCGGACTACGACGACTCCTCCAAGAGGAAGCGGAGGAAGAACAGGGACCTCAATGGTAAGGCCGATCTGTCGAAGCCCGTGAATTTCGTGTCCACTGGCACGGTAATGCCGAACAAAGAGATTGACGAGAACTCAGAATAGAGAATGAGGATGAAGAATCCGCTATCGTGGATGATGATGGGCCGGGCTTGGGGGTCTTGAGAAGAACCAACAAGGGATTGTGACATTCAATGAAGCAAAGTTGCGTCCTAGGAATATGGGTGTGGGTTTCAACGACTCACGAGGGAACTCTTGCAAAGGCACCTGTTGCCTCGTTGGGACCAGAGGAAAAGAAGCCGTAACCTGACGTGCCCGATGAGGAGAAGCTTTGGTCTAAGCAAGCGAAGAAGAAGACACTGACAAACAAAGCAAAGTATATTACGGCAAAAGAGCTATTGGCGAAGAAGCAGGAATAGGGCGTTGAAGTTTTGCAAAAGGCACTCGACATACGTGGACCTCAGGTTAGGGTGTTAGCGAACTTGGTGAATCTGAATGCGGAAGAGAAGGCGAGGGAGAGTGATGTTCCTATGCCCGAGCTCCAGCATAATATAAGGTTGATTCTGGACCTGTCTGAGTTGAATATTCAGAAGATCGATGGGGACCTGAAGAATGAGAAGGAGACAGCTCTGAGCTTGCAAAAAGAAAATGGAGAAGCTGCAAACTGAGGCAAAACTCTCGAAGAAAGAACTGAATAACATGAAGGAAATAATGAATACGCTAGCCAAATCTTTTGGGGACATGCAAAGATGGTTTCCTGACGGTTATAAACATTGTAACTTATCCTGCATTGCTTGCTCATTTGCATTCCCTCTGTTTATCAGAGTATTTCAGGGATGGGATCCTCTTCGGAATCTCTCACATGGGTTGGCAGTTTTGAGGTGGAAATCTCTATTGCAAGGACAGGAATGTCTTGATATATGGGGGATCCCCTTGTACCCAGTTGGTTTCAGAAGTTGTCTCGGCTGCTGTGAGAATATCAAGCATTGACACTTTTTGCGAGTGGTTGGACCACTGGCCCACTACTAGATCCCACCTCAAAAGTGAAATTATATAATCTCAAGCAAAAGTTATTAATGGTCCAACGTAGAAATAGGTGAATTGATCCAACTCACTTTTTCTAAGATCATAATATACGGTATTTAGTCAAGTTGTTATGTTGCCCATGCCTTTGCAAATACAAAAATTTTCCGTAAATAAAAAAGTAAAAAACTTGTAAACAATCTAAGTTCTTGATTTTTTTTCCCTGGTTCGCCATCTAATTTTGATGATGCTTCGAACTTTATTAATTAGAAAACATCTTGTGGTGTTGTATGAAATTATATCTACCCAAAATGTGAGTGTCAAGAACCTAATAGCCGCCGGGAGGGCCATGGCGGCTCTAGTAGATAAAGAGCTCAATAATCCAACAACTGAGCTGTGCACATGGAACAAGGGAAGCACAATCAGGGTAGTCTAACTTTGTTAGTTGTACACACACTTGATGTTCTGAACCAATGATACCAAATTGCGCTGAGTTAGCAGCATGCAATTGGGGCGACCTGTAGCGTCGGAGGTGTGCCTGAACAGAGCTACATCCGAGGGATCATTGACAACTTTGGACATTGAGCCAAGGCTTGGCTCTACATTGGTCGAAAAGAGTGAGTTTGGAATTGGTGGAGTGAAGCTTGGCGGTTGGGTGGTGGATGTTAAGCTTATAAACAGCGGATTGAGCCCATCGGTTTCATTCTCGCGGTGTCAATAGAAGCTTCGGTTCCGAGTCGGAAAGGTAGAACTTGAACTCCTTAGCTGTATAGTTGGGGTTGACTGGAGCTGCAGTGACTCGGCAACGGATCACAGCCGGGAAATAGGATCACAAACTGCAAAACGAACACATATTTCCAAATCAGCAAACTGCCCCACTAGTCCCCTGCAGATTGGAGATATACATATGCAGAATGTGCAGACAACTAGTTTGTCATCGTTTGATTGCATTAAACCATCCATCTCCTTTAGATAAGCTTTGACTTTGTTTTACGATGAAGCGTTGCTTATACATCCCAAAAAAACAACCTTTGGACACAATAGAAAAGGTTCTTCATGCTCTTCTCAATTCAATTTGTTCCTGCTCAATTGGCACCACGTGCTTGCAGAAATTTCACGCCTCAGATTCTTTTTTCTTATTTCGAGCTATTTCGCATTCGATCTTTCATAAACAATCGATCTCATCGTTAGAAATTCATTGTTACCGCAATCTTCCAGATATTGCATTCTCGAATTTATACAGCTTCATCAAGGAAATTTCTGCATTTGAATTCCCATCATCACACAAACTGAAAACATGCGCCGTCGTACTCGCGAGGAGATTCAATGATCGGGGGGACATAGATACCTTGACAGTGTTGGGGAAAGTGAGCAAGACGATGTTGCCGGTATCGACACTGGAGGCAGCAAGGAGCACGGCAGCATGGTCGACGAGTTCCTGCAGCCGCACGTGCGTCAGGTTCAACCCCGCGCAGGCGGAGACGGCTCTCCAGTCGGGGAAATCCGACGCCACCTTCTTCAACAGGCCTGCGAGAGGGAGTCCCTCCTTGGCGAGATCGCCAGGCTGAAGCTTCGGATTCATGCCATACGGCACGGAATTCAGATTCCGCGAGGCAATCCGGGGAAGGTGGCGGATGTGGCTGCTCTGTTGCAGGTTTTGCAGGAGAGGAATTTAATCCCGGAGAGTGGTTGAGCGCGAGTCTGATGCTACTGGAGGAGAGAGAGGAGAAGAAAACTGTAGTGGAGGAGGAGAGAGATGAAGATTGGGGTTTTCTGTGGCGATTTTGAGAGAGGTGAGAAAGAAGGGAGAGAAAAATAAAAACGGTTATTTTTTATTATTATCCAAATTGAAAATAATGCATGAAATTTCAGTTAAGTTGCATTCTAACACCCCTATTATAAATGGACAGCACTAGCGCCCCGTCATTTGTTAAATGATTTTGAAAACATTCGCGAAAAGAATCTAGAATTTAGCTTTCCATAGAGGAACAATGGAATTGACACTGGACTACTCAAGAACACAAGCTAGAATTGCTGGAAGCCCAGATGGGAAAGGGCAGTATGGAAATGAGTCTCTCTAAGGGAACTGGGACGTCACTTTGTATAGCAGCAGAACTTCTCAGGCAGAAACATTGGCAAATTGGCAGCTTCGCGAGCATTTTGAATGATGCAGGACATATTGCAGAGGATGTGAAAATGAAGCCTTACATATCCAAGAATTTATTTACTGTTCATGATGCTGCTTCTGCTATCACAATTCGAACCTTAAAAGATCGGATGAAGCAAAGAAAGGTAAGGGACCACTTTATTGAGCTAAAATACTGTGCATGATACATAATACCTTGGTAAAAAGAAAAACAGGACATCAGGTTAAGATCTCGACGATGGAGGGAAAGCAAGTCGCACCTTTGATGTAAAGGTTTCTTCTCGATAGGTAGAGCAGACACCCTCGAGTTTTCCTGTTTTAGAAAGCTCATCAATGAAAACCTTCATTTGTACAGCCTGATTACAAACAACAGAAGGGATTAAGGAAATTTATAAATAACATGTTGAAAAAGCTATAGAAAACAATGATTTAAAAGATATGCATACCGAGGTTGCTATTACGAAACTGATTAAGAGGGCAATCAACCACAAATCCAAATAATGAAAATTCAGAGATCTGCATACGTACAAGGAAATAGGAACCCAATCAAGCTCCAAGTAGAAACGTGTCCAAGACAATATGTCATAAAACTAACACTATACTACTACTATTAATATTACAACAAGGGGTGTGCCAAAAAATAGAAAAGAAATAAAAACATAAGCCAAAAAACCGAGACTGAACTGCTGGGCTGGCCCCTTTTTTTGTGCTAAATAGTCGCAAGCCGGGCCACCATATCTCAAAATATAAGCAATTTGGGTTTCAGTTAAAGCTTAAATGGCCCATACCCGCCCAGTTCACAAATTAGACACAATGTCTCATTTTCCTTCTCTCCGGGGCTTTGTCATCTTACCTTTTCATGAATATTTAGGTCTTGACCTGTCTCATTCTTTCTTCTCTCACGCTTAACGAGTCATCGAGCCCCCACCAAGTCGCCACTGCGGCATCATCGAGCCCCTACTGTGCGGCCATTGAGCCCCAACACTCACCATATGCCCACTCGGTCAATCGCAGTCTATGTATCTCGGCTCTCCGCTCCCCCACTCTCTAGCAACAAAACAAGTTCTTACTAGCCTGTTATGATGTCTTCAAAGTTTTTGGTTTTAGGGCATGCTACTTGATTTTTTTTATGGAATGTAAAAACAAAAACAAAACCAACTAAACACTTTTCTTTTCTTTTTTCTTTTTATAATTTCAGGAAGTCTAAGCCAAATGGCATGGCTTCGATTCGAGCCAGGTCCTTAGGCTAGAGTATCCTAAGCCACATATTTTTAGACAGGCCAAAAAATTGACAAAATCCCGCTAGGCCCGTATTTTAACTCATTCATGAAACGTGTGCTAACTCAATATAAATTTGGATACACTGCACTAGCAAATCTAAATAATCGATACAATGCTAAAAAAAATGTGATGACATGAATGCACTAAATAACTTCGTTTGGGAGCACATGGGACTTTCCATATAGTTATTAATATCAGTTGCACTAAATATTTCATTTAATTCATGTAATTTCATAATTTACTACTACATTCTTCTTCTTCTTTTGTCTTTAGCTCATTGATAAAGCAAACTAGACTACTATCTCCTGGATAAGAACTGGCCTAAAGTTCTCTCGTGAAGCGACTTCCGCTCATCGCTTCATTCGGTTAAACTAGTCATGGGTCGGTCTATCAATACAAAGCATCCATCATGTAACCTCACTAGCTTTCTACTGTTCCTCAAACCCCTTGTTGCTCATTTTGTCACTTCGCTTCAATGTCTTTTTGTCAAGCATCTTGGCCTCGGTCACTAAGCAACTTAATTCAGACTGTAATGAATATAAATATCTCCATAGGATTCTCAATCGATTGTCCTAAACCAATTGCGATAAAGTCTATTATGCATGATTCAGATTTCCACGACATCTTTTCAACCATTATTTCCTAATTTGAAAAGAAGAGCGTAAATTTCTTCCAAGAAAAAGTGAAGAAATCATGGAACTTGAAAGTTGAGAGGATTGCATCCCTTGTCAAACTAGAAGAACATGAATCAAATGAAATTCAAATTAAACTACTCTTAAAATATAACTACAACTGCATTCATCATCATCATCAATATTTTGTTTAGTGAAAACAAAATCGAAGAATTAATCCAGAAACAAATGTCGTCCAAGGATAAGAAATGATGACAATAGCATCAGAAAAGGTCATCACCAAAGGATTAAAATCCAGTCCAAGTTTGGGGCAAAGACGATTCCTTCACAGATTGTATAAGTGCATAGATCAATGGTGATTCTGACCCTCCATTCTTTGCATGCAATCTCGCGTTCCTTCACAACAGAATACAAATTCAAAACTTGATTCTATTCATATATAACACTTTAACTCAACCAGAGAGATCAGCAAGCCACGAGACAGCAATTTTCATGTCATACATCGAGCATACGAGACGAGAATCCTAACACCATTTGACAAACGAGGGTTCGATAAGTTGAAAACAAATCGAATTTATGTAATATGATTTTGCGGTTCGAGGATTGAATCGAATTTACGTATTGATCTAGTTCGAGCATTTCATCGAACGTGATACACATTTCGATTGAGGAGCTCATACGCAAATACAAACCACCGATTCACTTTCAGATACTCACAACAACAACATTATTATGAGTCCAAGTTGTTAATCGAGCTTCAATCTCAACTGATTTACTCACAGACATTATTAGCTAAAGCTCACCGGCTCTGTTTAGTTTGTAAGCGGCAGAAACAGAATGTGCGGGAGTTTTTGACCTCGGACGGTGATCAATCACAGAAAAAGTTCCTGGTGGTGTCCACGTTGATAATCGAGGCCGGCGAAGGGGGAACGACCGAAGAGTACGTGCACTTTCGGGCATCGTGACCAGAAAAAAGGGCAGAACGAGAGTTGGCCTTGCTGCAGCGAAACCGGCGATGGCGGAGTGGCTACGGTGGCGGCTAACGGTGTCTGAAGGACGACGGAGAAGGAGAACTGACGAAGAAGCCTTGAGAATTCTCGAGAAAGAGATGGCGGACGGTGGATTTCTGGCGTCGATTAGCGGTGGAGAATCTTCCGGAACTCGGCCGATCGAACGAGAGAGACTGTGGATCGTGGGCTGCAGCGAGGGAAATTGTCCGGGCCGAGGCTTACTCTGATGGGCCTGGCACGCGCATTCGGGAAGAGGAATACACGAACGGGAGCTCAGCAAGAGAAAATTTCTCCATCGAGTCAACCCATTTCTAGAAGCGTCTCCATCTTCACTCCCTCTCCGTCGCCTCAGTCCCCCCGGCAGCCGCCGCCGCTCGTCCTCCATCGCCAACCACGACAACACTCAATGCACTCAGCACAGATCACACCAGGTGGGTAGACTCAAAGATTTCTAAACGTCCAGAGAATTATCTCTCTTGGCTTCTTGCTTCGTCTGGTGACCTCCAACTGACCTCCCGGATCGCTCCACCACCCGGCCGTAGCTCTTTTAGCACCGTTCTCCGATCAGTTTGTGCTGGCTGCTCTGAATTTGTTTCGTTTCTCCTTCGCTGGCTCCGATCCTCAACGCCATTGTCTCGGACAACCTCTTCCTCTGATCCGATCGTCTTTCGTGCATCGGATAAAATAAAAACTATAATCTTCCTTCTTCGTTTTTAGCTTCATGAAGAGAGACCCAGGCATATTTGTGTGATTTTTGTTGTTCAAATTCACTGCTGGCATGTCAATGCGCGCGCTATAAGTGCTTTGTATGATCCATCGCATGAAGTGCTCACTGTGACATGTTCATATTAATAATCTGAATCACAAATCAACGTTCACTGCAATGCATGTTCGTCTGTTAGATGGTCGATACTTGTTTAGTTCTCCTTGCCAAAAATCTTGCAAAGATGATTCCGTCTACATCTAAGTTACTTTGGCGGTTTCTGGATTAATGTTTCGTAAACTGTACAATCTCTTCTACTGGGAGGAGAAAGAAATTCTCAGCATTATTCCCGCATGCTTAAAATTAATTCTCATGTTTTTTACATTGGATCACCTAACCGTTGAGATTAATATGATTTATTTTCTATTGATTGTGTGTTTGATGAATCCAAGTAACAATCCAAGGTAAGTTTCAATTGTCTGCAACGTGAATTTGGTGGCTGGGGAGGTTGCACTGTGAAACGTTGGCCTCAGTTGTTCTAAATGAAAGAATACATTTGCTTGAATTGTCAGCTTAATAAGGAGGAGAGTGACGCAGGCTACTGTTTGTAGTGTAAAAGACACAAGCAACAATTGCTGAATTTCTATTCTGCAGGAAATGGAAGCGAAGTAGCATAACAAGTGTGCTTTTGAGCAATGATGCCGATTTCTGGATTATCTTCGTGAACATATGGTATCTTTATTTCTCTTTTGAACTTTTGGTATTTGTTCTGCTCTCTTTCTGGTAAACGGTACTGCAGACTTCTCGGTTGATTAATCCTTCTTTCTACAAATGACTTTGGCCCCTGTTATGGTTCGGCTTTAGTATACGAGTCACATTGTAATTTGTGTACCTAGTGATGTGATACGGTCTTGTTGATTCATTTCTCAATATGTTTCCCAAACATTGCTTGTTGTAAAAATTTTCAAATATTAAATTCCATCAGCCTCAGTTTTTTCCCTTTTTTTGTTGATCAAAATTCTGTGTTTGTATGAGCTTGATCTTTGCCCTGGATTAACTCACGATATTTCATCATAGATATTTAGGATGGAGTATTTCCTTAGTTGGCTACTTTGTGGCATTTGCTGCTGAAAGTACATTGACTTGCTAGAAGGAATAAGTGTTCTGTAAGTGCAGCCAATTTTTTGTTAATTTCGCTGCTGGGTATGATGATGTTCATGGAATGAATGCTCATCAGATTTCGTAGGGTGTGCATGGAAACACTCCCAAAAAGTGTTCCCGGCACACTTCGTACGGAAAGTGTGCCGGGAACAAAAAAAAGGTAAACGCGTTTGGTTGCGTTTTTTTCCTTTTTTTTTTTGTTTCTGAACGAAATTGGAATAGAAAAAGAAACAACAAATTGTTGTTTCTTGTTCCGTTAAAACAAAAATGAAAGAAACGTTTCTCTCTCTCTCTTCTTCTTCTCTTCTTTTTTTCTTTTCTTCTTCTTTTTTTTTCTTCTTTTTTTCTTTCGCCGGTCGCCGGCCTCGGCCATGGCCGGCGACCGGCCGTCGAGGCTCGGCCTCGCCCAGATCCGGCGAGGCCGAGCCTCGTCGTGGCCGGGCGAGCTCGAGCTCGCCCAGATCCGGCGAGGCCGAGCCTCGCCGTGGCCGGCGACACTCGGGCTTGCCCAGATCCGGCGAGGCCGAGCGTCGTCGGCCCCGGCGAGGCTCGGCCTCGCCGGATCCGGGCAAGCTCGAGCTCGCCAGCATCCGGCGACACTCGGCCTCGCCGGATCCGGGCGAGCCCGAGCTCGCCCGGCCAAGGCGAGGCTGCCGCCCCGTCGGCCGGTCGCGGAGGCCGGTGACCGGCCGAAAAAAAAAAAAAAAAAAATAAAAAGAAAGGAAAAAATAAAAATATAATAAAAATGTTTAAAAAATTAAAAGAAATAAAAAAGAATAAAATTTATCAAACGTGTTTCGTTCATTTTTTATTAGGACCAAACGTTACCAAACGTGTTCTTTTGTTCAAAACTGTTCCCGAAGAAACAATTTTTTTTGTTTCGTTCTAGGGAAAAGGAACAGAAATGTTTCCATGCGGGGCCGTAGATTCAAACAATGGTAAATAGCCCAAGCAACATCAGGAAAAGATAAAGCATTTCTCATTTGCTAAGTCATAATCATTCTTTCTCTCGGTAGTGGGAGACGCTGCAAATATCGTAGAGTAAGAATTGAATGAAGCGGTGTCGTAGTTTTGGACTTGTATATCAATCTTGGCTTATCTCATCAATAGCCAATATCATGCCGATATTTGAATGAATTCAAGCACTTATTTTAAGTAGGCTTTTGGATTTTCACAATATATGGACCCAATGAGTCTTAACAATTAATGTTATGGGGAATTTATTACCTATACTGGGTCCCTTGGGCAGAGTCTATGTCAACGGTTGATCGTCTAAGCCCCATATGCAACATTAATGTGAGACTCATATGAACAATTATGGGAATGGACCCAATCTACATGTGCAAAGACACCACCTTGAGGAAGATATTCTTTGGCTGATGGCATAAAATGTATAAATTCTCGAATCTTGGCTTTCTTTGTGCTTTTGCACTTTGGATTTAGCTTGCGATTAATAAGGGCCCTGGACTTACTTTAAGTTGTGTTGTTAACGGGGGATTAAGAAAAAGTTCTTGAGGAGATATGGATATACTCTCTCGAATTCAATGCTTCCAAAGGTCATAAGGAGTTCAACCTCGGCAACTAGAAAAGAGTAATGACAAGGTCGGAATATTATGGAGCATTACCCCATTGGTCATTTTCATCTCAACATTTTCAAATGTGGAGACAACTCCCTTTTTCAAGTGTTAATACTCGATAAAGGTGCTTTTGAGATAGATTATTCCTTGAGAAATGGCCAAATATCAAACCCCAAGGATCAATTTTTCTAAGAAGGAAAGGATGACGTTGTTGAACTTGAAGATTTAGAGGATTTCCCGCAATGTCGATCGCTTTTACCTTGTTCTACCCTGTTCTAGCGAAGTATCTAACTGCCCATCATTGACTCATCATGAGAATTTGATGGTGTGAATGGCAGTTTTACTAGTTATGTTTCTGCCTTTATCGGTGCCATTTCTTCGTTCTTTCCAAATTCTTTATTTCTTTTTGACCAGCATTTCGGATGTTGATATATACGGTAATATTTGGGAAGTGCAGATTGTAATTAATTGGTGGGGTAACTAGCTCTAATGTGAAGGGGATGTAAAATTATTTCATCAATTTTATTTTTCTGATTTTCTATGGAAATACTAACTAGCAGTGTATGCTAAATCATTTTAGACTAAGTCAATGCTCAGTAATTTCTATAAATGGAATCACCATAATTTGAAACTTTACACAGACAAGTCTCAATCGGCAAAGAATTGTGTTGCGAAAGGCAAGCAATCGAACAATAATATAGATAGAATAAGAAAATATATCGGACATCGAATTTACGTGGTTCGGTCGTAAAGATCTATGTTCACGGGGAGAACAACAGTGAATTTCACTATAGATCAAGCGATACAAGGAGATTACATATTCAAATCACTCAAACACTCTCTCCTTGTTTCCCAAGCCCCAATTATACCCAACAACGCATGCAGTATTTAGCCCCAAAATTTCTCAAGAAATAATCTCTTAATCTCACAAAGGAATTATACACAAATCTTACCACAAGATTTAAATTGGTTACAAACACTAATCTTTCTTGGATGTAATTCACGAACAAGAATGATAAAGAAAATCTCTCCCAAGCACTCGACGACTAGACGGTGCTTCAAGAACACTTCTTCATGATCAACCCTCTACCACTCACGGCCACAAGTCTATATATAAGTAAGACCCTTATTATTTTATCAACTTTTTATAGGATTCTGTTTCCTATCTTGCCCGATTTTATCCAAAACATATCTCTGTATATTTTAAACAAAATCCAAATTCAAGTCAAAGTTGAACTTTCCTATTTTAATAGCCAAATTCTCTAACGCAGATAAAAAACCTTAGGAAGTTGATCTTCGGATCTTCTTTGCTCAATTTTGAACGTTCGCAACATATTCAATTTGGAATATTTGGAATTTTACATTGAACTCAAACTCGAAACATATTTTAACAAATGGAACCCACCGAAGCTGTGACCTTGAAAATCAATGACGGTGGAGCTTTTCTTGAAGGTGAAACAGTTGAAACTATTTTGGGAATTCTTCGCATCGAAACGGGAGCTCTACTGGATGCCTCTACTACGAAAGTTCCAGCATTGTTGGCGTTTTGGACGGAAGCCATTCCCCTGCTCGAAGCTTTGAAACGTTTTCAGTCAAGGAGAGAGAGTGTGTTGGAGCTCCAGTCTGACTGGGAAGAGCTGGTCAACATAGTGCTGATGAAGACAGCTCTAATAGAGAAAGCCCAGCTATCTTGGGCCCTATTTTACTTTCTCTCCTTGGCCCATTGTCACCGGTCCACAAACAAAATGGATGATTGGGTCGTGAAAACCTAACGTACGAATGCTCGCCCTCCCTCTTGAGTGGCCCATCCCTCCAATCTTTATGGAATTATTTATGTTTGGATGCCCCTTTGTTGGGCTTTTGTTTTAAAGACTCCAGGGTTTTAATTCATGGCATGTCTTCAAATTTGATAGCTTGCCTCGTATATTAATTTGTCTTAAGCTCGAATTGGTCGACGGTCAAAACACAAGTTCAAAATTACATGGAAAGTAGATGATGAAGCAAGTCTTAAGAGCTAGAATCTGGAGAAATTGGACAAATTTCAACTAAGGTTGTTCACGCAATTTGACTTGAAAAACTAGAAAACTGAAATTGGACCAGCAAGTGAATGGAAAGATTAATTAAACTGGATTTTCATCCCTATCTTGCTGGGGAAAAGACAAATAATTAGTGCTTGAGTCTTTTCCAACTACTTCACACCTCAGCACCAAGCCGTCGAATCAGTGTTTTTTTATAAGTCAATATCTATATAAATGATTTTTTTATTGAAATAGTCTCATAAACAAGATCATTTCTCCAATTTAATGAAGTAAAATAACCTCCACTGTAATCATGATGCCTCCTCCAATAAAAAAAAAGAACATCCCATTGACGTCAAGATGAAAGCAACATAATGACTATATAAATAAATAAGTTAGCCGACTCTTTTCATTTATAATATTCAATTGTTTGTAAGTTAACATTCTTATCTTGGTTGAGGTGGCCAACAATGGTCTTTTTTATTTTATTTTATTTTTTAATTTATAGATTGGCCAGTTTCGACTTGTAGCAATGTGCTACCAAGTTTTTAACTTCCTAAGGAAACAATTTGTGTTTAGGTGAGGCCTTAACTAATGCCAGGTTACCGAGCTCCATCGTCCTTGCGCAAGGAAGTATATGGTATATTTATTTGATTAGTCTATAACATTTTTTATTTTCTCACTATTTCTTTCCATACGCAATAGTTGTGCTCTTTTTCTAGTATTAAGTAAACAAATAACAATTGAAAATGTAAATAAAATTGCCAAAAAAAAAAAAAAAAAAAACGATATATGCAACGTCTGGGCTGTACCATCATAGGTCTCTAGGTAGTCGCGCCTCAACTTTTGTGCCCCTTGATCATTAGAAGAAGTGGACTAAAAAAGAGATGATTTCTTCATCGTAGCTTACCAACATGAAAATTGAACATGTACTTCATTTTTAGTTAAATTTGCTTATTTGTCAAAAATAAACTCTCATGTGTCATGTAAGCCACTAGAGGGTGTCTCAATTAGTGGAGATTATCAAATCATTCCAAAGCATGAGAGAACAATGTAACAGTATCACTTGCCACATTAGATAATTTTGTTCTCGTCTCTTTTCCCTTCACCAAACCTATCAAAAACGAAAGGAGTAATACAATATTCCTTGCATCAATATCACTTATATTCCCTTTGTGTGTAGCTGCACCGCAGTGGCATTAAGATATAGCAAATACGTGATTGGCTCTATTCAAAAATATCACAACGGGGGTTCACATCCACATTAATTATATGCAAATCATTTGTCAAAACAAGCAAAACTAACCATTTAACCGGATATTATCCTTTCTTAAGAAATTTTGCAAAATGTGACATACATTTTTTTTAAATTTTTTTTTTTAAAAGTCATGTTTATGTGGCATCCCTATCTTGCAATTATTCAACAATAGTAATATGATAATGTTATGTTAACATTGATATTTTCAAAATGACACATAATGCAAATGACATTATTCTTTAGAATAAAAACTTATGCTTAATTAATTTCATGATTGATAATGTTGGTTGGGGAGTTGGTTTCTAGCTTAGGAACCGGAGATCCTTCATTAGAATCCCACAAATGCACGCAAATTGTCTCAATTAACGAAGATTATTGAATATTCCAAATTATAAGAGATAGTCTGACCTTATCACTTGCCACGTCAAATAATTTTGTCCTTATGGCTTCACATCCACATCAATCATATACAAATGAATCATAAAAACAAGCAAAACTAACCATTTAACCGGAGATTATCCTTTTTGAAGAAATTTTACAAAACGCGAAGTATATATGTTCTTTAAATTTTTTTTTTAAAATTCATATTTACGTAGCTTCTTTATTTTGCAATTATTGAATAATAGTAATATGATAATGTTATGTTAACATTGATATTTTCAAAATGACATATAATGCAAATGACATTATTCCTTAGAATAAAAACTTATGCTTAATTAATCCCAGGAATGATAATGTTAGTTGGGGAGTTGGTTTCTAGCTTCGGAACCGGAGATCCTCCATTAGAATCTCACAAATGCACGAAAACTGTCTCAATTAACGAAGATTATTGAATATTCCAAATTATAAGAGATAGTCTGACCTTATCACTTGCCACGTCAAATAATTTTGTCCTTATAGCTTCACATCCACATCAATCATATATAAATCAATCATCAAAACAAGCAAAACTAACCATTTAACCGGAGATTATCCTTTCTTAAGAAATTTTACAAAACAAAACGTATATTTTTCTTTAAATTTTTTTTTAAAAGTCACGTTTACGTGGTTTCTCTATCTTGCATTTATTGAACAATAGTAATATGATAATGTTATGTTAACATTGATATTTTCAAAATGACACATAATGCAAATGATATTTTTCTTTAGAATAAAAATTTATGCTTAATTAATCCCATGATTGATAATGTTGGTTGGGGAGTTGGTTTCTAGCTTAGAAACCGGAGATCCTCCATTAAAATCCCACAAATGTATGCAAACTGCCTCAATTAACGAAGATTATTGAATATTCCAAATTTTAAAATACAGTCTAACATTATCACATGCCACGTCAAATAATTTTGTCCTTATGGCTTCACATCCACATCAATCATATACAAATCAATCAACAAAACAAGCAAAATTAACCATTTAACCGGACATTATCCTTTCTTAAGAAATCTTACAAAACGCGATGTATATTTTTTCTTTAATTTTTTTTTAAAAGTAATGCATACGTGGCTTCTCTATCTTGCAATTATTGAACAATATAAATATGATAATGTTATGTTAACATTGATATTTTCAAAATGACACATAATGCAAATGACATTATTCTTTAGAATAAAAAGTTATGCTTAATTAATCCCATGATTGATAATGTTAGTTGGGGAGTTAGTTTCTAACTTATCAACCGGAGATCCCCTATTAGAATCCAACAAATGCACGCAAACTATCTCAATTAACGAAGATTATTGAATATTCCAAATTTTAAGAAACAGTCTGACCTTATCACATACCACGTCAAATAATTTTATCTTTATGGCTTCACATCCACATCGATCATATACAACTGAATCATCAAAACAAGCAAAACTAACCATTTAACCAGAGATTATCATTTCTTAAGAAATTTTACAAAACGCGACGTATATTTATTCTTAAATTTTTTTTTTTCAAAAGTCATCTTTATGTGGCATCTCAATTATGCAATTATTGAACAATAGTAATATGATAATATTATGTTAACATTGAAATTTTAAAAATGACACATAATGCAAATGACATTATTCTTTAGAATAAAAAGTTATGCTTAATTAATCCCATGATTGATAATATTGGTTGGGAAGTTGGTTTCAAGGTTAGGAACCGGAGATCCTCTATTAGAATCCCATAAATGCACGTAAACTTTCTCAATCAACGAAGATTATTAATTATTCCAAATTTTAAGAGACAATCTGACCTTATCACTTACAACATCAAATAATTTTGTTCTTATGACGTCATGTTCACATAAATCATATACAAATCAATCATCAAAACAAGTAAAACTAACCATTTAACCGGAGATTATCATTTTTTAAGAAATTTTGCAAAATGCGACATACATTTTTTCTTTAATTTTTTTTTTAAAAGTCATGTTTATGTAGTATCTCTATCTTGCAATTATTCAACAATAGTAATATGATAATGTTATGTTAACATTGATATTTTCAAAATGACACATAATGTAAATGACATTATTCTTTAGAATAAAAACTTATGCTTAATTAATTCCATGATTGATAATGTTGGTTGGGGAGTTAGTTTCTAGCTTAGGAACCGGAGATCCTTCATTAGAATTCCACAAATGCACTCAAACTGTCTCAATTAACGAAAATTATTGAATATTCAAAATTATCAGAGACAGTATGACCTTATCACTTGTCACGTCAAATAATTTTGTCTTTATGGCATCATATCAACATCAATCATATACAAATCAATCATCAATACAATCAAAACTAACCATTTAACCGGAGATTATAATTTCTTAAGAAATTTTACAAAATAAGACATACATTTATTCTGTAATTTTTTTTTTAAAAGTCATGTTTACGTAGCATCTCTATCTTGCAATTATTGAAAAATAGTAGTAATATAATAATGTTATGTTAACATTGATATTTTCAAAATGACACAAAATGCAAATGACATTTTCTTTAAAATATAAAGTTACGCTTAATTAACCCCATGATCGATAATGTTAGTTGGAGAGTTGGTTTCTAGCTTAGGAACCAGAGATCTTCCGTTAGAATCCCACAAATGCACGCAAAATTTCTTAATTAACGAAAATTATTGAATATTCCAAATTATAAGAGACAATCTGACCTTATTACTTGCCACGTCAAATAATTTTGTCATTATGGCTTCATATTCACATCAATCTTATATAAATTAGTCATCAAAACAAGCAAAACTAACATTTAGCTGGAGATTATCATTTTTTAAGAAATTTTGCAAAACGAGACATATATTTATTATTTCATTTTTTTTAAAAGAGTCATGTTTACGTGACATCTCTATCTTGCAATTATTGAACAATAGTAATTTGATAATGTGTGTTAACGTTGATATTTTCAAAATAACACATAATGCAAATTACATTATTTTTTAGAATAAAAAGCATGCTTAATGAATCCCATGATTGATAATGTTGGTTGGGGGGTAGGTTTCCAGGTTAGGAACCGGAGACCCTCTATTAGAATCCCACAAATGCACGTAAACTGTCTCAATTAACGGAGATTATTGAATACTCCAAATTTTAAGAGACAATCTGACCTTATCACTTATCATGTCAAATAATTTTGTCCTTATCGCTTCATATCCACATCAAACATATACAAATCAATCATCAAAACAAGCAAAACTAACCATTTAACTAGAGGTTATTATTTTTAAGAAATTTTGCAAAACGTGAAATACATTTATTCTTTAAATTTTTTTAAAAAATTTATGTTTACGTGACTTTTCTATCTTCCAATTATTGAACAATAGTAATATGATAATGTGTGTTAACATTGATATTTTCAAAATGACAGATAATGCAAATGACATTATTCTTTAGAATAAAAAGTTATGCTTAATTAATCCCATTATTGATAATGTTGGTTGGGGAGTTGGTTTATAGGTTAGGAACCGGAGATCCTCTACTAGAATCTGACAAATGCACGCAAACTGTCTCAATTAAGGAAGATTATTGAATATTCCAAATTTTAAGAGACAGTTTGACCTTATCACTTGCCACGTCAAATAATTTTGTCCTTATGGCTTCATATCGACATCAAACATATACAAATCAATCTTCAAAACAAGCAAAACTAACCATTTAACCGGAGATTATCACTCCTTAAGAAATTTTGCAAAACGCAACATACATTTATTCTTTAATTTTTTTTAAAAAAAGTCACGTTGACGTAACTTATCTATCTTACAATTATTGAACAATAGTAATATGATAATATTATGTTAACATTAAAATTTTAAAAATAACACATAATGCAAAAGACATTATTTTTTAAAATAAGAAGTTATGCTTAATTAATTCCATTATTGATAATGTTGGTTGGAGAGTTGGTTTCAGGGTTAGGAACCAGAGATCCTCTATTAGAATCCCACAAATGCACGCAAACTGTTTCAATTAACGAAGATTATTAAATATTCCAAATTTTAAGAGACAGTATGACCTTATCACTTGCCACGTCAAATAATTTTGTCCTTATGGCTTCATATCCACATCAAACATGTACAAATCAATGTTCAAAACAAGCAAAACTAACCATTTAATCGGAGATTATAATTCCTTAAGAAATTTTGTAAAACGGGACATACATTTATTCTTTAAATTTTCTTTAAAAAGTCATGTTGACGTGACTTCTCTATCTTGCAATTATTGAACAATAGTAATATGATAATGTTATGTTAACTTTGATATTTTCAAAATGACATATAATGCAAATGACATTATACTTTAATGTAAAAACTTATGCTTAATTAATTCTATGATTAATAATGTTGGTTGGGGAGTTAATTTCTAGCTTAGCAACTGAAGATCCTCCATTAGAATCCAACAATTGCACGCAAACTGTCTCAATTAACGAAGATTATTGAATATTCCAAATTATAAGAGACAGTCTGACCTTATCACTTGCCAAGCCAAATAATTTTGTCCTTATGGCATCATATTCACATCAATTATACACAAATAAATCATCAAAACAAGCAAAACTAACCATTTAACCGGAGATTATCATTTCTTAAGAAATTTTGCAAAATGAGACATACATTTATTCTTTAATTTTTTTTTTTTAAAGTCATGTTTACATAACATCTCTATCTTGCAATTATTGAACAATAGTAGTAATATGATAATGTTATGTTAACATTGATATTTTCAAAATGACGCATAATGCAAATGACATTATTCTTTAAAATAAAAAATTATGCTTAATTAATCCCATGATTGATAATGTTGGTTGGGAAGTTGGTTTCTAGCTTAGGAACCAGAGATCCTCCATTAGAATCCTACAAATGCACGCAAAATTTCTCAATTAACGAAGATTATTGAATATTTCAAATTATAAGAAATAGTATGACCTTATCACTTGCCACGTCAAATAATTTTGTCATTATGGCTTCATATCCACATCAATCTTATACAAATTAGTTATCAAAACAAGTAAAACTAACAGTTAACTGGAGATTATCATTTATGAAGAAATTTTGCAAAACGAGACATACATTTATTCTTTAATTTTTTTTAAAAAGATTCATGTTTACGTGGCATCTCTATCTTGCAATTATTGAACAATAGCAATATGATAATATGTGTTGACAATGATATTTTCAAAACGACACATAATGCAAATGACATTATTCTTTAGAATAAAAAATTATGCTTAATTAATCCTATGATTGATAATGTTGGTTGGGGAGTTGGTTTCTAGCTTATCAACCAGAGATCCTCCATTAGAATCCCATAAATGCACGCAAACTGTCTCAATTAACGAAGATTATTGAATATTACAAATTTTACGAAACAGTCTAACTTTATCACATGCCACGTCAAATAATTTTGTCTTTATGGCTTCACATCCACATCGATCATATACAAATGAATCATCAAAACAAGCAAAACTAACCATTTAACCGGAGATTATCATTTTTTAAGAAATTTTACAAAACGCGACGTGTATTTATTCTTAATTTTTTTTTTAAAGTCGTCTTTACGTGGCATCTCTATTATGCAATTTTTTAACAATAGTAATATGATAATATTATGTTAACATTGAAATTTTAAAAATGACACATAATGCAAATGACATTATTCTTTAGAATAAAAAATTATGCTTAATTAATCCCATGATTAATAATGTTGGTTGGGGAGTTGGTTTCAAGGTTAGGAAGCGGATATCCTCTATTAGAATCCCACAAATGCACGCAAACTTTCTAAATCAACGAAGATTATTGAATACTCCAAATTTTAAGAGACAATCTGACCTTATCACTTACCACGTCAAATAATTTTGTTTTTATGAGTTCATATTCACATAAATCATATACAAATCAATCGTCAAGACAAGCAAAACTAACAATTTAACCGGAGATTATCATTCCTTAAGAAATTTTGCAAAACGGGACATACATTTATTCTTTAAATTTTTTTTAAAAAGTTATGTTGACGTGACTTCTCTATTTTGCAATTATTGAACAATAGTAATATGATAATATTATGTTAACTTTGATATTTTCAAAATGACACATAATGCAAATGACATTATTTTTTGAAATAAAAAGTTATGTTTAATTAATCCCATGATTGATAATGTTGGTTGGGGAATTGGTTTCTAGCTTAGGAACCAGAGATCCTCCATTAGAATCCTACAAATGCACGCAAAATTTCTCAATTAACGAAGATTATTGAATATTCCAAATTATAAGAGACAGTGTGACCTTATCACTTGCCACGTCAAATAATTTTGTCTTTATGGCTTTATATCCACATCAATCTTATTCAAATTAGTCATCAAAACAAGCAAAACTAACAGTTAACTGGAGATTATCATTTATGAAGAAATTTTGCAAAACGAAACATACATTTATTCTTTAATTTTTTTTTAAAAGAGTCATGTTTACGTGGCATCTCTATTTGGCAATTATTGAACAATAGCGATATGATAATGTGTGTTGACATTGATATTTTCAAAATGACACATAATGCAAATGACATTATTCTTTAGAATAAAAAGTTATGCTTAATTAATTCTATGATTGATAATGTTGGTTTGGGAGTTGGTTTCTAGTTTATCAACCGGAGATCCTCCATTAGAATCCCACAAATGCACGATAACTGTCTCAATTAACGAAGATTATTGAATATTCCAAATTTTAAGAAACAGTCTGACCTTATCACATGCCACGTCAAATAATTTTGTCTTTATGGCTTCACATCCACATCGATCATATACAAATGAATCATCAAAACAAGCAAAACTAACAATTTAACTAGAAATTATCATTTCTTAAGAAATTTTACAAAACGCGACGTATACTTATTCTTAATTTTTTTTTAAAAGTCATCTTTACGTGGCATCTCTATTATGCAATTATTGAACAATAGTAATATGATAATATTATGATAATATTATGTTAACATTGAAATTTTAAAAATGACACATAATACAAATAATATTATTCTTTCGAATAAAAAGTTATGCTTAATTAATTTCATGATTGATAATGTTGGTTGGGGAGTTGGTTTCTAACTTAGGAACCGGAGATCCTCCATTAGAATCTAACAATTGCACGCAAACTGTCTCAATTAACGAAAATTATTGAATATTCCAAATTATCAGAGACAGTCTGACCTTATCACTTGTCACGTCAAATAATTTTGTCTTTATGGCATCATATTCACATCAATCATATACAAATCAATCATCAAAATAAGCAAAATTAACCATTTAACTGGAGATTATTATTTCTTTAGAAATTTTGCAAAACAATACATATATTTATTCTTTAATTTTTTTTAAAGAGTCATGTTTACGTGGCATCTCTATCTTGCAATTATTAAACAATAATAATATGATAATGTGTGTTAACATTGATATTTTCAAAATGACACATAATGCAAATGACATTATTTTTTAGAATAAAAAGCATGCTTAATTATTCCCATCATTGATAATGTTGGTTGGGGGTTGGTTTATAAGTTGGGAACCGGAGATTCTCTATTAGAATCCCACAAATGTACATAAACTATCTCAATTAACGAAGATTATTGAATATTCCAAATTTTAAGAGACAATCTGACTTTATCACTTGTCACGTCAAATAATTTTGTCCTTATGGTTTCATATTCACATCAAACATATACAAATCAATCATCAAAACAAGCAAAACTAACCATTTAACTGGAGGTTATCATTTTTTAATAAATTTTGCAAAACGTGACATACATTTATTTTTTAATTTTTTTTTTAAAAGTTATGTTTACGTGACTTATCTATCTTGCAATTATTGAATAATAGTAATATGATAATGTGTGTTAACATTAATATTTTCAAAATGACAAATAATGCAAATGACATTATTCTTTAAAATAAAAAGTTATGCTTAATTAATCCCATTAATGATAATGTTGGTTGGGGAGTTGGTTTCTGGGTTAGGAACCAGAGATTCTCTATTAGAATCCCACAAATGCACGCAAACTGTCTCAATTAACGAAAACTATTGAATATTCTAAATTTTAAGAGACAGTCTGACTTGATCACTTGCCATGTTAAATAATTTTGTCCTTATGGCTTTATATCCACATCAAACATATACAAATCAATCGTCAAAACAAGCAAAACTAACAATTTAACAGGAGATTATCATTCCTTAAGAAATTTGCAAAACGGGACATACATTTATTCTTTAAATTTTTTTTTAAAAAGTTATGTTGACGTGACTTCAATATTTTGCAATCATTGAACAATAGTAATATGATAATATTATGTTAATTTTGATATTTTCAAAATGACACATAATACAAATGACATTATTTTTTAAAATAAAAAGTTATGTTTAATTAATCTCATGATTGATAATGTTGATTGGGGAGTTGGTTTCTAGCTTAGGAACTAGAGATCCTCCATTAGAATCCTACAAATGCACGCAAAATTTCTCAATTAACGAAGATTATTGAATATTCCAAATTATAAGAGACAGTGTGACCTTATCACTTGCCACGTTAAATAATTTTGTCTTTATGGCTTCATATCCACATCAATCTTATTTAAATTAGTCATCAAAACAAGCAAAACTAACAGTTAACTGGAGATTATCATTTATGAAGAAATTTTGCAAAACGAGACATACATTTATTCTTTAATTTTTTTTTTTAAAAGAGTCATGTTTACGTGGCATCTCTATCTGGCAATTATTGAACAATAACAATATGATAATATGTGTTGATATTGATATTTTCAAAATAACACATAATGAAAATGACATTATTCTTTAGAATAAAAAGTTATGCTTAATTAATCCTATGATTGATAATGTTGGTTGGGGAGTTGGTTTCTAGTTTATCAACCGGAGATCCTCCATTAGAATCCCACAAATGCACGCAAACTGTTTCAATTAACGAAGATTATTGAATATTCCAAATTTTAAGAAACAGTCTGACCTTATCACATGCCACGTCAAATAATTTTGTCTTTATGGTTTCATATCCACATCATCAATATACAAATGAATCATCAAAACAAGCAAAACTAACCATTTAACCAGAAATTATCCTTTCTTAAGAAATTTTACAAAACGTGACGTATATTTATTCTTAATTTTTTTTTAAAAGTCATCTTTACGTGGCATCTCTATTATACAATTATTGAACAATAGTAATATGATAATATTATGATAATATTATGTTAACATTGAAATTTTAAAAATGACACATAATGCAAATAACATTATTCTTTAGAATAAAAAGTTATGCTTAATTAATTTCATGATTGATAATATTGGTTGGGGAGTTGGTTTCAAGGTTAGGAACCGGAGATCCTCTATTAGAATCCCACAAATGCACATAAACTTTATTAATCAACGAAGATTATTAAATATTCCGAATTTTAAGAGACAATCTGGCCTTATCACTTACCACGTCAAATAATTTTGTTCTTATGGCTTCATATTCACATAAATCATATACAAATCAATCATCAAAACAAGCAAAACTAACCATTTAACCGGAGATTATCATTTCTTAAGAAATTTTGCAAAACGCGATATTCATTTTTTCTTTAATTTTTTTTTTCGAAAGTCATGTTTATGTAGCATCTCTATCTTGCAATTATTGAATAATAGTAATATGATAATATTATGTTAACATTGATATTTTTAAAATGACACATAATGCAAATGACATTATTCTTTAGAATAAAAACTTATGCTTAATTAATTCCATGATTGATAATGTTGGTTGGGGAGCTGGTTTCTAGCTTAGGAACCGGAGATCCTTCATTAGAATCCTACAAATGCACGCAAACTGTCTCAATTAACGAAGATTATTGAATATTCCAAATTATCAGAGACAGTCTGACCTTATCACTTGTCACGTCAAATAATTTTGTCTTTATGGTATCATATCCACATCAATCATATACAAATCAATCATCAAAACAAGCAAAACTAACCATTTAACCGGAGATTATCCTTTCTTAAGAAATTTTGCAAAATGAGACATACATTTATTCTTTAATTTTTTTTTTAAAAGTCATGTTTATGTGGCTTCTCTATCTTGCAATTATTGAACAATAATAGTAATATGATAATATTATGTTAACATTGATATTTTCAAAATGACACATAATGCAAATGACATTATTCTTTAAAATATAAAATTATGCTTAATTAACCTCATGATTGATACTGTTGGTTGGGGAGTTGGTTTCTAGCTTAGGAACCAGAGATCTTCCGTTAAAATCCCACAAATGCACGCAAAATTTCTCAATTAACGAAAATTATTGAATATTCCAAATTATAAGAGACAATCTGACCTTATCACTTGCCACGTCAAATAATTTTGTCCTTATGGTTTCATATCCACATCAATCTTATACAAATTAGTCATCAAAATAAGCAAAACTAATATTTAGCTGGAGATTATCATTTTTTAAGAGTCATGTTTACGTGGCATCTCTATCTTGCAATTATTGAACAATAGTAATATGATAATATGCGTTAACATTGATATTTTCTAAATGACACATAATGCAAATGACATTATTTTTTAGAATAAAAAGTATGCTTAATTAATCTCATGATTGATAATATTGGTTGGGGGGTTGGTTTCTAGGTTAGGAATCGGAGATCCTCTATTAGAATCCCACAAATGCACGTAAACTGTCTCAATTAACGGACTTTATTGAATATTCCAAATTTTAAGAGACAATCTGACCTTATCACTTGTCACGTCAAATAATTTTGTCCTTATCGCTTCATATCCACATCAAACATATACAAATCAATCATCAAAACAAGCAAAACTAACTATTTAACTGGAGGTTATCATTTTTTAAGAAATTTTGCAAAACGTGACATACATTTATTCTTTAATTTTTTTTTTAAAAGTTATGTTTACGTGACTTCTCTATCTTGCAATTATTGAACAATAGTAATATGATAATGTGTATTAACATTGATATTTTCAAAATGACAGAGAATGCAAATGACATTATTCTTTAGAATAAAAAGTTATGCTTAATTACCACCTGTGGTGGTGGCGTAGGTGGTTGAGCAAGGGAACTTGTCACGAGAGGTCCTGAGTTCGATCCACGGCGTCGTTGTTGCTTAAGTGCTAGCCGCGCCTTACCTGGGGCACATGGGTGGTGGTTTCCCACGTGTCTCCCCAGGGTTTGCTCTACCGCGAAGTAGCGTATGAAGGTTCCCTGGGTCACAAAAAAAAAAAAAGTTATGCTTAATTAATCTTATTATTGACAATATTGGTTGGGGAGTTGGTTTGTAGGTTAGGAACTAGAGATCCTCTATTAGAATCCCACAAATGCATGTAAACTGTCTCAATTAACGAAGATTATTGAATATTCCAAATTTTAAGAGACAGTCTGACCTTATCACTTGCCATGTCAAATAATTTTGTCCTTATGGCTTCATATCCACATCAAACATATACAAATTAATTTTCAAAACAAGCAAAACTAACCATTTAACCGGAGATTATCATTCCTTAAGAAAATTTGCAAAACGTGACATACATTTATTCTTTAAATTTTTTTTTAAAAAGTCATGTTGACGTGACTTCTCTATCTTGCAATTATTAAACAATAGTAATATGATAATGTTATGTTAACATTAAAATTTTAAAAATGACACATAATGCAAATGATATTATTCTTTAAAATAAAAAGTTATGCTTAATTAATTCCATTATTAATAATGTTGGTTGAGGAGTTGGTTTCAGGGTGAGGAACCAGAGATCCTCTATTAGAATCCCACAAATGCACGCAAACTGTCTCAATTAACGAAGATTATTGAATATTCCAAATTTTAAGAGACAGTCTGACCTCATCACTTGTCACGTCAAATAATTTTGTCCTTATGGCTTCATATCCACATCAAACATATACAAATCAATCTTCAAAACAAGCAAAACTAACCATTTAACCGGAGATTATCATTCCCTAAGAAATTTTGCAAAACGCGACACACATTGATTCTTTAAATTTTTTTTAAAAAGTCATGTTGACATGACTTCTCTATCTTGCAATTATTGAAGAATAGTAATATGATAATGTTATGTTAACTTTGATATTTTCAAAATGACATATAATGCAAATGACATTATTCTTTAGAGTAAAAAGTTATGCTTAATTAATCCCATGATTGATAATGTTGGTTGGAGAGTTGGTTTCTAGCTTAGCAACTGGAGATCTTCCATTAGAATCCAACAATTGCACGCAAACTGTCTCAATTAACGAAAATTATTGAATATTCCAAATTATAAGAGACAGTCTGACCTTATCACTTGCCAAGTCAAATAATTTTGTCCTTTTGGCATCATATCCACATCAATCATATACAAATCAATCATCAAAACAAGCAAAACTGGCCATTTAATTGGAGATTATCATTCCCTAAGAAATTTTGCAAAACACGACATACATTTATTCTTTAATTTTTTTTTAAAAGTCATGTTGACGTGACTTCTCTATCTTGCAATTATTGAAGAATAGTAATATGATAATGTTATGTTAACTTTGATATTTTCAAAATGACATATAATGCAAATGACATTATTCTTTAGAGTAAAAACTTATGCTTAATTAATCCCATGATTGATAATGTTGGTTGGGGAGTTGGTTTCTAGTTTAGCAACTGGAGATCTTCCATTAGAATCCAACAATTGCACGCAAACTGTCTCAATTAATGAAGATTATTGAATATTCCAAATTATAAGAGACAGTTTGACCTTATCACTTGTCAAGTAAAATAATTTTGTCCTTATGGCATTATATCCACATCAATCATATACAAATCAATCATCAAAACAAGCAAAACTAACCATTTAACCGGAGATTATCATTTCTTAAGAAATTTTGCAAAACGCGACATACATTTATTTTTAAATTTTTTTTTTTAAAGTTATGTTTACGTGGCGTCTCTATTTTGCAATTATTGAACAATAGTAATATGATAATGTTATGTTAATATTGATATTTTCAAAATGACACATAATACAAATGACATTATTCTTTAGAATAAAAAGTTATGCTTAATTAATCCCATGATTGATAATGTTGGTTGGGGTGTTGGTTGGGGCGTTGGTTTCTAGTTTAGGAACTGGAAATCCTCCATTAAAATCCCACAAATGTATACAAACTGTCTCAATTAACGAAGATTATTGATACATTCTAAATCATAAGAGACAATGTGACCTTATCACTTGTCACGTCAAATAATTTTGTCCTTGTCTATTTGTCCTTCCCCTAACCTATAAAAAAACGAAATGTGTAATTGAATATCCCCTATATCTATGTCACTTATATTCTGTGTATCCGCACCGTACTATCATTAAGATATAGCATTTACGTGATTGGCTCTATTTAAAATATCACAATGGGGGTTTCCATCCACGTTAATCATATGCAAATCAATCACCAAAAGAAGCAAAACCTACCATTTTATTGAGATTATCTTTTCTTAAAAAATTCTGCAAAATGTGACACACTCTTAATCTTTATGATAAAAAAAAAAAATTATGTTTATGTGGCATCACTATCTTGCAATTACTGAACGATGGTAAAATGTGAATATAGTCATTTTCAAAATGATGCAGAATGCAAATGACTATTACTTTTAAAATAAAATTATGTTTAATTAATCCTAGAATTGATAATGGTGGTTGGGGAATAGGGGATTTCCAGCTAAAAAAATTAGAAATCCCCCATTAGAATACCATGAATGCATGCAAATTGCTCTGGATTAGAGTCACCTACATAGACCGAAGGCTTGAGCTTAACCAATTAACGATACTTGTAAGATATTTCATAAGCTTCTAGGAAGACGGGTGTCCATGCCTATGCTCCTAGATAATACCAAAAAAAAAAAATGCTTACTTTAGGAGAATCCGAATTTTATACGCTAATTATTAGTATATACTTATTCCTCATGAACTAGGCAGTTTTTATGCAAAAGGTCCTTATCAACTAAATTACAAAGAGTACATCCCCCATGACTTTAATTAGTAATAACACTTTTATTCATCAGAAATTAGTCATAACATTTTCAAATACTCCTAATAAATATACATATTTAGGACTAATTTGACATTCTAATCTAAAAATTATGGTTGGTAAAAAATTACATAACCTCAATATTTCCTTTTGAACTGAGTTTTTTTTTTTTTTTTTTTAACGGCCCTTCTCATGTGGAAGCCATATCAGGAGTAGCCTTGCACATGAAATTTGACAATTGAGAGTGGACTCACACACAAAAGGGGCAAGTAGAACTTGACTATGATCCCATGTTAGAAAATCCAATCCAAAGATATATAAAGAGCATATAAACTTCATTATCATGCAATGCGGGATGTTTCAATACATGCCAACCAAGAGCAGAGCCCCTCTAATGCGTTTGTAGCTCCTAATGAGCTTCACAAATCATGATATGCCGAAATGCCTATGAGTTGCTCTTTGCTTTTCTTCAATATGTTCCTTGGTGAATCCACCTAGAATAGTCTGCAAGCATACATCTGTGAACAACCCAGATGTGAATTTGCTTAAGTGGAATGAGAAATCCAAGGAAAAATTTGAAGGCAAAGAGCAAGAAGGTAATGATATGAGATCAAAGAAATCTAATGATAAATTTATTCTTTTGAAAGTGCTTGAGGATGAAGGAAATTGTTGGCTGACATTGTCTCCTAATACATGTCATTAGGAGACACTATGTAGACGAAAGAAAACCTGCAACAAGTGGACATCAAAAGCTATGACATGGTAGTGCTAGCGTAGGGCCGCTCGTGGAGATTATTCAAGTGACTATCTTTACTCTATTTTTTATTTCCTGGCTCATGTTACTCCAATTAGGATACCCCACGGACACATTTTAAAAAAAAAAAAATACCATGTCATATGATTTCCCACAAAAACCAAATCAACTTGAAAAGCACAATATTGAGTCATAACAATTAATGCGTTGGGGAACTCCTTGCCTGTATCAGATCCATTGGGCAGAGGAAGGATCCAGGTGGACCCTCCCTTATTTCCAGGTGCGACAGCCTCCCCATCACTTCGTTGGCCGGCAAGATTGGCCGCGCTTGCCCCCGTTCAACAGCCTCCAGACGCTGTAGCCCCAGATCAAGCAGGTGGTCCAGCAGTAGCATCCGATCAAGGCCCCTTCCCAAAAAGAATAAAAATAAAAAATTTTAATGTAAAGCTTGTGGTTATACATGTTTCTGATTTGTGATATCACGTCATTATATCATTACTGGATTACCTGTGAGTTTCTTTTCATTCATTAAGTAAAGGTGTCGTGTCAGGGAAATTGAAAAAAAAAATTGAAGAGGCTCTTCTTTTTGGTGAGAAAACGCGAGATGGTTCTCTACTGCCTTTGTTTCCTTTTATTTTGGTCCTTGTTGGATAGGTCTAAGGACAATCTAGGAGTTCTAATTTCAATGGAAAGCTGTTCTTCTTAGCACATTTTGCCGAGCCGTTCTCTTCTCAAGGTTTGTCATCTTTTTGGCACTTTGGGTGAGATTGAATTATTCACTTAGAAAGTTTAGGTGATGGCATCTCATTTAGAATGAGTACTGCATTATCAGTAAATAGATACAAGGGTCTAAGTTAGTCCAAGTATAATATGAGAAGAAGATTAACATTATCAAAATTTGGTATTTACTCCACAAATCAATAATACGGCCAGCGAATCAATGTTTGTCCATTAGCGGTCAAGGAAAGGATGGAGAATTAATAAATATTTGTCCACCAGCTGTGGAGGAAAGGATGGTTTACCAAATCAAAGTTTGTCTAATCACGAATTGTCGATGAGCAATACCGGTTCGTCCATTAGCAGTGGAGGAAAGGATGGTTTACCTAATCAATGTTTGTCTAATCACCGTTTGTCTCTGAGCGGTACAGGAAAGAATGGATATCTAATCAATGTTTGGTCATAAGCAGTGAAGTAAAGGATGGAGACATAGACATTGGTGATAGTTACTGGTTAAGGAATCACCCATCTCTATATGCGTATTAGATGGTGACTAGGACATTAGGACTAGTACCTAACCGATGTTTGCATCACTCGATTGTTTATGTGTCCACATTATTGTCTTGATTGAGGCAACCGAGAGTGGTTTTTTTTTTTTTTTTTTTTGGCTGGTAACAACTTGGCGCATTTTGCTGTCGAGTTTTCAGCTACTTGAGGAACTGACTCGTGTTTAGATTAAAAATGGGTTTGTAACGCGTATTGAGACAATTATTACACGAGCGGTGATTACAACAAGCTAAAATTTAAGTTTCAAATCATAATAGCTAAAATTAAGTTTCAAATCATAATCTCATTTTGACGATGACAGACTATATGAAGTACTTATTACACGGGAGATGATTCAAGTCAAATCATTTTGGTACTTTTACAGCTGGTAATCATATGATTTTTACTTTCTCTTTAAGCCACTTGGTGTTAAAAAATGCAAAGGAACCAAGCTAAGAGCTTGCATACCATGTAGATATTACTTGATTGTTTGATAAGCTGCGGGTCGAAGGGTCTAAAGATAATTTCTCGAATTGCTAGAAAAGCAAATGCTGAGGCAAGTCTTAAAAATTATAATCCAAGCCCTCTTATATGGAGAAATTTGACAAAGTCATTCAAGAAGAATATACGTGTAAAATTACATAGACTATGTTAATATGGACCGGCAAATTATAAAGAAATTCGCTACTTTCATAACTAAGGAAAAAAACCCAAAAGATAAGGGGGTGGCTAGCTATGATTCTGAAATTTCGTTGGAGATTTAATGATTAATAATTTTAATATTAAATAGGAGATATAGTTTGGAGGCTCTAAATCCTTGAATCTTTTGTGCTGAATCTCGGCCATCGATAATCACATGTATCAGCAAAAAGTTGCTGTGTTCCCATCATGAGAATCTGAAGATTATCGGCCTGTCTAGGACCAAAATCCGACTCAATGGAAGAATAAACGGCAATGCTTAGGTATGAAGACTCATCACATGTCTCTCTGCAGCACCTCTAATCTAATAAAATCTCGACTTAGACCCCTTAGTAGAGGCTTGGTGCTCAGAAAAAAAAAAGTAATAATACTATTTCACCATTAATATTCATTGCAGAGGAAGAGTGCAAAAGAGACTTCAAGTCACCTCTAATGCAACTGGCATCTCACACCAAAAGCAAAGTTACACTTCATGTCGGTGTGTCCATCTTCACTTACCCCTACCAGACTCTTGACTCTGTAAAAATATGATCCAAGCTATAACCAGCAATGGAGACAGATCACAGAATCTTGCAAAAAGGGCAGCTGTGGAGGAAAATCACAGTATGCAAGTTCCGAAAATCACAGGAATATAAATAAAAAAGTTGTGTATAAATCTAAAGAGTAAATAGATATCACTTGCTTAAATCATAATATATAATAGAGACAGATCTCGGGATGTGGACATCAAAGGCCATACTATTGTACACTCCCCCACCTGGCATAAACTTCACTAAAGTTTCTGTTTCTGAATCTTGATGGTATTCTATTTTGGAATTTAAACCGTTGAGAATTGAAAATTAAGCATAACTTACCTTCATTGGTTAGACCACAAAAATTGCCCCATGCCCCAAGATATGTTTCTATCCTATTATATTTTTATTCATCTCTTTTGATTAACCCGTATTTGATTTGGTCAATTAAATTTTATTGATTATACACTGATGGAAAAGGAAATATTAACTGCTTATCAATGATTTTTTAACATTTGAATATTTCACCATGAAATCCATTCACACCATGATAGTTAACATTTACTCGATACAAGATTAAGGGTACCGCACAATCTCATGAATAGGTTAAAAAATGAACGGTACATATTACTTATAACATTTTTCACTAGTAAGAAATCTTACGTTATTGTTAAGTCACTTGAGGATAGAAGCCCTTCTTGAAATATATATAAAAAAAAAAAAACTCTTGAGGAGGTAGTGACCAATCATAAAGGGGCCTTGCTTTTTCTGGATGCCATGAGAAAATTGAATTTTATACGTGATACTTTGTTGGGGTTGTTCCAAATCTATCCCTAGAAAATTGAATTTTGTAAGTGAATAAAAAGGACAAAACGCTAAAATACCCATTCTGTTGTAGTTGTCTTCCTACATTCCATATTTTTAGATTGTCGTTACCTTTCTTGTCTTCTTTATTTTTCTATTAATACCTATAATCTCTCTGTGTGGAATGAGCTCTGAATTTAACCATGCTTATGACTCTGTTTGTTGGGTGTAGATTCTCTCTCTCTCTTTTTTTGGTCGTTATAGATTCTCTTTTTGACAAGTTATACTTGTTAAAACAAAATTATGCACTCACTTCACCCACACAATTAAAGTGAAGATCTATATCTATAGAATTACATGAAAACAATCTTTCACTTAAGAGCTGCCTTTAAGGTTACTACATAGCACTCTAGATGATTAGAAAGGATTTCTCCTTCTTCCAAGAATTGGATTTACTACATTCTCCATTAAAAAAAAAAAAAAAATGTAGCCACCTGGTCTCCACCTAAGCTAATATTATGCAAAACCGACTAGAAAAAGTCCACTATCTAAACTACAAATTGTCCACAATGTGAGAGTCCAATGCCACTCACTACTCTTGAAAGTGCTGGCAAACTTGCATATTGGTCATGTGGCCATCATATTTCTCCTTGTATATTAAACAAAATAATTGGCTGTAATTATAGATGAATTTCTATAAAACTAGTAAGATTTGCACAGGGCTGAGGTAAGTTTTTTTTTTTTTTTTATATTATCTTAAATGTTATTTTTAATTTATTCGGCCTTTGTACCCACTTCAAGTTAGTTATTTTTCACGACTTTTTAAATTTTAAGTTTGTTGTATCATGATTATTACTTGTCAATATATTTTAACTTACGGTAATATTTTTAACAAACTACATACACATTCATGTCAAAATAGAGAAATATTTGACGGCCAATACTTAAACATCCCTATGAGGGAAAATGGTATAAAATTAGAAAGGATATGAGATATTGTTTAGAAGTTAAAAAAAAAAAAGTTTGGATAAAATATAATGTGGACAACACTTTAAACTTGATGTTGCGATAAAAATATGCTTTGGAATGTTGATCTACATTATAAATTAGATGAACGACCACTTCAACATCACAGTTTTAAAAATAAAATTCCATGAAAACATCCATGCATATACTCAAAAAAGAAATTCGGAAGTATCCAGTGAATCTCTTACGTTTTAAATTGTGATTTAAATTGTGATTCAAAACAGGGGTCAAGTATTTTCAATTTCTCATATTTTCTTTAGCAATTGTTCAGAATGCACATTACACTGATTCTTCACAATAATAATAATAATAATAATAATAATAATAATAATAATAATAATAATAATAAATATAGGTTTACTTAGCATCTCTATCTTGCAATTATTAAATATAAAAAATATGATAACCTTATGTTAAAATTCTTAAGAAAGGATACATGATGCAAAATTAACTTATTAGTTACGAAAAAAAATTATGCTTACTTAACCCCCTAATTGGGGTGTTGGGAGATTTCTAGTTCATGAGATGGAGGCCGCCTACTTGAAACACACAAACTGCATGCAAATTGGCATAGAGCCACCCATACAGGCCAAAGGTCTAAACTTAATCACTTTATGAGGCTTGCAAGATTATATGTACAAAATCCTCAAAAAACTAGTTATCTATTATACAAAAGATCCTTATTAACTTAATTATGAAGAACTTCCCCATGATACTTAATTAGTCATAACATTTCTTTAGAAATTAGTTATTAACTTTTTAGAGTCATTATAAATATATAGATAAAGGAGTGATTTGACATTTTCCCCTTATAAAGTGAGTTGTCCTTTTCACTTATAGGGGTGACTCGAGGGGCTTTCTCTAAACAAACCTGTGAAAAATTGAAAGACGATACGTGAAAGGTAAGACTTATTTCAACCAATGGCCAACATTAATTAGATATAAGAGTCTAAGTTAGCCCAATTTTTAGTGTCAATAAGTAGAACATAATAAAAAATTGCCATTCAATATGTAAATCAATGACGCGACCATTTTCCATTTTTATACTGTTTCAATCAATATATCATTTTGAAAATTAAACTTCAATTTTTATTTTTTTTGGTAAAGAACTTCAAATTTTTTCGATGTTCAATTAGTTTAATTATAACGTCGCTTCAATATTTCTTTATATGATTTCGCTGACTCGCACAAGGAGTGGGTTTAGGACTAGTATCTAATCTATGCTTGTCCATTAGCGGCACAGGATAGTATTGGGACACACTGAAATGATATCCCTCCCATGATGGTAGTAAAGGATTCTTTGCTCATTTCACTAGACTCACAGTGGATTGAAAATAAGTCTGCTACAAATCTTCATAGACCAATATGGAGTTCGCTTTGATTATATAATCTTATTTTAACGGGTTTTAAAATTGGAAGTGTCTTATATGTAATCCGCCGTACTAAAATTAAGTTTAAAAATGGGTTTCTAACAAGTATTAAGACAATCGTGATAAAAAAAACAATTGTTAAAAAAAAAAAAAGTGTTAAGACAATTATCACACAAGCAATGATTAGAATAAACTAAAATTGTAATCTCATTTCCACGATGACAGACGACATAAAGTACTTATTCCACAGCAATGATTCAAGTCAAACCATTTTGGTACTTTTACAGCTAGTAATCATCTCTTTTTTTTCTTTTTTCCTCTTTAAGCCACTTGATGTGTGTGCAATTAAAAAAAAAAAAAAAAGCAAAGATATCCAACAAAGAGATTGTATACCATATATGTAGATATTACTTGATTGTTTATAAGCTGTCGGTCGGCAGTTCAAAAAGATAATGTCTCGAACTGTTGGAAAAGCAAATGCCGAGGCAAGTCTTATAGATTAGAATCCAAGTTCTCTTATATGGAGAAATTTGACAGTCATTCAATGTCGTGAAAATAGAATATATATGTAAATCACACAGGGAGTCTGTTGATATGGACAAACAAATTACAAAGAAGTTGCTGCCTTCATAACTAAAAGGAAGAACCTAAAAGATAAGGGGTCGGTTAGCTATGGTTCTGAAATTTCATTGTAGATCTCATGACTAATAAATTTAATATCAATTAGGAGATGTTGCTGTCTTTTGATATATTAATCAGATATTTGAACAGAAAAGATTACTTTAGTTTTCAAGTTGAATCAATAGTTTGATAAAACATTATCTAAGCTATGGAATTAAACCTCTCTCTGTTTGTGTTCTTTTTTCTTTTCTTTTCTTTTCTTTTCTTTTCTTTTTTCATATGGTTACAATTCAGACTTGAGCTATTAATCAAAATGAGTAGAATATGGGTTGGGTGTAAACCCATAAAGACCCGCGTAAAATATTAAGTGACTCAATAGAACTAGGCACATTAAAATTGAGTTGTTGACATGCCCAAAAAAGTACGTGTCACGTGGGTGTGGCGTATCCTTATCTACATGTTCTCTTTTGATATTTACATTGTGTTGTATTGATGATAACAGAGATTATATAGAGTACTTAGTACACGAGCAATAAATTAAGTCGAATCATCTTGGACCTATAACAGCTAGCAGTCGTCTGTCTTCCATATTTCTAAATCACTTGATCCCCATGCAATTTAAGTTTTAAAATGTAAAGAAATCAAACTAAAATGTGTGTGAAATAACTCAGTTACATATAATTCCACTTTGTGGTCTTGATTGAGGTGACTAGTCTTTTTTTTTTTTTTTTTTTAATTTTTAGCCGGTGACAACTTGAAGCAGTGCCGATTCCGCATTTCTGCATTTCAGGGTTAAAAGAATGAATATCATTAGGTACCACTCTCATTAGCGACTGTTTTGGGTCCTAGTAGTGGAACCATACTTTAAATTTTAAAAACACATAGAAATCCACGGACAGCTTGTATACAAGTTGTATTGCTCCGATTGTTTATAATTCCACGTTGTGAAGTGAACTTGATCGAGGCGACTAGTCTTTTTCTACTCTAATTTTTGGTCTATGATGATCCACAATTCACAATAAATGGAATCATTTGAAGAGCAATATCACTGGGCACCATACTTTAACTTTTAAAATGCAAAGAAATCAAGCTAAAATGCGCATGCAATATTTTCGGATTGCTTATAATTCCACTCTGCGGTCTTGATTGAGGCGATCAGCCTTTTGCTTATAATTCCACTTTGTGGTAATGCTAGGTCCCACTCGACAATCCACTAAATCCGCGCCCCTTGAGACCCCGCTCGGGAGGGTCGTGACAGACCTCAAGAGAGCTTTGCCATATATATAGATGTTTTCCTAGTTAAATTAATTTATTTAAATGACTAAACTTGTCTACCATCTAGATACAATGAGGATGTTCAATAGCGAAAAACATTTAGTATATCAGGGTCAATCATAAATTTCCAACATGACAAGTCATACATGAGATCAAAACAATTAAATCATGAAATTCAATTAGTCCAAGCAAACAACTTGTGTAGTAAAAGATCTTATGATACTTTAGAAAAGAGACTATTTTTTAGATTGAGGATATTACTAGAGTACATTTTAGTTGGCAAGAGTTTTTAGTCCATCCACCTTTAGTATCACTAAAAGCACAATCGACATAATCACATAGGATGTTCCTAAAAAAGTCCTTACATGGACTCATTGTTACAAAGTGTACTTTAAAGAGGCAACTGTTGGGCTCAAAGAATTTGCACATCAATAAAATCCGGATAAACATTTATAGAACCGTCCATACTAATGATAATTTTCTAAAAAATAATTCTCTTTAAAAATTAAAAATTAATTTTCAAAATATGGTAAAGTATGAATGCATGCATTAGAAATTCTGTGCTTAAGTATAGGAATGGTAAAGGTTGTTTCTGAGTCCTTAGCAGCAAGTTTGGGTCCATTGAGGCTAGATCCTAAATCTCAATGTCCATGCTCGGGTCTCTAACTTTTGAACCCACATCTATTGAGGTGGGGCCTGTGACCTCCGTGCTTTTACCTCGGTATATGATGTAGGTGTTATATACATTTCAAATTCAAATTCACGCAAGCGAGCGCATGTAAATATCGATGAAAATGTTTACCATCATGAGGAAGAATAAAGATGCCCTTTAATGAATTTTCTTCGAACCTGAGCGTCCTTAAAAGGCTCACGAAAGAAATAGGCAGGAGAACCGTCCTAGGGTAAAAGACCACACGCTGTTTTCCTATTCCCTCTCTGTCGGGAAGACAAAGATAGATAAGAAATTATGGGGTCTCACGGTGATGAGGATAGACACCACGTCAGAGTATTTGTTCTGGCTACTACTGGATAGATAAGTACAGTAGCCTCCTACGTTTGGAGTAAGTTAAGGTAGGTCAAATGCCCACAGCTAAGTTAACATGCCTTACGGCACTCTCCATGCTCGGGTCTTTGATTTCTGAACCCACATCTATCGAGGCGGGGCCCGCGACATCCGTGCTTTCTACCTTCTTATATGATGTAGGTGTTATATACATTTCAAATTCAAATTCACGCAAGCGAGCGCATGCAAATATCGATGAAAATGTTTACCATCATGAGGAAGAACAAAGGTGCCCTTTAATGAATTTTCTTAAGTACTCTTAGGGCGCGTTTGGCAACGATTCTGTTCCCGGGAACTGATTCTGACAAGAAATGATTATTTTTGATTTTGTTCCCCTGAGCCGATTAAGGTAAAAAGAACGTGTTTGGTAAGCGTCTAAAATTTCTGATTCTAGAGTAGAATTGCGTTTGATAAGGTTCCAAATTATTTTTATTTTTATTTTTAAATAACTTTTTCTACTTTTTTACCTTTTTTTCTTTTCTTTTCTTTTTTTTTCCTTTTTCTCCTATTTTTCTTCTTCTTCTTGTGGTCGGTCGCCGGACCGACGATCGGCCGGATGAGGGCCGGCGACCTCACCAGAGCGTCGCCGGCCCTTGGCGAGGCCGGCCCTCGTCGGCCGAGCCTCGCCGGCAGGTTGGGCGAGGCTCGCCCGGCCCGCCGAGCGTCGTCGGTGAACGGGCGGGCCTCGCCGGGGCCGGGCGAGGCTCGCGCGGGGGCCGAGTGAGGCTCGCCCGGCCACCGGTCGGGCTAGGCGAGCTCGGCCGGTGGCTAGGCGGGCCTCGCCTAGCCCCGACGAGGCTCGGCCTCGCCTTGCCGGTGGACGAGGCGGGCCTCACCGGGCCGGGCGAGCCTCCGGCGAGCTCGCCGGATCGGCGGCCGGCGACCGGCGGCCGGCGGTGGTGGGCGGCAGTGAACGGCGGCGGGTGGCGGTGAACGGCAGCGAGCGACGATCGCGGGATGGCGGAAGGAAAGAAGAAGAGTTTTATTGTGTTGATTCTTTTTTTGATTCTCGGATGTAGAATCAACTTTTTTTCGATTCTCAAATCTACTCCCAAACTGATTCTGGAAACAAATTTGTTTCCGGGAACAAAAATTTTATCAAACGCGATTCTCGTTTCAAACTGATTCTGAGAACAAAAAATCAGAATCAATCACTGTTTGGCAACATGCCAAACAGGGCCTTACAGTTCCGAGAGTCGACTCCTGCCTTCTTTCTGCATCCGCCTTGGTATATGGTCCACATAATAAATTGAGTTGATGACAGACTGGGTAAAGTTACACGTCACGTGTTCTATTGGTCAAACGGTGCAACGATCGCCATTCTACGCCACGTCACCTGGATGGTTTAAGACGAATCGTTTGTTTACTCTCTATCAGCTGATAATCATCTCTCGTTCTCTCTCTCCACTCGATTGCTATTCTACGCTCCCCTTCATCCGTTTCTTGCGCTCGAATCTCTTCGCCTCGTTCGTCTCTCACTCTGTTTCGCTCTTTCTTCATCTCGGCACACCCATTCTTCCTCATCTCTTCCTCATCTTCAATATCTGCTGCTCTTTTTCATCGTTCGATTGCCTGTTCCACGCTCCCCTTCCTTCGTCCTTCTTTGGCACTCGAATCTCTTCGCCTTGTTCGCGCTCTGTTTCGCTCTTTCTTCATCTCGGCACACCCATTCTTCCTCATCTCTTCCTCCTCTTCCTCCTCTTCAGTATCTGCTGCTCTTTTTCATCGTTCGATTGCCTGTTCTACGCTCCCCTTCCTTCGTCCTTCTTTGGCACTAGAATCTCTTCTCCTTGTTCGTCTCGCGCTCTGTTTCGCTCTTTCTTCTCCTCGGCACACCCTTTCTTCCTCATCCTCTTCCTCCTGTCTTCCTCCTTTTTCTGTGCTCAAATCTCTTGGCTTTGTTCGTCTCTTGCTCTGTTTCGCTCTTTCTTCTTGTCGGCTTAACCATTCTTCTTCCTCCTCCTCCTCCTCCTCCTCTTTAGTTTCTGCTGCTCCTTTTCATCATTCTCCCTCTCCGTCTCTCTTTTTTCTCGCTCTTTCTTTCTCGGAAAATAAAAAAATCAAAGAAAAATGTCGGCAGATTCTGTCGTTGGTATTGGATGGGATGTCTCGAAGCGCTATATAGTTGTTCCCATCGAACGTGGATTCGGATACGTGATCTCCTCCAAGAGATTCGCCGACCGTCTTCGGGGGGAAGTCCAGAATCTGGAGAACGAGGATCAGAGGGTCAAGGTTCTTGCGGACGAGGCTAGAAGGAATGTTCGGAAATTCCTCGATGTCTTCACGACGTGGAAGGCAAGTGCTGAGAAGGCCTTGGAAGAGGCGCGAGAGCTGTTGGATGACTTCGAAAAGGCGACCAATACTTGCTGCTACGGGACTCTTCCCGACCCCAAATCTCGCTACCAGTTCAGCAGGAAGGCCGAGGGCAAGATCGAGGCCATTGAGCAACTCACTCGAAAATGCAGCAGATTCAACGCATTGAACGACATCTCCTTCATCGATCATGCTTTCACTTCTTCTGCCTCGACGTCAATTAAGCTTCGGGATGATGGTGTCTTCGAATCCAGAGCATTGATGATACGGAACATCATGGGCGCTCTTGCCAATAACAGTAATAATGTGGTCGGGATTTACGGGATGGGCGGGGTCGGCAAGTCCACTCTTTTGGCAGATGCCGAAAAGAGAATAAGGGAAGAGAAGTCCTTTGATCTGGTCGCTCAGGCTGACGTGTCGGAACATCAAGACATCAAGAGGATACAAGAAGAGATTGCATACACGTTGGGCCTAGGTGACCTAAAGAACGAAGAGTATGTTAGCGTGCGAGCGAAACATCTGCACAGGAGGTTGCAAGACGAGGAGAGGAACCAAAAGAAGGTCCTCATAATACTGGACAACCTGTGGAAGGGGCTCGACTTGAAATCAGTCGGCATTCCTTGCGGATCTGACAACAAAGTCATGGGATGCAAATTGTTATTGACGTCGAGAGATGGTGACGTTTTGCGAAGGGATATGGGCTGCGACAAGGACTTCCCCCTTGGTGAGCTGGAGGAGGAAGAGGCAAGAAGTTTGTTTGAGAGGCTGGTGGGAGACAAAGTTCATGAGGACGAGTTCAAACCCTTGGTGGATGAAGCACTCCAAAAATGTGCAGGTTTGCCTTTCCTAATTGTCAATATGGCAAAACATTTAAAACATGCTGGTTTATCGGAATGGGAGATTGTTTTGAAACAAATCAAGTTGTCTAAAAACAAAGGAATCAGTGAAGTGATAAATGAGAGTTTGCAATTGAGTTATAAAAATCTAGAAGACACGGAGAAGTCATTGTTAGCACTCTGTGTTGCTTATGGCACCTCTAAGCCCTCTCTAGAAAATTTGGCAAGGTATGGCATGGGTTGGGGGCTATTTCCAGAAGATGATAACATGGAAGAGGCTAGAGAGAGCTTGAAAGTAGGAATTCGTACTCTTCAAGCCTCCTCCCTTTTGTTAGAGGATGGAGACGCTTATGTTTTTAAGATACATGATTTGGTTCGTGAGTTTGTTGCCTCAGTTGCTTCGAGAGATCACCCTCTTCTTGTTTTGAAAGATAAGTCGATAACAGAGTTGCCTAAGGACAAGCTCAAAAGTTGTAGGGCAATATGCTTTCCATACGTTGACATGAAGGAGCTTCCCCAGGAATTAGATTGTCCTGAATTGCAGATCTTTTTGTTGTTCACAAACAATGAATCTCTTAAGGTTCCAGATTCATTATTTTACTCTATGAGGAAACTCATGGTCTTAAATCTTACTGGGGTACATCTCACTTGCTGTCCTTCAACATCGTTTCAGTTCTTGGAGAATTTACACACTCTATGCCTTAATGATTGTTTGATAGATAATGTAGCCATTTTTGGCGAGCTGAAAGGGCTCCAAATTCTCAGTTTTATGAACTCCAATATTCATCAATTGCCACAAGAAATTGGGCAACTAGCAGAGCTGAGGTTGTTAGACTTGAGCCATTGTCCAAACCTCGAGATAATTAAACCGGGTGTACTTCAAAGCTTGATCAATTTGGAGGAGTTGTACATGAATTGTAGCTTTGATCAATGGAATACTGTGGACCAAACTCCACCAACTAATGCCAGTTTGATTGAGTTGAATCACATAAAGAATCTCCGCACTTTGCATGTGTGCATTCCTAATTCAAGGATGCTCCCTGGAGATCTAAACGTCGGGAAACTAACCAAGTATGAAATCCGAATAGGTTATGTGCGGCGTTGGAGGGCACACAAAGGATCAAGGACATTGGAGCTCAAGTTGGATCCACTAGGCAATGTTCTTCAGAAAGGATGCATTCAAAGTATCTTAGGCAAAACTGACAATCTGCTTTTGGAATGGTTGGACAGAAATGACCAAAGTGTTTGCGCGTTATCCCAAAAAGGTTTTCCAGAGTTAAAGCATCTCCAGGTCAAAAATAGTTCCTCTATCTGTTACATCCTCCAATTGCTATCCCATGCACATTTTATGATGTTGGAGTCGTTACTTCTCATGAATCTCATCAACTTGGAGATGATATGCAATAGCCATATCTCCTCCAAGTCCTTCAGTGCATTAAAAGTAGTACAAGTCAAAAGTTGTGAGAAGATGGAAGTATTGTTTCCTATTTCGGTGGTGAGAGGACTTCCACAGCTAGAAGAGATTAAAGTTGCTGGTTGCAAGCGAATGCAGGGGATTGTAGATGCTGATGATGGTGGCAAAGTTGAGTTGCATAATTTGCGTGTATTGGAATTGCATAACTTGCCAAATATTGAGAGCTTTTTCGCTATAGGGACGGCTCCTTTGAGTAGTAAATTTCACAACCAAGTTGGCACTCAAATTGCATTCTTCAATGAGCAACAGGTAACTTTCTATCAAAAGAATATAATACTTATTACTATTTCCTTCCTTTGCTTATTAGATGTAAGACAAATTATGATGCTTGTATATTTTGTTATTTTCAGTTTATTATCTTCCTAATTACCTTATCCGTTCATGCCTTCTTTGTAATTAGTTAAAGCAATCTTCCGTTTCACTTAACTGTGTAATGCAACTAATTGTATGAAATTCATGTAATCTTAGTTTGTGATAGGTTTTGAATTATTTTCAATTAACATGCCGCAAGTATATCTATATTTACAGGGTTTCATAAGGCAAAATTGAAGAGAATTTCAGCATCAAAGTAATTCCATAAGTACAGTAATTTTTAATCTTTTGAAATGAATTCCATTGGATTTAGTTACCAAACTTTGTTATTATCCACAGAATGTATAAACGACTCTCTTGAAAGCTAATATGAAGAATGGGAAGGACCGATTTGTTATATAAAACTAGCTATACTAATCTAATTGACGCACGTCTTTTATGTATCATGTTTAAATAAGCATTTAGTCATCGCATAGGCCCCAAAATTATAAGAGTACAGACTTTTGTGCATAGTTTTTTTTATAATGAAAGTAGGCCTTGGCAATTGGATGACTTCTTGTGCATAGTTTTTTTTTTTCAACAGACTTTTGTGCATAGTTTTTATATATATAGTGAAAGTAGGCCTTGGCAATTGTGTGATTTTTATTATGCCACACCAAAGTCGTCATTGCAAATTTGAAATTCTTGCTGTTTGAGTTTTAAAGTGATCTTTACATTTCTCTACTCCATACGGCGGTATTAAGGCCAAGTTGTTACAATATCAAATGATGGAACTTGATGCCTCGATATGGAATGTCCACTGTCTTAAAGTCCAAATAATTTTAGAGAGACTTACTTAAAATGTTTTGACGGGCCTAGCATTTTAATTTGGCTACTTGGTATGTCTTAATTTAATTTCCAAAGCTTCAAGTGCTCCACAATTTAATCTTCAAGATATTTGTGGTAAAATTTGAGTTTTCTTTTTGTTGAGTCCATCCAATTTAGATTGTGAATTTTATGTAGCTTCGATATCTTATCAAGAAAAACTGGTGGTTGCCTAGTCTTGTGGGACCATATGTGGTCATTGCGGTTTCTCTCCATGGCGATTTACAAATCTAAATATCAAGTCCTTTAACTAAATGTCTTCACATTTGGCCTCTGAAGTATATGTGGATGCATTGTACATAAATCCATAGTTTACGCTTAATATGGTGTTAAATTGGTTATTGATAGTGATTTGCTAACATTAAAGAGAAGTTAAGTGAACTAAGGATAAACAATTGTCTAATTAGGGAAAGCGCGCGGCTATTTTATACGGGAAGTAGTTCCTGCCAAAGGCGCCTTTCGGCTGACTGGACAAGATTGCCCATTGATATTGGCGTGATTATAGCTTAAGGTGATGGTGGGGCCCAAGACTCATGCCATATATCAGTTTGTCTGTCAGTAAAGAGTCGTGGAGATTTAAGTTGATGGTGGGTCCCTCAAGGTAGCGTGTCTAGGTATCTCCACTAGAATACGGACTTTCTACTTCCCATGTAATAGAGGAACTAGATTGGGATGGTTTGCACGGAGACTTTAGGGATTTTAACTTTCAAGGGTTCCAAAAAATCTTCATTAAAGAATTTTACTCTTGCCTCGATGCCTTTTCATTTTGCACATAGAAACTAGGGCTGCAAAGATCTATGAAATTATAATGAAATGTTTCTAATAAATCTCTTCCAACGATGCAAAGAGATGGAGCTGAGGGAAGTAGTAGTGGAAGGTTGGATTGTCGGGGATGACAGTGGTCGAACAAAGAAACACTTGTGATAGATGGGAGCATCGGGTGATGGCAAGGTAGATGGGAGATTTCGAGTAACCTTGCGGAAGAAGGATTTTCTCAAGTTAAAGCAATGAACTTTTGAAGAAAACTAGTTACTTTTAACCAAAAATGAAAAGGAAAAAGGAAAATAAAGCTTTCCATTATAAGTTATTCCTTAGAAGGAACAAAACTGGCTCACTAATCAAATTAAGCTTTGCAATCAATTTCCAAGTAAAGATTGAAGAAAGATTCCTTGTTTAGCAACACAATTGTATGGATATTTTATTCCTTTTTGATTGTATTCGTTTTCCCCCTTTTGTTTAACTCAATAATCCCTCTCTCTTCCTGAATTTGTGGTTTAACTAAATCACCAATTCAATGAGTGAATATTGCAGGTTGCCTTTTCAAAATTGGAGACATTAGTAATCGAGGGCTTGGATAACATCGAGTTTTTGTTTTTCCCATCCATGATTAAATCTCTCGCACAACTAAGAGATCTACGGGTATCTTCTTGCAAGAAGATGGAGGCGATCATTATAGAGGAAGAAGGGTTGGGATTGGAAATATCAGAAACTCTGGCATTCCTGATGTTAACCAGGTTAAACTTACGAAATTTGGAAAGTTTGATGTGCTTCTTTCATGGAAAGCGTAAGATTGATTTTTTTTTTTTCCATCACTAAATATCTTCTTCTAGATAGATTTATCCTTGCAATACAAATGATGATAATCTTTTCATCTAATGAAAAATCAATGATAGGTTCACGAGAAACTCAGAGTCAGGACCGCATCAAATCATGCTCCACTGCGCTCTTCAATCAAGAGGTACATGATTAATACTATGTCAAAATATTAAATATAAAAAAGTATTAAATATGCAAAAGATAAAGTATAGCCAAAATAAGAACTAACTAAATACTTACCTTGGTTAAAATATTTTAAAAGCACATGGCCATTTTGTATGGGAAAATTTATTGCGAGTGGAGCCTATAAGATTACCCTTTTATGGTGGCGGAATTATCATCGAAGTATGTTGTGGGGCCCAAGACTCATGCAATAGATTAGCATTCCCATCAGGAAAGAGTCGTGGAAATATAAGTTGTGGGTCCCCATGCTAGTGTGTTTGAGCACGACTTATCTTGTTCCCATGCTTTGAGCTTTCATGGAGAGAGCTTACTTTCAAAGATAATGGAACTAGATTGGAGAAATTTTGCAAATGGCCCTTGCGACTTTGCTTTACTTTATTTTTTTATTACATCGTAATCTTGTATATTAGATCCAGTTGGTATTCTTTACACCAAGTTTAAAGAAGATGACAAATATTTCAAATTCAAAAAGGGGAGCAATTACAGTGTTGATAAATTGGATCGTCACAACAACAATTAATGGCATTAAATTGAAATTGAGGACCATTATTTGTAGTATATAAAATTCTAGACTAGTAGGTGGAGGAAACATAGTTAACAATTTAACTAGCTTTAGTGATAACATTTAATAGGAGATCCTTTTGATATAATCTTTACACCAAAGTTTAAAGAAGATGATAAATCATGCAAGTTCAAAAAGGGTAGCAATTACTGGAGAAAGCTTTGTTATTAGTTTTTATCAAAGAAAATGATGTTACGCCATGGTAGATAAATTTCATGGCCTCTATATGCACTTCTACATATCGTAATTTACTAACATGAAAGATAATCAGTAAACTAAGTATAAGTAATTGCCCAATTAAAGAAAGCTCATGGCTATATTTTATATGGTGGAAAACCGTTGCAAGTGGAGGGGTTTTATTTGACCAGACAATATTGCTCTTTCATCGTGGTGCGGGCCCCAGGCTCATGCCATTCGTTAGTTTCCCTCTAATACATAACGGTGGAGATGTAAGTGGTGGGTACCACAAGGTTGTGACATCAGAATGTGACTTTTCTTCAATCCATGCTTTGAGCTCCCATGGTGAGAGCTTGCTTTCAAATATAATGGAACTAGATCGAAAAATTTGGAATGAGCCTTTATGGTCCTTTTTTTTTTTTTTTTTTTTTTTTTTCGCAATAGTCTTTGGGGCTTTGAACTTTCTGGATTCTCATTCTTCGTAAAAGAGTTACTCTTGCCTTAGTACTTATTTTTATTTTTATTTTTTATGTAAAATCTAGATATGCAAAGATTCATGGTTTTATAATGAAATGCTTCCTAAAATTGTAATAAATATCCTCTGACATTATAAAACGGTGGTAGCATACAAAAATGGTAGTCTAAGGCTTGCCAGGGATGACAATAGGCTAATGAACGAAACACCAAAAAGTTAAACTTGTTTTATAGGCAGGAGCGAGGGGTGATGGCGAGATAGATGGGAGATTGAGAGTAACTAGGCAGATGGAGCAAAATCTTAAGTGTTCAGAGTTGCTAACATTTATGAGTTGTAATTTCTTATTTTTAATTTCTCTAGAAATAGTTTCCATAAAAATGGTTGAACATCTCTTATGTTACCTACACAAAGCATGAACAAGTAATACAACCATCGGATAGGATCTCTAAAAGCTTTCCGATATTCACAAGAAACTTAAAACTCTAAACAACCTTACATGTATGGCTTAAACATTGCACGCATGTACATTGAAAGCAATTGAAAAAACAATCAAGAGGAAAGTGAACTGTAAGGTTCAAGAGGCTGGAGATGAAGGGCCTTTAAGACACTCACTTTGACTTCATTTGCACTTACAAGGTGTAATTTTTTTCCCTTGTTGAAGGAAGCTTTACTCTCTCTTAACTGCACCGGCAAAAGGAATCGAAGCCTTCTCCGTCGCCTAACTGGGCAAGACCTCTCGGGTCTTGGGCTTCAGATATCAACCCTCCTAGTTTTTACATGAACTGCAAGACCATTCTCATGGAACTTTTATCAAAGAAATAAAATACATTTTGCAAATCAGCCATTTCAGCCGAGTCATCTAAATTGTCCAGCAAATAGTGGAAGAATGTTTCCGTTGAAAATGAAACAAAGCAATGTATGGGCGGGTTGACTTTGACTAAACTAAAAGCAACCTAAAATGTTATTTATGCAGCCAAGATAGGTTGTACAAATGGGCCCTCCCACAGGATTAATATGTCGACCTTCTTAGATATTTTTAATTTATTATAATGAGATATTTAGCACTGTTTCTATAATTTGACTTGAGTATATGTATATGATTTGCCATTCGCATGTAACTGACCTTCTAGCATAAACAGAAAAACAATTTTAAAAGGAAATTTCAATCGGTTAAGTATTTATAGTGGTTTGAAGTGTGGAATGATGTGAGTAGGATTTGTTCATTTGACCCAAGCGATTCCTTTTCTAATCGCTTTCTCTTCGCCTAATTATATAATTGCTTTAGAGTGACCTAATGTTAATTTGAGGCATTCGGTATTAGATAAAATCATCTCTTACTGTAGTGCACCATTTGATGGCTGATCTATTGCCTTTTTAATCTCAATCTCTCCATCATTTTCTTTCTAATGGCTAATATTCTTCCTCAAGCGATCCCTCAACTGCATTCTCTAATGGTGATTACCCGTTTGACTTGCTTTTTGTTTTTTTAAATAAATTCTTCCTCATTATTAATTAATTTACGAAATGGTGCAATTTCACTGAAGAATTCCATTTGTATTGGAACTTAAATGACCTTCTCTAAGTGATTTAACAATTGCCAGTATAGTAGCTATTTCATTCTTGGGTTAGCCAGAAAGGTACAAAGGGAGAGATTGTATTGAGTTTGGGATCTATGAAACACTAATGTCATTAGATGATTGTATATGAGTGTATCCAAATTACCATTTTGCCTATGCTTAACACATCCTGGTCAGAATTCCTACTTAGCACTTTTTGTTTTGTCTCCAGTATATTCCAATAGCCTTTCTGTTCTGGAGTCATCAACATTAGTATGAAGATTTTTTTTTCCTATTTTCATTTTATTCTTTTTTTCTTTTGTGCAACTAAAGATAGAATTACCAATTCCATTAATTCGTAATTTACATCTTGGCACTCTTCTTTATTTACATCTTGGAAGTTCATGAATTCGTAATTTAACTAAATCACCAATTCCGTGAGTACCGCAGGTTGCATTTCCTAACTTGGAGAATTTATATATCAATGGCATGGATAACATCGAGATGATATGGCACGATCCAATTCATGTGGATTCCTTCTTTAAGCTAAAATTGCTTTCAGTTAGTGAATGCAAAAAGCTTGTGAACGTTGTACCTTCTTTCATTCTAGGACGGCTCTTGAGCCTGGAAACTTTGACAGCGGAAAGATGTGATTCCCTTGATGTTGTTTTTAAACTCCACCCACCAAATCCTCTAGATGGAAAGAGTGTTGCTTGTTCTCCATTAAAAGAGCTGAAGTTAAATGACTTATCAATGCTAAACTATGTATGGGATAAGGAACTCTACCGTCATATCAAATTCCAGTGTCTAGGTTTGGTTACCCTTCGAAGATGTGCTAGGCTCACCTCTTTGTTTTCGACCTCAATAGCCAGAGATCTAATCCAACTTGAGGAGTTGGAGATCAATCATTGCGGCATTGTGGAAATCATTGAGAAGGAAGGATTAAGTGAGCTGAGCATCAATGTGGAAGCCATAGAAGGCCCAGGTCATGAGCTGAAAGTAGCATCATCCTTTCCAAGTTATTTTCAGCATATGAAAACTCTAGATGTGTCACTTTGTGATGGGTTATCAAATATGTTCACATTGACAATAGCTGAAAATTTGGTGGGACTCACAAAATTAAGGATTAGAAAATGTGAAATATTGACAGAAGTCATTAGTGATGAGGGAGGAAAGGAGGGGCATGTAGTGACTTTCAATCAATTGAAGTATATGGAGCTTGATGGGTTGACTAGGTTGAGGTGTTTCAGCTCAAATGGATACACTTTGATGTTCCCTCTCTTGGAAGATATCATTGTGAATGGATGTCCCCAGATGAAGTTCTTCCACAAGGGACAAATAGAGGTGCCAAAGCTAAAGGGAGTAAAAGTAGGTTTGAATAAAGGGTATGAAGCGACAAAGTGCCAATATTTTTGGAAGGGAAACCTCAACACGACCATCCAAAATATGTTGGAAGAAATGGTACGCTTCAGTTGCTAAATTCTATGCAATTTGATTTTTTCTTATCACCAATAAAGTAATTTTTTTTTTTTTTTGCTAACTAGAATTTTACGTTTAATGATGCATTTTCTGATAGGCTACATTTGCTCAGACTAAGTATATGCAGTTGTTTGAGTTCCCGGAGCTGATTGGAAAATGGCATGACAAACTTAATCCTATCACGTCATCTTGGCAATTAGAATCATTAGTGGTGGATAAATGTCCATCATTTATTAATGTTATTCCATCCGATTTGATGCTTGTTTTAAAAAGAATGATGAGCTTGCAAGTGCGCGATTGTGAGGCTTTGGAAGAAATATTTGATCTTGAAGGGCTTGAGGCTATGGATTGCACTCAGGTGTTGCCTTGGCTACAATATCTGCACTTGGTCAATCTACCAAAGTTGAGGCAACTATGGAATAGATATCTCCAAGGAACATTGTGCTTCAATTTTCTACGATATCTTAGCCTCTATAAATGCAGTAACTTGAGACATGCTTTTGTTCCATCAATGGCTCAGTGCCTTCCCAATCTATGGCAGATCGAAATAAAGGAGTGTGATCAAATGGAAGGAGTGATCACAGACGAAGAAGAGCAAGGAAGTGCAGTGGAAAATATTACATTCCCAGAACTTAGGTCGATAACTTTAGAATGCTTGCCCAATTTGACTAATTTCCTCTCGTGGAAGAATCGTACGTTAGAATGCCCTATTTTATCAAAGCTAAGAATTGCCCACTGCCCTGAGATGAGAAGTCTAACTTGGCAATCTTCGATGGAGATTGACAATGGCAACCCTTCACTTTTCACTCCGCAGGTCAGTCTCTCAAACAAACGCATTTTTGGCATTTCATTTGAACGTATTTGTTCGTGTATAATTGGATAGTTGCATGGTATGTGTAGACAAAAGTGCTAGATATAAATGTTTGTAATATCAATCACCAATGCTTTGCTCAAATTTGACGATGACTTGTGTTTCATACCTAAACAAAGACAACTAGAATATTTGCCTTCCCACAATAATCCATGGTCACGTCCATAAAGTATTAATGCAAAACAATTTAGACATTGGTAACCATGTGTGGTTTTAAAATCATTTAATTATACAGATCTATGTACATAATCTATTAATATTTACTTAAAAGATAAAAAATTTTCTAATCCTCAGCAAATATAACTATTAACGGTCATCTCCATATATTTTTAGAAGAGTTATTTTTGGGGCTCATAAAATCATATTGTGCGCAGTACCTCAAAATTGATTACTGAGGGATTTTAAAAAAGTTATCACAATAACCATATGAAAACATTTACTTTTTGCAATTTCAACTATAAAGAACAAAACAGTAAACATAAAAAAGCATCTAAAAATGGCAAAAGTAAAATGAAGTATTGCCCACTTCATATTTTCTTGCACAGAAGTAAACTGGCGTCATTCTATCAAACATGAAGAAAGGGGAAAAGAAAACTCCGTAATTATAAAAGCCTAGTTCACAAATTGCTTAACATAATCATCTTCCCAAACAATGAAATTGAAGGAATTAGAGAGAATTGCTATTTTAATTGGAGTGCAATAAACTTCGATAATGATCAATGCAGTCAACTTTTTTATATTTTAATAATCACCAATGCTTGAATTGGGTCTTGATAATAAAATAAATAAAAATAAAAAGGCCAATATGCATGGAGTTGTTCGCATTTGCCTTCTTCATTTGTAAATCATACTTGAATCACTATACTCCAACAACCTATCAAATTAGGTACCTGTATTATACAATAAATATTAACTTTGGACTATCATGTGGAGTGATAATTAGTGCGATAATATGCACAATCTATGTTTGGCAAGAGAAATTGTAGATTGCTTTTTCTAGAAAATAAATGGCGAAAATAGGAAAAAATAAAATGAGAAAAAAGGACAGCTGGACAATAAATAGTAGCAATTCCGTGTATGGTAGCCAGCATTGTGGGTCTTATTTCATAACTAGATGACAATATTTAGTCAATATCCTAGCTAAAATAAAATTTTTAAAAAATAGGAATAAATTGTCCAATCAACAACACTACTAAAGAGAAAATATTAGGTGCATTAAATACACCAAGTAGGATCTGTATTAAATCATCTGCAAATTGACATGTGGTAAAGCCGGGCCCACCTATCTGTTGAACGATCAAAATATTTGCTCCCCCTCCATTCAATAACGCCCCGTTACTGGCAAGCTCTCTTTCCTCTTTGCTCCCTTCCCCCCCCCCCTCTCTCTCTCTCTCCTTCCTCGGTGGCCGTGGCCTCCGTCTGTTGCAGTGTTGTTGCGATGCACTCACTAAACAAAGGTAAAAAATAAAAAAAAATAAAAGAGAAAAAGGAAGAAATTAGACAGTCTATTTGATGATTTAGCTTCTCCCCTTCTAAGAAATGTTCGCTTTGAGTCATTTTGTTTCACCTTCATCCTCCTCTTCGCGAAGAGGGGAAAAAAAATAAAGTGAACCAAATCTACAGAGTCAAGTAACAATAACTCTTCTTCCTCCCCCCACCCTCATCCTCTTACCTTATATTTTTTTTTTTTTTTGGGCGATTGATTGGGTGGTCTATCCAATGGTTGAATTGGAAGCTTCGGAATCGCTTCTCTGAAGCTCGCCTCCTCTCTGTGCGTGTGCTTCCATGGGTTTTGAGTGATTACGTGAACCGGAGCTTGTTGGTTATGGTAGGTCGAAGTGGATCTTCGATGCGGAAGCGATTTCGGCGTCGATTCGGTCGAGGCGTTGATTCTTGCGAAGAAAATTAAAAAATCTTCTATTCAGCCCTCTCTTCCTCCTCCTTTGTCCACAGCCGCCCAACCTCCGCCCCTCCTCCGCTGTCGCCAATGGCGGAGTCACCGACGCCTTAATTAGGCTGACCCCTGCTATGTCTAAGTCGAGCATGGCTGACTTCCTCTGTTTTGTCCGTTTCATCGTTCTACAAATTTCGAAATTTGGCCATCCATAGCAACAAAGTTGTAGATCTAGAAGTCAATCACCATTGCTGGCAGCGATGGATGAGCCGCTGGAGCCGGAGCCATGGCTATAGATTTGGAAGTCCCATCGCAAGCAACGACGACTTATGGACTACGACTGTCTCCTCCGTCGACGCCCGTGGTCGACTCGTGGTCGACCTTGTCCATGGCCGAGCCACCCCTCCATCGTCATAGCTGCTCGTGGTCGTTGCTCGTCCAGATATGGAGTGGAGTCGTGCCTCCAGACTCCACTCCAGATCTAGTATCATCCATGGACGCAAGCCTAGCTCGTCCATGGCTCGCGAGGAGGCTCCCTCACAGATTTGGAGAGCGCTGCTTGTCCATGGCCATGAGCCTTGACTGCGAGTTTGAGATCCCGACGACCAAGGACTACGAGGTCAAACAGCTAAAGAAAAAATAGAGGAATAGATGTCAGGGAAGAGTGGCCATAGACAAGACAATCGGAGCTTGAACGCGGCCATTGACGAGACGACGTCATGAACAGGCAGACCGCAAAGACGATGGAGAGGGTTGGACGCTCGGCAATGGTCGCCTAAGACGGGACGCCGGCAACTCCGCCGGCGGCGATGGCAGAGGGAGGCGGGAAGGTTAGGCACAATGTGGGTGGAGATGGAGGAGAAAGCGTAGATGGAGAAGGAAAGTGAGGTGGATTGAGATTTTTTATGTTTAGTCATCCGACCAAGAAGAAGCCAAAGTTCAGTCAATGTCATAGCGTCCGGTCAACACTTCCATTTCGTCTCATGAAGTTCTCCTCATGTGAAGACTAAACGCAATAAATGACGACCTACTCCGGCACTTCTTTTTTTGGGTCGAAACTGAGGCACTTGAAAATGCGCGATATCATTTTTTATTGTAGATTCCATACAAGTTTTGGTTTTTCTTTTTTCCTGATGGAGAAAATGCATTTTTTTTCTCTTATTCTAATGCTTTTGTGCAATTCTTTCTATTGTTTTATGCTAGTAGAATGTTTAATTATAAAAATATCTACAATTTTTCTTTTTACTTTTTAATTGTAAGAATAATCATTAATTATTTATTTATAATGTCTTTTGCATGTAGAAGTTGTTATTTAATACCTAGTCCCGCATTCTAAGAATATTTCAAAAAATCATTATAACACAATCAGCAATGCTAATAAATTTGGGGAAGTATGAAAATAGTCATCTAATCTTTTGATAGTGAAATGTTGTGATAGCGTTAATTTCATTTTAGGGTAAAATATGAGCTGTCATATAATAATTGCTTTCTCCCACAGTATTAGATAATTTCAAAAACTCATCTAAATCCTCAATTAAGAATATTGATAGATTTAAGGAAGTGTGGAAATTTTTTTTTTTTTGGTGACAGGTCGTAATTGCATTAATTATATTATAACCAAATGAAAAATATCAATGCTTGCTTTTCAATGGACAATTTGTCGAAGGTCATGATGTAGTAAAAAAGAAAAACACTCTTGATTTTCTCCATACAAACAAAATGCGATCAGTGGGTGCACACTCACTTTTTGCCAAGGGGTGGATCACTCGATACACCACAAGATTCTATTTTTATTTTTCCACCTCAAATATGAATAAATATTATTTCAAGGATGTTATTAATGGTCCAATGTAAAACTAGTAAATTGACCCAACTCGCTTTTGCTGAGATCATAACATTATGTTATTCAACTCGTTATGTTGCCCATGCCTTTTAAGAAATTATTTTCAAATACAAAAATTTTCCATACATAAAAAAGAAAAATGTTGTGAACAATTGAAGTTACTATATTTTTTTATATCTAGTTCGCCAGATAAATTTCATGACTCTTCTCTTTAGTGAACTGTATTAATTAGATGATTCATAAGTACTGTTTGCAATTTAGTATGAATAAGTAGCATTGCTCATAGTAAATAGAGGAAATAATGTTGAGCCAAGCATTAGTTATATCCATTCCTTCTTCAATACATACACTACTTAAGTTCTTCGCATCTGCTATTCATATCCTTAGTTGACTGGCTCATCAACACTATGCCATGGAGGAGTGAGAAGTACTTTTTGCCAGTCTTCGTGTATATTCATTACAAAAATACAACTTCTCACTCCTCCATGGCATCAACATTGTTTTGTGGGATTCATATTCTGTTCTTCTTCGTCTTTGTCCTCATTTCGTTGCATAGAGAAACAGTTGAGTGAGCTGTTATTGATGTTTAGTCAATGGCTCCATTCATGCACCCACATAAATAGGAGGGCTCTCATTTCTCTCTCTCTTTCACTTTTGCATTGTAGGTTTTCTTATGCTTTAGATGCTCTTGCATCCAACTAGAAATTGCCATTCTCTCTCTCTCTCTCTCTCTCTCTGATTGTGACGCACAAAAAAATGAGGACTCAAGAGGGGGGATTAGGATGAAGTTGAAAGGTACAGAACTGGAATTCGAGAGACCTACTTAGCAACCATTTGAATGAGCCCAAGTTCCATGTGCATAGGACCTATCTGCCTAATTCTTGGACTTTTAAGTTATCCTTATGATTTGCCGAATAATCAAGAAAAGTCAACATTGTCTTGTCACTCCAAAATCTACATATCCTTAATCGTCAATTAAGCCACTCAAAAAGTCGAATGCTAAACATACTATTAATTTATAAATGCATTTATAATTCATGCTTGTTGCAATGCAATATCCTTGGCCTTAGTCATCAGTCAACTTGTATAAAAGCATTAATCAACCCCTCCCTATTTATGTCTCTAACAAAATCTTGACTTCTCATGATTTGTGAGAACGAGCGAAGTCTGGAAATTTCTTCTTTAAGGTCATAACTCAATGCAATCACATTCATCGTGTCATTTTTTTTTTCTCAACATGGCAGGTACAATTTCCTCAACTTATGTGGATGGATCTCTCCCACATGGACAATTTAAGCAAAATATGGATTGATGGTCCTCAAGAAACTTTGACGTCTAATATTTTACAGAAAGTGGAGGTTCAGAATTGTAAGAGCCTTGAAAATTTGTTTCCGTATTGGGTGGCTACAAGTTTAACCCAACTTGACAAACTTCAAGTGGAGTCTTGTGAGATCGAGGAAATAATCGCTAGTGGGGATGACACTCCACGCTCCAATACTACTCAAGATCTTTTCCCAAAACTAACCTCTTTGGTGTTACATGACATGCCGCAACTCAAGAGCTTCTGTCCTAACTTGCCCACTTTGAATTGGCCATTATTAGAGGAATTACGGGTGACTCACTGTGACAAACTAAACATGTTATCCTATGCGGTATCCATGAACAGTTTGGCTCAAAGATATGATCAACAAGACCTTTCAGATCAAGAAGCACATTCTTCGTTTGAGAGGGTATGATTATAGTTACTCTCCCTTAGTTTCTACTTTGTTCTTTAAAGCAATCACTAACATCATATCCATTGCATATCATGTCGCGTTATAATGTTGTAGAAAACATGATCTTCCTTACTGATTAGTTTGTTGACAACATTAAGATATTTCTAATATCTTACGTACACTTTCATTTGTGGACATGCATAAGATATTCCATTACCTAGAGTTACAAAAATATTTGCAGTATTCTATTGACAACATAATATATTCCTAATCTAACCTAATGGTGCTCCTTAGCGACATCAATAAGAATTTGACTAGAGGTCCTCTCCATTATTGATATGCGTTGCACATTTGAACTTTTCTTCTCTATTTCATCTTCTACAAACTCTAAAAAAATCAATTCAAACAATTTTTTTAAAAACAAAAATAACATTAGTACCTTAGTGCACTATTTTCTGCTGTATTTTTTATTACACCGGTGCACTGCATAATCGTCATGTTGTCCTGTTATAATATTATAGAAAACTAGAACCCCTTTCCTATAAGTTTGTGGACAACATAAGATATTCCTTATATCTTAAGCACACTTCTAAATTTGTGGACCACATATGTTTTAGTAACATCATGGGTGCATCCCGTTACATAAGATTCCAAAGATGATAAATTTTTGTTGACAAGATAAGATATTCCTAACAAAAGATGAATTTAGTGAGTGTAGGCATCTTGAATTTAGATTCACTCTATCCACTTGACTAGACCAACCTCTACACGAGACTTTCAAAAGATTGAGTGTTGAATACAAGGTTCTTGAGATATAATGAACTTTAAGAAGATGGCCACCTTCCATGCAAATCATCTAAAAAGGTTTACTTTTAACAACACATGATTTATTGTTGAAACTTCGTAGAATTCACTTCTCTTATTGTATTGGTTGTTTGACAGGACTTTCCCAACTTTGAGAGACTTTTATTAGTCAATAACAATATCCAGATGATACAAGATGGAAATTTTCCCGATGACATCTTTAGCAAACCAATAGCACTAACACTAGCATGCTTTCATGATGAAAATGCCATCTTTCCTTCTATATTCCTCCTAGAGAGATTTCAGAATCTACAAAGCCTTGAGGTATTTTGTAGTTCATTTGAAGATATATTCTCGGACGAAGGGCTTGTTGAAGAGGGGAAACATCTGGTGCTTGAAAATTTAAGAGAAATTAAGTTAAACAAGTTACGCAACTTGAAGCGTGTGTGGAGAGAAGACTCTTTAGTGTCAAAAATTCTTCAAAACATCGAAACATTTGAGATTTGGGATTGTCCCTGTTTGACAACAATATTTCCAACTATGGCATCCTTCCATAATCTGACGAAGTTAGTGGTGAAGAATTCCTCTGGATTGGTACATCTATTAACAATTTCAACGGTCACAAATTTGATGCATCTCAATACCATGACTATAATAGGATGTGAAAGAATGAAAGAAGTAGTGGCCAATGATAGAAACGGAGAAGGAAAAGTGATTTCTTTTGGAAATCTACTCTATTTGACACTCCAAGATCTGCCAAGCCTAGAATGCTTCTCCTCCATCTCGAGTTGCACCTTTAAGTTCCCATGCTTATGGACTATTGAAGTCGAAGAGTGTCCGAAAATGAAGACCTTTTCTAAGGGTACGCTAAGCACACCATACCTAAGTTGGTGGGGTAATTCGGTGAGCCTATTCAGATACAAATGGAATGGGAATTGGGGGGAGGGTGATGATCTCAATGCAACCATACAAAAGTTATCAACATAAACAAATGCACATAGAATTGGTAAAGATTCAATTGATGTCATTCTCTTATCCATTCGTTTTTTTCTTCTTATTTTTTGTTAGCACGGTAAGTTTTTAAATTTTTCTTTTTGTAACTTTTCTATTATTGATACCGTCGGATCAGAGCATCATCAACCCTTATCTATCGATCGATCTTGCCTCCTCCTTCACTGAACAACAGGAAGCGAAACAGGGCTCTCCTTGTCCTTCTTGACGCCAGAGGCTCTATCTGCTGCATTAACGGAGGACGGAGCGAAAAGGAAGCGTGGGGAATTGCCAGGACTGAGAGAAGATGGCACTGCCAAGTCTGGACAGTCAATCCTACACTCACTGCATCAAAGAAGAAGATCATACTCTCTCTTTCTCTCTCTCGTCGTATCTATTTCCGACGAATCGTAAGTTCACGCTTCTGCACACATCATTCCTCCCGTCTGCTAGACATTCTTCCCGATTTTCTTGTGTTGATGTGCTTAATTTTCTTCCGGTTTTCATAGAGACCTTTCCTCAATCATCGTCGTCTTCTTCAGCTAGGTTCTGCTTTTTAAATTCGTTCTGTGTAAATTTCTCAGTCCACTACTTCAGATCATGGACCAATAGAGGTCCTCCACTGACATCACCAAAGAAGAAGATCTTTCTCTCTGTCTCTCGCACTTGAACCCGGCAAACTCGTAAGTTCACGTTTCTTCTGATTTTGGTGTTCATTGCGCATGAATTAGGTTGAAGTCGGAAGCTGGTTTCGTAGAGACCTTCCTCAATCCTCACCTTCTTCTTCAGCAAAGGGCTCTATTCTTCAAAATTCATTCCACATTAGAGTCTAAAGCATAAGTTCCTCAAACTATCAATTTTATCTTAACAATGGAGTAATTGAAATAGGGAAAAGAATGAAAGGACTATTATTGGGACATAAGCTGGTGGTTGGAGGTTCGTAAAGATAACAATCGTCTTTTTTATTCATGGATAGATGCGTTGGAAAAACAATTCCTAGGGCATCTTAGAATTAGAATCCAAGTCCTCTTATATGGAGAAATTTGACAATGTGATTCAATGTCGGAGAAGTAGAAGGTATATGTTAATCGCACAAAGAGACTATGTTCATATGGACAAGCAAATTGCAAAGAATGTTGGTGCCTCAATAACTAAAGAGAAAGACCTAATCGATAAGGAGCTAGCTTGTTGTGATTATGAAATTTCATTGTAGATCTAATGAGTAATAATTTTGTTTTCAGATAGGAGATGCTGTTGTATTTTGCTATATTAATCAGATTTGGGGAAAAAAAAGATTTTGCTTTGTCAAATTGAATCAATAGTTTGATAAAACCATATTTGAGCTGCGCTTGAAAAAATCAAACAGCTTAATTTTCAATTTTCAATTCCAGTCATGTTCCAGTCATCAATGTATTTGCTTTTTCCCCTGTGATTGTGATTTGTGTGGCTGAAATTGACATTTTTTAAATATGCATAGGACCTGGAAGACTTATTCTGAATGTGTACCCTCTTGTATTCTGGGAGCATAGACCTTGACTTTGGATTAATGACTTTCTTCATGTGGCTTACTGTCTATTAAACTCCTGAAACTAGCAAGTAATGCCTTAAACTCACTCCGTGTACGATTTAATTCTCTCATTAGGGTATGCTTATTTTTTGGTCTTTTCTTCATCGTATGTTGTTTTTCAACCATGTACATGCGCACTCAGATCTTGTTCAATTCATCATGCAACATATTCAAGAAAATTAGCAAATTGTGACTCTTAGGTATATGGACAGGTCATGGATGGTGAAGCTAAGGAGTTGTGGTTGAGATTTTTTTTTTGTCCAGGTGGGGGGGATTGGGGAGGGGGTATGTTCTTTTCCGCTGGTCGGCCCAAATTTACAAGAGAAGGTCATCTGCATGTAGAAACTCGTTGATAGGGATGATTTTCTGTTCAAAGTCCACATATTTCACTAGTGCTGGTTAGGACTTGATTTACATTGATCTAGATGAACTCTGGAAGTGTCACTTTCGCTGGTCCAAAATGAATTCAGTATTCCGAATAATAACTCCTTTATATAGTCTTGAGGAATCAAGGAAGTGTACTTCTACGCCGATTGGGTTTTATGAGGTTGATCACAATCCAGATGCACACTCATTGATGCCACATTCTAAATCTGAATGAACTGAAAAGTATGTGCTTCAAGACGTCCTTTTTGGTTTATGCATTCTTCATTTTGAATTTAAAAACAAGTCTCATGGGCTTATTAAGATTATGGGTTTTATTTTTCCTACATGAATATTAAAATGGTTCAAGAGGATGCTTTTGAGAGAATGGTGCAATTATTTGGCTTGTAGAATTGGAAAAATGTGATTAGATGGTTTGGTTAGCAAATGGTTTGAATGAATATGCAGAGCATTACTTTATCTGTGAGGTTCAATTTTTGGTCTTCTAATATGAAGGGGACTCCATTTCCCGTGTCACCATAACTGATGAAGGGATGTCCGAGATAGAATATCCGCCAATCAATGTTGATATGAGGAACCGAGCCTCAACAATCATGGAATTGTCTTGCTCAAAGTGGAAGATGCCTTCGATTGCCATGACGTTTCAGTCAAGCTTGAAGTCTGGGGGGATAATTTGCATTCAGCCAAGTGTCAATTTTGTATGGAAATCAAATCTGATCAGGTTTGCAAAGTTCATGGCGGTTCCTACGCACATTCATCAGCAGAGTTTGGGAGGGACAGAAGTTACAACTGCTCATCACAAGATCTTCCAGGTGTGATTCTTAATATTAGCTAATTTTGCCATTGATTGTGTTGTTTCTCGTGTTTGATTCAAATATTGTACAGGAACTGTCCATTTCGTTAGGCTAAGAGAAACTGCGTTAGAGTTAATGCCAAGAGAAACTGTGTTAGAGCTAACTCATTCTATTAGTGTTTCTCTGTCTCTAGATCTCCCATATATATATATATATGCATGTGTGTGTGTGTGTTTAGACTATATGTGCCGGCAATTACTGTGATGTTTCAGTTGAGCTTGAAGTCTTGGGGGATGAATTGCGTTCAGCCAAGTGTCCTCAGCTTTGTATGGCAATGGAATTTGATTAGGTTTGCAAAGTTCATTGTAGTTCCCATGCACATTCATTAGCAAAAAGTTTGGGGAGGGACAAAGTTCAAACTGCTCATCACGAGATTTTTCGAGTGTGAATCTTAATATATTAGCAAATTCTCCCCTTGACTGTGTTGTTCTCATATTTGATTCGAATATCATGCAGGAACTCTCCATGTCGTCAGGCTAAGAGAAACTGTGTTAGGGCTAATTCATTCTTGTAATGTTTCTTTGTCTATAGCTCTCCCGCATGTACATATGTATGTGTTGGGGTTCACATAAATAATGGAAACAAACTGAGCCAGTCATATCAGATTTCATTGCGATGAGAATGGATTGGTGTGCATATAGGCCTCAAGAAGCTAGACCATTAGAAAGACTCAGATTTATTGATTTAGTGTTGCTATGTCAATAGATATGGGTTTTACATAACAAGAATAGATTATGCCTAAAACACTAAAGCTTTTTTCGCATTCTGTTTGCAGCTGCTGTAGGTAAGCTGAGAGAGTCAGGCTTGTGAAGAGCTCTCAAACTGGCCAGCAAATTTATACTTGATTATCCTTTCCTCCAAATTGCGGTGTGGTGAATATATCTGAAGAAAAGCAATATGGTAAGATCCTCTTGACAATGACAACTCTTGGATTTAAATCACATAGAGTTGCTAGACTATGTTAGATCTAGATATTAATCACGTGGCAATTTTTTTTTTTGGTCCTTTACATGCTTTGAAAAGGATATTCATAGTCTTCCTCAAAAATCATTGGTTGTTTTCTTCTTTCTGATGACAAAATTTCGAAATGTCTCCTTGGGCAGAGAGTTCCTGGTTCATTCCTAAAGACGCACGTTAAGAAAAGCTTGCAGACCATGGCTCTCATATTTCAAGACAAAGCACGGTGTTGAAGCTCACTAGCCCTGAACATTATGGAAAGCTATTTGCCGGTAGGGCTGCATTCATGAGAGAAACTTCTCTGAAAGCGGAAGACGCGTGTGTTTGAGCTCTACTGAAAAGGACAATATCGTGTTCAGACTGTCCAATTTCAGAACTCTGATAAGACTTGGTTGAATGATAATACTATGCAATAGAATATAGCAGAAGAAGTTTCGGCTTAGCTCACTTTTGGCGAGAATGTGACTTTCAGAATGGCTAGGCTGAATTCTGCTTCCAATTCGGCAAAATGGATAAAAACATGAGTTTTGTTCCTATGAATGAAATGGTCCTGAATGTGCACAATGCCTTTCCTTGATCCTAGACTTAATAATCAGCATGAGGGCACGAGTTGTGAGTCGGAGGAAGCTGATTACTACTTTTGATTCCGTGACTTCCATTTCAGGAGATGAACTCTCAAATTTGAGGCTTCTTCAAGGTTTCCAATGACTTCCATTTAATTGTCACGCCGATTTTTTTCTTTCTAGCAATTTTTGCAAGTTTGTAAATTAAGTTCGTGATATAGATATCCTTGCTGATTAAAGGGTTGTACAGGTGCCTGTATTTTATTTTACGAAATTTGCTTTTTTGTTTAGGCCAATAAGCAATCTATAAATTGCCTTTGCAACTATTGAGGGCGCGTTTGGTAACGATTCTGTTCCCGTGAACTGATTATGACTAGAAATAATTATTTTTTATTCTGTTCTCGGGAACTGATTCTGAGTAAAAAAACGCGTTTGATAATTATCCAAAGTTTTTTATTCTGAAATAGAATTGCATTCGATATTGTGCTAATTGATTATGTTTCAAATTAATTTATTTTTATTTTTAAATAATTTTTAAATAATCTTTTTACTTTTTTACTTTTTCTATTCTTTTTTTATTTTTTCCTTTAATTTTTATTTTATTTTTATTTTTTTTCCCTTTTCTCCTATTCTTCTTCTTCTTCATGTGGCCAGTCGTCGGACTGGCGATCGGCCCTCGGCGAGGTTAGCCCTCGTCGGTCGAGCCTTGCCGGTGGCTGAGCTTGCCTCCGACGAGCTCGCCGGACCTTGCCCTGGCCTAGCGAGCCTTTGGAGAGCTCGCCGGACCAGCGACCAGCGATCGGCGGCGGGCGGCGGTGGCAAGTGGTGGTGGACGGCAATCGTGGAATGAAGGAAGGGAAGAATGAGAGTTTCACTATTTTGATTCTTTTTTGGATTCTCGGACGAAGAATCATTTTTTTTTTTTTCAATTCTCTTCTCAATCTATTCTCGGGAACAAAAATTTTACCAAACGCTATTCTCTTTCCAAACTGATTTTGGGAATAAAAAATCAGAATCGAATACTGTTTGGCACGTTGCCAAACAGGCCCTGAGTATCTGACTTATGAATGTGACACATGTATGGTAATTTTTTTTTTTTTTGAAATGTCAAAATCTCAAAATTATGTACATATGACATATGTCACGCCCCGAGCCTTGGGTGCGCCAACATCCCACCATGGTCATGCAAATGCGACATTCCCACGTAGTGTTCCCAACCCCATTCATTCATTATCACGCAAGCATAACGTATTATAAAATCCTTGACAATGAAATACAAGATAGACAAGCAAGAAGCAAAACCATAATATAACACTTTCATAATTCAACAGAATTACAAATAGAGGTTTACGACCAAAAGCCTACAAAAGACTGGCTCTTAAAAAGGAACTGTCTTACGACCTATAAGTCAAACATGTTCTCCAATCCTTATGACTTCGCCTCTGCAACTCCTCAAGACCAATCAAAGTTATCTGCCCGCTTCGTTCACTAAGGATCTGAAATTTTAATCCCACAACCGGGGTAAGACGTTGTCTCAACAAGTTCAACCCCCTAAACCCCTATTAGAAAGAAAATACACCTCGGGTGGCCTAGCCACATCACATAGAAGACTTACCTCGTCTTAATTCATTCCTACAGATTAACACAATTTGTATCACACAATCTCTGGTAATAATAATAATTCAAACAATTGGAACGCCATCACTTTCATATAAATCACAATCACGCTTAGCACGCATTCTATTATTATTCACTACCACACAAGAGCATAGCCTATTTGTAGTTCAACTATCTACTGACATTAATGACAGGCATCGCCTTCCCCCCTTGGAGGCAGCTTCGTCACTACGTCGACGGCATTCCCGAAGGAGCATAGGTCCAATTGGCCTAGCCTCTACTGCAACCCGAGCCACGTCACTCTGTTGACGGTATTTCTAAAGGAATAAAGGTCCAGTTGGCGTAGCCACTACTGTGACCGAGTCTTTCAACCAGCACACGACAATTCAATAATCAATTGCACAAATCATCACTTAATTTGCAATATTTAATCATCAAATTCATAATCTGAATACACAGCAGTGATCAACACGAAATTCTGAGAATTTAGGGTCCCGAAATAATTTTTGGAATTTATTAAATAATTAAATTTATTCCGGAAATTGATTAAATAATAATATCCATATTTTTCACAATCCATACTCAATTTCTAATATCCAATCATCAATTTCAAAATCTGACTACACAACAGCGACCGGCACGAAATTCTGAAAATTTAGAGTCCTGAAAATTTTTTGGAATTTAATAAATAATTAAATTTATTCCGAAAATAATTAAATAATAATATATTAATAATTTCGAATAATAATATATTATTAAATTATTCAATAATTTTGAGACATTTAAATAAATCAAAAGTAAATTCATTTATGTCACATCAAGGTTTATATTAAAATAAACCTACTTAACTTTAAACTAAACACACTTTAACTTAATTAAACACACTAATCTAATCCTCAATCAAATAAACTAATCTAACCACCTAAACTTACTTAACTTAGACTAAGCACACTTAGGGCATCATTAACCGTCTAATCAAGATTTAGTGAGCTAAACTCACCGGATTAGCGAGCCGAGCGAACCAAAACGACGAATACGTCGAGGGGATCGACTTCTCTCAATGCGGGCTTCCAAGCATCCGGGGCCGGGAAGCTGGCTAAAATGAGCTAAACGTCCGCTGCCATACCCATTTTTCCAGCTGCTAGTTGAGGCCGAGAAGGAGCAAATCCAATGCCGGCTTGGGTCAGAAACAGGCGGAGGAGTTGCAGCGATGCTGTGCGGCCAACGGCGGGGTCTCACGGCGGCCGGAGGTGGGCTGGACGGCTTCGACCGAGCTTCACCAGATCTAAAATGGTTGCTGGAACAGAGGGCCAGCGAGATGGAGGCGGAGACGGACGGAGCTACGGCGAGCAGCAACGGCCTTGAGCAGGGACAAACGGCGATGGTGGGGGACGGAGCTACGGCGAGCAGCAACGGCCTTGAGCGGGGACAAACGGCGATGGTGGAGGCGTGCGATCGCTCCCAGCGATGCACGATTTCTCCTCTGCAAATTTTTGGGCGTCGAACCGAAAGAAGAGGGAGGAGAGAGCTACTTGACGGACAGAGAGGAAGGGGAAAGGAGAGGGCCAGCTAACGGCAAAGCAATGACGGCGGCATTGTGGCGACGCACGGCGGCTACGACGGCTTTGGTGGATCTTCTGCAGCTATTGAAGTCTTCTTCCGATTGCTGGGTTTCGAAGGTGGAGAAGAAGATGGAGATGGAGAGTGGTTGCACGGTAGGGAGAGAGAGGGAGGAGAGAGAAGGGAGAGGGACCACTTCTTTTCTTTTTTCTTTTTCTTTAATCCAACAAAAATGGCCCACTATGACCTAAGATGACATCACATTCCACTCACCCAATCCTCCACGACCTCTTCCAATGGGTGCAATTTCATTTTCCACCGGGGCATAAAATCTTATACAACAAATTCTTCAATTCCACTTGATTCTCTTCCAATTGAATCAAATTGAAGTCCATAAAATTAATCCAATGTCACCACACTTCAATTCACATCTTCACTTGTCCATAGAACCAACTTAAGTCTCAAAAGCACGACCAAAGACGGGCCTACTAATTTCTCAAGCCAAATTAGCCATTATCTGATTTAATTGTTGAGAAATTCTGATTACATTAAAAATCTTCTAAAGATGAGTTAATATTCCCAAAATGATTTGTGACACACCGTAACTTTCAATTCTTGAATTCGATCTCAATTTCACGGTTAATTTCACTTTGACACGATACTAGCGTGTCTTGATCTACCAGGTAGCTTTTAGAAATTTTCATGCATTTGACCCGTGGTTGATCAATTCAAGCCACAAAACACATTGGCGACTTTCGGTTGTCGGGATAATCTCAAGATTTCAAATACAAACACAGGGTACCTAATTGACAGAAAAGTCAGTCCAGTGCCGATCGACAAAAATTGTGCGATCTGGTGGAATCACCCACATTCGATCACATGCCTCTGTCAAGTTGACCTATCTCCGGTCTTTAATCGATTTTTAACTATGCCGTAATGACCCTTGCAGATTAACTCGGTCGAAAAGTCGCTTCCTGGTCAAATTCTCGAGTCTGATGCATTAAAATTTCTTAATGGCTTCACCTGATAGACTAGTTATCCCATGAGTGATTAGTTCAGGGAAAAGAATTATATGCGTGCCAACAAAATGCCCGTCTCAACTTATTGAAAATAGAATTAGAAAATCGGGATGTCACAATATAAATTTTTCTTGTGATACCAAGAACTCCAAATTTATAGTTGTGTGACACATTTGTCCTCCATAAAAATTCCATCAAGTTTTCTAGCCCAAAATTTCATCGTTTTTATTTCACTTAAGTTACGTGGGGTGCCGCATCAACATTGTTTTTCTTTCCATCAACTATTAGGTAGATTTTTAATTAGAAATACAATCCATTTGCTTGCCGTCTATAGTTGCCGTTGAGCCACCACCATGCTCCCTCCGCTCTATCCCTACTAGATGTCCTTGGCGTGGAGCTCGGTTTGAGATAGTATTCCTAGTCCTCGTAGTAGTAATATTACTTCTATCGATACACATGATTAGATGAGATAATTGCGTTGCCATGCCTTCTAACGTCACAATTAGCCATTTTTCATGCTATTATTTCACATTGAGGCTTCGATTGTTGAGCATCCTACTCGAATCTGACTTGATCTTGAATCATTTGTCTCTTATGTTTTCATTGCTCATATTGATTAATGTCAATTATGTTTGTTGTTCCTATCCCTATTACTATTAGGAAGGCACTTTCATCTTGCTCATATCTTGAATTCATGTCTTAAAATCCACTCTACCAAATCATGTGTGTTAGCTATCCATGGTCTATTCTTGCTTGAATGAATAGTGTTTGATGTCATTTGTGAAAGGATTTATTTTATTTCTCACAACTTCAATTCCATGGAAACATTTAATTTTTCTTGGCCCTTTCAATTTGAGATTTCTATTTGAATTTCCTTTAATTGGAAAATTTGACATAATGTCATTCTTGGTTATCGAGGTGTCAGCGCCATAAATTAACATCATGATCAATGAAATTCCTCTCCTTAAGGTCAACAGGAATCAATCCACAATTGATTGCTTGAATCCTAATTTAGAAAATGTCTCAGACGAACTTGCTTTCTACCTTTAAATACTTCCATCACTCTTTTAACTTTTGTAATGGTGGATATCCGGACTATTAGCCTTAACTAGTCCTACGAATTTTATCATATGTTTGCCGACATATGATGTGAGTATTCACCACTCGTGTGGCCCTTCTATGCTTTTGTTCACAGGAAGCGCCTCGTCGTTCTGAAAATAAATATTTCTTGTACCTAATTCTACAATCTTGGAGTTCCTTTCGGGCCCCAGTGCTGTGTCCGCTTTCGTTTTTCACTCGACACCACATGTTGCTCATGCATGCAGTAAAATCCAGATTGCTCAATGCCCTGTCGCACGCTCTGCGGCTGTAACAAGACTCCTCACCATCTTCAGATTTATTGCAGAAACCATATCCAGTTATTCGCCGTTTTAGTACTCGGGTCATTCCCGACGTTACGTCGGGCACTTTTGAAGCCATCCCATGGCGTGTACTTACCGTTGTGAAACACATCCAGCTATGTAAATTATATAGAGTTGAGCTTCCTAGATTTCTTCGCCAATCTCACGTATGATGATGTTTGCTTAAAGATTTAAGGGTTAATACTCTGAAAAATTCCAAATTGGTACACATACGATAAATTTACCTTAAACTATTTTTTTAACCATGAAAAACCCTAGATTGGTATACATGTAACAAATTTATCTCAATTGACCAAAAAAAACCTCAAACTGATATACTTATGACAAATTTATCCCAAATTAATTTATTCAATTGCCAAAAACACAAATTGATACATATATGACAAATATACCCTCCGTTAAATTGGATTAATACCATAAAAAATTACAAAAATTATATAACTGTGACAAATTGAGAGTAAAATCTCAAATTGGTACATCAGTCAACTGTCACATTTAATTTAATTTAATAATCTGGCAGTAAAATTTAATGGAAACTAACATAGGGTAAATTTATCACAAGTGTATCAATTTGTGATAAATTAGTCAAAGGTGTACCAATTCGGGATTTTTGGTAGTCAAAAGATTAGTTTGGTGTAAATTTGTCATAGATGTATCGGTTTAAAGTTTTTCAGGGTATTAAACCAAGATTTATTTGTTTTTTATTCTATTGAACAATATTATTTGTTTATTATTTTACTTTCGCTCAAGGACTCCAAGAGAAAAAATATCTCCACTTAAGGAAACCTTGGAACATGAGTTTTCGCATTTCGTCATATAACTTTAGTAGTTTGTCTTGATATTTTCCACACTAAGCTAGCTTCATATTCTATATGAAATCAATAATCCCTCTTGCTATATGTGGTAATATCTTAGAGTTGCAATGGACTTGACGATCGATGTGGTCGATGATACGGAAAGTGCTAGGTATAAGCAATCGGTCTACCAAATTGGTGTGCAAATGAGATTTTTCCCATAATGTAGTCATTTTGTATAATCAAGTCACTAAACTTTGATTTCAATTGCCTAATGCACTAACGGTATTTTATTTTCCCTTTTACACTCAATGCATTATGAAGACTTTTCGAACAATTTTTTCTCTGTAATATTGACGTGGTGGTCTTACACGTCTAATTAAAGATGCTATAATGACGACTTGACAACATGTGAATCTCAACTAAGAAAATGTAAAAAAAAAAAAAAAGTTCACTAAAAGAGAGGGTTACGTGGCCCTTGTGTTACAAGGGGAGGTTCTCAAGGTGTAATCCAATCGGGAGGAAGCTAAAATGATAATGAGTATCTAAATCTTATTTTATCCCCATTGGGTTTTCTAAAAATTTATATAACTGAGTCCATAATGACTATTTTCATTTCAGTTTTCCCCGCAAATTGATAAAGCTCAATAAGCAATTTTAGAATCATGAAAATCTAGTTGTCATAAACGAACCAAATTGACACAATGGTTATTTCATCACATATTTTTAAGCTCAAGAGAACATCAGTTTTTTCTGCTAAAATAATCATTATTTACCCAAGTCTTCCCCCAGAAAGAAAAATTAGTAGATAAATCCATAAATTGGCCATAATTTGGTCTGTTTTCGATTAGTTGCAAATTATGGGGCTCATTCGACAATTTAAATCAAAATCCAATGGCCCGATTGCAAAAATACGCCATATAATTTGGTCATCACAATTGATTTACCCTAAAGAAGTAGGCCTTATATTTTGAAAGTCAGTCTTAGTGCGTCTTATATAATTCCTCAAGTAATAAAAGTAACATTTATGTTCCTTCGGATATACATCAAAAGGATATAAATCCGTCTATGTTCTACAATGTTCTCATCTGTTGCTCTCTTTAACAAATTTGAACGTCTAGCATCACCCGATCAAACTTTTACAAAATTCCCATCAATCCCTCTCCCGTCCCCACTTCAACCGAGCGACAGTCGCAATCACTGACTTCTCCCCATCTTCAGTCGAATGAAGACCTGCTGAATGACCGCTATGTGGTCTTTCAAGGCCATTTTGGCTCCATCCTTGAAGGTTGAGCCGAAAACTTTTGGGAATAAATATCTAAAATCATTTGATATAGGACTGCACGGTCTACTTCTGCTCTGGAGTAGGAAGTAACTGATAGTTTTCGAATTTGTTTGTGAAAGATGAGCCACTCATGCATCCATCTTTAACTATCGTAGTATCTGCTACAGGCAAAGAGAAGAGATCAGATTTTTTTCTTTTTCTAGGTGAAATAAAGAGTTGATTAGGTGCAAGTGTTCTGCCTGAGTTTGTCATGTGAAATCTAGGCAAGGCAAACAACCTTAATGTAAGCTGTAATTTCTCCTATTATTTGGGACGCTCTTGGTATGGGAGAACATAGAAGAAATGACAGCGTAAAATAATTCTTTTTTCTTTTGGGTGTTCCGAGAAATTACTCGGACAAGCACTGGTTGCTGAAAAATCTGTTGTTTTAACCTATGTGCAATCCTAGATTTTTTTTTACAAGTACCAAGATATAGGATGCGATGGCTTCTCAAAGAAGGTGTTGAAGTACTTCTTGGTGTTCTCATTTTGACAACTATCGAGCTAAAGTAGAATGTAATGAATGGAGATTCACTGGCATACCTGCAATTTTCTTTTTCTTTCTTTCTAAATCATTTTAAACTCCTCCATTTTTTATTATTTTCTGTGATTATGTTTGTCTTCCTGTTTCTGATGAATGTCTCTTTTAATGTTCCATGAACTGCCGTGGACGGACTCTTTCTGCTTTCTCTTCCTATTTGGCTGGATCAAAACGCTGTCTTCTACTGTGTTGATACAGCCGCAGTGTCACATGCTTCAATATTTCTGGATTTGCTGAACAGTCGTTCTCCAATTTTTGGTGTCGCTTCACTTCTTGCATTGTATCAAATTAGGTGCTTTGGTGGTGGGTATCTACTATTCATACCTATCATTTTAGTAAATGTTATTTTGTTGCAACATGCGGACTATATATGCTAGTACTTCAGTCTCTCTCTTTGGTTCTTGTATGTGTGGATGGCTGCTGGTATTGGTGCCTTTATCTTTGCATAAACAGAAGGGATACACACTTACTTCGATTAGATCCCACCTGAAGTATCCTTCTCCCTCTGCACTCCCACCCCCTTATTTGCTTGAGTTTTCTTCCATTTATATCAATTTCTCAATTGAGAGTATTGGAAACTAAGTAAGAACAGACCTGAGAACACAAAGAAATGATATTCATTGGGGTAATCGCTCTTGCTGGTGATATTTCCCCAATCCACTTCATACCTACATTGTTAGTACACTCAGTAATTCCTCATGAAGCTATCAAAAAACTGCATATAAAAGAGACATACTTAAAATTTAGAACAAAGCAAAAGGAAGAGAACTATAAGAGGTATATCTAGGAAATGTTGCAATATTCAATAAGGTAAAACCAACATAGCTAAGAAGCTCACCTAGATTGCAAACCTAGAACATCTAACAAGCCATGAATGATCCGTAACCGAGCCTCCGTAATATGAAGCTTTCAGTAGGAAAGCAATGTCTAGAAATGAAAGACTTTGCTCCAAGGATTGGAAGCACATAGAAAACTGCTTTTTCAAACACGCCTTGGATGGCCAGCAAAGCTGAATGATCAGCTTTGCTTAGCAGAACATGCTTCTACGATTTGATTTTGATCAAAGTGATCAAAACACATTTATAACTTCCACAATGCAATGTTAGAAGGGTAGAGAACTCATGCATGTACAGGAGTTAGATCTCCAATGCATGCACTTAAAAGTTTAGCGGACTGGTGAACCTCCCTGTTTGTCATAATTCTGATCTGACTACATAAGTAGTCAAAAACACATCAACATATTAGTAACCAGCATTATATGACACAACCTCTTGGTTGAATTGATTCATGGAGAACCAAAACATACCCTCCAAGTTCTCGGTCTGTTCCTGTTTGTAATGCCTAGCATGGCAATCATGAATATGGTGACTACATTCCCACCCAACGCCAAAACTGAGGACACCGTTAAGAAGAAGTTAATCCAAGAAAAGTGAAACTGCCATACTATTCCATTTGAACCAGAAGACAAGGTACTGAATTTTGAAGGGTATATACAGAACTCGGACAATCTATTTTCATCCTACAGTTGAAAAGCCACAAACAGAGATGTTCAATCAAAATCCACCAAAACAATAGATGCTCCATTAACTAGATGACAAACGAATGAAACTACTTAAACATTAATCATCAAATTATTAACTTCCACAAAAATGGACCAAAAATGGGGCATAGGGACGAGAGAGAAGTGTGTAGTGAAAGGTTGTTTAAGTGGTCCTTTGGTCATTATTTTCCTCAACAGTTGTAGTGAAACTTAGCGCTTTTGGAGATATATTAAGACCAGTCAGTGCAGAAGCCAACTCGGTGATCGCCAAGTCGAGCTAGAAAGGGCTTAGCCATAAATTTGAAAGGCAAAAGCATCACATGATTGGTCCTAAAGCTAGCTCCAAAAGTGATTGCATCACTTAACATTTCTAGATATACAGAATTTACATATCGAGAAATGATGATGAATATATGTAGCTAGAAGCTCGGATCAAGACAACGAGACACAAGCTGGTTAAAAGCTAGAAAGTGAAAATCCTACGAGATTTCATTTCCATTATGGATACGATACTTTCCTTGGTGTTTAGTAGAATAATTCAAGAGTTACAGATTCCGCATTGAATTTAATAATATAATCCAGCCCTATACGTAAGATCAGGAACCACTATGGTTCGCATGTGAAGACACTGGAATGAGCTACAAAATGAACCTCATTCACCTTATCTGATTTGATACTTTGGTTCCGCAGCAACCCGGATGTCGAATCCCGCAGCAACATCATCATCATTTAAAAGAAGAGAGGGAAAAAAACGATAAATGCATAGAATCTAACATCGATCGAAAGTGAATCGACAAATGTCAATTCCAAGACCTCAATTTCACATCAGAAGCAGCTTAAGAAAACTTACAGTACTTCATTCTCTCTTTCCATGGTTCTTGCATGCGTGGGTGGCTGCTACCATTGGTGCTTTTTCCTTTGCATGAACAAAAGTGATGCACGCTCACTTATTTGAATCCCACCCAATGTATCCTTCTCCCCCTGCACTCCCACCCCGTTCTTTGCTTTCCTTCCTATTTATATCGGTTTCTCAATTAAGAGTGTTTGAAACTGAGCAAGAATAGACCAGTGAGCATGAAGAAAATGATAGCCCTTGGGGTGGTCACTCTTGCTGGTAATATTTGTCCACATCATACCTACATTGTTAGTACACTCAGTACTTCCTCAAGAAGCAATCAAAAAACTACATATGAAAGAGACATCCTTAAAATATACAAGGAACCACAAGGGCACTTCAAGGCCAGTGTTGTTATGCCTGTAAAGCAGAAGGAAGAGAACAATCGAAGACATATCTAGGAAATGTAGCATTATTGGATGAGGTAAAACCAACATAGCTAAGGAGCTCACTCAGACTGCAAACTGAGAAAATCTAAAAAGCCATGAAGGATAACATAATCAAGCCTCCATAATATGTAGCGTTCAGCAAGAAAGCTATGTCTAGGAATGAAAGACTTTGCTCTGAGGATTGGAAACACATAGAAAACTGCATTCCCCAACATGCCTTGGATGGACAGCAAAGCTGAATGATTAGCTTAGCTGAGCAGAACATGCCTTGCCTCTGTGATTTGGTTCCTATCAAACAGGTCAAAACACATTAATAACTTCCACAATGCCATATTAGGAGGGTAAAGAACCCATGCATGCACATGAGCTATATGCCCAAATGCATACAGTTAAAACATTTGGTGGACAGGTGAACCTCCCAGTTTGTCATGATTCTGATCTGACTACCTCAGCAATCGAACCCCACAACAGCATATACGTAAACAACATTATATTATACAACCTCCTGGTTGAAGAGAATCATGGAGAACAAAAATATACCCCACAAGTTCTCATTTTGTTCTTGTTTGTAATGCCCAGCACGGCAATCATGAAAATGGTAACTACATTCCCACCAAATACCACAATTGTGGACACCGTCGAGGGGAAGCCAATCCAAGAAAAGTGAAACTGCCACACTATTCCATTTGAACTAGAAAAGACAAGGTATCAAATTTAAAGGATATACATTACTAAAGCAATCGAACAGCCTATTTCCATCCCACACTTGAAAAGCCACAGACAGAGATGTTCAATTAAAATATGCTAAAACAACAGATGCCCCATTAACTAGTGAACAAACAAATGAAATTATGTAAACATTAATCATCAAATTACTTACCACCACAGAGAATGGACCAAAAATGGGGCATAAGGTCAAGAGAGAAGTGAGTAGTGAAACCTCGTTTAAGTGGAGTCCATTGATCATTATTTTTCTCTACAGTTGTTGTGGAACTTAGCACTTGAGTATATATATTAAAACCAGTCAGTGTGGAAGACAACTCAATGATTGCTAAGTCGAACTGGAAAGGGCTTAACCAGGAATTTGAAAGGCTAGAGTATCACATGATTTGTTCTAAAGCTAGCTCCAAAAGTAATTGCATCACTTAACATTTCTAAATATACATAATTTATGTATCGATGAATGATGATGAAAAAGTGTAGCTAGAAGCCCAGATCAAGACAATGAGACACAAACTGGTTAAAGCTAAAATGTGAAAATCCTACGAGATTTCATTTCCACTATGGATACATTCCTAGGTGGGTAGCAAAATAATTCAAGAGTTACAGATTCCGTATCAAATTGGATAAAATAATTCAGCCCTAGACATAAGATCAGGAATCACTATGGTTTGCATGTGAAGCCACTGCAATGAGCTACAAAACAATTCTCATACAACTGATATGATTTGATACTTTGGTTTCTCAGCAACCCTGATGGGGAATCCTACGGCGACAACATCACCATTTAAAAGAAGAAAAGGAAAAAAATGATAGATGCATTGAATCTAGCATTGATCGAAAGTGAATCAACAAATGTCAAATTCCAAGACCTCAATTTCACATTGGAAGCAGCTTAAAAATCCACAGAGATACTTCCTCGGATCTCCATTATCTGTATTTCCAGAGAGTCTTTAAGTTAATCTGACGTCACTAGAAACATGTATACAAGAGAAACAAATGCCCCAAACGGCCTATCATCAATGACGATGTTGCCTAGAAGGAAGCTTAAGGAGTTCACCAATTTCCTTCACCGCATTATTACAGAATGAAGCAACACATAATATTGATACCAATAACCATGAAGCAAAGCACACCCAAATAAAAATTCATTCAACCCCTAGAATACCAGAGCATGTAATAAACAAATCGAATTTGGCATGATTGAATCATGGACTAATTTAAAGAATAGCAGTTCAACAATAGGTCACCGATCAAAGTTCATGAGGGAAAAGAGTGTCATTCAATGGCAAAAGCAATTACTACTTCAGAACAAGACAAGCGTGTCCAGAATTTGCGAATGATTGCTTACCCTTTTGAACAAAAGAAGGCAGGAAAAGGACGAAGGAGACGTGAAGCTTTCTGAGGCTAATACCAAACATCACAAGCTGAGTTAATCAGTGTAATAACAATGCGCCTACATTATTATATTGAGCATATGGGTCATTTTGGTACCCTCATATTATCAACTGAAAAGGAGACTTGAGTAAATGCCAATTAGATTTGCAACCACGCAACCTATCCACTCCTTGACGACAAGGACTTCAAATAATGCAACTAACACAGTGCATTAAGAAATTGGTGACTGCAAATCTAGAAAAAGCAGAGGATGAGGAAGAACTTCGGTTGGAGGGACATACCGGAGATGTTATGCCGTTCATGAGCAAATCTCATTTAGCACGCCATGGACAATTCTTGCGTTCCATAGACCCCAAGGGTGACGAGTGATCTAACGAGGCCGGATCTAGTAAAGCTTCCTCCAGGTGGGATATATCACCAGTCAACATGTAGTTCATCTTTGCAGCAGAATTTATAACGTGTTCAATCACCTGCATAGCAAAATTGAATGTCATAAAATCCACGACAAGCCTGAGAGCGTAGAAAGCAGCACCGACCTCAACTCCAGCAAAACCAGCCTCTGTGATAGCAGTATCAACAACCCTTTCAGGTCCATACTTCTACCAAAGAAAAGAACCTTTAGACACATTGAAAGACTCTAGGATCTGCAGACATTTCCTCATCAAACGCAGCATTCATAGCCTCTCTCATAGTCATCTATTTGCCCGCAGTAGCATTACTACGTAACGGCATTTCTGCGGCACAATTCTTCCGCAGCCTTTCTCTCGACAACATAGCTTCCAAGCCTCTGGCAGTGGCTTTTTGTATTAGAATCGACAACATCGTGCCCTCTTGAACTCGAACTTGCTCCCACTGTCAAATAAAGCTCGCTAATTCTCTCTCTCTCTCTCGAACGGGTATCCTTGGAAACAGAGTCCAGCTTGGTCATTCCATCAAACACCTTCCTTGCAAACTCGACGGATTTTTCTCCGACCAAATTTTTTTTCGTATCTCTCTCTAGCTCTGGATTCACCCGATTCATCTCCAGCAATTTAGATCATCCCCACGGTAAACCACGCCATTAGATTCCACATTCGAGTTGCGGCCGCTCTGATTCAAGTCCTCGCTTTCCTGTCCTCGCCCATGTCTGGACCAGATTTATCTGTGGCGGGGCCATCTCGGGCTTTCGCTGCCATCGCCGCTGAACCATCATCAGGACCATTTTCCATGTCTGATTGAACTTCCGAGTCAAATTCCGATTCACTCCAGAATATGTCTCGTCAACTCTTTGCTTCGTTCTGCTCGCTTCCACTTCATTGCCGCCTTTCGGAATTCCATTATCCCGCCCATCTATGCCGCGTGCAAAGGGGGACGCGGGGTGGTGTGTTCACTGTTTACAAGAGGCTGAGGTTGGATGGATCATCATCATCATCATCATCATCATCTGGATACGATCCGCTAATTCGAGGGATGAGATTCTTTGGGTTTCGCTCTCGGCACCTCCACCGGTCCGGCGTCGCTCCTTCAACCGCAGCAGCCGAGGCCAATCTGAGTCATCATCATCATCCGAGACGATACGCCGAGCGTGAAGATTGGCAGCGGCAAGTACGAAGAGAAAAACGACGGAGAATTAAAAAAAAAAAAAAAAAGGCGCGAAGCGAAGCGAGGGGGTGGATGGAGATGATTCGGATTTCGTGTGGGAGAACGGGGCAAACAGGTGAAGCCAGTGGCTGTTCTTCGGATGAAAAAGGAATTGAATTTGAAAATAAAAGAGAATAAAAAGGAAAAATGAACCCACCGTCGTTTCCGGAAAAAGCCGGCAAAAAAACTCCAAATTATATTTATTTTTATCACATTTATTTTTCTTTCTGTTACGCAAATGCTCAAAATGATGTATATGGCATATTTAATATAGTTCTTATGACGTCAAAAATTTTAAATTTGTACCAATATGACTTATTTACCTTTTGTTCTTATTTCATTTGACGTCAACACTGTTTATATTTCGTCGTTCATATAGGTAGTTTATTTTTTTTTTTTAACGATACATATTGATAGAAGGTAAATGTATCACATAAATATAGTTTGGAGTCTTTTGTGACATTAAAAAAAAAAAAAAAAAACACTTAAGATGGATGTGTCGTAGTGGGCATATTTTAGGATTTTTAGTGATTTTCCTCCTTTTTTTCTCAACTTCATCAATAATCAATCACAACTCAAAACTGAGAATGCATCGATCTCTCTTTGCTTGTCGCCTATCGGCCATCACCGAGCTTCCGTCACCCCGTCCCTCCTAGATGTCCTTAGTGGTGATTATGTTGGTTGTTCTTGTCCCCTTTATTGTTAGGAAGGCACTTTCCATTGCTCATATAATGAATTTGCGGCTTAAAATTCGCTTTCATAAATTATAAGAGTATGCTATCCGTGACTTGTTCTAACTTGAATGAACAGTGCTTTGATATCACTTATGAAGGGAAAGTTCCACTTTTTTTCTTTTTCTCGCAACTTCAATTCCAAAGAAATATATTTAATTTCCACTGGTCTACCAGCTTGAGAGTTCGATTTAAATTTCCTATTATTGGAAAATTGACCCAATGTCATTTCCGATTAATGGCCTACAACGACTAATGGCGTCAGAAATGATGGGATTCTTATTTTAAGCGACTTCAGTTGGGAAGGGATTGTGGCCTTATCAGCAAATAGGGTGGGCCAGAGGGACTGCGGCCGACCAGGCTTGATGCGCTTACGACGAAATTTTATCTAGGGAGAGCTAAGTGAGTTGGGCCACGAACTAGAAGAGGCCCCCTTTCATTTTCTAAGAGTTCTTATTTTTAATTAGTTTATTATTTATTTATTTGTTTACCATTCTTTTTCACTGCTTTTTGTTGTTTTTGCCATTTTCTATTTTCGTAATTTTACAAGGATAGATGCCTGAATTGTTAATAAAAATTCAAGTTAGACAACATATATGATAACACTAAAGTTAGTGCCATGGAAAACTCGGTACTATTGTAAATTAGTTGTTTAACAAGTGTACTATGCATTGACTAACTCAATCCTTGTAAATATTTTCCACAAAATAAAAAATAATAATAAGGATAAAAAGTAAAAGCGCCTCCCCTCCTGAAATTAGTCAAATTTAATAGTATAGGAATCGAAATTACATTCTATAACGGCATTACCAACAATTTTTTGTTAAATTGTTACTCTTCCATCTTCTTGGAACTCATCTTTAGCTCTGATACCGTGAATCAATTTGAAACTAAACAGTAACTCATCTTTAGCTCTGCATTTGAATTCACATCATTGCACAAATGAAAAACCTGCACCATCGTACTTACGAGGAGACTCGATGATTGGGGGGACATACATACCTGTATCGAGGAAAGCGAGCGTGATGGTGTCGTGCAGCCGCAGGTGCGTCAGGTTGAACTCTCCATAGGCGGACACAACTCTCCCGTCGGAGAAATCCAACGCCGCCTTCTTCAAGAGGTCCGTGAGCATAAGTTCCCCCATCGCTAATCACAGGGAACGAATTGATGGGAATCATCTTCACCCAAAACCGATCCCCAGTCGAAGTGAAGAGGGGCAACACAATCGCTTGGCGAGAGGGAGAACGAAGGATCGACGAGAACAAGAATTCGCACGAAGGAGAATGGGGGAAACTAGAGCATTCGACGACAGAGGAGGAGGAGGAGGAGGAGGAGGAGGGTCGAGGGTTGCGTATGCATATGGGATGGAGACGAGAGGGAGGGAGGGAAGTTGGTACAATCGAGATGCTCCGCAAAATATCTCTCCCTCGTCTTCTTCTCCATCTTGCTCTCCGAACCCCAGTCTCTCTCCCCACTCCATACCCCACCTACCACTCCACCAAGTCCCACCCTGCACCTATCCTCCCCTCCACCGGGTCCACCATCAACACCCATCCTCCCTCCCATTCACAGTCTCCAAACCTTCTTCTCTCTGCCTCTTCCCTAAGTCCCATCGCCACCTCCAAGAGGAGCAACGGTGGTCGCGTGAGGAGCAGCGGCGGGCTTGTGAGAGGAAGTCCCTCCTTGTCGAGATCGCCAGGCTGAAGCTTCAGATTCAGGCCCTACGGCACGGAATTCAGATTCCGGAAGGCGATCTGGGGGAGGTGGCAAACATGGCTGCACTGTTGCAGGTTTCTCAGGAGAGGAATTTAATCCCTGAGAGGGGGTTGAGCGCGAGTCTGATGCTATTGAAGGAGAGAGAGAAGAAAACTGTAGTGGAGGAGAAGAGAGAATGATTATTATTTTATTTTTCAAACCGAAAATGCATGAAATTTTGGTTCGATTCGGTTCTGACACCCCTACGATAAACAGATAGCACTGGCACCCCATCATTGATAAATGATTTTGAAAACATTTGCAAGAAAGAACTAGAATTTAGCTTTACATATAGGAACGATGGGGATTGCCATTGGACCACTCAAGAACACAAGCTAGTTTTACTGGAAGCCCATATGGAAAAGGACGGTATGGGAATGAGTCTCTACAAGGGAACTGGCATGTCAATTTGTACAACAACATAACTCTTTAGGGTCAAAGTTACGTACACGAACTCAGCCATCGAATAAAAGAAAATTAATGTCTAATGATTGGATTTGGCATGACCATTTTGTCCTGCCAAACCCCACTATCCCATAACTCATGCTAAAAATAATAAGTTATGCCATATCAATATTTCACTAGTCAGTGTGTAAGCTATAGTTTTGATTATCTAGCTTTACACATTTGACAAAATTGCTTTAGGGATAGATATCTCTTAATCATCAAGCGTAAATTTCAACTAGGAAAAAGTGAAGAAATCATGGAACTTGAAAGTTGAGAGGATAGTGTCCCTTCTCAGACTAGAAGAACATGAAATCAAATGAAATTCAAATTAAACTATTCTCAAAATATAGCCACCGTTAGAATTCTTCCACCATTTTTACTTTTTATTTTCATTTTTTATTTTTGTTTAGTGAAAACAAAATTGAAGAATTTATCCGGAAACAAATGTCTCCAAGTTGGAGATAATAAATGAAAACCACAGCACCAGAAAGGGTCATCACCAAAGAAATCCAGTCCAAGTTTGAGGCAATGGCAATTCTTTCACAGATTGTATAAATGCAAGGATCAATGGCGATTCTAACGCTCCATTCTTTGCATGCGCACATGCAGATCTCACGCTCCTTCACATCAGAATACATGGTCAAGACTCGATTCTGTTCATATAGAACACTTTAACTCAAAACAGAGAGATCCGTAAGCCATGAAACAGCAATTTTTAGGTCATACGTCAATGAGCATATGAGACGAGAATCATAACACCATTTGACAAATAAGCATCATATTCCGACAAAGTCGGCCATAATAAGGGTTCGATAAGTCGAGAATGAATCGAATTTACGTAATATGATTTTGCGGGTCGAGGATTAAATCGAATTTACATACTGATCTAGTTCGAGCATTTCATCAAACAAGTAATACGCATTTTGATCAAGGAGCTCATACGCAAATGTACAGCAACGATTGACTTTCAGATCATCACGACAATAACAGCACCGAGTTGTTAATCGAGCTTCAATCTCAACTGCTTTACTCACAGACATTAGCTAAAGCTAACGGGCTCTGCTTCGTTCATAAGCGGCAGAAACAATGTGTGTGGAATTTACCTTGATGACATTTAAGTTTTAGACCTCGGACAGTGATCAGATCACTAACAAAGCTCCTGGTGGTGTCAATGCCGATGATCGGAGCTAGCGAAAGCGGAAGGACCTAGGTTTGTGAACGTGCGAGCGTCCTGACTAGAAAACAGAGCAGAACGAGAGTTGGCCTTTACTACAACGAAACCGGCAATGGCAGAACGGCTACAAGGGTGGCTAATGGTGCCTGAAGGATGATGGAGAAGGAGAGCCGATCAAGAAGCCTCAAGAATTTCCGAGAAAGAGAGTTTCTTCGTCAGGTTCAGCGTATGCGTACTATTGTGTTATCGCTGAGCCTGTGGCGGCCATCAATGGTGGCTCAACGGTGGCTGGTTTGGTGATTGGAGATGGCACTGATTTCTAGTGTTGATTAGTAGTGGAGAATCTTTTGGAACTCGGTTGATAGAGAGAGAGAGAGAGAGAGAGAGAGAGAGAGAGACTATGGATTGAGGGCTGCGGTGAGGGGACTTGTCTGGGCCAAGGTTTACTCTGATGGACCTAGCATGATCTAGGCTACAATTGTGGATCAGACCCAACAGATCGGACCAGGCCCTCTCAATTCTGACCGAGTGGGAGCTTTTTTATTGCTTTCTTTTCTTTTTTCTTTATTATCTTATATCATGTTCAACTTGTTGGCAAAAGAATAATTTCACAACCGACTCTGCCACGATCCCTTATTTGTGCAATATTGCGACATCATTTAGCGAGGATAGTTCTCATACCTAGCTCTATAATCCTTGATTTGAATTTAATCACTGATGGCCTAGTTGCACTCATGCTTGAATTGATTCTTGCAAAATCGATTAGGTCAATAGCCCGCCGCGCACTCCCTGACCAAAGCAATCGACATGCCAAATGTGGCTTTGTTAGAATAGGCAAACCCCTCAAGTTCAATAATAAACGTTATATCGAGACATAATCCAAAACTTGTGAGTAAGTTTCCAATTCGTGGTTCTCCATTGCAAGACTTTTGGGACACTTGTATGATACTCAAATTACATAAATTGCCCATAACCATAAGTGTAATTCTATGTGATGTAGTTCTCTGATTCACTTTTGTTTATACTATAGAGAAAAACACCATTGGAATTTGGCTATAAAAAGTACTCATTCTCTTAGGACACTGATTCACCTTTGATTGAATGTGAATCTGCATGGCTTTCATTGTTTCGAAATTTGACCGTCTTCCATTTCATGAATAGGTGAATTTCGCATTTGTCATTAAAGACAAATTTCATGACGTCCTTGCAAACCCCCAATCTCATTACCTTGTATAAAGTGTAATCTTCTTGTTGAATGTCTTATTCTATCTGTTTATTTCCTAAAAAATCGCGGGACCTATAATTGCATAATATATTGTCTCCCCATTAATTTAATTTATATAAAATTTCCAAGACCCTCCTCACGTTTGGTGCCCAGTTCACACACCACTTTGCATGCTCTTGATATTTAAAATTCCCACTACGCATCTTAAGAACTAAAAAGACCAGATCACCCTTCAATTAATGTACATAAATTCAATCAAGACAAGAAAAGCGGAAGGGTGTTTTTTCAAAGAAAAATGACAGTTCAGTCTAATTTTAAACTCTAATAAATAAATTATAAATGATGCACGATTAATTGAGTTTTATGCAAGTTATATCACTTTTTTTTTTCTTTTTAAGAAAACACGCCTCGGAGAATGTCTCCATCAAATAATACCCAGACAAACCTCATAAATTAGATAATATAGGCGAGAACCCTTATGACTTAACCCAAGCAAAAGATGACTTGCAATTGTTGGTGTGAAAAAACTGGTTCATGTGAGTTTCCTACGGTACTAAGCTTAAGAAATTTCTATGTGCACATTAACACTACATTTGTTTCGCGAAAACCAAGTTCCGAGAAAATATTTTCTGGATTTTTCGACATTCGTTTCATGAAAAATAAACTAAACTAATTGGGGAATACATTTTCCGTCAACAGAAAAAACTTCTTCAAAAGTGGGAAAAATGTTTTCCGTTTTTTTCCATCTCCTTTCTTTCACTTCTAAACCAAATACCTTCTTTCACCAAACACATTTTCCTTTTATTTTTATTATTTTATTTTATAAAAAAATTCGAATTTTTAATTATTTAAAAAAAAATTCCTTCTTCTTCGTACTCTCCTCATGTCCGCGCACGGTTGGCATGTATCCGCACACCACTGCACGCACCGTGGACGGTGGCCGAAGCACTCGGCCACGGTGGAAAGAAGCATGCGTAGTAATCGAACCCCTTTTCCGCGACAGCGGACCTCAGATCTCACGGGATGGTGTAGAATGCCACAGCATAATCGTCCCGATCAGAGTACTGCTCTCCACTGCATTACCTCGTCCACAAAAGTCAAGCGTTCGAGTAGCAGAGCATCGACGCTCACGAGGCGCGTGCATTCGGGAAGAGGAACACAGGAACGGGAGCCTCAGCAGAAAATTCTCTATCGGATCAACCCCATTTCCAGACGCTACTCCATCTTCGCTCTCTCTCTCCGTCGCCTCAGTCCGCCGGTTGCCACCGTCACTCATCCTCCATTGCTAGCCAGAACTCTTATGCACCCAGCACAAATCACACACGGTTGGGAGGCTCAGAGACTTCTGAACGTCCAGAGAGTTATCTCTCTCGGCTTCTTGCTTCGTATGGCGACCTTCAACAAACCTCCCGGCACCGTTAGCATCATCTCCGATCATTGCTCCACCGGCAGGCCGTAGCTCCGTTAGCACCTGTTTTCCAGTGAGTTTTGCTCGGACTGCTCTGAACTTGTTCGTTTCTCCTTCGTTGGCTCCGATCCTCAGCATCATTGTCTCAGACAACCTCTTCCTCTCGTCCGATAGTCCTTCATGCATCGGATACAATAAACACTATAATCTCCTTCTTAGTTCTTAGTTTCATGAAGAGAGACTCGGGCATTTTTGTGTGATTTTTATTGTCAAATTCACAGCTGGCGTGTCAATATGCACGCTACAAGTGCTTTGTATGATCGTCGCTGAAGTACTCACCATGAAGTGTTCATAGTAACAATCTGAATCACAAATCAACATTCACTGCAATGCATGTTTATCTGTTAGATGGTCGATACTTGTTTAGTTCTTCCTGCAAAATGTCTTGCAAAGATGATTCCGTCTACATTTATGTTACTTTGAGATCGCCAAGTGTAGGTTGCTCTCTTTGGCGGTTTCTGGAGTAATGTTCCATAAACTGTACAATCTGTTCTACTGGGAGGAGAAGAAATTCTCAGCATTATCTCCCGAATGCTGAAAATTTATTTTCTGCATTCTGTTATGTCATTCTTCCTTTTAAATTCAAAATCAAGTTCCGTAGGCTTATTAAAATCATGGGTTTTATTTTTTCCCATGGGGAACTTCAAAGAGGTTCATGAGAAAATACCGTGAGAATTTCTGAGAGCGTCAAACGGTGCAATTATTTGGCCTACGGAATTGGGAAAATTGCGACGAAATGGTTTGGTAGGGTTAGAATGAATCCATGAAATCGTACTTGATAAAAGCTTGTCCGAGATAGAATATCCAAGATTGACGCCGAATGGCAATGGTGAGGAACAGAGCCATGGCTATTGTGGATTTGTGTCAATGAAAGTGGAAGACGTCGGCGACGGCCATGATGTTTCAGTCTGAGCTTGAAGTCTTGGGGGATGAATTGCAATCACCTAAGCATCCTCAGCTGTGAGTTTGCGAAGTTCATGGCAGTTCCCATTCGCGTTAATATTAGCAGAGAGTTTGGGGAGTGACAAATGCTCGAACTGCTCGTCACAAGATTTTCGAGGTGCGAGTCATAGTCTACGAGCTAAACCTCCCCATGCGACTGTGTTGCGCTCTCGTTTGATTCAAATTCCGTATAGAATCTGTATGTGTTGGGGGATCTCGGAAATGTCAAGCTAATGGAAACAAACTGAATCGATCATATAGGATATGATTGTGCTGGAAAATGACGTTGGTTTTGTGCCTATAGGTCTCAAAAGCTAGACCATTAGAAAGACTCAATCTATTGTTTTTAGGTCGCTATGCCAGTAGATACCAGTCGCACATAACAAGGTATGTCTAGAGATTGAAAGCTTTCTTCTCTTCTTTTGTTTGCAATCGACGCTAGTAAAGCTGAAAGAGCAAGGTGCGTGCATAGCCCTCAAACTAGCAAGAAATATAAATCCAGGTATTCTATCTTCTAACTTACGGTGAGGCAAATATATCTGGAAAAAAAAAAAAAAAACAATGTGGTCAAATCCTCATGGCAATGACTGCCCTTGGATTTAAATCACATAATCAAAACATAGTAAATGAAAACATCACCTAATAAACCAAGCTCATAATCAAGGGATTGAAAGTAAGAAAATACAGAAATTAAAGTCCGAGAATTCAACTTGATACAATGTTGGGTAAAGAATATATATTGTCTCATTATCAAGCCTCGGGACAAAAAATCTCATAAGTTAAGTCCAGAAATTAAAACCAAGCCTAATGAAGACATACATCGAAGTGACCCCAGAATGTAATCCCAATATTAAAGCAAACGGCACTTCTTTTATATCATTTATTTTCATTTTTTTATTTTCTTTATCCATTTCATCTAAGAAAAACACAATGTAAAATTTCAATTTATTTCAAGATTCAAGAGACATGACCTCCCTAAACCCGAAGAACATGAATAAAATGAAATTCAAATATAATCATTCTTAAAATGTAATCGCCCAACTGAGACTTGCCTTTGTCTACCATTTTTATTTTCTTCTTCTTCTTTTTTAATTAGTGAAAACTAAATAGGAGAATTTATCCGGAAACAAATGTACCCCAAATATATCCACTCTAGCTATTTGACGCACGAACATTCTTAGCTAAAGCTCACGGGCTCTGTTTTTTTCATAAGAGGCAGAAACAGGGTTGTGGAATTTACCTTGATGAGAGTGAGGTTTTGACCTCAATCGGTGATCAGATCGGAGACGAAGTCCCTGGAGGTGTCGACATCGACAATTGAGGCCGGCGAAGGGGGAGCGACCAAGGGTCCATGCTCTTTCGGCCGTCTTGATCAGAAAAAAGAGCAGAATGAGAGGAGGCCTTGCTGTAGTGAAGTTGGCGATGGTGGAGTGGCTACGGTGGCAGCTAACGATGTCTGGAGGACGATGGAGAAGGGAAAACTGATGAGAAAGCCTCTAGAATGCCTATATGTGATGTGCGCAGAGATGAAATCGTTGCAGATGAATTCGTGGCAGGCCTTGATTCCCTTCTTCGTTTACGAGCGCCCGTAAAGATGTTGGTTGCATTTTAACATTTGGCTAAATGGATTAGATGACACCATTGTCAAGATTAGCATTTTCAGCCAAGTTGAGATCCTTTATTCTAGATGTTCATTCTTTTTTGGCCAACCTCTTTATAAAGTTTGATCCATCAGTGTTGTGTTCATTTCAATCAATCTTGCAATTGTGCTAAAGATTAATTTGCTCATGTTGCTCATCATTTTTCCATTAGAGATCAATATGTGATCTTAAACGCCTAAAACTCTCTCACACGGCTGGTCGATAATTAATTTCATTGGCGTGCTCACGATCTGCGAAAGACATATCGAAAAAAAATGAAGACAAAAAATTAGAGGTTCTCCACTTTATATCTGCCTTACAAATGTTCCCTACATGGGTACGAAACAAGATGGATTTACTCCTATTGAACATTATGCAATTATAACCTTTGATTTGTTGGGTTTGTATTATTAAATTATATCCTTGAATTTGTTGGATTCGTGCAATTCATAATCTTTTCCCCGTTTGCATCTCTTCCTTACATAGCATATTCATAGATGATTCAGTAATCGACTCGAAAATCCCCCACATACTCCAACAAATTAATTATTACATTTCTCATCGTATTGAAAAACAATAATGTGACAAAAAAGATGGGGAATAATTTGTATCTCCTCTATTTTCTTTTTATCCTTTTTGTTAGCCTCTGAATGCCTATTGTACTGCGTATTACATAATTTCGTTGTGGTTGTGTCCTACGTACTTATATATATGCCTTTCATGAAAAAAGTGCACTAATGGGGTCCTTTCATTGGTGCTTCTAATTTTCAATTGACTGCAAATTATATGTGATCTAGCGCGAATGGGTTGACGGACCGAGGCTTATTCTGATGGGCTTGGTACGGTCAGGGTTGCGCTTGTGGATCAGGCACAACAGATCGGAACTGGCCCTGTCAATTCTGACTGAATTGGACATTTTTTCATTACTTTCTTTTTTTTTCCTCGTTTATTGTTTGGGTTATTATTTATTTTTTACTATTTTTCATATCATATTTTTATATTTATTTTTACCATCATGCGTGTTTGATTTGTTGGCAAAAATTCAAGTGTCAATAGAGGCAAACATTCCATCATCTGGCCAAAGAACTACTTCATACTGAACTCTACTACAATCCTTTATTTACACAATATTGGGACAAGATTTTGTGAAAGAATAGTCCTCGTACTTAACTTTACAATCCTTGAGTTGAATTTGAGCTTGATAACATCGCTACACTCGTGCTTGAGTTGATTTCTCATAGAATCGATGTATGGTGTATAGCCTGGGCCTTGAAGCACACCATTACATGCTCCATCCACGGAGCACACTGTGGTGGAATCATTATACATGCTATAGTAGTTGTACTCATGCTCGCCATCTTAATGCCCAAGTCTTTTAGGATGATTTTCACTATAGTTGCGAATGGAACTAAAGAGAAATATTGTCGCCTGCTATAGATTATCTTTGACATGGTCATGTCTGCTGCATAGCTTATTGTGGTGCACAAAAAAAAAAAAAAAAAAAAAAAAAAAAGAGCTAGTGATGCATATGATCCTTGAAACGCCATCATGATATTCATATAGGTGATCTGTGTATTTTCAAGACTGCTACTTTATTCCTATAATATCAATTATCTTGTGGATCCATCTAGGTCTTACAAAGTAAAAACATTGTTGCATGGATTGATGTCATGTAGTCAATATAACATGTAGGTAACATATGAGGGTTGGGTATAACCACAATGAGTTCGTGTCTAGCATGTGGAATTGCGATGAGCATTTGACATTAGTGCTGGTGAGAGTTTTAGAGAGTTGGTATGAAAAGGGGCCAACTCGGATAGCCAGGGAGTGGAAAAACCTTTTTCCCCCATTGAAATATGAACTGATCTTTTGTTTACAAGTCCTAAGTTACTCAGTGAAATTGTAGTACTTATACATGATTATGCAATCTTGAATTGTGCTCTGGCGATATGTGGACGAACTTTTGTTATTTGCTGCGGGGCGATATTCATGCAGCCGGCACGGTCCGATTGGGTCAACGCATGACTGCACACTCCATGGCCAAAGGAGTCCACATCACCAAATGGTTTAGCCAGGATAGTTGCACCCCTCAGTTTCGATAGTAAGCCTCGTATCAATTGAGACATAGTCCAAAACGCCCACGTAAGCTGTCAATTCGTGGTGCTTCTCTCCACTACAAATCTTTTAGATAAACGAGATGTCGGATCACTTATAGTGTTCAAGCTATACAAAATCCCCACGAATTTAAGTGTGATTCTTTGTGATGTAGACAACTAACATATGTGGTTCTTTCATTCACTTCTGGCTAGAAACGCAAGATTGGAATCCGACCAAAGAAAGGACTCGTTCTAATAGGGCACTCCCTTATTTGTTATTGGGTTAGGTAGCTGATCTCTTAGTCATTAATCACGTCAAATGAATCTTTGCTTTAATCAAACTTTAGAGCAATTCCAACTAATCGTCCAAACTTTAGAGGATAATTGGGTTAATTATCCTCCTATGCCTCTTCTTTCCATATTATGTCTAGATGTACCTACTTATGGTGCCTATGTTATGGGCTCGTAATGAATATCATCTCCTTTCGACAAAAAAAAAAAAAAACTAATCGTCCAGCCATTATTATGACATAGGCAAAAATAACTTAGTGATTCTCCATCAATCTTGGAATCTTGACTAAATGCAAATCTTCATTGTTTTCATTACTTCAAGGTTTGTCATACAAGACAAATGTTCTTGACGTCCCTATAATGTAACCCCTCATCTCATAGCCTTGTATAAAGTAGAATATATATATACACACGAATGTCTTATTTATATTTGCTTATTTCCTAAAATTCACACAAGGTATAATTGAATCAAATATTATTTTTGCCTATAAATTTAATCCATATAAAATTTTCCAATACCGTAACGATTGGTTCGTAGTTCCCACACCACTTTACATGCTAGATGTTTGAAATTTCTAGTTTGCATCTTAGATTAACTTGAAAGACAGAATCACCATTCAATGGTGAACAAAACTTAAGTTGGCGTCAGAAAAGTGAAGGAGCATTTTTTCAAAAAAAAAGTGAAAACATAGTCTAATTTAAACTCTACTGAACAATAAAGAATTATGGATGATGTGTGACTAATCGGGATTCATGCAAGCTATATTGTTTTTATTTTCTTTCTAAGGAAACTTTTATGTTAATCGAATTCATGCAACTATTATGCAACCTAGGAAATTTCTATGTGCGCACTAAGCGATAAAGATCCTTTGCCACGGTTTGGGTTCGCGTCATGCCATCAGCTCGGGGCTCTGTCTAGCTCGCTCTATCGCTTCCTCAGTTCTGCACCACTGTTGACATCTCATCCCATCTAGCCATCTCAGTTGACATTGTCCGAGATTCGACGAGGATGAAGAACAGATCTGGAGGAAGGGCATTCAAATCTCATCGCAATTAAAACTAAGACGTTGACAGCGGGGACGCAGAGCTTGATGCGCGGCATAGAGTCCCGTCGGGATCCGCAAACTCAGCACTGCCACAAGTTCATGGTCAGCGCGTCGAGGAGAGAGAGAAGATCGAGGGCGAACAAAGATAGGCAAAGAGCGATGGAGTTTCTGTGTCCCTGATGTGATGTAAAACAATATGCAAATGCCTTTTATGAAAACACAAGCGGTCCCACGAATCAAAGATGATTGCGTGATCTTCGAGATTACAAATGGGTCACAATATTTGATTTACGCATTTCCGTTAATTTCTGAAATCTAACAGATTTTAAACGCAATTTACAGATTTTCTAGTTGTGTTTTGATTTGTTTCCCTTTTATCAATATCTTTTCCTTAATTTTTTTATTTGATTATTCTCTAAATGGCGACCTCCCTATAAATAGGCGCTAAGATATTGTAATCGACACTTCTTTATTCAAAATAAATACTATCTTTTGGAATCCTTTCTAAGCATTACTTCCTCTGCGTCATGATGACGGTGGCTGGTTTCAGAGGCTATCGTGGTTGGGCTAGGCATGCGAGGAAAGTTACGACGAGAGAAAGAGAAAGGATTTCTGAAATATTTTGCTCGTTTACGGTCAGAAACCAAGTGAGGATCTTCTTCATGTAGCACAGTTCGAAGCAAACGATCTTCATTCCTCCTTGTGTATGCCTTTTTCGTCGATCTAAACTAGTAATTTTATATCAAGTATTATAAATTCTCTATTTATTTCTTTTAACATATTAACATTTTAGATGTGATTATTGACTTAATTGGACTGGCAGTTTCGTGCTCTAGGGACAGAACCACCAAAGCTGTTCATAAACCGCAATCCATCACTAAATATGAAATTCTCTCAATAATAATAAAATAAAACAATTTAATAAGAAATCTAGTTGGCTTTATCATTTGGGGATTTTCCTTTGTACTATACTAGCGAAGGAGGAGCACACACGTCTGCGCATTTGCGAAATGAGAATTGAAATGGTTGTGATAGCACAAATTTAAAAATAACATATTTGACGTAATTATATCATATACACCATCTGTGTAAAAAAAAGTTATGCATGGATGTCTCATACACTATTAATTTGAGAGTGGTGTGTGCGCTATTTTTCGATATGTTTATTCGATTAGTTGATAGTTGTTTAGATTTTTTAAGTTATAATTTCGTTCTTTTTGTTATACCATTTTCCCATGTTAAATTTTAGCAATAGATATAGGCATTTCATGAAATTCTTTTATAAAAGTTCAAGATTGAAATTCATCCTCTTCGAATATAATTATTTTCTATTTTGTAGACATAACTTTGTACTTGTCAATATCTAACACTACCAATTTCGAGTGGGGTCACACCCAAACATCATCGGATCCAATTGATCTATTCTTGTGGATAATTAATCGATTCAAACATATACAAAGATTAGTAACACCGGCAACTCCATTCATCCTCATTCGTATCACATTGCGATGATTTCTCATTGAAGTATTGTTTTTCTTAGACGTGACAACTAATGATATTAGATATTTTCTAACAAAGCTTAGGTTATTCCATAAATGAATGTTGAGATATACTACAAATATATATCTATATGTATCTCAACAATCACTTTTTTCATAAGAAAGTACATCTCGGTGAATGGTTTCATCAGAAAGTACCCAAATGGCCTTATGCTACAGATAAGATATAGGCGAGAACTCCTTATGAATGACCGAAGAAAAATTAGATTACTTGTAATTATTGGTGTCGAAAAATAGGATCATGTTGTGCTCAGTTCTCTAGTTCTCTAGTTCTCTCTCTCTCTCTCTCTCTCTCTCTCTCTCTCTCTCTCTCTCTCTCTCTCCACGCACCGCATCTAGCCATCTCAGTTGAGATATTCTGAGATACGACGAGGATAAACAGATCTGGAAGAAGGGCCTCCAAATCTCTGTCACTATCAACGACTAATCTGTTGGCAACGACGAGACAGAGCTTGACATATTGTGCCGAGCTCCGTCCCGATCGACAAACTTGACATTGCCATGAGTTCAAGGTTGGTGCATTGGGGAGAGAGAGAGAGAGAGAGAGAGGATCAAGTGGTCAACGAAGCTAGGGATGGTGCCATGGAGTTCTCTACATGGAGTTCTCTATCTCAGATGGCCGGCCGGAGTCAATGCTTGTCAAAGTTGGGCCGGACATGCTAGAAGTAGAAAAGGTACGAGGAGAGAGAGAGAGAGAGAGAGAATTTTTTAGAGATTTTTCTCTTGTACGGTTAAATACCAAATAAAATGGAAACATATTGCTACCTCTTAATTGAGGCAGAAAATCACAGCACGATTCTTGGAATGGTATCTCCATTTCTCTTTGCGTATGCCATTTTCATTGACCTAAACAAATAATTCTAGGGAAAATGACAGATAGTCCTTGAATTTTGGCACTATGTGCAACATAATCCTTAAACTCTTAAATTTATTCAATGTGATTCATAAACTTTAGCTCAAATTAAAAGTTATGGACTAAATTAAACATTAAGTTAATGTGCAAGGACCACATTGCACATAGAGTCAAAGTTCATGGACTATCTGTGTCATTATCACATAATTCTAATATCAAATATCATGGATTTTCTTTTTATTTTTCTGAAAATGGTATTGTTTTCAGAAGTCCCTAAAGTTCTTTATAAACCGTAGCCACCACTAAATATAAGATCATTTCAACAATGACTAAATCAGACACTTTAATAGGAAATCTAGTTGGCTTTATCATTTGGGGATCTTCTTTTGTACTATACTGGCGAACGAGCACACATGCCTGAGTGTGGCAAGAAGAGAATTGAAATGTATCTGAAGAGGGGTAAATGTCGAAAGAGATGAATTTATTAATTGACTTAAATTATATTCAAAAAGTATATATTTGGCATAATTATAGCATACGCCGTCCTTATAATATATTATCAATTTAAGAGAGTAAGTATTTATGATCTTTAAATCATAGGTATGAGATCGCTTGTATCAATTTTCTTTACATTGATGGTGTATGTTTTATTTTTTCGATATGTTCATGCGGGTAGTTGACAATTATTTTGATTTTTATGGTCACGATTTCATCCACTTTGTTAGACCATGTTCCTACAGTACATTTTAACGACAGATATAGGAATTCATGGAGTTTCTTAACAAAGCTTAAGATTGAAAGCCATCTTCTTCAAATTTAACTATTTTTTCTTTTTAATGTAGATTAGCTTTGGATTTGTCAAGATATAATGCTTACCAATTTTGAGGGGGGTCAATCCCAAACATTGCCGGATCAAATTGATCCATTCTTGTTGATTTAACTAGTTCGAACATATACATGCCACTCCTTCCATATTCATATCACTGTGATGAGAATATTTAGATTATCGATTTTCTAAGACGTGACATATTATGATAATGGATACTTTTCAATAAAAATTTAGGTTATTTCATGAACGAATATTACTCATACCTAAGCCTACAATGGCGAAGTTGAAGTTGAGCACCGACACTAAAAGGGCCCACTCTCCAGATTTCATCGTAGGCAAAATCCATGCAGCTCGTACAATCGGCCTGTGTCCCGTGGCCAAAGCCCTCAACATGATTGACAAGCGTGGGTGTAGTGGTCGAACCCCTTCTCAACTGTGGTGGATGTCAGATCCTGCAGGACGGTGTAGAATGCTTCGGCATACGTCCCCATCGTAGTACCGCGCTCCATTGCATACTTTGTCCGCAAAAGTCACGTCCGGATCGCTTCGTGCGATACAAAGACAGTGGGAAGTACAATGAATTGGATTGCGATTTTGCGTGTTGCAGCGTGATGATTGTGTTCACTGTCTTTCCCTCTCAAAAAACTCTCTTTTGTTTAGTGTAGACGAACACACAAATTGAGTTTGGTATAAAAAAGGCTCATTTCTCATAGGGTTCTCGGTCAGTAATTCATTTTTAATGTCGATTTTTCATTCAATAGAATATCTTTGTAATTTCCAATTTTAGTCTATTTAATTGAGGAACTTGGCATATTTATTGCATAATACAAGTTCGTTGACGTGGCAAACCACATAGCCAACTTGTGCCAGCACAAGATATGATCCCTTGCTCATGCTAGTCAAGTTGGGAAAATTATTATCGACGCTCAACATGAAGTTCTACCGGGAGTGAAACTAAGTTGAGCTCTCACGAGTTGAGTCATTCTCGACTTGGTTGCTATAGCTGCTCGTTTAGATACCTAGGGCCCAGCCATGTTGACACAAAATTTGGTTAATTGAAGACGACATGTCCATTGAAGTTGTTGAGGATTCTCACTTGCAAAACTCGAAAGCAAGGTTCTTGTCGAGAAATCTCATTACTCACAATCTTATTGCAATCTTTATCATGCAAATATAACTTGTCCAAGCTCTCATTTAAAGAGAGATAGCAGTTAACACCTAAATTTTGCTTATTTATTTAGGGCTTAATTACATGGGAAATTAGGGATTAATTTCTAACCCCAAGCAAGAATAATTTCCATTAAATTGCATCGCATATAGACATTGGGATTATTTGCATTACCAGTATTGATTATTATTAATTTCACAAAAGAAAATAATTTTGAATAAAATTGGTAGATAAAAAAATGATAATATTATTTAAAGAAAAAGAGAGAGAAGAAGAAACGAAGTAGGGCCAGGCCAACCACTTCTTCTTTCTCTCCTTCTTCTCTTTTCTCCTTGCGCAAGCCGGCCCACCTTTTCCTTTTCCCCAAGCCCGGCCCCCTTGTCTTCTTCTTCTTCTTCTTCTTCTTCTCTCCTTCTCTGCGCGTTTTGGATGCGAGCACCAAGACAAAGGGTAGGTGGACGACGCAAGGACGGTATAAGAGGAAGGATGAGCAAGGAGGATGTTACGTGTGCGACGCTTAGCTACGATGATCGGCAAGGGCAGCTGACGTTGTCCTGGGAGAGAAGGAGAGGGACGAGGATGAAAAGAAAGAGAGAGAGAGAGAGAGCTTGGGGGAGAGGTTCCTCTTCGGCTGAGAAAACGGGAAGAGGGGGGCTGAGAAAGGGGAAGAGAATGCAATGGTTCTGGAACTCCAAGAAAGAAAAACCGAGCGAGAAAGAGTGAATTGGCTTACCAGGGCAGAGAGAGAGAGAGAGAGAGAGAGAGAGAGAGAGAGAGAGAGAGAGAGAGCAAACGGGGAAGACACTTGCTGAAGGAGTGACCGGTCAGAAGGCGTATGCTCGAGAAATCGGCAAGGAGAGAAATCGTGAGAGAGAGAGAGTGACTCAGGGCAAGAAGAAGTTCTCTAGTCTCGCTCAGCCACGCTTCAAGTCCTATTCGATGACCACTAGTCTCTATCTTGAGCCCACCTTATAACCGCTCCGTCTCCAAGCCCGGTAGGGATGTGGGCATTTGAACGCTTACCCATGCAAGACCCTTCTGCTCCACCTTATGCTCTTCAAAGGATGATCATTTGCTTCTCCTTAATGCGCTGCATGCTGTTTGTTTGCAAAAATGTCCAAACAAACCTCTGTTATTGTCTGGGGAACATCCCCATTCGGACGATCATTTCTTTCTTTTCTTTTCTTTTTTTTTAAAATCGCAACATTCATCTTCGAATCATTCATTTCAAGTTCATTTTTCTATGGCTTGAGTAGATTGGTCGTATGCCCCCGTTTTTTCTCATGTCTGGGTCCCTATTCTGCATGTTTTGGTGTTGCCTTTGGGATGCTTCCTGGAAATGAAGCAAATGGAGTGTTTGGCCGGCTGGAACGTATAGAATGAATCGATAGGAGGACTAGTAGTCGGTGGTGAAATCCATTTGTTTGTGGATAAAGATTTTGGTGAATTGATATTAAATTGTGAGTTAATCACAAGAGTTTGCCTCAATAGCCACTCTACCCAAACGTGGGAAGAGAGAGGTGGGGGCTCAATTCCCTCTCCCCCTTTTTAGGAAGTTAATGTGTGGACGATTTAATTGTAGGTGTGGATTGAAGCCATACAAGATGGGAGGATAAAAATATGAGAGTAAGAGTTAGAATAGAAGTTAAACAAACATGAGGCCTAACTTGGGAGTCTTCTACAATCAGGCTTAGGAAGGTTGGAATTGGATAGGGTTTAAGGGTGGACTCAATTGCGCCCTTTAGCCCGTCTTGGTGAATCCAAAGAACTACCTTTATTTGGACTAGGCTCAACAACCCAATTCGATTCACCATTTTTGGAATTGTTAAACATTAAAAAACTAAAAAGTACTAAAAAAATCAAAAAAATCAAAAAATTGTGGAAAATTCAGAAAAATCAAAACAATTTTAGAAAATTCATAAAATCCCTAAAATTACTAGAAATTCAAAAAAAAAATTTTAAAAATTAGAATTCCTCCAAAAGTTTTAAAATAGTTTTTTTTTTAAAGTAATTTTCTCTTATAAAGTGAAAGCCTTTCAATTTAGAATCGTGCTCAAAATAAAACAAGCTCATTAGGGCTCTACCTTAGGGTTTCGATTGTCCTTAAAGACAAATGCCCTTAATTGTGCTCTTCCATAATGATTATTGTCATTTACCTTTAGCTTGGTTAGGATTGGCATTTATTTCACATTAGATCCTTGCTCTCCCTTGCATTTTATTTAATACTTTCCTTGATTGCTAATTGTTATTTTAATAATTGTACATCCGCATGATCATCTTGTATGTTAGTGAATAGATATAAAATCAATCCATACTACTTGACAAAAATCTTTTTGAAATGAACAAGATTACATACCGAAAGTGTGTTAATTGATTAATTAGTATAATCAAGTCCCTAACCCTAACTTCTTTGGTTGTGTAGGAAATGAATTACACTCTCATGCTTCACTTAGTTTCTAGTTGACCCTAATAGGGTAGTGGCAATTCCTCATTAAAAATTTTTATAAACACCCCAATGTCTTGTCGTGTATGAGCTTGGAAGAGCTGGCATCTAAAATTAGGGCCTTTTAGGCAATACCCCTGAACTTACTTTCCTCCCTATTGAGAGTGGGTTGTACAGTAGATTTGAAGTGTATCATGTAGTTTTGAGATGTGAAAGTGTAATATTTATTGAATCACAATATAAGTACACACCATGAATTAATAAGAAATATTAAAACACAAAAAATGTAACTTCCTCTTCCTTGATATCTTTTCTAAATTTGTCAAGATCTTCAGATAAATGTCATTGAATTGGATCGGAAAAGGCAGGCGAGCTATTTATGTAGAATCTTCTTGAGAGCAAAACTAATTATCTTTTCTAAATTTGTCAAGATCTTCAGATAAATGTCATCGAATTGGATCGGAAAAGGCAGGCGAGCTATTTATGTAGAATCTTCTTGAGAGCAAAACTAATATATTTTTTATCTCCTCCATTTGATAATTATTCAAGAGCATCTTACAATTTCCTATAGAGAGCCTTTGTTTCCACTCTCAATATCGCTAAAACATACCATTTATTAATTGAAAAGTGTAAAATGTCTTCAATTAAAATAGGCAACTGAGTGGACCAGAAAGGGCAAGCAATTGGGGTCTAAACAACCATCTATTTTGAAGCCAAAAAATGAATTCAAAATATACACACACAACCCAACTCCATCTTCTTGCTCATGAAGTTTGAACCTGCTCGTGTGCTTTCAATTTAGTGTTGCAGGTTATCTTCATCGAACATTTTCATTATTCACAAATTAGAAGTTTTTAATTTGCTTATTTGACTAAAGAATATCTTCCCGAATGCGCCTTAAGCAAAAGTGATTTTAGGGTCACATTATTTCTGACTCTTCTATGGCTCCACAATCAAGTCAGCACATGGACTAAATTACCCTTTAAAAACTCCCATTTTAGTTGGCGGTCATGTGGTTAAGAGCAAGAGTCATTTGGTTGGGAAAAAACATAAGCTAAAGATACCTTTTATATGGCTTCATACAACGAAAATTATCAAAAAAAAAAGTCTTAAATTTATTACAACTATGCCAATTCAATCATAAACTTTTCAATTGCACCAATTTAGTTCTTAACATTTTCACGTTTTATTAATTGAGTATTGAGTTTATCCGGTCAATTTTAGTTAAAAACTGCTAATGTGGATGCCAATTGTTTTACATAACATGACCGGCACTAACATGAACAATTTTTTTGAATATTTTTTTTATTTTTTTTCCTTTTTTTTTCTTTCTCTTTGTGTAGGCCAGATCAATATAAATGGCAAGCACCTTTTGAAAGGTAAAATATGTGATGTGGTAACTTTTCATTTATTTGTAACATTCACGTGTGATGAGTAACTTTCCTATACATCAAAGTCATTTTCAAGATGTTAAGTAAATTTTTATAATAATATCATATGATCAGTGAATTTTATTATGCTTGGATAAGTTGCATGTGTATTTTGAATAAATTTGACTATTGAATTCTTTCATGTGTCACTCATCTAATAATAAATGTGCAAATTATATATCTGACATTGACGGTGGCCCTAATTAAAACCTAGGAAAGTATTAAAATTAATATGGATAGGGCTTTTCTTGTTAAACTATAAACCCAATCTCAAATTTGAGATCGGTTCTAAATATATTAACCTAATGTTTTGGGCCGACAAATGGGCTTATTCAAGGTATCCTCATGCGCTTTAGGCTTTTCATCTAGGTTTCTGGCCCACTTGGATCTCTGAGAAAATTAAGTGCCGTAACTCTTTGCCTTCTGACAAGAGCCTCGGAATCGGGTAAACTAAGATGCAAAAGGGAAGCTTTTATTTAATTATAATTATTACGATTTTCAAAGCAAATTTTAATTAAAAAAACCTTAAAAGGCTCAAAAATACAAAGATCGAAGTGGGGCTCGACAAACAACATAAAGTTTAATTAAAGTTAATGACAAGTGGAATCACGTGAAGAGCATAAAGTCATTGGGTACCAACCAACCACTCACATGAGCAGCAAAAGCAGCTCAACCACAGTTTGTAAATTAGTTGAGAGACCCAAGGCCACTCGTTAATTTTGCCTATTTGTTGCATAGGTCCAAGACTATATTTTTCATATATTATTCTAAATGTCAGTTTTAACATATGTTGCTTTTGTTCATATTTCAAGTTAATTATTTGCAATTTTTTTGAAGGTGTCTGTGGGTGTGGCTTGTCCTTCTCCATTTGTTCTCTTAATTACATCTTGTTATGTAGACAATGAAAGACTACGAAAAATCCTATTAAAACAAAAAACCAAAAACACCCGATCGTCCCAGTCGAATCATTTTTTTACTTTAACAACTGGCAATCATTTGTTTTTTTTTTTTTTTTTTTTTTCAGGCCACTTGATGGAACGGCAACATAAATTTTATATTGCGAAGAAATCAATTAAAGTTTATACAGGTTTTGTCTTGATTGAGAAGACCGAGGGCGGTCATTTCTTAATCTTATTTTTTGCTAACAACAGACTTGAACGGTGTGCTGCCCAATTTGCAGCTTCCCAAGGATTTGAAGGTGCTTAGTTAACTTAACTAAGGTTACATTTTGGATCTCCATGTCGATATATATCTCCTTCTTTTTAGTAATTTAGATCTTCGTTAAGATTCTAAATCATTAGATCTCTTGTACTAAATCGTGGGTGTTATTAATAAAATATTATCAACAATTATTTTTCAATATATAAATCAATAACACAGCCATTTTATGTTTTACAGATGTTTCGATCTATATATCATTTTATATCCACAGTCAACTTAATAAAAACCTAGAAACGTATCAAAATTAATATGGGTAATGCTTTTCTAGTTAATTTATAAACTCAATTTCAAATTTAAGATCAGTTCTAAATATATTGACCTAATGTTGTGGGCCAACAAACATTTCAAAAGTCCTAAAAGATAAGTTGGGCTTATTATGGATACTTAATTGAGATGGCAGTCCAAAAAGTATCGTTATGCGACTCCTTTTGCTTTTCATTTAAGTTTCTGGCCCACTTGAATCTCTGAGAAAAATAAGTACGATGACTCTTTGTTTTCTAATAAGAGCCTTCAAATAAGGTAAACCAAAATGTAAAAGGGAATCTTTCATTCGATTATAATAATTACGGTTTTCAAAGCAGAATTTAATAAACAAAAAGCCTTCAAAAGCACAAAGAAATAGAGATTGAAGCAAGGCTCGACAAACAACATAAATTTAATAACAAATGAAATGACGTGAAAAGCAATATCATTGAGTACCACACACAGTCACATAACTATGTTTTTTAAAAAAAAAAAAATTATATATGTGAGTTTTAATCTATTTTTCCTTTGCTAATATTTCAATTTAATTATTTATAGTTTTATTGAAGGCTAAATTTGAAACCCTAATCATCACCTCATATTGATTTTCGCAGCTACCCACGTGCACATATCGGCGAGAATATTAATATTGTGAAAAGGATTAAAGATGCTACTTATCACATGCGTGTGGGAATTTGGCCTGTCCTTGTCCGTTTGTTCTCTTTATTAATTATATTTTCTTATATAGAAAATGACAAACCATAAAAAGTACTTATTAAACAAGCGAAAATCCTAGTTGAATCATTTTCTTACTTTAATAGCTGTTAATCATTCGTATTTTTCATTTTCTTTAGGCCACTTGATGGAACTGCAATTTAATTTAATAACGCAAAAAAATCAATTAAAAAATTCACGAATTTTGTCTTGATTAGATACCGAGAGCAGTCATTTCTTATTCTTATTTTTGGCCAGCGAGAGACCTGAAAATTGTGTTGTCAAGTTTTCAGCTTCCCAAGATTTGATGTTGCTCAGTTAACCTAACTCATGTTACATTTCGGATCTCCAAAGTTGATGACTATCTCCTCCTCCTTTCTAGTGATTTGCATCTTCAGTAAAATTCTGAATCGTTGAATCGCTTGTACTAAATCTCGGGCATTATTAAATTGAACATTATTAACAGTTGCTATTCAATATATAAATCGATACTATGTCTATTTTATGTTTTAGAGATGTTTCGATCTATATACCATTTTATATTGATTGTGGACTAAAAAAGTCTAGAAATGTATTAAAATTAATATTTTTTGGTCAAATATTAAATACAATATGAGTAGTTCTTTTCCAGTAAAATTATAAACTCAATCTGAAATTTAAGATCAGTTCTAAATATATTAACCTAATGTTGTGGGTCGTCAAACATTTCAAGAGTCTTAAACAAGAAGTTGGGCTTAATATGGACACTAAATTTAGATAATGGTCCAACTTTAGTCTTGAAATATCCTCATACAACTCATTTTGCTTTTAATTTAGGTTTTTGACTTGCTCGGATCTCTGAGAAAATAAAGCACGACCACTCTTTGCTTTCTAGTAAGAGCCTTGAAATTGGGTAAACTAGGATGCAAAAGGGAATCTTTCATTTGATTATAATCATTATGGTTTTTAAAGCAGAATTTAATAAACAAAAAGCCTTAAAAGGCACAAGATACATAGATCGAAACAAGGCTCGACAACCAACATAAAATTTAAGCAAAGTTAACGACAAATAAAATCACGTGAGAGCAATATCATTGGATACTACACACATTCACATGACCTTTTTTTTACACATTATTTTAAATGCTAGTTTCAATCTATTTTGCCATTGCTCATACTTCAAGTTAATTATTCACATTTTTATTGAAAGTGTTTGATAAATTTGAAATCTTAATCTTCACCTCGTGTTGATTCTCACGAGTACTCTCGTACACATATCGATGAAAATATTGATATTGTGAAAGAGATTAAAGATGCTACATATCGCGTGGGAGTGTGGGCAGTCCTTGTCCATTTGTTCTCTTAAAAAATTACATTTTGTTGTATCGATAAGGGCAGACTATAAAAAGCACTTATAAACAAGCGATAATCCTAGTCGAATCATTTTCTTTCTTTAACATTTGTTTATTATTTTTTTAAGTCACTTGATGGAACTGCAATGTAAAGAAATAGATTGAAGTTTACAAAATTTTGTCTTGATTGAGAAGACCGAGAGAGCAGTCATTTTTTATATTTATTTTTGGCCAAAGACAAACTTGAAAAGTGTGCTACCAAATTTTCAGCTCCCAAGGAGTAAATGATGCTTAGTTAACTTAACTACAGTTACGTTGCAAGATCTCTATAACCGATACCCATCTCTCCCTTCTTTTGAGTGGTTTGGATTCTTGTTAAAGATTATGAATCGTTGGATCTCTAGTACTAAATCTTTACCATCAATTGGTAGAACATTATCAACAATTGCTATTTAATATACCAAGTCTATGACACAAGCCCCCACATACATTTATCGATGAAAATATTAATATAATGAAAGGGATTAAAGCTGCTACTTACAACGTGCATGTGTGGGTGTGGCCTGTCCTTGTCCATTTGCGCTCTTAATTACATTTTGTTATATAGACAATGACAGATTAAAATTGTCCTTATTAAACAATGGATGATCCAAGTCGAATCATTTTTTTACTTTAAGAGCTAGTAGTCAATTTTTTTAACCCACTCGATGGAGTGACAACTCAATTTTTATAGTGCGAAGAAATCAAGCAAAGAGATCAATTCAAGTCCACAATTGGTTTAGGAGGACTAAGAGCAGTTAATTATTTTTGGGTTAATATTGCCAAAATCCTTAAACTAGTACATATGTGAAAATTTATCTCCAAACTAATTTTTTTAACCACTAAAATCCAAAACTAGTATAAATATGATAAATTTACATTATCTTAATTTTTTTACCATCAAAAACCCTAAATTAGTACATTTATGACAAATTTACCATGTATTAGTTTTTGTTAAATGAGATTAATATCACGAAAAGACACAAATTGGTACACTTGTGATAAATAAATAGTAAAATTCCAAACTAGTATATCTGTCAATTGCTATATGATCCAACTTAGCGATTTAATGTTAAATTTAATAAAAATTAATGGATGGTAAATTTTTCACATGCGTGCCGGTGAGAGATTTTTGGTGATGAAAAAATAAATTTGAAATAAATTTATCATGATTGTATGGAATTGAAATTTTTCATGACATTAATCCTTGTTTTTTTATTTATTTTTTATTTAGGCAAGTGAGGACTTGGAGCAGTGTGCTCCCAAGCTTAGAGCTTCCCAAGGGTTTGACCGACGCTTATTAATGAAGTGAGATTATCGAGCTGCATGGTCCATACCGTCTTCCGTTTATTTTTCGCGGTTTGAGTCTTTGTTGAGGCTTTGAATCGTTGAATCTCTTGCACCGAATCTCAGCCGGTGATGATCACATGTACAAGCAAAAAGTTGCTGTGTTTCTATCACCAAATTGTCGACTTGTCAAAGACCAAAATCTGTACTCCTTCCCGCCTTCCCCCCCCAAAAAAAAAAAAAAAAAAGAGAGACCAAAATCTGACTTAATGGAAAAGCGATATTAAAGCTCAGGTCTAAAGACTCATCACATATCTCTCTCTCTGCCGCCCTCGATTGAAAAAATAGCAAACATCATTGTAGCCCCTTCATTTGAATAAATCTAGATTGAGACCCCTCAGTAGAGGCTTGGTGTTCAGAAAACATATCATAATACTATCCCCAATTAATGTTCACTGAATAGGAAGAATGTAAAAAAGACTTCCAAGTCACTGCTGAAACAACTAGCGTCTGACACCACGGGCCAAGGTCTACTTCGTATCAGTGTGTCCATTGTCACTTGCCATTACCAGACTTTGGCTCTATAAAAATATGATTCAACAAGAGCAGCATTTCACTCATATGTATCCATATGGAGAGAGATCAAAGCTCTCAATCAAAATGAAATCAACTTTTTATCTTGCAAAAATGGCATTTCTCAAAGAAAATCACCGTATGCAAGTTCTGAAGAAGAGGCCTCATGTACACCATCCGGGAATATAAATAAAAGCTCGTAGACTACATTTTTATGCAATCCATGAATTAAATTGAACATATACCAAAAATTCATATACTTCATTGAACAATTAAATTCACATGGACGATAGGGCGCATTGAGGTAAAGTTGAGAAAGCACATTGAATAATTTAAAGTTTAGAGATCTCATTACATATTGAACAAATTTTATGGACTATTTGTGTTATGTCGGCAGTAACCACGAATGCAAATTACATAGAACTAGCGAGAAGTTTGTCCTTTGCAGGTCCAAAACTTTTTTTTTTACATATATTATTATAAACGTGAGTCTTAATTCTATTTTGCCTTTGCTCATACTTCAAGGTAATTATTCACATTTCTATTGAAGATGTTTAATAAAATTGAAATCTTAATCGTCACATCGTATTGATTCCCACAAGTACCCACATACACGTATCGATGAATATACTAGTATGGTGAAAAAATAAAAAAATTAAACATGCTACTTATCACGTGCGTGTGAGGTGATTTGCCAGTCCTCATCCATTCGTTCTCTTTTACTGATGACATTTTGTTATATCTATAACGATGGACTATAAAAATTACTTCTTAAGACAAGCGATAGATTAAGTCGCATCATTTTATACCTCAAAAGCTACTAATCATTTGTTTTTCTTTTTAATCTTCTCAGGCCACTTGATGGAACTCCAATTTAAATTATATAATGCAAATAAATTAATCAAAGTTCACAATTTTTGTCGTGATTGAGAAGGCCAAGAGCGGTCATTTTTTATTCTTATTTTTGGCCAATGACAGACTTTTTCTTGGTCAAAACCAACGGGAGACTCGAATAGCGTGCTAGTGCTACCGAGCTTTCAACCTTCCTAGAATTTGAATGTGCTTAGTTAACTAAGGTTACATTATGGACACTGTTAGAATAAACGAAACTTTCAATCACATGAACATGACATAAAATTAATAAATATAGCGTACCTGATCAAACATAACATAGCCATTATTGATTCAACGAGCGAGAAGATGTCTTCTCGTGGGTATGAATATTCATCACTCTCCTATATAATTGTTACAATGGTGTGTATTTTTCTCTCTTCAATTTTGTGGAAATAGCGGAAGCATGATAATGGAATGCATGCATGAAAAGAGATCTTATATAGAGAGAGCAATGGGATCAACTCTAAAGCTGCTGAATCTCAACCTTACATGAAGATTTAAGATATGAACTACATGCCTAATTGGATGTCAAAAATATACTGCCCATGATATATTTTACTAAATTGGGCATATATCAAATATTAGATAATAGACCTAGTAAGCTATGGGTTGGATCTTATCAAGTCCAAGAGATACACATATCCTCCTTCCTTCTAATGATTTGGATCTTTGTTAAGATTCTGAATCATTGGATCTCTTGTGCTAGATCTTGGACATCAATAAATAGAACACTATCAACAATTGCTATTTAACATAAATATCAATAACAAACCATTTTATGTTTTAGAGATGTTTCGATCTATGTACCATTTCAAAAATTAAACTTCAATTTTTTTTCTCGTTCAATTAGGTTATTTATGATGTTACTTCTACATTTTTAATATGGCTTCAATGTCCCCGCACAAGGGAGCGGGTTTATGACTACTACCTAATCAGAAGATCTCCTCATGATAATAGTAACAGGTCATTTGCTCATTTTACTATGCTCATAATTTGGTTGAATATGAGTCTAGTGCAAACCACAAACCTACATAGAATTGGCTTTGATTTTTTTTATCTCTTTTTGATCGGTTGTTAAAATATTTAGTGCCATATAACAACTTGTTACACTAAAATTGAGTTTATAAATAGATTTCCAACACATATCACCACCTTTAGATAGAACTCTGTGTCACTTGGGTCCGAACCATCCTTGTCCATTTGTTTTCTTTGTTAATTACATTCGTTCTATCAATAATGATATTGGATAAAGTGTGCTTAGTACACCAAGGATGACTTAAAATCGAAATCATGTTATTTATTCAATCTTGATTCACACAAGCCCCCATATATATATATTGATGAAAATATTAATATAATGAAAAAGATCAAAGATGCCACTTACAATGTGCTTGTGTGGGGTGTGGCCTGTCCTCGTCCATTTATTCTTTTAATTACATTTTGTTATTAGACAATGACAGACTATAAAAGGTCCTGATGAAACAAGCGATAAACCAGTCTTGTGATTTTCTTACCACAACAGCTGGTGATCATTTGCTTTTGGTTTTTTTTTTTTTTTTTTTTAAAACCACTTGATGGAGCTGCAACTTAATTTTTATAGTGCAAAGAAATCAATTTATGTCGACAATTGATTCAGAAGACAGAGAGCAGTCATTTTTTATTTCTTTTTTAGGTTAGCGAGGACTGAGCAGTGTGCTGTCAAGTTTTGACTAATGCTTTATTGAAGCCTTAACGAAGGGGGAGCCTACCGATGGGCACAGTCCACCTCTTTTCCTGTTTCTCTCTCGTGGCGAGGGCGAGGGTCTTTTTGGAGGATCTAAATCTCCGAATCTTTTGTGCTGAATCTCGGCCATCGATAATCACATGTATCAACAAAAAAAAATTTGTTCCCAACACGAGAATCTGAAGATTATCGGCCTGTCATGGACCAAAATCCGACTCGATGGAAGAAGAAATAGTAATGCTTAGGTGTGAAGACTCATCACGTATCTCTCTGTAGCGCCTCTAATAAAATCTCAAGTTAGACCCCTTAGTAGAGGCTTGGTGCTCAGAAAAGAAAAAAAAAGTCATAATACTATTTCGCCGTTAATATTCACTGCAGAGGAAGAGCGTAAAAGAGACTTCAAGTCACCTCTGATGCAACCGGCATGTCACACCAAGAGCAAAGTTACACCTCGTGTCGGTGTGTCCATCTTCGCTTATCCCCACCAGACTCTGACTCTGTAAAAATATGATTCAAGCTATAAGCAGCAATGGAGACAGATCACAGCATCTTGCAAAAAGGGCAGCTGTGGAGGCAAATCACAGTATGCAAGTTCCGAAAATCACAGGAATAAAAATAAAAAGTTGTGTATATAGATCAAAAGAGTATATAGATATCACTTACTTAAATCATAATATATAATAGAGATAGATCTCGGGATATGGATATCAAAGGCCATACTATTATACTCTCCCCCACGTGGCATAAACTTCACTAAACATTTCTGTTTCTGAATCTTTATGGTATTCTATTTTGGATTTTAAACTGCTGAGAATTTGAAATTAAGCACAACTTATTCATTGTTTTGACCTTAAAAATTGCCCCATGTCCCAAGATATTATTTTTATCCTATTATATTTTTATTCATCTCTTTTGATTAACCATTACTTGATTTGGTCGATTGAATTTCATTGATTTTACACTGATGAGAAGGAAATATTACTAAAAATAACACATTACTACTTATTGGTGATTTTTCAACATATGAATAATTTACCATGAAATCCCTTTACACTGTGATAGTTACCATTTACTCAATACAGGATTAAGGGTAACATGCAATCTCATGAATAGGTTAAAAAATGAAAAGCACATACTACTTTTAATATTTTTCAATAGTAAGAAGTATTACGTTATTATTAGGTCACTTGAGGATAGAGGATATAAAAAAAATTCTCGAGAAGGTAGTGACCGATCATAGAGGGGCCTTGCTTTTTCTGGACGCCGTGAGAAAATTGAATTTTATAAGTGAATAAAAAGGATAAAATGCTAAAATACCCATTCTGTTGTACTTGTCTCCCTACATTCCATATTTTGAGATTGTCATTACCTTTCTTTTCTTCTTTATTTTCCTATTAATATCTACATAATCTCTCTGCGTGGTATGAGCTCTGAATTTAACTATGCTTATCAATTTGTTTGTTGGGTATAGATTTTCTTTTTGACAAATTATACTTGTCGAAACGAAATTATGCACTCACTTCACCCACACAATTAAGTTTACTTAGCATCTCTATCTTGTAAATATTAAATATCAATAATATGATAATTTTATGTTAAAATTCGTAAGAAAGGATACATGATGCAAAATCAACTTATCAATTACAAACAAAATTATGCTTACTTAACCCCATAATTGGGGCGTTGGGAGATTTTAAGCTCGTGAGATGGAGGTCACCTATTTGAAACACACAAACTGCATGCAAATTGAGATAAAGCCACCTATGCAGGCCAAAAGTCTAAACTTGATCGCTTTATGAAGCTTGCAAGATTATATGTACAAAATCCTCATAAAACTAGTTACCTATTACACAGAAGATCCTTTTTATCTTCATTATGAAAATCTTCCCGGTGATACTTAATTCGTCATAATAATTTTTTACAAATTAGTCATTGCCTTTTTAAATAGTCATTATAAATATACATATATAGGAGTAATTTGACATTTTCCCTTTCTAAACTGAGTTGTCTTTTTCATTTAAAGGGGTAATTTGAGGGGCTTTCTATTAGCGGACCTGTGAAAAATTGAAAGATGATACATGAAATGTAAGACTTATTTCAACTAATGCCCTATAAGAGTCTAAGTTAGCCCAATTCTTAATGTCAATAAGTAGAACATAATAAAAATTGCCATTCAATATGTAAATCAATGATGTGACCATTTTACGCTTTAGACTGTTTCAATCTATATATCATTTTGAAATTTAAATTTAAATTTTTTTTTCCTTTAAATGTTTAATTATAATGTCACTTCAATATTTTTTTTGTATGATTTTGCTTACTTGCACAAGGAGTGGGTTTAGGACAAGTATCTGGTCTATATTTGTCTATTAGTGGCGGAGGAAAGTATTGGGACGCACTGAAATGATATCTCTCCCATGATTGTAGTAATAGATTCTTTGCTTATGTCACTAGACTTACAATGAATTGAAAAAAAGTATTCTACAGATCCTCATAGACCGATATGGAGTTCGCTTTGATCATATAATCTTATTTCGACAGGTTTTAAAAATTTTACGTGTCTTATATGTAATCTGTTATACTAACATTGAGATTAAAAATGGGTTTCTAAAAAGTATTTGAGACAATAGTGACAAAAAAAAAAAAAACAATTACTAAGACAATTATAACACAAGCGATGATTAGAATAAACTAAAATTGAGTTAATAATTGTAATCTCATTTCCACGATGATAGACGATATAAAGTACTTATTCCACTGGCGATGATTCAATTCAAACCATTTTGTTACTTTTACAGCTGGTAATCATCTACTTTTTTTGTTTTCTCTTTAAGCCACTTGACGTGTGTGCAATTTAAAAAAAGCAAAGATATCAAGCAAAGAGATTGTATACCATGTATGTAGATATTACTTGATTGTTTATTAGCTGCTGGTCAACTGTTTGAAAAGATAGTGTCTCAAACTATTGGAAAAGCAAATGCCGAGGCAAGTTTTACAGGCTAGAATCCAAGTCCTCTTGTATGGAGAAATTTGACAAAGTTAATCAATGTTGTAATAGTAGAATATATATGTAAATCACAGGGGAAGACTATTGATATGATCAAGCAAATTACAAAAAAGGTCGCTGCCTTCATAACTAAAGGGAAGAACCTAAAAGATAAGGGGTTGATTAGCTATGATTCTGAAATTTCATTATAGATCTCATGACTGATAAATTTAATATCAAATAGGAGATGTTGTTGTCTTTTGTTATATCACTAAGATATTTGAATAGAAAAGATTACTTTAGTTTGTCAAGTTGAAACCATAGTTTAAGAGCTAATACATTGGAAAACCCAAACTAGTATATTTGTGATAATTTTACCCCAAATTAATATTTTTACCATCAAAAATCCAAAACTTGTATACTTTTAATAAAGTTACCCAAAACTTGTATACTTGTGATAATCTGTTATTTGTTAGTTTCCGTTAAATTTGTCACAGATGTACTGCTTTGAAGTTTTTTGTGGCCAAAAAATTAGTTTGGGGTAAAATTGTCGCACGTGTATCAGTTTGAAATTTTTTATGATATTAATCCATAATTTAGTAAATTATTATTCGAGCTGTAGAATTAAACCTCTCTGTTTCTGTTCTTTTCCCCCCCTTTTCATATGGTTACAATTCAGACTTGAGCTAGTAATATTGGCTGGTGCAAATCCACAAAGTCCCGCATAAAATATTAAGTGACTCAATAGAACTGGGCACTTTAAAATTGAGTTGATGATATGCCCAAGAAAAGTACATGTCACGTGGGTGTGGCCTGTCCTTATCTGTTCTCTTTTGATATTTACATTTTGTTGTATTGATGATAATATATTATATAGAGTACTTAGTACATGAGCAATAAATTAAGTCGAATCATTTTGGACCTTTGTCTTCCATAATTTTTAAGTCGCTTGATCCGCGTGCAATTTAATTTTTAAAATGCAAAGAAATCAAACTAAAATGCGTGTGAAATAACTCGGTCATTTATAATTCCACTCTGTGGTCTTGATTGAGGTGACTAGTCTTTCCTTATTTTAACTTTTGGCCAGTGATGACTTGGAGCAGTGCAGATTCCGCATTTCACGGTTATAAAATTAATATCATTGGGTACTACCCTCACTCACATTAGTAGCCATCTTGGGTCCTAGTAGTAGAAAAAGACTAGTCGCCTCAGTCAAGTTCACAACATGGTAAATTGAAGAGCAATATCATTGGGCACCATGCTTTAACTTTTAAAATGCAAAGAAATCAAGCTAGAATGCTCATGCAATATTTCTCGATTGTTAATGATTCCACATTGTAGTTTTGATTGAGGCGACTGGTCCTTTTTTATTTTAATTTTAAGAAGATTCTGCATTTCATAGTTCAAAAAAGGAGTATCATTGGGTACCATGCTCACTCACATTAGTTGAAGTTTTGGGTCTTAGTAGTGGAACCATAATTTGTCGATTATGTGAGAGTCCCAAGCCACTCACTACTCTTAAAGGAGCTAGCAAACTTGTACGTCGGTGACAAGTCCCAATGCCACTTACTCTTAAGACTATGTTTTTATATACTATTCCAAATGTTAGTTTTAATCGATTTTGCCTTTGTCCATGCTTCAAGTTAATCATTTTTCTCAAATATCTTAATTTTAGTTTTGTTGTATCATGATTAGTTGTCAACTTATTTTTCTATTTATATCAATACATTTAATAAGTTACATAGACGTTCATGTCAAAAGAGAGACATATTGATGGCCCCGTACTTTAACATCCTTATGAGAAATATTGGTACAAAATCTAAAAGAGTATGAGATATTTTTGAGAAGATAAAAATGAAGTTTAAGTAAGATATAACTCAAACAATGATGCATATTGTAGTTTAAACTTGATATTGCTGTAAAATTATGCTTTGGAATATTAATCTACACAACTGATTAAGAAAACTAATGACCAATTCAATCTCACAATTTTACAAAGAAAATTCATGAAAAACCTATACATATAATTAAAACAATTCGTAAGTAATCAATGAATCTCCTATCTTATAAATTATGATTTAAAATAATTGTCAAATATCTATAAATCTCTAATCTTTTCTTCAGAAATTGTGCAGAATGCAAGGTACACATATTCTTCACAAATGAAGAATCTCAGCATCTCTATCTTGCAATTGTTGAAAATCATTTTGTTTAACATTGTCATTTTTTTAAGAAAGGATACGTAATGCAAAATTAACTCATTCGTCACAATAAATTATGGTTACATAATGCGAGGATTGGGACATTGGGGGATTTCCAGCATAGAAGCTAAAGTTTGCTGTTTAAATCACAAAACCGTATGCAAATTGAGTCAGAGTCACCTACATATGTCAAAACCTTGAGCTTAACTTGTTAAGATCCTTATCAACTTAATCACAAAGAAAACGCCCCTCGCGATATTTAGTTATAACATTTTTATTGTTAGTAATTAGTTATAATGAATATACATCTTCAGGAGTAACTTGAACGTTTTTCTTTATTAATTAAGTTTTTTCCACTTAAAGGGATGATTTGAGGTGCTTTCTATCGACAAACTTGTGAAAATTTGAAAGATAGTACATAAATGGTAAAGACTTATTGCAACTAATGGTTAACATTAATTAGATTTATAAGTTATCCCAAGTCTTAATATGTCAATAAGTAGAACATTATCTAAAATTGCTATTAAATATATAAATAGAAAACACAGCCATTTTATTTTTTTTATTTGCATACCATTTTGAGACTTAAACCTCAATTTTTTTTTCCTTATTCAATTAGCTTGATTATGATGTTAATTTCATATTTTTAATATGATTTCATTGACCCGCATAGGAGCAGGATCCTAATCAATGCATGTCCATTAGTGGGGGAGGAATGGATGCGGACACATAGACAAGGTGATGGTGACTAGTCAAGTTTATAAACAAGAAAACCATTTCTATATAATCTAGCAAATCATATTACTATTATCATATTCAGCTTCTAATTAAAAAAAAAAAATTGGGAAACACCCAAAGGAGATCTCCCCATGATAGTAGCATCAATTATTTGCTCATTTTGCTAGACTCATAATGGGTTGAATATGAGTCTAGTGCAAACCCACATAGATCCACGTGGAATTGGCTTTGCTTTTTTTTTTTTTAATCTTATTTTAACTGGTTTTAAAATTTTAAGTGGCTTATGTACAATCCGCCATGCTAAAATTGAGTTGAAAGTGGGTTTTAGACACATAGTTCCCCCTCCAGATAAAAGTACAAGTCACTTGGTCTTACTTGCCTTTATCCTTTTGTTGTCTTTATTAATTATATTTGTTATATTAACGATGATATAAGTTGAATCATTTTTGTAATTACATTTTGGTCGAAGGTGTTCTATACATTTCAAATTTTAACGTCCCTCTGTTAATTCACACAAGTGACCATGTACAAATATCAATGAAAATATTAATATTATGAAAGAGATTAAAGATGCTACTTATCACGTGCATGTGTTAGTGTGACCTATCTATATCATGTGGATGTCGCCTCTCTTTTTGTTTGTCTCTTGAGTTAACATCACGAAAAACCCAAAAATAGTACACACGTAACAAATTTATTCACCATTAGTTGTCATTAAACTTTTATGTTAAAATTGCCAAGCTGGATAACATGTGACAGTTGACGGGTTTGCCGGTTTGAATTTTTTGTAATATTAATTCAATTTAACAGAAACTAATGAAGAAAATTTTGTCACAAATGCACCTGTTTAAGATTTTTAGTGGTTAAAAAATTAATTTGGAAAAATTTGTTACAGATATATTAATTTTGGATTTTTGGTGGTCCAAAAATTTAGAGTAAATTTTGAGGCCCGACGGTACCACCGAACACTGGAGGGTTGTATGATTCCCGAAGGGTGATCTCCGGCGGTTCCTCGATCACAAAAAAAAAAAAAAAAAAAAAAAAAAGTAAATTTGTCGTGAGTATACTAATTTATGATTTTTTTATGGTATTGATCATTTTCTCTTTTAACTGTTGGTAGTCATTTGTATATTATTTTTTTAGCCACTTAATGTACGTGCAATTTGAATAATGCAAAGAAATCAAAGTCCGCAATTTTTCTCTTGAGGCGACCGGCAGTGGTCTTTGTTTATTTGTAATATTAGCCAACGGACGACTTGGAGCATGTGTGCTACCAAGTTTTCAGCTACCCAAGGACCAGTGGACCATGCACAGCCTTGCAAGTTGGGTTTTCCACCTGAGTAAAAATTAATTTACAAAATGATACATTATCTTTTATTTTTAACGAGCGATTAATTAAATAGCTTCTCGTATCTCTTAATAATCAAATTCATAAATGAACCGTCTCCTAGGTTTAGTCTACATCCGTTATCATCAATCAACAATTATGTTTGAAACTATCATCCACAAATTGTACTGTACATTAAGCAAAACAAAGTCAGTATTCTATAATTAAAAAACCATCATGCAATATAAATACAGTCTTTATTCTAACAATCATGTTATAGCATATTGCACATTGAATGTATATTCTTGTCTACTTGTTTGTATGGTTGTCAATTTAGAAAGTTAAGTTTACTTGAATATATCCATAGGCTAAATTCTCAAATGAAAGCACAAGGTCATGGACTCATCATGTATTGCATGCTACTCAACTTTCACTGTTATAATGATTAAAATGCTCATTATGTTGCAACAACTAAGTTCATTTATGTATCTATATAGGCTAAACTCTCGTCATGTCATGGAAGGTTGTGGACTTGTCATGCATTGCATGCCATGATGCTACTTGACTTCTACCCCATAAGTATGGTGTCATCAACAATTATGTATTTAGTCATATTTACTTATGATACATGTATAACAATGTAACATAACCTTCTAAAATTTATTATTTTCGTTCTATAGAAAATTGTAATAATGGATAGTTTTTATTCTATTGATTTGCTATCAGTTGTTCATTTTACATTCTAACATTTCTTTATTTGTAGAGCATGTACCAAAATTTTGTTGTTACGACGATAGATGCCTTTTTCTTAAATTCCCTAATATAATTTATTTGTCATATATAGATAATTATGTCATAAAATATATTTCTACATCAAGCATCTTAATCATAAGAGATTTGATTGATATTTGTATCATCAATTTGTTAAATTTGGGCTACCAGGTTATGTATTTTCTCTATCAAATGTTAATGATTTACTTGTAATATACAACATCTTTTGTCATAATGAGTAATTATAAAATTCTCGTAAGTTATTACAGACTTAGTTATATCTTTTGAAATATCTACAATCATATAGTGAACCCTCTAATACACACACCCACCCACCCTATATTACCTTTTTTACTTACGGGTATTCATGCGTTGGGGATAATTACATAATCAGTTTTAAACTTATTGTACAAATGTCAATTCAAACACAAATCTTTTAATTTTGTCAATTTAGTCCACGACCTTTGCGTGGAATCCCAAGGTAGTTTTTTCTAGTCAATTTTAGCTGGAAATCGCTAATGTGGTGTTCCAGTTGTCGTCAACCATCATTCGTGGCACATTGCCAAGATAATGATTTTCAACGAAAGTTTATTGGAATGACTACATTAGAATTCTAGGTAAGGATTTATAACTAAATTAGCAAAATTGGAAAGTTTAGGACAAATTAGCATGACACCAATAAATTTAAGTCTAATTAGATAATTTCCCCCGCGCATTGCTAAGCTCTTTCAAAAATTATCTATAAAGATATGTTAAAATGATCGTCAAAACTGGTTTTCTAAAGTGCAAATTACAGTTGGTGTACAAAGAAACAATATATGGTTAAGAATAAGAGATATGCTAAGGTGCAAATTAGAATAGATAGACAAAATATGTTTAAGAATAAGGGATTTGTGAAAGTGACTATCAGAATTAAATTGCTTTTAGATTTTGTTTTCTTTTAAAAAAGGATTAAAAATAAGAAAAAAAAATTTAAAATCTTCTTATTTGCGTTTAAATTAGGATTACTTTTAGGATTCTTTTGATGGATGTTTTCGTCTTTAATATATTTGTCATAGTAGGTGATTATTCATGTCTCGAGGCTTAATAATGAGATAGTGTATACTCTTTGCCCAATGCGACTTTACCGCATTTGATATTGTGTTCTTTTATCATGTTTGAAGGATGCGAGATTTTAATTTTAACTTACAGGGTTTTTGTCTAGGGCTTAATCACAATGCCACATAAGATTCTTTACCCAATTCGTATCGGGTTTGCTTTCCATACTTTACTCTTACTCGTCTTACATTATCTTTTTGATGTGTTGTTTTGAATTCCTCAAATGATTTTTGCGTTTCCATCTCTTTAGCTTCTTTCAATGATTATGACCCACTTTAGGAACAACTCAAATCGAATAATTGTGCATGAACACTTAGTAGAAAGAACCTTAGGATTTTATAATTTGACAAAACGACGTGAATCAATTTATAGGCATACAAATTGAGTTTAGGTACTAAAAAGGCACATATTAGATGATTAGTATAATTAAATCCTTGAACCTAATGTCTCTGTTTTGTAGAAAGCAGAACATTCTCTCACATTATACTTAGCTCCTAGCCAACACTACTAGGTTAGTAGTCTCTCTGTTATATGATAGAATCCCATCTCTAGATCAATTGAATTCGAATTTCCTAATGCCGGAGGCAATAAGAGTTTGGGAGAACTTGCGTAGAGCATGATTGGTTAAAACTCAAGTAAAGGTAATGCTAATTCCTGCTTGACAATCCATTAAATTCGCTCCCCCTTGGGAAGACCCTGCCTAGGATGGTTGCGACAACCTCAAGAGAGTTTTACCATATGTATAGATGTTTTCCTAGTTACATTAATTTATTTAAATGACTAAACTTGTCCACCACCTAGATACAATGAGGATGTTCAATAGTGAAAAACATTTAATATATTAGGGTCAATCATAAATTTTCAACATGACGAATCATACATGAGATCAAAACAATTAAATTATGAGATTTGATCAATCCAAACAAGAAACTTGTGTAGTAAAAGATCTTATGATACTTTAGAAAATAGACTATTTTTTAGGTAGAGGATATTACCGGAGTACATTTTAGTTCGCAAGAGTTTTCAGTCCATCCATCTTTAGTATCACTAAAAGCACAACCGACATAATCACGGAGAATGTTCCTAAAAAAGTCTCTATAGGGATTCATTGTTTTGGTCCATCACGTGCTTTAAAGGGGCAATTGTTGGGCTCAAATAATTTGTACATCAATAATATCCGGATAAACATTTGTCGAACCATCCATATTAATGATAACTTTCAGAAAAATGATTCTCTTTAAAAAATTAAAAATTATTTTTCAAAATATGGTAAAGTATGAATACTTGCATTAAAAATTCCACGCTTGAGTATAGGAACGGTAAAGTTCGTTTCCAAGTACTTGGCAGCGAGGTTGGGTCCATCGAGGCTAGATCCTAAACCTCAATGTCCATGCTCGGTTCTCCAACTTCTGAACCCAGATCTATCAAGGCGGGGCCCGCGACATCCGTGCTTTCTACCTCGGTAAACGATGAATTTGTAGGTGTTATATACATTTCAAATTCAAATTTCCGCAAGCGAGCGCATGCAAATATCGATGAAAATGTTTACCATCATGAGGAAGAATAAAGGTGCCCTTTAATGAATTTTCTTAAGTACTCTGCAAGTTCCGAGGGTCGACTCGTGCTTTCCTTCTGCCTCCGCCTTGGTATACGGTCCACATAATACATTGAGTTGATGACAGACTGGGTAAAGTTACACGTCACGTGTTCTCTTGGTCAAACGGTGCAATGATCGCCATTCTACGCCACGTCACCTGGATGGTTTAAGACGGATCGTTCGTTTACTATTTAACAGCTGATAATCATCTTTCTCTCTCTCTCTCCCCTCGATTGCTATTCCTCGCTCCCCTTCATCCGTTTCTTGAGCTCGAATCTCTTCGCCTCGTTCGTCTCTCACTCTGTTTCGCTCTTTCTTCATCTCGGCGCACCCATTCTTCCTCATCCTCTTCCTCCTTTTCATCCTTTTCAGTGTCTGCTGCTCTTTTTCATTGTTCGATTGCCTGTTCTACGCTCGCCTTCCTTCGTCATTTTTTGGCGCTCGAATCTCTTCGCCTTGTTCGTCTTGCGCTCTGTTTCGCTCTTTCTTCATCTCGGCACACCCGTTCTTCCTCATTTCTTCCTCATCTCTTCCTCCTCTTCAGTATCTGCTGCTCTTTTTCATCGTTCGATTGCCTGTTCTACGCTCCCCTTCCTTCTTCCTTTTTTGGCACTCGAATCTCTTCGCCTTGTTCGTCTCGCGCTCTGTTTCGCTCTTTCTTCTCCTCGGCACACCCATTCTTCCTCATCCTCTTCCTCCTGTCTTCCTCCTTTTTCTGTGCTCAAATCTCTTGGCTTTGTTCGTCTCTTGCTCTGTTTCGCTCTTTCTTCTCGTCGGCTCAACCATTCCTCTTCCTCCTCCTCCTCCTCCTCCTCCTCTTCCTCTTTAGTTTCTGCTGCTCCTTTTCATCATTCTCCCTCTCCGTCTCTCTTTTTTCTCGCTCTTTCTTTCTCTGAAAAAAAATCAAAGAAAAATGTCGGCAGATTCTGTCGTTGCTATTGGATGGGATGTCTTGAAGAGCTATGTGGTTGTTCCCATCGAACGTGGATTCGGATACGTGATCTCCTCCAAGAGATTCGCCGACCGTCTTCGGGGGGAAGTCCAGAATCTGGAGAACGAGAATCAGAGGGTCAAGGTTCTTGTGGAAGAGGCTAGAAGGAATGTTCGGAAATTCCTCGATGTCTTCACGACGTGGGAGGCTAGTGCTGACAAGGCCTTGGAAGAGGCGCGAGAGCTGTTGGACGACGAAAAGGCGACCAAGACTTGCTGCTATGGGACTCTTCCCGACCCCAAATCTCGCTACCAGTTCAGCAGGAAGGCCGAGGGCAAGATCGAGGTCATTAAGCAACTCACTCAAAGATGCAGCACATTCAACGGATTGAACGACATCTCCTTCATCGATCCTGCTTTCACTTATTCTGCCTCGACGTCGATTAAGCTTGGGGATGATGGCGTCTTCGAATCCAGAGCTTTGATGATACGGAACATCATGGGCGCTCTTGCCGGCAACAGTAATAGGGTGGTCGGGGTTTATGGGATGGGCGGGATCGGCAAGTCCACCCTTTTAGTGGATGTTGAAAGAAAAATAAGCGAAGAGAAGTCGTTTCATTGGGTCGCTAAGGCTGACGTGTCGGAAAATCCAGACATCAAGACGATTCAAGGAGAGATTGCGGACGCCTTGGGCCTTACTGAGATAAAGAACAAAGAGACTATCAGCGGGCGAGCGAAACTTCTGCACGGGAGGTTGAAAGACGAGGAGAAGGAGAAAAAGAAGGTCCTCATTATACTGGACAACCTGTGGGAGGGGCTTGACTTAAACAAAGTCGGCATTCCTTGCGGACACGACAACAAAGTCATAGGATGCAAGTTATTGTTGACGTCAAGAGATCGTAATGTTTTGCGAAGTGAAATGAGCTGCGACAAGGACTTCCCCCTTGGTGGGCTGGAGGAGGAAGAGGCAAGAAGTTTGTTTGAGAGGCTGGTGGGAGACAAAGTTCATGATGGCGAGTTTAAACCCTTGGCGGATGAAGCCCTAGACAAATGTGCAGGTGTGCCTTTCCTAATTGTTGCAATGGCGAAACGTTTTAAATATGCTGATTTGTCTGAATGGAAGGACACTTTGAAGAAAATCGAGAAGTCTAAAGATAAAAAAATCAATGATTTGATAAATCAAATGTTGCAATGGAATTATGATAAATTAGAAGAGGAGGTGAAGTCATTATTACGACTCTGTGTTGTTTATGGTATCTCCAAGCCTTCTCTTGAAAACTTGGTGAGGTACGGCATCGGTTTGGGTTTGCTTCAAGAAGTTAGCAGCATGGAAGAAGCTAGAAATAGATTGATCTCCCATATCCATGCTCTTCAAGCGTCCTCCTTTCTGTTAGACAGTGAAGATGTCGATGGTTTCAAGATACATGACTTGGTTCATGAATTTGTTGTTTCGGTCGCTTCAAGAGATCATCCTCTTCTCGTGTTGAAAGATAAAGACAAGTCGATAACAGAGTTGTCGAAGGACAAGCTCAATAGTTATAGGGCGGTATGCTTTCCGTATGTTGACATGGAGGAGCTTCCTCAAGAGTTAGATTGCCCTGAATTGCAAATCTTATTGTTTTTCAAAAACAATAAATCTCTTAAGGTCCCAAATTCATTATTTCACTCTATGAGGAAACTCATGGTCTTAAATCTTACCAGGATACATCTCACTTGCTCCCCTTCATCGCCATTTCAATTCTTGGAGAATTTACACACTCTATGTCTTGACAATTGTTTATTAGATAATGTAGCCATTCTTGGTGAGCTGAAAGGGCTACAAATTCTTAGTTTTGTGAACTCCAATATTCATCGATTGCCAAAAGAAATTGGGCAACTAGTAGAGCTGAGGTTGTTAGACTTAAACTGTTGTCCACAACTTAAGATAATTGAACCGGATGTACTTCGAAGCTTGATCAAGTTAGAGGAGCTGTACATGAATAATAGCTTTGATCAATGGAATACCATGGACCAAACTCCACCAACTAATGCTAGTTTGATTGAGTTGAATCACATGAAGAATCTCCACACTCTACATGTGTCCATTCCTAATCCGAGTGTGCTACCAGAGGACCTAAACGTCGAGAAATTAACCAAGTATAGGATCGAAATAGGTAGAGTGTGGCGTTGGTGGAGAGAGTGCAAAGGATCGAGGACATTAGAGCTCGAGTCGGATCCATTAGGCAATGTTCTTTGGAAAGGATGCATTCAATGTATCTTAGGCAAAACTAACAATCTGTTTTTGGAAAAGTTGGATAGAAATGAGCAAAGTGTTTGCATGTTATCCCAAAAAGGTTTTCCAGAATTAAAGCATCTAGAGGTGCAAAATAGTTCCTCTATCCATTACATCCTCCAATGGCCATCCCATACACATTTTACGATGTTGGAGTCGTTACTTCTCAAGAATCTCATTAACTTGGAGATGATATGCAACAGCCAATTCTCCTCCAAGTCCTTCAATACATTAAAAGTAGTACGAGTCGAAAGTTGTGACAAGATGGAAGTATTGTTTCCTCTTTCGGTCGTGAGAGGACTTCCACAGTTAGAAGAGATCAAAGTGGTCAGTTGCAAGTTAATGCGCACGATTATAGAAGTTGATGATTGTGGCAAATTTAAGTTGCGTAATTTGCATGTATTGAGATTGTGCAACTTGCCAAATATCAAGAGTTTTTTCAACACCGGGTCGGCTCCTTCAAGTAGTACATCAGGCGACCAAGTTAGCACTCAAATTGCATTCTTCAAAGGGCAACAGGTAACTATTTACAAACTTTTCCTTCCTTTGCTAATTAGATGTAACACATATTATGATGCTTATTCAATTTGTTATTTTCAATTTATTTTCTTCCTAATTAATTTATCCGTTCATGCCTCCTCTTTAATTTGATAAAGCAATCTTGCGTTTCTCTTAAGTGGGTACTAATTATATGAAATTCATGCAAATTTAGTATGTGATAGGTTCTGAGTATTTTGCGACTTACATGCTGCAATTATATCTATACTAATAGGGTTCACCAAGCAAAATCGAACAGAATTTTGGGATTAAAGTAAGAACATAATTAATGTAATTTTCATTCTTTCGCAAGGGATTCCATTGAATTGAGTTATCAAAATTTGTTATTATCCACATAATGTATAATATAGGTGACTCTCTTTAAAAATTAATACGAAGGATGGGAGCGAGGACTGGTTTTTTATTTATTTAAAAAAAACAACTATGCTAATCTAATTGATACACATCTTTTATGTATTGTGTTTGAATAAGCACTTAATCATCGGATAGGCCCATTATAATAAGCGTAGAGAAGTTTGTGCATGTTTATGCTTACATGTAGTATAGATAGATGTATTTGGATGTACTTTTGGCATCACAAACACGAATTTGTGTTCGGCATCCTATTAAATTGGTATTGACATTATTGTTAGAGATAATTACCCACAAAATCTCACAATTATGACCAAAAATTGGTTATCGACAGTGATTTACTAACATTAAAAAGAAATTAGTAAACCAAGGACAAGCAACTGCCCAGTTAAGGAAACGCGCGTGACGATTTTGTACAGCAAAAATTGCCGGGTCTATTTCGTTGACTAGACAAGATTTCCTTTCTGTAACGGCCCATTATCACTGAAGTTGATGGTGGGGCCCAAGGCTCGTAAATATGTTAATGTCTCGTCAATAAAGAGTCGTGGAAATTCAGGTTGTGGGTCCCACATGTTGGTGTGTCTGACTACAATTTATCTTCCTCCCATGGTTTGAGCTTCCACGGTGAGAGCCGGCTTTCGAGGATATTGGAACTAGAACGGTGAAATTTTTCAAAGACCTTTGCGGCTTTGCTATTTTTTTTTTTAATTTTATTTTCGCGAAGTAATCTTGTCAGGGATGACAATCGCCCAATGAACGAAAGAGTAAAAAGTCAAACTTCTTGTATGAATGGGAGCAAGGGGAGATAGTGAGGTAGACGGGTGATTGCGATCGACAATGCAAATGAAGGATTTTCTGGAGTTATAGAAATGAACTTATGGGGAAGACAAATTATTCTTTACCCAAAAAAAGAAAAAAAAAAGAAAATAAAGCTTTCCATTGTAATCAAGGACAATTAGGTCTCTCCACCTAAAATGTTACCGTTTTAGCATGTGGGGTACGGATTTAGACTTATCCTCAAGGAAATTACAACAACAAGGATGACTATTTAGGACTATATGAGATTACCTTATAGTAAGTAATTTAGGAATACGGGCACCACAAGCTCCATAACTTTCATACAATGCTCACTGAGTATCACATTTTTTCAATCACTTAAGTATCATAATTTTTATAAAATTTTGTCCATTGTCAAAAGATACTAGTTAGAATTCCTACTTTCAGTTTTCTCCCCCAGTAATTTCTTGTCCTAGAGTCATAGACATTAGTCTAGAGAGTTTTTTGCTAAGTTATTATTTTTTTTTCCTTTTGCACAACTTAAAATAGAATCGCTAATTCCACTGATTCGTAATTTACATCTCGGCACTCATGGATACTTATATCTCAGAAGTTCGTGAATTCGTAATTTAATAGAATCACTAATTCCTATGAATGACCATTGTAGGTTGCCTTTCCTAGTTTGGAGACATTAGATATCGAGGCCATGGATATCGAGAAGATATGGGACAATCAAGTCGCTGAGGATTCTTTCCATAATCTTAAATCCCTTTATGTGGATAAATGCAATAAGCTAGTGAACCTTGTTCCTTCTTGCATTCTAGGACGACTCTTGAGCCTAGAGGTTTTGGAGGCAAGCGACTGCGGTGCACTTGAAGTTGTTTTTGAACTTCAACCACTGAACCATCTAGATAGAGATCCTATTGCTCTTCCATTAAAAGAGCTGATGGTATCAGAATTACCAAAGCTAAAGTGTGTATGGGATAAGGAACTCCACCGTCAAGTTAAGTTCCAAGGTCTACGTTCTATTAGCGTTTCTAGATGCGAGAGCCTTGCTTCTCTGTTTCCAACCTCAGTAGCCAAAGATCTCATGCAACTTGAGGAGTTGGAGATCGATGAATGTGGCATTGCAGAAATCATCGAAAAGGAAGATGGACTAGTTCCTAGGTTTGTATTTCCAAAGTTAACCTCTCTCGAGCTTAAGTATCTGAGAGAGTTGAAGTGCCTCTACATTGGGACACATACCTCCCATTGGCCGGCATTGAAGAGCTTGAAGGTGTGTGGCTGTGACAAAGTGGAGATACTTGCATCACACCTTGAGAATGAGATGCCAGTTGATAAACATCTTCTCTTCTTGATAGAAAAGGTATGACCCAAGATTATTTTTTTTTCCTTTTATGGTTAATGTTTGAATTGATGACTAAGATCACAACCAAGCATCTCATACAAGTAGCTCTACATAGAAGATGGACACTATACGACTCACCTTCAATCCATGAAAATATTTCAACATCGAAAAATCACATGTTCTTCAAGTGCTGATTGAACATTCTTCTTAGATGTATCAAATGCATTTTTGTTGGTCCCCTTTTAATACAAGTTTAGGCTAATTCCTATAGTTTAGCTCTCTCCTAAGTGACACGGAGATGAAAACACGTGGCATGTGTTGTGATCTTAGCATGGTACAAATGTGTTGTCCAACTTGAATCCTTTAAAGATTACTAATGTTTTGCTAAAAACAGGAAGATGTGACATTATTGTTGACATTAATCACTGAAATTGGTGCAACTGTAATTGATGCAGAAGTTATTTTCACAAGGCATTTATCTTTAGAATCATGAATGTAAGGAGTTACTTAAGCTCAAATATGGGTACAAGTTGAATATAAAGATCATCGATAATGTTTATTTGATGCAGGCACATTTCCTTTTATTGAATCAAGTGAGACTCTTTAACATTTTATAAATGTAATTATTGTGCGCAACATGCAGGACTTATATCATAATACATGAATGTTATTTTAACCAAGCTGGCTTTAAATTCTGATTTGACTATTTTCTTAGGGTGCATTCCCTAATCTCCAGGAGTCTTCATTATCCACATGTCACTTTGTTGAGAGTTTAACCAACTTGGAAGAGCTTGTTGTATGTGAATCTTATCTAGACGACCCAAGTAGCAATGAGGAAGCCATAGAAGGCATGAGTCATGAGATGAAAGTAATATTACCCTTTTCAAGATATTTTCGACATTTGCAAACTCTAGATGTGTCACATTGTGATGGGTTATCAAAAATGTTCACACCGACAATTGCTGAAAATTTGGTGGCTCTCACAAAATTGAGGATAAGTAATTGTAGAATATTGACAGAAGTCATTAATGATGAGAAAGGTGGGGATGGCCGTGTGGTGGCTTTCAATCAACTGAAGTATATGGAGCTTGATGGGTTGATAGGGTTGAGAAATTTCAGCTCGGGTGAATACACTTTGATTTTCCCACTCTTGGAAGATATCATTGTGACTGGATGTCCCAACATGAAGTTTTTCTCTCAAGGACCAATGGAGGCATCAAAGTTAAAGAGAGTTCAAGTATCAAAGGCAGTGTGGTTTTGGGCAGGAAACCTCAACATCACCATCCAAAATATGTTTGAAGAAATGGTATGCACTAGTTACCAAATTCCATGTATTTGGATGGTTTTGACCACTAATTGAGTAATCACTTTTTGCTAGCTAGAAGTTTATACTTAACGGTGCATTTTTTTTTCTTTGATAGGGCACGTTTGCTGGAGTAGAGAAAATGTTGCTATCTGAGTTCCTTGGGTTGATTGGAAAATGGCACAACGAACTTAATCCCATCAAGTCGTTTTGGCAACTAAAATCAGTGGTGGTAGATAAATGTCCATCATTTATTAACGCTATTCCATGCAAATTGATGCTAGTCTTAGACAATTTGAGCTATTTGCAAGTGCGCGATTGCAAGTTGCTCGAAGAAATATTTGATTTGGAAGGGCTGGAGGCTGTGGAAAGCACTCGAGTACTGCCTAAGCTACAGGAATTGAACTTGGCCAATCTACCAAAATTGAGGCAACTGTGGAACAAAGATCTTCAAGAATCGATACACTTCGATTCTCTAGGTACTCTTACCTTGTATAATTGTAGCAACTTGGGACATGCTTTCACTCCATCGATGGCTCGGTGCCTCGCCAATCTTGAATGGATGGAAATAAAGGAGTGTGGTCAAATGGAAGGAGTGATCGTAGAGGAAGAAGGGCAGGGAAGCGCAATGGAGAATATTACATTCCCAAAGCTCCAGCGGATGACGATGGAATACTTGCCCAATTTGACTTGTTTCCTCTTGGGAAAAAATCATATGTTGGAATGCCCCAAATTAGAAAAGATGATAATTGCTCATTGCCCCAAGATGGAAAGTTTGATTGGGCAATCTCGGATGGAGGATGACCATGGCACCCCTTCATTTTTCACTTCCCAGGTCAGTCTTTCAAATAAATGTGTCTTTGGTGTTTCATTGGGACTTTTTCTTGTAGTATTGGACAATGCATGGTATGATGCAAATTTTGTGCTTGTGCCAATTTATATACATAATCTTCTAATATTTAAGATGAAGATTAAAAATATTCTAATCCTCAAATAAATATTACTATTATATGTACATCTCCATATCCTATTAGAAGTGTTAAGTTGGTGTAAGTTTATGAAATCATATCATACGCAGTACTTTAGAATTAATCGGCGAGGTTCCTAAAAAAGTTATCACAATAACCATATAAAAACATTTACCTTTTGCAATTTCAATTATAAAGAACTAAAACAAAAAACATAGAATAGCATCTAAAAATGGCAGAAAAAATATTAAGTATTGCCCCTTCATATTTATTCGCGTGGAAGCAAACTAGCGTCGTTCTATTAAACATAAAGAAAAGGGAAAAAGAAAACTTCATAATTGTAAAAGCCAATTTCACAAATTGCTTAACTATTACAGCTCATTATACCATAATCAATGGAGCCAACTTTTGTATTTCTTAATAATCATCTATGCTTGAGCTAGGTCTTGATAATAAAATAAATAAAGATAAAAAAGGTCAATATGCATGAAGTGGTTCGCCTTCCTTGTTCGTAAATCATATTTGAATCGCCATACTCCAACAACCTATCAAATTACGCACCTGTATTATACAAAAAATATTAACTTTGGTTTATCATATTGAGTGATAATTAGTGTGATATTGCACACAATCTATGTTTGGCAAGAGAAAATACAGATTACTTTTTTCCAGAAAAAGAAATGGCTATAAAAAGGAAAAAATAAAAGAGAAAAAAGGACAGCTGGATAATAAATAGTAGCAATTCAGTGGGCTGTACATTATAAGTCTTATTTCATAACTAGATGACAATATTTAGTCAATGTCTTAGCTAAAATAAAATTTTTAAAAATCGGAATAAAGTATCCAACCAATGCCACCACGAAAAAATTAGGTGCATTAAATACACTGCGTAGGATTCGTATTGAATCATCCGCAGACTGGCACGTGGCAATGCCGGACCCACTTTTCAGTTGAACCATTAAAATTTTTGCTCCCCCTTTCTCTTCAATAACGGCCCATCACTAGAAAGCTTTGCTCTCCTCTTCCTAGTATGGCTCTGCTCCATCTCTCTCTTTCCTCCGCGAAGGAGCATCTCTAAACGTGAACCACACCACCGCCTTGGCCTCCATCAATTGCGGTGCGCTCACTATACAAAGGAAAAAAAATAGAAAAAGGAAGAAATTAGATCAAGTCTATTTGGTGTTTTAGACTTCTCCCCCCTTAAGAATTGTTCTCTCTCAGCCATTTCGGTTCACCTTGATCCTCCTTTTCGCGACGAGGAAAAAAAAAGTGAACCAAACCTACACAGTCAAGTAGCAATAACTCTTCTTTCTTCCCCTCGCCCCCCCTTCCTCTACCTTCTTTTTTTGGGGCGATTGATTGGGTGGTCCGTCCAATGGTTGAATCGGAAGCTTCGGAATCGCTTCTCTGAAGCTCGCCTCCTCTCTGTGTGCGTGCATGCGTGGGTTCCCGAGTGATTACGTGAACCGGAGCTTGTTGGTTATGGCGGGTCAAAGTGGATCTCCGATGCGGAAGCGATTTGGGCGTCAATTCGGTCGGGGCATTGATTCCGGCGAAGAAAAATTAAAAAAATCTTCTCTTCAGCTCTCTCTTCCTCTTCCTTCGTCCACAGCCGCCCGACCTCTGCCCCTCCTCTACTGTCGCCAACGGCGGAGTTACCGACGCCTTGATTAGGGTGACCCTCGTTATGTCCAAGCCGAGCATGGCCGACTTCCTTTGATTTGTCCGTCTCATCGTTCTACAGATCTCGAAATTTGGCCATCCATAGCGACGGAGTTGCAGATCTGGAAGTCGACCACCGCCGCTCGCAGCCATGGACGAGCCGCTGTCGCTAGAGACATGGTTGCAGATCTGGAAGTCCCGTAGTGAGCAACGACGGCTTATGGACTGCCATTGTCCCCTCCGTCGTCGCCCGCGATTGGCTCGTGGTCGTTGCCCGTCCAGATCTGGGCTGGAGTTGTGCCTCCAAATCTAGTATCGTCCATGGACGCAAGCCTAGCTCGTCCACGGCTCGCCAAGAGGCTCCTCCACAGATCTGGCGACCGCAGCTTGTCCATGGCCATGAGTCTTGACGGCGAGTTTGAGATCCCTTCGTCTATGGACGAGGTCAAACAGCGAAAGAGAAAACAGAGAAATAGATGTCAGGGAAGAGCGGCCATGGACGAGAGGCATCATGAATGGGTAGACCACAGAGACGATGGAGAGGGTTGGATGCTCGGCAATGGTCGCCTTGGACGCGACGCCGGCAACTCCGCCGGTGGCGATGGCTGGGGGACGCGGGAAGGTTGGGCTCAATGTGGCTGGAGATGGAGGAGAAAGCGTAGATGGAGAAGGAAAGTGAGGGGAATTGAGATTTTTTAAATTGAGTCATCTGATCAAAAAACAGTCAATATTTAGTTAATGTCGTAGCTACATAAAAAAATATTAAAAATAAATGGACTCTTATCATCCAGTCAACACTTCCATTCTGTCTCATGAAGTTCTCCTCATGTGAAGACTAAACGCAGTAAATGACAACCTCTCCTCCGGCACTTATTTTTTTGGGTCGAAACTGAGGCACTTGAAAATGCGTGATATCATTTTTTTTATTACAGATTCTATACAAGTTTTGTTTTTTTTTCCCTGACAGACGAAATCCTTTTTTTTCCTTATTATAGTACTTTTGCGCAATTCTTTCTATCGTTATATACCAGTAGAATAGAATGTTTAATTATAACAAGTATCTACACATCTGTTTAGTTTTTAATTGTAAGAATTATCACTAATTATTTATTTATAATGTCATTTGCATGGATAAGTTGTTATATAATACCTAGCCCCACATTCTAAGAATATTTCAAAAAGTCATTATAGCACTCAATCAACGATACTAATAAATTTGGGGAAGTATGAAAATAGTCACCTGATCTTTTGGTTGTGACAAGTTGTGATAGAATTGTTTTCAATTTAGTGTCAAATATGAGCTGTCATATAATAATTGATTTCTCCCACATTATTAGATAATTTCAAAAACTCATCAAAATCCTCAATTAAGAATATTGATAGATTTAAGGAAGTGTGTACTTTTCAATGGACAATTCGTCGAGGTCATGATGTAGCAAAAAAAAAAGTACTCTTGATTTTCTCCGTACAAACAAAATGCGATCAGTGGGTGCACACCCACTTTTTGCCAAAGGGTGGACCACTTGTACACCACAAGATTCTATTTTTATTTTTTCACCTCAAATCTAAATAAATATTATTTCAAGGATGTTATTAATGGTCCAATGTAAAACTAGTAAATTGTCCCAACTTGCTTTTGATGAGATCATAACATTATGTTATTTATTCAAGTCGTTATGTTGCCCATGCCTATTAAGAAATTATTTTCTTTCAATACAAAAATTTTCCATGCATAAAAAAGAAAAAGGTTGTGAACAATTGAAGTTACTATATTTATTTTTTTATATCCGGTTCGCCATGTCCTTGGCCTTAGTCATCAGTCAACTTGTATAAAAGCATCAATCAACCCCTCCCTATCTATGTCCCTAACAAAATCTTGAGTTCTCATGATTTGTGAGAACAAGGGAAGTCTGGAAATTCCTTCTTTAAGGTCATAACTCAATGCAATCACATTCATTGTGTCATTTTTTTTTCTCACTATGGCAGGTACAATTTCCTGAACTTTGTTTGATGGATCTCTCCCACATGGACAATTTAAGCAAAATATGGACTAACACTCCTCAAGAAACTCTTACTTTTGATTGTTTACGGAAAGTGAAGGTTCGGAATTGTAAGGGCCTTGAAAATTTGTTTCCGTATTGGGTGGCTACAAGTTTAACCCACCTTGAAAAACTTCAAGTGGAGTCTTGTGAGATCGAGGAAATAGTCGCTAATGGGGGTGACACTCCATGGTCCAATACTACTCAAGATCTTTTCCCAGAACTAACCTCTTTGGTGTTACATGACATGCCACGACTCAAGAGTTTCTATCCTAACTTGCCCACTTTGCATTGGCCATTATTGGAGGAATTACGAGTGACTCACTGTGACAAACTGAACATGTTATCCTTTACAGCATCCATGAACAGTTGGGCTCAAAAATATGATCAACAAGACCTTTCAAATCAAGAAGCACACTCTTCATTCGAGAGGGTATGATTATAGCTACTCTCCATTAGTTTCTACTTTGTTTTTTAAAGCAGTCACTAATATCATATCCATTGCATATCATGTCGTGTTATAATGTTATAAAAAACATGATCTCCCTTACTTATTAGTTTGTCGACAACATTAAGATATTTCTAATATCTTAAGTATACTTTCATTTGTGGACATGCATAAGATATTCCATTACCTAGAGTTACAAAAATATTTATAGTATTCAATTGACAATAGAATATATTCCTAATCTAACTGGATGGTGCTCCTTGGTGACATCAATAAGAATTTGACAAGAGGTCCTCTCAATTATTGACATGTGTCGCACATTTGAACTTTTCTTCTCTATTTCATCTTCTACAAACTCTAAAAAAACACCAATTCAAACCTTTTTTTTTTTAAAACAAAAATAACATCAGTATCTTAGTGCACCATTTTCTAATGTATTTTTTAATACATTGCACTGTCGTCGTGTTGTAACATTAGTAACATTAGTACCTTAGTGCATTGCATAGTCATCTTGTTGTCCTGTTATAATACTATAGAAAACTAGAACCCCTTTCCTATAAGTTTGCGGATAACATAAGGTATTTCTTATATCTTAAGCACACTTCTAAATTTGTGGACCCCATATGTTTTAGTAACATCATGAGCGCATCTCATTACATAAGATTCCAAAGAAGATATATTTTTGTTGACAAGATATTCCTAACAAAAGATGAATTTAGTGATTGTAGGGGTCTTGAATTTAGATTCACATTATCCACTTGACCCGACCAACCTTCCATGCAAATTATCTAAATAGGTTTACTTTTTACAACACATGATTTATTACCAAAACTTTGCTGAATTTACTTCTCTTGTTGTATTGGCTATTTGACAGGACTTTCCCGACTTTGAGAGACTTTTATTAGTCAATAACAATATTCAGATGATACAAGATGGAAATTTTCCCGATGACATCTTTAGCAAACCAATAGCACTAACACTGGCATGCTTTCATGATGAAAAGGCCATCTTTCCTTCCATATTCCTCCTAGAGAGATTTCGAAATCTACAAAGCCTTGAGGTATTCTGTAGCTCCTTTGAAGATATATTCCCGGCCGAAGGGCTTGTTGAAGAGGGGAAACATCCGGAGCTTGAAAATTTAAGAGAACTTAAGTTAAACAAGTTACGCAACCTGAAGCGTGTGTGGAGAGAAGACTCTTTAGTGTCGAAAATTCTTCAGAGCATTGAAACATTTGAGATTTGGGATTGTCCTTGTTTGACGACAATATTTCCAACTGTGGCATCCTTCCAGAATCTGACGAAGTTAGTGGTGAAGAATTCCTCTGGATTGGAACATCTAGTAACAGTTTCAGCGGTCATAAATTTGATGCATCTCAATGACATGACTATAATAGGATGTGAAAAAATGAAAGAAATAGTGGCCAATGATGGAAATAGAGATGGAAAAGTGATTTCTTTTGAATGTCTACACTTTTTGACACTCCAAAATCTGCCAAGCCTAGAATGCTTCTCCTCCATCTCGAGTTGCACCTTCAGGTTCCCATGCTTATATGGTATTGAAGTGGAAGAGTGTCCGAAAATGAAGACCTTTTCTAAGGGTACACTAAGCACACCACAACTAAGTCTGTGGTATAGTTCGGTGAGCCTGTTTAGATACAAGTGGAAAGGAGAGAACTGGGAGGAGGCTGATGATCTCAATACAACCATACAAAAGTTATCAGCATAAACAAATACACATAAAATTGGTAAAGATTCAATTGATGTCATTCTCTCATCCATTCGTTTTTTTTCTTCTTATTTTTTGGTAGCACGGTAAGTTTTTAAATTTTTCTTTTTGTAACTTTTCTATTATTGATACCGTCGGATCAAAGCATCATCAACCCTTATCTATCGATCGATCTCGCCTCCTCCTTCCTTGAACAGCAGGAAGCGAAACAGGGCTCTCCTTGTCCTTCTTGACGCCAGAGGCTCCTCTCTGCTGCATTCACGGAGGAGGGAGCGAAAAGGAAGCATCAGGAATTGCCAGGACTTGAGAGAAGATGGCACTGCCGAGTCTGGACAGTCAGTCCTCCACTCACTTCATCAAAGAAGAACATCATTCTCTCTCTACGCATCTGTATCCGACGAATCGTAAGTTCACGCTTATGCACACATCATTTCTCCTGTCTGCCAGAATTTCTTCCCGATTTTCGTGTCTTATTGCACGTAAATTTCTTCCGGTTTTCGTAGAGACCTTTCCTCAATCGTCGTCGTCTTCTTCAGCTAGGGCTCTGCTTTTTAAATTCGTTCCGTGTAAATTTCTCAGTCCGCTACTTCAGATCATGGACCAATAGAGGTCCTTCACTGACATCATCAAAGAAGAAGATCAGTCTCTCTCTCTCTCGCACTTGAACCCGGCAAACTCGTAAGTTCACTTTTCTCCCGATTTTGTTGTCTTATTGCGCATCAATTAGGTTGAAGTCGGAAGCTGGTTTCGTAGAGACCTTCCTCAATCCTCGCCTTCTGCTTCAGCAAAGGGCTCTGTTCTTCAAAATTCATTACACATTAGAGTCTAAAAGGATAGCAATTTTATATTGTTTTCAGATAGGAAATGCTGTTGTATTTTGTTATATTAATCAGATTTGGGGAAAAAGGATTTTGCTTTGTCGAATTGAATCAATAGTTTGATAAAACCTTATTTGAGCTGCGCTTGAAAAAATCAAACAGCTTAATTTTAAATTTTCAATTCCATCCATGTTCCAGTCATCAATGTATTTGCTTTTTCCCCTGTGATTGTGATTTGTGTGGCTGAAATTGACATGTTTTAAATATGCATAGGACCTGGAAGGCTTCTTCTGAATGTGTACCCTCTTGTATTCTGGGAGCATAGATCTGACCTTGACTTTGGATTAATGACTTTCTTCATGTGGCTTACTGTCTATTAAACTCCTGAAACTAACAAGTAATGCCTTAAACTCACTTCGTGTACGATTTAATTCTCATTAGGGTATGCTTATGTTTTGGTCTTTTCTTCACCCAATGTTGTTTTTCAACCATGTACATGTGCACTCGGCTCCTGTTCAATTCATCATGCAACATATTCAAGAAAATTAGCAAATTGTGACTCTTAGGTATTTGGACAGGTCATGGATGGTGAAGCTAAGGAGTTGTGGTTGAGATTATTTTTTTTTTTGTCCGGGTAAGGGGGTGTTATGTTCTTTTCCGCTGGTTGGCCCAAATTTACAAGAGGTCATCTGCATGTAGAAACTCATTGATAGGGATGATTTTCTGTTCAGAGTCCACATATTCACTAGTGCTGGTTAGGACTTGATTTACATTGATCTAGATGAACTCTAAAAGTGTCACTACTAGTGCTGGTTAGGACTTGATTTACATTGATCTAGATTAACTCTGGAAGTGTCACTTTCTTTGGTCCAAAATGAATTCAGTATTCCAAATAATAACTCCTTTATGTAGTCTTGAGGAATCAAGGAAGTGTACTTCTACGCCGATTGGGTTTTATGAGGTTGATCACAATGCAGATGCACACTCATTAATGCCACATTCTAAATCTGAATGAACTGAAAAGTATGTGCTTCAAGACGTCCTTTTTGGTTTATGCATTCTTCATTTTGAATTTAAAAACAAGTCCCATAGGCTTATTAAGATTATGGGTTTTATTTTTCCTACATGAATATTAAAAAGGTTCAAGAGGATGCTTTTGAGAGAATGGTGCAATTATTTGGCCTGTAGAATTGGAAAAATGTGATGAGATGGTTTGGTTAGCAAATGGTTTGAATGAATATGCAGAGCATTACTCTATCTGTGAGGTTCAATTTTTGGTCTTCTAATATGAAGGGGACTCCATTTCCCGTGTCACCATAACTGATGAAGGGATGTCCGAGATAGGATATCCACCAATCAATGTTGATATGAGGAACCGAGCCTCAGCAATTATGGAATTGTCTTGCTCAAAGTGGAAGATGCCTTCGATTGCCATGACGTTTCAATCAAGCTTGAAGTCTGGGGGGATAATTTGCATTCAGCCAAGTTTCCTCGATTTTGTATGGAAATCAAATCTAATCAGGTTTGCAAAGTTCATGGCGGTTCCTACGCACATTCATCAGCAGAGTTTGGGAGGGACAGAAGTTACAACTGCTCATCACAAGATCTTCCAGGTGTGATTCTTAATATTAGCTAATTCTGCCATTGATTGTGTTGTTTCTCGCATTTGATTCAAATACTGTACAGGAACTGTCCATTTCATTAGGCTAAGAGAAACTGCGTTAGAGTTAATGCTAAGAGAAACTGCATTAGAGTTAATGCTAAGAGAAACTGTGTTAGAGCTAACTCATTCTCTTAGTGTTTCTCTGTCTCTAGATTTCCCGTATATGCATATATATGTGTTGAGACTATATGTGCCGGCGATTACTGTGATGTTTCGGTTGAGCTTGAAGTCTTAGGGGATGAATTGCGTTCAGCCAAGTGTCCTCAGCTTTGTATGGCAATGTAATTTGATTAGGTTTGCAAAGTTCATGGCAGTTCCCATGCACACTCGTTAGCAAAAAGTTTGGGGAGGGACAGAAGTTCAAACAGCTCATCACAAGATTTTCCAGGTGTGAATCTTAATATATTAGCAGATTCTCCCCATGACTGTTGTTCTTGTGTTTGATTCGAATTCCATGCAGGAACTCTCCACATCGTTAGCCTAAGAGAAATTGTGTTAGAGCTAATTCACTCTTGTAGTGTTTCTCTGTCTATAGTTCTCTCGTGTGTGAATATGCTTATGTTGGAGGATCTCATAAATAATGGAAATAAGCCGAGCCAGTCATATCAGATTTGATTGTGCTGAGAATCGTATTGGTGTGCATATAGGCCTTAGGAAGCTAGACCATTAGTAAGACTCAGATCGATTGATTTAGGGTTACTATGTTGGCAGATATGAGTTTTACATAACAAGAATAGAATACACCTAAAATGCAAAAGCTTTCTTCTTGTTCTGTTTGTGACTGCTGCAGGTAAGCTGAAAAAGCAGGGCTTGTGCAGAGCTCTTGAACCGGCCAGCAAATTTACACTCGATTAACCTTTCTCCGAAATTGCGGTGAGGTTAATACATCTGAAGAAAAACAATGTGGTAAGATCCTTGTGATAATGACAACTCTTGGATTTAAATCACATAAAGCAACCTCATACTATCTTCCTCAGAAATAATTGGTTGTTTTCTTCATTAAGATGACAAAATTGCGAAATGTCTACTTGAGCAGCAAGTTCCTGGTTCATTCCCAAAGACACACATTAAGAAAAGCCCACAGACCATGGCTCTCATATTTCAAGACAAGTCATGGCCGTTGAAGCTCATCAGCCATGAACGTTATGGAAAGTCATCCGGCCATTGGGCAGCATTCACGAGAGAAACTTCTCTGAAGGTGGAAGACGCTTGTGTTCGAGCTTTATTAAAAGGGATGATGTCGTGTTCAGAGTATCCATCTTCGGAACCACTGATAAGACTTGGGTGTACACCAATACAATGCAGCAAAGGAAGCATCGCTTTTAGTTCACTTTTGGTGAGAACCGAATATCCAGAATTGCTAGGCTGAATTCTGCTTCTAGTTTGGCAAACTAGATAAAAGCATGAGTTTTGTTCCAATGAATGGAATGGTCCTGAACGTGCTTCTTTAAGGTTTCCGGTGGCTCAACCCGACCTTTAGAATTGTAAATGGCAGTAACATCGAATACGCTTCCCTTGAGCCATATACCAACTCTGAATTTCAAGGCACAACCATGATTTTACATGCTCCGGTGAACTTACATCAAATTCTTTTCATTGTCTCTTTCTAATTTCTTGAAGATTTCGTGATCAGTCTTTTTCGCATGTGGGCGCAAATTGAAGTTTGTCAGTTTCTTCTCATGTGAAGGGCTTTCAGATATATATATATATATATATTTTTTTTTCATATTAGCTGAATGTCGATATGTATGAGTATGACAAAGCGAATATGTAGCGTCTTTGCGTCGCTGCGGCACGACTCTTTCGCGTACTCTCTTTGACGGACACAGCATCCGAGCCTCCAGCAGTGGCTTTTCGTCCTAGAATCGGCGACATCCTGGCACTCTCAGATCTCGCTCTCGCCACCGGATAAAGCTCACCAATTCTCTCTCTCTCTCTCTCTTCCTTGCAAGAACTTGATACCTCCTCCGAAGCACAACCAACGGCAATGGAAATTCGGGAGACAGCAAGAGGATGGGAGAAAACAAAAGCGAAACCTCCTGGAGATGGAACGTCCTGACAGTTGTGACTGTTGATCAAGGAAACTCCATGGTCAAGTTTCGCTGTCGTGGCTGCAAGGCGACTGGTATCTTCGAACCGGTAGCGACACTGTTTGTGTTTCAGTCGGTGCTGGAAGCAACAATCGTTAGAGAACTCAATCTCGATGAATCGTTGGTGGGTGCTCCGTTCACGGTTGGACTCTCTCTATATTTAGATTTTGTCCGACCAGATTTTTTTGCATCTTCTCTCTCTCTCGCTGGCTCTGGATTCCCCTGATTCATCTCCACCAATTTGGATCATGCCCATGGTGAAGCACACCATCAGATTCCATATTTGAGTCGTGGCCACTCTGATTCGAGTCGTCGCTTTTCCTGTCCTTACCCATGTCTGTCGCCGAGCCATCTCAAGCTCACGTGGCCATCGCCGCCCAACCATCATCAAGGCCGTTTCATGTCCGATTTAACTTCCAAGTCAAATTCCGATTCACTCCATAATACGTTCTGTTGACTCTTGCTTCGTTCTGTTTCGCTCCCACTTCATCGCCGTCTTTCAATTCCATCGTTTCGCCCATCTATGCCGCGCGCAAAGGGGATGCTGAGTGGTGTGTTCACTGTTTACAAGAGTTTTATCCGATTGCCAAGGCTGAGGTTGGATGGATGATCATCTGAATACGATCCACCAATTCAAAGGATGAGATTCTTCGGGTTTCGCTCTCGGCTCCCCTGCCGGTCCGGCCTCGCTTCATCGACCGCGGCAGCCGAGACCAATCTGGGTCGTCATCATCATCCGAGACGATATGCCAAGCGTGAAGATTGGCGGCGGTGAGCACGAAGAGAAAACAACGAAGAACAAAAAGGAGCGAAGCAGCGGATGGAGATGATTTGGATTTTGCGTGGGGATTGTGGGGAAAACGGGACAAACGAGGCGAAGCCGATGGTGGTTCTTTGGATGAGAACGAAATAAAGTGTTAAAAAAAAAAAAAAAAAAAAAAAAAGAGACGAAGGGAAAAAATAGAGTGCCCACGAGAAATCGGTCAAAAGGAAGACTTGCAGAAGAGATGTAATTCGTCATTCCATCGAGCACCTTCCTTGCAAACTCGATCCCTCCTCCACAGTGCAACCGACGGCAATGGATCTTTGGAAGACGGCAAGAGAGAATTGGAGAAAAACGAATGGAAACATATATCAACAGATGAAGTCAAAACATGTCGAAATTAATTCTAGAATCGAATCGAAGATGAAATGACGTGGTGATAAGTACGACCGTCGATCTGACATATATCATGATCGCCCGAATGTTAGCGGGGAATCGGCTGTCCATGGATATTTCTTATGGTGCGATCTTCGTTCCTCCGTCTGTTGTTACAGAACCGTTTCACTTTCCCTGTCTCTCTAAGCGCAATTCAACGAACACCTTCTGCTCAGAGGACGCAGCACATTCAATGACCAAGAAACTCCGTGTGTCAAGTTCTTCGCCATGCATCGTTTTCTCTGTGTCCATCTTCATTCTTCACCAAGTCTTCCTCCATCAGGGTCGTTTCCTATCCGATTGAACTTCCGAGCCCAGTTTCGATTCATTCCAGAATACGTTTTGTCGATTCTTGCTTCGTTCTATTCTCTCCCACTTCATCGCCGCCTTTCGGATTCCAAATGCTGTCGCTCGCGTCCTTCGTTTCGCCTGTCTACGCCGCGCACAAAGCGGATGTCGGACTGGTGTATAGGATCCACTGATTTGAAGGACGAGATTCTTCGGGTTCACTATCGGCCCTCCTGCCGGTCCGAGAAGCCTGTTGAAAGGAAGACTTGCACAAAAGATGGAATTCCTTGAGAGGAAGATTCATCCCACGACTCAGCCATCATTTTCATTTTCTTTTCCTTAGAAAAAGGCATCAAAAACTCCAAACGACGCCATTGCCGCGTCTCTTCGCTTCACATACTTTTGTTGGATCTCTCCCTCCATCTCGATGCACTCCCCCGCTCAGTGAATTTCGAGTCGCTCCACCATCACCCTCACTGTCTACTGCTGCCTTGAAACCGAGTTGCACTCACCTGTTTCCAGTGCGAGCCTCGTGATTGATTCCGTCCCTTGCCGTCTTTAGAAACTTTTGGTGATAATTTTTTTGTTCCTTCTTCCGGTTTAAATCGCGTTTTCGTATTGTGGATTCTTACGTGTTTTGACAGAGGCTGCAATCTGGTGGCCTCGAGCGATGTTTAATGCTCTTGTCATTTTGCTCATCAATGGAGTTCATGTCAGATTTTTTTTTTCCTTTTTTCCTTGTTTCTAATCGTGAATCCGAGACCACTTGGAAACAAGCGAAGATTGAACTGAAAACGTTGTGAGAAATTGCCGCCGCGAGCAAGAGTTGCGCAGAGTTAAGCTCGGTCAAACAATGGTTCCGTTTTCCTCTGTTTTTTGGCACCCTATCCTATAGTTACTTCTGGATTTAGCTGTGGTGCAAGGGTGACTTGCTAGCCATTCCTGATCAATCCTTCGGTTAATGCTTTTCTCTAAATCTCGACTTGAGGAAACCTCGGAACATAAGTTTTTGCATTTCCTCGAATAATTTTAGCAGTTTGTCTCAATATTTTCCATGCTAAGCTAGCTTCACATTCTATATGGAATCCATCTACAATGTAATAATCTCTTCTACTATATGTGAGAATACCCTAGAGTTGCGTAATGCGGTCGATGGTGCGAAAAGTGCTACGTATAAACAATTGGTCTACCAACTTGGCATGCAAATGAGATTCTTCCCATCATGTAATCTTTCTGTACAATCAAGTTACTAAACTTTGATTTCAATTGCCTGATGCACTAACATTATTTTTCCCCCTATGCAATCAATGCATTATGAAGACTTTTCAAACAATTTTTCTATGCATTATTGATGTGGTGTCTTACATTTTTTATTGGAGATGCCATTACGACGACACAATGCCATATGGGTTCAATTAAGAAAAAAGCCAAAAAAAAAGAAAAAGAGAGAGGGTTACGTGGCCCTTGGGTTACGAGGGGAGGTTCTCAAGGCGTAACCTGATTGGGCCTGATTGGGAGGAAGCTAAAGTAATCATAAGTATCTAAATCCTTTTTTATCCCGATCAGATTTTCTAAAGATTTCTTTAACTGAGTCCATAATGACTATTTTCATTTCAATTTGCCCCTCAAATTGATGAAGGTCAATAAGCGATTTTAGAGTCATGAAAAATCTAGTTGCCATAAGCAAGCCAAACCAATATAACGGTAATTTCTTCACATATTTTTACTGACACAATGGCAATTTCATCATATATTTTTACGCTCAAGGGCATTGGTTTATTTACTAAAATAATCATTACTTATTGAAGTTTGCCCCCACTAAGAAAAATCTCTAGATGCATCCATGGATCAACCATAATTTGGTCGGGTTTCAATTAGTTACAAGTTCTGAAGTTCATTCCACGATTGAAATGAGAATTTAATGATTGATTGCAAAAATGCGCTATATAATTCAGTCATCACAATTGATTTACCCTAAATAAGCAGGTCTTATATTTTGAAGGTCAGTCTTAGTGTGTTTAATATTGTTCTTTAAGTAAGGAATAGTAATATTTGTGTTCTTTTGGATATATAACGCAATTCCAACACAAGTCCACACTTTAACTTCTGGCCTAGCCTCATCCGATCAAACTTTCGCAAAATTCCCATCAATCAATCTCCTTTTCCTCTTCAACCGAGAGGCCATTCGTAGCCACAATCACCGCCTTCTCCCCATCTTCAGTTGAATGAAAACCTGCTGAATGAGCGTTATGCGATCTTTTGCGGCCATTTTGGCTCAGTCTTTGAAAGTTGAGCTGAAAACTTTTGGGGAATAAATATCTGAAATCATTTGATATAGGACTACACATTCTGCTTCTGCTTTGGAATCGTAGGTAAGTGTTAGTTTTTGAACTTGTATGTCAGAGAGATGAGCTAGTCACGTATCCATCTTCAACTGTTGAAGTTTCTGCTGTAGGCAAAGGTGAAATCAAGACTTGATTACGTGCAAGTGTTCTGCCTGGGTTTTCTCATGTGAAATCTAGGGAAACCAAACAACCTCTAAGCTGTGATTTCTCCTATTATAGGTCTAGGAGAAAATAGAAGAAATGATAGCGTAAAATATATATATTTTTTCCTTTCAGGCATTCCGAGAAATTACTCGGAAGAGCTCTATCTTTTGACCGGTGGTAAAAAATCTATCGTTTTAACCTGTGCGCAATCCCAGATTTTTAACTAGTGCCAATATACAGGATGTGGTGGCTTCTCAAAGGTGTTGTAGCACTTCTTTGTGTTCTCATTTTGACATCTATCAAGCTAAAGTAGAATGTGATGAATGGATATTCAGCGTATCTACAGTTTTCTTTTTCTTTCTTTCTATAACATTTCTAACTCATTCGTTTATGATTGTTTTCTGCAATTATGTTTGTCTCCCATTTTCTGATTAATGTCTCTTTTTATTTTAAATGGACTGCTGTGAACGGACTCTTTTTGTTTTCTCTTCCTATTTTGGCTGGATCGAAAAGTCTTCTACTGTGTTGATACAGCTGTAGTGTCGCATGCTCCAATATTTTCAGACTTGCTGAACGGTAGTTCTTCAATTTATAGCGTCACCTCACTTCTTGCATTGTATCAAATTAGGTGCTTTGATGGTGGGTATCTACTATTCATAACTATCAATTTAGTAAACATCAATTTTGTCGCAAGATGCGTACTATGTATGCTAGTGCTTCATTCTCTCTTTCTTTGGTTCTTGTAGGTTTGGGTGGCTGCTACTATCGATGCCTTTTACTTTGCATAAACACGCTTACTTACTTCGATTAGCTCCCACCTGAAGTATCCTTCTCCCTCCACACTCCGACCCCATTCTTTGCTTATCTTCCTATTTATATCAATTTCTCAATTAAGAGTATTTGAAACTGAGCAAGAATAGACTTGTGGTCACTCTTGATGGTGATATTTTGTCTAATCCATGCCGTACCACATCATTAGTACGCTTAGTACTTCGTCATGAAGCAACTGAAAACAGCATATAAAAGGGACATCCTTATTAAAGAAGGAACCACAAGGGCACTTCAAGGCCAGTATCGTTAGTGTTAGTGCCTGCACAGCAGATGGAAGAGAACTATAGAAGGTATATCTAGGAAATGTTCCAATATTCAATGAGGAAAAACCAACATAGCTAAGAAGTTCACCCAGACTGCAAACCTAGAACATCTGAAAAGCCATAAATGATATACGCAATCCAGCCTCTGTAATATGTAGCGTTCAGCAGGAAAGCTATGTCTAGAAATGAGAAGCACGTAGAAAACTACTTTAATGAACATGCCTCTGATGGACAACAAAGCTGAATGTTGCCTAGTTGAGTAGAACATGCCTATGTGATTTAATAACTTGCAAAATGCCATGTTAGGAGGGTAAAGAACCCATGCACGCATAGAAGTTATATGCCCAATGCATACACTTAAAACATTTAGTGGACCAGTGAACCTCCCCGTTTGTAATGATTCTGATCTGTTTTTTTAATATGATTTGTGTGTGGAATGAGCTACAAAACAATTCTCGTTCAACTGATCTTACTGGAGAATTATTCAATACTTCGGTTTGGCAGCAATCTTGATGCAAAATCCTACTGCACTATCATCACCATTTAAAAGAAAGGAAAATGATATGAACATAATGGATTGAATCTAGCATCAATCGAAAGTCAATCAACAAATGTCCAACTCCACGACCTCAATTTCACCTCAGAAGCAGCTAAGAAAACTTACGGGAAGAGGAGGGAGGAGCTATGCGGTGAAAAGAGGAGGAACAGCTTGCTATAGGGACTACAGTGGCATTGTCGTGGTGGTACTCAATCCCAGGTACATTGGAGGTCGCACTTCCACCCTGTTCTTTGCTTCATTTTTCTTTCAATTTATATTAGTTTCTCAAGTAAGAGTATTTGACACTGAGCAAGAACAGACCTGTGAGCATGAACAGAATGATAGCCCATGGGGTGGTCACTCTTGCTGGTGATATTTGTATAATCCACGTCATACCTACATTGTTAGTACACTCATTACTTCCTCATGAAGCAGTCAAAAAGCTTCATATGAAAGAGACTTCCTTAAAATATGAAAGAAACCACAAGGGCACTTCGAGGCCGGTATCATTATGCCTGCAAAGCAAAAGGAAGAGAATTATGGAGGATATATCTAGGAAATGTTGCAATATTTGATGAGGTAAACCCAACGTGGCTAAGAAGCTCACCCAAACTGCAAACCTAGAAAATCTGAGAAGTCGTGGAGGATACATAACCAAGCCTCCGTAATATGTAGCGTTCAGCAGGAAAGCTACGCCTAGAAATGAGAGAATTTGCTCTGAGGATTGGAAGCACATAGAAAAGTGCTTTTCCAGACGTGCCTCGGATGGACATCAAGTTGAATGATTAGCTTAGTTGAACACCCCTCTGTGATTTGATTCCAATCAAACTGGTCAAAACACATTAATAACTTCCACAATGCAATGTTAGGAGGGTAAAGAACTCATGCATGCACAGGAGATAGATGTTCAATGCATACATTTAAAACGTTTAGTGGACCTTGTGAACCACCCCGTTTGTCATGATTTTGATCTGACTACATCAGCAATCGAACACACATTAACATATAAGGAAACAGGATTACATGATACAACCTCTTGGTTGAAGTGATTCATGCAGAACCAAAACATACCCTCCAAGTTCTCAGTCTGTTCCTGTTTGTAATGCCTAGCATGGCAATCATGAAAATGGTGACTACATTCCCACCAAACACCACAATTGCGGACACCGTTAAGGAGAAGCCAATCCAAGAATAGTGAAACTGCCATACTACTCCATTTGAACCAGAAAAGACAAGGTATCAAATTTAAAGGATATATATTACTAAAGCAATCGAAAAATCTATTTCCATCCTACACTTGAAAAGCCACAAACGGAGCTGCTCAATCAAAATCCCCTGAAACAATAGATGCTCCATTAACTAGTTAACGAAGGAATGAAACTACTTAAATATTAATCATCATATTACTTACTTCCATAGAGAATGGGCCATAGGGACGAGAGAGAAGTGTGCAGTGAAAGCTTGTTTAAGTGGAGTCCTGCGATCATTATTTTTCTCTATAGTTGTAGCAGAACTTAGCACTTGTAAATATATATTAAAACTAGTCAGTGTAAGAGACAGCCCAATGATCGCCGAGTTGAAATAAAAGGCCTTAACCAAAAATTTGAAAGGTGAGAGCATCACGTGATCCGTTCTAAATTTAGCATCAAAAGTCATTGCATCTGACACATATCTAAAGATAGAGAAATTACATGCCGAGAAAATATTCATTGATGAAAATATGTAGATAGAAGCCCCGATGAAGACAATGGCAAAAGATCAGAAACACCACAAGCGCAAGGCGGAAGTAATTTGTCAAAACCACTATGGTTTGCGAGTATAGTGATCCGATTGAGCAACAGAACAATTCTCATTCAACCGATCTTACCGGAAGAGCTTTCCGATACTCCGATTTGGCAGTGTACCCCAGTGCAGAAACCCCCTGCAATGTCATCACCAATTAAAAGATGCGAAGGAAAAAAATGATATCAATATAACGGACTGAATCTAGCCATCATCGAAATTCAATCAAAAAACGTCAAATTCCAAGATCTCAATTTCGCCTCAGAAGCAACTAAAAAAAACCTACGGGAAGGGGAAGGGGCAAGAGCCGCATGGTGTAAAAAGGAGGAACGGCCCACCGTAGGGACTACGGCGGTGATGCCGCGGTGGCTCTCAATCCTCGAATACATCGGAGATCGGATATCCCAACGACGGTGATGGCTTGGTGAGAGACTGATGAGAGGAAGAAATGGAGGAGTTTCCAAGAAGTGCAACAGAAGGGACCGGAAAACATGAAATTGAAAAGGAAAAAAGTAATCCTGATTCATTTGGGAATTTTTTTAATTTTTTTTTACCCAATAACAAAATTTCCTTAATTTAAATTGCTAGGAAATGCCGATTGTAGTGAACATTTGTCCGGTTGACGAGTTTAAATTCTTATTTAAAATGAAATCCATTTTAAACTCATTTTTAGAAAAAAAAAAAAAGATTATCTCATTTTTAGAAAAAAAAAAAAAGATTATCTCATTTTAGATTTTTATTTGAAATTTTTCTTAAATTATGTAATAGCTATTTTAGCGATAAATGAGTTCTCAAACATGAAAATGAAAAGGGTGAGGGGGTTCTGGTGGTGGTCCCCAATATGCTGATGTTGGGAAGCTTGACAATATAAAAATGCAGGAGCTGGACTTCAAAGATTTTCTTAAAGGTTTGTTGGGCGAAAATTATTCATCTTATTGTCTATCAACATGCGGTAAAAATCTTTACCAAAAAAAAAAAAAGACATGTGGTGAAAATCTCCGTACTTTTCTTTTTCTTGATTTTAAGCTTCCCTGGCAATGGAGGAGTCGGTTGCACAAAGACTCGTGGACCTCGATTTGGAAAAGCTTTTGGACTATTATCAAAGAAAAAATTGTTGGATGATGATTATTGACCTTTCATTATTTCCATTTTGAAGAGTTTTGATATTCTATATGCTTATTTATCCTATATCCTTCTTCTTTACAAACGAAATTGTTAGTATGAAATGACGATTCATTACAAAAGATATTTACCTGTAATAATTCTTTCTTTCAATCAAAATGAGAACTAATAAGATCCATCAGTGTGATCTCAAATCCAACAAGATTCCTTTTTTTTTTTTTTGGGCACATCATCTCCATCAAAATTGATGAGATTTTATTACTCATTGTTAAGCTGCAAAGGTGGTAATTTAACATGTGTACAACGGAGAGGTTATTGTTTACTAATTTATTCATGTAATCTCCCACATTTAAGTTTATTAATTAAATCCATCCATTACGAAATATGCATGTTGGACTAGGTTAGGCTTTTTGAGGAGAACTTATTTTCTAAATCTCTCCATTTGACATCAAACCTAGTGAAAGGGCTTAAAAGGACAGATAGAGCATCTATGCCTATAATCAAATCCAGTGAACATGAATCTAGCAACTTGATGGGTCCATCCATTATTTGTGTAAAGTTAAGACATTGTAAGGAGAGGCCCGAGTTATATATTGAAAAAGTATTGACGTCAAGAATGTGAAAAATCTTCGAAGCTCGAAGCTCATTTCATTATAGTTCTAAGTATCGAAACTCCATACAACTACGGAAATTTATTATAGGAAAAAAAATACTCGGCATTTCGATTGGCTTCAACTTGTCTGACGAAGCCCAGGCTGTCGGAGGGCCCGAATATATATACCAAGCCTACTTTTCTGCCCAAGGCCTAGTTTTGCATGTTGGTCCAAGCCCAATCTCGAAATTGATCCATATGGTCTAGCCCTCAACGTAAGGTAAGGTGAGGTCGTTCCTAAAGCATGCTCGTTTGCGGGCATGAATTGACTATGCAATCCGAAGGAAAAATTGGCCCAAAAGCGAGACTTGCCCCACTTGATGAGCAAGCTTCACATCCCCTACTTGGCTCTCTTTCTCATTTCGCATCCCTATAAAATACGCTTATTCTTTTCAATAGGAAAACGATTATACTTAACCTCTCTATCTTGCAATTATTGCATATTGGTATTATGATCACTTCATATTAGCATTGCCAGTTTCTTTATTACAAAAGAAAAAAAAAGATTCAAATTGCAAAATACACTTACTCTTTACTATAATAAATTATGCTTCTTAAACCCCATGATTGTTATAGTTGACTGGGGTGTCGGGGGATTTCTGATTTGAGGATCAGAGGCCGCTCATTCGAATCACAAATACTGCATGCAAGTTATTTAGAGTTATAGCCACCTATACAGGCCATAGGCCTAAGCTCAACCTGTTCTACTTGTAGTATATTTGTAATGGGCTTTAAGAAGAAGAGTCTCCACGCTGATGCCCATAGATTATTAAAAAAATAAAAATAAAAAGATCTCTAGGAGAATGCTAATAAAATATAGCAATTTTTTATACTCTCTTCTTCCTCATAAACTAGGTAATCATTATGCAAAAGGACCTTATCAACTTGGTTACAAGGAGAATGTCCCTTGGGACTTAATAAATCATATATATATATATATACTTATTTATTTTCGATTAGTTATTAGACATCACCTTTTTGAATAGGCATATTAAATATATGGATTTATGAGCAATTTGACATGGTATTCCAATTATGGTTGGCAAGAAAATTAAGCAACTTCAAGTACACCTTTTGCTTGTCAAAAAAAAAAAAAATACACCTTTTGAATTGAGCCTTTTTTTTTTATTTCACTTATAGCGATCATTATGAGAGCTTTCTATCAATAGATCCATGAAGATTTGAAAGATAATACATGGAAAATCAAGACTTATTTTCAACTATTGGTCAACATTAATTAGATATGGGGGTCTAAGTTATGCCAAGTCTAACTTGTCAACAAGAAGTTCAATATCAGAAACTGCAAATCAATATATAAATTAATGACAATGTCATATTAGAACAGTGAAGAGAATCGAATGATATTATGATTACCATCACTAAAAACATATGATAAATAGGAAAATCTACTGGCTAAGCAGTTGAATCAATAGGACACGGCCACACAGAAGCACACGAGTGCATACTAAAATTTGGATTTGACGAATTTGTTCCTTCCAAAACTCAAGCGAAAAGGAGAATGAAGAAAAGATAAAGAGCCTTGACAGACAAATAAAGCACAATCAATGCTTTGGAATTTTGATAATGCTTGTTCCTTACCTACGGAATGATTCTAGCACTTTAATACAAAACCGTGCGATTGATATTACTAATTCTCAACCGTTGATTATCAATTTTTCCAGTTAAAGGTTGCTGTGTTTCGACGCTTCCGTTCCTTCACCACTTCTTGAGTGGGTCCATTACTTTGTCTTTTGACTTCTTTATTTAAAAGTACTTATTCCTTCGTCCACTTGGTAAGATTCCAAGCGTAATTCATCGAAGGCATCTTAGTATTAAGCACACGAATACTATGTATATCTTTTCTCTGGTTCTTGGATATTGATAAGTTGATGTGGTTAGTGGACAAGAAGGTCTAGATAAGTTTATAGTCCTTTTATAGAGCGGAATCTAATTCTTAAAGATATGAGTACTTGGTATTCATATCCAACTTTTCTGCTTTTGAAAAGTAAAAGATTGATGATAAAGGGCAATCGGTGTCAATAATCCCCCAGGCATTACTATAGTCTAAAACTATGGTAAGGAGGAGCGTTCCAAACTTCACCGTTGGAACCAAAACCATATATATATGTAAGAAGTCATTTTGTCAATTCCTTATTTCAGTTAACATTATTTCAGTTAACATTATTTGCAAATGAAACCACATTCGAGTGATCAAAGTCTATTTTCGTTGGCTTGGGGCGAAAAACTCTCTTAAGGTTTCAATGCTTCGCACTCGAGTAATTTTGACATCAACATGGCAATCATAACAATCAATTGGAAGAAAACGATTATTATGACCATGGAATTAGAAAAAGAATATCAAGCATTATCTAATTTCTAACGTGAATTGAAGTTTCAATACGGTAAAAAGGAAAACTTATCGGTGAAGCAGTTGAATCAAAAGGACGGGACCCTGAAGAAAGGCACACAGGTGAATAAGGAGTTTTGGATTTGATAACAATCGTTCCTTATGCAACTCAAAGCAAAAAGGAGAAATAGAAAAAAGGTGAAGAGCCTTAACATTCAAGGCTCTTGCTCTATGTATTATTTTTTCTGTGACATCCCTGTTAAAGTAATTATTTCCAAGAAAGCAGCCGGACATTATCACTAAAATCCCTTGATTGAACCATTCATGCAGACAATGGGTTTGGTATCTACTTTTTTGTCCGATAGAGCTCTGTCGTTGGCAGAAAAAGTAATGCAGGACCATAAGATATAATAAATTAACCAGATTTTAGATAATGGGGTGTCCGGGTCCCCACTCCCCTTCGAATCTACTTTTACTAAAGGTGTTTCATAAGAATAGCTAAAAAGACGAAAGCATCAATTATTCGAGAATGGTTTAGTACAAGGGCATCACACACGAGAGACTTGGCTATAATGTGGATTTGATAATTATGCTTGTTCTTTTTACTTTTGCCATTGAAACATTACGTAAAGAATGATTCGGCAATTTAATACTAAATCTCAGCTATTGATTGTCGACTTTCCGGCAAAAAGAGTTGCTGTGTCTTGACGCTACCCTTCCTCCATCCACTTTTCTAGTGGCTCCATTGATTTGTCCTAGATGCTCAGTGAAAAATGCTTCCTTGAACCGAAAGCAAAAATTCACAAGGCTATAAAAGAAATATTCCTCTGGTGAGCCTTCCTTTCCACCAGAACCTTTGAAAAATAGGTAGGAAAATCTTCTAAAGTTAACTATATATATATAAACACACACCTTTACGCACCAATTGAACATCCTTCTACATAAACCGAACAAAATGTCCTCCCCACGTAAGTGTACACTCGAGCAATGACAGACCTGCCTTATATTTCAAAAAGATAAATTTGCCCTTTTCTTTTTCTCTCAAATCTATACTCCTATATCTTACCTTATTTACTGTTGACACTTGATAAGAGATTCTGATTAAAATCTTCTCACTTACTGTTCTGATTTCAGATTTTTTTTTATACAAGAATTTATCTAAAAAACCATCTTCAGCCTATGAATCACCAAAAAATGGCTGATTTATTTCAAAGATTGGAGTGTAAGCATATTCCGAAATATCAAATTACATATATGCTTTTATCGAGCTTCAGCCATAGTATTTCAAAAATATCATGCCTGAATGTGGTTCTTAGATTCTTCACATTTGAAGTTTCATCATTTTGTAGAAGAGGTCGTCTCAACTAGTTAGCTTGGTATGAGATTATTTTATGTGAGTTTATAGGTTAGTGAATTTACAAATAATTCTCTTTATTAAAAAGGTTATGGCCAATGGGTTTGAAACATTTGAAATTACTTGTTTTATATAACTAATTGATTTTATCACACGTTTATTATGCTAGAAAATTTGGGAGATTATTGGGTGAGTGTCTCATTTTGAGTAATTTTTATTTTTTAGTTTGGTTTCTCTGCATCTCTATAATTATTTTAAGAACGACGGTTGTTGCTAAACATAAGAAAGACGGAAGCTCATTGTTTGATTCAACTTGCTGACTATCTAAAATACAATTTCGTATTGAGCAAAAGAAATCAACATCTTATAAAAATATGGATTTCATACTGCAATAATGGCTACCTGGGCTCCACCTAAACTAATATTGTGCACTCCTGATTAGATAGATTACTCATATAAGATAATAATCTATTTACCCTATATTAGTATCAATGCATTGGGGATAAAGTGACTATCAGAATCAAATTGCTTTTAGATTGTGTTTTCTTTTAGATAAAACATATAAAAAGGTAAAAGATATAAAAAAGGATAAAAAAAATCTCATTTCTGTGTATATTAGCATTGTTTCTAGGGATTATTTTGATGGATATTCTCGTCTTTAGTATGTTAGAAAATTTTTCAGTAGATAATTTTCTTTAGCCGAAATTAGATTTTGGCTTTGACTTTTAGCTCGCAAGATATTCATGTCTCGAGGTTTAATATCGATGAAAATGTTAATATTATAAGAAAGAATAGAGATGCCTCCTCATGTATTTTCCGAGTGTCCACTCGTGCTTTTCTGCCCTGGTATGCGGTGCACATTAAAAATTGAGTTAATTATAGACCGTGTAAAGTTACACGTCACGTGTTCAATTTGTCAAACGGTAAAATGTGGCAAGAAGAGTTAGAACTCCATTTCACGTGGGTGTGGCCAAGTCCTCGTCCATTCATTTTATTTATTCCGATGGCGATGGTTTGAGTGGAATCATTTGTTTACTACTTCAACAGCTGATAATCATCTCTTTCTTTCTCCATTCGTTGCTATTCGACGCTTTCCTTCCGTCAACCTGTTTTCGTGCTCAATCTCTTCGCCTTGTTTGTCCCTTGCTCTGTTTCGATCTTTCTTCTCCTCGGCTCAACCATTCCTCCTCCTGCTCCTCCTCTTCCTCTTCAGTATCTGTTGCTCTTTTTCATCATTCTCTCTCTGGCTCTCTATTTTCTCGCTCTTACTTTCTCAGAAAAAGAAAAAATCAAAGAAAAATGTCGGCCGATTCTGTCGTTTCTATTGCATGGGATGCCTTGAAGAGCTATGTATTTGTTCCCATCAAGCGTCAACTTGGATACGTGATCTCCTCCAAGAACTTCGTCGACGGTCTTAGAGAGGAAGCCCGGAATCTGGAGAACAAGGCTGAGAGGCTCCACAGTGCCGCGGAAGTGGCCAGAAACAATCTCCGGAATTTCTACAGGGAGTTCACGGAGTGGGACGCAAGTACTGAGAAGACTTTGAAGGAGGCGGGAAAACTATTGGACGACTTCGAAAAGGCGACCAAGACTTGCTGCTACGGGACTCTTCCCAACCCCTATTGTCGCTATCAGTTCAGCAGGACGGCCGAGGGCAAGATCGAGGTCATTAAACAACTCACTCAAAAATGCAGTGAATTCAAGGTATTGAACGACATCTGCTTCACCGAGCCTGCTCCGGGGAATGTCACTGCTCTGACTCCAGCCAGGATAGAGGGCAAAGGTGTTGTCCAATCGAACATATCGACGGCCACCATTTCTTCTGCCTCAATGTCGAATAAGCTTAGGGACGATGACATCTTCGAATCCAGAGCTCAAATCATAAGGGACATCAATGAGGCTCTTGCCGATAATAACAATAGCGTGGTTGGGGTTCATGGGATGGGCGGGCTCGGCAAGTCCACCCTTTTGGAGGAAGTCAAAAGGATATTAAGCAAAGAGAAGTGGTTTGATTGGGTCGCTAAGGCCGACGTGTCTAAAAATCCGGACATCAAGATGATTCAAGGAGAGATTGCCGATGCGTTGGGCCTTAGTGAGATCAAGGACAAAGAGTCCGTCAGCGGGAGAGCGGAACTTCTACAAAGGAGGTTGAGAAAAGAGGAGAATGACAAAAAGAAGGTCCTCATAATAATGGACAACCTGTGGGAGGGGCTCGACTTAAACAAAGTCGGCATTCCTTGCAGACATGACAACAAAGTCCTGGGATGCAAATTGTTGTTGACGTCAAGAGATCGTGATATTTTGCGAAGGAAAATGGGCTGCGACAAGGACTTCCTCCTCAATGGGCTGAAGAAGGAAGAGGCAAAAAGATTGTTTGAGAGGACGGTGGGAGACAAAGTTCATGATGACGAGTTCAAACCTTTGGTGAATGTAGCACTCGACAAATGCGCAGGTGTGCCTTTCCTAATTGTTGCAATGGCGAAACGTTTTAAAGATGCTAATTTATCTGAATGGAAAGACACTTTAAAAAAAGTCGAGAAGTTTAAAGATAAAGAAATCAATGATTCAATACACCAGATGTTGCAATGGAGTTATGAAAAATTAGAAGAGGAGGTGAAGTCATTATTACAACTCTGTGTTGTTTATGGTACTTCCAACCCTTCTCTTGAAAACTTGGTGAGGTACTGCGTCGGTTTGGGGTTATTTCAAGAAGTTAGCAGCATGGAAGAAGCTAGAAATAGACTAAACTCACATATCCGCACTCTTCAAGCCTCTTCCCTTTTGTTAGACAGTGAAGATGTTGATGGTTTCAAGATACATGACTTGGTTCATGACTTTATTGTTGCTGTCTCTTTGAGAGATCACCCTCTTCTTGTGTTGAAAGATGAAGTCAAGTCAGTAATAGAGTCGCTGAACGACAAGCCTAGGAATTATATGGCGATATGCTTTCCCTACGTTGACATGGAGGAGCTTCCTCAAAAATTAGATTGCCCCGAATTGCGCGTCTTCTTGTTGTTCACAAACAATGAATCTCTTCATGTCCCAGATTCATTATTTAACTATACGAGGAAACTCATGGTCTTAAATCTTACTGGGATACATCTTACTCATTCACCTTTGCCATTTCAGCTCTTGGAGAACTTACACACTCTGTGTCTTGATGGTTGTTCGTTAGAGGATGTAGCCATTCTTGGCAAGCTAAAGGGGTTACAAATTCTCAGCTTTGTGAACTCCAACATTCAGCGATTGCCAAAAGAAATTGGGCAATTGGTAGAGCTGAGGTTGTTAGACTTAAACTATTGTTCAAAACTGCAGATAATTGAACCGGGTGTGCTTGGAAGCTTGATAAAATTGGAGGAGTTGTACATGATGAATAACTTTGATCAATGGAATGCTGTGGAGTTGCCAACTCCACCAACTAATGCAAGTCTTGTTGAGTTGAATAACATGAAGAAACTGTGCACTTTGCATATATTCATTCCCAATCCGAGTGTGCTCCCAAAGGACCTAAATGTCGAGAAATTAACCAAGTACAAAATCCGAATAGGTTATCCATGGCGCCAAAGTGATTTCGAAGGATCGAGGACATTAGAATTGAGCTTGAATCGAACAAGCAATATTTTTCAGAAAGAATGCATACAAAGTATCTTAGGCAAAACTGACAATCTATTTTTAGATGGGTTGGACGGAATTGAGCAAAGTATTTGCGCATTATTAGAAAAGGGTTTTCCAAGATTAAAGCATCTACAGGTCAGGGATAGTCCCTCTATTCATTACATCAACCAATCATCTCATACGGATTTTAAGAGGTTGGAGTCATTGATTCTCAATGATGTCAACGTGGAAAAGTTATGCCACAACCATATCTACTATAAGTCCTTCAATGCATTAAAGGTAGTACGGGTCAGAAGGTGTCACAAGATTGAAGTTCTATTTCCTCTTTCATCACTAAGAGAACTTCCCTGTCTAGAAGAGATCGAAGTTACCAATTGCAAGTCAATACAGTGGATTGTAGAAGCTGATGATTGTGGCAATTTTGAGTTGTGTAATTTGCATGGATTGAGCTTGTCTAACTTGCCAAATTTCAAGAACTTTTTCTACGCCGGGTCAACTCCTTCAAGTAGTAAGTCAAATGACCAAGTTGGCACTCAAAATGCATTCTTCAGTGGACAACAGGTAGGTTCTATCAAAATAATTTACGCAAATTATGATGCTTATTTATTTTTGTTATTTTCAATTTATTTTTCCTAACTACCTTATCTGTTCATGTCTTCTCTGTAATTAGATAAAGCAATTTTCCATTTCTCTTAATTGTGCAGAAATCCAAGCAATTATATGAAATCCATGTAAATTTAGTTTGTGATAAGTTTTGAGTTATTTTCAACTTATGTGCTGCAAGTTTATCTATATTAATAGGGTTTCGTAAAGTAAAATTGAAGGGAATTTTGGCATTAAAGTAATTTCATAAGTAAAGTAATTTATAATCTTTCCAAATGGATTCCAACTGAATTTGGTTATCAAATCTTTGTTATTATCCTCAAAATATATAATACAAGTGACCCTCAAAATCCAACACGAAGAATGGGAAGGAGGGCCGGGTTTTAAAATAAAAGCAACTGTGCTAATATTATTGATGCACTGTTTAAATAAGCACTTAGTAATTGCATAGACCCCATAGCTATAAGAGTACAATATATTGTGAATAGGTTTCTTGTAGTGAATGGAGGCGTTGGCAAATGTATGATTTTTATTGTGTCACAACAAAGTTGTCATTGCAAATTTGGAATTCTTGCTGTTGGAGTTCCAAAGTGATCTTTACCATTTCTCTAGTCCATACGGCATAATTAAGGCCAAGTTGTTACAATATAAAATAATGGAACTTGATGCCTTGATGGAAAATCCACTATCTTTTACGGGCCTTGTATTTCATTTTGGCTACTTAGTATGTATTAGTTTAATTTCTGAAGCTTCAAGTGATCCACAATTTAATCTTCAAGAAATTTGTGGCGAAATTTGAGTTTTCTTTTTGTTGAGTCCCATCCAATTTGAATTTTAACTTTTAAGTAACTCCAATAGTTTATCGGGACAAATCCACAGTTTGCATTTAATATCCTGTTAAATTAATTATTGATATTGATTTACTAACATCAAAGACAAGTTAGTAAGCTAAGGATAAACATTTGCCCAAGTATGCAAAGTGTGCGCCATTTTATATGGGGAAAGTTGGTGTCGGTGGAGCCTATAGGCTGATTAGATAAAATTGCCCTTTTATAGCGGTGATATTATCACTAAAGTTGATGGCGGGGTCCAAGACTAACGCAATATATGTCTCCCCATCAGTAAAAGATCTCTTCTTCTTTTTTCCTTGATCGAAGGAACCTTTGCTCTCTAAATTGCACCAAGAAAAGGTACCTTAGCCCTCTCCGTCGCCAAACTGAGCAGGTCCAGGGCTTCGGGAATCATCCCTTTTAGATTTTACATGAATTGCAAGACCAAAGTGATCAATTCAGTGACTTCTCTAAGTGTACAGCAATTTCATTGAAGAATTTTGTCCATGTTGTAACTTAAATAACCGTCTCTAAGTGATTTAACAAAAGCTATGTATGCTACCCATTTCATTCTTGGGCTAGCAAAAAAAGCATAAATTTTGATTTGATTATTCTAGGAAATTAACTAAATTCAAGAGAGGGAGAGGTTTTATTCAAATTTGGGATTATGAGAGACTACTGTGATTATATGATAGTTGCATGAGCACATTTAAATTACCATTTTGCCATTGTCAACATAATTCGGTTAGTATTCCTACTTTTTGTTTTGTTTCCTGTAATTCCAATAGCGTCCTCATCTTGGAATCGTCGACATTAGTATGGAGATTCCTTTACTCACTTTTTTGACTTTATTCCTTTTTCCCCTTTGCACAACTTAAGACAGAATCACCAATTTCATGGATTTGTAATTTTCATCTTGGCACTCATCTATATTTACATCTTAGAAATTCATGATTAACTCAATCACCAATTTCACGAGTGAATATCGCAGGTTGCATTTCCTAACTTGGAGACATTATATATCACTGGCTTGAATAATATCGAGATGATATGGGACAATCAAGTTGTTGTGGAATCTTTCACCAAGCTAAAGTCACTTTGCGTGGATGAATGCAATAAGCTTGTGAACATTGTTCATTCTTTCATTCTAAGACGGCTCTTGAGCCTAGAAAGATTGAATGTAAAAGCATGTGGTTCACTTGAAGTTGTTTTTGAATTTTGGCCACTGAAACATCTAGATGGACATCCTATTGCTCTTCCATTAAAAGAGCTAACAGTGTCAACATTATCAAAGCTAAAGTGTGTATGGCATAAGGAACTCCACTGTCAAGCTATATTCCAATGTCTACATTCAATTAGTGTTTCTGAATGTGAAAGCCTCACCTCTCTGTTTCCAGCTTCAGTAGCCAAAGATCTCATGCAACTTGAGGAGTTGGAGATCAATAAATGTGGCATCACGGAAATCATCGAGAATGAAGAAGGACTAGTTCCCAAGTTTGTATTCCCAATGTTAACCTCCCTCAAGCTTAAGTTTCTAAGAGAGTTGAAGTGCCTCTACACTGAAACACATACTTCCCATTGGCCGGCATTGAAGAGCTTGATGGTGCATGGTTGTGACAAAGTGGAGATACTTGCATCGTGCCTTGAGAATGATATGCCACTTGATAAACAGCCTCTCTTCTTGATAGAAAAGGTATGACCCAAGATTACTTGTTTTGCTTTGATGGTGAATATTTGAAGTGATGATAAAGGTCACAACCAAGCATCTCATAAAAGTAGCTCTACATAGAAGATGGACATTATACAACTCACCTTCAATCCATGAAAATATTTGAACATCGAAACATCATATGTTTTTCAAGTGCTGATTGAACATTCTTGTCAGATGTATTCAATGCATTTTTGTTGGTTCCCTTTTAATAAAGGTTTACGCTAATTCCAATAGTTTAGCTCTCTCCTAAGTGCCACGAAGATGAAAACATGTGGCACGTGTTGTGATCTTAGCATGGTACAAATGTGTTGTCTAACTTGAATCCTTTAAAATTTACTAATGTTTTGCTAAAAATGGAAAGATGTGACATTATTGTTGGCATTAATCACTGAAATTGGTGCAACTGTAATTGATGCAGAATTTATTTTCACAAGGGATTTATCTTTAGAATCATGGATGTAAAGAGTTACTTAAGCTCAAATATGGATACAAGTTGAATATAAAGATCATTGATAATGTTTATTTGATGTAGGCATATTTCCTTTTATTAAATCACATGAGACTCAACATTTTATAAATTTAATTGTTGTGCGCAATATGCAGGACTTATATCATAATACATGAATGCTATTTCAACTAAGCTGGGTTTAAATTCTTATTTGACTTTTTTCTCAGGGCGCATTCCCTAATCTCCAAGAGTTAAAATTGGATTTATCGGAACAGATGGAGATATGGCATGGGCATTTTCATGATGGAGAATTATTTTGCAAGCTTAGTTTGCTTAAGCTTCTTCATCTCTCCCAGGAGTCCTCAATATCCACATGTCGCTTTGTTGAGAGTTTAACCAACTTGGAAGAGCTTGCTGTATGTGAATCTTATCTAGAAGACTCAAGCAGCAAGGAAGAAGCCATAGAAGGCATGAGTCATGGGATGAAACTAATATTACCCTTTTCAAGATGTATTCGACATCTGCAAACTCTAGATGTCTCACATTGTGATGGGTTATCAAATATGTTCACATCGACAATAGCTGAAAATTTGGTGGGACTCACAAAATTGAGGATTAGTAAATGTGAAACATTGACAGAAGTCATTAATGATGAGGGAGGAAAGGAGAGGCATGTAGTGACTTTCAATCAATTGAAGTATATGGAGCTTGATGGGTTGACTAGGTTGAGGTGTTTCAGCTCAAGTGGATACACTTTGATGTTCCCTCTCTTGGAAGATATCATTGTGAATAGATGTCCCCAGATGAAGTTCTTCCACAAGGGACAAATAGAGGTGCCAAAGCTAAAGGGAGTAAAAGTAGGTTTGAATGAAGTATATGAAGCGACAAAGTACCAGTATTTTTGGAAGGGAAACCTCAACACAACCATCCAAAATATGTTGGAAGAAATGGTACGCTTCAATTGCTAAATTCTGTGCAATTTGATTTTTTCTTATCACCAATAAAGTAATTTTTTTTTTTTTTGCTAACTAGAATTTTACTTTTAATGATGCATTTTTTGATAGGCTACGTTTGCTGGGACTAAGTATATGCGGTTGTTTGAGTTCCCGGAGCTGATTGGAAAATGGCATGCCAAACTTAATCCCATCACGTCATATTGGCAATTAGAATCATTAGTGGTGGATAAATGTCCATCATTTATTAATGCTATTTCATCTAGTTTAATGCTTGTTTTAAAAAGAATGACAAGCTTGCAAGTGCTCAATTGTGAGCATTTGGAAGAAATATTTGATCTTGAAGGGCTTGAGGTTGTGGATTGCACTCAAGTGTTGCCTTGGCTACAGTATCTGTACTTGGTCGATCTACCAAAGTTGAGGCAACTATGGAATAGAGATCTCCAAGGAACAATGTGCTTCAATTCTCTACGAGATCTTCACCTTTATAAATGCAGTAACTTGAGACATGCTTTTGTTCCATCAATGGCTCGATGCCTTCCCAATCTAGGGCAAATCAAAATAAAGGAGTGTGATCAAATGGAAGGAGTGACTGTAGATGAAGAAGGGCAGGGAAGCACAGGGGGGGAGATTACATTCCCATATCTTAAGTTAATAAATTTGGAATGCTTGCCCAATTTGACTAGTTTCCTCTCGTGGAAGAATCATACGCTAGAATGCCCTATTTTATCAACATTGTGGATCGTCCATTGCCCCAAGATGAGAAGTCTAACTTGGCAATCTTCGATGGAGACTGACAATGGCACCCCTTCACTTTTCACTGCACAGGTTAGTCTCTCAAACAAATGTATTTTGGGCATTTCATTTGAACATATTTGTTGGCGTATAATTGGACAATGCATGGTAGTGCTAGATATAATTGTTTGTAATATCAATTGTCAATGCTTTGCTCAAATTTGATCGGGACTCTGTGTTTCATACCTAAACAAAGATGACTAGAATATTTGCCTTCCCACAATAATCCATGATCACATCCATGAATATTAATGCAAAACTCAAATTATGTATACGTTATATAATAAATATTAACTCTAATTTATCATATTGAGTGATAATTAGTGTGATATTGCGCACGATCTATGCTTGGCAAGAGAAAATGCAGATTGCTTTTTTCAAAAAAGAAATGGCAAAAAAAAGGAAAAAATAAAAGAGCAAATAGGACAGCTGGACAATAAATAGTAGCAATTCCGTGGGTGGTCGCTGGCATTGCGAGTCTTACTTCATAAGTAGATGACAATATTTAGTCAATGTCCTAGCTAAAATAAAAATTAAAAAAAATCGGAATAAATTATCCAATCAACAACACTATTGAAGAGAAAATATTAGGTGCATTAAATACACCATGTAGGATTTGCATTGAATCATCTGCAAATCGACATGTGGTAAAGCCCGGCCCACCTATCAGTTGAACGATCAAAATATTTGCTCCCCCTCCCTTCAATAACGCCCCGTTATTGGAAAGCTCTCTTTCCTCTTTTCTGGTGTGGCTTTGCTCCCTCCCTCTCTCTCTCTCTCTCTCTCTCTCTCTCTTTCCTTCCTCGGTGGCCTTGGCCTCCGTCTGTTGCAATGCTGTTGCGGTGCGCTCACTAGACAATGGTAAAAAAGAAAAAAGAAAATAGAAAAAGAAAGAAATTAGACAAAGTCTATTTGATGATTTAGCTTCTCCCCCCTCTAAGAAATGTTTGCTCTGTGTCATTTCGTTTCACCTTGATCCTCCTCTTCGTGATGATGGGAAAAAAGAAAGTGAACCAAATCTACAGAGTCAAGTAACCAATAACTCTTCTTCCTTCCCCTCCCCCTCATCCTCTTACCTTCTGTTTTTTTTTTGGGGCAATTGATTGGGTGGTTTGTCAAATGGTTGAATCGGAAGCTTCAGAATCGCTTCTCTGAAGCTCACCTCCTCTCTGTGCTCGTGCTTCCATGGGTTCCGAGTGATTGCACGAACCGAAGCTTGTTGGTTGTGGTGGGTCGAAGTGGATCTCCGATGCGGAAGCGATTTTGGTGTCGATTCAGACGGGGCGTTGATTCCGGCGAAGAAAAATTAAAAGATCTTCTCTTCAGCCCTCTCTTCCTCCTCCTTCGTCCACAGCCACCCGATCTCCGCCCCTCCTCCGTTGTCGCCAACAGCAGAGTCACTGGCGCCTTGATTAGGCTGACCCTCGCTATGTCCAAGCCGAGCATGGCCGACTTCCTCTAATTTGTCCGTCTTATCGTTCTACAGATCTCGAAATTGGCCGTCCATAGCGACAGAGTTGCAGATCTGGAAGTCGATCACCGTCACTCACAGCGATGGACGAGCCGCTGTTGCTGGAGCCATGGCTGCAGATTTGGAAGTCTCGTCGCGAGCAACGACGGCTTATGGACTGCCATTGTCCCCTCCGTCGTCGCCCGCGATTGGCTCGTGGTCAGCCCCGTCCATGACCGAGCCACCCTTCCATCGTCATAGCTGCTCGCGGTCGTTGCCCATCCAGATCTGGACTAGAGTCGTGCCTCCAGATCTAGTATCGTCCATGGACGCAAGCCTAGCTCGTCCATGGCTCGCGAGGAGGCTACTCCACAGATCTGGCGACCGCAACTTGTCCATTGCCATGAGCCTTGACGGCGAGTTTGAGACCTCGATGGCCATGGACTGCGAGGTCAAATAGTGAAAGAAAAAACGGAGGAATAGATATCAGGGAAGAGTGGCCATGGACGAGACGGCCAAAGATTGAACGTGGCCATGGACGAGCGGCGTCACGAATGGGCAGACCACAAAGACGACGGAGAGGGTTGGACGCCCAGCAATGGTCAACTTGGACATGGTGCCGGCAACTCCGCCGGTGGCGACGGCGGAGGGAGGCGGGAAGGTTGGGGTCAATGTGGTTGGAGATGGAGGAGAAAGTGTAGATGGAGAAGGAAAGTGAGGTGGATTGAGATTTTTAATATTTAGTCATCTGACAAAAAAAAGCCAATATTTAATCAATGTCCTGGCTACTTAAAAAATTAAAAATAATAGGAATTAATCATCCAGTCAACTCTTCCATTCCGTCTCAGGAAGTTCTCGTGTGAAGTTTAAACGCAGTAAATGACGACCTCCTCCGGCACTTCTTTTTTTGGATCAAAACTGAGGCACTTGAAAATGCGCGATATCATTTTTTATTATTCCATACAAGTTTTGGTTTTTTTTTTTTCCTGACGGAGAAAATGCCTTTTTTTTCTTATTCTAATACTTTTGCACAATTCTTCCTATTGTTTTATGCAAGTAGAATGTTTAATTATAACAAGTATATACACATTTGTTTACTTTTCAATTGTAAGAATTATCACTAATTATTTATTTATAATTTCATTTGCATTTATAAGTTGTTATATAATACCTAGCCCCACATTCTAAGAATATTTCAAAAAGTCATTATAATACTCAATCAACAATACTAATAAATTTGGGGAAGTATAAAAATTGTCATCTGATCTTTTGGTAGTGACAAGTTGTGATAGAGTATAAAAATTGTCATCTGATCTTTTGGTAGTGACAAGTTGTGATAGAGTTAATTTCATTTTAGTTTCAAACATGAGTTGTCATATAATAATTGGTTTCTCCCACATTATTAGATAATTTTAAAAACTCATCAAAATCCTCAATTAAGAATATTGATATATTTAAGGAAGTGTGGAAAGTCATTCTATTTTTTTTTTTCTTTTTGTGACAAGTTGTAATTGCATTAATTATAGTGTAACCAAATGAAAAATATCAATGCTTGCTTTTCAATGAACAATTTGTCGGAGGTCATGATGTAGTAAAAAAAAAAAAAACACTCTTGATTTTCTCCATACAAACAAAATGCGATCAACGGGTGCACACCCACTTTTTGCCAAGGGGTGGATCACTCAATGCACTGCAAGATTCTATTTTTATTTTTCCACCTCACATCTGAATAAATATTATTATTTCAAGGATGTTATTAATGGTCCAATGTAAAACTAGTAAATTGACCCAACTTGCTTTTGCTGAGATCATAACATTATGTTATTTATTCAATTCATTATGTTGCCCATGCCTTTTAAGAAATTATTTTCTTTCAATACAAAAATTTTCCATGCATAAAAAAAAAAAAAAGGTTGTGAACAACTGAAGTTACTATATATATTTTTTTTATATCTAGTTTGCCATATAAATTTCATGACTCTTCTCTTTAGTGAACTGTATTAATTAGATGATTCATAAGTACTGTTTGCAATTTAGTATGAATAAGTGGCATTACTCATAGTAAATAGAGGAAATAATGTTGAGCCAAGCATTAGTTTCATCCATTCATTCTTCAATAAATACACTGGTTAAGTTCTTCGCACTCGCTATTCATATCCTCAGTTGACTGGCTCATCATCACCATACCCTTGCTTTTTCTCTAATTGTTATGCATGTTCACCTTGAAGCAAACAAATCTAAAACATAATCGATCTTTGTCGACGAAACTAACGTAGCGGGAATTTTCAATCTGTATCAATTAATCTAAATGTGCTCTTTTCAATAGTTCTATTGGATTGCCTAACAAGCTCCCTAAACTTTTTGCTAGTCTTCTTGCTTATTCATTACAAGAATACAACTTTTCACTCCTCCATGGCATCAACATTGTTTTGCGGGATTCATATTCTATTCTTCTTTATCTTTGTCCTCATTTAATTTTGTAGAGAAACAGTTGAGTGAGCCGTCATTGATGTTTAGTCAATGGCTCCATTCAGGCATTAGCATAAATAAGAGGGCTCTCATTTCTCTCTCTTTCAATTTTGCATTGTGGGTTTTCTTATGCTTTAGATGCTCTTGCATCCAATTGGAAATAGCCTCTCTCTCTCTCTCTCTCTCTCTCTGTGTGTGATTGTGACGCAAGAGCTACTATAAAAATAAAAAATAAAAAAAAATGAGGGCTCAGGAGGGGGGGATTAGGATGAAGTTGAAAGGTACAGTACCGGAATCTGGGAGACTTGCTTAGCAACCGTTTGAATGACCCCAAGCTCCACATGCATAGGGCCTATTTGCCGAGTAATCAAGAAAAGTCAACATTGTCTAATCACTTCAAAATCTATGTACCCTTAATCGTCAATTAAGCCACTCAAAAAGTCGAAGCTAAACGTATTATTAATTTATAAATGCATTTATAATTTCATGCTTGTTGCAATGCAATATCCTTGGCCTTAGTCATCTGTCAACTTGTATAAAAGCATCAATCAACCCCTCCTTATTTATGTCACTAACAAAATCTTGACTTCTCATGATTTGTGAGAATGAGGGAAGTTTGGAAATTCCTTCTCTAAGGTCATAACTCAATGTAATCACATTCATTGTGTCATTTTTTTTCTCAATATGGCAGGTGCAATTTCCTCGACTTAGGTCAATGGATCTCTCCCACATGGAAAATTTAAGCAGATTATGGATTGACAGTCCTCAAGAAACTCTGACTTTTTATTGTTTAAGTGAAGTGAAGGTTTGGAATTGTAAGAGCCTTGAAAATTTGTTTCCATATTGGGTGGCAACAAGTTTAACCCAACTTGAAAAACTTCAAGTAGAGTCTTGTGAGATCGAGGAAGTAGTCGCTAGTGGGGATGGCACTTCACGCTCCAAAACTACTCAAGATCTTTTCCCAAGACTTACCTCTTTGGTGTTACATGACATGCCACGACTCATGAGCTTCTGTCCTAACTTGTCCACTTTGAATTGGCCATTATTGACGGAATTACGAGTGACTCATTGTGACAAACTGAACATGTTGTCCTTTGCGGCATCCATGAATAGTTGGGCTCGAAGAGATGATCAACAAGACCTTTTAGATCAAGAAGCTCACTCTTCATTTGAGAGGGTATGATTATAGCTGCTCTCCCTTAGTTTCTACTTTGTTCTTTAAAGCAGTCACTTATATCATATCCATTGCATATCATGTCACGCTATAATGTTATAGAAAAGATGATCTCTCTTACCTATTAGTTTGTCGAGTCAAGATATTCCTAATAACTTACGTATACTTTCATTTGTAGATATGCAGATATTCCTAATATCTTACCTAGAGTTACAAAAATATTTACAGTACTCTATTGACAACTTCCTAATCTAACCTAATGCTGCTCCTTGGCGACATCAATAAGAATTTGACAAGAGGTCCTCTTTATTATTGACACGTGTTGCACATTTGAACTTTTCTTCTCTATTTCATCTTCTACAAACTCTAAAAAAATCTATTAATTTTTTTTAAACAAAAATAACATTAGTACCTTAGTGCACCATTTTCTACTGTATTTTTTAATACACTGGTGCACTTCATAGTCGTCGTGTTGTCCTATTATAATACTATAGAAAACTAGAACCCCTTTCCTACATGTTTGCGGACAACATAAGGAATTTCTTATATCTTAAGCACACTTCTAAATTTGTGAACCCCATATGTTTTAGTAACATTATGAGTGCATCACGTTACATAAGATTGTAAAGATGATAAATTTTTGTTGACAAGATAAGATATTCCT